>OV816030.1:128217084-130617084 GCA_929113105.1 Agrypnus murinus | reverse complement strand
TACAGCTAATTTATTAAAAGCATAAAAAAAAGAAACCCTATTAAAAATAGAACTTTTGATGTTTGTTGTCCAAGTTGAAAATGTCATTTTATGCCACCAGTAACAAAAACAAACTAAAAAGTAAACAAGTAAAAACCAGTTGAGAATGCACAGAGCTAGCATTGCCATGACGAACAAAACCAACTGTATACTTAATAAACTAATTTATTTTTGAAAACTAATGTTGACGTAACACATTAGTTGTCATAAAAGGTAAAATTCTAACTCCTAAAATTTTTCGTTAAAAACAATTGTTGCTAAAATTGTTTATTTTTTCGTAAATTTTTAAAAAATACAAAATTTTTCATTTTTCAGGAATTTACCGAAATTTTCGGTGGTCATTTTGACCACTTTCCTGAAGAGATACAAAAAAATGTTTCAACCAAAAGTTTCTTAGAATTTGATGTACTATAAGATTCCAAAAAGAAAAATTAAAAAGAGTCAACAGACAGACAGACAGACTTCACGAATTCAGAGACGAACTTTTTGTTCGTCGAAAATAAATTCAATAAGTACATTACCTTAACAACAATTGTTGTTGTTAAGCAGTCTTACATCTTTTAGCAGCATTCTCACGACGGTGATGTCTCGCTATAATTTTTTGATTTTTTGAAGAACGAGGAATGTTGTGGCTTGCATAATGAAGCTTCTCCCACCACAAGAAACGGAACTGTGTAGAATTGGTTAACGCGACTTTTATTTGCTTTCGAAATGTTTTATGATTTCAACTTTTTTTTTTAACAAACATGTAAAGTAATGTTATATCATTACCGCTACGGAAAGAATACAACTGTAACACAGTTAATTAATTAATTAAAAAATTAATTTATAAAGTAGAATAGAACAGCCAATGTAGCATTAAAGATATAATTATAATTTAGTAATGCGAATCTAAAATATTATTGATTTACCTCCAATAACAATACAGCAATTGGAAAAGGTTTCAACTGTTGGTTAGAAAGCCACCTTAATAATAATTATGGATTATAATCAGTATTTTGATGTTGCTTTATTATGCAGATTATTTTTAGTAAGTAACTCATTGTTATCTGGAATTAAATTTCAGAGAAAACTTGAAACAAAAAGAGTTAAAGTTAGCAAAATATCAAGCACTGTGGTAGTCATGCATCACTTTTCTTGTCAGATTCTTGTGATTCATATTTTAATTTAATAATAGTGTCTTTGATACTTATTTAAATTCTAATTAAAAACAAAACTAATTATAGTTATTGATTCTTTCTTTAATAGATTTCTACACCATGATAACCGTTAACGGAAGTTGTGGGCTAGTCCATTTATCCACTATGTGGCCTTCACAATGTGTAAACGTTCCAGAAGTTAAAGAGTGCATAGTGTGTTACACGGATTTCTGCAATAACCGCACTGTTACAGCAAAAGAATGTTCATAATTTAATGTGTTTCTATTAATCTATAAGTTAAGAAATTGTTAAAAAGTCTTTATTAAAATAATAAGTGACTATAATTTATAGTGTAACATTCTTTTTAATAATACTAAAGGTGATGTTTTAATTGTCTATTATCAAGAGAAAATATTTACACTAACACTAATTACAAACTATAGTTGTTTATTAATTTATAACATTTACTTATTACTCCCATATGGAGTAGATTGTAAATATGCAGTTGTTAATTAAAAAAAAAATTATTAACAAACTTAGACTAATTTAAATTACGCAGATATTTATTTCAACAAGATTTAATTACACTATTTTATATATACACATTTATATTTTACTATACGACTAGAATCTTCGTCGATGCGTCATACATTTCGCCGCCAATCTAGAATGTTCACCGGCAATGCATAGGGGTTTCTCTTGTTCATTACAATAGTATAAACTGCTTTTAACCTAAAAGACCACCACCATCTGTTGTCTGTAAGGTGACTCGGTGGCTGAATTATAATTACCATAAGCTCTCTTTTCCGTCTTGAACAAGATGAATCTTCTCTTCTTGCGAGAGTAAGCTCTTATGTTTCCAATTTTCTTTGAGTTTTATATTTACTAGTGAATTTAGCTAAATTTTTTATTCTATTGTAATATTTTATAAGCAATTGGGTAGTAGGTAATTGTTGGTTAAAATACGATGACATATTTGTTTACTAGGTCATATATGTATGTATCAATCAAACACAAACTGATCTCCATGCACCCTAGAATCTCACCTTAGAAAGTGGTTCTTAACCTTTCTGGAGTCTTAGAATATTTATCTTTATAATTTTTTTTTAGATTTTAAGGCTATGGAAATGACAAATATACAATTAGTTTTGTAAAAAATCGTAAAAATGATTGAAGATATTGGCACACCTCGCGGCCATTACCTTTAGTATTGCTTAAATTGGATTTCGTGGCCTGTATTGCTTACGCGAAGTATCAACTTTGCATATGATTGCGCAAAAAAATACATTATTCATTTACCAGTGATTAAAATTGCAATTCATTTCAACAGTTAATTTTAGATAAAGATTAAAGCTAGGATAAACCCATAACTTATAACCAGTTCAAAATCTATGCCAGTCAAGATTTTCCAATGCAGAAAGGTCTGCTTGAATGTAATGTAACCTGGAAAAATTCGATCTGTAATGTTGGGTGTGATCTGAGTTATGCCCAAGTATTGTCCCCTCGGCATGCGCATATTTAATTCTATAATCTTATATCTCACTCTAGTAATGTGGAAATGTTTCAACTTAAACAATTAATTTCACGTCATTAATCAAAACAAATCAAATTAAAATGTCCCACACTTGGAGAAATTCAGTTATACCATATTATAGATGTGTGGTGGTGTGTTTAACAATTGATGTATGCATGATGTTATGTATCATTATCTGATCCATACATCCTTCTGAATGGCCACACATTCTACGAGTAGTGGAGAGGACAGCAAAGAGCAGAGCATAGCGGATAGCAGCCACACCAGTGGCGAAACTATCGCTTCCGCAGACCCTGCGACGCGGGGTGGCGCAACCCTCCGCAAGGCGCTGCATTCGTAAAATTTTATTTCGTTGGGAATAGAAATTAAAAAAAAATGCATTGAAGGTAAAAAAAATCGATCCATCTGTTAGGAAAAACATAAGTACGCCTAAATATGTGCTGCAAAATGCGGGGGCGCTCTGTCTTGTTGGAAGATAATTCTGTTGTCAATACCTCCATTTTCACCGGGAAATATTGCAGTAATTGTGGGTATGACATGATTTTGAAGTAACTCACAGTATCCATTAGCGGTAAGTACAGTTTTAATTGTCAAATTTCCATTGCCTGGTTTATCAAAACTGATAATCAAGTCTTACTAAATTAATTTTGCTACAAGCCAGTTCTCGATATTAATTGATTAATTTTTGCGTTTTCTTTTTCTAAAAGTACTTTTTCTAATTTTAACTTTTTTTGTAATGATAAATGCTATTTAAGAAACAAAGTTAGTTGTAGCAACAAAACAAAAGAAAATAGGAACAAATCAAGAACGTCAAAATATACTTCAAGATAAACTAAAAAGCTTTTGTATTTAACATTTGTTTGTAACTGTTCAAATTAAAAAAGTTACAGTCATTATTTTATACTTTTGTTAAAAGAATACTGTAGATGCATTTCTCTTTGAAACAAACATTGATGATGAAAAGATTACTGAAGTGATCACGACAGTATTTCTAAAAATCTGACTAAAGATGATGTTCAAAATAAAAATATATTAAAAGGTGAGGTTTCTTCAAAATAGCTTATTAAAAAAATTAAATTTGAAGAATTTACTACTGGTCTTTCTAAAATAAGTGTCCTTCGTATGCTACATGAGCATTTGGAAATGACAAAAATAAGCGATAGACGAGTGTCTAAAATTTGCCACTTTATTTACGAAACAAGATTAGGGGTGTATAAAATTTCACATTTAAATTATTATCTACAAGTACTTATTCCATTTATAAATAAATATCTGCTTTGGACACACATTGCATTATTTCAAATTTATTTATCAGCTTTTAATTCTTGTCTTTGGACATTAGACTTCAAAATTTCTTAATTTTAAAATTCAGTTGGGTCAAGTTTGTGGAACACTCATATCGTAGATCATGTGGTTAACAACTACTGCCATAGAGTTTTAGATAGATTTCAAAAAAGGTAAATAGAATAAACGCTGAAGATTTTTATTAAGGGTTTATTTCTTAATTTGGTTCAATTTATTTTTGTAATTAATATAAAATTATATTCTTTAATAGTTTCTTATTTCAGTGCAGTTACAAAGATTTTAAAAGGTAAAATTTTAAAAATATAGATGGATGTATCAGCTTGTATTATGAAATGTACAAAAGTAGCACAGTTTTATAGTAAATGGTTATAGTAAATTATATAATAAATTGTACATTATCCTTTAAAAAAAATTTATAACAAAAAGAAATATAATTTTATGATGTATAAGATTTTTATATAATATTTAGGGCCTGTTTCAAATCAGCGATTAAATCTTCGACATCTTCCAATCCTACTGATAGGCGTATAAGATTGTCAGTTATCTTCAAAACTCGTCTTTGATCTTCTGGTACTGATGCATGGGTCATGACAGATCTGTTAACAAAATAGACAACATAAGTATGAAAATTATAATTATTAAAAAATAGAGGTGCTGAAAACATTTCTTTTGACAATTTAAATGACAAATACGTAACCTAAAAAAGCTTATTACAATTCTATATAGTCTTTTTTAGTGACAATAACAATACCAACAAAACTAATGAAAATAGTGTCAACTCAAAAAGAGTTCATGTCAATAAAATAAATTTTTATCAATTTTAAAGATGAGTAAAAAAAACGAAATTGCTAAACTAATTTCACAAACTGCAGGGATCACTGCAAAACTACTAGTAATTGCAAAGGCTGAAGGACAACCAAGATTGAATACATTTTTAAAATATGCCAAGGTAGAACTAACACCACCAATGCCCACTGATCTGCCTCAAATTAAAAAAGATATTGGAAAATTCCTACATGGTTTAAGGACCAGTGCATGGAAGCAGACAACAGTGAAAGATGCGTGGTTAAATGTACTAGTAACTATTGAAGTGGTTTGCTGGTTTTATGTTGGAGAATGTATCGGCAAGCGCCATATAATTGGTTATAAGGTTTAATGTTTTTTATGAGTAATTTTAAATGTACATTCTTTTGTTGTTGTAGATAATGTTCAATATTATTGGAAAATAAAGATTTCCGATGTTTAAAAAAGTAGGATAATCTATAATTTATAAGTCTAGTTATTGAGGTTATGTTAGCCAGCTGAACTCAAGATTTTCACCTTTTCGAACTAGTTTATGTTTAAGTATTAATGCTTTTTAATAAAATCAATATAAATACTCCCGTATTAAAGGAATTATTAATATAAATACTCCCTCCCTTACCCTGCCAGAGAAGACAATATTTAATTCTTTGAATTGAAACTGTAAACATAACCTCAAGACATAATTGGTTTTTACAACTTATTTTTTTGTATAAGTTGTGATTATACTTACGGTAATTCTGCTAAGCTTTCATAACCTCCCAAACTTTCAGCTAAAGTAAACACTTTTAAAGAACTTAAAAACTTGTTGGAATCTTCCAGTTTTCCTCCTTTTATGTAAAATGTAACCATCCCACTATGGCCTGACGTTTGCTGTTTGGATAATTCATGTTGAGGGTGTGATGGTAAGCCTTCAAAATAAATTTTAGGTTGACTTATTTAAAAATGTATTAAAAATTTATACCTGGATGTAGAACCTTTTCAACTTTAGGATGCTCTTCTAAAAACTTTGCAATAAGCAGTGAGCTCTGACTGTGCTGCCTCATACGTAACGCTAAAGTTTTCAAACTGCGATTTACTTGTGAGCAGTCGAATGGTGAAGGAACAATACCCATAGCTGCAAAATATATAAAATTGGAATGTGGAGTTACAACTTATACGTTAACAAACTATGGACATAATTTTTTTTTATTTAAAACTTTAAATAAATCTTTTGCTTTGAACTGAAGAACTGGAACTGAGGCAGTCTGCTCAAGAGAGATTCCAGTGTATTTAATAAAATAAAATGCAAGCTCTGCGAGAAATTAGAAATTATATGCAGGAGGCTCAGCTGGTTGCACGCTGTGCTTAAGTCGTTTTCCACTGGTCGTTAGGAGAATAGCACCTTGATTGTGCCATAGAAGTTTAGCTGAAACTTTTCTAGTTTTAGTGCACACTGTTGTAGCAGGAAGCGGAAATATTATTATAGAGTGGAAAAAGTCAGATTTCCGACTTGTACATTTATGTGTTGGTAATACTGCTGTGAAAGCTTTCCTTCAATGTCACTTCTTAAGTTATGGTTATTTGTCAACCTAACAAACCTTATGATAAATAAGTTTATCTAATGAATTAATGATGATAGAAATAGGAATAAAGCTATACATTACTATATTACTACAATTTAACAATTTACTTACCGTTTTGTAAAAATCTAAGTTTGTCGTGTATTTCAGAATTGTTAAGCAAAATTGCTCCCATAATTATATCAGAATGTCCATTCATATATTTAGTTAAAGAATGTACAGACAAATCAGCACCTAATTCTAAAGGCCTTTGTAGATACGGAGTTAAGAATGTATTATCAACTGCTACGAGTAAATTATGTTTCTTGGCAATTACTGATATGGCTTTAATATCTAAAACTTTCAAAAGTGGATTCGTTGGGGTTTCAATCCAGATGAGCTAAAAGACAAAAAAAAATTACTTAATTACTGTGAAAAACTCTTTAACTGTATTAACCACCTTTGTATTGGGTTTGATTGTCTTTTCAATGTTACTTAAATCTGTGACATCAATGAATGAAGTCGTAATTCCCAAAGGTGTTCCAACTTTACTAAATAATCTATTAGTACCACCATATACATCATCTCCGCATATTATGTGATCTCCTGTTTTAAACATACCAAGAAGTGCAGTAATAGCACCGAGTCCGGATGAGAAGCAAAGTCCATATTTGGCACCTTCTAAAGCTGCTAAGCATTCTTCTAAGACATTTCTTGAAGGATTTCCAGATCTGCCATATTCATATTTCTATATGAATTAAAAATTTATATAGTAATCTGAGAAAAATTTTAATGTATTTACAGAGTGTTTTAAATAATTGCATGTCTACATCGAACATCTCGGTAATCATAATAGATTGAAGAAAATAAGTGATGTTTAAAGACCAAAACAAGAATATGCTATCCTCTGATTTTAAATTTTTTATGACAACCTTGCAACTTGCTTATGATTAAAGATACAAAAAGCTGTTGTGCATCATAATTAAGGCACTTTTATAAGCAGAACTGATTGTTTGATTTAGATTTTTACTTTATTCATTTTTCAGTTGTATTATATATTTATATTTATTTTTGGGCGAGGAATCAGGATGGCGGAGCATCCTTCGTACCTCATGGCACCGATTGCTATGATCATTTGGCCGACCCTACTAGAATTTAGCCGAATCTGGGGGAATTTCACCCCCAGTAGGGATTTTTAACGTGCCAAACATTGCTTTGACACGGGACCTACAGTTTTACTTCCTATCCGAGAAGAAGGCATGTTTTTAATTTTCCTCCGCTATGAAAAATTACTAGCTCGGCCGGGGATCGAACCTGCGATCCTTGGATTATGAAGCAAACATGCAAACCACTAATCCACCGAGACTGGCAATTTTTCAGTTGTAGCATAAGGTTGTATTTTTTTGGAACACAACCTAAATGGAAATTATAGTAGTCTGTGGCATGATTAGAAAGAATATTTTTCTCATTTCATAAATATCTAGTTTGCTGAGCATATTTTGTTTGGTTACGTTCAAACTAAAATATAGTATGATCAAAAAGTCTTTGGATCAGGGTTGCCATGAAATTAACAAGCTATCTATGAAATCATCTATTTCTGTTATTTTTGACATTTATTTCACAACTGGCAAGTCAATAGATAACAGTTTAAAATAATAATTTAATAAAATAATAGTTCAAAAGTGCTAAAATCAAAATCTTAGCGCTACTGTGCAGTTCACAAAATCTACGGGTGGGGTAGTAGAATAATTCTAAGTAATTAATAATAATTCTATAGATGGTTTTTACATTCCATGTCTATTGTGATCCAAAGACTTTTTGATCATAGGATACCTACTACTATGAATTAATTATTACGTTTTTAACTTAAATCCTATCTATTTAGTAGCCTTTGACAAAGCAAAAGCAGCAAAAACTTATCCCCTCATTTTTTGTCTTTATGAGAAGGGCGTTGTAAGTGAAACATTTTTTTGTAAATACATAAAAAAATTCAATAAATCTATTTTATTGGATGATTTTTCTACATAAACAAGAAAAATGCAAATCCATTTAATCACTACTTGTTATTAAATACTTAATGTGATTAAAAACACTGTGATACACACTTATCGGAAGTGCAAAGCAGAGCAGTACTTATAGCACACAAACTCAATTTATTCTCAAATGTACATCAAATACAGTAGAGTGCACTTCAGCACAGAGCAGTGCTGTACGTCGGAAAGCAATCTTTGGAATTCTCCCAAGAGAATTGGAAACCTGTTCTTTCCAACTTTAAACTCTGCAAATTGTGTTTACAACATTACCATAAAGCTTAGCAAATTTAATAAATATAAGACTAAAAATTTACGCTGAAAATATACTCGGAGACTATCAGAACAGCTTCAGACCAGGCCAATCAACCATAAATGCCATATACACACTCTAGAACAAATACTCCAAAAAATGTGGGAACATGATAAAGAAATCCATGTGGTATTCATAGACTTCAAAATGGCCTTTGATTCAGTGAACAGAAAAAAATTAAGAAGAGAACTAGAACAATTAGGAATACCTGAAAAATGAATAGCATTACTAGAAATGACTCTAAAGACTAAGTACGCAAGTAAGATTCCAAGAAACAACAACGGAACCTTTTGAAATAAACAAGGGGACTCCTTATCTCCAATCATATTCAATTGCGAAAAGCTAAACTAGATAAGAAAAATATCATGACCAACCAAATACAAATAATAGTGTACGCAGATGATATAGCAGTCATAGGCAACAGAAGAAAAGATTTAGTAAGAGCCGCAGACCAACTAGACAAAGAAGCAAGAAAATTTGGTATGGAAATAAACCAAGCAAAAACAAAATACATGAAGATAGGAAAAGAGAATGAGCATGCACAAAATCATTTAAAAACACGAGAACACATTTTCGAGAAAGTTGATACTTTTAATTACCTGGGAGTCACGATGGGACAAAGTGAAAGAGAGAATGTTGAAAGGAAGTCAGGCTTACGGCAGAGATAAAACCCTACTAAAAAGTAAAGCATTAAGCAAAACAACAAAAATAAAAATATAGAATCAAGACCCTGATACGACCCACCATAACTTATGCGTTGGAAACAATAGCAATAAACAAAAAAGAAGAGGAAGACCTAAAAATAATAGAACGAAAAATAATGAGAACAATACTGGGACCTAACATAACAAGAGATGGAGAAATAAGACTGAGAAAAAACATAGAAATTGAAGAAGAACTTGGAGGAGAAAATATTATTAGATATATAAAAACACAACGATTACAATGGGCTGGTCACATTAAGACAAGAAAACCAAATGGGATGATCAAGAAGATTACACAGTGAATACCCATTGGGCCCAGGAAACAAGAAAGACCAAGGAAAAGATGGAAAGATGCCCTAGAAGAAGACATAAAGGCACTGGGAATAGAAGACTGGAAAACGAAATGCAAAGATAGGAAAGAATGGAAGAAAATAACAGAGACCGCCAGGACCAACAACAAACTTCAAAAATAAACAAACCAAAGAACAAGAGGATTGATCCACCTTAAAAAATGGATTGAAAACGCTTTGGCGTTAGCCATAATTCCGATTTACACGGCTCAATGATGATGAATTCTAAAAAATATTTCAAAAAATCTCATCCTATCCTCAATCCTTGTCTAGAATTGGGTGATTATCCGATTATCCAAACCTGGTGTTTGACAGTTATAAATGGAGCTGACAGAAGAGTGTTGCAGGGGGTCTGTAGCTGACGAAACTACTTAACTTAAAATATCTTTGTTTTCGGTTGTTAGCAATTGTTGGTGGGGATGATTCATGTGCAAAACAAACCTACACCATCCAGCTCAACCTTAAACTCTGTTGTGTCAAAATTGTGTTTACAACATTACCATAAATGTTGTAAATGAAAAAAAAATCACTAAATCACAAAAAAGTTTAGTTAGGGAAGGGCCCTTTTAGAATTCTTACATTAATCTATGAATTTGACGTTTGGTTAGTATATTTTCTGATGTTTTACAGTATAAAATTTATACTGTTTAGTGCAGTGTAGAAGGCAAGGTAAATAACTAAAATAAGAAATTTTCTGGTTTTAGGAGTGGGGTATCGTAAACTAAATCACACAGGACGGACTATCAGTTACATTCTTTTTGTTGTCATACTATCTTGCAGATAGCTGAAAGTAAAGCAACTGCTGGTTTCTAGATGTAATGTGATATAAAATAAAATTTTAGTATTTAATGAAAATGTATTATAAAAATATTAGAACGGAACTCTTCCAAAAACTTCGGATTTTCATATCTGATTTGTATGTTGCTAAAATTGATCAAAATGAATGAACTATAGTAATAATCTTAACATAAAATAAATCTAAATGGGTGACTTCCTGCAAATACACCTTCAAATTAGAATTTCTGAATAACTATGCAACATATTGTCGGCTTCACATGAAAAGTGCATAAGTCCGAAAAACCTGTTTACAAGAAATTTAACATTTTTCATGTTGCCCGTCAATGCTTTTGCACTTGTGCCTGATTTTATTTTTGCTATTTAAGCGACTTCTACTAATTATTTTTGGAATTTCTCATATTTATTTTATAGAAAAAGTAATAATTAACCAGATAACGTTAAAATCTCAATTTTTGCAATTTTGGCACTTACACCCTTTTCATATGAAGCCGACGAATTATGAAAAATCACAACAGAACATAAAATGTACATTTTCAAACCTCTTAATTCAAAATTTTAAGTAAAATAAGATTATTCTGCTTATCATTTCGAAGATACAGAAAATCTTACAAGATAGAAATGGTAGAGCTACAGAAAATGTAGATCGTAAAGCAAGTTTCGTCAAAATTTCATTCATACTTGGGGATAATCCAAATAACTCATCCGTAAACTACCACCACCCCTTAAAAGATTTTAATCAAAAGTTTTGTTCGTATCTTATCTAATCATGTTCAAGATTATTACATTTCCATTTAAGGAGATACAACACTATAGTATGAGAAATGAGTAAACAAAATAGAAATCTGAGTCAACCAATCAGTTCTGTCCCTAAATGTCCCTTCATACTGTTACAACAATTTTTTTTTTGTTTAACTGTAGTCATGTTGTGGGATGTCATAAAAAATTGGAAAAGTGTAACAAAAAAAAGAAGATATAAATTTTTGTTTTTTCCATCAAACATCCCGGAAAAAGAAATCTGCACTCTTAGTTTCTTTCTATCTATGTCCTATGTAGACAAGCAATTCGAATACTCTGTAAACAATAAAACAAAAGCTTACTTTTGGATTAGCTGGACTGTGTTGCTTAAATGTTGTCGATAAAACAATTGGTGGTACTACACTCAACGATTCCCATTGTTCAGGATCCTGTCCACAATGAATAGCTGCTGTGGCGAAGCCTTTAGGGTAAGGTAAGAATCCATTATTGGTGTCTGCCATAGTTAAAATCTGAAAGAATACAAATGTTTTGAATTTAGCGCGCCATAAAAATAATGCTTAAGGTTACGGTCTACAGATGCCGCCAAATCGAGCCAAAATTGATTTTTGTATACTAATTCAAGGCCGCCGAATTGCATAGGAACTACAAACGAGCTCAAGTGAAAGATTAGAAGCAATTATTAGGAATTGTTTTAAATTGATGATTAGCGGATATATTCGCTCTGTTAAAATTTTGTTTAAATTTAGCCAAGCAACTATTAATATAAGTTAATTTTTCTAACGGCTTGCATATAGTACCTATTGATTAAAAAGTGGCACGATTTTTCGTATTTGAACACGTGTTTTCTTTTTAATAGAACGTTTGCATCAGTATATTTGCATATAATAAAAAGCTTTTTTATTGAATGAACGGCGATGTAAATTTTTAAAAACGATTGCAAATATATTATTCTATTACAAGCAGAGAGAAGCTTTGATAAATTCATCTTACCAATGGAAAATTCACTTTAGATATGATGAGCGAACTCGTTTGGCAGGAATGGGTTTTTGCCACATAAATATCTGATCGGTCGGTTGGTTTTTTTGCGTTCGTCGCCAGAAATGGTAAATGGGTTTTTAAGCAATGAAATGTTTCCAGGAATTATTTGTCGCATTCAGTTGCCTAATCGTTTTAATGATACGAAAATAAATATTTAGATTATTTGATTTGAAAAAGTAAGACGACAAATTGCTATCATTATTCAGCAAATTTTCAAACTAATGTTTTGATATGCTATTTGCTAATGTAATAATTACCAACGTTATTACAGAATTGTTTGAAGTAAAGAAAATGTTAATATTTAATTATTCTAAAAAGACATGCCAGAAACAGGCACTCATAATATTTATTTTCTTTTCTATCTATTTTTATGATAGTCAACGCTCTTAAGAAAAAGAAATATATTATTAAACACCTTGTCGTAGATTTAGTTATTCTTGAAACTAGAATTCTACTTGAAATTCCTGGTATTAAGAAATTCCCGTTTTTTATTTTAGTAATGGAAATTTGAGTTCAATTTTTTTTATTTGCAGATTTTTACTAAAATCGTAATCATTTTACGTGAAAGTTCATTATCGGTTTTCTACGGCGCAGGCGGAATAACAAAACATTCAATATAATAAACAAACCAAATTTTTATTTTTTGATTTACTTAGTAATAAAATAAATGAAAGTGGCCCTGACCAAGAAATTTGGACATGGGACCATAAGGTTCAAATTTCTGCAACCGTTAGATTTTAATGAAATGTATACACGGGCACCTTTCCCGGGCACAGAGTCAGATATTATCCGAGGTTCGCCCCGGCCGCTTTTTTCTAAGAAAAATTTCGTCACACGTAATGCATAGACCATGGCCAATTTAAAACACGGCAGGGAAAAAGAATGGGTATATTGTCGACTTTTTGGCTATGGCCGTTTTTCTTTCTCGGGAATTTCCCTCGTATGTAACACATACCTCATGGTGAATTGAAATAGAAGATGAAGAAAAATAGTGAGTATATTTTCGGCTTTTCTCTCACGGCTGATTTTCTTTCCGGGGATTTTCTCCCACATGGAGAAATTACCTATCATATAGAAAATGAGGAAAATAAAGAGTATGAATATTGTCGGCTTTTCTCCCATGGTCGATTTTTTTCCCTGAAAGTTCTTCTCATATGGAGTACATACCTCATACAGAAAATGAGGAAAAATAGTGAGTATATTGTCGGCTTTTCGCCTATAGCCGATTTTTCTTTAGGAAAATGTTTCTCACATGGAATACATATATCTCATGGTGTATTAAAACAGAAGATGAAGAAAAAGAGAGAGTATATTGTCGGCTTTTGGCTATAGCCTTTTTCTTTCTAGAAAAATTTCCCTTACATGGAATACATACCTCATAGTGAATTGAACCAAAGATGAGGGGAAAACGAGTATATTGTCGACTTTCCGCCTATGGCCAATTTCTTTCCGGGAAAATTTCCCTTACATGGAATATACCTATACCCTATGGTGAGTTGAAACAAAAGGTGAGAAAAAGAGTACATTGTCGACTTTCCGCCCATGGCCAATTTCTTTCCGGGAAAATTTCCCTTGGATGGTATATATATATACCTATACCTCATGGTGAATTGAAAGAAAAAGTGAGGAAAAAGGGTAGATTGTTGGCTTTTCGTCTAAGGCCGTTCTTTTTGGAGAAACTTTTTCTCGCATGGAATACATACCTCATACAAAAGATGAGGCAAAAGAGTCAGTATATTGTCGGCTTTTTTCCATAGTCTTTTTCTTTCTAGAAAAGAATTCTCTCACATGGAATACATACATCATACTGAATTAAATCAAAAGATGAGGGAAAAAAGAGTATATTGTCGGCTTTCCGCCCATGGCCAATTTCTTTCCGGAAAAATTTCCCTTGCATGGAATATATATCTCATGATGCATTGAAACAAGACGAGGAAAAAGAGAGAGTATATTGTCGGGTTTTCGTCAAGGTGAATAAATGAACTTGATCTTTGTTTCACCTGAACTACCAGTCGAAGCATAAGTCACTAACAGTTAAACTTAGAGTTCCTGAATGAAAGGTTAGTTGAACTTTTAGAAATAATGATGATTTAGTTATGTAATAATAAATTTAAGTAACTAATGATCTTTCACATATAATATATAATAATTGACCCATTGTTATCTATATATTAAAGAATTTTAGTAGATTTAAAGCACGTATACTACAACAAAATGTTTATTAATTATTTTACGTTTTACTTGCATATTATTTGTTGTTTATACCTGTGATACAAACTATATAAACAACTCCATAACAACCAGGGCATTATAAGCGGGTGTTGTACTTCATAACGCCCGCTTATGGTTTACTTTACTATCGGAGTCAGCGTTACGTTCAATAGTATTTTGGATCATCAAGTCAGAAACTATATGTTTGCGTACGAGTATGTTGCAGCACAACAAATAACGAGTGTTTTTTTGTTCTTATGTTGGTAACAACAACAAAAAGCATTTGAATTTAAATTGTCATGTTTGACTGTTGTAAACTTAAGTTAGTAAAAGTTGTTACCATCCGACAAATATAAAAATGTATTCCTATAAATACATTAACAACGCCCTTGGCAACGCCAACAACTATAAATTAAAACTAATTTTCTACTTATACATATTCTCCTGAAAAATAAAATTTTGTATACACCACAAGCGTTACTAGATGATAATACCCATCGGGCGACTTCCAACCCTCGCGCCTTTCAGGCCCTTTGACCTGTAACATCGTCGCCCTCCTGGCATTATCATCATTCTAACGCCCTTGGTACATAACTATTATTTATATCAAAGTGTAGGATTTTTTTTGGATTTTTGTTTAACCTACAGTGTTGCCAAAATGTAGATTATGCACTTGTATGTATACTATATAATATTCTTACAAGAATTTTTTTGAAAATAACAAGCTAAAGCGATATTTATTATCTTTATATAAATAATGTTAATTACGGAGTTTAAGTTTCGTGCTTAACTGCTTTTTAACAAGTTTTTTTTTAATAAGATAACAACCTAACCCTATCCTAACGAATTGACCTTGACCTAATGTAAAACTTAAAATCTAAGCTTATAAAAAATTATCAGAATTTTAATACTACTTAAAGCATAATGTTTAAACAACTTACAACTTGTTACAATTTAATCTTTTGAAGGTATTTTTAAAAGAAAAAATACAATACTTACAATAAGGAACTTACCGCTTCTCAACACAAGACAAATAGGATTTATTTAAGAATGAAGGGATTTTTATGGTAATTATTAATAACGATAAGTATCCGCTCAATCAATTTTATCTTATCAGCCGAAAATTAACTAAGAAATATTTGTAGAGATTAGTTTCATCCTATTACCATGTCATGATAATCGCATGTACTTTGTGACGAAATTTATCTCGTAATGTGTCCATCCTTTTACATTAGTAACCATGGGTAAATAAGTACTAAAAAACAAAAGATAAGAAATTTATTAATCTTTTTCAAGAAATGCTTGCAATAAATTATGTTTATTGAAAAAATGATTGCATTTAAAAGCACCTACAGGTAATGTTATTTACCTAGATATCGTGGTAATCTACACTTTCACATAATTAGTTGATAATTCTACACAAAAGAAATAATTAAGTTGAGTTGCTAATTAAATATGACCTTTAATTCAGTAGAAACAATAAACTTTAATGGGATATCAGAAATAAAGATTTTACTACGCACTTTTTTTTGAATATTTCTTCAATTGATGTTCCTTAAGGGCCAACCACATACCCATTGCTATCCATTTCTTATTAGTAGCATATCGCTATAGCAAAGTCTTACAGTCGATGAGTTACACTTTCAGCTTACCGCCATTATTACAAGAATATATCATTAAAGGGTTCAACTTCTATACCTATCTCTCTGTTAAGGCAAAAAATGGGTTAACTTTTTCTTCTAAGTACCTACTCGATTTTGCTTCATTTTATTGTGTTATCATCTTCAGATACTCATCATATTGACTGTAAAGTTTAACTCTTCATTTTCGCACTGTCTCAACGCATTTCTTTCAGTTTGCAATAAGTTGCACTATGAGAACAGATGCGTGCTGGCCCACCGGGATACCGAGAGTTTCCCGGTAGGCCTTTATAAAGTTGCCTCGAAGGGCCCTACCACACGGCTAAAAATAAATTACCAACAATTGAATATACTTAATATTGAATGTATAGAAGGAGCAAAAAGGAACTCCATCAAGTGCCTTTGTAATTTTGAACTCATGTGTATTATAACACCAGAAGATTTTAACAACAGTCACTGTCTAAGGACTCTGATTATTTTGTATAATTTTCTGGTGTTATAATACACATAACTTCAAAATCCCAAAGGCAATTTTGATGGAGTTACTTTCTGCTCATGCTTTAGAAACGAATATTTTTATATTCGTATATTTGTTAAATATTTATTTATGTTTCACGTTTGTTCAAATGTTTAGTTGAATAATCAAATAATGTTGACATATACGTACTACTTATTGGTTTGATAATGATCTAGGTTAGCAAGGCTAATATGATGCTATTTTTGTATAAAAACACACCAAAAAATAGTATCAAGTTAGCCTTGCTATCTTAGATCATTATGAAACCAACAGTACAAATAGAATAGTTGTTTTTGCCCGATCGGGCATTTTGGTTTATTTACAAGTTCTGCTCTCAGGGCGGTAAGTTCAACTTACCGCCCGAGGGTCGGTGATAAAGTACCTCGTCATTTAAGTCGAAAAACACTCACTAACATTTTAAAATTCGTCCGGATTGAGATAAAAATTGTTTTTGTTTAGTCAACTCCATAACAACCATGCACATTAACCGACTGAAAATTCACATTTTCAGTGTGATGTGTTTAATGTTTACTCTATATATTTAAGACTCACTCATAGATCCGATCGGGCAAAAAATAGCGTAAGCATTACCGCCCTTAATACTTAAATAACTATTATGTACCAAGGGCGTTAGGATTATGATAAATTTACAAAAGTCAAACAGAGATATGACAATTTAAATTCAAATGTTTTTGTTGTTGTTACCAACATGAAAATAAAAAGTCCTAATAGCACTAATATCATCTAAAGAATAAGTTAATTTTATTTAAGAAAGTTGCAGAAGTCGGCACAAAAGAATTCATGAATCACTCGCCCAGAAATTACGTTGCAAATACTCGTTATCTGTTGTGTACACACAAACATAGTACAGTATTGGTTTTGGCCAAATGATCCAAATTACTATGAACGTAATGCCGGTTTCGATTGCACAGTAAGAGATGAGCGGGCGTTATAGACTATGATGCCCGTTTATAATGCCCTGGTTGTTATGGAGTTGTTTAAATAGTTTGTCTATTTCGCGTATACAAAGTTTACTTTGTGACACTGTTTTTGCGAAAAACAGTTACACAAAGTGCTACTTTGTGCAACTGAAAGTAGTGATTTGAAATTTGAATGTTATGATGATCAGAAATAACAGCGAGAATAATGAAACATATTTCATTTTAAGAAGCTTTAAACTCAAACAAAGCGCGGCTAATAGCGGATTTCCTACGAAAATGCGCTGAAAAGCTTGTTGGTTTTCCGGATCAAGTTGATGGTCGTGAATCCCGTGTCCGTCCCTACTCAAATTTCATTTGCATTGTTTAGATTTAGAGGTTAGGTTAGTTATTTTCTATTGTTGTATGTTAAGCAGTTTTGATGTATTAAAATGTTTATTGTAATAGAAACAGTAAAACCTTGATTGAGTACATGATTGCCTTATCAAAATAATTATTTATAATAAAAATACTGTAACAAGAGAGAAAAAGAAAGAACCTCTTTTCGAGCAACAAATGGTGTGTTCTACTGCATTCGAGAGAATGACGCATCGCACAAGCATGTAAACCAAACGCGGTTTATTCTAGCGCTTTCTAGAATACATAGAAGGTTCCAGCGATTTCTGGTGCGATTATATGAGGGTATAAAAGCGGATTCGCGGATAAAAGAGAAGTAGTCAACAGCGAGTCGTTAACTGTGTTTCACAAAATAAATAGTAACTGTATAGATAAATGTTATATTAGAAATTCATAATCTGTAAATAATAGTTTTAATGGTTTATAATCATAGCGTTAATTTATAGTGTATTCATTAGTGTATAGAAATAAATATTTGTTGGTGAATAGACGATTTAAACAGCACTTGTGTTATTATTTTTAGAAAGAACGTTACAGTGGTGTCAGGTGTGGGGTTTTAAAATAAATAAAATCGCGTAATAATTAAATAAAGTGCTGTGAGAATAAATTTTTAGTGTTAAAATTAATTTCAACAAACAATTAAAATGGTGATGAAACTATTAAAGGATCTCTTAGTAATAGATTTGAAACGGGAATTGGACGAGAGGGACTTGGATAGTAATGGAAAGAAAGAAGTTTTGATAAATCGGCTAAGAAAATGGCTTTTAGAACAGAAGGAAGATCCTGAAAATTACCGCTTCGAAATGCCTGGACCCGCAATTGATACTAGTTTGTTGTTAAGTAAAATGGAAGAAAATTCTAGAAAGTCCGAAGAGAATTCTAGAATTTTAAAAGAGGAATTACTGGAAAAGTCCGAAGAGAATTCTAGAAAGTCCGAAGAGAATTCTAGAATTTTAAAAGAAGAATTACTGCAAAAGTCCGAAGAGAATTCTAGAATGTTAAAAGAGGAATTACTGGAAAAGTCCGAAGAGAATTCTAGAAAGTCCGAAGAAAATGTTAGAATGCTTAAACAAGAATTACTTGAAAATACTAAAGCACTGGAAGAAAATGTTAAAATGCTTAAAGAAGATTTACTGGAAAACTCTAGAACGCTTAAAGAAGAATTACTAGAAAAGTCTGAAGAAAGTTCTAGAAGGCTTAAAGGAGAATTGTTGGAAAAATGTCAAAGCGTTGGAAGATAAAGTTTTCGAAGAATTTTTGGAGAATGCCAGTGCGTTAGGACTATTGGAAGGTAGATTGGCGGAACAAGATAGGGTAATAAAGATGGTAGAAGAGAAAATAGCCCAAATGCAATTACCACCAACAACTAAGAAAGACGATATGGCCGAAATGCTGGAAGATAGAATGAGGCAACTACGGTTTCCCTCAACTTCTGAGAGGCCGTTTAATGACGTAAAGAAACAGTTTAAAGAAGAAAAGGGTCCTGTCGTAGGGATAAAAGTAAAACCACCCACGTTCGATGGAAAGATACCTTGGTCCACTTACTACAAACAGTTTGAGGCGGCTTCTGGGGCCAACGGATGGACAGGCAAGGAAAAGGCCGTTTCTTTAACTGTGGCTTTGCGTGGAGACGCGTTGAACGTCCTGCAAACAATCCCAGCAGGACAGGAAAATGATTACCAATTGTTAGTGTCTAGATTGGAAATGAGATATGGAGACGCGCATCTTCAACAAGTGTATCACGCGCAAGTGAAGAATCGTATCCAGAAGAATGGAGAAAGCCTGCAGGAGTTTTAAGCCGATGTTGCGCGGCTTGTCCGATTGGCGTACCCTACGGTACCCGATTCATTTCTGGGACAACTGGCTGTGCAGACCTTCATTGATGCGTTAAGAGACGGAGAAACACAACAATCATTGAGGCTGGCACGACCAAGAACAACTGATGATGCGCTTGCTCACGCCTTAGAATTTGAAGCTGCAAAACAAGCGTCCCGAGGTCATGGGCGTGTTCGGACCGTTGTGGAAGAAGATGAAGGTTCTAAACGTCGTCTAGAAGAATTATTAATGAGAGTTCTTCAGAAGGAAGAGAACCGTAAGAAGAATCATCAAGAAGTTCGAGGGCCCCGTTGCTGGAACTGCGGCGAACAAGGACATGTAGAACGGCGTTGTCCCAAAATAACAAAAGTACAACCATCGGAAAAGTTAAAAGGGGTTGGCAAGAGAGGGCGAACGTTGACTGTTAGTAGAGATGCCCCAGAGATCATCGTCCATGCCGTAACATCAGGGAATAGTACCAGCAGTTTGTTCATAGATGGGAAGATTGCTAACCGAACTGTTCCACTACTTATTGATACGGGGGCGACAAAATCCATCGTACGCCCTGATGTTCTACGATCAAGTATTAAGTTGTTACCCACAACTACTCAACTCCGTACAGCAACAGGTGAAGTGATACCAACACGCGGAGTGGTGAAGATGAAGATTGGCATTGGAAGTGAAGAACGTGATCATGAGGTGCTGGTAGCCGATATCACTGATGACTTCATCTTGGGAATGGACCTCCTGAGAAAATTTGGTTTTACATTGGACTTGAAGGAGGGTGTTTTGAAGGTTGGTAACGAAGAACTTCCGTTGCACCCACGAGAAGATCCTGTCGTAAGGGTTTTGCTGACAGAAGATGTGATATTGCCTGGTCAAAGCGAGATGGTTGTCGAGGCAGGTTTGGATGGAGATCTTCGGGTAGGATGTGTGAGAATGATGGAGCCTGTTTGTGATAAGAAGATCCATAGTGGCATATTGGTGGGAAAAGCGCTGATCAAGGTTGGAAAGACTGTACCGGTGAGGCTTATGAACGTTAATGTGGATCCGGTGACATTGAAGAAGAGTACCCTTGTGGGACAGTGTGTGCCAGTATTCCGAGTAGCCAGGTGTATGGCTGATGTTCCAAAACCAGTGCCCAAAGACCATGGTGGAAAATTAGTGGGTATGGTTACTAGTTCGTGCGAAGACCTTAACAGAACGGAAGTGAAAGAGGTACAGGGTTTGGTTCACCGATACCAAGATATCTTCGCTCTTGACGATAGCCAGAAGGGACGAACAAATATAGTAAAACATAAAATCAATACAGGCAACTCTATGCCTGTCCGTCAGCAGCCGAGGCGTCTACCTCTAGCAAGGCGAGCAGAAGTCGAAAAGATTATTACTGATATGGAAGAACAAGGGGTCATCGAGCCATCCAGCAGTCCATGGGCATCACCGGTGGTCCTGGTCAGTAAGAAGGACGGGTCAACGAGATTTTGTGTGGACTATCGGCAGCTTAATGACGTGACCAAGAAAGACAGCTATCCCTTACCACGCATCGACGACACGTTAGATACCCTGTCTGGTTCACGATGGTTTTCGACTTTGGACTTGAAGAGCGGTTATTGGCAAGTTGAAATGGAACCTGAAGACCGGGAGAAGACCGCGTTCACTATTGGTTCCGGACTATGGCAGTTTACAGTTATGCCTTTTGGTCTATGTAACGCTCCGGCCACCTTTGAGCGTCTAATGGAGACCATCCTGAGAGGGTTGTCGTGGAAGACCTGCTTGGTATACCTAGATGATGTGATTGTAGTCGGAAAATCATTCAACGAACATTTGAACAATCTAGAGGAAGTGTTCCGAAGACTACGTGGAGCCAATCTGAAACTGAGTCCGAAAAAGTGCCACATATTCAGAAAGGAAGTGAAATATCTCGGGCACGTCGTATCACAAAATGGAGTGGCAGCTGACCCCGATAAGATTCGTGCAGTTCAAGAGTGGCCAACACCGAAAGATAAACACCAAGTTCGTAGTTTTCTTGGGTTATGTACCTACTACAGGCGTTTCGTTCCTGGGTTTGCCAATATAGCGAAACCTCTGACAAGGTTAACTGAAGATGGGTGCGAGTATGTTTGGAGCGGAGAGTGTGAAACAGCTTTCCAACAGCTGAAGCGTGCCCTGACAACAGCACCAATATTGAGCTATCCACGGACAGAAGGGAAATTCATACTTGACACAGATGCAAGTAATCTGGCCATTGGGGGGGTACTTTCTTAGATACAGGATGGACAAGAAAAGGTCATCGGCTATTTTAGTAAGGTTTTGTCGAAAGCCGAAAGGAATTATTGTGTGACCAGAAAAGAACTATTGGCCGTCGTGAAGTCCGTTGAGCACTTCTACAAATACTTGTACGGACGGAAGTTTTTATTGAGGACGGACCATGCAGCGTTGAAATGGCTTCTACAATTCCGTAATCCTGAAGGCCAGGTCGCAAGGTGGATCGAACGATTACAAGGATACGACTTTGACACCAAACATCGAGCGGGCACTAGTCATCGAAATGCCGATGCTCTTTCAAGAAGACCCTGTCCAACGGATTGCCGTCATTGCTCTCGTTTGGAAGAGAGGGTTTGCCAAGTATTAAGGACTACCATCGTCAACGACAATTGGTTGCCGGAAGAATTGCAACGACAGCAGGAGGCTGATCCCGAACTAAAAATGGTACTGGAATGGAAGCGCGTGGGAGAAAGGCCTGCCTGGGAGGCCGTCAGCCCTTTCAACAGAACGCTCAAAGCATATTGGGCCCAATGGGAGTCCTTGAAGGTGGAAGACGATCTCCTGAAGCGAGTACTGGAGAGTGAAGATGGCACCACCATTAGGTCTCAGTTCGTGGTTCCAAGAAGCCGAGTGGCTACAGTATTGCGACATCTCCATGACGGTGCCTCAGGAGGACACTTCGGTGTGAAAAAGACTTTGGAGAAAGTTAGGGAGCGTTTTTATTGGGTCAACTGTAAAGAAGACGTGAAGGAGTGGTGCCGGAAATGTGAACTATGTGCCACTGGTAACGGACCCTTGGGGAAACGAAGAGCACCTATGAGGCAGTACAATGTGGGTAGTCCTCTGGAAAGAATAGCCATAGATATTGCCGGACCATTTCTCGAAACCGACGATGGGAATAAATACATATTAGTGGCAATGGACTATTTTACCAAATGGCCAGAAGCATATGCCCTACCAAACCAGGAAGCTGCGACTGTTGCTGACGTACTAGTCAAAGAGTTTTTCAGTCGCTTCGGAGTGCCCATGGAGCTGCATTCGGATCAAGGCCGCAATTTCGAGTCTGTACTCTTTGGAGAAGTCTGTCGATTGTTGGGCATTCGCAAGACTCGGACCACACCGTTACATCCGCAGTCCGATAGAATGGTAGAACGCATGAATCGAACAATGGGCAAATATTTGGCCAAGGTCGTCTCCGATCATCAACGAGACTGGGACCAATACCTGCATCTGTTTCTGATGGCTTATCGTGCATCGGTCCACGAAACAACCGGTCAGTCACCAGCGTCTGTGATGTTTGGACGCGAGTTACGGTTACCGTGTGATCTGGAATTTGGGTCTCCACCTATAGAGCAGGAGGTAGCCGGGAATGATTATGTCATCAACTTAAAGAAGAAGTTGGAGGATATTCACGACCGAACCCGAAATAATAGTCGAATCGCGAGTGACCGGATGAAGGCTACGTACGATGTGAGAGCCCAAGAAGGAGGGTTTCAACCTGGAGAGCTTGTCTGGTTATACAACCCGCAAAGGCGTCGTGGTTATTCTCCAAAGTTACAGCGAAATTGGGAGGGTCCATACCAGGTGAAGAAACGAATAAATGACTTGATTTATCGCATCCAGAAATTGCCAAGAGGGAAACCAAAGGTGGTACACTCCAATCGTCTGGCGCACTATGAGGGAAATAATGACGCAGTCCCGGAAGATGAGGCTGAGGTGGATATCAATACCGTAAGGTCTGGAGATGATCAGCCAACCTTTAGAGAATTTATGGCTGCGTTTTCTGGAACTAGAAAAGCGCGATTCGGAGTCACGACTGAGATGCAACAAGATCTCTTCCGGGTCCCTGGTGATTATTCCATTGCCCACTGTGTCTCCGAGGATCTCCGTATGTCCAGGGGGATCGCAGTAGTGTTTAGAAATAAATTTGGACGGCTGAATGAACTTCGAGAACAAAATCCCTCTGTTGGTAAATCCTTACACTTGCCTGATCATAACCGATCCATTTACTACTTGGTAACCAAGCAGTTTTACTACCAGAAACCGAGTTACGCCGACTTGTGGAGGGCATTATGGAATTTGAGGATCGAGTTGCTTACCAGGGGAATTAACAAATTGGCAGTTCCCAAACTCGGCTGTGGGCGGGACCAGCTAGATTGGAGAATCGTTAGAAACATGCTGGAAGTTGTCTTTAGAGGTACGGACGTCAAGATCTTCGTCTGCAATTTTGACCCACAACCCGCATTAAGGCCAACGAAGAGTGTAGATTGTTATTTCTACCGTAATGGAACGTGTAGTCGAGGTGAAGACTGTCGATATCGTCATGACCCTTTCTACAGGAACCAGAGCATAAAACCTGTTCTGGGACAGAACAGACTTGAAGAGGGGGGCAGTGTAACAAGAGAGAAAAAGAAAGAACCTCTTTTCGAGCAACAAATGGTTTGTTCTACTGCATTCGAGAGAATGACGCATCGCACAAGCATGTAAACCAAACGCGGTTTATTCTAGCGCTTTCTAGAATACATAGAAGGTTCCAGCGATTTCTGGTGCGATTATATGAGGGTATAAAAGCGGATTCGCGGATAAAAGAGAAGTAGTCAACAGCGAGTCGTTAACTGTGTTTCACAAAATAAATAGTAACTGTATAGATAAATGTTATATTAGAAATTCATAATCTGTAAATAATAGTTTTAATGGTTTATAATCATAGCGTTAATTTATAGTGTATTCATTAGTGTATAGAAATAAATATTTGTTGGTGAATAGACGATTTAAACAGCACTTGTGTTATTATTTTTAGAAAGAACGTTACAATACATTTTTATCTTATATCAGAAGAAACAACTAAGCTGTCACATTTTTTAAACTTGAATTTTTTCCTGCCTACGTGATTTTTCAAAATGACAGTGGATGTCATTGTATGCGTTATCAGTTATTACCAACATTACCACATCAAAAATACCCGCGTGTACATTTTCCCATTTCTTTAAAGTAAATTGTAAATTAAGGCGAAATAGACAAAGTAGTATGTAAAACACGTGTTACAATTCCTTTTTGTAATACTCGTATATAGCTTAACTCGCCGCTTCGCGGTTCGTTAAGCAAACTTATACTCGTATTACAAACATCGTCATTGTAACACTAGTTGTACAATATACTATTGAATCACAGGTATAATTACCAAATAATATGCAAATGAAACATAAAAGTACTTTTAGAAAATTCTAAACGATGTTAACGTTTCATTTTAATTAATTGTTTTATGCCATGAGCCATTGTTGTGACACATAGGCTTAGTTGATAAAATTAAAAAATAAATTGTTTATGATTAAATCTACTAAATAGTAGTGTATGTATATGATTAATCATCGCTAGTAGTGAATAATCTATATATTTATAATAGTGAGTATACAAAAAGAAGTTTGAAGAAATACAATAATGAGTATACTATATCTAACGGTGTCTCCTAACCACACATTGTATTTGACTAATTGCCAATACGTCTTTCGGTAACGATGTTACCTCTTCTGGGTGCATTTTTAAAGGGCCAATCAAAAACCATACAAAGCAATTTTAACACAAACATGCAACTAAGGATAAATATATCTTTTTGTACATGAAGGAAAGCAAAAAGGAAGCTTACCAAATATTTTGATTACTCCCACATGTTTCAAACCGAGGGTAGCTTAACTTAAAGCAGTTTAAAATTTTTAGTTTTAAAAATCGTCCGTCCTATTGGTAAAACATTTAACTTTCACTGAAAATTACGTTATTTTGGAAACAAAATGTAAATGAGAGTAATTCATTTACAGTAAAATTTCTTATGTTTTTTAACCTGTTTTTGTCAACTTTTGCTGGGTTCTATATCAGCGTTAATAGTATCGAATTGTCTATATTTTCCAAATCTTTGTTTAATAAATTCTTGTTCTTTTTAATAAAAATACTTTCATATGCATTAAGTTCTCTGGCTGAATGACCATTCTTAAGTAATATCATTTTTCTACTTTAATCGCGTGCGCTGTGTTAGGTGTTTAGCTCCACTTGATTTTTCTATGCAATTGTATTGAAAATCCGTCGTGTTCTTTGAACCTAGTCAAAATTGAGCTTTTTGTCTTTCCAACGTAACTCAACGTGTCCAGCAATACCGTGATGCTAAAACTCATAAGCTTGCAGCCATTTTTTATTCCAATGTAGGGCACACACGGTCGTCTGCGACCACATCCCCAACCACGTCGGGGACCAGGTCGAGGATGTGGCCTGGATAATAACGAAATATTTACATTTGTTGTAATTTATTACATAAACAACTTGGGCTTCGAGTTTTTTTTTAATTTGGCTTTCGGGATCTAGCCCATTTGCAAGACCATAAAATTTCAACGAGGTAAATATGACGAAAGATAATGAGATGACAAAATGTGGGGCCTATCACAGCGACTTGTATAGACGAAACAGGTAAGACAGTCGGACAAAAGGAAATGTTAGAGATTAAAACAATAGGGAAATTCTGGTACTGATCAAACCATCAGAAATCGGTTAAGGTTCTTAAAGTTTCATACCGATAATTTCTAAAAATTTAAAAATTGCTTTGTAAATATTATTGTTCCTGCCCATTATGAGAATAATGTTTGTAGGTAATTTGACGCCTAGTTTAACTAACCGGTCAACAAATATATCAAATACGTCTTTGTATTTTGTACAGTAAAGAAATATATGATTGAAGTCTGCAGATCGCAATAAGGGCAGGGCATAGTGGCCAGTCCATGGCCGAGTTTTTTTATCGTGCAATGGTTATACTATAGAATGCTCGGGAAATATTGCTGTGGTCTTTATGCCATATGTGTGTAGAAATACAAGGATGGATCAGTGAATACTGAGGTTTGATACCTTCCAGTATGCCTGCTATGTATTGTGAAGGAAGTACGATTTGAAATAAGTGGTCGCGGACGATCGTGTGTGCCCTACACAATGTAACGTTCTTTTTACAGTAATAACAAAAGTGTTGTTTAAATCGTCTATTAATAAGAAATATTTATTTACAAACACTAATGAATACACTATAAATTAACGCTATGATTATAAACCACTAAAACTATTATGAATTTCTAATACAACATTTATCTTTACATTTACTATTTATTTCGTGATACCCATTTAACTACTCGCTGTTGACTGCCCTCTTTTATCCGCGAAGTCGATTTTATACCCTCATATAGTCGTACCAGAAGCCGATGGAACCTACTATGCATTTCTGGAAGGCGCTAGATAAACCGCGTCTGGTTTACATGCTTGGTGCGATGCGTCATTCTCTCGAATGCTGTAAAATATTCTATTTGTTGTGTGAAGAAGAGGTTCTTTCTTTTTCTCTCTTGTTACAATAACACTAACTAATTAAACTAAACATATGACCAATAAACTTGTAATAAATAAAGTCATATCAAAGAGTGATAAAAGCACTCGCAATTTTTATATTTGCAAAATTGGCAAGATTGACAATCCTGTACATAGCAGTGATCCGCCACTGATTTTTTCGATTTACTAGAAAATAGAATTGTTATTAATCTTTTCTAATTTCGCTTTCTTTAGCTCACTTTTAATTTTTTAATTAATAAAAGATTTGCTGTTATTACTTTTCATTTTAATTTATTAATAATCAGCTGTAGAAATATTCCCATGGTCACTTTTATTATTAATATTAAAATGTTCTATTCTACTTAGCATTTATTTTTTTATTATATAACAACGTCATTTATAATTATAATGACTTAATTAGCAATAAAAAATGTAGTATTTACTAATAAGAGTTTTTAACATGAATTAAATGCCTTATTCTACTGTCGTGTCCTAAATTTTGCTTTTGCTACATAATATACCATTATAATAGCACAATTAACAAATACATATATAGAAAACAATATGATAACCTTAACCAGTTAATCATTGTATAAAAATAGGATTATCAAGTCTTGTCAACGCACCATACCTGCTTATCATTCATATTTTGAAAACAAAACAAGCAAAACCGAGTTTCCCGCCGAAATTTCGAATCCCATATCGAAAACAAATGCTGTATCCGGCATGCGCCATAGTGGCATAAAGGTGTTTGTGTACTGTTTCCGGTAAACATTTTGTTAATGCATTAGAAGTTTCCATGTATTTTAATAATTTTCTGTAAGTAAAATTTGATTTTGTGATTATTAAAACGTGGCATCATGTGTGCATTTTATGTAGAAGCCTATTAATAATGTTATCGTAAGTGTGTAACTTATCGACTATCATCATACGAACAGAAAAAGTTTACCGGCAAGAAGCAGAAAGGCGTGCATGGAGCGTCTGGTTGGCTTCGTGGAAAATTTCTACCCCGAAAATAGCACTAGATATCCGTAAATACGTTTGAAACATTCATATCGAAACGGCAAAAACTTTCAAATATAATGGTATAGTAATTTTCGTTTATAATTGATATAATTTATTTTGTTTCAATGTTCATTCGATTATTTTAACAAATAAGAATTGATGTAATGGCGGCCACTCGAGGTGGTATCAAAAGAGAGAATAATGAAACATCGTGTTTTTTTACTTTTTGCTTCTCGTGCACCTGAAAAGGACATTCTCCTTTTTACAGAGTTATTATGAACCGATCAAGTTATTATTTTTATTAAGAAAACAAGTATTACAAACATCGATTAATTAAAAAGCGTGTGTGATAATAATTATTTAAAATAAAATGGGTATTCAAGACTTGCAAGCATTTCTAGAGAGCCCCAATCTGGAGGGCGGCTCGGTTTCGGTAGATCTTTTAAAAATTGCTCGAAATGTTACACAACGCCAACAACCACAATATCCGAACCGTAAAATTCGACCAATTGGAAATAAATTAAAATTAATTATGGATGCCGAATGTTGTTTGGATAGACTTTATGGTGGATACTTCTCAGGTAGGTATACTTACTATTTTTTTTGTTGCGATGATTTCTAATATTTTTAATATTCAGATTGGGCATGTGGCGGTCAATGGAATCGAATGGTCCAATTCCTTTCGTTGTTAATGCAGGCTGTTGAACGGGGTAATATAGAATTAGCGATTGTATTTAATGGTACGGCTGAACCTCAGCGGATGTCGGAATGGGTTGCCGACCAAGCAAATGTGCGCCAGAAGGTTGGAATGGTATAAATTTATAATCATAAAACGGAAGTTTTAGAATTTGAAAAATTATTTTTAAAGGTTTTAAAACACATAAATACAAAAGGCACCCCTCCTCCCAAAATTTGGTGGACAGCACCAACTTGTATTAGGACAGCTCTTCGAATGGCGCTACGTCATTTAAATACCACAGTGGTAAGTAAATTGGTTTGGGCCAATTTAATGATTGATACAAAATAACGTTCATGTTTAGATTTTTTTGTGCTTTGTTAAATAAGTTATGTTTATGGATTTTCTGCATGTTTATTTCATTTTATGAATAGGATATTATCTAAAAGCTATACATTTAAACCAACCAGAACATACAAGATACAACAACGAAAACATCACCTGCACGTTAAACCTCTTTCTACATTTCTGGGGCTTTTATAATTAAATGAAATAGCAAGTACTTGTTGATAATAAAAGAATGCATACGACGGTTTTATGAAAAAAGAAATACCGAAAATTAGGTTAGGTCCGTTCATTAAACTTGACTGACTTTCAGATTTTGAGGTTATGCAAATATCACATTTTGTAAAACTAAATGATACTAATGGGTTTCGGTCTATATCTTTATTAACATGAATCTCTACATATGCTTATGTTTCAGTAATAATTTTTACCTTCGGGGCAAAATAGAATTTTACCCCCCCTTTTTTTTACTAACCCCCCTCCAATGTTTTTGACAATTTTGATGACTACTAAATTCTGCTTATGTTATGGATAGACTACAACATGAGCTAGGTTGGAAATTTTTACAAGGGAAGCCCAACAAAAATAAAAGCCAAGGCACATTCTGGTTAAATAGAACTACTATAAATTAGGTTAAATCAAAATCTGTTTATGTGATGTGAATATTAGGTAATTATGAATTTTGATCCAAGTGCAGTGATTACTAATATTTATTCTAAGTTGTTCCTTTTAAGTTTTAATTTTTGTGGTACCATTAAATGTTAATGTTTTATATTTAATTCGTTCCTGCAATATACAACCTTTATTCATTATTATTAATTTTTGTTTTAATTCATTTTAGGTTACTGTTTATAAAATATTTTTTTTATTGCTTTCTTACCTTCTTAGAATTTTAAAGGCACAATGTGTAATGTTGATGTTTTTTTGATAAGAAGGAATAAAAAAACAACTCTTGGGTGCGGGTTTAAATGTATTGTTATTTGAACCCTCAATCTGAGTTGGTACATTATTGTTTTTGTTTTACGGCAATAACTTGCTTAATGATCCACCTACCTTCAGATTTATTTTTAAAAATTTAATAGTTGAATTTATGCTGAAGATTGATAACACGATAATGTATTTAGACATTTTAAATAAATATGATAAGTTAATGTATTCTAAGGACTGTATCGAAAAGAAAGTTGACACCTTCAGCCTCGTATATATATTCCAGCACTACAGGCCAGAAGGCCTTTGGCTAAAGTTTTGAACTATTTTCTTCCACTTCACTCTATTCCTTGTTACTGTTTCCCAGTCTGTTATCTTGTGATTATTTAAGTCTACTTTTACACAGTCCCACCAAGTCTTTTTAGGTCTGCCGCGTCGGTTTCTGCCCCCTACTACACTTTTAAATGCTTTTTTAACCGGATCACTCTCTTTTAACCTTTGCACATGCCCTAGCCATCTTAATCTGTTTTGCTTCACTATTACACTTAGGGGTGTATCACCATAGCACTCTTGTACTTCTTTGTTTGTTCTTCGTCTCCAAGTCCCGTTCTCATTTATTCCCCCAAAGATTTTTCGCATTACTTTTCTTTCCCATCTCTCGATCTTATATTCATTTTCAGATGTAGTAACCCATACCTCGCTTGCAAAAATGACCCTTGGTCTGATTACTGTTTTGTATAATTTTATTTTTGTTTTATTTGAAACTATTTTGTTGTTTAAGATGTTTTTAAACATCCCTATGCTTCTTGATCCTGCTAATAAGCGCCTATTAATTTCTGTGTCAAAATCTCCATCGCTTGTAAACTCAACCCCCAAGTAAATAACTTTGTTCACCAGCTTTAATTTTGTTAATTTTTGATTCTCTCCTTTGATCTCTAAATTTTGATTTTCTTCTTGTTGGGTGTTACTTAGGATCATATAAAGTGATTTCTCTGTGTTAACTTCTAATCCAACCTTACTAGCCTCTCTTTGAAAGTCGTGGACTAAAAGTTTTAATTCTTCTACTGTTCTGCACAGGATAACCAGGTCATCTGCGTATGCGAGGCATTGATGCGAGCTTTTTAGTACATTTCGTGTTTGATCTATTCTAGTTTTCCTTATTATACCTTCGAGAACTACATTGAATAGTGTTGTTGACAAAGGATCGCCCTGTCTAAGACCTGTATTGCTTCTAAATGCCTTGGATTCATGTTGTTGGAATTTTATTTTGTTCGTTGTTATTTCCATGGTCATATTTACCAATGTTATGAGTTCTTCTGAGATTTGGAGGTCTCTCATCGATTGTACTATTTTGGATCTTCTAATAGAGTCGTAGGCTTGCTTTAGGTCAAGGAAGACTGCATGTATTGGTGTGTTTTTGGTTCTGCACTTTTCGTGTATTTGTCTTAAAATGAAAATATTATCTATTACTGACCTCCCATCTTTAAATCCTGTTTGATAGTGACCAATCTTATCAGATATTTCTTCCTGTAACCTACTATTTATTATATTTGCTAGTATTTTGTACGAGGCGTTCAATAATGATATTGGTCTATAATTTCCTGGTATTGTTCTATTGCCTTTTTTGTGAATGGGTGTTATTATTGCTGCTGACCAATCTTGTGGCATTTTCCCACTTACCCAGGTTTGTCTTAGTAATATAAATAATCTGTTAGTCACTGTTTCATCTGCATTTTTAATTAGTTCGATTGGGATGTCATCAGTACCGGGCGCCTTGTTATTTTTAATTTTTTCCACTGCTCTTTTGAACTCTTCTTCTGTTGGCATCTTAATCTCTCTATTCATCTTATCATTGATCTGAGTCATCTCGTTTGTTTGATCAGCTAGGATTTTGCTGTAATGTTCCACCCAGATATTCATTATTTCTTTTCCTTCCATACATAACGTTCCCTTGCTATCTTTTAATCCTGTAATATTTTGTCTATTTTCTTGTTTTACTCCTTTCAGCTGTTTATAAAATATTCTTGAGTTTTTGTTTTTACTTAGTTCTTCGATCTCTGCAAGTTTTTTGTTCAACATTTCTCTTTTCTTTTCTCTACAGAGGCTGTTGACGGTATTTCTTAGTGTTTTGTACTTTTCTTGTGCCTCAGTGGTTTTCTGTTGTAACATAATCTTCTTTGCACTTTTCTTTTCTTTGACTGCCCTCTCGCATTCTTCATCAAACCAGTCGTTTGTTTTTATTTTATTTGTATTTTTTAGCACCATTGTGCTCTCGGTTATACTCTCTTTTATTATTTCCCATTGTTTCTCTATGTTCGATTCTTCTATTGTAGGAGTTTTTTGGTCTATCAAGTTCCTTGTCATTTCTGTGTACCTTTCTTTAACCGACTCATTTTTTAGTAGTTCTAAATCGCAGGTCTTCTTCTTTAATTTATTCTTGGGTATATGGTGTAAAACTTCTCTTAATTTAGCTTTAATCAGGAAGTGATCTGAACCTAGGTCTGCTCCTCTGTATGTTTTTACGTATTCTATTGCCTTCATGTTAACTTTTGAAATAAGTAGGTGGTCTATTTGATTTTGTGTCTTACGGTCTGGGCTTGTCCAGGTCATTTTGTGTATGTCTTTCCTTTTCAGCCAGGTGCTTTTAATCACCATGTTCTTACTTGCTGCGAAGTTGACTAGTCGCTGTCCATTATCGTTTGTTATTTGATGTAAACTCTCTTTCCCTGCAACTTCTGAAACCCAGTTTTCCCTTCCAATTTTTGCGTTCATGTCTCCTGCAATTATTTTTATGTCGTAGCTTGGTAAACCGTCTAACATTAGTTCTAGACTTTCGTAAAATTCTGTTTTCACTTCTGGTTCGTCATCTTCAATGGGTGCGTGCATATTTATTAGACTGTACTTTCTTACTTCTCCTCTTATTCTCATGTAGCTTAATCTGTTGTTAAACACCTTGAAGTCCATCACCATATGTTTTAAATCTTCTTTTATTACAAAACCTGTTCCTAGTCTGTTTTGTGTACCTCCTCCATTGAAAAAAATATAATTTTCTATCTTAGTTGTTGATATATCTTTTAAATTCGTTTCTTGGATTAATAAGATATCTAATTTATATTCATTTATTTCTTTTATCAATTGCTTTAACTTTCCTTGTTTGAATAGTCCTTGGACGTTCCAAAAACCTAGTTCTATTTTTGCTTTCTCATTTAAACGTTTGTGTTTTGTGGTGGTTTCTTCATATTTCTTCTTTGTCCTTGCTCTAATCCCCAGTTGATCAATTCTGTTTAGCCAACTTTGTGGGTTTTCGTTTCCATTTTTTATTTTTAGTAGCTGTTTGAGTTTTTCAGCTGAATAGGTAATTTTATTTTTGCTGAAAGCTTGATTATAATTTCCTAGCTTTTTTTGTAATTGTTCTAATTCATTCTGCAATTCCTTTCTTTCCCTATCACGTGTTTCCTCTCTTTTAATTAATTCGTTCTTTAATTCTCTTAATTCCTGGGTAGCTTCTAATAATTGTTTCGATAATTGTTTCAAAGATTCTTCTCGCAACATCTGTAAGGGTGATTCTACTTCTTGTAGAACCTCCCGTAATTCTTTCACTAATTTTTCTGTGTTCGTTAATTCCATTTTCTATCAGGGTCATTTGTAAACGCGTAGTAACGTAATTTCAAATTTGCCGCGCTCGCTATCGGCGTTCAGAAGGTGTCCTTGTCATTGACAGCTGATTGCTACTTGACCTTGTTTAGCGGCCTTTTCCTAATTTGCGTATTTGATTTTATATTTTGCGCCTGTACTTTATTTTTTCGGTTAGAGTGTCACTTATACTTGTGATTTATCCACTTTTCACTGTTTTCTAAAATTTCCCACTGCACGTTATTAACACTATTTAATGCACACGTAGGCGGAGCTGCGTCCGCAGTTATCGCGCCGTACTTCCTCAGCCTCGTATACCTTTTATAATTATGCAATACTTTTAATAATTTTATAATAAAACAACACTTTAATATCTAGAAAATTTAATAATTTACAGAAATATAAAAAATTATTATTTTGCCAGTTATCTCACTTTATTTTTTAGGTTACGTATTAAGCTTTGGACGACTTCCTTTGTGACTGCTTTGGCGGGCTTATTCAGTTTTTTTTAAATGTTCTAGGCTAGTTGCAGCTTCATCGTTTTTCTGAAGATGTCGTTTAATAATAATCCAATATCTTCAATAGAATGCGCTTCAGGGTAGGCACTGTATGCTTTTTAATCATTTGCGACGGTCTTTCTGGAAACATTCTTTTCGGTATCAAATATTCTTGAGTAAATAAGGGACTAAATTTCATGCCGCATTTCATATGGCTTGCCATACTAGACCTTTTTCCCATATTTTTCCATGAAAATCGACTTGTCCTTTTTGCTCACATATGCATTTTTCTCAATAGTGTAAAATTGGGGCATTGGCAATGTTTTATAATCAAATTTGCAGTAAGTTATATCGTCCACTATAACACACTGGTTTTTTCTTGTTAAGACGTTGTCATACAGGTTTCTTGTCTGTTTTCTTACATCTACAGATTGTTTTTGTTCCTTTCAGAATTTTTTGTTTTTTATAAAAGGACCCCGCACAAATCTTATGGAAATTGAATTTCGGTCAAATTATCTGAAATTTTCAGAATAGTTTCTTGAAGTTATGCTGAGAAAAAGTCTCCATGGGCACAAAGTGCCAAGATGCTTCGGAGCCGAGATATGAGCGATGCGAAGTTGAAAAATGCGTTTTTCATGTCTCAGGCTCCCATAATCGGTTTCACGGCATCTGAACATTTTCACTGGAAAAAAACGTATAACTATAATCACACTAACGCATTTTATACAAAAGAAAACTATTTTTTAAGTCATTTCATACCGAAAAACGTTGAAATCTGATCAAAAATAAGCTTTTGACAAGGTTTCGTTATTGTTTTCTCTAATTGATATTCAGTATTGTAGTTATAAGAGTTGAAATACTTAATATTTAGTCTAATAGAATATTATTCTATTGTAAAAGACCAAATCCCATTCTTTCTTCAAAATATCATTTGTTATATATTCATCATTTGTTTTTATTATTCAATCTGAATAATTCAATGCTTCGTCTCATAACAATGATGTAAAAACCCTCCGTTCTTTTCGAAAGTTGATCTAAACTATAAGTTTCCTAGCATTTTTTCTATTCACTATACAGCGAGTTTCGGTGTCCCTGAAATACTAGCAGATTGATATGTTTTTTAGACATGGCTGGAAGAATCCCATGTTTTGTGTGTGATACTGCTCTCATACCACGAGCTATGTCAAGATTAATAGGAGATCACAATGTTCAAAAAAGGGAAATTGCAATAAATAGGCGAGACGCAGCGGGTAGGCCTGCTTTGGAGATATTAGGTGATACTCGGATATGTAATAATTGCAATATCTCGATAACAAATGAAATCCGTATGATCGAAAATGACCCGGCGTGCATGAGACTCAATGTTTTGGCTCAAACATCTACCAATACTTGTTTAATATGCAACTCCCCTCAAGACATTCACCGGCTGTCATTAAAATGTAGAATTGATATTTTTGTTAAGCTGAATATTTACGTTCCAAGTAATTGCTTATCCTGCCACCATCATCTGGATGCTAATGGGTTGTTATTGAATTATTTATTACGTGGACTAAGATTCGTCAACAGACCTTATATTTTAAAAGGAGCAGATTTGTATGCATTCTTACAGGGTTTTCGTGAACAGGTCAATTATGTAGCCAATCACAAGTATAGTGACGAAACCGATTTTACAGATGAAGAATTTAGAACAATTTCCCCCATAAACAAAGAACAGTATAATGAAGATACGTTCACAAGAAGGATCTTTTGTTTTCTTTGCAAGATCCGGCAAGGTGTTAGCGATGAATTCTTGAAAGTAATTTTCAATTATACTTCAAGACAGTCTACGAGTTTAGCCATCGCCACAGTAAGGCAATCACTGACTCTAAGATTTTCTCCAGAAAACATAGGATTTGGAGCTATTACGAGGCAAGAATACATTGCGAATCATGTCACTGAATTCGCGACGCATTTGTATAATGAAATACCTCAAGAGCCAAAAGCAATAATCTACAATGATTGCACCTACATTGATATTGAAAAAAGCTCTTGTTTTGACGTTTTAAGACGCTCGTATTGCGTTCATAAAGGCAGACATCTTTTAAAGCCAGCAATTTTCGTCGCTCCAAATGGCTATATATTGGATATACAGGGCCCATATTTTTCTAACGCAGCAAATAATGACGCGAATATTTTAGCTAACCGTTTAAGTCGGGATGAAGATGTAATGCGTGATTGGTTACAAGAAGGCGATATTTTTATATTAGATAGAGGGTATAGAGACGTGATTCCATTACTCGATAGATTAGGAATTAATTATAGAATGCCATCATTGCTAGATCGAGGTAGGAGACAGTTTACAACAGAAGAGGCAAATCTATCGCGAATCGTAACAAAAACAAGATTTGTCATTGAATCTCGTAATGGACATCTGAAGAATATATTTAAGATTTTCGCAAATGTCATTAATGTAGCCCATGTTAAGAACCTAAATGATTTTCTATTGATCGCTGGAGCAATAATCAATCGATACTGTGGACCTATTGGATTGGCTGATGCAACTGTTGAACTAGCATTACGAATGCGAGAAAAAATAAATGATGTTAATGCAGTTCAAGCCTTTGTAGAAGTTGAAAATATGCTAGCAAGACGAGCAAGATGGGTTGTATTAACAGAAGGCTATGTGCCATTCTTTCCTCAATTAAGCATTGACAATATTAGGAATATCGCTTGTGGGGTGTATCAGGTAAACTTAGCTCCTTCATACATCCAAGATACTTTACTAAGAGCAGTTGAGGAGGAAGACGACGAACAAGCAATACAAATAGATACGAATATTAATCTACCGGGCTTTTTAAGGTTACGACTATTTTCTCGCTTTCGCAGAGCTATTTTTCACCAAGTTTTTATTACATTTAATGAAGAATACGTGGAAAATGTATTGAATGAGTTTGATCCTATTGAGGGGTATTATTGCACATGCAAGTCAGGTGCACGGACATTAGGAGCTTGTGCTCATGTGATCGCAGCGATTTGGTACTTGGGGTGGGCTCGTCATCAAGGTTATGTCAAATATCCGTCTATTCAGGTTTTAGAGCGGGTATTAGATGTTGGGCTTTAATTTTTTAAGCTGGAGATAAAAAAGACAGTAGAGAGGGTTTGGAGTCATAAAATACTACGGGAGTGACGAACCGTGGGGTCCTTATCTTTACTGTCAAACGTGAAAAAATATTTACTAGTGAGAGGCAAGGGGACTCACGATAGACAAGCACCCCAATGAGATGAGTCTCCAATCACGTCCACGTCGTTCATCTTGGGTTCAGCTGAGAATGGGATTTGGTCTTTTACAATAGAATAATATTCTATTAGACTAAATATTAAGTATTTCAACTCTTATAACTACAATACTGAATATCAATTAGAGAAAACAATAACGAAACCTTGTCAAAAGCTTATTTTTGATCAGATTTCAACGTTTTTCGGTATGAAATGACTTAAAAAATAGTTTTCTTTTGTATAAAATGCGTTAGTGTGATTATAGTTATACGTTTTTTCCAGTGAAAATGTTCAGATGCCGTGAAACCGATTATGGGAGCCTGAGACATGAAAAACGCATTTTTCAACTTCGCATCGCTCATATCTCGGCTCCGAAGCATCTTGGCACTTTGTGCCCATGGAGACTTTTTCTCAGCATAACTTCAAGAAACTATTCTGAAAATTTCAGATAATTTGACCGAAATTCAATTTCCATAAGATTTGTGCGGGGTCCTTTCAAATTATACTTTTTCTTTATTCGCTGAATCATTCCTATTGATGTTTCTGCTTTTTTCGGAGTGTTGCGTACTGACAACATTGATTTACGTTTAAAAATCTTCAACACCTAACTATCTCATCCTGGATTAGAGGATCCATTTTTTAGGACCAGATTTCGACAGCTTTTCAAACTACAAGCCTCGCCAAACTTTTTAATATATTTATGACACTTTCATGGCCAACATTGCGATTTTTAGCCAACTGTCTTTTAAAAATTCCTTTTATTCTGCACTACTCGTCCAAAATTACTTTTCTTTCATTTATATTAATTCGCGTCATTGCTGTATATTGTACACAAACTTGAATTTTTTTTCATATGAAGCGGTTGTCGATATACAAATAAACAAATTATTATCGAAATTATTTTAAAAATATTTCAGAGCTTGCTTTTGCGATTGTTTAAAAATTTCAACTTTCTTTTCGATACAGTCCTTATATGTGTTTATAAAAATTATATCTATTGTTTACCAATTGCTAGTTGGTTGATTTTTCGGTAAACTCTTAACTGTTTTGGTCAATGTCAAACTAATGTGCTGCTTTCTCATCTGAATGTTCTATGTGTATCCTACTGCATGCATTTTAAAAGCCACATCAAATGATTTGTTCGGAGGCAATAATGGGACCTATTATTATTATTAATAAGAATCAAATGATACCTTTGGTTTCAGGTTGCATTTGAATGTAATCGGAAAAAATAAAGAAAATAACAAGAAACATTGGAATTATGAATCAAAAATATTTGGTACCTAAATGTCATTTTTAAGGTTAGATTTAACTGCTTGACAGACAATATAACCTTAAAAATGACATTTAGATAGCAAATATTTTTCCTTGTTTTCAAACTGTTTCCAAGGTGTAACTGATTTTTACATAAACGGAAGTTTTCTTTCTTTACTTTTTCTGGTTACAGTCAAATGCAATCCGTAACCAAAGGCATCATTCGATTCGTAATTTTTTTCTTTATAACATTCCTTAATATTATCTTTATTGTAAAATAATTAGACCAGATAATATTAAGGTTTGAAAAAAAAATGCACGTAAAACTGTATTGTGTGTGAAGCGATTCTACACCCTGTACATCATTTTTGTTAAAAAAAGATGAATTTGTAATTTAAAAGAATGTAAAGTAAATCTAATGTAGGCATGGTAATTTGTGTATAAAAGTTTTTGTTATACCTATATTATTTTTTAAATTATTTTAGACGCTTCCCTACTTCATGGGATATTGTGGAACTTGTTGGCATAGGTCATAAAAACCACTTCTTGCCATTGTTATGTATGTAACTGGCAATGATAGAAATACCACTCATACAGGGTATTTCTTTCTATTCTTGTGTGCCTGCAACACGGCATTCGTTAGAACATCTAACCTGGTGTAATATACCAGGTGCACAAAAAGTGTGGAAACGCTTGAATTTCTCGAGAATGACACATCCGATTACAAAAAGAAAAAACACATGTTCCTTTATTTTTTGAAACCTATTCAGTCATGATATACAAACATCACCAAATTGCAAATAACCCCCCACCCCCGACCCCTCTTGGCGGTGGAAAGAGGGAAAATTGCACATGTCCGCAGAAAAGTGATCTTTGTTTTTTTACTTTTTTCTCTTCCAAAATTTCCACCCCTTTGGGGTTTGGCGGACAATTTGTAAATCACAAAAAAAAATTGGAGGAAAAAAAAGTAAAAAAGAAATAGTTTTTCTGTGGACATGTGCAATTTTCCCTCTTTCCACCCCCAAGAGGGGTCGGGGGTGGTGGAGCGAAATTTGCAATTTGAGAACAGTTTTTTATGGAGAATGCAAAAGTGCAATAAAAATTACGTGTTCCCATTTAAGTTTTCACAACTTACTCCCGCCCCACCCCCCAGGTGGGGGTGATGTTTGCATATCATGACTGAATAGCTTTCAAAAAATAAAGGAACGTATTTTTTCTTTTTGTAATCGGATTGTTGTTCTCGAGAAATTCAAGCGTTTCCACACTTTTTGGACACCCGGTATGTACGTTTTATTAACAATCTGGTTGCCCTTGGTAAATTTCTAAAAACGCCTTTAATCTCGGCTTTCCCAATTCTTTTGGAAATCGCTGTTTTGTGAAAATTCTCAACTAATAACATGTTCAAAATTTTGGTCTTCAGAATTTTCTTTTTTTTTTTAATGGAAGATGTTGGAGAAAAGTTTAATTATAAGCACTTCGATCATGGAAATCTTGAAAGTCCGAAATGGCCCAGTACATGGTATCGTTTTATTAGGTTAGGTTAGTTGTTAGTGGAAGTTTAGCTGTTATTTAAGGTTGTAATAATCATCTAGAACGACAGCTAAACTTTGACTAACATCTAACCGAACCTAATAAAACGATATCATTTACTGGGCTATTGAAGTTAGCCGAATACTAATTTTTCATGCTGCTTTGGCCAAAACCGAATCTGTTAAAAATTGGCCAAATCTGCCGAATACCGAAGCCTCGGTGCATCTCTAATTTTAGATTTTAACTTATCTTTAGGAGTATAACAGTTTTGCAAAACTTAAATAAAATCAAAAGGGGTCATGTTCAAAACCTCAGAAAATTTGGATCACTTGAGATGAAATTACTCGTTAAAAAAGTTAAGTCAAGATTGGAGGTTCAGTTATGGGGAGGTTAGGTTATGTATCAGTGAAGCTACCATTTTTTTCTTTAATTTCAAAAATACATAAACTATAATCAAAAATAGTTCTCTAGTTTAAGCAGATTCCTAGAGCTATTTTATACATACGAGAATTTATGTGAAATTCTTAACCAAATTTTTACTGAAATTTTTCAACAAGTTTTTGAAAACTTCAACTTTGTTAAAAAACTTCAGAAAAAAATTGGTTAAGAATTTGGCATAAATTCTCGGAAGTGTAAAACAGCTTTAGAAACAAGATTCTTCCGCAAAGAAATGAAAAGGGAGAAAGATTCATTGTAATCCCATAATTCAGGTTCAGTTCAAATAATGTAGGCAAATGGAAAATCCCAACCCCAAGAATTACAATAGATAATAAAAAATTGGTTAGTATGTACAAAAGAAGTTTGTATATTAGGAATATTACATTTTTGGTTAACGATGCAACAATCCGGCATATAGAATTTAGTGATTCTAATGAACGAAAAAATTTGCATTTAAATAGGGAAAGGGATTTGATTTTCATACTTGCATACTATTCATGTAAATAACCAGTGATTCAAATAACCGGAACCTACAGTATAATCAAATTGAATTTTTGGCAATTTAAAGTATTACGTTCAGATTTGATGCAGGTTCTTATTACTTTTCATATTGAATTGCTCCATTTGGTGAATACCTACACGTAGTGGTGGGTTATAACACATAAAGGTATCAATGCTTCTCGGAGTGTTACAACGCCTAGGCGTCATGAGACATGCTTATGAGAAGCGTTGAGATATGCAGTATATCCATCTTGATTTTAAATACAGATTTTTATATATTGCCGTTTCTATCACTCCCACTGGTTTGACAATTCGAGAGACTTTCAAGAGTACCATCCATGCTTTCGCGCACGCATAGACGTGCATCTGGGTAACATAATAAATGCATCAACTTTATTGTTAGTACTTCCGATAACAAAATGCTATGACGCGCCGCTACTGTTTACCTTGATGTCTTGAGAAGTGTTAGAGATCTTTTGATTTCCCAACTCTTGGGCATTGGGTGTCATGATTAGCGTTATAACACACCACTACCTACACGACTGATAGCAGAAGAATTGTGGCTCTATCAAAAGTATAGGAATAGTTTTAGAATGATGAAGTCTCTAACAGTTTAACTCTCAAGTTAGATTAAGTTTAAGTTATGACAGGTTAGATAAGTTGACATATCCTAAGTTAAACTTAGGTTAGGTCAGTTTGCTAGGTTGGGATCAAAGGCAGAATATCGCAGAAAGAACATTGCAAAGTAGAAAATAATGTATAAAAAAATATTGTAAAACAAAATGTTGCAAAAAGAAAACCTAACCTTCTATTAACCTCTAGGCTGGGTCTGAATGTTAGCCGTTGCACAGTCCAAACATTGATTTTGGCATTTCAGTTCTATTTTGATATTTTGACTGGACAACCAATTCATTATTCATGTTATATTATGATTATCCCTTTTATCCTTGTTAAAAAAGTGCTAATTAAAGAAGTTAACACGAATATTCCCAACTATGATTCCTAACAACCATTTTATTTCAGATGTGTACCATGGATGATCATCACCAGGAAGTTATTGCCTATTGTAGAGAGTATGGTTTTCATGGATTACTAGGTGATGATGCTGAATACGCAGCATTTGATCCTCCACGTTATTTCTCATCTGAACATATTAAACTCACATATAAGGCAAGTATCATTGCTGTTCTACTCGTGGAATTGTCATTGTTCTCAATTTTTATTGTATGATGATTTTTATTTTTTACCATCTTTCGGGACTGAAAGCCCCTGCTGATAATTTCTTATCTGAAACTATTATTCTGTTAATTTTATAACGAATCTCACTTTAAAATTTAAGATTACAACTTAATCTTTAAATTTTATTACAGGGATCTCTTGAAACCAAAGAGTACATGCTTAGCGAATTAACTAAAGTATTACAATTGAGTAATGAACAAGTCTGCGTTGTAACTGCCTTGTTAGGTAATTTTTTGTTGCCAGAAACTGAATTACAGGATGTTTATCGTAAGGTAGCTATAATGGCAGGATGTAAAGAAAGCAAGGTAAGTAACCTTTGTCTTTGTTTTTTTTTCTTAATTAGTCAAACAAGCTTTTTATATGATGATACTTTTTTTTACCATCTTTCGGATCTGAAACCCAGTGATGATTATTTCTCGTCTGATTATTCTAACTTTAATTCTTTCTCGTCAATGAAAGAAGTATTGTTATAAATTTGTAACGTTTACCAGGTTATTGTTTTTCTTAGGTATCAGGTGAAGGTGGTGTAAAAGCCATAGCAGAATACGTACGTTCCTTACCACTCCCATCCAACATGGAAGCGTTAGTCTTGAAAATTTTTGGATCTGCAGATGATAAGCGTGCAGATGCTCTTAAACAGTCTGTACAGTATTATCTTAATGGTACTGCTAATGGATTTTTAAAATATTGCAGTTCTACAACAGGTTAGTAATTAATGCAAAAAGTTCATTTTTTATGCATTCATTATTTGCAAGATTAAAAAAAAACTTTATCAGAATCACATAAGAATACAATTCTGCTTGTCTGCAGTCGGATCTGCAAGCAATTTCAGGAAGAGTGTTGAAGCATCATCACTGTTAAAATTCAAACGTTTTGGTGGATTGTTAGTTTAAAAAACCATTTAAGTTGATAATAAGGTCGTTGCATGGAATTTAAATTTTGACATAACTTTTATATTTTATTAATATAACAGTTACCTAATGAACAGATCCACATAAAATCGATAAATGCATTACGATAACTTAATAATACGAATTTAAAGTTTAAATATTTTCTGTTCTTTTCTACACCGCTGACGTCATCATACTATTCAAGATGGAATGTGATTTACATTCGTGACGTTGGCAATACTTGAAATCTTTAGCAGCAGCGAGCACTAGAACCGAACGTAAGACGCGATGGGATCCAATCAAATCAGCTGTTGTACTTTAAACAAAACGTGCGTGTTTCATGTTTTCTTTTAAAAGAAAAAGGGATAATGAAGGCCGTCTTTAATCAAGCTACAAGCGAAAACATGCACTAAATAAATTATATAATTGTTCAGATAATATACTGTAGGGTCAATCCATCTGAAGTGGTCCAAAAAATAATAAATTGGTCGCTCGACTATTTCAAAAACGGATAATGTTTTGTCTGTTATCACCCCTAAGTATTGGTAGTTAAAAACCATTGTTTTTTTTTCAAAAAAAACCATACGTGTCTGTTTTTTTTTCTGAATCTGTGTTTTTTCAGATATAGACATAATTTCGAATATTATGTCTATATCAGTCTATATGTCTATATATTATGTTCCTTATTGTTCATTTTCTTGTCTGAGAGGATTGTCAGCCATTATATAACAAGTGGTAAGATTATTATCAATGACATGTACGTGTGAAACCAAACTGCAGTTCAAGGAGCCTGTATAGGGCGATTTGAATATGGTGCTCCAGTTTCACAAGTAGAATCATCAATTATTAATCGTACTACGAGTTATATTCGATGAGAGAAAATTTAAATCAAATTATGTTCTTAGAAACAGATCAAAATAAGGTAATATGATCACTTGTTTTTTTACTATTGGTGTGATAGCTTTGTAATTAAGCAAATTAATAAGTTTCGATGGTTTATTTAACATCATGTGTTATATATAATACTACTAGTGGTCCCAATTTTGCCAATAATTTTGAATGTCATAACACAAGTAGTTGATCGAGATAGAAATTGTGATGAGTGCAAAGCACAACTCGCACTTGTCGTCTGAATCACTACAAGTATAATCTAATATGATGGCCAAGATTATCAAAAAAATTGGGACCAAAAGTGAAATTCATGTGAAAATTTAACAAATTATCTCTGTAATTATCACCAATGGTGATTATTGTTGTAAACAGCATTGTTAATTGGTTTGACTAAATTTATGGCATTTGATTAGTTGATAAATAATGTGTTGAATTGTCACTTATAATATACCAAGTGCATTGATTATTGCCGGAAATTTTTTGAGTGACATTTCTGCAACGTCTTAATTGCACGACACGGAGTGGAGTGCAATTACATTGCAGAAATGCACGAAATCAAAATTTCCAGGCAGAATCAATGCACGAGGCTATATTCGGTAAGAGAATCGCACGACGCACAGAAAAAAATGCATTATGATTAATTGGTTTTTATTTCTAAAATCAATGTCCCAAAATATCAAAATATAAAAAAGGGCACCCATTATTTCAATAAATTATTGATTCAAATTTATGTACAGAGACTCCATGTTTTATGTAGCTATATATGTTACAAGTATAATTTCCAAAAAATTACTCCTTGGTAGCATATATACATATATATAAATTTCCGAAAAATTGTGTGATTGTCATGGATACAATTCAAATTTGAATTTTTCTATTGGTTCTCGGCATCGTCGTGCGATTCTCACTGTAATATAATTCAACGTTTTAAAAAAATAGCTACTAAATATGTAACTTTTGCAGTAAAACTAAATGACAGTAAATATATTGACCTATAATCTTGCTATAAGATTTTCATCTTTTTTTTTAATCTATTGATTTACTAAATATAATAATCCTCACCATCAGTTCAAATCTAAAATTGAAGGTTATAGGTCATTGATACATGTATATTTGAAAAGTAATCGGTTGGTCTCTTGTTTCCCTAATCATTACAAGAAGTTTGGCTGTAGTTGGAAGAGGTGATCTTTAAATCTTTACGGTATTATAATACTTCAAATTCAACAAATATATTTATATGAACATTATGATGCTAATAATATTGATTTCATTAAATAATCAACACTATGTAAAGTGTATCTTTTACTTTCTGTAATCCCCGCTGGCAGTGGGACTAATAGCCGGACTGATAATGGGAGGATAATGAGTTAGGCCTTTCAGATTTCGTGAAATAGTTTATGTGAACTATCATATAATTTACATGGATTGGTAGGAAAATCGATCAGGAAAGAAAATACAAGGAAAAAATACATGCTAGTATGTATTCGATTAATTGCTTTAGTTATAACAGCAAGATATTTTACGAATGACATTTGATTATATAATAATAATTATCACTCAAAGCAATGTTAGCACTAGAACAAAACAAAATTTACTCAACGATACTAATGTAGATGGGAATGTATTGAAAATACATGGTTTAATAATGACCGAGTTTTATGGTTATTTACAAAATTTATTTACAGTTTTCAACTGAGCATAACTCTGTATTTAGCCTAATATCAAAGTTGAGATTTTTACCACAGTTTACCATCATATACTACTTCATTCCCATGCAATATAAAAAAAATTCATTCGTGCCCATCGGAGATATTGAGGGGCAAAGTTGACCAAAAATAGAAAAAACGAGAACTTTAAAAGCTCATAAATACCAAAATAGTAAAGTTTTAGATTTGAAATATTTTATACATAAAACTACCCCAACTGTGTACCATTAACAAAAAAATCAGCCCTAAGACTTCACCTTTATCTGGAAATATGGCCCACTAAAAAGTGTAAATTTTGCAAAAACGTTATTAAACTTCGGGGTTAGATTACACCCGTAAATAAGCATCCTACAAAAATTCTGTTCAGAATAAAAACTTGTAGTACGACATGTAAACAGTACAATGGTTTTTACCGCAGGTCTTTAGAACCAACTGTTCTTAAGATATCAAGATTTACGTTTATATCAAAAAATGCAAAATCGTCGTGCACCACGAAACAAATATGGCTGCTATATTTTAATCAAAAGGAATAAAAATTGAATAACAATGACTTTGAACTACCAATACTCAGGGGTGAAAACACAAAAAAATTATCATTTTCTGAAATAGTCGAGCGACTAGTGCTGGACCACTTCATATGGATACATTCATGGATTCATATGTACTGTACCAGAATTGCATAATAAAATGTTAGTTCTTCCAACGGCTAACCACCACATTTTTTATAGTTTTTGATCCCGGTAAAAAAAAGAATTAAAATAAAATAAAACTTTAGTGCTGTTCAAAGAGGCATTTTTACACACATCTTGAAATACAGATTAAATATTAGTAAACCTTTAATAAAACACCTTAATAACTAGTTTTAGGTCGTGTGAGCGTAATGTTACGTTTAAGCTTTTCGGCCCCCCGCCAGCCCCGAAGAATAAAAAATGTTTTTGATTCAAAAAATGTCCAAGCTTTAACAGCTTGTAGTAGTAGTAGTAGTAGTAGTAGTCCTTTAAGCTCCCTGTGGAGCATAGGGCATCTCTTGGATGTTTCTGTATCAGGTGGTTAAGGAGGTCAGGTTGCTGGCCTAACGCTCCTCTTCTTAATTTCTAACTAACTTATTTTTTTTTATAAAGGTATTTTGAGTTCAGTAAATAAATATTTGTTTTGTCATTATTTGATTAAATTATTGCGACTTTATTAAGTCACATTTCACTAACACATGGTGTTTTAATCAGCGTTAAAATTTATTATTATTTAATTTTATTAATATTAACTTATTTAAATTTATATTTAGTTTTACTTTTTATATTTATACATTCCCTAGTTTTATTATAAAACATTTGTGTTCTCACTAAGTTTTTTCCATTGAATTTTGTCTTTTGCTAAGTTTTTTAATTCACTCCAATATTTGTTCATATTCTCGCACTCCTTTAGTGTTGAATATTTCCAAGATAAACCTGGTCTTCCCCGTTTTCTTGATCCTATGATTGTTTATTCTAATGCCTGTCTGGTAATATTTGTTATTGGTTGCCTTAGGGTGTGTCCGATCCAATTCCATTTCCTTCGTCTGATGATTTTTTCAATAGGTTCTTGTTCTGTTAACTGCCATAGTTCTTCATTTGAAATTGTATCTGGTCAATATATTTTTAGAATCCTTCTCAAACATTTATTTAGAAATACTTGTAAACTATTTATTTCCTTTTTGTTTGGTGCCCATGCTTCGCAAGCATACAGTAACACGCTTTTTACATTTGTGTTAAAAATGCGAATTTTTGTTGTTGTTATGTCTCTAGCATTCCAAATATTCCAAAGACTGTTAAATGCACTTTGCGCTCTTAGTATTCTTCTTGCCATATCACTCTGACTTCCTCCTGTTTCGTCAATTACACTTCCTAGGTAAACAAATTCATCCACATTTTCAATTATTTTGTCGTCTAGGGTTATATTATTTAAATTTCTATTTTTTGCATTTAGCTGTAGTATTTTTGTTTTCTTGGTGTTTAGTGCTATTCCTACCTTTTTGCATTATCCTTTAGTGTATTGATTTTTATCTGCATGTGATTAAATTTTTCAGTAATTAGGCACATATCATCTGCAAATTCTAAGTCCTCGAGATATTGATTAAACCTCCATATTAAACCATTTTCGTTTTTGGCTGTATTTTTCATTATCCAATCTGTGACAAGTAAGAATAATAAGGGTGAGAACCTTGTCAGACTCCTATATGAATATTAATTTTTCCGGATATCATTCCATCCTTTTCGATGCGGGCTCCATAGTTGAAGTATAATAATTTTATCATTCTAAAATGATCTTGTTAGATAACACTGGCCAACACAGTTTTTGCTGACTTGTATATGAGACTTGTTCTTTACTAATTTGGGTGTGTTGAATCCGAAAATCATATTGGTTTTTGCGTATCACGTCAAAATTTTTTAATTCTATATCATTTTATGCTCTTTGAAGAATTGCAAATGCGGACAAGTTGTAACTTAAGAACTTATACGATATAAACAAAGTATAAAATTATAATAATTCATTTATTTATTTAGGTACAATATTTACACAATGATCATTCAAAAAACTACAAAAGTGTTAGTAATAAAGAAACAACAGTCAGGGAATAAATTTTCGTTTGTAGCACTTTCTGCTGTGCATTTTGGTTTGGCAGTCACTTTGAACACTCCAACAGTAGTCGGTCATCATATGAGAATCTCATCTTCCTTGATACTGAGTTTCCATGGTTTTTAAATCTTGATGAAATCAAAGCACCTAATCGATCACTGGCCAATGAAGTTCAGTCCTTTTTCTGTAAAATTTTCAAAACCTCGAGTGTCTACAATAATTTGCACGAAGTTTTGAATTTTTGAAATTTGCCTTGCATTTGTCCTGTATTTTTCCTCTTCTGCCAGGTTTTCTTGGTACACCATAGACATTTTTTGAATCAAAAACATTTTTTATTCTTAGGTGGGTGGCGGGGGGCGGAAAGGCTTAAACGTAAGATTCGCTTACACTACCTTAAACTAGACACTTCAAACTTTTTAGAATGCAAAGGTTTATCCATTTTTGCTAAAAATTAATATATATATATATATATATATATATATATATATATATATATATATATATATATATATATATATATATATATATATATATTATGTAATTAGGAGATCAAGCGATACTTTAAATCCAAGAAGATGTACATAACATATACATCTCCGTATTGCATAAGTTGTTTTATTTTATTTCGTATTTCAATCCTAATTTCTCCCTTTTAAAATCCATCCGAATTTATTGCATAAAGAAGCAAGTTGCCTTGTCTGTGTCATCATGTGCGTAACTAAGGAGATAAAAAGCAGCATGCATGTATGCATGTGGCTATAATGCAACATCAAATTATTTACGTTGCCAACAACACCGGAGATCAAGAACGTCTTGAACTCCGGTGTCATTGACAACGGCGATCAAGATATACTTTATATTACTAATTGTGGTATATAAACAATTGTTTGAAATACGAAATGAAATAAAAATTATTATTCCCTTTTCCCGCTGATATGGTTGCCACGATACTTGTTTTATTGAACACTTATAATAATACAACAGATGATGCAAAGTTTTTCTAATCTTCCATGTAGATATCTTCCATCAAGTACCGCATAGTCTACAAAACAGCTGTGCTGGTGTGTTTGGAAGTAGAGTAATATTGTTATGATGCAATAAAAGTAAAATTGTGTTAATATTTGCTTTTAAAGAAACATAACAAACATTTTATGATTTTTTTTGCAATTTTGCATTGCGATTCTTAAATCTAGATCTTGAAGATTGTTAAATGTACAGAAGATGTTCAATTAATGTAATTGTTAGGTATTTCAGATGTTGACATAATTTTAAAACACATGTAACCTAAAAATTAATTTAGGGTTGGGATCAAAACATTACAGGGTAAATAAATACAGGGTGATCCAAATTGAATGAGGACGATTTGATTTTACCTCCATGTTAAATTATTGTCACATTGGCAACATGAATACTTTTCTGCTTCTTTATTGTACAGCCGCCTCTCAAAAATAATACAGCTTGTAAACTTTGTTAATTTTAAATTATAAGCTTACTTGATAATAAAAACGTGTAGCAAACCGTAGTTCTGAAAAAACTGTTTTGTAAAATAAGAAAACAAACGAAATAAAGTAAAAATTCAATGAAAACCCAAACAACGTAACAAAGTACAACGATGTAAACAAGAAACTGACGAGTTGACTTTGTAATTTGACACAACACATTTCAATAGTGCTACACTATATATAAACAGCTCTATTAGGCCTGAAGGCCCATGGCTTTTACAATTTCTTTCCATTGTTTCCTATTTTTGCCTTTTCTCTCCAGTTATCGATTCCTAGTTGTACCACATCCTTTTCTACATCTTTCGATCATGTAATCTTCGGTCTTCCCCTTCTCCTTTCTCCTCCTAATTGTAGGTGGTATATTGTTTTGCTAACTGGTTGTCTTCTAATCTAATGATGTGCCCCAGCCATCTTAGTCTATTTTGTTTGATCACACTTACGATTCCTGGTTCTTGCAATAAATCTTTTAATTCTTCGTTGGTTCTTCTTCTCCATGCTTGTTGTTCCTTGACTCCTCCATATATACCTACTTCTCAAAACTTTCCGTTCTCAGATTTCTATTCTTGTTTGATTTTCTTTTGTTAGGACCCACAACTCACTTCCAAAAAACGCGGCCGGTCTTATCACTGTTTTATACAATTTTAATTTCACTGCTCGCAATACGTTTTTTGCTCTAATTAGTTTATTAAAACTTCCCGCACACTTAGACCCTGCCCCTAATCTGCTCTCTATTGCCTCGTTATAGCTTCCGTCTGCAGTTATTTCCACACCTAAGTACACAGCACTTCTTACCTCTTTAAAACTATAACATACACTTTGCTCATCATTTGTAACTTTTAATTCGTCCTCAAGCTGCTGCTGTCTTTTGCTTAATACCATATACTTGGTTTTTGCCTCATTAATGGCTAGACCAATTTCGTTTGCACTTCTTTCTATTCGCTTAAAGATTTCCTTCAGTTCTTCCTTTGTTTTTGATAGAAGTACTAAATCATCGGCATAAGCCAAGCATTGGTAGGAATTCCTAATCACATTGTAATGAGTTTTGATCTTACTTTTCCTAAGGATTGTTTCCAAGACGACATTAAACAAAATGGTTGACAGAGGATGTCCTTGCTTTAATCCTTTTTCACTTTTGAACACTTTAGATAATTTACCATTATACTTCACTTTATTATCTGATTTTGATAGTGTCATTTTTACTAATGCGATTAATTCATTAGGGAATTTTAGGTAGGCTAGTGCATTGAAGATCTCGGATCTTAGGATCGTATTGTAGGCCTTTCTAAAATCTATAAAAATCGCATAAATTTTTTACCCTTTTCTTCAATCTTCTCCTGAATCTGCTTCAATATAAACACCTGGTCAATCACTGATTTTCCCTTCTTGAAGCCTGCCTGATAATTCCCTATTTTTTCTTCAGCTTCCTTTTCTAACCTCACTTTAATTATACTTGCTAAAATCTTATAAACCACACTTAACAAAGATATGGGTCTATAATTCTCCGGCAGCTGTTTATTTCCTTTTTTATGCACTAGGGTTATAACTGATGTTGCCCATTCGTCTGGCATCTGCTGTTCTTGCCACACTTTCACTATGAGTTCATAAACTTTATGTAATAAGCAGTCACCACCTCATTTAAACAACTTGATCAGCAGATTATCTATTCCGGGACTTCTATTGTTTTTCATTTTAAACATAATTTCCTCCACTTCTTCTACAGTGGGTAAACTCAGCAGTGAATCATTGGTGCTCTTTCGGTGTTCTTCTTCTCTTTCGTGTCCTTCACTCCCTCCTCCTAAAATTCCTCTAAGGTACTCCACCCACATATCTTGAATTTCTTCCTCTTTCGTTAGCAGTTTCCCTTCCTTACTTCGGAAACCTATTATTTTGCTCTTACAGAGTTCTTTACTTTCTTTCAGTCCTCTGTAAAATTCCCTTATTCTCTTCGTTTGGTAATTTTCTTCTAAATTATTTATTTTTCTTTGTAGGGCTTCTCTTTTCTTATCTCGACATATTGTTTTTACTCTTCTGGCAGCCTCTTGATCTTTCCCTTCCTTCGTTCTGTGTTTTCCTGTAACATTGCTAATCTAGCTTTTTTTTTTCATTTACTGCTTCTTTACAACTCTCATCAAACCATTCCTTCTCCTTCATTTTAGTTATTTTTGGTAATTTTTGCGCTCCCAGCCTTACTGTTGATTTGATTGCCTCCCATTTGTCATTTATCGTCTCATGTTGGCTATATCTTTTTATGGACTCCTCTACTGTGTCTACATAGTCTTTTTGTGTTTCTTTTAAATGTAAGGCTTCTGTATTCCATTTATGTGTCTGCCCTTCTTTCTTGAACTGTAGATTAGGTACCTCTTGCCTTATTCTAGCTCTTACTAGGATGTGATCTGAGTTGATATCCGCTCCCCTATATGACCTAACTTCTTCTATATAGTTAGCGTGTTTTCTTTCTATAAGCATGTCTATTGGCTAAATGTCTGACCATGTGGGCTTATCTACGTGATCTTGTGTATATTTTTCCGTGCTTGCTGGGTTGTTTTAATTAACCAGGTTGTTTCTCGCCGCAAAATCAATTAACATTCTCCCATTATTATTTGTCTTTTCATGTAAGCTCTCTTTCCCTGCTACAGCTTCGTACCTCTCCTCTCTCCCTATTTTAGCGTTCGCGTCTCCCAACAGTATTTTCACATCGAAATTTGGGATGGAGGTAAATAATTCTTCCACTTGCTCATAAAGTTCTACACTCTTTGCCTCCTCTGTGACCTCCGTTGGAGCATGGATATTAATTAGACTGAGCTTTCTATGTTTACCTTTAAAACGGAGGTAACTGATCCTTTCACTAATTATTTTGTAGTCTATTATTGCGTGTTTTAATTGTTCTCTAATTAGAAACCACGTGCCGAATCTATTCGTTTCCCCTCCTCCATTAATCCACACATATTGGTTTACCGTCGACATGCTTTGCCCCTTTATGTTGTTGCTTTCTTGGATCGCTAAAATATCCAATTTATAATCTCTAGCTACACTCACCAGCTGTTTTACATATCCTTCACTATTTACACCTCTAACATTAGCTGTAGCTATTCTTAACGACCCGGTTACTCTTTTGTTGACACTTTTTTCGGTTACATGTCTAAATATCACAGTTATAATATCACACGACAATATATCATGGCCAAAATACCACATGCTAATATAGCACATGCAAAAATATCCTAAGAACAGCTTATGAAAAAATATCCTAATACAAAATATCACTATTATGTTTAAAATATAATAAAAATTTATTTTACCCAGTAAGAAACCTCTATCAACATTTAAATACGCATATACAAATAATTACATTTACGTTCTTATTTACAACTGTAATTATAGTATGCGTACAAACCATATTTCCTTAAACCTAACTAACATTGTAATTAAATATATCCCTCGATATTAAATACAGTATCACATTAGTTCTTACTAACTTTTAAGATATTTTTTCATGTGATATTTCTTATTATATTAATACATATTTACTATAATATTTTATTAAAAATAAAATTTTCTCTTTTTGCTTTAAAATAAATTATTTAAACATATAAAATTAAATCTTGGGTATAGCAGCAAATTGAGAGGCACATAATTTCACACCCTAAAAAACACCCTTAGACAATTATTTTGCCCTCACTTTGGGCTCCTCAGTATGGGAGACATTGTCTGAAACCCTGAACCTCTGTACCTGTTGCTTCTTTATATGTAAATCTTGAATTTACATTAATAGTAACAATTACAATTGGAGACATCTATATAATGTCATCCTAAAACAAACTTCCATGTACACCCGGAAGTAAATATTATTAGGTAATTATTCGATATCCTGACCCCTATCGTGCATACATACATACGGAAATACCAAAGCGCTAAGGTATTCGTTGGAAAGACGTCGTAAAAACAGGTAAAAATTATAAAATTTTGTCATATGACACAAACACCATTTTTGCGCAATTTTCATGTAAATACAGTCAACTTTTTTACTAACTGTAACCTAACATCATAACATTCTAACCTCAAAATAGCGATTTTAACATTGTTTTTGTTATTATTTTTATTTTCTTATTGTTCTCTGAGTTATCCTCTACAACTCAGTATCATTGGTTTACCTGGGTTCAGAAGGGTCGGTATATCGAATAATTAATTATTAAATATAAAATTTTACTAAAAATAAAATTTTATTAAAATTATTAGCATATAACGTCATTTGATATTTTGTTCTCGAGATATTTTTTATTATGATATTTTGTTCTTGGGATATTTTTTATTATGATATTTTGTTTTGTGATATTTTAATCGTGATATTTCGTCGGATGATATTACGACTGTGATATTTAGGCGTGACACCCTTTTTTCTGCTTTCTTTTTTTTAGCCTTGATTCCCATTTCTTCAATTTTTTTAGACCAGTTGTACACATTTCCTTCTGCTCGTTTACCTGGATTCAACTGTTTGAGTTTATAAATAGTCCAGTCAAACTGTACGAAAAATGGTCTTAACTTGGAAAATGGAAGTACATGGGATTTTTTTCTTCCAGCATGTAGGGGGGGGGTCTAGAAAAGCTTAACTTAAAGTTTTCGACCTCAAATTCATATGAACTTTTTCCGCCATCTTGAAAAGAAGTGAACTTGAAAGTTGATGAAAGTTTGAACTTTTTCATTTTTTATATTACGCGAAAAAGTTTCAAATAAAAGTTGTAGACAATCGTATTGCCGACAAAAATGCTTTATACAAATTTTTTGTCGGACCTACTGTTATAGAGATAATTTGAAAACACTTCATCTCTTCTTTTCAAGATGGCGGAAAAAGCTCATATGAATTTGAGGTCGAAAACTTCAAGAGAAGCTTTTCTAGACCCCCCCTACATGCTGGAAGAAAAAAATCCCATGTACTTCCATTTTCCGATACGATACGATACCTTCGTCTTGTATTGTAATTAGTTGATTTTTCATTCATCAGCCTTTTGTGCAGATTTTCTAATTCTTGATACATTGTTCTTCTTTCTTGGTTTCTTTCCTCTTCTTTCTTTCTTAATTCTTCTTGCAATTCACGTAATTCGGTCATTCTCCTTCTTAATTCTAATTGTTCTTGTTGCATTTCCGTTTGTATGCGTTGGAATTCATTTATAATTTTTTGATCCATTTTTTCTTCTGTTATTAACACACAATTGTCACAACACAGTTTGTCTATTGTTATTAACACTTCTCTCCCTTGGCGCCATACGTTTTAATTTGTATTTGGCGCGCAGATTTCTTCCGTTACCTTCATCAAACTTCACTCGCAATCGCATTCGTGACTCTCGAACTTTTCCTAACCTTGCGATTATACACTTTCTTTCAGGCTGTTTAATTCAAAATCCGGGCTGTAATTTTTGTTTTCGCTTCATTCCTTTGTTTAACCACACCTTTCTTTCACTGTTTGTCACTTTTAATTATATTAACACTCAATTTCACACTTTAACAACTTTTAAACACTCGCGTGATGGAGCCGACTAGTCCGTTATCCTTCGCCGCACTTCTCCACTAACAACACTACACTACACTACACTAACAACGTGAAATACACTAAAACCTAAGGCTCAAAATTCAAACCGTCTTCACTCAATTTGAATCTCACTGTATTGTGCAGGATGAATAGGTAAAAAGAAATCTAACCTTATCCAAGCTGGTTCCATCTCCAACTGTTGTACGATTCAAAGATTGATTATAGCTTTTTAATTCTGTTTACAATGTTTTATGGTTTGCAATGGCTTTTTTTTTGTACTTGTGGTATTTTCTCTGCATCATTTTGTGATGTTTCAACTGTATTTTATTAATTGATTTTGACTGTTAGTCCCTTCAAATTAGTCAAAAATGTTTTACAGAAATTTTTTTCACAGCTATGCGACCTGTAAAAAGAAGCATTTGGGTTGTCTAAACATGATTTTCACACCCCGCAGTTCTAAAAAAGGGCGTTTTTTGAGAAATATACATATTAATATATGAATTTTAGCGTTTTTCGCGTATTTCTCTATATGCATTTTGGTGAAAAATATCAAGAGAGCAAAGTTGTAGAGCGTAAAATTACCCACAAATTTTGTCTACTTTTTTTTTTTGAATTTCGCACATGTGATGTCTGCAGTCTTTAATAATTAATACTGTTACTATTGTTGAGAATTCCTCGTTGACCACCCCGCCCCATTACCATATGTGTTCGAGGGCTGCTTCTTTGTTTTTACAGGTCGAACTCGCCAGCCTCAGAACGCAGCAAGACATCTTAACAAGCGGGTGGTTCTAATGCACCCCATTACAATTAGTTAAGCATTATTAATTGTTGATGTTCTCAGTTTCACTTGTTTTGGAATAATAAATAGTTAGTGCAAAACAGTGTTTCTTATTTCTCAAACCTAGTGGTACGCAATTAGATTATTACTAGGAGAAACAAAATAATAAATAAATAAATCGCTACAACTATTAATTACCTTAAATAGGACTCCTGATGTATTAAATAAGAAACTGCAGCATTCCAATAATTAAACATCTTTTAATATCTTAACCCACGTCTTTATTGTACAAACTTCAGTGCAAGAGAGAGTGTCGCCATCAGAGTTGCCAAGCTCTGCGCATGCGAACTCTTCTAACTTTTAAAAGTATATACAGGATAATACATAAATATATCACAATACTTTCCCCTTAAAAAAAAATTAACAATTACCAAAGATATGAAAATTACAAATAATTACATTTTACAATTTTCTTAAACTAAAAAGATATCAATTTTTTAATTGGTGATAACTTAAAAATTACATTATAATTTTTATTATAATACTATTTAATCATTGCTTACTGTAATTAATTACAAAATAATGTACTTAAAATCTATACCGTATCGAGTTGGTTTTTTAAGATTCCTTTTAGGACGATCGCTGTTATCTGGTACACATTTTTCTCCTCCACCGGTGCTCTCAATTCTACATTATGGTTAGGTGAGCTTTTCTGTGGGGTGCTACTTAATTTTGTTGGAAAATGCAAGAGTGGCAAACCCTTTTTCAATTGATTGCAGTGCCGTTTCCACATTACATTCAAACCAAGTATTTGTACCAAATAATTGCAATTGCTTAATTTTTTAGAAATTATTCCCTTTATGAATATGATCTTATTCAAATTCCTATAGTCTCTAACGTATACATTTTCTCCAATTCTAAAACTAATCTCTTGTTTTCCTCTGTAATACAATTTATGCCTATTTTGAGCTTTTAACACATTTTTCGCTACTTCTGTTCCCTTATTGGGTCACAAAATATCAAATCTAGTCCTTAAAGAACGATTAAACATTAAAAATGCAGGCGTGGCACCAGTGGTACTGTGTGGACTGTTTCTATAATCAAACAAATACCTACACAGGGCTAAATTTAAGTCAGTACCATCGACTTTATCTAAAACTTTCTTTAAATTACTTTTTACTAATTTAACTGCATTTTCTGCTTGCCCATTAGAGTAAGGGTGATAAGGGGAACTGGTTATAAATTCGATGCCATTATTTTTTTAAAAAATCTGTAAACTCGAATGAAGTAAAATATGCCGCATTATCTGAGACCACCGTTTTGGGTATATCAAACCTAGCAAATATGCTTCGTAAAGTTTGTATACTCCATTTGGAACTAGTAGTGTGTGTAATTTCTATTTCAATCCATTTAGTGTACGCGTCCACAATTATCAAATAATATTTGTCCTGAAAGGGTCCAAAATAATCTATGTGTATCCTTTCCCATGGGGATTTAGGGAATTTCCATGGATGTAAACATGCTTTAGGTGCACTACTGTTATGTGTCTGACAAGCATCACAACTTTTCACCATTGCCTCTATATCTGCGTCTAAACCCGGCCACCAAAAATAACCCCTTGCTAAACTTTTCATCTTTACTACTCCCAAATGAGTTAAATGTAAATTTTTTAATAAAAATAATCTTAGTTCCTCTGCAATTACAATTTGGTGATTCCAAAAAATGCAATTGTCTGAGATCACCAATTCATGTCTTTTAGAAAAATAATTACTTAACTCCACATCGGAGCAATGGTTAGGCCAGCCATTCATAATATAACCCTTTATTTTGCAAAACAGTTTAGAATTTAACGCCGTTTGCTTAATCCTATCATAATCTAATTTAATTTCGTTTGAATTACTAAAAAAAAAACAATAGTCCATTTCCACATCCTCCGCCAAACCACTATGCTCCCCTAAAGGTAATCTAGATAAGTTATCTGCATAATTCTGTTGCGACTTTACAAATTCTATTTCATACTGATAATTCGACAGCATTACCGCCCAGCTACGTAATCGATTGGCTGAAAACAGGAATGTTTTTATTTTCCCCAAAAATCACTAACAAGGGTTTATGATCAGTGACTAATTTAAATTTCTTATTATATAAATATTGATTAAATTTATTTACTCCGTAAATAATACTTAACCCTTCCTTTTCAATTTGCGAAAACTTTTTTTCATTGGGTGCCAACGATCGCGAGGCATAAGCAATCGGTTTTTCAAAACCCTGAGGCATAACATGACTCAACACAGCTCCGATACCATACTCACTCGCATCTACCGTTAATTTAAGTTCTAATGATGGATCAAAATGCACCAATACTTCTGCCGACTGTAATACTGATTTAATTTTATTAAAAGCCTGTTCACACTTTTGTGACCAATGCCATTTGCTATCCTTTAATAATTCATATAAGGGATGTAATATTGTTGATAAATTCTTTATGAATTTACCGTAATAATTGACCATTCCTAAAAATGACTTCAATTGTGTCACACTTATTGGCATAGGCGCTTGAGCAATAGCCCTAGTTTTCTCTTTACTTGTATGTAACCCTTGTTTATGTATAATATAACCTAGATATTCGATTTGGTTTTGAAAAAACTGCATTTTTCTTTTGCTACTGTAAATCCAGCATCTTTAAGGATATTTAAAACTGTTTTTAACCTTTGCAAATGCTGATTTTGGTCTACCCCAGTAATTAAAATATCGTCTAGAAATATAACCACCCCCTCAACACCACTTAATAACGACTCCATGATTTTTTGAAATTTAGCTGGCGCACAAGAAATACCAAAACAAAGACGATTATACCTAAATAGCCCCTTGTGGGTATTTATAGTTAGCAATTTCTTTCACTGCTCATCAAAGCAAATTTGCTGGTAAGCTTGTGACAGGTCCAACTTGATGAACTGCACTCCTCCTTGAAGCTGACTGATCAAATCTTCAATTTTGGGAAGTGGGTACTTGTCCACTTCCATTACAGGGTTTAAAGTGACCTTGAAATCGCCACAAGGCGTACTGAATTGTCCTTTTTTAACACTACCACTGGTGTTGCTCATTCACTGTAATCCACTGGACTAATAACACCTAGAGATAACAATCGATTAATTTCCTCATCAATTTTGTCTCGCAAAGCATAAGGAATTGTCCTTGCTTTAAAGAATTTAGGGGTAACATTTTCGGGGTCTTTTAATTTAATACTAGCTAACCCTTTGGTAAATTTACCTAACTTATCTGAAAAGACATCCTTATATTTCTTAAATTAATTCACCTAGTTCATCCTTACAAATTAAATTCAAATCGGTAAAACCTACTTTAAAAAGTTTTAAAAAATCACGGCCAACAATAGGTGGACGTTCAATAACAAATACATTTAAATTTTTAATTTGATTTTTATAGGAAATCTTTACTGTGATGTAACCAATTGGGTGAACCATTTGACCATTATAACAATAAAAACGTTTATTCGTAGAAAACAATTCTAAATTAATGAAATTTTCTTTATACATCTGCTCGGAAATAACAAGAAATTCCAGCACCTGAATCTACTTGAAATTCAATTGGCTTATTTTCTACATCTACCTTAACTATAAATGGGTCATTATCCAATTTTTCCTGCACATTAAATAATGGTAACTCATCACCTGAATCCTTATCTTTACTTTGTCCAGGCTCATATAAAAAATTATGTCTATATTTATTATTTACTTTACAAATCCTAGCAATGTGCCCTTTCTTATTACATTTAAAACAATTGCTATTTTTAAAGAAACACGTATCTGCTTTATGATTTGTTTTTCCGCAAATCCTACACGTGGACTGCCCTCCATGCTTGGGACGCTGCCAGTACCTGCTGCCTCCATCTGTCCTTGATGATGACTGTGAGGTTCGCTCGTTCGAACGGAATTGAACTTGATTCACCATTTCCTGCTTTATATTCGTCACTGCTGATGCGAACTGATTTTGCGCTGCTGATTTAGCTTCAGCAATACCAATGGCTTCCTCCAGGGAAATTGTTACTTTTTCTTCCAGTAGCCGGTCAAGAATTGCCCCTTTTTCGAACCCGCATATAAATCTATCCCGTAAAACTACCTCCAGCTCGGTATGAAAATCGCAGGACACCGCCAAACTACACACTCGCGCTGCCCATTCCTTTACAGTTTCTGATTTTAATGTCATTGACTCGTAAAATTTATATATCTCCGCGAATACGAACTTTTGTGGGATAAAATGTTTGTCCAATTTGGATATTAAGGCATCCAATGTGACATCTTCTGGTTTCTTGGGACTACACAAATTGAAAATTAATTTATAGGCGTCTTCATCCAGCATATTTAATAGAATCGCCCTTTTCCGATCAGCACTATCAATGTTATTTGCCAAAAAATAATTATTTAGTCGTGCCTTGTACACTAACCACTCTGAAGTTCCCAATTTAAATTCTCTTAATTGACCAATAATTTGAACTTGTTCGCTAGTTTCTTTAGTCATGTTGATGTTTAATAATTTCTTTTTAAATAATTTAATTTAAAAGTTTAGAAATTTTCGTGTTTTTTTATTAAACCAGCTTATTAAGTTTTTTTACCCTCGTCGCCACTGTGATGTCTGCACTCTTTAATAATTAATACTGTTACTATTAATTACCTTAAATAGGACTTCTGATGTATTAAATAAGAAACTGCAGGATTCTAATAATTAAACATCTTTTAATATCTTAACCCACGTCTTTATTGTACAACCTTCAGTGCAAGAGAGAGTGTCGCCATCAGAGTTGCCAACCTCTGCGTATGCGAACTCTTCCAACTTTTAAAACTATATACAGGATAAATACATAAATATATCACAGCATAGTTATACAATAATAATTGTGGAGTGAAAGACTTTTTCAATACAACAAAAGACAGTTGGTGATATTCTTGACAAGTAAGTAAATTAAATTGAAGTGCATTGTTTTCTATTCTACTATGTGGTAGTCGCATATAATAATTATTGTATAACTATGTGGAATTCGAAAAAAAAGTAGACAAAATTTGTAGGAAATTTTATGCTCTACAACTTTGCTCTCTTGATATTTTCACCAAAATGAATAGTTTTTCCTCAATATAGAGAAAAAGGCGAGAAACGCTAAAATATATATATTAATACGTATATTTTTCAAAAACCACCTTTTTTTAGAAGTGCGGGGTGTGAAAATCACGTTTAGACAACCCAAATGCTTCACTTTTTACCAGTCTTCTGACTGTGGGAAATTTTTCTTTAATTTTTCCTAATTCCCCTGTATCATCGTTCATTCCCATAGAACATAAATTACATGGGAATGAAGTACACGGGAATGAAGAATTATATACAATTTCACAAAAACATGCAGCTTATAATCAAATGCAGTATTTTTTAAACATCAAATGAGAGAACAATTTATTTGAAGTGGTAATTAATTAAAATTTTTAATGAAAAATATGTTTTTCGTGGAAAAAACTTACCATGGGAATGCAAGTCGGTTCTATTACACACGTGTTTGATGCAAGTTGATAGCTGTTCGAAGTTCTCCTTTCAAATTCAGAAGCACAACTGATGGTCTAACTGATTTAACAACATTTTCGACACGTGCACAGCAAAAACGATAAAACACCTGCGACTTTGATAGGCTTTCATACAATGCGTACGGAAATGAAGCAACCTACTAAAGACACTTTTTGAACTTAAATCTTAATCACTGTAAAATATATATAAACTGAATTTACTTTACACTTTGGAAAAAACCTGACATTTGTGGATATAACTCTGATGCACAAAATGAATTTAAAATGCACATTACGCCATTATTACGCCAAACACCTTTTAGAACAAAATCACAAAATGACTCCTCAAAATAATATTAAATTCCTACATTTTTGTAATAACAAACGCAAATTAGACATTTTAGAAGCCTTTGAGATATACAAACACAAACTCAGGGTACCTTTAATGAATGAACAACTTGAGCTCAGTAATTCTCCGTTACTGGAAGTATTAGATGTTTAATTATGATTTTTATTATTATTATTATTATTTTATCTAGTTACCTATTTTGTATCTACCTTAGCGACGTGTTTGTTTATAATTATATTACCTTTGATAATGACAGCATAGCTGTCGAAACAATATTGTCAGGTATATTTTAATAAAACTGTGAAACTTTTAATAATCTTTATTTATTTAATAAAATGCACAACTTTAAAAAATATATACTGTACATTTATGATTAACTAGGCAAAAGACATGCCACGGGAATGAAAAAATATACATTCAAATGGCATAAAATTCTAAAAAAAAAATATTGAGATTAATGAATTTTAACGACCTATTAGTACAGTAGATTATCTTCCTCGAAATCATTTTTATATGGGAGTTGTCTTTAACCACAATGGTACCTTTAATGATCATATTGCAGAAATCACCAAAAAGTCATATAAAAACCTATTCTTTATAATTAGAAATACAACCAACTTTACCAACATCAAACTGTTATTTAGTTTATTCTACATTTATGTAAGATCAAATCTAGAGTACGCTAGTGTGATCCTGGTACCCAATTACTTACACAGCAATTAATGACATTGAAAAAATCCAAAGAATTTCCGTGCGATGGGTTTACAAAAAAATCACTGGGATATATCCTAAGTACCCAGTTATTATCTCATACCTCGAACAACTTGAATACATTAATGAAACGTGTGGGTTAAAACAACTACGCTTGCAAAAAGACGGGATCTGACACTGATATCCATGATGCATAATCTTCTACATTCAAAAATAAACGCTAGTCAGCTATTAGAATTAATCAAGATAAGAGTTCCACTTGTCCATTTAAGACACAAATCTCACCAAATTTTCCAAGAACAGCACAACCGATCTCCAATCAACAACATGGTATTCGTCACAAATAGGATGCTCATGTCTTCAGAAATAGATATCTTTAATGAGTCCTGTACAACTATCAACAAGAGAACAGTGATCACAAAATGAAGTTTTCTTATGTGGAAAGTGCTTTCAGGAAACTTGATTAGATTTGTACTGTTTGTTTGTTGTAGTATTAAATCGCTACAAGTTATGATTGTTATAATTGGTGCTAATGTTGATAATTATTAAAATATGATGTAACTCTATAATGTATTATAATGTGATGCAAACTAATACTAGTCATTTTATATAAACTATAAGATAGATTTAATTATTATGATACAAATTCTTAAATATTGTTTACATTTGTTTAAATTGTCTTATTTTCTGTATTTGCATGGTAACCAAGTACATGTAACAGGTTCGCCGTTTGTACCTTTGGTTAATAAACCGTATTATTATTATTATTATTATTATTATTTATAAACACAAATATTTATTTGGTCTTTGAATAGTGAGCTCAGACAAACTGGGGGTCACTTTCCAGATATTCATTCACCCATATTGTGAATGTTTTTTACATAATGTAATGTACATGTATTCATCGATTAATTTATTGCTTTTTCCAAAATTATTTAATCCTTCTATTATTTTCAGGACACAATAAAAAAGATCTAAAAAAGAAAGGCTTTCAAAACAATAATAATATTAATAATGCAACAAATTCAAAATCGGAAGAACATGAATTGTTAGATACATCAGATTTTGCATCTGAAACTACTGAACAAGAGGTTTGTAACAAATATTTAATAGTTTATTATATTCGAAACAAACACCTTCCATGGATCAAGTACGAAAACTTTATTACAATAGATTTTGCACTGTCTTCAAAATGGAAGGATATCAAATCATTTCTTGGGTGCGTGTTTTAGTGTTCTCAAACTAAAACGCTCAATCTGAAGTGAAACAAATTCACTGATATCATATTTTTATAACTTTATTCCTTATATGTTTCTTTAATTAAACTTTTTTTACAGCAAGAAAGTTTACAAAATTATAAATTGGCAACTGCAAATGCTGTGATTTCTTCAGAGACATTTATCGGTTTAAATGACCTCGACAGCTCAACTAAAAATACCACAAATAATGGTAGGTACTGATTTTATCAAATAAAAATAGTGTCTGAAATTAAAAAAGTACTGATACTTTAGATGAATCGCCTTCATCATCCTATACTTCACGTCTCAATGGCCATTCGGATTATGGTAGTAACGATATTGCTTCGAATCGTGCGGCAAATTCAAGTATCAGCTCGGGCGGCACCAGGGTTAATCTTTTAGTTAGTTCGAGTAGTTCGAATGCAAGCAGTGTTCCCGCATCTCCAAAGCACGTTTTAAATGCATCAAACACATCTCAGTCACAACCATCTTGTAAGTGTATTCTCGTTAGATTTAAAGGTGAATCTTCCATGAAACCACTTGTAATTTTTTTTATAATAGATTATAAAGTGGTTTTCTGTTATATGGAAGAAGAATAAAAGCAATTCTGGGTGAAGATTTTGATGAATTCATGTCTAAATCTTCAATCTGAATTGAAACAAACACTTTTATGTAACACATGCATTTTTGATGAAGGTAGCCATAATTTATAAGATTTCTAAATGTTGTTCGTTGTTTATAATAGATGGCAGTAGCATTATCAAAATTCTAACCTTTAATCTACATAATCTAACTACTGTCAATTTAACGTTTCATGGCAAGCTGTTGCCTAACATAATCTACAAATAAAATCTTTTTTCTTTACAGTTCACACAAATCATGTAAAACCCACAGTCTCATCAGACGTATTACGTACTGCTTCGCTGCGTCATCAAAAAGGTCTCATGGCACCTATTATTTTACATATGCTCAGTTCACAAGAAGTTCGATTGCCTTGTGTTATGGAGGATGAGCATTATCGTGAATTTCCTCAAATACATGAAATTTATAGGCTGTTGCGTCAGCGAGTCTATGCGGTTTTGTTTAACTTGCATCATCTTCGTTATGTTTATTCTAAAAAGAAAGGTAGTTGCGATTAAAAAAACTGATTTAAAAAACTAATTTTTTAAATTACATCTGAAAATTTTATTATAGAAAATGGGGAAATACCAGAAAATGCATCGCCTCCAGATATAATAGTTAAAGAATGGGTGTACAGTCGTTCCAATCCATACCAAAATCCTGAATTAGTCAAAGCGGAACCTTTACCATGGGCTGTGCCCACACTTCATAGGCTGTGGTTTGGCCCATCTGTAGATGATAAAAGACGTCGTATGCGTGCACTGCTTTCCTGTTTAAACTCTGACACTCCATTAATTTTAAACACATCGTATGTACCTCAGCACATGTTGGTTATGGCATGCGTGTTGCGATATGTCATGTCACAGTCAAAGCCAATTCTACGACGTCAAGAACTGGATGCTTTCTTGTGCCAGGCTTACAGTCCCGATCTTATGAATGCTCAATATTTACAGGAATTAACTGTAGGTTACATTTTATTAATTTTAGATCATTGTTAATTTTTAATTTCAATTTCATTTTAGCTAAACGTAGTGACCAGTCGAGGTGTTCAGTTAGCAGCTATGTTTATGCAAGGTGTAGAAATGGCTTTAATGGCTAATGATGCATGTGGTGCACCATTACCATGGCTGATGTGTTGTCCTTGGTTATATTTTGATGGAAAACTCTTCCATCACACGTTATCGAGATCGGTGCATGCCAAAAACCTGTTAGAACTCTGCGAAAATCACATTGATAGGGTAGTTAAAGTAGAAAGGATGCGCAAAGCCATCTTAGAAGGATTAGACATACAGTTTGCAAAGCTACCATTGCCACCATTTACAGGTATTAAGTGTGAATGTATCAATTAGAAATTTTTGTCTAAGGTTAACAATTTAAAGGATTGCTTCGTCAAGGTATGCCACCTCCATGCAGCTTGCCTACTTTACCGTTACCATCTACAAGAGGTGCTGCAGGTTTACGACAAAGGCCGATACCTTCACGTGGTGGACAATTGCAAATTGCCGGAGTGGTAGTTGGTTCTTGGGGCGCTAATTATGGATATATGAGACAGCCACAGATGATGGGAGGAAGAGGACGTGGTTTCGTGCCTCAGTATCAACAAAGAGGGCAGCAGCGTAAACAGGGGCCACCAACCTATACAGTTAATAAAAAAACGGGTGTAAGTCAAGTTGTATGTTTGGTTTTTGAATTTTTGACATGCACACAGGATTCATTTCTTTTTCTTTCTTAAAGATAAAGAAATTTATGAGGTGTGCTAAATTAAAAACAAACGAAAGAAACTTTTCAAAATGTGTTTTTGTTTTTAAAGTCAACAGTTTGTTAACATTTTCTTTTCTTTTAAATTGAATTGTCTGAAGTTTTGAAACAGTTTTGAAGTGAATACATATTGAAAAGGAAAAAATTGTTTTAGGCCAACAAGAAGAAGAACTTTACAAATAAACCTAAGCAACAAGGGAATGTTTCACGGGGACGAGGCATGACCGTGAAGACTAATAATGGGTAATTTTTTTCATTGATAATTAAATAGACATACATTATTTATGATCTTATTTTGGCATTTGTCATAAAAAGGTTCTAAAAACTGAAAATTCGGACTATAAAACAGCTTTGGTGGTTTGTTTTCCAGTAAAATTAGTAAGGTTAAGTGCATAAGTTTTTTTTTTAATTTATTATAGTTTGTGGAACTAAAATTAGAATTGATTAAGTTTGTTTGTAACATTTGAAGATCCAGGCAAGACAGAAAACTGTATGAATTCCACAGAAAAGGTGTTTATGTTTATGCAATCTGATTATTCCGATTGGTATGAAACCATTTGAATATGCACTCTGGACAATCGAGTAGCATTCGTTTATACGAATGCTACTTTGAGTTATCCCCTGGACCATAAGTTAAGGCACAAAATTGAATTAGATCTATTTCAATAATGGTGTACCAGAAAGAAACAACGCCATACTCAAACTACTATTTTACATTTATCCTTATTTAAAGGTCTGTTCTTACTTACAGTATGAAGCTTTCAAGGCGCTTCCGATCTATCTCACATAATTGACCCCTTCCGAGAGGTTGCTAGTTTGTGCCTTAACTTATGATCCACCATTCTCTTGTTGGAATACTTGAATAAATTAACTCGATAAACGAATTTAATTTAATTTAAGCGCTATTACGTAATATTGTATTGGCAAGTTAATTTCTAGGAGAGAACCCATTATGTACAGGGTGTTAAGTGTTTTTTGAAATCCTAATTTCTTTTAGATATTAAGAAATTTTTTTCTTGAATACTTTTTGCTGTAAAATTGAAATACACGATTTAAAACAAAACCGTTGCCTTGTGCCGCAATTAATTAGCAAGCAAGGAATTAAATGGTGCATTTTAATTTTACAGCAAAAATCATTCTAGAAAACAATTTTACTTGATACCAAGATCTTAAAATAAAGGAAAAAAATCAAAGGACTTACCTCAACTTTCCGCTATTTTTTCTAATTTGACTGGACTATTATTGTAACTGAGTAATTCAAGAATCAGGATTGGTAATCTGGCTAATGCTTAATATTTAAAAATGAATCAAGGTAATAACCACGACCTCTCCATTCAACATTTGACGTCTTATGTCCAGTTTTCCAAGTATAGGCAATATTATTTTTAACAAAAAACATTTTCGACTAAAGACCAACCCGTCATCACCGAAATTACATTTTCAAAATAATTTTTATAATAAATCCAATGAATAGAATTACAAGTTATTTATAGAATTTATCTTTTCTTTTAAATTTCTCTTTCATTATATTTGCTTTCATAAATAATTTAATGTCTTTTAATGTACTTAACGCATAATTTATATACAGGGTGGGATTAAAGTATGGAATATAAAAAAAAAGCGAACTTAACCGGTTTTTAAAAAAATGCTGAAACACGTTGATTTTGTTTTTTAAAAATACACATTAATATGTGCGATTCACCTTCCGACTTTCATTTGTTTTTAAGTTATGATGTCATCACAAAAAAAATTTAATGACAATATAGATTTTTAATAGTGGAATCCGATAGTGATTTTTAATAGTGGAATCCGATAGTGATTTTTCTTCCCTTTATGATCATACAAATAAATCATAAGGTTGCATAACAAAAATTCTGAGAAAAATTGAGCTGAACTTTGTAAATCTTTGTTAGTTATGATGTCATCACAAAAAATTTAAATGACAATATATATTTTTAGTAGTGGAATCCGATAGTGATTTCTCTTCCCTTTATGATCATGCAAATAAATCATAAGGTTGCATAACAATAATTCTGAGAACAATCGATCTGATATATTGATACCATAATATCAATAACATTAAATGTTCAAATCGATTTTTCTCAGAATTTTTGTCATGCAATCTTATGATTGATTTATTTGCATGATCATAAAGGGAAGAAAAATCACTATCGGATTCCACTATTAAAAATCTATATTGTCATTTGTTGTATTTGGAGGTACGTGTATGTGGGAAAATAAATACCCTTTCTTGCTAATAACGAAACTTTATTAATTCAACCACATTAATAAAACGAAAAGAAAAATCCGTAATATAAAATCGTAATAGCGTGTTCAACAAGACGCTCTAAAAACAACTCATTTCCTTAACTTATGCGCGTGCCCGGAAATCCTCTTCCATGGCGCGTAATTTAAATTTAATATATAACATCATTTAAAATTTTTTGTGATGACGTCATAACTTAGAAACAAATGAAAGGCAGAAGGAAGGTGAATCGCACATTTTAATGTGTATTTTTAAAAAACAAAATCGACGTGTTTCAGTGTTTTTAAAAAAACCGGTTGAGTTCGCTTTTTTTTAAATATCCCATACTTTAATCCCACACTGTATATAACTATTATAGAATATACTCATATAATTGTTTTTTAATCCATTTATGTAGCTAAGAATCTTGATCGCTTCTCGTTTCAATTAGATTATATTTACACTAGCGCATGATGTAAATGCGGAGTGTTGTTAAAATGTCACGAAGAGTCGACACTTCACACAGCAAATTGTTGTGATTCTCGAGTGTCACGATACTCGGGTAGTATCAAGATCCCATCACTACTTGGAATGTTTATAACCTGTGATAATATTTTAAAGTAAAATCCGGACTTTTTTGAAGATAATGATAAATATAAAAATAATAATAATAAAGATTGTTGATAACTACAGTGAAGCCTCGCTCGCTAATTCGGACTAATTAAAACAGGGCCAATCCGAATCATCACTGTTTTCGGATTACCGCGTCTGTAAAGTTACAATGTTTCATTTGTAAGTAAATGGAATTAAAACATTCTGCAAAACATTTATTTAAAAATAAATAAAGCTACAAAAATATTTAACACAAAAATAATGTTCCCCATTAATAGTCGTTAATCAAAAATGGCGGTGATTTTGTTTGTTTCCTGTTTTTTAAACTTAATACCTTACACTGAGAAAAGCGTTTAGTTTGAAGAATTAAATTTATTCAATTCAACTAAATAGATAGTTAAAATCTGTTAAATCAAATTAAATTTAGTTTATTTAACTGAATATTTATTTAGTTGAATTAAATACATTTAATTGGTCCTACTAAATGCTTTTTTCAGTGTAGATACGATTTTTCTTTTGAATCTTCCAGCATCACAATTGTTTCAATTTTTCTACTGTCCATTGCAAAGCCACACTAATCGCTTTGCAACTGTTTTTAATGGACCTTTCTGCTTGCGAATCATTGAATAGCTTTTCCCCCAAGATTTGTAACAGACATAAATTGTATCTTTTTAAAATTAAGTATCCAATCTTTACTTACCTTGAAGTCATCCTTTTTGAAAACATCTTGGTAAAGTTACAGCAGCATGCGGTGCATACGAAACAATGCAGTTGCGATACGACGTATGCGCTATCGGACTCGTACATATTGCGTGCGAGCATGACAGCACATACGTCGCATCGCGATTGCTTCACTGTTTCCTACGCACCACTGCACGCTTCTTGATAAAAATGCTTTGCCTTTTCGGTCAAAATTTCGGAAGTTCGGATTATCAAAACCTTTAAATCCGGATTACAATAGAATCAATGTAAATAAATTGCTGATCCGGATTGTCGTGGTATTCAGATTAACTTAGATTTTGATCAACGAGGCTTCACTGTATTTGACTTTTTTAAGCTTTATTCTACTTTATAACGAATTTCGTGTGTTTGCTGTTGTTTGACAAATTTTTGATTTAAGGAAGTTGTGGGATAGTCTGAGTCAAAAGTTATGCAGCGTTGCTATTTTAACGAATAGAAATAATTATTTTTTTATCCGAGTGCTCGCATAAGGCTGTCTTGCTCGCACTAACACATCTGCATAAGGCTATCTCTCCCGTACTTATGTCAAACGTGCTTTATGGTCTGTCGCTTTGTTTCCACCACCATTTTGATTTGTCACCTACGTCGAATAGTTGGTGTTCATTTTTATTTAATGTTAGTTTTTCTTTATTATTTTTGTTATTGATTAGAAATAAACGATTAAAAAGAAAATTTTGTACATTAAAATCTATCAACTGCACTAATTTTTTTTTACGTTTTCATCATATTTTTCTATAGCCATAACTTCCTTAAAAATAGTAATTTTACTGAAAAAATGTCAATTCGCAACAAAAAGTGCTATGTGTTAACATGGAGGAATTACAAAACTGCAAACAGTTTCCTCACATTTTTTTCCAGCATTAGCTTATGAAATGGTTGGATTGAAAATTTACATATTCCTACTGGTAGGATTAAAACATATACTTTAATAATATGTTCATTTATTTTACTTTATACATTTTCTAAATTACATGATATTTAGTGAATTGTACAGCAAAAAGGGACAGTACAGACAGTATAGTTAATGTAGAAATTTAATTTATTACAAATACGGAAACACCCAAAAGTACTGTTATCTGTAAACTACACTTTGAAAGCAGTTGCTATAAAGACGGATCTGGTCAAAAGTTATGAAAATCTAATGCGATACCTACATTACATACAGTAATTTCTAAAATTATTTTAAAAATATCTTATGGACGTCACATAGTTTAGACATGTTTTTCGAACACTCCTGATGATGTACAGTATGTGTTGACCAATTTCTTGATCAATTCCTCCTCAAATCCATTCCTAGGTTTGAGTAATACAAGTATTGAGTCTACAAGATCGTGGATGTTTGAAATACCCTAGTAAAAATTTCAACTTTATTTAAACATATTACTAATATATTTATATAATATAATATATAAAAATTATTACTAATAAACCAAATACCAGAGCTGGTTTTAAATAGATTTCAATATTTATCTCAAGAATCAATCCTTGCAGTATTTTAGCTGATCTTGACCTACTAAACTACTTCAGTATTCTTTATCTGTATGATTCACAATAAGGACTTTTGAAGTATAATTTAGTAGACTTCTAAAACCAATATTAACTAACCTTGCCAAAAAAAGCACCAACAACATCTGAAACGGCACAGCACATTAAACTTCTTGTTAGAAAAGTACTCAAACATTAACAAATAAATACAGTTCGCGCAACATAAATTGGCGAGAGCTTTGGTTGCGCACTGGCATGAACCGAGTGAGATTTAAGCATTGGCGGAGCAGACTGCGTTCATTTTCTTAAAAAAAAAAAAGTTAGAAAATAGTCCCACAAGAATGACCGGATCTCGACAATAAACAAATAAATATACAGTAATGTATAATTTGCGTAAGCGATTCAAATACTGTTCAAGGAATGTTAATAGGTAGTATGAGTAACTCTGATTTGATAATAATCGTTATCTATGCTTTCTCTTTTGGGAAATTTAAGTAATGAGATATATATAGCATTAAAAATGGATTTTAAGGCACATTGCATTATTGTTAGTGCAAGTAGTAGTACCAGCTGTTTGAAACAGCCGATCTGTAATTTAGTTTATCAGTTTTATAACTATGTCGTCAACTTTACGCGGAAAAACTCTTCACAGTCAAGCGCGCGAAATGGCTTTTAACGTTTACAAATGGATAAAATGGTCTATTATTTGCAAAATGAACAAATAATAGACGTTAGAACCGAACAACTTATAATTAGTGTAAATGACGAAGATTCGGATTCCGACTTTGGAACTGATTTTGAGGATAGCGGTTAAAATATGTAACATAAATTGTAGATACCTATTGTATTTATTTTTTTTAAATTATTATATGATCGTTATTGTAGTACCACTCGTATTAACTTTCTTTTTCTCTATTATAGGTATAATTATCTAGTCAAAATATTTTTTGTAACATTATTATTTATTATTGAAAATTTAATTTAAATATCTATAATATGGTTTCATTTCACTTTTTCAGTGAGTGCAATTAGCTAAATTATGATTTTATTTTATGAAAATATTTACTTTGGAATTTGGCAGTCCCGCTAGAAATATTTCGTTTGAAATACAGCAAGCAAATAAAATAAGGCGCCCTACGCGTCTACGCCACTGTTAGAACAGTGCAACATTCGCAAATACTACACGAGGGGAAGCCGATCGTACTTTCGGTATGCGCCGGCTCTCGCCAATTTATGATGCGTTTGCTGTACTTATCGTTAAAAATGCTTTTTCTTAAAATAATCACTGCCGCTGCCATAAATTGTGTTTTATTTGAAGTATGTTAACTGTCAAAATCTAAGCTAACTTTCAAACAATTTCAAAACAACCGGCACGGTTCTGATCTTCAATCCCCCCCCATTAGCCGGCGCTCTGGAGAGCATGTGAATAATGATATTTTTAAAATTTGAACTGGCCATATAGAGACGTCAAACGTTGAATCGAGGAGATCGTGATAATAACAAATCATTCATTTTATTGTTGTAGTTATACGAAATAAATTAATTGACGTTTGTCATTTTGACACAGTATTCATTCTACTTTTTAAAATAATTGTTCAATTTGTTTAAAAAATAAAAAAATTTAATACCGCAGCAGAATTATCATTTGTTTATCTTTAGTTACTAAATGTACAAGTATTGTTGACTTTAAAAAGTTTCAAACAGTTCAGGTTATTGTGTCAAAATAACAAACGTCAATTATATTTAAAAATTCTTAGATATAGCACCAAACTTACAAAAAGTTACTATATTTTAAGACTGGGCAAGTATGCCATAATATCTATCTTGTGTTGCTATTCATGAAAATCCAATTCCTAGACAATGTTTTTTCAATACTGTATATTAGACATTTCACTAAGCAATTATCTCTTTGCACTTACGCATTATTATAAAACCTTCCATGGATCAAGTACAAAACTCAAATTATAGATTTGTGCTTTTCTGTAAATGGAAGGAGACCAAGATTATTTCTGGGTGCGTGGTTTAGTGTCTCAAAACTAAAACACTCAATCTGAAATAAAACAATCGTACATACATAAGAACAAGAAATTTTTATATTTCAAGATCATTTTCATTACGTTTACATTTTAAATTGTTGTATATTTATTTTTAATATTGTTTTAACAGTGTTTATTATTGATAATATGTTTCTCTTGAAACAAAATGAACTTGAGCAGTTTTAAATAGATTATTGGAAACCAAGCCATTGTTATAAGGTGGCTCTGACAAGTTCACTACCTAAGCAATTCATTGCTCTACTAATTCACCATTAGATAATTCATCGTTTTGTAAATTATTAAGTACTAAAGGGGGCAAAACTTTTTGCATGATTAGTACTACAGTAGAAAATCTTTAATCCGAATCTATAAATGCAAGGCAAATTCGTATTAACGAGGAATTCGGATTACTGGATATTCGAATAAAAACATTGCTTTAGGCCATGATACCTTATTATAAAAAGCTTATATAATTTACTAATTTTATTTCTAATTAAAAAAATCAGTAATTTTTTGGCGTTAAAAGCATTTCTTGATCTTAATTTCAGTTTTTTTTTTCGATTTTCTGTACCTTTGTCGGTAGACGAAACGTATTCTAAGATTTTAGTTTTGTTTTTCTTTCGTGAACTGTAGGTGAACTATCGGTGACTGTCGGTTTACCAATATCATGATTTAAATCAACCGTTAAAACATTTTGACATGTTTTAAATGAGATATGAACTCGTTGTGTACAAATTGTATATAACAAAATTAAAAAAAGCTTTAAGGTAGATGATGTCATTACATAAACACTTTTGGCAAAACTGCAATATCAAAACATTTAGGGTGCCTTTGTGATGATATCAGCTACTATATTCAGGATTTTTATTACTCCTTTATATTAAATAATAATAAAAGTGCTTGTTGAGCTTCGTAGAATTTTTCTACACCCGGCTGGTTGTAACATCTCATTTAAGATATTCACTTTCCCGTTCCCCAAGAACGTTCTGTATTCAATTTTAGTATGTACTATTGCGAGATAAATAATTAGTACAATTGAATTATAAATTAGGCGGGTTTTTAAGAATTTTGGCATATTACACCAATGGAAGAGAGTACTGTAATGATCTTGCTATTTACATGATTATCAATGATCACAACAATAATCATTACATATTAAATAACTTTCAACAGGAAGCCATTGAATCATAGGGATTGCCGTAGCGCAACAACAGTAATAAAATAGAGTTCACTAATCAAAAAAGTTTTATTTACTCGAGGCATACATACGAGGCAGAAGATTGCGTGTTCAAATCACATCGGGGTCACTATTTTAGTTTACTTAGGGGTTAGTTTACCTTTTAGTTACACTATTTAAGATTATATTCTTGTAATAACATTCTTTAGTAAATAAAAGCTTTTTGATTAAGAAATCTTTATTTTATTACTGTTGTTTATTGTTGTTGGTATGGCAATCCCTATGATTCAATGCGTTCCTGATAGAAGTTATGTATGTAATGATTATTGTGGTAATCATTGATAATCATGTAAATAGCAAGATCATTACAGTACTATGGAGAAAGTCCTATTTAAACAGAAAAAACCTACTGTGCCAATTATCTAACAATAGTACATAGAACTTTCTTGTTCAGATCAAAGAGATTTGTTCAAATTAAAGGGATTTCGGATTATAGCTCATAATTGTTGTTGTTCATATTACTGGATGTTTGGTATATAGTGTGTTCGGATTATGGAGTTCTACTGTATTTCAACAAAAGTTTGAGTGAGCGAGCTTTTGAAAGTAACAGATTACAGCAAAAGTTGAGTTTTGCAGGTTTTTAGTAGGTAAATGAATGAAATGTGATTGATTGATTAAATTAACAACAATCGAAATTGGCAAACTAATGGATACTTAATAATTTACAGAGCAATGAATTTTCTAGCGGTAAATTTTCTTAAACACATTTTGATTGTCGATTTGTTTATCTATTGAATAAAGCAACTGGTATGTGTGTGTGTTTTTTATGAGCTCGTTCTCAGTCCGTGTTATTTTTGCAACTGTTGATCATGCAGATGACTAATTTCTTGATTTGACTTTGGAACAACTGCTAGTAAATACCTTTAAATCTTGAAATCTGTATCTACTAAAAAAATAGATAATTAACATAAAACTAATACATTATTTTCTTTCCAGTGATGTTTTGGCTAGTGAAGTATTAAAAGATGACCAGCTGTCATCGAATGAAGACATTGTATATGAAGACTGCAAAAGTGGGGAACACCGTGGCCAGGGCGATGGTCCTCCACCAGCAGCTACCGTTGATTCTGCTGCTGCTTCACACTAAGGGACCTAATAGAAGAAGCCATCTAAACCTAATTTTTGATGTGCGTGTGCATGCATGTGAGTGTGTGTATGAGCGTCTGTGTTGTTAGATTTTGTACAGTGTGTTTGTGTAATATGTGTTTATCATTTAATTTCGAACGTTTTTTATTTTCGTATAATTTTTTTATTAGAGATACTTTTTTTTGTTTGGTTGTAAACTGACACTTTTTCAAAGTTTACTTTGAAACGGAACGTGCTTGTCGTCAGAGAAGAGAGAAAGAAAAACAAAAAGGAAGAAGGAAGCACGCGTCTCGGAAATTTTAATCTCGTTGTTTATCTAATAACATTTTTAAGAAGTAACATATAAAAAAAAGACTTGTTTAAAAAAACTGTTCTGGAAATGTTTTAATGGCGTTCCATTGGAAGTGTATGGTGGTTAAAAAGAAGTATCGATAAGTGACATTATTTTTATTACTGCGTCAGTAATTTCGTCAACGATTTTTATAATTAGCAGTGTTGGTTGTCCACACTTGAGCTGTGGCTGTGGAAGTGAACTAGTTTTGTAAGTTATGATGTCAGGTTTGCTGGATATATGCGCGAAGAAGTTGAATTTTTGCCAGCACTGCCCTGCTGTGTTCCAGGATAAGCCTGTACATGTCGACTGATTGTTTGAGAACAAATGTATATTTTTCTATGTTTGTTACAACTGTTATATAAAATATATTGACTGAGGAAAGCAGCGCCTGTATTGGCTGTGATTGTAATTATGGTATTTATACAGTAGATCTGTTGGTCAGCTTGACTGAATAGAAAATTTACATTTACTAACATCAATGTTTTTGACCTTAATTTACTATATTGTATAATATTGTTTTTTGTAGTTGATTATTTTAATTTTTTTTTTATATATTATAAAAACTATTATGGTCTCGTAAGTAGAAATGTAAATGGTAATTTTTATATTCTGTCAAGAGTGAGTTGGTATTATAGATGATGTTGGTTTGCTCTACATTTGATAGAAAAGCGAAAAAGAAAGGAATTTTGCAGTTTAATAAAAAAAAATTCAACACAAATATTGATTGTAACAATGAAAAAGAGAATTTCAAAATGCATATTTAAAACATGCAAATTTCACACTTAAATGTAATATTGAAAGAAATAAGATTGCCCAAAAAATATATCCAATTACTTATTAGAAACCAGAATTGGTTAATTCTTTGCTAAAGCAGTACATATTTCAAGATTTTGATGATGGAAAATAACATGCCCTGCTTTATGGATTATCATCATACACATATGCAAAAATCCCGAATTCATCATAATTAATTAACATGTGCAATTTGATTAAGTCAGCTGTGATTAATGATTTAATATTCTTGAGATACTTATTGAGGAGAGAATAATATGTGTTTTAAACAGTTGTTTTCATCTCTGATCTTATAAAGTTATTGTATATATTGATACTGAATATTTTGAATTTGTCTGGTCATTTGTTAGATTCCATACAAAGACCAAATTAGATATTAGCTAGTTTACAGATGAATAGTCTTATTTAACTGATGTGTTGCTGTGTGATATAAAATTCGAAAATTCCGTAGTTCTAGATTAAATAGTTGTGTCAATTTGGACATTTAGGTTAGTTAATTCCTAGTTTTCAGGTTATGTATCTGTCAAAATGGTAAATGTTAGGAGTATTTTTTTACTTTACAATGTTGCAACATATACTACATAGAGAAGGGTATCATAGTGTCAACCTTCCATTTCAGTATAAATCTACAATTTATGCATTTGAAATGAATAATTCAAACTCCTGAAAGGTTTTCATCATTATAATAATATAAAATATTGTTTAAACGAATTTATAATCACAGTTGGCTTGTTCAAATGAATTATGTAATGCATGAGCTACGAGCAAATAGAAACAGGAGAGAACATTGCATTATATTCCACGCGACGGAACTGCTAGAAAAAGTGGTTTATAAGAGTGAGTGAGAGAGGGTACGAGTGAGTGAGAGAGGGTACCGGCACCCGATGAATATCGATCGATTGTATACGTCAACAACCCCGACCTGACACGGACAATATCGAACGTCGTACGTCAACAACCCCGACCTGCTCAACGTGGTTTATATAATGGCCGACTTCCGTCGCGTCGGTTCCTTACCCCCGACCATTGAAATGTTCTCTCCTGTTTCTATTTGCTCGTAGTGCATGAGTCATATTCTCTAATTATTGCTCAGTTGCTCATTGGAGATCAATATAGCAAAAAGCGAAAAGCATTAAAACTCATTAATAATAATAATATGAGAAGTCTTTAACTAAAAAAATAATGGAAATTTTTGATGTAAAACTTGGAATTTACATTTTCACACAGAAAATATAATAATAATAATGAAAAAATCACCTACTTTTGCACCTTGAATTTGCTTATTTGCCAAAAACAAGGTAATAATGTTTTCATCTAGTTGTTTATGAATATATACATGTATTTCATTCTAGTAGCACTTGAATAATGGTTTGTAGATGTATCTACTACAGCATTAAACGAAACAAAAATCCTCTGGACATGCATTATTAATAAATATAATTGTTCAAGGAACAAATTTTTTGTCTTGTAAATTATCATATAGTAGCCCAGTTGAGCTCGTTATTTTTATATATTTTTCTCTACATTTCCCCTTTATTTTTATCTTATTTCCCATTCTTTAATTAGTTTATATTATTCAACCTAGTTTTTTGTTTTTTTTCTTTCAGAATTTAGATGCTTTATGCATTATTTTTATTATTGGTAGAAATTCTATTTATGATAAATATAATTGCAGTCTAAAAATAAAGACATGTTTATTTCGTTTGGATTCTGATATAATAATGGGTGTGTAATTATAATAATAATATAATAAATAATACAATATTATTATTGGAAGAAAAAGAAATTTAAATTGGCTATAAAACTTGATGTTTTATATTTTTAGGCTGTTTTGGGGAATTGATGTTAATTTTTTCATTATGAATTAAATAATAATTAGATTTTTTTCTTTATTTAATGTTGCTTATTAAGTTGTAACAGTTTCATGTATGGTATTTGTAATCTTTAACATATTTGCATAATTTTTGAAGGAAGAATTATTTATGAACCTCCACAGATATTTTCTTTAAAAATATCTTATAGTAAGTGTTTGCAATGTTTCCTACATATTCCCTTTGTCTACATTTAGCACGAAATAATCTTAACAAAAAATAAAAACCTGATGTTTCAAAAATCAATCAATCATAGAGGAGTCGGGATTCCCTATGGAGGTTCATAAAAATTATTATATTTGTAGCTAATAACAATTTTCTTGAAGTAAAGTCTTCAGCACCAGATGTTTATTCACTTATAAAAAGTAAAAAAGTATATCTGTTATTAACATAGTAACTTCAAGTATTATATGTGTATATTGGCTCTTGTGGGTGAAAGGGCATCCATGAGTATTACATTACAAATATTAAAAAAAATATGTATTTTTAGAAGTAGTTTGGTGATTTTTGTTAACGCAGGGCAATATTCTTATTTTCGATTTGTTTTTTTCTGTCAAAACAGGTTTTTTTGTGCATTTCATTTTAATACAAAAAAAATGTAAGTTACCGAATATTGCCTTAGTGGTTTATGTAAAAATCACTATTAAGTCCGTTTTTGCTTCTCATGTTTAAAGAAAAAAATATTTAAAAAACATAGATCCGTTCAACAGTTTATAGGGGCGACATATTTGAATTTGTATTTGTCTTTATACAGTTGAGAATGGTAGGCACGTAAGTGCAGGAGAGATGATTTGTTTGGTATAAATTTTTGAACCATAATAAAGTGTTTTATTTAATTTTCCTGATTTCCAAAATAGCATGTTACTATTTACAGATTTTTTGTTTAAAATCGACAGTTCAAATGGACACCTAGAAATGATAATAGTTCATTTAATGTTTCAATTTTAGCCTGTATGCTAACTGTAACAAAAATGATTTTGTAATGGGTAATTTGCAAAAAAATTAAAGTTTTTAAAATATTGTTGCGAAGAAATTGTTTGTAATGCTTAAGATCGAATAAAACCCTGCTAAAGGTAAGTAAGTGAAGCAGATTATAATGAGTAGATAAGTAAAGTGCAGACATTTGTTTGATATTCCAATATGAGTTACTATGGGTTTAAGAGTACAGTAAAACCTTGTATTACGAGTAACTTGGTTTGCGAGTGTTTTGCAGAACAAGCAAAAATTTTTAATGAATTTTAACTTGATTAAAGAGCGATGTCTTGCATTACGAGTAAAATTTTTAATACATATACGTTTTTGTCTGCCGACCGTCACGTGATCACAACTACATATCCTTAACAATTGAAGAATTTCGGTCAACGCGTCATCAACATCTGTGTAAACATACACGATAAGATAAGAGTGTAAACAGCATCTAATGTTACCTCGACTGTTAAAAATGTCAGCAGATTTTTAACATTTTATTTGTCATCGATGAATACATACACCCTAATAACGGGTTATAATTAAAAATTTGATTATGTTTTCAGTGTCGTAGTGTAATGATGTCATTTAAACAAAAGATTATGCAAATTTTTAGTTATAACCTGTTGGAAGTGCAAAATAGGGAAAATTAAATCAATTTGTGACTACTGAACCTTTCAAACTCGTCTGCTGTTTACCTTATCAGTTAAATTACAGAGGCGAGCGCATGATCGTTTGTTTTATTTTTACATATCATCATCAGTCCCATGAAGTCCCGTAGAACTATAGGTCGCCTAGGTGGCGTTTTTAGACAAGTTTAATAATTTGCAAAGGTTGTCAGCCTTAGACAAATGTTTTCACTTTTACACTTCACATTTAGGTTTGGTTAAATTTATTGTTTATTGTTTAAACTTCAAATTCTTCTTCTGTGATTGCGCACATGTCGTCTACAAACTCAAAATTTTTACATATACGTATAGTATATGCATTTTGTATCATTAGTTTTTGTTTTTAGTTGAGAAAATCGTGCACAAAAATATAGTATGAACAAAAAGTAACTCCATCAGAGGTGCCTTTGGAATTTTGAACTCTTGTATTATAACACCAGAGAATTATATCAAATTAATAATAACTGTCACTGTCAAAGGACTGATTATTTTGTATAATTTTCTGGTGTTATAATACACACGAGTTCAAAATTCCACAGGCAGCTTTGATGGAGTTACTTTTTGCTTATACTATTTATATGGATATTTGTTGAGGCGGATTTCCACCAAACGGACAAAACAGCAACAAAACAGAAACTGATGTCGATTTCAGCAAAACTGCAACTATTTAGAAACAATTCTAAAACATTTTACAAACTTGAGTTGCCACCGACTGCTTCTGTTTTGTTTTCACAGTCCCGCTCGAAGGCAGTAAACCCAAAGGCTTTAAGTTGTGTTTACGAACACTGTCGGTTTAGTGGAAATTATAAGTTTCTGTTTTATTTCTTTAGTCTGTAGACCTTCACAAATAGCACTGCATATTTCTGGCACGATTCGTGATATTGAAGAACTTGATATTCTGTATAAATACATTAAACTCCGATAGCTGTCACCAGTAGCCACGAATCTCAAAAGTTATTGCTAAGCAATCTTTAATTAAGATAGCATCTCTGTAATTTGTGTTTTCTTTAGAAATCTTTCTGCCAACTAAATTTAGTCTACGAAATCCATGCTAGGCATCCTCAATTATGGAAAGATTTTTTTTTATATTGTCAAATTTTATTTAAAAATTTATTGCAATAGGGTAAAAAGTAAGTTAATTGAAAATTTACAAACATATTTAGTTTCCATGGGAAAATATGTTTATTACGTGAGTACATTTTTATGACTGATACTGTACTATTTTATATCATGCAACGTTTCAGGAAGTGGATCGTTCATTTCTATATTAATCTCGAGTTGTTTATGATTAGTCCAGTCAAATTAGGTAAAATAGCGGAAAGCTGAGATAAGTCCGTGGATTTTTGCATAGGCTTTCCTTGAGGGCTGTTAAATAAACCCCCTAAAAGTCAACACATGTAGGTGGCGAGGCCGAGGAGATAATGAGGGTAAACCACGACCCCTAACGGTTTTTGTCGTTTTTCTCGGAAACTATTCGATAAGTTCTTTTAATTCCCTACCAAAAATGTCCTTTTGTACCTCGCCTTTTTTTTGTTTTATTGAAGAAAGAAGACATGTCATTCATAAATGAACAATTTGCTCAAGAAACTTTCAAACTTTTTGTGGTCAAAAATTCGTTGAGAGCTGGACGCGATTGTCGTCCAGTCATCTATTACCTTAGCACCTCTTTGGCAAAATCCATCAGCGATATCGCGTTATCTTTGGTGCTATCCGGATTAAAGTTTCGTATTGGCAAGTTAATTCTTAGAAGAGTACACTGTGCTAGTCAATTTTTGTATCCAACCCAATATGTACAGGATGTTTTGCCTTTTTTGAAATCCCAATTTCTTTAGGTTGGTTTCAAACTCTACTGAATTTGCACATCTTCCATTTCTTTCTATCCTTCACTAGTTCCCGCACGTCTTCCCATTTAACTTCTCTTTTCTCTAAATGATTCTATTTCATTCTCCCACATTCTCGGTTTTCTTCTCCTTTTTCTTGTTTTCTTAGCCTTCTCTTCTTTGCTATGCTCTGGTCTTGCATTATTAATACGAGTCCAAACCTTAGTTGTCTTCGACTTTTTTTTCTACTGGTATGATCTTGAATTGGTTCCTTGCGATTTTACGTATTTTGTCTCTTCTGGTTTTGTTTACTATTTTTAAAAATCTAATTTCTGTAACTCTTAATTTACGTCTCATTCTCTCGTTGACCAGCCAGCTTTCGCAACCACAAGTTAATACTGGTATAGCTACCTGTAAATTTCTAATTTAACCTTTTCAAGGATTTCTTTTTTGCCTAAAAATGTTGCCCGTATTTAATAGTCTAAATAGCCTTCCAGCTAGCTCTGTTCTCTCATTAATTTCTTCCTCTATTCTACTTTCTTGATTTATTATAGTCACAAAATATTTGTATCTGCTCCAGTTTAATTACTTTTACTAATATTCCATGCCCTTTCTTTTCTTTTGATATAATCATCTTTTTTGTTTTATTTCATTCCATTCCATTTCTATCATATAGATCAGTGGTGTCCAACCTTTAACTTAACTCGAGCTAAGTTAGAATTTAAAAATTTTAGGCGAGCCACAAACAAAATCTTATTAAATTAAAATCGCAACAGAATAGAAGTTGCGTTAAACATTAGCATCTGCAAGTGTGCATTGTTGATAAAATAAACCACATCAAAAGGTACCGCAAGCTCCAGAAGATCCTGTTCTGATTTTGCCATTAATCCCATATTATTGGTAAATGCCATCTTATTAATTGATGTTGCTTATAATTTACGCCATCCTATTCTACAATTTATCAGGCTTGGTTTGCATTCCTTTATTATGTCATTGATTACTAATGTGACTATAGTAGAGAGCCAAAATTACATCCTTGTTGCACTCCTTTCCATGTCCTAAACTTTTCGGACTTCTCGTGTCTCATTCTTACTAGGCTGTTGCTATTATAATTTCAATAAGCTTTTCACTGTTTAAATCATTGTTTGGGTTCACACCTCTTTTCCCTAAGCATTTCTATATTTATTCTCTCTTGAGCTTGTCGAATGCTTTTTCCATGTCGATAAAGCGTACATGTAATTTGCCATTATACAAGGGTGCGTTTTTATATTCGTGGAATGGAAGGTAAGGAAAGTAAATAAAAACAATTATTTTTCTTTTTCAATATATTCTCCCTTAACTCTAATACAGTTCTCAGATCTAGTAATTAATTTATTTATACCAGTGAAAAAAATAATTCATTGTTGTCGTCAAAATATGCTGAAACTGCAGCTTTTACTTCATCATTGGACAAAAATTTTTTTCCTCAAAATCCTTTCTTTGTATTTGGGAGCAAATAGTAATCGCTGGGGGCCAGGTCTGGATTGTAGGGTGGATTATTTAATTCCTGGAAGCCTGCCTTGTGCAGGGCAGCTTGTGCAACTCGACTTCGATGAACGGGTGCGTTGTTGTGCAAAAGCAGCACACCGTTGGCTTTTCCTCTTCTCTTTGATAATAAGATTTTTATTTTTATACCATATCTTTTTTTAGCATACATTAAGATTCCACATAGTACATTTCTAGACTGCAGTTTTGGAGATTGCTAAACACGGCAGTCTAACTGCCCTACTATCTGGTTTGTCGACACGACTATTAGTATAATGTGTGTCGTTACAATAAGTTAAAGTAATTGACATTCACATGCTATTGAGTATATGAATTGAAACAATACCCATTGTTAATTGAGTGGACTTCCCTTATTTTACAGATATTACTCTTGTTTAGCCATAAGTATGCGCGGTTGCCATTGTATAGATTTTACGGATAGGTCTGATTAATGTAAATTAATAATGTGATGAATAAAGGGTAACGTGCTTATAATTAAACTTTGCAGATAACAATAATCTCGAAATAGTGATGTCTTAGTTGGGATATTGCTTGTGAATTTCATATACTTCTTTACTGATGCCTAATGACTAGGGTATACAACAATAATAAAATTAATGAGTAATTTTGTAAAAATCCACTTGTAAATTGTTTTATCCAGCTTGTTCTTCACGCTCTAAGTGGCATGTAGTAAATCGGTCAATGTCCTTAATGACCGGCCAATCTCAAAAATTGCAGAGAAGCATATTTACTAAAAATCTAATAAACTTCAACTAACACATAATTAATTGACTAACACTTAATTGTTAATTGAGCCGCCTTAATTATTAATTTTTAAGCTACAGGTGAGGTTAGGTTTCTGTTAGTTTGAAGTTTTACGTTAGGAGACTGGATGGACATTAACCACATTGGGCGGTTTAGTACATATTGATCTAACATATATACTGTTTCAAAATGATTAGATCTCACTACCTATAATAGTGCCTAAACATGTGCGTCACGAATTCCAAGAGCAAAAATCTTTCATCGTTCCAGAAAGCAGTTGCCATGAGATGCCTGGCCCGGAGATTTTTCTTCTTTGAGTTCCTAGGGATGGGGAAGTCTTATACTTCCACTGCATAGCTAGTATTTTGAACTCGGGGCCTTTTATGATACTGCCAAGGTTCAGCTACGTATCAAACGATAAAAAAGAGGCTCCTCCAACTTCTCCCGACAGCTCTGGGCCTTGTGTGCGCTCCAAAGCTAGGAAATATCCAACTTTTCGTGAATTATTATTTTCCAAACTGAATCTGTCTAGATGTCCATTACTTCAGCTATTCGAAAAACTTTCACATCTGTCCGGCAGAATTAAACTGTACATTTCTCCAGAAGTTACTTCCAAATGTCGGCCAGTGTGACGGTCATCTTTAACAGACTCTCTAGTCTCTATCCCACTTAAACTGATTGCTCAGAAATTTAACTTCATAGTATGATGGAGGAAACTCACCATAATCTCACAAAGCTTCTCAGGACTTTCGTTCAAAAATGGACCCTCTCGGGTCCTGAGAGGTAGGACTGGGAAGCTAGTTAGGACTATCCCGTCAGTGGGGCCCTGACCACTGGCCTATTAGACACCTTGTCGCTAGGTAGTTCCAGGTAGTCAAAACAGTAGATCAGCTACTCCTGGACATTATCGGGTCTCTCATTATTCGTTGGGTCGGAGAGCTCGCGAGTTTTGTCCAGCCCTTAAATAGGTTGTGGTACCCAAGCTAGTAAAGTCCACGAGACGAGACTTTTGTTACCTCTAGTCTCATCTCGCACAAAATAAGACGAATCTCGTCTCGCACCAAAAGATCTCGTCTCGTCTCGAATTTCGCGCGAAAAATCTCGTGAGTCTCGCACTTCTTCTTTGGAAGATATATCAGAATTTAAACAAAAAATCAAAAAGGAATGTAATGCCTAATTAGTAATTAAATAAAAGTCTTCAAATTTACTCTTTCTCTTTGATAAATGTGTCTTGATAGTTGTTGCAGAACTCTCAGTTGAAACTTCACTCTCATTTTCATATTCAGGAATAAATAATTCGTCACTTCTACTAGAATAATCACCACTAGATATTGAAATTTTCTCTTATTCTTCAATGTTTTTTCGTTTTCGTTTTGAAAAATTATGATTTATTTTAAATAAGCGTAATTTAAATAACCACTTATTACCTACATTAAACTCAAAATTTATAAACTGTTTTAAATATAAGAAATTGGTATTAACCAACATTTCCAAATCAGAGCAAAACTAATTTTAAATTTATTAGGTTAAAAAAAACTGCCAGTATTTCAGTATTTACAAACAATTCGGTGCCAGTTTTTGGCTGCTTATACATGTAAACATTCATTAATCCTTTATTTTATCACACGATACAGAAACAGCTAACAAAACAAAATCCATGTGAATTATGATATTTTATACTTTATTTGTCTTTGATTTTATATAAAAAAAAACTGCAACGTAGAGCACAACAAAGTAAATTATAAAATTTATGGCTAAACGGTAAATTATTCTATTGTATAGGTACGCGGATTACTAGTAAAACATAAAATGCTTTTTAGCTTCTTAAATCTGAAATAATTTCCATAACGCGGAGACTTTTGCGAGATTGCGAGAATACTCGCGCGAGATACGAGACGATATTTTAAAAAATCTCGTCTCGTCTCGCAAGCAAAAAGTACACTCTCGTTTGGTGTCTCGTCTCGTAAACGAGACTATATTTGCGAGACTCTCGTAAACGAGACTTATCGTAGGCATCACTAACCCAAGCACACAATCTCGGTACAGCGGAGTCGAGTAAATCTGTCTGAAAGAATTACCGTAAAAGATGTTGATACAAACAAAAACAGCTCCACCACGACGCGGTACATGCCGAGTCATTTATTTAATAAGTGGGGTAGGGGGAAAGGTTTACCTAGGAAGTAGATGGAAGTTTCGGTACTAGCCTGGAAAACTAGTAGAAGGGGATAGTAACCTCACTCCCACCAGTGAGAACTGACAGCACTCATATAAGTAAGTGACGCGCTTATTGAGCGTATGTGCTAGTTCAAGCCCCCGCCCATATGGGACCGTGGCTGTAAGTTAAACGAGGTAAATCAACAACACACAAAAGGCACAAAACAACGACACTTACCATAAACTGCAGCCACGCGTTCAATATCTTCTTCAGCTTGTCCCTTTTTTATTACAAATCTTTTTACGGAACGGTACTCTAAATCGAGCATTTTTTTTAGTAGAGTCGCTTGACATGCCGTCTCTTTAAATGAAACGAACCGCACTGAACTGGGATTGCGTATTGCGTGGATTACCTCGAGACACGCTTCAAGGATCACAGATAGATCTGTTTAAAAACGCGTGTTATTTACTTTCATACTCAGATAGATAAATTATTTAATACTCCTCGTATAACATCATATGTTTAATTCGTCTTTACCGTACCTTACCATTATCTTTCCATTAATACTTTCTATACCTTAAGAGAAAAGAAAATGAGAGTGTTATTCGGGGTCATTTAATACCTGCATGTCCTAGAGCTGCCGTATAACTTATAAACGGTTTTTGTGTAATTTCATGAAATTAACTGCCAGCTCAACAACTATAGTGCTAGGCCATATAAATTAGATTCACTTATTTACAATGTAAACCTATGTGATGTGATTATACTTTTCCCCTAGTGTTTGCTTTCTATAATACGAGTGCTAACTATATAGTTGGTACTACTTACAGGTAACTAATGCTAGGTTTTTAAGGCGATAGCTTCCCAGCCAGCACACTGACGTCATAATGTCGCCATTTTCTCAGCAGTAACGACATCAAATGACGTATTAAAATGACGTCAAATTATCGTATAACTGACAGCATTATGTCACAGCCCAAGGACGTCAATATAAGACGTTATTAAAATGTAGTTCAACGACGTCATTAGAAGGTTATTCAATGACGTCATTAAAACGTCCTATACTAGGACTAGGACAGGAATTATAAATAAATAGTTGAATATTGGAAATAGCATTTATTATATTGAGATGATATGGAATCATCTGATTGAAAATTTACTTGAAAAATTATGATTATTTCATGCAATAAAATAAAATAAAATGATAGACATGCTAGGATATTAGGTTTATTTAATCTAAAAGCTACATGATAGGTTACAAATATATATACAATATTTATTATATACTGTTTCATACATAATTATTAAACAAAAGTAAACATTCAATAACAGAAAATACATCTCTTCTATTAACTCAACATCTCGTAATTATTAAACGAAAGTAAGCATTTATTAACTAAAAAGCTGGTAAAATAATATGCAGAATAATTTATGATACTAAAATAATATTAGTAAGTACTAAGAAACCATTGCATTAGTATTAATTTATTAACAAAAGTAATCTCACAAAATCGTTGAATGGGTAAAATTGTATAGATTATGTAGTATTGATTGGGAACAAGTAATTATTAATACTCGTCCTTTGTGACAAAACACACAATTATTATGTAGTAGTTGCACCTACACATACACTATAAATGTAGGTACGTCTACAACTTGAATAATAAGTAGAAACGTTACTAAATTAAACAGCAAACAGTAATACGGCATAGGCGGTCACGTGCGGTTCAGTAAAAGAAATAAAGTGAAACAGTATTGCCAGATTTGTCTCTTGTACCTCAGTGGACATGACAATACAAAAATAGTGTAATTGAATATTGAAAACAATAAAATAATGGATTCTATTTACATTCTGGAAATGTAAAAATAAAAAATATTTTATGGAATATATCACTTTTTAGTTACCTAGATAGATCATAATTCATAAGATTAGAAGTCTAGAATAGTATATTAAAGAACGAGTTTCATAAGGCAAGATTTATTGCACTAGTTCAAATTTAGAAAACTAGCCGCTTGCGGCGAGTTTTCTAAAGGACGAATGCAATAACGGCTTATGAAACGAGTTTTTTATGTTATTTTTTCTATTTTGCGTCTTCTATTACCTTTTTAAATAAAAAACCGCAATTTCAAAATTTAGAGAATTTTGTGGTAGTTGACAACACTGATGTGACATTTGAAAATTCATTGATTGACACAGAAAATTGAGTGAAGTTTTTGTCAATTTTCTGTTTTTTTCAATTATTTTTTCAATGCTACCAACTTTGAAAAAGTTGGGCTATTAAAGCACTCAAATGAGCTATTAACGCACTGTTTTGGGTGCTTTAACAGCTTTATTATAGACGCAAAATAGAAAAACGACCTTATTGTACGTCTTAAAGACGTCGTTTTGAAGACGTCTACGTACGTCCCATAATCTGACGTCTTATGGACATCATTTATTAGTCATATGATGTCGTCGACCAATAATGACTTAAAGTGCCGGCTTTAGAATTTAGATGCTAGCCAGTGCTTGCTACAAGCATTTGATTCATCAATTTACAATGTACAAAACCTACCGGGGAGGAGGGGCTAATTGTCAAACTTTCAATTCTTATATTTCCACTCCTATTGCGGTGCTAGCCTTCTTATATGGGTGCAATCTAGTGCTAGCTATGGAATATCTAAGGCTAGGTTTTGAGGGATAGAACATTTCTCGGGACTGGCGTTAACTTAGTCCTTTCCCAACCAACTTCATCCTTAGGTAGCTCAAAAACGATAATGATGTTAGCTTTAAAATTAGGGTGCTAGACGGTGCTAGGTAAGAGGAGATCCTAGTGATAAGTGTTGGCGGAAGTTTATATACTGAGCGGGGTCAAGTTAACGGATTCTACATTGAACCATGAAATACACTACACTTTTTATCAACATGCATTTCTGTATTCTATATACAGGGTGTCCTAAAACAAAACAATACATGTTAATTGTTTTGTTAAAAAATTCATACTGTATTGTATTATCCATGCTTACCTTAGCGATTACAGTCCGGAAAATGCTGGTTTACAGTCGAGTATGACTGTAAAAGTTTTTATTGGATTTAATAGTGTATTATGTTTTAAGGGCTTAATTGAGTGTTTATAGCCTGCAGAGTCAGTTAGCGCCTGAAACGAAAGTTGAAGGCGCTAAGACAATAAAGCATGCGCCTGATTGGGTTGCCTGCATAATCACTTACCGCATATCAAGATATATAGACGTCTGGTAGAACAGCTTGCCTATATTTCAATGTAAATAATTGTGTCAAAAATGAGAGCTAGTAAGCCGTTTACTTTGTGGAAAATAGATGGCGCAACCTTACCAAGGTACTTCAAAAATTGACACAAATTTTAATTTTAGGTTATGTATCTATCATTTGCCACGAATGCCACGTGTTTAGAAATACATTAGTGTAGTTAATTATTATTATTATTTATTAATTTCTGTTTTAATGTGAATTGTGTTTTAAAATTCATCACTTGCAATTATTGCGAATCATCATTTGACCAATCCTGTTGTTGTGATTGTGTGCGTTTAAAAGAAAAATTCTAAAACGGATAATATGTGGACCAGTGGAGGATGATCAAGGTGTAAATAGAATAAGATATAATCATGAACTGGCCAGATTATACCAATTACCAAGAGACAGACATCTTGGACAGACATAATGGGGATGACAAGGAAGGCAGTACTTCGATGGGCTGAACATGTTTCCTGAATGTCCGGAGACCGGAGAGAGAGTAATTTAGAAAATAATTGAGGGCGACTTAGAAGGAACTGGAAACTCCCTCAATTCATCCTAGCTAGGTGATCTAGAATAAGATAGGAAGATGCAGTGTTGGAAGTCTTAAGGAAATTGAATAAGGAACAGTGGAAGAGGCTTATAAAGGAGGCTAAATCCACTAAAACCCTAGTGGGTTGTAGGTGCCAGACCATGAATGAATCATTTAAGAAACGCTGCCAGTGGTAAATGTAAATATAACGAAAGTTTTTATCCACAACAAAAACAGTAAGTAGTTTGGTTAAAAGTTATTTATTAAAGAATTGTAATTTAAACCAGTTTTGCCAATTTGCTATATTTTTTAGAGTTTGTAGATTCTGAAGACCTCTTTCGTGCCTCTTTTTGGCATGAAAATGAAAGTCTAGTTATTAAAAATGAAAACAGGATTTTTTTCGTCATTTCCGACTTATGATTTGGACATCCTACAAAATGATGAATTTTTTGTATTCCGATTGAAGCAAGAATTTCAAGGAAAGTATTTTTCTTAATGTCTTGCTGAAGTTTCTCAGCAATAATATGTTCAATTTCTTCAAGAAGAATAACGAGGGCGATTGAAGGAAATGTTAAATGCCCTCGGCTTCTCAATATTATGAAAGTATTATATGATTCCAATCCTTCCCCCACAATTGTTTTAACACAATTTTGACAATTGTCAGTTTTGTGCCTTCGAGCGATGAAACCACAAACATAGGCAAATGCTTCTCTATTATCTTCAAAATGAACGTATGCACCACATGTGATATTTTCTTCTAAGGCCTGATCGAGTTGTAAGTCAATGTCTTTTTTTGTTATTTGTTTATTGTCTGCTCTGTTGTAGCTCAAGAAATCTGATGTGTTATCAACTAGGGCAGCAAGCATATTTCCACCAGTTACATTGCTTCCTTTTGGAGGTTTAATTAAAGAATATAGTGACATCAGCCTAAAGATCTGTGCAATCTGTAGTGACTCTCCACTAGTATTAGCACCACCGCTTGCTCTCATTAATCCAAAGAAGTGTTCAAGTGGATCTTGATTGATACGTGATGTCATCAGGTACTTATACCCTAACTCTTGGGTGCAATATTTTAATAAATCAAGAGTAGTGTTGATGGTGGCTTTTAACCCATCACTTGTAGACTTTGTTAAATAAAAGTCAGGATGTGCACAAGATTCCCATAAATCAATGTAAATTAAAAAATCTTCTAATGCTTGTTGCTCGGCAGAATTTGTTTTTAGTCCATTAAAATAACTCGAATTCAAAATATCACACAGTTGATTTATTCGTCTGCAAAACTGTATTGTAGGTTCGCAGTCAGCAAACTCGGATATACCTTTTTCTTTTAGTACCGTCAAAGCATCTGCTACTGTCCCACTAAACAATTGAAAGGCATATTTTGTCCTCATTTTCTCGTGGTTTTCTGGATTCACGTGCTTTCGGGTCAATTTATAAGCCAGTTTAAATTCGTTTTTTGCATCGTATTCTATAAGATTTTCAAAATGGCGCAATTGCACTCTCCCTTCAGGCACATGAAATTCTCTTTTTGCAACAAGCCTGTTTCGCATACATTTCAATAAATGTGGAAAATCTGAACACATCCTTAATTTTCTTTTTACATTGCAGGGATGAACACTCCAAGGCTTTTCTGGATTTCCTGCACCAAAGGCTTTCCACATGGACCTATTCCAGGTGGCACCATCTGATGTGACCACGTCAATAAACAGCCCAGCCGCTTCACTCAAAAGAATGGCTTCCAGTATTAATTTGGCTAGGATGGTTCCAGTAACATTGCCTCTGGACAGAAAACATGCAAGCGCTTGCATATTTTTCCCAGCGAAAGACTGGAACATTATTACCAGAATATGATCCCCAAGTTGGTTTCTTTGGTTGTCTGGCGTATATTCGCCTAAATCAACAAATCCCATCACTTCCAATCGATTTTTGTCGAAGTGTTTGCAGGGAGTTATTTTGCACTCATCCACCATCAGGGTACCATGCCGTTCAAATTCTTGCATGTTTTTTGTTTTCTCTTTCAGAAGTTCAAATAATTTATTTTGAAATCCGTAAGAGCTGTCGATATGCCTAATGTAAGTTGATAGTGTACTCGGTGCAGGTAGTGGAAGTAACTCCCTAGTTCGTAAATGTTTGTATAATTTAGGGCTTTTTATTTTCAGAAGGATGCATGTGTAAATCCATTCTTTGGTGTATCTTTTGCCGTAAGAAGGTCGACTTGCAGTTTCAAAACAAGTTCGAACTACAAGCTTTTGATTGTCTGGCAATTTTGAAATTAAGTGGTCGATATTGGATAGTTTTGTCATTGATTTTCTTAAAGTCTCTATGGTTTTTGTTTGTATGTTTTGTTTTCGCAACAAATTTGAATATGATTTTTTGGTTTTTGGAATAATATTTTTTTTCTTTAGGAGGTTTTTTCTCAAGATCGCACATGAACGACATCTTGTTGTCTTTCCTTGGAAATTTCCGCCATTACAGGAAGGGCTAATTTTCCCATCAACTCCAGACCCATTACATAGCCTGATAGTATATACCGTTTGCACTAATTGTAAAAAAGTCTCTAAAGTTGTTGCAGTATAGGTGGTATGAAAAATTCCATTAAGATACACCTTTATGTCACTATCGTTGACTACAATAGCCCGATCGATTTTGGGAATACTCCCTTTAACATGGCTTACTGTAACTGAACGAGACCTTTTATGAATCCCCCATCCTGATGGTAGCAATGTATATAACTGCATTAGGTTTTCTTGTAGAAAATGTAACAGCGTGTTAGTTTCTGGTGATTCGCATTTAGTCTCTGGTGAATCGCATTCATTTATGACAGGAGGGCTTTCAGTGACAGGTAAACGAAGGTTTTCTAGGGTCGTTGAAGGAGTAGGAGAACTTTGACTGGACTGTAGTGAAGGATCTTTGGCAGGTCTACAACAAAATACAGGATTACAAATCCCGCAATAAAAACTATTGTCTAGATTTATTATTGTTAACGTTGTGTACAGAATACAGATACATATCGATTTTTTGTCTATTAATTTTCTCTTCACAACTACAAGGATAACAATAGTAGATTGTTCTACAAGTAAAGAAAAGTGATAGTTTTCCAGTGAGTGTAAATGTTTAATTCATGAGCGAGCGAAGCGAGCGAATGGATTAAAATTTACACGAACATGGAAAACTCACTTTTCTTTAAGTGTAGAACATGCTACTTTTTCGTATTTGGAATGAGACATACTAAAATCTAGGAAAAAATTACGTCAAAGTTTGGCAGAAGAGTGGAGAAAAGTTGTTGCTAACGAGAAAAGACGCACATTTCTTTACGATTTTGACTGAGAGTGAAGAAAAGTGTTGCTAACGAACAAACACTCACATTTCTTTACGATTTTGGGTTGAACAATGTACCACATTTCTATTCCAAATACGAAAAAATTAATTTCCTCAAAACGTTACGTTGGTTAATACAGGAGTGCGATTATGTATGGAATCGTGTTCGTCCTGCTAAAACGGTTTGCGCTAGAATCCTGAAATTTTAAGGAGACTTAGCGCGAGTTGTATAAAGCAAGATTATGAATAGTTATAATAAACAAGAATGTTAATGAAGACGATTAATAATCAAGACATCAACTCATGCCCATGGTACAGTAGCGGCCAAAATAAACTAGGACACATTGTAGTGTAAAACGGGTCACTATGACATTCATTTTACGTTTGATCGTGATTCGTGTTACGCTAAACCTAGTTTATTTCGGCCGCCAGTATACAATTATGCAATAAATAAATCACAGCTAGAGTGGTGTTAATTTTCTCCATGAACCCATTTTGCTACCATTTGGACTGACCTTAAAATAAATAAAAAGATACCCACCGCTTTTTTGTCTGGGAATAATTTTTCAAAGGGATAAGCAGGGCAGGATCTTCAGATGGAAAATTCAAAACAGAGGAAGAATGGGAACTACCCAAATAAAGGGTAGGGATTGCATCTGGTGCTAATGTCCTTCTGTTAATTATTCCACTTTCATCTGCAAATTCCCTCACAAACCTCTTTTCAAAATGCTTCATGCAGACGAAGTCATTTTTGTTTAAAATTGTGCCCGTAGACATAGTCCATTTGTTACGCTTATTCGTATCCTATAAAATAATGTTACAAATATAAACCCTGTTTGAAATCGAATATTAATTTACATTTTACCTTTGGTACGTGAAAGAAGGCCAAATCTTCCTTTAAAAGTTTCACGAAGCCGCAAAATTTACACTTCTTCATTTTTCACAGTGGTAATAAATGCCACTTAAAATGAAAAAAAACACAGCAACAAGCTAACACTAAAGTCAAAATAACGCAACAAGCTAACACTAAAGTTAAAATAAGACAAATAACTTGCACAAGAAATTCGAATTTTAAAAAAACTTCAGAATTGTCAGATTGATGACAATTTATTGACAGATCTTGATATGATGCTGCAATCTAGTGTTTTTTTTTAAACTAGCAATTAGCTCCAACAAAATGGCGGCGAGCTGCTCTACCAGACCTGTATATATCTTGCCGCATATCGAAGTCATTTTGTTGAATTTTGTTGCTATACAACGCCATCTATATTTATTGGCGCGTCCTAATAAGTCAAACAGTGATATATGACATTTTAAATTCAAATGTTCTTGTTGTTGTTACCAACATGAAAACAAAGAAAAATCCTAATTAGCACATGTCATTTAAAGAATAAGTTAATTTCCTCCAAGAAAAGTCGGCAAAAAACGTGGATCACGCGCCTAGAAACTACGTTGAAAATACTCGTTGGTTGCAGGCTTCGACTGACTGCCTCCCAGCCAGCACACTGAGTTATAATGACATCATTTTTAAGTCATTATTGGTCGACGAGGTCATATGACTAATAAATGATATCCACAAGACGTCATATAATGGCACGTACGTAGACGTCTTCAAAACGTACGTACAATACAATACGTACAAGTTTAATTAAAAAGATATTATTTTAGCAGGGGCCAAGGAATACTGGTCATATTAAACAGGTGGTCACAATATAGAGACGTTTTGACTGTAGCATATTGAGGTGATTTTTAGTATGCCCCACGTTCTGGGTAAGCCATTAAAATATGAGGTGATATTTTATAAAAAATATATAATTTTGCGTTGCATTATTGCATTAATATATGCAATGAAATTTAATAAATAAAAAATATAACCCCAATATTTTTTTCTATTTCCCAATGGGCTGACTCAGATTTAATTCGATAGAGGATGAGAGAAATGAAATAATAAAATCTTATTGATTCTTATACCTGGAAGAAAAGAATTTACTACCAAGACACTTGGACTTCCGCAATTGGACAACAGCAAACTAAACTCTATATGTGAGAAGAAAAAGAAATGGATGCTTGCATACACATCAAATAAACACATAGATAAATTGAAAACACAGTCTTTATTTTTATTAATGAAAATAACAGAAAATCAAATTCAAAAAAAGAAAGTCAAAAAATTTAATTATTTAAAACAGAACAGTAAAAAGTATAGGAAAATCTTCCTTGAGCTTGCTCAAATGTGTAAATTATTCGTTGTTCACCTGACATAGGGTTATAACTGTTCTCCATTTGAGCAAACTGACATCAATTAAAGTTATCAGTTTAAAATATTTACAAATGCTAAAATAAATTTATCTTATGACAATTACATTTTTATAAACAAATTTAAATTGTTTATATGGTAGAATTTTGTTATTGAAAAACTTTTAAAATGAGAAAAATAAATTCTGAGTTTATTAAGATTGTCTTTATGATTTTGTTCTACGAAAAATTTAACCAAATCCGTTTATTTTGACCAACCTTGTATATAAAGTACGTCGAGATCCACTTCAATCTTTTTACGATTGGTAATACTGCATTTAATTCAGACAGCTGATTTATAGAATGAAAATCGGTCGATTATCCAAATCAATAATGGAAACAAAAATCTTCTTGATTTAAGTTAATAAATAAATCGTTCACAATTCCATACAATTGTCGAAGAATGAAAATAAATCTTCTTTAATTTAAATATCCAGGTAACTATTTATTACACTTTGTTGAGTTTTCGTTTGTTGACCAACAAACATATGGTTATGACTTAACCTAACTTTATTTTACAGATTTTTGGTCTAGAGTCGAGCGTGGATTAAACCAAAGCATTTTATCGACTGAAATTGTTAATTTTTTCTGACCTTTTTATATATATTTTAGCGAAATAATTGTCGACTATGTCAAATTTTTAAAAACAAAATCTACACGCTACATTTATGACGTCACTATCAAAAAACAGATGTTTATAATTATCACTAATGTTAAATCTAAAAAGATAGAAATGTAGCTGGCAAAATAACGATTAAAACAACATAAGACACTTATAGTCTAAATTTTTCATAACTGAGAAAATTAACAAAAACGATTGACGATGAAAAAATATCATTAGAACTTAATTACAAACAAAACTCATTAATTCCAGTTCTACTTTTACAAATAATGAATACATATACTACACTACACTAGGTTACTGATACATATAAAATTTACATAAGAACATATTTACAATAGAAGAAAAATTCAAATGTAAAATCTGTTTTTACGATTTTAGACATTCAACTATGCTTATACAAGATCGTTACAAATAACAACATAAATGAAATTAAATTATAGTCAAACTTGTCCAGCATACAGTCCTTCAAGTGCTTGTGTTCAAACAACGGTGTAAAAAGTTATATTGAAATCAATATTTGGAAAAATCGAAGCATATCCGCAAAGCCAAAACCTTCATAAGGATTAATACTCTTTATTAGTATTTAGGAGATTGTAAGTTTAATGTGCTAATGTAGTCATTACAATATTGACCTAATTTACATATTTTTAGTTAAATATATTCCCGAAACTGAATCAGTCGCATGGGAAACAGAAAGATTTGCCCTACGTTACCCATCATTAAACTCAGGTCTAATCAAGAAAACTAAATCTTCCAGACAAATGGAAAAACCATCCTAACATGTGACTTGGGTTGCATAAAACATGTATTACTATAAAAACAATTTAAATGATTAATATCCTTTTTATAAATTCAGACTTCTTATGTAGAGATTGAGGTTACGTCTGCATGAAATTTATCATTCTATAATTTCTATTTTAAATATTGATAAATCTATTTGTAACCTATCATGTAGCTTTTTGATTAAATAAACCTAATATCCTAGCATGTCTATCATTTTATTTTATTTTATTGCATGAAATAATCATAATTTTTCAAGTAAATTTTCAATCAGATGATTCCATATCATCTCAATATAATAAATGCTATTTCCAATATTCAACTATTTATTTATAATTCCTGTCCTAGTCCTAGTGTAGGACGTTTTAATGACGTCTTTGGGCTGTGACATAATGATGTCAGTTTTACAAGAATTTGACGTCGTTACTGCCGAAAAGACGGCGACATTATGACGTCAGTGTGCTGGTTGGGCTTTGCCTGCAATACACTCGTACGCAAGCATCTAGTTTCTGGCCTAGTGATCCAAATTGCTAATTTAAACCATGATTTAAAATAAAAACACATTCTACATGGATACAATTCGATATTTCCCTTGCTGGGATGTGTTATCGTTGAGTAATTACAGCAATCGCTGTTTTTTTAGAAACTGTTAATTTGCGGACCTACGTATGTATGTAGGTATATTATGACTTTAACTTTTTTTCGACCGTACTACATACTCCGTAAATCTTTAAACGTAGTTTTGAAACACCCTGCATAACTAGTGATTCCTTATCGAATAGTATTTATAGAGAAATGTTGCCGAAAAATAGAAAACAAAAATTTTAAACCAATCTTTTGCTGATGATTATTGAAGTAGTAGCTTTACAGGCAACAGTAACACTTTTGTTTCTAATTTGATCTTTCTAGACCTAAATCTATACAAAGTGGTAACCTCTCTAACTACATTAAATTAATTAATTAAAGCAAACTAAATTAAATATTAATATTTTGTACGTATATTGTTATCAAGAGAACTTTTAATACTCATATATTTTTTTAATCACTTTTTCTTTTGAATTACGCAAAAAAACTCCCATAAACGTGTTAACAAACATAAAAGCAGTTAATTATTGATTAAATTTTGTGCGGCTTCTCGAGAAGTTCAGGGATTATTTGAGAGGTTTCAGCACATTGCCTTTATTGAATTAGGTAATGTTCATGTATTTAATAATGTTCGCGGAAAATTATTTAAAAAAGATACATTTATCAGAATTTACAATGATAGACTAGACTTTTTTTGATGGAATATCAATGATAAATCTTTTAATTAAGGATAAGTTTAGTTTACTTAAAGTATACATTAGAGAAATGAAATTGTTCGGTGTTAAATATCACAAAGACACGTGCTGTGTAAGCTTAGGCACGCGTCCATCTATGGGTTTTTGTGTGCTTGTGTGTAATGTGTATGCTGGATGTATCGACGAGAAAAGAGATTGAGGTTTAGGATTCTGAATAAACACAACTTGTTTAACCAAGTGGCTATTGTAATTTAACCATGCGTGATATGTTACATTTACACTAATCACTTCCTCTCTTGGCTGCTTTAAGGGTGACATACACCTGTGTTTGTTTAAAGGATTGAATTTACTTTTACTGTCAAGGGCCTAGTGAGTATCCGTTGCATCATTAGTGCAATGTATTACAATTTATGGACATCTTTCTATTGCAAAGAATACTATTAAAATCTAGGAAACGGACGTTTGTCGTCAAAATTGAGAAGGCCGTGAGTTTAATAATTTAATAAGGTTACGTTACCTTTAAACTTTTATAAGCCTATTACCAACTTTGTAAATGAAAAATAGAATATTAAGGCAATTTAACAATGCAAATTATGAAAATAAAATGAAGCAAACCATTATGTATAAATAAAATTCAGAAATATGCCTTTTTTGTTACTATTTATCACTTATTCATTTTATTTATCAGCACGCACGTACTTCGGTACGTCATTAATCTAATTGAAACAAGGATTGAGCAATTCCTGATATGGTAAATGAATCGGATGAAGAGGATAATCGGCACGTGCTTGCGGCTAGTAGGACAAGGCTATCATCAGCTAGCGGTGATTAAAAAGGAAAATTACTGATAGTAATCTTTGAGTCCTTTTTGCATTAGATATATTATGTATCTATAAGGGGTGCATGTATAAATATTTGTTTTTAGAATTTTATATCCGAGAGGATGCAGTTTCAAAAATAACATGTTTGTTATGATTTTTTTTCTTCGGACGATTTATTTCAAAAATTGCTTTTATTAAAAAACTTTTTATATTCTTTATAAGGCAGAATTCAAATTGTTCTATTCCCGCGTTGTTTTTTAAATTTGGAATTGTCAACTTGACAGATACAGTTAAATGTTATTTATTTATTAGAGGTTATATAAAATTAAATAAAATGTTAATTAGTGCATAATTTTTGGATAGGAATTAGTTTTATTTAAAAATATCTGTATTCAGAAGTTTTAATTCTGATAATTAAATATTTTAATTAATTTTTTTATAAAATTAATTTGTTAAAAACATAGTAACCTTTTTGTAAAGTTAGTGTTAGGTAGAAAAATTAAAGTAATTGATAAATGGTTTTTCATTTCGACATAACGGAATATTTAATTGAATGCAACAATACAAATTATAAAATCTTCTGCAGCGGAATTAATTACCAGTTGTTTATCTTTAGTTACTAAACGTACAAGTATTGTTGACTTTAAAAAGTTTCAAACACAATTTAGTTTATTGTGTCAGAATGACAAACGTCAATTATATTTAGCACCAACCTTACAAAAAAGTTATTATAATTGCAAAGTTTGGCAAGTATGCGATGGTATCTATCTTTCTTAGATGTATTTATTTTTCCTTTGCTCACACATGAAAATTCAATCCCTAGATGAAGATCTTTCAATGCTGTATAGTAAATGCTTACTACGAGTTTTGATTATTTTCTGTGGCCGAAGCTTTTTTTAAAACTATTGAATATAATAAAACACATTTATATATTTCGTTTGCAGTCGTAGAATATATTTTATTATTTTTAATCGAGAGAAAACTTTATCTCTTTTCACATTTAGAATACAAATATTAATATTACTTTGTCGGTAATTATTTAACGAGTTTAAGACGAGTTTAGATAATTAGATTTGAATTAACACACTTAACAGAACAATTTTAGAATTCACATTTAAATGACATTAAGCAAAATAATTAATTAAACTCGAATGAGCCTTTATGTTTTTACTAGCAAGACAATTTTAAAATCCACACCTAGTTTTAATACTCACTCAGGATAAACACTTGTTGAATACTTAATAAAGACTTGTTTGTTGAATGAATATTTAATAAAGACTTGTGTGTTGAATTAATATTTAATAAAGACTAAAGACTTAAGATTAAAACAGAGGTATTTATACCTTATCTGCCTACACAGTTCTCATGGTAATGAGAGAATAAATGCCAAAGAAGTTCTCATAGAGATAACATAGACTTAGCAGAAAAACTGTAATTTGATATCGTGAGTTTTATTATCTTAAGCAATTCTCATGTAACATGATCTTATCTATAGTGCGATTCTACGTACGTTACTTACGAGGGTTATTTTTTAAGTAAGAACCGATTGCACATCGTGTCTGCGCATTCAGTCAGGTGACGCCAGTTCAAGGTCAGCAACTCTTGGCCGGTCCTCCACTACACCGCCATTACGTTTCACGTCTCTGCCAGTGCTGGTTGTGGTTATACTGCGTAGTTTGTCGCCATGTCTATCAGTAATCCCGCCGATTGTGAAGTGCGTGCCGTTATTCGGTTTTTGAATGCAAAAAACGTTCGTCCTGCTGAAATTCACCGGCAGCTTGTTGAAGTTTATGATGAAGGTGTAATGAATGATGGTAATGTGCGTAAATGGTGTAGGCGTTTCAATGAAGGGAGGACAAATGTTCATGATGAAGAACGATCTGGAAGGCCAACTGTCATGAATGAAGAATTGACACAAAACGTTGATGAGGAAATCCGCCGAAACAGGCGCTTCACGATTGACGAGCTTCATCAGAAATTCCCTCAAGTTTCAAGGTCGGTAATTTATCACATTGTTAGTGACAAACTTCACTACAAAAAAAATGTGTGCGAAATGGGTGCCAAAAATGTTGACAGAAGAACACAAACAAAAGCGAATAGCACATTCTTTGTTCTTTTTGGAGCGCTACCACAAGGATGGTGACAATTTTTTGAGTCACATTGTGACTGGAGATGAAACGTGGATTGCGTACTACACTCCAGAGACAAAACGTCAATCCAGTGAATGGCATCATTCAAACTCCCCGTCACGCCCACGGAAGTTCAAACAAGAACCTTCAACACGAAAAATCATGGCCACGGTGTTTTGGGACCGGAAAGGCATTCTTCTGATAGACTTTTTGCCAAGAGGAATGACAATAAATGCCGAGAGGTATTGTGAAACACTGTTAAAGCTTAGGCGCGCTGTTCAAAATCGCCGGCGGGGACTACTGTCTAGCGGCGTCGTTCTGCTTCACGACAACGCTCGGCCTCACATTGCAGCAAGAACAAAAACGCAACTGGACAATTTTCACTGGGAAGTACTGGATCATCCGCCTTACAGCCCAGACTTGGCACCATCAGACTTTCATCTCTTTCCAAAACTTAAGGAATTTCTCGGTGGGAATCGTTTGGGCAATGATGACATGCTTAAAGAAACGGTTACGAACTGGTTTAATAGTCAGGCGACAGAGTTCTTTGTTGAAGGGATCCAAAAGCTGGTGCCACGGCTTGACAAATGCTTGAACGTTGATGGCGACTATGTTGAAAAGTGAAAAAATGTTCATATTTTAGTTTTTGATATAATTTGTGTTATTAAATAAAGTTTCTTTTACTCTATTATAAAACGGTTCTTACTTAAAAAATGACCCTCGTACATTTTATTCATATGGCCTAGAGTTGAGATTGTGATAAAAATAAGAGATTTGAGCCCCACATGATATACAGCATTATTAAACTTTGCTTAGCGATTGGGTTTTCATGTGTAAGCAAAGGAAGAATAGAAATATTAATTTATTTGAAAAAGATAGATATCATAGCATAAACATTTTTTACGTTTTTTTCAAAAAATTTTTTATATAAGGGTACTACAATCTTAGGTCATCGAAAAGAGAAAAAAAATCTCTATCAAATGAGCCTAATGAAAGGGTACATTGCCATTTAAAAAAATTAAAGTGTTATTCATTACTCATTTGTTTTCTGAAATAAAAACAATTGAATGCTATCTTATTATGGAAAATAAAATGTTAAAGAACTTTTATATAACAAATTTTTTTATAAAGTCGATATTTACCGATATATATATACTATATTCCATACATAATGGGCACTCTGTATATGAAATAGATACGTATATATAAGTGCTGCACGCACGCAGGGAAAAACCATTTAACACATACAATTATAATACACAAAAATGTATAGTAATATTTTATATTTACAATAAACGATTGTCAAACGTTAATGCTGTTATATAACGTTGCTACAATGTAAGTGACTCACGATACAGGTGTGTGTTCTTCAAATCTGGATAGGAACGTCACCAACCAGGTCGAACGTAGCGTGATCTAAGAACGGTACATGAGCATTCTTGCTTATGTACTCAGCGTAATGGTCTTTTAACAACCCAAATATACAACGTAGTGTATGAAGTTATGGTAAAATAAGAAGAATAATATAAGCAAGAAGGTCTGTAACAAACAAAATCAAATTACCAGAATGCACCAGGCAAACATTTAATAAGTACCTTAGATAGAAGGCGACCTAGTGAAATAGTTATACTGTCTTTAAATGCAGCTAACGTCGATTAAATATCGAATCCTGTCAAAAGAATTACATTATAAGAGATTGAATGTAAAAAAAGCTAAAATCTACGAACCTCGAAAACGTGTGCTTCTAACCTCCAAAAGAACTAGCGGTAAATCCTTTACGGTACCAATAAAATTGGAAATTACATTAACAAATTAATTATAAATCTGCACAAATGCAATTTCCATTTCACAACATAAGGGGAAAATCAATTTAACGGTGATGCCACTAAAACATTCTTTTAAAGAAGTTGCTTCACGAACGAACCGACAAAGTGTAAGTTCTCTTATCAATAGGAAGTTAGTTGCGAACAAAATGGCAACTAAAAGGAGAGAGACTATGAAAATCCCCAAACGCTATACAAACTAACACAAAAGCATAGCTATACAGGGTGCTACGAAAGTAGCACGTAACATTTTAATAGATGCTCTACTATATAACCTTCAATAAAAATAACAAATACCAAATGTACCAAATTGTGCCTTAGGAATGATATAAAAATGGTTTCTATCATGTGTATCAACTTATAAGTATTTTTGTCATATTTTATTAAAAAATATATTTAAAGAAGGCGCGTTATTATTTTTCGATCTATTTGGTATATTGGAATGACAAAATAATGAAATATTTCATCGCTCTTTGTATTATTAAGTAGTACGTATTGCAAATAAATTAGTAATCCATTTTGTGACACGATCGTAGCAAAGAATAGAGAGGATAAGAATGGAAGGCTACAACCTCAAAAATTGTAACGCCATCTAGCGTGTTGGATGTTAACTGATGGGAAGATGATTATATTTTGACGTAAGTTTGCATGCTGTTGACACGTGTTGAATCAATAGGTTAAAAAAAGTAAACATTTCGCGGTTAATAACACATGTTAGATAGATCTTTTTATGGAAAATATTATATGTATATTGGTTTTTTGATGTATTAAAATTTTAAAAGTGTCTAGTGATTGTTACGCCATCTTTACATGTCAGGTGTTTACTATTACCGTAAAATGCGGTCGGATTTTTACATATAGTTCTTATGGAGCCTTCCATTCTATCCTCTCTATTCTTTGGATCGTAGCATAGAATATTTGTTAAGTTGCAAGAGTAAGAGAGAGCAACCACGCGACACGATGTATCAAAGAAAAAAGTTCCACGAAAGTAGCAATTACAATGCCGCCACGTCCCCGCTACGTAGCTGGACAAGTTCCAGAGAGGTTACTGCAACGTATCTGCTACCCAGAAATTGTTCCCCATTTTAGTTCCAGGCACGTAATAAAACCGTAGTAATTACGTGCTTGTGTCTAGTATCAAAAACTTAATAGCTCCTACGGTTGTTGCTGGTACGTAGCGATGACTAAAAATGCTGCTTGGGAACTCTTGAAAAAGCATTTCTAATGCATTCTTCAATATTCTCTGCGATGATTGGTGCTTTTTCGCATGCATTCCCTTTTATGACCCCATAAATGAAACGTGTAGTTAAATCAGGTGATCTTGGAGGCCATTGCTGAGATCTAGCTTTACATTTTAAGCGTCCTCCCCACACTGCACACGTAGTAAGTATTGTGCGGGTGCTCCTGAAGTAATTTATGCTCTTCTTTCGAATAATTATAGACAAACTGTACACACAATCAAATAATGTAAATTGTACTTAGGAATTACAAGTTTAGCATTTTTATATTAAAATATTTCTTTTAGTATTTCTACCGTGCACAAATGAATGGCATCATTTTAGTTAGTTATACTTATACGCCTAGCATCTTTCTATTATTTATATATAAACTGTTTCTAAAAAATCATTCAAGTGATTCTACATACAATTATTGTTTCCTGTAAGCTACCATTAGACGACTGAAGGGAAGGCGCTTAATAATATACGCTTATGGCGGAAATTGCGAAGGCGGAACATCCTTCCCTTGTAAGGGGGCGCATAAACCCTTAGCAACCAATAAAATGGCAGAATATAGTTTTGAATTACAATGGGCATTTGAATAAATTTAAACTTATCTGAATTAATACCATTGATGTTTTTAATTTTATGATGCTTTTGTGGCCTTTTTGTAGTTTTTGATTCCATCATTTACCGGATAATAATAAGAAAATTTAATTTATACACCGGTGTTATCCGATTAGGTAAAAAAAGAACTTTTTGGTGAAATACCTCTACTTGTATTGAATTACCTCCGGTTTTGTCGTTGCTATAACAGGATATCAATTTTCAGTGTGAACAAGCTGATGGATCTAATTTTTATACGGAAAATAAATAGGTATGTCGTTATTAGATATAATGAGATTTTTATAGGAAATTTATAAAAAATATTTAATTTTTATTTAAAGATCTCAATTGGCATTTCAGAATTGTGTTTCATCTTTCTCAAAATAATCAGTCTATTTAATTATAAAAACACGAAATCAATTTTCACATAATTAAGAATAGGCTCAGATTTGATCGGAAACATTTGTAGCAAATTGTATATGTATATATGTACTTTTTTAGTTCTATTTAGATACTAAATTCACTCTAGTTTAACAATGTAAAATGTCACTAAACATCGCGTAATAACTCTAGAGTTCATTGCTTATATTAGTTTGTGATTGTGGTTGTAGACCGATGGTTGCTTAAAATCAAATGTTTTACGTCTCGGATAGTTTACAAAAAATTTATTATTATCTCCAATTCCATTTAAAAATAAATAATTATTTAAAAAGTGTAATCATATAAAAATATCGCGGAGAAAATAACAAATTTATTTTCATATTTTTTACATGTATTTTGTGTTTCGGTGGCACAAACTTAGAAACTTAAAATACCCCAAAAAATTACAGTTAGATGTTCCTACTCTTAGGAACCGATTTAGGAACTCTAAATAACTCTATGTCTCTATCTAACCTTAATGTTAATGTGTATAGAATATTCTAAATAATATATGAAAATTAAGTACCTATCTACGGTACCTATTTGTTTTTGTTTAGCTTTTATTTAATTTCTTACAAATAATTATCTGACATTACTATTTGACAGTTATTTGAATGCGGAATTTTGTTAAAAATGTTAAAACAACTTTTTGAAAAAAACGTTCGGAAAAACGAAAGTTTTCTAACGATCGCTTTTTTGATAGTATTTTAAATGAAACGGAGTTTTTTTTCACTAAGATGCTTTCTAATAACAGAAGTGTCTGGTATGCTGCTAATAAAAAAGTTTTTTAGGAAATGTAGAAACGAACTTTCGAGAAATACAACAAAGCGTTCTAAGATAAAGCTTTTGAAACATGTTAACACAGGTAAAATTTCTTCTAAAAGTGCTCTTTTGCGTTTGAATTCTTAATAAGTAAACTTGAAAAAGCAAGATGTCTAGTTTCTTCTTGTGAAGAAGTTTTCTTCACTTTCTTACTTTATTGATTGTTAAGGATAGAACTTTTAATAAAAAACCGATGCTTGATGGATTGTGTGAGATTATGGACACTATAAAAGATCTTTAAATATGTACTATAATTTTCTTTAAATCTTATATTACACATGCTTAAATAAATACGACAGGAACTCTACTTTTTATAGAATTAGAATCTTGGTCAAAATCTAGTTATAAGAATAATTGAATAGTCACTGACGTCAAATAGGCACTTTTAGGTTAAAAAATAATATTTCTTCTTAACTTAGATTATTTGGGAAATATTCTAAATAAAACTTAAGAAATGCAATAAAAAGTTAAATTTAAAAAATATGTAACATATTAAATAGTAAGTCATATTTATTACATTACAATCAAATTTCATTTAAAAAACAATTATGGTCGGGATACTCCAAAACTTGATGACTCCTATTATTTGTATTATTATGTTATTTAGAATTATTTATACAGTTGTAGTAATAATGAAAAACATAGAGTTCTCACAAAAGAAGATTTTGTTACGCACTTCAGAAGTAAATTTAGTTTAGAATCAATGCTATAGCACTAAAGACAAAATTTATTTTCCAAAAGTAGTTTTCTAACCTAAAACATTTGTTTGGCGTTAATAACCATAACATTGTTTAAAACTATTATAAATTTAAGCGATTTAAGGTAGAGTCCCTATACTATAAAAAAGGGGCTTGGTATATAGAGCCCCATTGCAGACACTGATTCGAATTTTTTCAATATTTTATTTGTTTACAAAAGATACCATAAGAGCAACAACAACATTAAAAAAATGGTAAGTATCACTCAAAATGCCCTATTTGATTAAAAATCCACAAATAACATTTCCTGTTTATTCTAAGCAATTAAAAAACACATCGATCGACTTGGACACTTTTCAAAGAATAAAGGAGTAGTGCATTTTGCGCCAATAAAATAGATCAGATTTCAGTTACTTCCCGTGGTTGATCGTCATCGATACTTATTAAGAACACCCTCTCCCTTACAGATCCGCCCGCTAGCCACCTGACTAAATAAGTTAATACCGTCTAATGAGTAATGAACCGCAAATCCCTCCCAAGAGAGAGCCTGATCCATTCTTGTGAAAATATTAATCAGTAATGACGCAATGAACTGTGAAAAATTTATAACAATTTTATTCTTTGACAATTAAAAAGATTTTGTAGAATTCAATCTAGTGCCCTAAGTAACTTTAACGTTAACTTTAAATTCGGAAATACCAACGTCAAATTTCAAATATTTTTAACAAGTATTACCAATATTGCAAAAGAAGAATTCAAGAGTACTTTAGGGTGTTTAAAACATAATTTATGAAATTTCTCTAATCAGTCCTCTAGGACTGAGATTTAAATTAACTTTTTGATTTAAAAAGTAGAAGGAAATTAATTTTGGCTATTATTAGTTTCTTTATTGTTTATTTTGTTAATGTCATAAAAGGAATAAGCAATGAGCATTGCATCTTTTCTTTCATAGAATTACTATATAGAAACGCCAAATTTTCCTTGGACGGAGACTTCAGTATTAAGTGGCAGTATTATGTAGATGCATTACACACTGGCCGGGTGTAGGGGGTAAAGGGAAACGTCAGGAAAACAGGGTTGGGGGTGATCGGTCACTCATCATTCTAGTGTTTTAACAGTTTGAATAACCACCCGCGAACACCTACAAGTACTTACATGATTTTATACAAGGAAAAACAATTCGCAACTTTGGTGCTTTTTACAAGATTTTATTGTTTTGATTGTTGATTTTATGTGTTTGCGCAGTGGAGAAGAAAGTGCCTGTGAAAATTAATCAATTTTGTGATAAAAATTAAGTTCTTGGAGCATTCTTGTGATAAGATACACGTAAGTGGGTATTCTTCTGTAATTGGTTTCTTTAAGTAACATTTTTAAAAGAAAATCCCGGAAAATGCTTATGAATCCTCATATACCTTTTTTTTTTTTTTTAGTCAAAACGCAACATATTATCACTATCAGTGAATCACGGAATAAAATTCTTGTGCTTGTTTGCTTTGTCACTTTCTTTAAAGATCTATCAGATTGTGCCAATAAATTTCAATATATTTTAATATTAAACCGTTAAATTCTACTTTTGAAACAGTCCAAAAATTGATGGAGATTTACTCTTTCTCCTAGCTTTGAAAAACTCAAGGAGAGGTCTTCGGATGAGTAAAGTCATTAAATCTAAGGCCTGAAAATCAAGTATTGTTATATGGAATCTGTTATAGAAATACATTTACAGAAGTGGCAGTTATCTCTTCTAAACTCACTGTTCAAGTACCGTCTCAATAGAAACGTATCTAAATCTAGTTACAAAAATAATATAATAGTTGCTAATGTCAAGTGACACCTCCTTAGGTCAGAAAACTACGTTTTTAAAGGCAATTTTAATATATATTATGTAATTAGAAGATCAAGCGATACTTTAAATCCGAGAAGATGTATTATAACTCCGAGGCGCCAGCCGAGGCGTTATAACATCTTCGAGGATTTAAAGAAGCTTCATCTCCGTATTGCATAAGTTGTTTTATTTTATTTCGTATTTCAATCCTAATTTCTCCCTTTTAAAATTCATCCGAATTTATTGTATAATGAAGCAAGTTACCTTGTCTGTGTCATCATACGCGTAACAAAGGAGATAAAAAGCAGCATGTCACGTGTGGCTGTTATGCAACATCAAATGATTTTTACGTTGCCAACAACAACGGAGATCAAGAACGTCTTGAACTTCGGTGTCATTGACAACGGAGATGAAGTTATACTTTATTTTACTAATTGTAGTATATAAACAATTGTTTGAAATACGAAATGAAATAATATATATTATGTAATTAGGAGATCAAGCGATACTTTAAATCCAAGAAGATGTTTAACGCCGAGGCGCCAGCCGAGGCGTTATAACATCTTCGAGGATATTAGGCTGGCAGCAAAATTTACTTACCTACTGCCAGCCTTACAAATAAAAAAATCACTACTTTCAGTTGCACAAAGTAGCACTTTGTGTAACTGTTTTTCGCAAAAACAGTGTCATAAAGTAATCTTTGTATACGCGAAATAGACAAATAATTTTTTGTACTTTGCGTTCACAATGGGCTCATTGTGACACCGAAAACGATTTCATAATAGAGGCTATTATAACATCGTTTTTGGAGACTATTTGTTTTGTAAGATTGGTAACATTTGTTTTATATTACATATAAACACATTTAATCTTGACACCTTCTAACCTCACAAAACGCGAAAAGTCATTTTATAGTGTTACCACATGTTAAACGCAAAAATCACTAGATTGTAATGCAATGCTTTTAATAGCTTGAATTTACAATTTCTATAAAATGAATGGCGCAAAGTACAAAATAGTATATTAAGTATCAAGAACAGTAAGGACAGTTTACCGATCGACGACAATGTTTGGCGACTGAGCGAAGCGAAGTCGCCAATATTGGAGGAGATCGGTAAACTCCTTACTGTTTGAGATGCTTATACTATTTTTTGTACGACGATTATGAATACAAAGGTATTAACTAGGAAATATCCCCGAAAAAAATAGATTTAAGATAATTTATTTTTGCCCTGTATATCCACCAAACATTAAGTAGGTTTTGTCGTTACCATGGAGACGTTTGTAATTACTATTATTTTTGAATGTCACGATATTTGTCAAACTCGTGAGAATGAGTGAATCTGAAAACGAATATAATTGGGATATTGAAGAGGCCTGAGCAAATTTAAATAAACAACATACATTTTTTTAAATAGTCCAATTATTTAGAAAATAAATGATTTCTCGCGAAAGAGACATCTAAAAATCATGCATTTATTTTATAATAAATTACATATAATTTACTTACCGTTCTGTTTTTGACAGAACTGAACGGTAAGTAATTACTTACCGATGCGTTTTTGCTTAGCAACCAGTAAATATAACCTACTGTTCTCAAACCAAGTATGGTAAACAATCCGAAATAGCATGGTCGTACAAAAAATAGTATATTATACTTGTTTTATAAGACGTATTGTAGCACTCGTTCCTTTGGAACACTCCTCGCTTCTCTCGTCGTGTCCCAAACAACTCGTGCTACAATAGACCGTCTTATACAACTCGTATAATAATATACTAATATCGAATCATGAAATATACTAATACGTGTCACCATAACACATTTTTTGTTTTAAGATACTTGTTAAACTTTGCTAAAGGACTATTATAATAAGCCACAGCAAGCTCTGATCTTATTCATTTTTCCCATATTAATTTTTCCCATGTCCTGGCCACTACTGGGTGATTTTAGACAGGGTGTACTATGTGACAGCATCACTAGACATTAAAGAGTGAAATTGGGAAAGCGCCTATCGTCGAAGTGTCATACCTAAAATTGTCAAAATAATACTTGGAGAATCAATGTACTAAATATAAAAGTCAATAAACCAGTCCAAACGTTGAAGCGATTAGTGATCTAAACTTTTAATCAAAATTCCGCAACGTACTATAGCATTAACTAGAGTCCCTGAATGAAAACTTTGAGCTCAGTTAATGTTTAGAAACTCGAGCATTAACTAGCTTAAAGTAAAACACGCCTTTCGCTTTGTTTGTAGTTTCAGCATCATTTCTGTTTTGAAGGGAGAGCCACAATACAAAACATTCAGGTTGCCTATCATCGATCTCTTTTTAGAAATATTACATTGCTGCCCGGTTGCGAATTCTCAAAGTTGCAAAGAAATCATAATGGTTCATAAAATACGTGCTTTTATATTGAATTATTTTATTTATCTAGTTATAAGATCTAAAAAGCAAAAAGGAAATTCAACAGAATAGAACAAAAAAGCTATGTAGGACGTAGATCTCTTAAGTTAAAATAACAATTCAAAAGGGGGCTGGCGGTGAACGAGTGGTGTTAACGCACCGCTCACGTTCTCAGGGTCATGGGTTCGAGTCCCACTTGGGCGGCGGGATCTTTCTATTTGGAAAATTGGGGTGTGTGTATTTGTGTTTTGCAAGATGGGAGACATATGACCTTAGCTGTAGGTTTCTCCATAGTGTAGTCGTGAAAAAATAAAAAATATATACATATATTTGTTCTAAAAGTTTCTAAATTGTTCTGGCAAACAAAACGTAACAGAGTTAGTATTTAAATTTAATGAGACATGAAAGGAAAGGTTAAAATAGGTATATTAAACTCTTGTCAGTCGACGGGTTAAAGGAATTCTCTTTATAAAAATTGAGGCCTTGAAAACAGGGTTTTATTAAGAAATTAGAAAGAAGATAAATTAAACAGTGCCAAACAAAATTTTAAATTTATTAAACTAATTATTTAGTAGAATAATTACTACAGGGCTCGACAGATGACGCCGCTACACTAAAACTCTAAAACAAAAAATTTCCCAACTCGACCGTACTAGTCGTGTAAGAGGTATTTATCTCTCAAATCTCTCAACGTTGGGACACTATAATTTTTTTTTGTAATTCTTTACCTTTTAGTGAATTATTATGCGACAGGTATATTACATTATTTTATTGCAAATGTCATTTAATGATAAATAAATACTTAAAACGTGTAATAGTATAAAAATGATTAACAAATAAACATATATCTGTTTCAAACTTAAGAACTGTAAACACCCTAAAAAATGACAGTTAAGTATTCCAACTTTTTCCAGCAATCAAATCGTCAAACTCCCCAAGAGAATCCTTAAAGAACTGAAAGGTATAAGTGTCTTAGACACTTTTCTTAAGCTGGTTAACTTTCGACTACCGTCTACTGTACAAATGTGTACTATGTGACTCAGAAGTACTGTCTCCTATACTTCCCGCAACCTCGATAAAATGCCCAATGTTGGCAATAGTCGTATTCTTTTGCACATTGTGATTAAAAATTTTAGCATGATTTGCGAATGCTTTGTTGCAAAAGAAGATTAGCAATAGTTACAAGCTTCGTTAGAGCACTTTTTATGATTCAATCATGTCAATCACAAAATCTCTATGATTCAAACTGGTTAGGGGGTTTACCAATCATGTTTAAAATATCTCACTAGATGGGAGTTAATCAGTATTCAAAAGAACGAGATGTGCTAAAAAATTACCAATCCGATTTATTATTATAAAGCAAAAGCATACTACTAAATGTTGTGACAATAATATTTCGTTAACCACAAATTATACATATGAAAATAACGGCACAGGCGAACGCTAATGTGTATATTAACGTGACAGTATGCGGTTGTCAACTGAGACTGATAAAAACCGTCAGTTCTACCACGCTACGAATTCAAACAAGTGAGTATATTTCTGGTTCACGTGGTATTTGTTGACACGAAATTTTCCAACTTAGGTCTAAGTAATAAAAGCATGAAAATATTAAAATCTTTGTTTGAATCCTGAAGTTTTCCAAGAATTCTTAAGAAATCTTTACACATGCATCTACAGTCTGTTTTTTTGTAAACGTAAAGCTATAACGAAAAGTTGGAAACTGTACGCTGATTGGCCTAGCGGTTAACGCATCAGATTCGTAATCAGAAATCGCGGGTTCAAGTCCCATCTTCGTTTAGTTTTTTTTATTTGTATTGCTTACTAATTAGTATTTTTAAAAGTTTATTACAACTATTATTAGTTTTATACATTTTGTTCATTTGCTTTTCTGATGGATAGTTAAAATTGTACGAAAAGTAACGGCAAACCCGTAGCAAAAATATCTAATAATAATCTAATAATATTGTAATAAAGTTCTAAAAATAATAATTAGTGAGCAACACAATTTAAAAAAAAGTATACGAGGATGGGGCTTGAACCCGCGATTTCTGATTACGAATCTGATGAGTTAACTGTGACACGTAATGTGGCGCCTCACATAAAAGCGCGCGTTAGCACGTGTACGCGTCTATTGTAATCCTATGTAGTCACTAACGCGCATTGACAAACGCGCGTTAGCAAACGCTCCATGTGTACAGGGCTTAAAGAATATTACCCACTGTAAATGTGAACATAAATAAAATTTATTTTTACTCCCACCGCACAAATATGACAATATAATGTTTAGGAGCTGTTGTTTATAGTAATACATACGAGGTCTGGCTATTAAATAACGAGACTGCGCGCACAGAAGACGTCCTAGCCCCTCTAGGGGGGAAAACGAATTCAGCGTTGGATAGCTGGAAGTGTCTAGTAGGCCAGTACGAAAACACGTTTTTGTCGCTGTAGTAGTATTTTTTCTATAAAGGTTAGAAACGAACGTGTTCTTTTCTCGTGCCGATAAAAATTTGTGACGAAAAACACGAGCAACGGATCAATGTGAAATTTCTCGTTAAATTGAAAAAAACTCCGACTGAGTGCTATAAGTTGTTGAAAGAGGCCTATGGTGAGAATTCTTTATATCGTGGGCGTGTTTTCGAATGGTATAAACGGTTTTCTGAAGGCCGAGAGAGCACCGAAGATGACAAACGTCCAGGTCGACCTGTCTTTGTTTCAACTCAGCAAACAGTGACCAAAATCAATGAAATTGTGCTCGGAGATCGTCGTATGAGCATTCGGATGATTGCTGAGACTGTAAACGCCGATAAAGAAACTGTCACAAAAATTTTACATGACGAGTTGAACATGAAGAAAGTTTGTGCGAAGTTGGTCCGAAAAAATACGACCCCTGAACAAAAGCTCGTCCGTCAACAGATCTGCTCAGATTTTCTTAAGAGGTTAGATGGAGAGCCTGAATTGATGGAAAACATCATCACTTGTGATGAAACATGGATATTCCAATACAATGTTGAAACTAAAAGGTAATCCATGCACTGGAAAACTCCTGCATCGCCAAGAATGAAAAAAGCAAGGATGTCGAAATCAAAATTTAAAGTCATGTTAATCGTTTTTTTCGACATCAACGGCATCGTGATGACTGAATTGGTGCCACAGGGTAAAACTGTAAACCAAAGTTACTATTTGAAAGTTTTGGCAACACTGCGAGAGCGAGTTCGTAAGAAACGGCCGGAGTTGTGGAAAAGCAAGTCGTGGATTTTGCACCAGGACAACGCACCTGCCCATAACACGCTGTCTGTGAAGCGTTATTTAGCCGCTAGAGGCACTCCAGTGCTCGAACACGCGCCGTACTCGCCTGATTTAGCACCCTGTGATTTTTTCCTGTTTCCGAAAATCAAGTCTGCCTTAAAAGGAACCCGGTTCGAGTCGATCGAAGTGGTGAAGCGAAAATCGGCGGAGATCCTAAATGCTCTTACAAAAGAAGACTTCCAGCATGGAAAAAACGAATGGAACGGTGTGTGGCGAGGGGAGGGGAGTACATTGAAGGGGAGCATTCGATTGTAGAATAATTTTTAAAATAAAACTCTTTTTCATAAGCAGTCTCGTTATTTAATAGCCAAACCTCGTACATAAAATAATTTGAGCGTCACCTACTATTTTTCACGGTAAGTACCCACCTTTAAAATAACTTTTTATACCACTAATGCAAAATAAGTAGAAATTTTCAATTAAATTATAATCTATTTATCTTTTCTTTGATAATATATTAAAATATAAAATAAATTTCATATAAAACAAATATTAGGTTTCTTTTAAAACCTTAATTGCTGCTGACAATGATGACCCGAAAAAAAACAGTCCATTTATCCTGTTCCATAAACGCGTATCATTGTCCCGTCGTCTGCTAAAAGTTCTTCAAATTTCCAATCGAATGAGGGTGAAAATTACAAGTATTGTTAAATTATATTCTAACGTTATCCCTTGTTACCCGGTGTTAACAAGAACTGGATAACAAATTGCAATAAATAAAAAGTAGTTTAACGTCATGTTTAGCGGTTAAAATACACTATATTTAATTCGTACAAAAAATGTCCGCAATCTCGGCAATCTTATGAGAAAAAATGCCCGCAATCTCATAAGATTGTCGGTCTCCATTGCGCATCGTCCGCTAACTTTTTTCATTTTTGGCTTCGTTCCAAACACATGCATTTTTTGTACTAATTAAATAAATAACTATACTACTATAAAAATACGATAATGACGATAACATAATTTGAAATGGCGGCGTTCAATCATTACCAACTATACTGATCTGCTGATGTAATATTGGCTTATGTAGTACTTTTTATCAAAAATTCCTAGAAAATGTGTAACAAAGAAATCACTAAATTTAATTGTAATTAAACTTTATTTGATTTATGCTAAAAAAAAGTAACAATCTGCATGGCCAACCGATATGAACAGTTTTTAGGGTTTTAAACGCATCTTATTCATGCAGATGTAGTAGGCTACATTTGCATGAATAAGATGCATTTAAAACCCTAAAAACTGCACCAGTGCTTCTCTCTTGTATCAACCAAAATAATATTGCAGGGCTTCTTCCCTGTGAATCCATATTAACGTAGTTCCAAGTTAATTGGTTACCATGGAAGCAACTTCCGCGCAAATTCCTGTTTATTATTCATCCAAACAATTTTTACATGTATGTACTTACTATGCGTATGTTATCTAAATTAATAGTTTTGAAAGAAATCTTTATAAAAGACAGACCCTTTTCTAGAACTATGGTTTTACGCAAAACCGAAATTAGCGGTCTGGTTAAATAAGCACTTGTAAAAAATACCTATATGTAAGGTTTTGTATTGGCAATTTTGTAATTGTTCTACTGTTTCTTAATTAACATTATTTCAAAACAGTTCCATTCAGAGAAAACACCCTAAAAGTGTTCTTTAATAAATTGGAAGCATTAAATGTAAACGTAGCTTTTATAATTGCATATGTAGATAGGTATTTTTGCTGGAGCATATGTTAAAATTGGTTTTACTCAGAAACGTATAAGAAACTAATCAATGCTTTTAAGCACTTTTGTAAAAGTGTTATTACTTAAATTATATGTTAACAGAAAATATTATTATCGGTTGTATATACTGTAAATGTGCGAATAGGAAACGCCCAGTATGAACAACTTCCTGGTTTGTTTTATTTTAAATGCCTCTGAATTTAAACAAAAGCAACTACGTAAACGGTTTTTAGTACGTATCCTTTTTAGACAAGATAAAATGGGATAACATTGACATAACTTCAAAATTGATTTTTTTTCTGTCGCTTGGCAGTCTGATAGAGTGATGCTTCTGTGACAGAATTGACATTCATTAACTCTTTTTACAATGCACATGATATAATACGAATATACCAAGCGATTTATATCATTTACAACAAAATAAAAAAAAGTGAAAAGTACCAATGTTACCCTAGGCAAGTATAACATCGATACCCTTATGAAAACAAAGTATTAATGTTTTCTATCTAGAAGGTAACACTGACACCCGCTTTAGATATTTATATGGAAAATTATAGAAATAAAACAAAAATTAACGAAATTATTTGTAATTTTGGATAGTTATACACCTGAATATAACATTAAAGTCTAGTTAATCTTAGGAGATGCTTTATAATTTGGAGGAAGAAAGTTGATCTGAAAGTAATGCATTCTCCTCTTAATATGAAGTTCGCTCAGTACCATAGCGACATCATCTTGAGATACCAGGCTTTAATCGGGCTCGTCAGGGTAAACAAAATATTTCTCTTCTATTCTCAAAAAGCTCACCATAATGTCTCTGCCATTTACTTCAAAAACTTTTCCTACATAGTGTATGTAATCTTCCTTCACCGCATAACTCCTACACAATCTTTAAATCTAACAAGCAGCCATGAATTTTCCATTTATTTTCTGGTTATCTGCGTCGATCTTCACAGCTTCTTCTGCTTCACCACAATTCTCAAGCAGCATCTAACTAGCAGTAACTGAGATCGGAACTTGTTACGGGAGTTGTTTCGTAACTACAAATTTATGACTTTATAGGTTTAATTACTTCAATTCGGAATATTTTAGTAATTGTGTAGTTGTATATACTATTTATTGAAACTATGTAGTTCCATTACTTCTAATTAACTTTTAAAGTATGTGGAACGGTATTGCCACTTAGTATAATTACTTTAAAGTCGTTGCAACTTCAAAGTGGTATTATGATTGTATCAGTAACTTGTCCGAAGCTACTACTTTAAAGTAGTACTAAAAGTCCTGTCACCTGCCTGGAACCATTGCTTAGCCCTTTAAAGTAACGGAACCTTACAGTAGTATTGAAAGTAAAACTTACGTTTTTGCAACCGAGGAGAATCACTTTAAAGTAATTTTTCGTAAACTACTCCATCTCCATATTTACTTGTTAAATGCTCGAGGCCATTAATCAATTTGCAATTTGTTATGATTGTTATTAGATGTTTTACTACACAACTTTTAATAAAAATAATAAATTGGTGTCAAATGGTGCCTTAGGAATTGTCATGTATGTAACTTGAAGTTGGCAACATTTATTTGTAGTGATGTAACTAGCCAATCTTAGCCCGTCCGATGGCGTCTGCTCCGATAGTATCACTTGAGTTGGCTTGGAGGACACACATCTTGTACAGTGTATGTATTGTGTATATAATGCTCCCCGCTCACTCAATATTAATAAAGTTAATTAATGACAATAATTGAGTATCTTTTATTTAAACACAAAAGAACATAACAGGAATAATATAAAGGTTATAAATTCCAAAATAAATCCATTATTGTTGAAATTTGCAAACGCAAAATCATGGTAAAACAGTCTGAAAATATACACAACTAAATATCACTTACCTTTATCATAAAAAAATTCTCCGGCTATAATTTCTAAACTAGAAAACAAGCTCCATAAATGCATGAGACGAAATCAGGCGGGTCGCTAATTAATTAGGAAGCTATTTAAATTAAATCTGTAAAACATTGTTAATGGACCAGACACAAATAAATTTCTTTTTAAACATTTAAATGGATAAATTTTATTTATGAACACAGAAAAGAAATAAATATTTAAAATTCCATGAAGAGAAAAGAAAACAACTATTTAAATGCTAAATTAAAATTAATTAAACAAACATGAAAGAAAATCAAATTAAATCTCGGTGTCAAATAGATCTAACAAAATAAGAATTAAAAGAATTCTAATTCTTTTTGTCCTTTTTGATTATTATCTGATCAATCCAACAATCTTAAATTACTATTAATAAAAAAAAATAAAAAATTGAAAATTACTTTTAATTTTAAAATTATTTGGCGTCACACAAAAAAATTAATCACCTTAGCTTGAAGATTAGCAGATTTCTGTTATAGTTGTTAAAATTACCTGCTTATTTGTTAACAAGATGTTCACATTCCATGTCATCCTTCAATTTGATTTATGAAGCAACATGTATCTTCGGTTATTTACAAGAAGATTCCATTACCTTCCTTTAATTCGTTCCATACAAATAAAATTCCAAACATTTCTTCAAATAATAAGAACAGTCTGAACACCAAATTTAAAAACTGCACTTTTGTTTTATTTCACTTTTAGTTCACTTTGATTGTTCGTTTAAATTATTAAGAACTTATAAAATAAATTTAAAAATAAAACAAGATGACATTTGTCATAACCTCACTTTGTTGACATTTAAGTGACATAAAACTCACCAACATAATCTCGAAATTTTATCAAAATAATGTACAAACTGACATGACTTCTGCTCTGTATGAAAATTCAAGAGAAAGTAACCAAATTTTCGTGCTGTTTTTATAATAACTGGAAAATAATTGCGAATCGCTAGTGATTTTCCTAGTTAAGAACTAGATTAATTTGTTTTCTTACTAGAAACAAAACAACATCTTTCCCACCAAAAACCAAATTGTTGATAAAAAATTAAATTAATCGTTAAAATAAAATGAAAGAGGAGAATTTTTACTTTATTTTGATACCTAAAACGGCTATTAAAATGCAAATTTAGAGTTAGGATTCATTGACAACCATCTTGAATTTTCTGACAAACATAACTTCACAAAAATTCAAATAAAAACATTTTAACATTGTGCTACATCCTTTTCTTATCATTACATTAATCCTAAGATCCTATCAAACAAAAATTACATAAATTTTGACACCAAAATTATGAATATAAACTAAATTTTAACATTTTAACAGATCCTGCTGAAACGTTACAATTTTGGGATTTCAAAGGCCTAAACCTTTTCTATAAAAAGTTCTCCATTTTAACATTCTAGTATCAAATGCACCCTAGAACTTGGTTAACAATATTGCAGTAAAATATTTTACTTATAAATTCAAATAACATTGAAAAATATCCATCTACTATGGAAAATTATGAATCGTCAAAAAAATAGAACATTTTCATGAAGTTCAGTAATAAAAACTGTAAGTAAAGTAATAAATACTTGTGTATACCTTCTTACCTATGCCTTTAATAATTTTCAGGTGAAAAAATGCCATAAAATGGCTTCCAAATATCTAAATGTGAAAATATCAACCTACAGAAAATCGTTCATCTTAAAATTGAGTTCGTGAAACTCAAGCGAAGAATCTGTTTAAAACTTATCTCCTTCCTTCCATCTCACAGCGTTGTAGTGTGTATCCTCAACATATTTAATACAAAAATATTATTGCTTTAAAATAAAAAAGTGAAATCTTTTTCGTCTGGAAGATAGGCAACACATCGTACATACATGTAATTCGCGATGCCTATGTCATACCACTACGTATTACAAATAAAATAGTAATCCATTTTGTGACACGATCGTAGCATTAGTATAGAAAATGATTAAGTTGCAAGAGTAAGAGAGAGTAACTACGCGACACGATGTGTCAAAGAGAAGAAGAGAAGAGAAAAGAAGTTCCACGAAAGTAGAAGTTACTACGCCGCCACGTATCTGCTACCCAAAAATTATTTCCCACTTTGGTTCCAGGAACGTAATGAAACCGTAGCAATTACGTGCTTGTGACTATTGGCAAAAACCTAATAGTTCCACTGGTAGTTGCTGGTACGTAGCGATGACTAAAAATGCTGCTTGGGTTATTTTCTTGTGTTATACTGCAGTCATTTTCTTCTAGTGAAAGCCGTAAACTAGCATCACTGTCTGAGCTTACATCATTAATTTGAACAGACTTCTTGCGTTTTTGTTTATGGATTTTTCTATTTTTGTATCTTTTTTTTCTCATTTGCTATGATTCTTTGTCTTCGGTCTTCAGATGTCAATGTCTCCGAAAAACCTTCTTCTGAGTCTACTTTTTTTCTGGATTAATGTTTTACCTTCTTGACGTCTTAATACAGATATTAGTGACATTTCTAACTTTTTAGTAGGAGTAAGATCTTGTTAATGGATCTTGTTAAGTAATGGTTGTAGAACGTGCGATGTGTGTGAGAGCAAACAGAATAGTTCAATATTGTGTTTCATAGCCATATCAAGTGGTAGTGTTATGTGGAAATTGTGACCATCAATTATTAGTAGTTTGTCCGCTTAATGCAACAGTAGCTTTCACAAAAACATTTTTGAACCAATCTGCAAGCTGGGCTGCCTCCATCCAGCCAGAAGGAGAACAGTTATACACGGCATTGTCTGACCCATTTTGACATCAAGTTGCATAAAGATGTTGGCCTTGATAATTCACAAACAACGGAAGGTATTCACCTATAGCCCTACAATATACTAGCACTGTAGATGTAGCTTTTGTTACGTTACCCACAAGTTTGTGTGAGCCTTTGCGACACAGAGTTTTTGAATACCAGCGTCAGTTTGAAAGCCAGATTCGTAGCAATTGAACACATTTTGTGGATTATTTGACAAACCCAGTGTCTCAATTGTACTTTTTAATTTTTCATAAAAATCATTGAGCACTTCTAAACAACCAGTCTCCGCCCTATTTTTAGATAGATTTTATGCCACTCTGTTACTGAGTTCGTTCTTCCAATGACGTTCAAAAGATTTAATCCAATATCCAATCAACACCTGGAAAACCATTTTTAAATGGATTTGGGCAATCCAAGTGTTTTAGATTATTTAGATAATCCTGGACACAGATGCGTAATTGAAAGCGATCAAGCCCGAAGCCCCACTCGGCTAATTTTATTAAGGAATTTACAAAAAGTTTTTCTTCTTGTACATTAAGTACTGTGGGGCGGCCAACTCATTTACATTTAAAGTTTTTCAAGAGGTTTATTAATGTTGAGCGGTTTATGGCATACATTTCGGCAGCTCTCCTGACACTTAAAATTCCGTTTTTAACTTTATTTATGGCTTTTGTCATGCCTGGCTTCATTATAAGATTTATATTTTCTACGAATCTCAGCGGTGTTCTTTTTGCGGGACATTTCTACAAAGAAAGATAAAACATATTTACACATATTTACAGTAACAAATCTACACAAATTGCATTTACAACTAGGCGAACTGACAGTCCCCAAGTTAACATTAATAATTTACCAATGCCAATTAAAACTAAAGTTAAATATTTTGGACTTCACTTAGACCGGAAACTGACCTGGAAAGCACACATACAAGCTAAACGACAACAACTCAACTTAAAAGCAACAAAGATGAACTGGTTAATCGGAAAAAAATCACAACTGACCTTGAGCAATAAATTACTATTATATAAGGCCATCTTAAAACCCGTATGGACATACGGGATCGAGTTATGGGGGTGTAGCAAACCCTCAAACACCAAAATCCTTTAACGTTCCAATCGAAGATGCTACGACAAATAGCTAATGCTGAATGGTTTATCAGCAACCAGACCCTCCACCACGGCTTTGGAATTCCATACGTAAACGAAATAATCAAAACCTCAGCCAGAAACAGTCGTGACCGCACCCTAAATCATAACAACCAATTAATAGATGATCTCTACCACCAACAGCTAGCCTTTAGAAGATTGAAAAGACAATGGCCTGAAGATCTGATTGAATAAATCCTGGTGACCCATCAATGGATGGTGCCCAACTCATGTCAACTGTAATTACGTCATCTTATTTACTTATTACTCTGTAATTATTTGAGTAGATTGTAAATTTGCAATATAAAAATAAAAAAAAATTACAGTGGGTAACATTTTGACACATGTGTCTAACATTGACACATATGTCAATCTTAACCTCAACTGAGGAAAATACTTTATTCTACCAATTAGACGTTTTCTAGCGATCAAACGGTTTAAACCGTTTACTGTTGTTTTTAAAATGTGTCATTCTAGCGATGCAACGGTGATGTCATACACACAACTGGTTCAAACAGTTTTAAACCAAAGTGGAAAATGTATTTAAACCAGCGACTTGTGCACTAACAGCCTTTTGATTTTGACATTGAATTGTTTGGTTATAAGAACATCAATTTGTAATTACGTAGACCAAATTATACTTTTTATTTCATTTCGTATTTCAAACAATTCTTTATATACCACAATTAGTAATATAAAGTATATCTTGATCTCCGTTGTCAATGATACCGGAGTTCAAGACTTCGTTGGCAACGTAAATAATTTGATGTTGCATTATAGCCACATGCATGCATGCATGCTGCTTTTTATCTCCTTAGTTACGCGTATGATGACTCAGACAAGGCAACTTGCTTCTTTATACAATAAATTCGGATGGATTTTAAAAGGGAGAAATTAGGATTGAAATACGAAATAAAATAAAACAACTTATGCAATACGGAGATCAAGCTTCTTTAAATCCTCGAAGATGTTATAACGCCTCGGCTGGCGCCTCGGCGTTATACATCTTCTTGGATTTCAAGTATCGCTTGATCTCCTAATTATATAATATATATTAACATCCACTAGTTTAACACCACCTACATAACAAGGCCTACCAACCACATAGTGACGTCAGGACAAAGAGGCAATCACCGAATCTTTTATTCCTCATTGTACATTCAAATCTTAGCTAATAGGCTGTCTTATTCCACCAAAAATAAAAGATTTCCCAGAATATTAATTAAGAATGAGTTTTTATTTGGCAGGAACCCATTTTCGTATGAACATCCTATCGTAAATTAAAAATACCAACTTGTGTTTATTATGTATTTGCAATTAAATATCTTTAAAAATAAATTTTTGTAGTAGTTAGGCTAAGTCGATGGTAATAGGGTGTGCAAAATAACTCAGATAATAGGAATCTTAAATCAAATGGCGGCGACAACGCGTAAATAATCAGAAAATCAACGCTAAAGTTTCTATTTTGAGGTTTCAGTTGCACTTGACAGAAAGATTTTATAATTCTTATTTGTATTTGCGAAGTTTTTCTGACAAAAATTCCTTAGTCGCGAGGGGTGTTTTAAATTTACTAAACCTCCTTTGGTAAGTGTAAATTCTACTATTAAGACGCCAGAGCACCATCAGTTATATCAAGCAATTATTATACTCTTTAATAAAACGGTAAAAGTACGGTTCTGCCCCCCCCCCGAGAAAAGTGATGCGGTATATGTTTTTTAATGTATTTTTGGATGACAAATCGAATGGTATAGGTCCCATCCCCCGGAGATGAATAGTTCAAAAGTTATGTATTAAAAGTCAATAAAAAACACAATTTGATATTTTATTCCCCATATTTTATAAATATTCCCCCAGTCGGTCAGGGAATTCGTCGACTCCAAACCTGCAAACGTTCAAGATTCTTCCTCGTTCGTACTTACGATGTTCAAAAACACTCATCGATTTGGCCGATACTACTTTTCCTGGTCTACCGATTTGGCCTTTGTCGGATTGGATCGTGACGTAATAGTCAACAACCATTTCCCTAGCAAATTTGGTCCAAGCTGCGATTGTATCCTTGGAAATATCGGTTGGGTCATCTTCTTCGGTGGCTTCATGCTTAATTTGGTCGTATGAGTATGACCAAGCGAATCCATACAAAACCACTAATGCTTTTTCCATTGAAAAGTACAATTCACGAAAAAGGACCCGTACGTCGCAGAGACTTCCTTTTTCCCGTATTCTTTCTTATGGCACCTGCACCGTGGGAACAATCCAATCCTATCTCCACGTTGGGAAGAAACCTTGGCCTTCGGCATTTAGGACAATTCATGGAATTTTTTAAGAGCCCGTTGTCTTTACACCACTGGACCGCGGATTCGGCATTGGGAAGAGATCTCAATGTAATTTTGGGCATTTTGAATGATCAAAAAAAGAACTTTTTCATTTTGTCTTATCCTTTATATAGCAAAACTTAAAATTAATTTTTAAAGTCCTTCGCTCTGATTTGTCAATTAAAAAGAACTGTCAATCTTTTGTCATTTTTAAAAAAGTAAAAAGAAGAATACATCTTTTTAAATGGCCAAAACCCTTTATTTTCAAATGGCCCATTTCATAATTTACATTGGATTTCCCATTGAAATTTAAAAACTTTAAATCCCTATATCTTTTGAACTATTCATCTCCGGTGGATGGGACCCATTCCATTCGATTTTTTATGACTTTTTTAATAAAAAACAATTTATCTTAACATTTTTCTTGGGTGAGCAGAGACGAACTTTAGCCCATTTGACATAATACTATTATAGTTTATTTCTTTATTTGTCGTTTGTTTTCGCCTTTTGTACGTGACGTCACTATGACGTTTACAATATGTTGCAAGGCCTTAGTCATATAGGTGGTGTTGGTTATGCTCTACGTTTACGATTCTTTGAATAAGCCACGCCTGCAAAGTAGTGGTTTAAAATGCTTCATTCTAGCGACTTTCTCAAACGATGACGTACTCGTTCTACCATTGATAGAAAAATAATACAAACCATTAAGTAGATATTCTTTTAATTTTAATCTAATTAACTTTTAACTCTCTTAAAAAATAAAGCACTTTCACAACACTAATAAACCGTCTTAAAATTGGCTGGTTTCACAAAGCTTGATTAAGTTCTGATTAACTTGACTGCAATGAAACTTGAAATCTAAAAATATAATTGGATAAAATCTCAGGTCTCTTAAATCTCAGCCAATGAGATTTCTGAATTTCGAAATTAATCACAGTTAATCAAAACTTAATCAATCTTTGCGAAACTGGCCAATGTCAAAAATTTGACATTAAGTTTGAAATGGTTTTTAAATATCAATCAATGTTACCAACAGCCACATAACAAAAACATAGTATTCCTAAGCGACTATATTTTTAAATTAACAAATAAAATAATACAGATTTTTAAATTTTCTTTACATGTAAGATCCAATTGGGACGCGCCAATAAATATAGATAGTGTTGTACACTATCGAAATGTAGAGACCCTGTACATTACTTGTTAAGTGTTGAGTCAATGCGAGAACTGACACTGGAGTGGTTGTATCTACGACGCATTTGCAATTTAAAAATTATTAATATGTTTCAGAAATCTGTGATCGGTTGCCATAATTAGGCTCTTTCCACACTCGTTTCGGTTTTTTATTTTTTGACCCTGAAGATGGTCCCAATCGGGGAAGATGCATGCAGGCGTTCTTATAGAGGATACACAGGGCAATCGTCTGATTAACGTTTTCTGTTACACGTCTGCAAATATAGACACCACGATCTTCCAAACTTCGAAAAACTCGGATTTTTGCCCGTAACTGTACCTAAAAACGATCGACGGTGTTAATTTATTAGTTTGCAACAACCACAATAAGCTGATTTACTTAAAAGATAAATAAAGCGAAATAATTCTATGAATTAAGGCAGCTAGAAACTAAATTAATTAGCATTCAGAACGCGGCGCTCAAAGTGTTGCCTAAATGCAAGGAAAACCAAGTTACAAAAGCGACTTAAAAACCAAAATTTTTTTAAATAAATATGACCGGTAACAAGTTATACGGCAGAGCATAGAATAAGATCCAAACAAGGCGAAGATTATCTGTACAAACCGGTTTAAGTTAAAATAGACAACATCAAAATAGTTTACTAGGATTTGAGGACGATAAATGTTCTTATATAACTGATCGAGAAAACGAGACATTTGGGTCGAATTTTTCGAGCCTTCTAATTTAACTTACTTTAACATTAAAACAGATGTTACTTATTATAAAAGTTGGCAAAGACTCTGTCAAGAAATCTTTACCGATGCATTCGTATTTAAGATGTCTTACATGCAACAACTGTTGCTACTAGATGACTAGATCATCTATCATCGACGAGTGTTATTTCATAACTATAATTTAGAAGTTATTATATTTTGTTTGATCTAGGCACGAATTATGTAAATTCGAATTTAGGGTTTAAATTTTTTATTTTGCCCCCAACATTTTGTATCTTTTTAATAAAAACCAAAAAATTAAGTTCCAAAATAGTCATTAAGAGGTGGGACACTTAACTGTCATACTTTGGGGCATTATTTTAACTTCTTAAGTTTGTAGGACCGAAATAGAGACATAAAGTTGATTTTTTTCTATTTGTCAATCGAAGGTCACAACATCTAGGGGAAATGTTCCATTTCTGATTTCTACCACAGAAAATGGTGGTATAACAATTTGGTTATAAAAGACTGTCACCAAATCAACGTGACATTGTAAACAATAATGTCGATGTAGAGTTCAAAATTTCAGCTTAACATGGAACAAAGTAAAAATAGACGCAATGTAATAATACTATTCGTATACAGAAATAACTAAAATATTAAAAATAACTTATTAAATTGTAGGTATTTTGTATTTTTAATTCTAGTAGCTAGAAGAAGCACTCGTCCAACAACCAACCTAACAATTTGTTCTTTTTATTTCTACCAATATGAAGAATGAAAAATTTCAAGAAATTCACATTCAAATCCTGTACCAACATCAAGGCAAAAAATACGATCCTGAATTGGCATGTAGAAAAAAACGTTATATGTAGATGTTTATTTGTTACTTAAAAGCGGCCCCTAGACGCTCAATAATATTGTGCAATAATTGATATTGCGCAATATTATTGATTGGAGCGTATATTGAAAGATTGCGCAATATATTGTGTCAATCAAAAACTGTTTGAAATTATTGCGCAATGTGTAAAATATTGGCCTGTCTGTGGATACTATTGCACAATATTAATTCATTTTCACGACCGCTAAATATAGTGCATCTAAAACTGACGAAAGGGCTTTTATAAATGAATGCATTGAGGTATAAAAGTCGCTATCAGCCCTATGGAATATGAAACAACATTAAGTTACAAGGGTGTACATAGTACAGTGTGTCCACAGATTGAGTTCACAAGAGGGGAAAATTTTTATTTTTAGTTTTATCGAGAAATGTCGTTCTTGATAAAAAGTTTTGCTTGTTGTAAGACCCCAGGAAATTTAAAAAAATCATGTTTTATTTAACCTGCTTCATTTTATAGTCAGTTTTCTGTGAAACCATATGAAATTTTGTATTTCAAAACTTTAATGTCATTATTAAGCAATAATCATTTCAGATTGTGCAACAGTAATCGTTTGTTTCTAATCAATAACAAAAATAATAATGAAGAACTAACATTAAGTAAAAATGAACACCAACTATTTGACGTAGCCTCCACCAACCTCATAACATTTTTCCACTGTAATTCGAAATACTTTAATTTGAGAGAATTATTGCTTAATAATGACATATCACCCACTAGGTTATTGTTAAAGTTTTGAACTTAGTGCAAAATTTCATATGGTTTCACAGAAAATTGACTATAAATGAAGCAAGTAAAATAAAACGTGAATTTGTTTTAATTTTCTGGGGTCTTACAAGAAGCAAAATTTTTTTTATCTAAAAATAAAACTAAAAATAATAGTTTTTTCCCTCTTGTGAACTCAATCCGTAGACACACTGTATGTATATATACAGTAAGTGTAAATATATTAGCAAAATTTAGTTTCCAATGGCACTTTTCCCTCATTGTTAGAATAATTACAAAAGTTATCTCTTTGTTACGTTTAGAAGAATTTCATGAATAATAATAATAATCATTGCTACAACCCATTACCTGGCTAACCAGTAACCAGGCCCCATAAACTAGAGTTTGTGCGGGAGGAACTGGGCGACTAATATTATTACGCAGGCCCATCGTGCGGTTGCAGCCGACTTACAGATGGTATAGCTCAAATCCCACATTTGTATTACAAATAAGGAATAACTGCAGAAAAACCCTAACTAGATTTGCCGGTTCCGGGGTGTCGAACCCGGTCCGCTCAGGTGAGAGTCCAGCATGCTAGACACTACACTACCGAGGCTAATGATAAGAATAAGAAGATTGTATTCTTCAACAGCCTGCGACTAATCTTTCCCTTTCCAGGTCTTCAGTAGCAATTTGTCCTACATTGCAATAAGTTGTTCCTTTTTTTAGGAAATTATGCAAATAACAACAAGCTTAAAAGACTGCTTTTTTCAGATGATAAATTAATACATCTTTGAAATTCTTTTTATTTCACGCCTACACTACGGGAAAACCAACAGCTAAGGTCATCTGTCCCCCATCTAACATGCAACACGAATACACACATTCATAGACGAGGTGGCGGGATCTTCCAATTAGAAAAATCTCGTCGCTCCAAGTGGGATTCGAAGCCGAAATGAAATTTCTCTATCCAATTAGAAAAATAGCATAGACAATTGACCTTTTCATCAAACCTGAAATCTTTCTTTCGGTTCTAATGCTAAAAACGCCAAAAGTAAACACCGTTATTAATTTTAGTGTTGATGTCACCAGATAAAAGTTGAAATCTTATTGTAAAAGACGGTTTAAAAGATAATATTATACTTACTTTTTACTTGTAGCTTTAGGGCTCACAAAACGTCTGTCAAGGTTATGTTTGTGTACTTTTTGTTTATATATGACGTTTGATCATAGCGATGTTGTTGCCATGATAAGTTTCTAAACAAAAGTAACTAGACCAGTAAGCTTAGCCAATATTCAGAAGTCAAAAAGGTAGGCCCGTTTTTAATTCTGCACTTCACCATTGGCGGGAAAAAAAGCTCAATAGGCGCAATTTTAGTAATGATTGGCCACTAAGTTCAGACACTCGGCTTGTAGAAAGCGCTGATTGTGTTCTGCTGACGGTTTCCGGTAAGGTGCACCGTTCTATTAGAAAGAGAATGCCATTTACTATTACTGCAGTTTGTGTCCTTGTTTTGCTTGTTATATTGTTTTTTGATTGTGAGGTTATAAAAAACATTTAAATGTATTGTTTTGTTTTAAAAATTCTGGAAACATGTAATATTGGTTATTTATTGCAAAATTGGTAGTTGATAATAAAAATTCCAAAGGCGCGCAAATAATCCCCACCAATAGCCGTTAACGTCGGCGTCGCTTCTACGCAGATATTTTACGCTGCTGTTGTCTCTATAACCAAAGATTCCTCTTTCTAAAATATTCTTTGGTTTTTGATTATCGATAATAAAGTTAACTACAGTTTGTTAAAACCGGATATATTAGAGACCACATCTAACGAGATAACGAGATATCGAGAAAGACGATGATATTAAGAATTTATTGCAAATGCAACAATGAATGATCGATTTGTTGATTGAAATCTATCATGTGCAAACGATACAGGTGAATCTGAAGAACAGAGATATTAATGTTTATGTTTGGCACTTATTTCCAAAGATGGCGATATTAAGATTTTCTCACCAAAGAGCAATATTAGATGCTGTTCGTGGTGGTTGTCGTTTGTCAACGATCGTTTTTGACGAGATTAGATGCTGTGCGTGATACATGCTTCTCACTGGAAAGTGTAATATTAAGAATTCCTCCAATCCTCCAAACTTTTGTATTTTATTCGACATATTAACAAATCGCTGCCAGGTTCTGATCTGACCTCTATCTCACCTAGATTATTCTGGGCTTTTTGTTATTGATAATACAATTTATTAGCGGTCATTGTCAGGAATAGAGATATTAGAGACTGCCGTTGATGCATACTGCTAAAGGAGGCTATATTAAGAATTCTCCTCAACAATGGCTGGGCTGGTGATACTGTTTACTGTCTCTGGGGTGTTCTTGCACCTGTTATACCAAAGATAGCTATGTTAAAAATTTAGCTGCCCTCTGATTATTCATGATACTATTACTATCAATACAATATTAGCGATGGCGCTATTAAATACTTTTCGCAACAAATAACAGATCGCTGCAATAAATAGCAATATTACAAGTTATGCTTAGCACTTGTTGCCAAAGGTGGATATATTAAGAAATCTTAGCTCTTAAAGTTGTTTATAGCATTTATTGCCTGCGGAAATAAGATTAAAGGCCTTTCCGTGTTTCTGATACCCAATACTATGTTATATATATATACCGCTGTAAGGTCAACTATATCTAAGACTGCTGTTGCTAATATCGGCAAATTTTCTTTGACTTCCGATTATTCAAATGATAATCACAGAACGATGCCAAAAGAGGCGCTAACTTATTGTTAAAGGTGACAATATTAAAGATTGTTTTCAACACTGAATGGCCAGTATAAGAAACAGTAATCACTGCAAAAGGCAGCGGTATTAAGAAACGTGGCTTCTGATATTAAGGTAGTCACTACATCTAGTCAGCTAGGCCGCACTGGTCGATCAGAGTACCGCGAAACGACGCCATATTGGGGCAAAAGAAGCACGAAATTGTTCATTATTTTTATCTGTATTGAATTTAAAATGTGATTAATTAATTCATTCATTCATGAGTAAAGATCACCCTTCTCTGCCAGAATATGGCGGCGTTTTGCGGTACTCTGATCGACCAGCGCGGCCTAGGTGACTAGATGAAGTGACTCTATATTAAGGGCCATCGCAGTGCCACCTGGACGAACTACAGAAACAAGAGAGGTGTTTCGTACTACTTGCCTTTGGAACTTTAAATCATTAGTTCAAAAACAGCGACACCTCCTGTTAAGAAAGGGAGTTAATCTTAGTATCAGATTAATAAAAAACTTGTTTTTACTCTAATAAAACTAATCTTAATATGCAATGTTACGGATTTATGTTTTTATGAGGCTTTAAATAAACCTTTTTCTTGAAGCTACGCATGTTTTTTCTACTATACTTTACTATACTTTAAATATACCCATAAGAACTTAATTGATTAAAATTGGTCGCCATGGTAATTAAACATGTTATTAACCTAATAGTGAGATGTTAATATGGTCCTACTGATATTAATCTGGAAATAAGCATACGTACACGTTTTCTTTACAATTATTATTTCATTTCATTCTAATAAAAAGAGTTTATTTTTGAAAATGTTATATTATATTTCTAATTAAATGATTCGTAATTTCATGAATTTCAAAGTTATAAATCTTGAAATTGAAAACTTGAAAAGTGAAATAGTAGAAAAAAATTAAATAAATATGTTCACAAAATAAATTTCAAATTATTCAAATAAATTGAGTATTCATCTTTTTATTGGAACAAAAAATCGACAATCATAAATATATACTTCATAGACAAGGAGCGGTTTGTATGCATCGTATTCTCATGAAATATTAACGAAAATATCTAAGCGAAAATCATATCAAACTCAATCTCCGTGATTTACAACAGGTGCGCGCAGGATCTGCACCACCTTCAAAAGCCTCCAGGAAAATATGGATGCCAGTTATGTTCCTAATAACCCCCAGTTTGGGTTACAACTCGAATGCAACTGGACCGCCGGTGTGCAACCTTGTCAAAATTCATGCCAGGACGAACTTTCAGCTTGCTGGCCTGAAGATATGGGCTCTTTCACGTTACCTCTCGATTTAGAACCGTTACCGACTTTATTTCCATTTTCTCCTTGTTCTAGCGCGAACGGCTCGTTTAAGTGAGTTCTTTATTTTAAATAGAAAGTGAATCCGTATGACTTTTATTGTTATCATTCTAGAACTGAAGACTCGACAAATAATAATTCCTTCCCATTTATAAGAGATAATAAAGCTCCAACATCGGATATGGCGGATGTATTATTGTCCTTAAAGCATGCCGTGGTTCATCCAGGACAAACTGAAAGATACGATAACCAACAGCAAATATACCATCCGCAAGTATTATTATCGCCCGGTGGTTATTCAGGGACGTTATGCGAACAAGGATTTCCTCAACAAGCCTCAATGTTTCCTAGTATGTCTGTAAATGTGTCGATGAACATGACAATGCATGGATATCACCCTAATTCTAGTTATCCTACTGGAGAAGTCACTTGTCCGCAGGTAAAACCATTAGATTTCTTTAAAATTATCCTTTCTACTTCTTTCTTGTTTAAGGTCCAATGGAATCCAGCTCCACAAATGCCTGTCGCTGGTGGTTATTCAACGCAAGGCCTATTAAGTCCAAGTTATGCTGGTGCTACTTACTCATTTACGGCTGATTTTCGTCCGCCACAAGATGGATCTGTTATTTCAGCTTCTTATAAACCTGTGTCTGTGTCGTTTACGTCGCCTAGAAGAAAACATTATCAAAGTTCTTTGGATGATGAATGTCAGAAGCCTAACGTTTGCAGAATATGTGGTTAGTACAAGTTCATATTTTTAAGTTAAATATTTGTCAACGTGGTTCTTGGTGTAACGCTATAAGTTATAAGAAAATGCATTTCACATATTTAAAAGGACAGAGTACGAACATAAAGCATCTAAATCATTTATTTAGAGATATTATCTCTCTAGGAAGTTTCCTCAGGATGGCCTTCAAATAACTTAAAATAGACTTAGAATTTAAGCAAATATTTTATAATAATACTCTTTGGTTATTGGAATACACAAATAATAGTATATTAAAAAACGAGTTTCATAAGGCATGATTTCTTGTACGAGTCCAAATAAAGGACGAGTGCAATAATGAATTATGAAACGAGTTTTTTATGCTATTTTTTCTATTTTGCGTCTTTTATTCCCTTTTCAAATAAAAAAATCGCATTTTCAAAATTTAGGGAATTTTGTGGTAGTTGACAACACTGATGTGACATTTGAAAATTCAAATTTTTACAGAAGTTTTTGTCGATTTGCTTTTTTTTCAATTTTTTTCAATGCTACCAACTCTGAAAAAGTTGGGCTATTAAAGCACTCAAATGAGCTATTAACGCACTGTTTTGGGTGCTTTTTTATTATAGACGCAAAATAGAATAGTATATTAAAATACAAGTTCGAGAAAGCATCGATTCAAGCACGCGTTTGGAATTCCAACACGAGCCGCGTAGCGGCGAGTGGAGGAACAAACAAGTGCTGGAAGAGCTTTCTGAACGAGTGTTTTATACTATTTTTTCTATTTTACGCCTCTTAATTCCTTTTTACAGAAAAGAAATAAAAATTTGAAATTTAGGGAATTTTGTTAAGGTTGGGTACAATGATTTAGTATTATTTAAGAAGGCTGTGGAAAATTCAATTTGAATTGTCATAATTTTTTCTTGAAAATGAGTTCTGAAGATTTTTCATGTACTCCGCCCGAAATTCGAGCAAGTGCGGCCAATGTTGTTACCAATTTATTGCCAGAGAAGTCCAGATCGCAATATGAAAAACAGTTTTATCAATTTTTAGAATGGTGCAATGGAAAAAATGTTGGAAATATATCAGAGAATGTGTTACTGGCCTATTTTGATGAGCAAAGTAAAAAATACAAACCATCTACTTTGTGGAGCACCTATTCAAAACTTAAATCGTGTCTTGATATATACAGGAATGTCGACATATCAAAATATGTTAAACTGCAAGCGTTTTTGAAACGAATGTCTACAGGTTATCAGCCAAAAAAATCAAAAATATTGGAAGAGAGCGACATTAACAAATTCATTAAAGAAGCAGATAATAAATTGTACCTGGCGATGAAAGTGGGTGTAAATTTTATTTATTTTGTAACTGTGTACAAACAATATAATTTTAGGTTATATTAATAATGGGTTATAGCGGCGCGTGTAGGCGCGAAGAATTGACAAACATGTCCATCGATGACGTTGAATATAGACCTCACTCAGTTACTGTAGCAGTTCCTAAAACAAAAAACAATGTACCAAGACAGTTTATGATAACCAACCCAGACTGGGTTGATTTAATTGCAAAATACGCAGCCTTGAGACCGAAAATTGTTACACATAAACGTTTCTTCTTAACATATCGTGGTGGTCACTGTGTAAATAGTCCCATTGGGATTAATACTATTGGGAAAATTTCAAGAAATATTGCTGAATTTCTTCATTTACCAAATCCAGAACTCTTCACTGGACATTGCTTCCGAAGATCGAGTGCAACACAGTTGGCTAACCAAGGCGGTGATTTACTAACTATAAAACGACATGGAGGATGGAAATCATCTGCTGTTGCAGAGGGTTATATTGATGCATCTTTGAAGAAAAAGATTGAAGTTGCACAAATGCTTGGTCATCAAACTGTATTGCACTTACCTGATTGTTCTAACCATGACACAGTAAACAACCTTAATTTGGAATTACCTGGATGTTCTCACCATACGGACGACGCTGAAAATAATATTACTGTATCAGATAGTAATTCTTTCTCTCATAATATTGTGTCAAACCAAAATTTACCTGGTATTACTTTAACGTCACATGACACTTCCAATGTTTCAGTTAATGTCTACAACAATTGTGTTTTTCACGGTAATAAAAATTGAAGTTATGATACCTACCCTTTTTCGTTTATTGCAATTTGACAAGTAGCAAGGTACAGGATAGCCTGATCGCTATTTTTATATTCTTCATACCGCCTGCTGGTGTCTAACAAGTTCACGGTACTTTCCGTTGTGACAGTTCTGTTAACGTTGATAATAATTGTCCATGATAATCGAAGCTGATTTATTAAAAACACATTTTGTTTCCATTCCCATTCACGATTTGACATTTGACGTTGACGTAAACGTCAAATTAAAATTTGGAAAAACTGCAATGTCGCCAACACCAGAAAAATAAAATACACTAGCTTAGTAAAGCATCCAAAATTCTCAGTAACGAACCCAAACCGGTGCTTTACTGGGTCTAGTAACGACGTAAAATAGAAAAAAATATAAATAATGGTGTAGTACCTACAGCAACAAAATAACGTCGATATGCTGTAGGTGATCATGCATACAACCAATAAGAAGCATGCTTTAGTTGTAACATAACCTTCAAATCTACCAATATGACAATTATCCTACTGCATAATTTTAGTTTTAATAAAATTCCACTAGAATGCCGGGTCCGCCCAATCTTTGGCGTATAGCCCCTTTATTTTCAAATAGTAGCGACAACGATTGATATCGCTGATGGAGCAAAAGCACCAGAACGATATTGGCGACACTGAATATTACCAGCTTTGACATTCCGTCTTAGAATAAATCTTAGGCTTAATAATAATCATGCACAAAAATATTCATAATTCAACATTAATTTGATAATGGACATTCATGTTCTGTAAAAATTATATAATTTTTAATAAATAAAATATTAATATAATATATACTTACATAATTGTAATTTTTAAACAACTTTTTATTAAATTTCCATAACAACTTGCATTTAGTAATCTTTGCTTTATTAAAGTTTGCTCCACGATGTCGCTACTATTTGAAATAGAGGGGCTATACTTTGACGCATTCCAAATTTAAATAATGAAAACTACGAATGTTAATATGATTAATGTAATATAAAAAATCTAATTGATTGTCACTGATATATTTTAAGGTTAGCATGTTCACAATATGTAAATTTACCCAAACATTTTTAAAACAACTACACGTACAGTGCTGCTCATTTGAAAGTGCACGACCCTTTATGTGTAATATTTCAAAATGACATCGTGTACTTTATATGTAATATTTCAAAATGACATCGTGTAAGTCAGGATTTCATGGGCTATGCGTTTAAAATTTTAAAACAATGAAATGTTTTTTCTTATTCATAAGTACTTGTTTAATAGTTATTTATTGTATAAGTGTTTCAGAGAGCATTTTATCCACGCAAGAATGTTTAAACGCGAGAGCTTGCTCGAGCGTTTAATTTTCTTAAGTGGATAAAATGCGAGTGAAACACGAATTGCAATACAACATTTTATCCACAATTACAGCGATTTAAAATCAGAATCGCCAAAATTTCATCTCATGTCATCAAAAAATGATTTGACATTACACTCTGACAGCGGATGTCACCTCAAAAATCATTGAAATTAACTAAAAAACATGGGAAGTGTTGAATCGTCGCTATTTATTTTCGATTGTTTATCGACTCCATTTGTACAAAACGCTGTGCAAGTTGGTGAAAATGGAAGAAAGTGATACTATTCCTGAGACAATTCTTGAGGAAGCTGAAGAAGCGACTCGCCAGTTATTGCCTGCGAAGTCCAGGGAACATTATGAAAAGGTATTTTCAGAATTTAATGAATGGAAGGAAGAACGGGGGGTAATGACAATAAGTGAGGAAGTTCTGCTATCGTATTTCGTAAATTTGAAGAAAAGGTATGCAATTTCATCCATGTGGTCGAAGTACTCGATGCTGAAGGCCGCTATAAAGGTCTATAAAAACATAGACATTGGAAAATATAGTAAGCTCATGGACTATCTGAAGAATCAGTCAAAAGGATACAGGCCGAAGAAAGCTGCAGTATTGGAAAGAACACACGTGGAAGAGTTTTTGACAAGAGCTTGCGATAAAGAATATTTGATGATCAAGGTAATCTCTGTCATTACATAGACATTGTAGATAATAAATTTTGGAATATTTTAGGTTGCATTAATAATGGGGGTGTCTGGTGCCTGTCGATGCTGTGAGTTGACAAATTTGAAAATCAGTGAAGTAGAAGACAGAGGCGAATACCTGATTGTTTCGATACCAGATACCAAGACGGACGTTTCACGAAAATTCACAATTCTAGAAGAAGGATTCTCTATCAACACTGTGGAGAAGTGTAGGAAATACATGTCCTTACGTCCGAAGAAGTTATCCATTGAGAGATTCTTTTTACGATACGCTAATCAAAAATGTACATCGCAACCTGTTGGAATTAACACTTTATCGAAAGTTCCTTCAATAGTTGCTTCGTTTTTGAATCTGGCGAACGCAGAAGCTTATACCGGCCATTGCATGAGACGCACTTCAACAACTTTACTGGCCAATCGAGGTGCTAATCTTACAACAATTAAACGACATGGTGGGTGGAGGAGCTCCGCCATAGCAGAAACTTATATCGAAGATTCTGTATCTAATAAGCTTGATATCTCAAGAAAAATCCAAGGTTCTCCTGGTACTAGTCGTTCCTTACTAGAGGAGACGTCCATTGTTCCTACAACTACTATTCGTTCTGGAACCGATAACAACTACAAGCTTCTTATTAATGGAAACGAAGTGAAATATGATAAAACAAAAAACGAAATGTCTATTAATGTAAATGTTAATGTCAATATTAATAATAAATAGAATGCGATTGATTTAAGATTGTATTTTTTCATTATTCCACTAGTGGAATAAAGTGATTTCATTATTCCACTAGTGGATAAAGTGTTACTTTATACGGTTCGTAAGTGTGGATAAAACTTCAATTATAAGGTAATTGTGGATAAAATAATTTATTTATCAGGTTAGAGTAGTTATAGAAAATATAATCAAAGTAAATTGGGCCTATCGTGCACTATCAAATTAGCGGCAGTGTACATATTGTTGTGATTTAGAGGGGTCAAAAGAAAAAAAATTTATTGTTGTGAATAATAAACCCTCCAACATTTGATGATGGATGAAAGGTTATAAATTGCAAAATAAATTTGTTATTGTTGAAATTCACAAACACAAAATCATGGTAAAACAGTCTGAAAATATACACAACTAAGTACAGTAGAGTCTCGTTGATCTGAATCTACGTTAATCCGAATACCACTATAATCCGGACCCGCAATTTATTTACATTGGGTTTATTGTAATCCGGATTTAAAGGTTTTAATAATCCGAACTTTCAAATTAATTGTTTTTAGTCCTCAAGTTTTGTTTATAGTAACGAATGCAATGGATATTCAGATGTGTAATTTGATACACACTACCGTTGTAGATAAAATAAATGATTTTATTTTATTTATGTTTACGTTATATAAATTTGTCTGGCAAATTCTTATCATAAAAGTCACGTATTTTCTAGAAGTGGTTACATTGCAACTTCACAATTCGTATTAGTTACAAAGGTTTATAAGTTAAAAAAGAATTGATACTTCTTTTACGAATTACGAATTTATGTATCTCCGCCATACATAAAAAGATTTTCTGTAAATTTAAAAATTGTTAAATGTTTAAAGACCGCATTGTAACTTAATATTAAACATTTCCATATTTGTTACAAAATCTGAAGGATCATATAACATCATATAAAATCATCATATGATCATATAAAAAAACTTTAAAACCTGCGGAATATCCGGAGATGGAAAAAAAGTTGTTTGGATGGTTTTTGATATGTCACCGATACCCTCCGAAATTTTGGACGAAAAGGCAAAGCATCATTATCCAGCAGCGTGCGGTGCATATGAACAGTGGAAGCCGTCGCGATGCAACGTATATCACGTATTTCGCTATCACACTCGTACGCTATGGTTCCACTGATTCGTATACTCTGCACGCTACTGTGACTTTATTAAAGATGGTTTCAAAACGATGACGTCAGGGCGAGTAAAGATTGGATACTTAATTTTAAAAAGACAATTTGCGTGTGTTAAAAATCGCGGAAGAAAAGCTGTTCAATGATTCGCACGTAGTGAAGCCCTTTAAGAAATAGTTGCAAAGCGATGGATTTGCAATGGGTAGTAGAAAATTTGGAACAACTGTGATGCCGGAAGGTTTAAAAGAAAAATCTATCTAACGTATTAAGTTAAAAAAACAGGAAACAAGTAAAAATCACCGCCTTTTTTGGTTAACGATATATTAATGCAGAATATTATTTATTGTGTTTTTAAAATAGTCTTTGCGTAAATATGTTTGAGTTCTTTTTAAATAAATGTTTTGCAGAATGTTTTAAATGCATTTATTTACAAATAAAACATTGTAACTCTACAGACGCGGTAATCCGAAAACCGCGATGATTGGGATTGCCCCTGTTTTAATTAGTCCGAATTAGCGAGACTTCACTGTACTATCACTTACCTTTATAAAAAAAATTCTCCGGCTATAATTTCTAAACTGGAAAACAAGTTCCATAAATGCATGAGACGAAATCAGGCGGGTCGCTAATTAATTAGGAAGCTATTTAAATTATATCTGTAAAACGTTGTTAATGGACCAGACACAACTAAATACACAAATAAATTTCTTTTTAAACATTTAAATGGATAACCTTATTTATTAACACAGAAAAGAAATAAACATTTAAAATTCCATGAAGAAAAAAGTATTAAAATTAAAGAAAATCAAATTAAATCTCGGTGTCAAATAGATTTAACAAAATAAGAATTAAGAGACATTCTAAATTCTCTTTGTCCTTTTTAATTCTTATCTGATCAATCCAACAATCTTAAATTACTATTAATTAAAAAAAAACTAAAAATTGAAAATGATTTTAAATTTTAAAATTATTTAGCGCCGCACAAAAAAGTTAATTGTCCTAACTTGAAAGTTATAAGATAAAATTATCTGCTTATTTGTTGATAAGATGTTCACATTCCATGTCATCCTTCAAATGGATTTTATTTGTGATCGTTGAAGATAATTATAATTATTAAAGGAGCAACACGTATCTTCCATGACGTGAGTACATAAAGTAATTCGGTTATTTGCAACAAGATTCCATTACCTTCCTTTAATTCGTTCCATACAAAATAAATTTCCAAACATTTCTCCAAATAATAATAACAGTCTGAACACCAAATTTAAACACTGCAAGTAGATAGGCTATGTGAGTTCTAGCCCAAAACCCCATGTTATTTCTTATGAAGGTCCGATTTAGCAAAAAGATCACAAATCCAAGATGGCGACCGCGCCTATTGCGCTCTGATTGTCTATCCCCACTCCTGTAGACACGCCTGCTGCTCTCTGATTGCTTACCCCCACTCCGGTAGCTCCTCCCCTTGCTTCTGATTGGTCGTCGGGCGCCATTCTACCACACCCGCTATTACGGAAATCTGTGTTACCGACAACCTGTGCATCGTCAATAGAGGGCGTCATGAAGAAATCTGTTATATCGATTACGCATGTAGTGGGTGATAGAGGGTGTTTCGAGGTTTATCATTTTATATTAATAAATTTCACCGATTTCTCAAATAATTATCGTCATTCATAATTTAATTACATATAATTACAGCATTAAAAATTTGAAATTCAGCTTTAAACGCGAATCACGGACCTGCGCAATATAAACGACCCGTCAGTTTTCTATCTATCTCTACCATTATAAGTCCGCGTAAGTTGGCTACATATGGAAAACTTTGTTATTATTGATTTTATGAAAAACAGTTATTCTTCATAAAAAGTTCTGCATGTTCTAAAACCCAAAATTCAACCATCAGATATTAAATTATATCAGTCGTATCATAATAATCATTTTTGTTCAAGAGTAAAGTACCTTCATTTTTGACCATATCGAAAATTTTTAATAAGAAAAGATGTTATAGATTAAAAATAATTTTTAAATATTCAATATTGTTTATTTACAATTACAAAATATTATACTTACATCTTCTCTGTCTCTGTCTCTGTCTCTCTCTCTGTCTCTGTCTCTGTCTCGGTCTCGGTCTCGGTCTCGGTCTCGGTCTCGGTCTCGGTCTCGGTCTCGGTCTCGGTCTCGGTCTCGGTCTCGGTCTCGGTCTCGGTCTCGGTCTCGGTCTCGGTCTCGGTCTCGGTCTCGGTCTCGGTCTCGGTCTCGGTCTCGGTCTCGGTCTCGGTCTCGGTCTCGGTCTCGGTCTCGGTCTCGGTCTCGGTCTCGGTCTCGGTCTCGGTCTCGGTCTCGGTCTCGGTCTCGGTCTCGGTCTCGGTCTCGGTCTCGGTCTCGGTCTCGGTCTCGGTCTCGGTCTCGGTCTCGGTCTCGGTCTCGGTCTCGGTCTCGGTCTCGGTCTCGGTCTCGGTCTCGGTCTCGGTCTCGGTCTCGGTCTCGGTCTCGGTCTCGGTCTCGGTCTCGGTCTCGGTCTCGGTCTCGGTCTCGGTCTCGGTCTCGGTCTCGGTCTCGGTCTCGGTCTCGGTCTCGGTCTCGGTCTCGGTCTCGGTCTCGGTCTCGGTCTCGGTCTCGGTCTCGGTCTCGGTCTCGGTCTCGGTCTCGGTCTCGGTCTCGGTCTCGGTCTCGGTCTCGGTCTCGGTCTCGGTCTCGGTCTCGGTCTCGGTCTCGGTCTCGGTCTCGGTCTCGGTCTCGGTCTCGGTCTCGGTCTCGGTCTCGGTCTCGGTCTCGGTCTCGGTCTCGGTCTCGGTCTCGGTCTCGGTCTCGGTCTCGGTCTCGGTCTCTGTCTCTGTCTCTGTCTCTGTCTCTGTCTCTGTCTCTGTCTCTGTCTCTGTCTCTGTCTCTGTCTCTGTCTCTGTCTCTGTCTCTGTCTCTGTCTCTGTCTCTGTCTCTGTCTCTGTCTCTGTCTCTGTCTCTGTCTCTGTCTCTGTCTCTGTCTCTGTCTCTGTCTCTGTCTCTGTCTCTGTCTCTGTCTCTGTCTCTGTCTCTGTCTCTGTCTCTGTCTCTGTCTCTGTCTCTGTCTCTGTCTCTGTCTCTGTCTCTGTCTCTGTCTCTCTCTCTCTCTCTCTCTCTCTCTCTCTCTCTCTCTCTCTCTCTCTCTCTCTCTCTCTCTCTCTCTCTCTCTCTCTCTCTCTCTCTCTCTCTCTCTTGGCGAAATTAAATTATTATTATTGTAGTTGTATAATTTCCTCTTTTATAATTCATAAATGCTTCGAATATAATATAGGAACATAAACAGAAATCAGTTAGGCATAATCTCGAAAGAAGCAAAATATCTATAAATGCTATAACGAGGCATTAGTAATGTTATAAAATGAAAGATGATAATTTCTCCTTCATCTTGGTACCTAACACGGCTAATAAAATGCAAATTTAGAGTTAGTATTCATTGACAACCATCTTGAATTTGCTGACAAACATTACTTCACAAAAATTCAAATAAAAACACTTTAACATTTTGCTACATCCTTTTCTTATCACAAAACTAATCCTAAGATCCTATTAAACAAAATTACATAAACCTTGACACCAAAATTATGAATATAAACTAAATGTTAACATTCTAGACTCTTTTGAAACGTTACATTTCTGGGATTTCAAAGGTCCAAACCTTCTCTATACAAAGTTCCCCACTTTAACATTCTAGTGTCAAATGCACCCTAGAACCTGGTTAACAATATTGCAGTAAAATACTTTACTTAGAAATTCAAATAACATTGAAAAATATCCAGTTACTATGGAAAATCATGAATCGTCAAAGAATTTTCTTGAAATTCAATAATAAAAACTGTAAGTAAAGCAATAAATACTTGTGTATACCTTCTTACCTATGCCTTTAATAATTTTCAGGTGAAAACATGCCATAAGATATCTAAATGTCAAAATATTAACCAACGGCATAGGATCGTCCATGAAATTGAGTCTGTGAAATTCAAACAAATAATCCGTTTAATCCCTTATCATCTTATAGTGTAGTTGTAGTGTGTATCTTCAACATATTTAATGCAAAATTGTATTTAAAAAAAAATTGCGAAATCCTTTCGCCTGGATGATAGGCAACACATCGTGCATACATGTTATGCGGGATGTCTATATCACAATATTATAGAATGATAAATCTTGACAAATCACATTGGTTTTGTTTGTTTAAATATTTTTTGCCAGTTGTTCTAAACAAAAGGAAAAATTAAAGTTGAATTCACTCTAAATCTCGAAATAACACTAAACCAACTCGTGCCAATTTTCATTGGATAATAATTGTCACTTGAAGAACTTTCAGGGTATCAGAAGAACAAATTTAAGTATGTTTCTAAGAAATCTTACAACACAAAACCGATGAAACAGTTAAAAAATATTCCTACCTAATGACTTCTTTATAAGAGACATGGCCATTTCTAGGAATTTAGAATTGTCAACCCCGCAGCTCCTCAAAATGCGTGGAATCGGTGGGATATAGGTCCAAGTGCAATTAAATTTCCCAAATGAAAATTAGTTGGTGTTGTTATGAGTTGGGATAATTTATATTTTTCACCTATTCGTCAGATATGCGACAGATATGTTGTACGTGCCTATTAGTTTGTTTATGTTTTTCTATTTACTAGCAGTACTAAATTTGTCTAATCGAAGGTTATAAATTCTGTCGATCAACAGATCAACAGTTTTACGTTTCATCTTCACAAAAATTACTGTTTTATCCCAAATGTTATTTAAACATAAATAAACATCTAAAAAAATGTAATCATATAAAAATATATCTCTCTTAATTTCAGCTTTGTTCCGAGAAGGTATGAATCTTCGACAAACGAGGAGCACATGAATCGTTTACATAAAACTATGTGGTCTACTTAACGGATTAACGGCGATAACGGTCCAGAATTATGTGTTTCTAGAATTATTATACTATATTGAATATGTATTGGGAGCCCTAGTTTTAAGAAAATCAAAATGTTTAATTTGAAAACTACAAAAGCTTAGAATCTTTCTCATCTAAGAAGTTTCAGTGTTAGAGTTTTCTAGATTTCATACGCATAACTGTAAAGTGTAAGAGAAGACATAGAGCCCAGCTTTGTTTGGTTCCTGCACAGCTTCAGATGTTTTCAGTTACATTTCCTTGAAATTCTCTTGGGGCTCTTGAAGAGCTCTACTTTCAATTATTCAAAAATGATTTTGTGCCATCTTTTAATTCAGCTTTTTATTTTCCACAGGTAAAAGTTACGCACGTCCAAGCACTCTAAAAACCCACCTAAGGACCCATTCCGGCGAGAAACCCTACCGTTGCATCGACTGCAACAAATCGTTTTCGCAAGCGGCCAATTTAACGGCACACGTGAGAACTCACAGTGGTGAAAAGCCGTTCAGGTGTCCCGTCTGCGATCGACGTTTCTCGCAATCGTCATCGGTGACCACGCACATGCGAACGCATTCAGGCGAACGCCCATACAGGTGTAGGTTGTGTAAAAAAGCTTTTTCGGATAGCAGCACCTTAACGAAACATCTTAGGATACACAGCGGCGAAAAGCCGTATGAATGTAAGCTGTGCCTGTTGAGATTTTCACAAAGCGGAAACCTCAATAGGCATATGAGGGTGCATGGGAATGGTGGGTTAATGCCTACATGACTTTTGTTTCATAATTAGATTAATTATTATTTGTTGCTGTGAGAAATAAGGAGAAGAAAAAAGAGAGAGTGAAAGAAGAGAATGAAAAGTTATAATTATTGTTATTATCAAGAGGTTGTTAAAAATGATTTGGCTGATTTCGTTGAGTTTCTTTACAGGATTTTTAAATGAAGCCTTTACAATTTTGAGAAATGACGTATTAATCGGTCATTGTTCATACGGCTGATTTAATAGGGGTTGCTATACTATGGCAACATTAGATTAACTTTTAACGTGGCAGTAAGAAAGTAAATTGTCACATTTTAACCTATTATTTTGCTGTCATTGTCATTGCAATAATGCCATCCAATAAAAAAATAACTTACAACTAATAACCCTACAGATGAAAGACTAACGAAAAAACCGTGAATCACTATGCTCTATTTGGCTGCATCCACTTGTGATTAGCATCTCATGCAGATACTCCAGGTTCGAATCCCACTGACGAAATGTCTTCTTCGAACATTTTTAATTTGATAAAAGTATTCTGGTGTGTGGGCCCCTAAAAACATCATGAATGTATGTTGTCATCGGGTTTATGTTTATCATGAAAGTCGCAGTTTGTTTAGCTTAATCGCAAGTGGATGAATTTTGAGTTGCAAGCGTTAATAACATGATATCAGCTGTTGATATTGAGGCTATAGAAAATATTACCTCGTTGTGCTCGGAATCTCGAGTCTTTTCTTTAAGGGTCTACGAGTCGTCTTTTCTTTGATTATCTAAGATTAAATATACAACTTTCAAGTGCTAATTATATGTTCTAAAGTCTATATCTTTCTATCTCAGTAAATCCGTAAATCTTTATAAAGTATGTAGTGTCAATACTATATACGATACACAGGGTGTCAATTTAGTACATCTCCATCTCCATTTTATCTCCCAAACTAGCAAATATCAAGAAAAACTTTTATACAAATGTTTCTTAGTTGCCAAAGATGCATACTTTAAAAATACTTACAACAATACAGGGTGTTTCACAAAAGCGGAGCGAAAAAGGTTTTTCTTAAATAGGATAGGTACATAAGTCACAGTTTATTTATCTATTTGAATTTTAAAAACGTTTTTTGCAGGCACTATTCCTACAAACACTACTAAAATGTTACCAAGTTTTGTTTATGTACCGGGTGTTCAAATACTACTTTCATAATTACATAATTTTTATAAGATCAAATTGAGTTTACTCGATTTATTTTAAATGGAACACCCTGTATGTTTTACCGGAAATTAACCAATCCTAAAATGTTTTCGTCAATAGAAGAAGCGTTGCCAAATGATGAATTTTTTCCTTAAGATTTATAATTTTTGGAGAGGATTCCGACAATTTTAGCTTCTTAGAAATCTTTACAATCACTACAGTGTTTTTTATTTCATTGTACTTCAAAGTTTACACTTGAGTACAAAATACTTAATTAGGCTTATTATTTATCTGCAGCAGCTGACAAACGGGTGGCTTTCATCTTTTTAAAATTCTAAAAACGTTTGAACTTCTAAGCCATCTTGGTTAGCTTGAAAAACGTATTCTTCAAATAAGTATGTGTTATTTACTAATGGATCAACGCTTCATAAAAACAAACGGTTCTGTAAACCTACAAAATTATCTTTTATTCTAGAAAAACTCCCATACTATTCAAGTTTTGAACTTTCAACGTATGTCAGCGGTTGCTCAATGTTTATGGGCTATAATTAATGATGGGCCTTTTTCTTAAGCAGCACTTGATGGGAGATAATTTTTGCGCAAGACTTACCGCAGTATGCTTTACAAGAAGTTAAGAAAGATAGGTGGTTTCGGTTAGATGACGCTTCTGCACATTCCATCTCGATCAAGTTTTCGGAGGTGAATGGATAGGTCGAGGAGGATCAACTAATTGGCTTGCCAGATTTTCCGATTTAACCAGTATGAATTTCATTTAAGGGTATACGTAGAATTTTTGTTATATTGTTCACCTGCTGCTACCAAAGATAATATGAAAGAAATCATGAAGGAAGCTTTTCGAAGTATTACATAAACGACATTGATAAATATTAGGACACAATTTTATTACCCGCTTTGAGATATGCGTGAATCAAAATAGAAGACATTTCGACGAATTTCTTTAAAAAAAAGTTATTTTTATTCCTTTTTTTGTAAAATAACCTAAAATTATTGTGTAGTGCTAATATTTTAATAATAAAAATTAATGATTTGACAACACCGCCTCAGATGAAGAAGATATTTAAGGATTTGATAAAGTATTAATAGCATACAGAATTTGTTCCATTTGAAAAAGCTGAGTATTAGATTTACTGTTATAAAAATTGGAAGCCAAATCTGAACATACAGTACATAAACAAAACTTGAAAATATTTTAATAGTGTTAGTAGGATTCTCATAATAATATCGTATGCAAAACATGTTTTTAAAATTCAAATAAATAACTATGATTTATTTATTACGAGTTTAAAAAATCTTTAAAAAATTAGCAACGTCGTAACGGATTAAAAAGGAATCTATTGTTAATAAACAACTGATAGGGGAATCAATTCCGGGTGAAATATTTATTTCACTGGTATCTTATTTAAGAAAAGGTAAATTTTATTTATCCCGCTTTTGTGAAACACCCTGTACAGTTGTCAGTTGTAAATAGTTTTAGAGAATGCATCTTTGACAACCAAGAAACTTTGATATTGATTTTTTTTCGATATATAAATAGATCAGAAAATATCTAATAATTGCGCACGAAATGTCTCGAGAAACCCCTAGAACGACGCTTCATAACAATCTCTTATGCTTTCCTAATACAAGATATCCAACATTTGATTCAAAACATGACGTCAATTTATTATTTGCCGCTAATATCCTCAATGAAGGAATATCACCAATATTCTCTTATGCTTTCCTAATACAAGATTTCCAACCTAATACAAGATTTCCAACAGTTTGTGGAGACTTTTCGTCAAAAATCTTGTATTAGGAAAGCATAGGAGATTGTTGGTGATATTCCTTCGTTGAGAATTTTAGCGGCAAATAATAAATCGATGCCAAGTGCTGATGCAGAAACCTTCATTAATATCATACTAGAGACTACCAGATGGCGCACAATATCAATTTTGATTGTATTTTTTTATTAAACTAAATAAATATTTACTTATATGCTAATATGCTATTATGGTTCGTCAGGTAAAGTTTGAAATTTTATATTATGAGAGCAGAAGCAATTGCTGAGAATATTAGCGGCTAATAATAATAAATTGACGTCAAACGCTCTTGCAGAATCCTTCATTGGTTTCATGTTAAACTATACTAGATGGCGCGTAATATCATTTTTGAACTATTTTTAATATATTTTTTTATTAAACTAAATAAATTTACTTATATGCTATTATGGTTCATCAAGAAATGTCTGGAATTTTATATTATGAGAGCAGAAACAATTACTGATAATATATTTCTTTTCTTAAGAATATTAGCGGCTAATAATAAATTGACGTCAAACGCTCTTGCAGAATCCTTCATTGGTTTCATGTTAAACTATACTAGATGGCGCGTAATATCATTTTTTAACTATTTTTTAATATATTTTTTTATTAAACTAAATACATTTACTTATATGCTATTATGGTTCATCAAGAAATGTCTGGAATTTTATATTATGAGAGCAGAAACAATTGCTGATAATATATTTCTTTTCTTAAGAATATTAGCGGCTAATAATAAATTGACGTCAAACGCTAATGCAGAATCCTTTATTGACATCATGCAAAACCTTACTAGATGGCGCGTAATATCATTTTGAAAATAATATCATATTATTTTTGAATAGAGTTACTGCATATAGTTACCTAGGCCAGCTGGTCGACCAGAGTACCGCAAACCGCCGCCATAATGGGGCAAACGAAGCACGAAATTGTTCATTATTTCTTCTGTATTGAATTTACTCAAATCCACGTTTACTATAAAAGGTTCTTCTTATTCTGAAAGATCAAACCTCTAATATGTCAAACACGTAAAACGTGGTTTTAATTTGTCCATTATTAAAAATCACCCTTCTCTGCCCCAATATGGCGGCGGTTTGCGTTACTCTGATCAACCAGCTGGCCTAGGTGACTATACTCTAACAAACAAATGAAGGATCTAGCTCGCCGAAATTACGAGGGCTAACTTGCATACCGTATCGCGAATCACGCGGGCAACCTACGTCACTGACAGTCTTAACAGCTTATATAATATCAGTGTTGTTTAAAATCTGATCTTAAATTTTATGTGTTTACCAGGTGGTGATAACGCGGCGGCCTAGATCCTTCATTTGTTTGTTAGAGTATAGATGCAGTGACTCTATTTTTGAATATATATTTTTATTAAACTAAATAAATATTTACTTATATGCTATTACGGTTCATCAAGAAATGTTTGAGATTTTACATTAGGAGCGCAGAAGCAATTGTTGGTAATATATATTTTTTTCATTGAGAATACTAGCGGCAAATAATAAAGTGACGTCAAACGCTCATGCAGAATCATTCCTTGATTATCATGCTAAATATTACTGGATGGGGCAGAATGTCGAACTAACTGCACTACGAACGGAATCGTCCGAAAATCGGTGTCAATCCTTTCTTGCAGAGCCTTATAGGCTATCATCTGCATTATAATATAGGCCGTATTTGAACTTTTGGTGTTATTATACAATTTTTGGTGAACGTCCGGTTGTTCCGTCCCGTCTTATCTAAGACACGAATTGAGATAACCTCAATTAGCGCGCATTGCTACACGTCCAACGATACCAGGAACTCACTGGTTGGAGCAAGTTTACTATCCATCCTCTACTAGCTCTCCAGACTAGTACCAGAGCGATAAACGTGCTCACCGTCGGCACTCTTTCCTAGGAGATGGTACCTCGTCCAGCTTCGGACTTTCCCCCAGATTATAAAGTTGGGTACCACTACCCGATCGAATCCAACCTCAATTGTGGCAGGACCTGGTTTTTAAATGGTTTTCCGATCTCCCAGTTATAGGCCTGGTGTGCCCTCGACCCTCGGTATCTACCCTTTCGGGTGAAGTTGTCTTGAGAGTGAGAGACTATAATACCCCTTTACGCATCACTCCCTTTAAGAGTAAAGTTCTGCAGCTACTTCGGATCACAGTACCCGAACTAGTATCGGGTTATAGGGTGAACCTAATAGCTGTTCGAAACAGTACCTGGTGGCATGCAGTTTCTCATAGGCCCAGATTTACCCCTCTGAGCCGAGATAAACCTTACTTCAATTCTCCTCCTTAGGATACAATCAAACAGCGGGTTCCTAACGGTGACCATAGATGACCTTGTCCCAGGTAAGAATCGAATTCAAACACACCGGTTCTCATGCTAGCAGAGCTTTATGCCTCTGCAACGTTTATGAGTAATCCTCGAGAACACTTGCGTGTATCTCTACCACACATTGTTTATGGAAGCTTAGGCGGGATAGGGATAGACAAGCCTGGGATAGGAATGCTCGGACCAGTTCATTGGTCAGGTGCCGTGTGGTATGTGCTCGTGTTTTGAATTGAGTCAAACACCGCACATGTGCTAATACTTGGCCGTGTAATCATTTCTGCAATTTTCAAATTTGGCGCCACGTGTTGTGATATAAAATGACTGTCTTGGCCTCTTACCCAGACTAATTGAAAAGTCTCTAATTTTAATTTTAATAATAGATACATACAGGGTGTATTCTCGGTTTTGTTACATAGGCGAATAGCATGTTCGCAAGATATTGGCTCCCTCCACTTTATCATCTGCGTTAAATAGTTTCCAGGATGTAAGCGATTTTCTGGTATAGGAAATTAACCTTGTAAATGGAAAATTCGTTAATAAAAATTACCGCGTTCAATTTAGACATTAGGTGTAAATGCAAGAATTATTAAGCACAGTTTCAGATCAGGGAGCAAAATCACTCATCATAATGTTACGATTGCTACCGGTGTGGAAGAACCTTTAGAGGGGACTTCCTTTGTCTGGAAATTACTATAAATAGTAACCAATAATAAAAAAATATACACTGGGTACTTTTAGGACGTACTTAGTTCGCAATTATTCGATATCTCCTAAAAGAACTAAATATGGAGAAAAACTTTTTATACAAAAGTTTTTTGGTTGTCAAAGATGCAAGGTTTAAAAATATTTACAACAATGCAGGGCTATTCACAAACGCAGGAGAAATGAAGCTACGCCTTTTTTAAATGGGACGCCCTTGGATATTTTACCCAAAATTGATTCCCGTATCAGTTGTTTATTCAACAGCAGATTTTATTTTGAAATTCTTGCCATGTTGCCATTTTATAAATTATTTTTAAAAATTTATAAAATGGTCAATATGGACAAAATAAGTCACAGTTGATTCATTTACTTGAATTTATAAAACATTTTTGCAGACGGTGTAATCACAGTCCTATAAACACTATTAAAATATTGCCAAGTTTGGTTTATGTAGAGGATGGTCAAACTATACCTTCAAATTTTGATATTCAATCTTTACTGTTTTTCAAATAGAACACACTGTATGTTTTAGCGAAAATTAAGACTTCTTCTAACTCTCAACTAATTCTAAAATATTTTCTTTAATAGTACGGCGTTGCCAAGTTATGAATTTTTCCTTGAAATTATTAATCATTTGACAGAATCTCGACATTTTAAGCATCGTACAGCGTTTGAGAATCACTGTGATATCTTGTATTTCATGGTACTTCAGATTTTACACTTGAGTATAAAAATAGTTAATATTTAGGCTTGGGTGAATTTTATCTATTCAAAATTTAAATAACGTTTGAACTTCTAAGCCATCTTGGCTAGTAGTCATGACAAATAAATTAATCGTTCAATGTGTGGGGAAAAATAGAGAGGATAAGAATGGAAGGCTACCGACCTCAAAAATAGTAAAACCATCTAGCGAGTTGGATGTTAACTGATAGGAAGATGATTATATTTTGACGAGTTTGAATCGGAATTAGACGAAAATCTCTTACCGCCGAGCCATTCTTTCAGATGATTCGGAAACAGATGATAATCGCTGGGAGCCATATCTGGGGAATAGGGCGAATGAGGCACTAATTCAAATCCCAATTCATGAATTTTGGCCATTGCAATCGCTGAGTCGTCAATTTAAAAAATTTTTCAATTTTGTTCTTTACAAGTTTGTTTTAATTTTTGTTAATTAAACGGAAATTAATTTACAATTTAGATAACAAATTACAATTTTTTTATCTACGACCACCATAGAAAGTTACATATTCCGCACAATCTAGTAACTGTGAAAACGACCAATTGCAAACAATCTCCAAACTCAACGGTAAAGTATGTGAGGAAGGAGTTCTCAATAATCCGTAGTTCTATTAAAACGCCATAGATGTCACCACTTGCAATATTTATAATATTATTAATTATTTGAAATATAAAATGTTATAAATTTTAGATAAAGGTTAATTTATTTTGTTTAATTAATATTTTACATTAAATTATATTTCGAATGGAAATCCATCTAGAAAAAAAACTAAGGTCAGACCCGGGAATTGAACCGGTATCGCTCGGTTAGTAGCTACAGCGTAAGCATTGAGCTATCGAGAGGCCTTTCAATGATGGTTTTTTCTCATTATATAAAGTTACAATGATTGTTATTCAATTAAAACGTAAAATTAATTAATGTTTTACATTATTATATAATTTTTAATGTAATTTTATTTATTATTATTGCTAAATTACAATAAAAACATTGAAAACATTTATAATTTGCTACATAATGCGAGAATATTTGACATTTTGCGCAGAGGTTAATAACCTTGACAATTGAATTGTGATTTTTGTACATAATATAAATTATTTTTTGAAAACGAGTACATACGTATGATTATTTAGCGGTAAGTACTAAATAGTAGATTGACTGAAATTATACAAATTGTAAACGTATTATTACTATTGTCTTTACAAATTTAATGTTTACTTTTGTCGTTTTTAAAATTCTAGATGTATCATGAGTGAATCCGATGAAGGAAAATTGGGGTGTACACTCGTACACCTCCAAACATCGTGGAAGCGGCTCACATTACATCTCTTAATTTATTGCCAAATATTTCAAATATGAATGCGAGTATAAATTCTAGGTTAAAAAACTTTCTTAGCTGTTGGTGGTTTATTACTTTTTTTGTTGTCGTAGATAAAGTATAGTGTGTAACGCGTGCAAAAACACCAATTTCTCACTTGTGTGATTGCGGCATGAGACGTAGTCGAAAATCTTCACACTCCACTCGTGAGAAATTGGCACTTTTCTGCACTAATAACATAATATACTATTATTAGATGTTTACATAATTTTTTAACATTAAACTTTATAACTTTGAACTTATAGAATATCTTAACTTCCGATCAATTTCGTAGTGGTCACATGCACATTAAATATTCTAGAATTTTCATACAGTGGAAATGCATGAAATGTACGTATTTTTCAAAACCATTTCAATAATCGACGGACCTTGCCTTGGATATAAACATTAATGACTTTGAAGAGTAATCAACTAGAAATAAAGTCAAAATATACAAAAGAATTGTCAGTTTGATGTATGTAAATTCTTTCAACCTTCTGAATCTTTACTGTTTGTTCAAATGGTTACAAATATTCGGTCAATCAGCAGGAGATGTTAATGAGGTGACATCTGTAGCTTCATTTGAGACAGCTTTTATATAACAGGTTTACCAATTGTCTAGATATTATCGTTATTACCAATCTAATTAAAACATAAGCTTTAATCACTCGCCTAAAAAAGTTAATTTTTTGTCTAATATACAGGGTGTCCTGTTTAACAGTCTACACTCAATCATTCGAACTGACTTCTGGATACAGCAATGAAATTAAAAGGGCTTTGCATAATTCGACCTCTAGTTTACGAAATCAGTGTTAGAACCCATCTTGGTACTTTTGCTGGTACCGGATATGACGTCATCGGGATTTTTCTAAATGGTACCATTAGGTTTTAAATATGAAAATCGATAGTAAGTGTGATTCTGAATACAAAAGTATTGAGGTAATATAGGCCTAAAATGCATAATAACGGAGCTAGAACCACTTAACGGGTTCTGTCCTGTTTAACAGTCTACACTCAATCATTCGGACTGGCTTCTGGCTAAAGCAATGAAATTAAAAGAACTTGGCATAATTCGACCTCTAGTTTACGAAATCAGTGGTAGAACCCATCTTGGTACTTTTGCTGGTACCGGATTTGACGTCATCGGGATTTTTTTAAACGGTACCATTAGGTTTTAAATATGAAAATCGATAGTAAGTGTGATTCTGAATACAAAAGTATTAAGGTAATACAGGCCTAAAATGCATAATAACGGAGCTAGAACCACTTAACGGGTTCTGTCCTGTTTAACAGTCTACACTCAATCATTTGAACTGGCTTCTGGCTACAGCAATGAAATTAAAAGAACTTTGCATAATTCGACCTCTAGTTTACTAAATCAGTATTAGAACCCATCTTGGAACTTTTGCTGGTACCGGATATGAAGTCATCAAGATTTTTTTTAAATGGAATCGGTATGTTTTAAAACATACAAACAAACAGGAAAACAGTGTTGGAAAACTTTTTAGTGCTTATGAGATATCACTAGTATTGTTCTGTGGTTAATCATTAAATATCAGCAACTCTATATTTTTATACGTTGCGGTCTAGATGGTAATAACCGTTCTTGTTGCTGTACACGCTATGGTGTTAAAAAATTAGATAAGGAAATAAAGGTTTTTTGGTATTGGGTCTGCTGTTACCTATTGAATAAGTACTATTTTTGTATCTAATACAGGTCGAACATCTCCTCTACTAGAAATCTAAATCTTAACATTAGGATATTAAAGAGATTAGTTTGGTTATTATCATTTTGATTCTAAAATTAAAAGCGCATTTGTTTGATGAATGCTATAACATAAGCGATTTAGTTAAGTGGTCGTGGCAGATATTATCTGGTGACATAAGGTGGAATCGCCCATGAGAAAGTTCTATTTATTAAAAGTCGTTATAGCGGTTTGGTAACAATGTTCCATTATTCGCTAATAGTCCAGTCAAATCCAGTCAACAAATAGCGGAAAGGTGAGATAAGTCCTTCCTTGTGGGTTGTCAAATAACCCCCTGAAAGTCAACAAAATGTAGGGCTCGAAGAGATAATAAACCACGCTCCCTAACGGTTTTTGTCGTTTTTTTTCAAAACTATCAGATGAAGGCATTTAGGTAAAATAAAGTTTATTTAAATCCCTACCAAAAATTTTTAATAGTATATTAAAATACAAGTTCGAGAAAGCATCGATTCAAGCACGCGTTTGGAATTCCAACACGAGCCGCGTAGCGGCGAGTGGAGGAACAAACAAGTGCTGGAAGAGCTTTCTGAACGAGTGTTTTATACTATTTTTTCTATTTTACGCCTCTTAATTCCTTTTTACAGAAAAGAAATAAAAATTTGAAATTTAGGGAATTTTGTTAAGGTTGGGTACAATGATTTAGTATTATTTAAGAAGGCTGTGGAAAATTCAATTTGAATTGTCATAATTTTTTCTTGAAAATGAGTTCTGAAGATTTTTCATGTACTCCGCCCGAAATTCGAGCAAGTGCGGCCAATGTTGTTACCAATTTATTGCCAGAGAAGTCCAGATCGCAATATGAAAAACAGTTTTATCAATTTTTAGAATGGTGCAATGGAAAAAATGTTGGAAATATATCAGAGAATGTGTTACTGGCCTATTTTGATGAGCAAAGTAAAAAATACAAACCATCTACTTTGTGGAGCACCTATTCAAAACTTAAATCGTGTCTTGATATATACAGGAATGTCGACATATCAAAATATGTTAAACTGCAAGCGTTTTTGAAACGAATGTCTACAGGTTATCAGCCAAAAAAATCAAAAATATTGGAAGAGAGCGACATTAACAAATTCATTAAAGAAGCAGATAATAAATTGTACCTGGCGATGAAAGTGGGTGTAAATTTTATTTATTTTGTAACTGTGTACAAACAATATAATTTTAGGTTATATTAATAATGGGTTATAGCGGCGCGTGTAGGCGCGAAGAATTGACAAACATGTCCATCGATGACGTTGAATATAGACCTCACTCAGTTACTGTAGCAGTTCCTAAAACAAAAAACAATGTACCAAGACAGTTTATGATAACCAACCCAGACTGGGTTGATTTAATTGCAAAATACGCAGCCTTGAGACCGAAAATTGTTACACATAAACGTTTCTTCTTAACATATCGTGGTGGTCACTGTGTAAATAGTCCCATTGGGATTAATACTATTGGGAAAATTTCAAGAAATATTGCTGAATTTCTTCATTTACCAAATCCAGAACTCTTCACTGGACATTGCTTCCGAAGATCGAGTGCAACACAGTTGGCTAACCAAGGCGGTGATTTACTAACTATAAAACGACATGGAGGATGGAAATCATCTGCTGTTGCAGAGGGTTATATTGATGCATCTTTGAAGAAAAAGATTGAAGTTGCACAAATGCTTGGTCATCAAACTGTATTGCACTTACCTGATTGTTCTAACCATGACACAGTAAACAACCTTAATTTGGAATTACCTGGATGTTCTCACCATACGGACGACGCTGAAAATAATATTACTGTATCAGATAGTAATTCTTTCTCTCATAATATTGTGTCAAACCAAAATTTACCTGGTATTACTTTAACGTCACATGACACTTCCAATGTTTCAGTTAATGTCTACAACAATTGTGTTTTTCACGGTAATAAAAATTGAAGTTATGATACCTACCCTTTTTCGTTTATTGCAATTTGACAAGTAGCAAGGTACAGGATAGCCTGATCGCTATTTTTATATTCTTCATACCGCCTGCTGGTGTCTAACAAGTTCACGGTACTTTCCGTTGTGACAGTTCTGTTAACGTTGATAATAATTGTCCATGATAATCGAAGCTGATTTATTAAAAACACATTTTGTTTCCATTCCCATTCACGATTTGACATTTGACGTTGACGTAAACGTCAAATTAAAATTTGGAAAAACTGCAATGTCGCCAACACCAGAAAAATAAAATACACTAGCTTAGTAAAGCATCCAAAATTCTCAGTAACGAACCCAAACCGGTGCTTTACTGGGTCTAGTAACGACGTAAAATAGAAAAATGCTTTTTCGTGCCTCGCCTTCTTTTTGTGTTATCGCAGAAAGAAAATATGTCATACATGGACACCATAAGCACTAAAAAGTTTTCTAACAGACTTCCTAAGCTCTAAATGTAACTACACTACTCCTGTCAACTCCATTGCTATAGCCAGAAGCCAGTTCGACTGATTGAGTGTAGACTGTTAAACAGGACATCCCGTTAAGGGGCTCTAGATCCGTTATTACGCATTTTAGACCTTTATTTCCTTAATACTTTTGTATTCAGAATCACATTTGCTATCGATTCTCGTATTTAAAACCTAATGGTACCATTTAAAAAAATCCCGATGACGTCATATCCGGTACCAGCAAAAGTACCAAGATGGGTTCTACCACTGATTTCGTAAACTAGAGGTCGAATTATGCAAAGTTCTTTTAATTTCATTGCTTTAGCCAGAAGCCAGTCCGAATGATTGAGTGTAGACTGTTAAACAGGACAGAACCCGTTAAGTGGTTCTAGCTCCGTTATTATGCATTTTAGGCCTGTATTACCTTAATACTTTTGTATTCAGAATCACATTTGCTATCGATTTCTATATTTAAAACCTAATGGTACCATTTAAAAAAATCACGATGACGTCATATCCGGTACCAGCAAAAGTACCAAGATGGGTTCTAACACTGATTTCATAAACTAGAGGTCGAATTATGCAAAGTTCTTTTAATTTCATTGCTGTAGCCAGAAGCCAGTCGGAATGATTGAGTGTAGACTGTTAAACAGGACACCCTGTATAATATGGATATGGGTATTGGAAAGCCTTTCAATTTTACCTAACATGGTTAAATGGCATAAACTAAATGTCAAAACTAAATTAAACGATCGCGCATATAAAACGTATAAGTGTGTGCGCAATCGATATTGCGCCATTAGTTGAAAGAAGTATAAAAACAATGCTTATTGGCAATTGAAAACGAACAGTATATAAGTCGGCGAGTTGTCCCTACTGTATCTACCTAGAGTTCCTAAACAAGCCATTTTTAATCCTGTGTCTACCTATACTGAGACGTAGGTTAAAATTTAGCAAAAATATTGATAAAAACACGGAGCGACATGGAATCAAAGACATACCGAATTATTTTCATAAACCTCTATAAGTCTTGCTTGAATTATTAACCATTCAGGGTCCTAGACTCCTATATGCAACAAACAGGCGTACTCAATTCAAAGTTTGAGAGGTTCCTTAGCTCAAACGTTCCGTTCATTCTATAGTTCTACAATTTCCTTATAGTATTAATATGTTTGTAAGAACTTAGTTTTATTAAACGACAGCTAAACTGTTAAAAAATGACCTAATCATTATCACTTATTCAGATTGTTTGCTTCATTTAAAGATCTTTTCGATAAATCCATCACATCATAAAATAATAATTTTCTAAATTGCATAACAATAAACAAAAAAAATCTTAAAATGATAATAGACCTATTTTAACCTTGAATCAGTCAGAGAAATACTTAAAACACTTCAGTATTTCATTTTTATTAGATAATCTAGTATGTCATATACGAATATTTCATACATAACTGTGTTACTATTTTTTAAGATTTAGTTCTTCAAGGTCAGAAAAGGAAATATTTATCTAGATTTTGTAACATAACTATTTGCATTATTGCAGTACTGATTAGATTGTACTTTGTTATCTATTTTTTTTATTTATCCAAAGTGTAATAGAATGATATTTTTACACGGTATTTTTAGAGTACAGTTAGTAGGTCACAGGTTTTGGATTTGAAAGTTGGCATAAAAATTTGTACTTCGTTGTTATGCAGTTGGCTTACCTGAAATAACCTCAAAAAATCCAGTGTCAAAAAATATTGAAACACCGATGGCAAACTGCACACTAAAAAACTGTAAACAGCTGCAACTGATATGAATGTCTGTCATAGAATAATAATAATTTTTTATTACAAAACTAAAAATGCAACGAGATTAAAATATCGAATTATTAGAAAGAAATAATAGAAATTATTTTAATAAAAAACCAAAGTTTCAATGAAATTGTTAAAATAAAAAGTATTTAAAAATCTAGTCATTTTGTATTATTATTATTACATATTATTGATTAAGTGGATCTCAATGTTAATATTATTTTTTATTATTATAATAAATATTGTATATAATAAGCTGTTGTAATTATAATGTACTTTTTTTATCCCTACCTTTACGTAAAATACAGAAAGCTTTCGTATACAGGAAGACCCGCAATGATTCAGGGCTGTTTGAAGTTACCGCCACGTTGGCAACACAAATATTTTTCAGACATTTTCATTCCTCTTTTATTTTACAGTGGCGTCTCAAAAATGATATAGCTTATAAATTTCATTAATTTTAAATGATAAATTTACCTCACAATAAAATCGTCCAACAAACTATGGTTCTGAAATAACTGTTTTGTAAAATAAGAAACCAAAAAAAATAAAGCAAAAACTCAATGAAAATCCAGAATAATGTGGCAAAGCACAATGATGTAAACGAAGAAATGACGAGTTGACGCTGTAGTTTGAAGCAACACTTTTCAATAGTGAAACGTGAAATACACTAAAACCTACGGCACGAAATCCCAACCGTCCTCACTCATTTTGGATACCTGGATACATACCAGATACTTTATTAATGTTTTTTATTTAGTTGGCGCCACTTGAAGCAATCTTCAATATAGTTTTTCATGAGCAAGGTTAGTAACAAAATAATATATTATGATATCGAGTGGTTTTTTAAATTTGACGTCAACGTAGGCTGTGAATAGTCGATTGTGAATTATTGGACAGAGGTTGGATTTGAACGTTTTGACCACGACCTCCTAGATCTCACGAGACGAAGTCTCTTATCCGGCCTGCGCACTCCATTAGTTCAAGTGTTTCTCCGCTGGCGCTACCAAACACGAAAATGCGGAAACGGATATATAACACGTAAACGCCAATTTCAAACTACGCTAACTTCGCGCGCTTTTATACTTTTTGTCGGTTTTGCGCGTATCGTCAATAAATTATATTTTCCTAATCTTTTAAGGCAGTTTTCTTTATTTTTTTAATATAATTACGTTATTTCCTTATTTGTTTAAATTTTCGTAGTTTTGTTGCTGTTTTTCGTTCACTTTAGTAATGGCAAATACTAGCAGAAAAAAGTATAACTGCCGCAATGCAATGTGTAATAGTACTGATCTTACAATATCATTTCATGAATTTCCTTCAAATTATACCTACCTTACGAGAAAAATGGTTTCAAATCTTACGTTGGGGTTATGGACACCAACACTCAACAGCAAAATAATATATACTTCTTTATTTCGACAGATCAACAATTACAGATACCTGAAAGAGTCAATTTCTACATCGAACTTCCTAAAAATATAACAGAATTAATAAAAGAACTCCAAACCTTATCTATGCATCTCGATTGCGAATTCTTTCAGCATCTGTAGCCCTTCTGGCAGGATACATTGCAAAAAAACTGAAGAAAGGATTGAATGTCAATAGCCTATTAGATTCTCTGTTAGCTGCCTCGTGTTCAAATTCACTGATAGCATTTGTAAATCTTCAAAACAGAGGTGCCTTAAAATACTCCACTAGAAGATTTACACTTTTAAGCAACCAAATAATCGAACTTGTAATACATATTGTAGAACATTTACCTGGAGAATGTAATCCGTCTAATATTCTAACATCACTAGGTATTTCTAACTCCAATTGCTTTTTCACAGTTTTTGGTTTGCCACGACCACAAGCAGGAACTTAGTAATATAATTCTTTAAAAATTGCTAAAACCTTGTTTGGCAAACAGAAACATTGCAAAAACGTGAACAGATAATGTACTTACTGCTCACTATCTCTATATCCTAAATCCAGCTCACGGGAAGTTATAAAATTTTAATTTCAATAATGTTATTGAACTTGTAAATTAATTTGAATAACATAATTAATTTAATTATATAAATTTATTTAATTAATTCGCAAAATATTTACGTAAACATGCAATGCTTGACATTTGTAAGGGTTATCTAACCTATATATCTTCAAGTGACAAATAAACATCAGCGTGTCAGCTAGCGCCAAAACGGCGAAATCTCGCGTTTTCTCAGAAACAAAGTTTATATGGGAAATCGTAAAAGTGCCCAGGCCGGATAAGAGACTTCGTCTCGTGAAATCTAGAAGGTCGTGGTTTTGACAATGACATTAATACGATCAAGATCCGTTCACAATCAACTACCCATAGCCGCCTTCGACGTCAAATTAAAAAAAACACTCGATATATTTGAATTTCAAATTGTATGAGCTTGCTAGATCTTGAGCGGATGTTTATTTATTTATTTATCATTGGGCATCGTATACTCGAAGCATCTCTCGTACTTTATGGCACCGATTACTTAAGTTATTTTATTTATATAGGGTAGTTAATGCCACCCAGAACATACAGAAATTAAAATGAGAAAAATCTAATAAGATCAGAGTTTGGTGTAGCCTTCTTAACTTGACATATTGATGTAAATGTTATTCTCAAAAACACCAATTCCCACTGTTTCGAAATTGTACCAATATAAATTAAAAAATATCGAATCATGAAAAGATAAACTAATATCACTTTACTTTGCCACTGTAAACAAAAATTGTTGTAATAATAAAATCTTGATTCTATAGTAATATTTAATGTATTCTTTTGTTTGTAATACTTTGTTAAATTCGATGTATTATAATAAGACACAGCTAGCTCTGATCTTATTCATTTTTCCCCGTATTAATTTTTATATGTCCTGGGTGATTTCAGACACGGTGTATACTGTTTTATACAACCGGTTTTATTTTATTTTCTGGCAACCATAGCAGTGTGTTAGATCTTGAATGGCAAGAATCAGAGATAACCTCGTTATATTTAACTGCTTAAAAGCCTTAACCTTATAGACAACAGAATATAAACCATATACTATAGATATACCATCAGACATAGAAACGACTGTGAATTGTACATCTAGACTAATAACTGTAGGCTATAGAATAGCCCATTACAAGGTTTTTAGCTATCTTAGCTACACCATGTATAATTTATGAATACGGTATATAGTGTGCCTTTATTTACTATTATATTAGACTGTCTATGGCCGATAGCCTATGGTCCATCAGAGCCTACAAGGTAAGACTTACAGTCTATGGTTTACAGTTACAGCCTACTGTACAGAGTCTTAGGTTACAGTCTATTGGTTATATTCCACATACTACAGTGTACGGTCTATAGTTATTATCTGTAGCTTACAGCTGAGTGATATACAGCCTACTCAGATCTCTACACTATACTACTACAGATCTCCGGAACTTTGGCTGCTGCCTACTATGTATGGCCTGTAGTTTACAACTTATATTATATGGTCTTCAATATATGCTAAAATATATGTTCGACAGTCTAAAACTTACAGTTTAGTCTAAAGCCTACAGATACAGTGTTTTTCATGGTCTACAGTATATGGCTACAGTATGTAGTGTTTAAATGCTCTGGTGCATAGTCTATGATCAACAATTTATAGTCTGTAATCTATGTCTATAGTTCACAGTGTACGGATAGTTCAAGTTCTAAGGCTTTTAATCTATAGTATACTTTCTAAAACCTACAGTTATGGTTTATAGTCTAAAATTTATAGGACAAAGTATATGATCTATATGGATTGTAATCTACGACCTACTGTGTATGCAGTCTTACGATTAATGTTTATAGCTAATGGTGATCTATAGTATAGGCTCTACTGTCTATTACCGTACAGTCTATGGTCTATCATGTAGTCTGTATGTCGCAGCTGATAGTATGTAAGGTGATGATGTAGAAGTCATAAACTTCAGATAGTTTCAAAGTTTATAGCATGATTTCTCAACCTTATTTTGCATTTGGAGCTCTATAAAATTAAGAGTAAGTACCGTAGCACACTTAGTAAGAATGCATAAAGTGTTTACAGGTAAGTATTATGGTATACAGTTCATGGATTATAATTCATTGTATAGAGTCTAAGATCTATGGTCTATTGTGTATTTCCTATAGTCTATGTTTATAGGTTATAATGTAGGAGACATGTTGTGTAGGATCTGCAGCTTATGACTCTATAACCTAAAATGTGTGATCTACAGCCTACGGTTCACAATCTAAAGTTCCATACCGCCATTTCGCTGAGTGAATGGCGAAATTAAAGCTGAACAAGATGAACATTGATGTTAAATACACCTACCGACTTCTTATACTTCAGTAGTTTGCAGACCAAAAATTACAAATCATAGATTTTAGACGATCGACTACAGATCACAGATTGAAGTGTAGTCTGTGGAGTATAGACCATAGATTACGGGTTTTAAACTGCAGACTGTAGATCATTGTCTATAGATCACAAACCTTAGATTCTAAACTCTAAATCATAGATTATAGCACATCAAGTGTTGACCGTTATAGAGCGTAAACTATGGGCCATATACTGTACACTAGCGACTATACCCGTAAACCCAACACTATAGTTTCGTTTGAAACATTAAACTCTAAACAAAAGACTAATTAATTAGCAACGTGTTTGTTTATCTTCTTTTTGCATACATCCAATAATGATATTTGGTATCGAAACAATTGGCAGGTACATGATTATTAAAAAATATATAACTTTTATTAATTATTTTATTTTTCATACTGACTGGTAAGGTTGCACGAACCTTTTGACTTTCTAAATGACTCGTTCGATTTGTATCGCGACACACTAATTTATTCAATCTGAAGGCTTAACTGAGTATTCAAAAACCTATTCCTCTGAAAATCTACAATAAGGTAAATGAAATCTATGATAAAATTGAATATCTAATTGATGTGTAACAACGAGAACTTTTATTATCAAAGCTGCGATATTTGAAATTTGCGCTTATTACTCACGAAACGTTATTAGAAACTTTTTAGTTTCATTTTAGGAATAACCACAGCATCTATTTTTGTGAGTAATACGGGTAAAATTTCAATTCCGGAATATGACACGCCACTGGCGCGCTAATGGACTTCTACAACTAACTTAACATGCGTGCGAGAGATACAAGGTTTCATTGGCGCCATTGTCGTCCCAAATCTCGAACCTTATACTAAACTTCACCGGTAAATATGTTTTCTACTCTGGAAGTAGGCTGTTTTATTTGTAATTGAGGGAAGTGAAAATTGACATTTTTTAAGGAACGAACGGAATTGCCACTGCCACATCTCCAACGGCAACGCGCGAAAAATTCTTATCTGTAGGTAGTAACTGTTGTAATTGTTTTGTCAAGACAATGTAGGTTGATTTAACTATTGGGACGTGCCAACGATTGATCTGTACTCTCGCGGTATTTTGTTAAAATAAATTATGCGGTAGGATGTGGTGGCTTTGTTGCAATTTGTTACCATTTAAATACAACGCAGCAAACCGCTAATACAACTGCTAACTTCAATTGGGTTCTTTATAAAAAATTGACGGTTTTATAAAAAAGAGATTTGAATTAATGGTACGATTTTCTATTTTTGCTTTTGTGTTAGTTTGATTAAACGGGAAATCTCTAATTACCTTGAAACGTCAACTTTGACATTTGGTTCTTAACATAACCCCACAGTTTGGATAACACAGTTGTGATGATTCGTTCAAGTAATTCTGGATTTCTTGGAGTGTATCTGAAAATTATAATTACTTTTATTATTTTTTTAGGTTATGTGGCTTATCACTTACAGCTTTACAAAAGATCTTATAAGAAATTATGGCGAGTTATTTCAAGCTTAAATAAAACAGACCTTAACAATTATTTCACTTTTCTCTTTCTTTAGAATACCACTATCACTGCGGCTATTTATCACTCATTGATTAATCACAAACCTGATGTCTTAAAGAAATTTAAAAAAAGGGAAATAATTCTTGGAACAGTTTCTTTTTCTACTGAAAGAATTTAACCTACAAACCTTCATTAATTGTCCTCGAATAATAAAATAAATTCGTGGAAATTTAAAAAGGGTGAAATAATTCTTTGAACAATTTCATTTTCTATTGAAAGAATTTCACCTAATGTTTATTTACAAATCTTCATTCTTGTCCTCGAATATTAAAAAAAATTCGTGGAAATTTAAAAAGGTTGGAATAATTCTTGAAACAATTTATTTTTCTATTGAAAGAATTTAACCTACAAACCTTCATTCATTGTCCTCGAATAATAAAATAAATTCGTGGAAATTTAAAAAGGGTCAAATAATTCTTCGAGCAATTTCATTTTCTATTCAAAGAATTTTACCTAATTTTTATTTGCAAATCTTCATTCTTGTCCTGGAATATTAAAAGAAATTCGTGAAAATTTAAAATGGGTGAAAAAATTCTTAACTAATAATAATAGTACAGGTATAGGTAAAATAACAGTACAGGCGCGCACTTACGCACTGCGGTTATTTATTTAGTCGCGGAAATAAAGCGGGCGGTTTTCAATGCAAACGAACGCATACGCGATTAAATAATCGTAGCGATTAAAAAATGCAACTGGACCTATTTTGCTAGAGATGCGATTATCGCAGATAAAAATAGAACACATACCTATAAGTATGAAACTGCACGCATTTGCTATTAGGTGTATTGTTTTCCTAAAAATCTCTCACCTTAGCTCCCTGTTTTATTAATTGGTTGTCTACTTTTTCTTGGTACTCTATTCTCGTTTCTTCATTTCATAATTCCAAATTACAAAATTTATAATAGTACAATCCAAAAAGAGAATTGCCATTAGTAAAATAATGTATTGGAGCAGTGCGAATTGGTGTTTTTGAGAATAACATTTACATCAATATTTTAAATTAAGAAGGCCACAGCAAACTATGATCTCTATTCTCTATAAAATTTTTCTCATTTTAACTTGAGTATATTCTGGGCGAATGGAGACACCCCGTGTATTTTCTTATATGAAGTATTTAGAAACGTTAACTATTACTACTCTATCAAAAACAAGCCTACTATAAGGTGACGGAACCATTTAATCCCAATGGGCCGTATTATCATGCCATCATTAAAGGTGTCTTGCACTAAAGTTGTAATTAAGATCAAAAAGCAAAGAGGTAGCTTTATCTAATTCCAATAGGTGGGAAAAGAATAGAATTGGTCGTCATAGTAATTAAACATGTTATTAACTTAATAGTGAGATGTGAATACAGCCCATTATATTTTAGTATAACTATTAGTACAGTGTGATCCAAAATGAGTGAGGATGGTTTGAATTTCGCGTTATAAGTCTTAAGAATTTTGCAAAAGTGTATACTTTTTGAAAGTGCAATATTTTTTTAACAAATTAGATTCTCCCATAAGATAGAGAATATGCCTAAATTAGAGTTAATTGGATCATTATTCCAAAAAGTACGCTACAAGTGCGCCAGTAAAAAACCGTTAGCAGTTATGTTATTTAATCTTACTAAAAAAATGATTATTTTATAATAATAATATAGAGTAATGTGAACCACCTGCCCTCCCCGATTCCCGCCTAAAAATAAACAAACAGATGTTTGCTGGGTTTGGTATTTCAACTCTTTTTGCTGTATTGTTATAAATAGTTACAATTATTTACAACAATGCATACCATAGAAAGCAAGCACTTCGGGCAAATATATCTGAAATACCGAACGTGGCTCTTGGGTATTGGGACGAACCAATAAATATAGATGGCGTTGTACAACACCAAAATTATAGCCCCTTTATTTTCAAATAGTAGCGACAACGATTGATCTCGTCGCTGGAGCAAAACTATAAGCTTTTTTTCGCGCATAACCGTGTCTTCCCGTGTTATATTTGAGCGGTTATACCCCCACTCAAGTGGTGATGCGTCATTATACTTCCCGCTGGTATCCTCGCCAAAATAAAGCGGTTACAGTTTACGGTTGAGAGGAACAAACGAGAATTAACCTCCTTACTTGTATTTGTGCTCATCGTGGTAATTTATCAGAGGATGAAAATGGCTTTCCCGAAGTTTGATTATTTTGTTTCTCTGCGCATTGGGAACACGTAAAAAGTCATAGACCAACACTACCGAATCAAAATCGAACAAAAAATCTTGTAATAGTAACACTACAGCCGATGACATGATTATTATAAGCTTTTTTTCGCGAGTTCCCGGTGATGTAACGGGAACAGAATATTGGTAACCGCAACGTTTTCGCGACGTAACCGTTGAAGGGGAGTACAACGAGACGTCAGCAGTGACGTCACGCAATTTGTAAAACGGGAACTGGAATTATGCCCGCTGCTAGAAGCAGAGTTACAAGCGGTTATGAAGCGATTGAAGGTTATGTTGTTCAGTTGGTGCATTGAAGGTTCATTTTGAAGTGTCGGTAAAAGATATAATAATCATGTCATCGGCTGTAGTGTTACTATTACAAGATTTTTTGTTCGATTTTGATTCGGTAGTGTTGGTCTATGACTTTTTACGTGTTCCCAATGCGCAGAGAAACAAAATAATCAAACTTAGGGAAAGCCATTTTCATCCTCTGATAAATTACCACGATGAGCACAAATACAAGTAAGGAGGTTAATTCTCGTTTGTTCCTCTCAACCGTAAACTGTAACCGCTTTATTTTGGCGAGGATACCAGCGGGAAGTATAATGACGCATCACCACTTGAGTGGGGGTATAACCGCTCAAATATAACACGGGAAGACACGGTTATGCGCGAAAAAAAGCTTTATATCTTTTACCGACACTTCAAAATGAACCTTCAATGCACCAACTGAACAACATAACCTTCAATCGCTTCATAACCGCTTGTAACTCTGCTTCTAGCAGCGGGCATAATTCCAGTTCCCGTTTTACAAATTGCGTGACGTCACTGCTGACGTCTCGTTGTACTCCCCTTCAACGGTTACGTCGCGAAAACGTTGCGGTTACCAATATTCTGTTCCCGTTACATCACCGGGAACTCGCGAAAAAAAGCTTATTATGTTGGTGACATTAGAAGTTACCAGATTTGACATTTCGTTTTATACTAAATCTTATACTAAATATTGTTAGTGTTAAGATATATTGTAATTTTCTATAAACTATATTAGAATTATTAAAAATGCCTAGAAAGTGTTGTGTTACGAACTGTAGTTCGTATGAATTAGAAAATGTATCTCTCCATAGTTTTCCTGCAAATGTAGAATTAAATCTTAAATGGAAAGAAGCTCTAATTAATCATACTGGTACATAATCTGTAAATTATTTTATTCATTTTTCAAAGATTTTCGGAGAAATGATATTGGTCTACAGTTTGAAATATTAAGCTTTTTTTCGCGCATAACCGTGTCTTCCCGTGTTATATTTGAGCGGTTATACCCCCACTCAAGTGGTGATGCGTCATTATACTTCCCGCTGGTATCCTCGCCAAAATAAAGCGGTTACAGTTTACGGTTGAGAGGAACAAACGAGAATTAACCTCCTTACTTGTATTTGTGCTCATCGTGGTAATTTATCAGAGGATGAAAATGGCTTTCCCTAAGTTTGATTATTTTGTTTCTCTGCGCATTGGGAACACGTAAAAAGTCATAGACCAACACTACCGAATCAAAATCGAACAAAAAATCTTGTAATAGTAACACTACAGCCGATGACATGATTATTATAAGCTTTTTTTCGCGAGTTCCCGGTGATGTAACGGGAACAGAATATTGGTAACCGCAACGTTTTCGCGACGTAACCGTTGAAGGGGAGTACAACGAGACGTCAGCAGTGACGTCACGCAATTTGTAAAACGGGAACTGGAATTATGCCCGCTGCTAGAAGCAGAGTTACAAGCGGTTATGAAGCGATTGAAGGTTATGTTGTTCAGTTGGTGCATTGAAGGTTCATTTTGAAGTGTCGGTAAAAGATATAATAATCATGTCATCGGCTGTAGTGTTACTATTACAAGATTTTTTGTTCGATTTTGATTCGGTAGTGTTGGTCTATGACTTTTTACGTGTTCCCAATGCGCAGAGAAACAAAATAATCAAACTTAGGGAAAGCCATTTTCATCCTCTGATAAATTACCACGATGAGCACAAATACAAGTAAGGAGGTTAATTCTCGTTTGTTCCTCTCAACCGTAAACTGTAACCGCTTTATTTTGGCGAGGATACCAGCGGGAAGTATAATGACGCATCACCACTTGAGTGGGGGTATAACCGCTCAAATATAACACGGGAAGACACGGTTATGCGCGAAAAAAAGCTTTATATCTTTTACCGACACTTCAAAATGAACCTTCAATGCACCAACTGAACAACATAACCTTCAATCGCTTCATAACCGCTTGTAACTCTGCTTCTAGCAGCGGGCATAATTCCAGTTCCCGTTTTACAAATTGCGTGACGTCACTGCTGACGTCTCGTTGTACTCCCCTTCAACGGTTACGTCGCGAAAACGTTGCGGTTACCAATATTCTGTTCCCGTTACATCACCGGGAACTCGCGAAAAAAAGCTTATTGGTTGAATCGCCCATTGTGAGTGTGGGTATTTCTAACAATAGTTTCAGAAGTACATCAGCGAAACATCCAAGTGTAGGTAATATGTACTTTGATTTATAAGTTTATAAGAGGATAAATTATAATCATCAATTTCCCAATCACTTTTAATAAAAGTTTAGAAGTATGATCGTATATCAGCACTTTTCTTATTTTTGTAGTGAATTAATAAAGCACAATGATCTTTACAGTGGATATAATTTATTATTATTTGATGAACCAACCGTTTAGTTGCATTTATTCGTTTGCATTATTGGTCAATTTATTTATAATCATAATAAATTAATAAATAAGAAGGATTTAAACATAATATTCCTCACAATTAAAATATTACTGAATTGTTGCTTTAATTCATCAGATTCTACAGAAAGCTTTGTTTGTTTCTTTTGTTGAATTCTCTTTACGATTTTGCATTTTTATAATCGGATTTCGACATTAATATTAACTTATTACAATATATGCAAGTGCGAATTTTAAGAGAGGTTATGTTTTATTAACAACTTTGAGAATTTGCAACCGGGTAGTAATGTAATATTTCGAAAGAAAGTTTGATAATACGCAACCTGAATGTTCTGTATTGTGGCGCCCCCTTCAAAACAGAAATAATGCCAGGAACTACAAATGCGAACGGCCGTGTAAGAGACTTTTGTCTCTCACAAATCGAGGAGGCCGTGATGAAACATTACTTAAAACTTCTGTTGGCCGATAGATGGCTGATTCGAATTTATTGACAGTTTACAGAAAACTTATTTATAATTATTTTTAGTTTGATCATTAAGTCTAATGATTGTGAATAAAATAATATACATGTTTTGTTGGTAGTTTCCAAGCCTCGCGATATTGTTTGGTTTGTTCGGTCAAACACTATGGCTTGACTTGTAAAGATGCCTTTTACCAACTCAAAATGTAATATATTATTAACAACTTGCCGCCAGAGTGCAGATCAATCTTTGGCGCATCTCAATAATAAGAAATGTCATTATCCGACATTGACGTTTTTAAGGTTAGAATATTTTAATTAGTGATAATTAAAACATAGTAATGCATTTTCCTTTTATAGACTCCAATATCTTTTAAATAATGAAAAACTAACGACTTTTTGTTGTATTTCTAACTTATAGATAATTCTATCACGAAAAAAGCAGAATCCACTTATTATTTATTAGTCTATTACCATTTCTTATTACCAATTTTTCCGTCAACTTCAGTATATTTTAGAAAATAAAGAAGAATAGGTTTTCTTTTCAAAAAAAGTTTTACGTAAGTATTGTTAATTATAAATTTTATTAAGCACTTCATATTAATATACTTTCAAAGTCAAACTTAATTAAGTAGGGAGTGTATTAGTCAATAATGATAAATTTCGTGAGTATATCTAAAATATTATCTTTATAAAAAATTTTGATAACGTAAACACTTCAGTTGACAACGCAACAACGTTAAAAACCTTTTTCGTTAAAACGCTAAAAGCATTTGCCAGTAGCAGTTTAATACAGTTGACTATATTTTATTCACAATTTAACTAGTGAAAATGGAAAAAATGGAAACGGTTTACGATCCAATGTTAAGTGTCGAAAAAGGCACTATGGGAACACAAACCACACAAACCAAAAACCAATACATTGCTACAGTTTGCGGTATGTTAACTTTTTTTTTGTTATTATCTTTTAAATCTAAATAGATATTTTTCTTTAGTTTCACTGGGTGCTGTTTGTGCTGGCACTGCTTTAGCATGGACATCACCTGTTCTACCCCAACTAGAACCGCCTAGTTTAAAAAATGCTAGTAAACTTTCGAATGATACCGCAACTGGAACTAATCTAACCACAGAAGTACCGCAATTAATAATAACTACTGTTGCAAATGCTATCACAGATATGGCAAATTCTACTCCACCTTATGGTTTTTACCTAACGAAATCCGAAAGTTCGTTAGTTGGTTCCATGTTGGCGATCGGTGCATTATGTGCGGCCCTTCCAGCAGGCTACGTCGCTGATAGATTTGGAAGAAAGAATGCCAACCTATTTCTAACACTGCCATTCATGATTAATTGGCTGTTAATCGTTTTTGCTACTAACCCTTTAATGCTTTACGTTGCCAGATTCTTTTCTGGAGTTGCTACCGGGGCAATGTGCGTCACAGCCCCTATGTACATTGGTGAAATAGCAGAAGTTTCCGTAAGAGGCACTCTGGGATCATTCTTCCAAATGCTATTATGTTTTGGAATCCTTCTAACGTACTCGGTGGGAGCCTTGATGACATGGGTCGGTCTATCCTGGATTCTAATGATCGTCCCTCTACTTTTTGCAAGTTGTTTATATTTCATGCCCGAAACGCCGACTTATTTGGTCAAAACCGGCCAAACTGCAGCTGCTAAGAATAGCTTGAAATTCCTAAGAGGTAAAATGTATAACGTCGAACCGGAATTGAGAACCATTCAAGAAGATCTAGCGAAATCCGAAAAACAAAAAGCAAGATTCAGCGACCTATATTCAAATCGAGGTAACAAAAAGGCTTTGATTTCAGCTTTAGGCCTTATGTTCTTCCAACAGCTCAGTGGTATAAACGCTGTTATCTTCTACACTGTAACTATTTTCAATTCGGCGGGCACGGGTATATCATCTGACATTGCTGCGATTGCCGTATCTGTAGTACAATTTATAATCGCCTATGTTGCAGCGATGATCATCGATAAGGCAAACCGACGTTACTATTTAATGCTGTCATCTTCAGGAATGATGATTTGCCTTGCAGCTCTAGGTATTTACTTCCATTTGAAGCTTTTGAATGTTACATTTGCTGGCATTGGGATCATTCCTTTAGCCAGTTTGGTTTTGTTCATCGTTGCATTTTCTCTCGGTTTCGGACCTGTGCCATGGATGATTATGGGTGAATTGTTTGCTCCTGAAATTAAAGGCGTTGCCAGCGGTTTGGCGGTAACCTGTAACTGGATTCTAGTTTTTCTTGTCACTTTTAGTTTTCCCATCATGAATTCCAGTTTAGGTGGTCATGTTACCTTTTACTTTTTTGCCATTATCATGGTTGGAGCTGTTGGTTTTGTTTATACGTATGTTCCTGAAACAAAAGGAAAGAGTTTACAAGAAATACAAAACATGTTGAACAGAGGTTATTAGTAGTATTAATTTATTAATACTTTTTGTTAGGTTAGAGAATATAAATTATATTATTGTACAATATATTATTGACCTTTTGTATAAAAATAAAATACTTTTTTCTTAGTGAGAAACTGAAACAATTTTCTTCTTCCTGTTATTACCTTTTTTTTCAGAAAAAAGACAAAGCTTGTGTAAGTGTTAATTTTCCAAGAGATATTGCGTTTCGCCTAAAGAACCTATTAAACTTAAAGGTCGCTTTTGATTCCACTTGACCTTCGCAGGCAAACGAAAATCAAAGTATGAATAATCTATACGAAACGAAAAGTGGTATATGTTCACAAAGGGAATATTAACCTCAAAGGTAGTTTCTTCCTTGACCTTCATAGGTCAATCGAGGTCAAAATTCAAATATTTTACAACACTATCAACAGAGTTTTCTAAAGTAACCAGATGGCTACTATAAGCTTATAGTAGAACTGTTGGCAAAAAGTGGTACAGCTTTACAAAAGAACTGTTAACCTCGAAAGCAGTTTATGCTGACCTTCACAGGTCAACCGAGGTCAGAATAATTTTGTTAAAATATTAAGTTCTGTGGAAAAGACTAAGAGCTTTTATTCAATATACCTTTCCTCTTGAATATGGTACTCTACTAAGACAATTTAATGGATCAATTATACTATCTGATGTTTATTACAGTTTCTTTTAAAGTTGGTAATTTGATTTGATATGCAGTTAGGGACGCTACTATTTTGTTATGATTATGCAATATAAATAATAAGAAAGTAGCTATTTTTGTTTTGGCATGTAACACTATTTTTCTTCGCATAATAATATTGAATCAGTTGAATAAGTTGTGTTTATTTATTAATTAATCTGAAATCTAAATCTCTTGATTGAAAACTTTATATAATTCAAAAATCCAATGATAATTAAATCAACAAAATATTGTGTTGACATGTCATTGTAAATGAGAATTTTATTTAATTTGAATTGGAAATATTACTAGAAAATAATAATTATTAGTGCTTGTAGCCTAATTATGCTTACAGCTTTAATGTTAGCTGGACATGTTATATATGCCTTAAAAGCAACTACTGTTTTCGTGTGCTTCACAGTCAGTACACAATGATTGTTGGCTGATTTAACAACCTACTGTAAATAAAGTACTTTGAGATCCAAAAGTGTAATGGGAACTGGTCGCGCTGATCCGGAACTGTGGATTTATTGTATTTTATACGAGATATATTTATTGTTCTGTGCCTAGTTTTCTTTATGGGTTTTCTAGGTATTTGGGTATGCACTCCGGTAGCGGACGTTAAAACTAAGGTCTTACAAGAGACGTTTACTGATATTTATGTTTTATATGTGTAATTTATATTTATACATACGTGTTTGGTAACAAAGTATCTTTGCTATGTCAAATATTATATAAATATAATTATCTAATAATTATTATATTCTCAATTTGTTCAATGGTCTTCAATGTTCTCTTGTCTCAATTTCACTTACTTTTGATGATTTATTCCAGTGAGAGATTTATGTTTTTAACTATTTATCAATCCATTGTATAAACACACAACTGTATCGGCTTAACTGTATAAGTTGATTTATTAGTATGTATTTTTCAGTTTAATTAAAAACTAATTGTAATCGAAATAAATAATAATTTGATCACTGATTGAACTTGAAGTGTTGACGTATTTATTAAGAAAGTTTTTACAAAACTAACCATTTGTCTTCTGTTACGGGTAAAGCCGTCCCTCCTACGCTCAAGGTTAAGAATAAATAAATAAAATACTAATCATATTTAACTGTTCTTTTATTTGCGTTTATATCTCTTCTTCCGTCCGTGTGAAGTAAATCAATCTTATCAGTTTATTGTCACATGTTATAAAAAAGTAATCACAACGTAGGAACAACTTTGTTCTTTTTATGTTACAGTTTGAATAATAAAATTTGTCATTTGTAAGGTTGATAGTGCTGTACCAACTTCTTACTCTCTTCAACTGTTGGACATAAACGGTTTTATGTCTAATATTTCGGTATTTCTAATACATTTTTCCTAGATTAGTTTCTTTTGTGAAAAAAATCTGCAATCGGCGAGTTATTTCTCAATTCAATAAGCTAAGGAATAAAATTAATTAAAATGCTATTATTATTATTATTTTTGAATTCATGCGTTTAGCGCGTGTATAGATGTACTAAACAAGATATAGTCATATCCAATAAACGTAGGTTGTAGATTAAAAAAACATATCATAGAGTTTGCTACATCTCTGCATTTTATTAACGCAATTGTTTCATTCTCCAGTTGTTTTGAATTTTAAAATATGCCAAATATCATTACTCAACTTAAAGGGGAGTTTATAGTCGTCGTGACACCCGGTTCTTTTTTAAATAAAAGTAAATCTAAAATAAGGAAATACGTGCTATTTAACCTAATGCGACTTATTCTAAATATAACAAATTACCGAAGAAAGACGGAATGTACTAACTTGGGATAAAAAAGAACAAACACCAGACACGGTGGATCAGCGGTAGAGTAGCCGCTTTGCAACCCAAGCCGGGGTCTCCTCCCGCCGGTTGCGTTACTAATTTTAAATTTAAAACTGCGTCTTATTAAATTATAATTTAATTTTTTTGTAAATTTAATCAATAAAATTAGTTTTCATTTAATTTTAGTACTATTTTTAAAGAGAGTTTTAATTGTTTTCATGATAAGTATAATCCAAAACTCTGTATACCGATAGAAGATAGCGCTATCAGTATAGAAATTAGAAATTCTAGTTTTTGATAAATTTTTCAGAAATAATTTAAAAAGAAATAAAAACTAAATATTCGAATATATATAAATAAATCATTATATTAAATTTATTCCAATCGTTTGCATAACTTGAGTGAACTACAATTACGATCTAGGCAAGACACGATTTATAATAATAATAATAATAATTTTTATCGAATTATTTAAAATTGCATATAAGAAAAGTTCAACTGTAAACATGTATATTTACTAAAAAAAATATTTCAGTTAATGGGAAGCAAATCCGGGTAATCGTTCGCAAAGCGTCTACTATACCACCAATTCGCCGGTCTGTTGTTGGAGGATCTTTATTCGAAGTTAATATTTTGCATCTTATTTTGCGCCAAAATACCTCTCTGAAAGATGGCGTTATACTGGATCTAAGCAATCGAGAGCAACATAAATAGAAGACATCTTGATGAACTATGTTGCACTATGACTCTATCTTGTTTAATATATCTATGGGTGCGTGTTTTGCTAGCGCCATCCAGACTCGTTGAAAAGAAGCACCGCCAGACCTACTCCATACTGAAATTAAACTTGCGTATGCGATTTCAATACTATAGACCCCCCCCTTACTGTTTGTATGGCATACTGTGCTGTGACAAAAATGCAAAGACAAAGCCGGCTCTGAATTATAAAAGATACTGTATAGCTATACAGGGTGTCTAAAACCACCCAGAACATACAAAAATTAAAATGGGAAAATTTAATAAGATCATAGTATGATCTTAGTAGTAGATATTGATGTAAATGTTATTCTCAAAAACACCGATTCTCATTGCTCGAATGAATTATTTTATTTCCAAACGTAATATAACAAAGGATTTGTATGATTCACTTGGCAAGGTATAACTGGTATTTCTATCGCACGGCGGCGAAGAATAAATCGTCGTTTGAAAATAAACTATTGTATTTTAATTGAAGTATAAGTGTCTTTATGTGACTTTGTATGGATTAAATTCACCTCGCTTCGCTTGGTGTTTAAACTTCCATACTTCGTCACATAAAGTTTCACTTATACTACTAATAAAATAAATATCTATTATAAATGTCAATTATCTTTTCAGATTGTATTAATATAAATTAAATAATATCGAATCATGAAAAGATAAACTAATTTACGTGTCACCATAATCAACTTTTTTAAATAAGTAATATTTAATTTATTCTTTTGTTTGCAATAAATGCCACTTTGTTAAAATTTAATGCATTATAATAAGCTACAACAAGTAGCAGCAAGTAGTTCATTTTCTCCCATATTAATTTTTATATGTCCTGGGTGACTTCAAACTTTTGTATCTTCTGAGTGGCTTCAGACACCCTGTATACTGTTTCTCGAATAAATTCTACTTCTTTATTCTACTTCTAAATAATAATTCTACTTCTATACGAATAAATTCTACTACGAATAGATTCTACTTCTAGGTCTCCAAAGGGGGCGTTATTGGCGCAAAATATTAGCGTTAAAATATAGCTCACGTTTTTCATTCAGTTTTCTTTTAATAATCGTTTTTTTAGGAAGATAACGTTTGATGTCGATTGCTAAACTGTTAAGGTAGTGTGGATGATAGTGTGTAAGGAGTAGATATCTAAAATAAATTTTATAATCGTAGTTGAACATAGCCAATCTTGTAGAATTAACGTTTTCTAAAAAATAACCATAATACAGTCATTATAACAATGTTTAATAGCAAACTCTATGACAATGGATAAATGTTATTGCTTACTTATTTAGTATTGATTGGAATAAATAGTTATTTACGATACGAGTGCGGGAACACAATGTTCCCGCGTGAACGCAGTTTTGAAGCACGAGCGACCGAAGGGAGCGAGGGCCTTCATATGCGTGAACGCGGGAACATTGTTCACGCAAGAGAATTGTACAATACTTTTTGAAACGAACGTAGTCATTGTTATAAATGTCAAATAAAATTTTTATATGATTTCACAACTTTTATTTAAAAAAATAAACCAAAGCAAGTCATGACTGCAATTGACAAATGTGACAGATTGTTTTTCGGCAGAAATTTTGCAGTAAAAAAGGTATTTAAATTTTGCAAGGGTTGGCAGTTGGCACCACTGAGTGTTTCCCGGTTTACTTAACCGGGAAACAAGTGTTCCCGGTTGACTAGACAGTGCGTCGAACACTGCTTTCTAGATAGTGAGTTCAAAAATATATGTACACGGCGCGGAAATTTAAATATGGCAGCACGAAAATCAGTGATTTTTAGTTGAACGCTTTCTGCACCAGGAAGCGTTGGGTGGTAATATTCGCGGGACATTTAAAAGTAATTTAACTTTCCTAATCTTTTAACTATTATTTAATAAATTCCCGAAGTAAATGTTGTTTTTCTTTACTTAAGAGCACGTGACGGTTAATTTTTGAATGAACTATTTCACTCTTAATTAGTCCTGATTAATTTCTTAAAACGAATATATATTTTCAATATTTTAATATAGTAATACTTTTCTTTTTCTTAAAACCAGCAAGAACAACTGATATTTTTAAAGATATTTAGCAGTTTTATATTCCCCTTTTTAATTTCAACTACCTTAAATTATTCCTTGGCATTTAAAAATTAAAATTTTCAGTTAAACTTAAAATACTTTGAGAGCTCACGCATGTCTGGCAACACTGTGAGCAGAGAACTGCGATGCGATTAAATTAATTCCCTTTTGCAGACTGTAGCGCCATCTTTAGGTGTTTATAGTTTCTCAAGCTTACTATTATTAACACTGACGGCGATAACGCGCCCTTAATGGTGATTGTAATTTTGACAGATTAAATTTAATATTTCTGTTAATATTTACTTATGATAATTTCAAAGAGAATATTTAGATTTTATAATTTTTAAAATGTCAGTAAAATGGAATTGCCATTCATAGATTCCTCTCAATGTTTACTGTACTGCTAATTATACATATTGCAGCAGAGGTGCCGCGTGATTTCTTTTATTTCCACTTTCTATTTAAATGATATTTTACAGGCATTTATGAAAACTAAGTAAATGAGTAGTTACAACTACAGCCCTGTAAAATTTTACGAGCTCCTAAAAGAGACCTGTAAAATTTCACAATGCTCATCAACAAAAAGCTATGGAAACTACTTTGTTGCTTAACCACAACACCATGGTAACGCCTAGTTATAAATTAACCATAATACAGTCATTATATTACTGTTTAATAGCAAGACCTATAAAAATGGATAAATGTTTTTGCTTGCCTATTTAGTATTGATTGAAATAAAATAGATGTACACGGCGCGAAAATTTAAATATGGCAGCACGAAAATCAGTCATTTTAGTTGAATGCTTTCTGCACCAGGAAGCGTTGGGTGGTAATATTCGCGGGACATTTAAAAGTAATTTAACTTTCCTAATCTTTTAATTATTATTTGATAAATTCCCGAAGTAAATGTTGTTTTTCTTTACTTAACAGTAATTATTCCTTGGCATTTAAAAATTAAAAATTTAAGTTAAACTTAAAATATTTTGAAAGTTCACGCATGTCTGGCAACACTGTGAGCACAAATTTTAGTTTTAAAGAAATTAATTCAGTTTTGCGGACCGTACCGCCATCTTTAGGTGTTTATAGTTAATGAAGCTTCCTATTATGAAAACTGGCGGCGATAACGCGCCCTTAAGAATTTTTATATTTAGAATAGAAAACTGCATTACCATCGTCTGTAACTGTAATATCTTTCCATTGCCTACGAACCACGATTTCTCTCGAACGTCTCTTATACGGCCTGACGCATTATTTTGGTTTTTAAGGGGGAGCCACAATACAAAATATTCAGGTACGTATTATCGATCTCTTTTTGGAAATATTACATTGCTGCCCAGTTGCAAATTGTCAAAGTTGTTAAGAAAACCTCTCATACAATACTTGATTTTATATTGTGTTTTTTATTCTAGTTATGAAAACTAAGGAAAACGGAAAGGAAATCTAGCAGAGCATAGCAAAACAAACAAAACTATCCGTAGAATGTAGAGCTCTTAAGTTATAGTAACAATTCAAAATATCTGTTTTAAAAGTTACTTAATTCTTCTGGAAAATAAAATGTAACAATAGTATATTATTATACGAGTTGTATAAGACGGTCTATTGTAGCAAACGAATGCTACAATAACAAGTAGAATATACTATTTTATCTAATTTTACATCATTCATTTTATAGAAATTTTCAAATTCCAGCTGTTAAAAACGTGTTACAATCTAGAGAGTTTTGCGTGTAATATGTGGCAACGCTATCAAATGGCATTTGACGTTTTGTGAGGTTAAAATGTGTCAAATTTAAATTATATATGTGTAGTACAAAATAAATGTTACCAATCTTACAAAATAAAAAGTTGCCAAAAACGATAATAGTCTCTATTATTATTTATTCCATTTCGTATTTCAAACAATTGTTTTTTGAGCTCTATTGTTATAGTGACAATTATTTGAATTATTTACAATAATGGATACTATTGAAACCGAGCTCTGCAGTAAAAAAATCTGAAATATCAAACGCAGCGCCGCTCATATTATTAGCTGCGTTCGGTTTTACGTTTCAGCAACACTTTTAACGCCAAACCGTTCTTTTATTAGAATTGGAGCAAACAGAGCATGAATACGTTCGTTTATTATAGCGAGGAGCATAGAGAGTATACTCCTTTAACTCCAGCAGAGATGGTGGTGTAAAGGGAGCAAATGACAACATAACCTAAAATTTATTAATGTAATTTTTGTGGAAATCATTTTTTGTAATACTTAGTAATGGATATTCCGGGAATATTATTTAAATGTTCCGAATGTAAAGTACAAAGTTTTAATAAAGATGAAATTACTAGACATATACAAACGGAACATCACGTTAAAGGTATGTTAATATAATTATAATACTTTATAGTTAGTATAAATCAGGGACTGGAACCCTTTACAAATATAGGTTCCGGTTCCAGTTCCGGTTCTTGGATTCAAAAGTAGGGTTTCGGTTCCGGTTCCAATTTTAATTTTCTAAGCATTAAGGTTCCGGTTCCGGTTTCTGGATTTTTTAGGTTCCATAAGGGCTCCGGAAGCAAAAGTAATGACGTCACATTTTATATTGGTATATAGCTCCAAATATTTCCAAACAAATATGACCTTGATAAGTGACAGTCGATGCATGTTAGGTTAAAGTATTGTTTATAACATGAGTGATAAATATATTTGCTCTTCGGTATTTCAACTCTTATTACTCTGAAAGCTCTGTTGCTATAGTTACAATTATTTACAACAATGGATACCATAGAAACTGAGCTATTGAAGTAAACAGATGTGAAATACCGAACGCCGAACGCGGCTAATATTGTAGATTTTTTCAAGGTGAAATTTGTTTGGAAATATTCAGAGCTGCCAATATAAAATGTGACGTAACACTTTTCTAGTCAATTCACAGACTATTGGTCAATTGGTAGTAGCAGTGGATCTAGTATTAACATTAACTCGGTAAGAAATGGTTATGGTAGCGCTGTTGGGAGACACTATTTTTTTATTTACCAGTAGAACCGAAATGTGGAACCGAAAAATACCGGTTCCTTCGAAAATTTATAACGGTTCGGGTTCTCATCTTAACATTAACACGGATTTTAGTAAAGGGTTCCGATTCCGGTTTCGGTTCCATAAAAATAATCGGTTCCGGTTCCGATTCCGGGTCTTTTGGGTTCCTGTTCCAGTCCCTGGTATAAATATAGAAATTTAATACATTTATATGTAATTATAGAGAGCTTTTGGTCAGATTTTCAATCTGTGCAAACGTACACAATTTCTAAAGCAAATGATGATATAATAATAATAAATATAGAGGTAAGTCGCTCTTTAAGGTTATCCATAACTTTTGCGTTTGACAATTTCTGTGCTCTATATCGTTCTAGATAATAATTTGCACTCCATATACTCACTGGTCACGTGACTACATGATCTACTCTTCTTACTGTGCTCTTGAAACGTAAAACCGAACGCACCTTTTATCGTCAACTATGCAGGCCGAATAACATTATAGGTTATGTCCTCAGAAGCACATTTATGCGCGAAACAAAGTAATAGTAATTTTAAAATTTTTTAAAATGCGCTTTTATCAATTTCAAAAATAAAAATTTACAAATTGGAATTGAGTCGATTGTTTAATAATTTAATATTATTACAAGATTTTCTTTTTGCGAAGCAAATATGTATTAATATGCAAGAAATGCGTATTAGTAATTTTATTGATGCTCCATATGAATAATGCAAAACGTTAACCTTAAAGCTTGACCATCCTGTAACCTTTAGCCATGGCCCATGAAGAAGAGTTCGCATTATGACATGTTGGAATTTTCACCTTTATTTTTAAATTCATCGATAAATTTTGTAAATATTATCTATTTCTTCTTATGCAGAACCACGTAGTGTTTTTTATTTAATAATCACAATTTATAAAATAGTAAATATTAAACATTTATAATATGTTGATATGTCCTTTAAATGATAAGTTTGACATTGATTGGCTTATAGAAGAAATAAAAGTCGAATATTTTAGGAAAAATGGTTTTATCAATCAAGTATCTATGAACCAATAATAATTAATTGATATTAATTGCAAAATTTGAATTTTTCTTGAAAACGAAACAATCTTTATCTAAATAGTATTTATTTTTGCTGCAATAAATTTAAAGTGGACAATTATATTCTTATTACCTGTTATTTCCAATTTTATTTTCCCAAACTAATTTGGTTTCAAAAAAGGGGAGGGGGGAATAATGAATTCATCCTTTTAAATTTATGCTTAATAAATTAAATTAGTTTAAATATATTATAGCAAGACGTGTGCATTTCTCTTTTATAATCTTTTCTAGAGCAATAAATCAAAGAAACAATTTAAGCAGGGATTTGTAATATAAAAATATAATTTATAACAACAGCAAGTTAGAGAGGAATAATTTAAGAAAAACCATAATTATTATGTACTTTAGCTCTATGATGAACTTACTGATTATGAGCTACTTCAAAATTTTATTAGCCCTATCTGTATGTATAATGTTATAATGATTACAACAAACTTAGATAAATATTAATAGAAAATAAGTGATAAAGTTTTTACATGTGTACTATAAGTAACATATAAGTTTAATAGGATAGATACCTTTTCAGAGTGTGCTTCAAGTTGCATCGAATATAGGTCAATATTAAGGTTCTGTCAATATCATTATTGCATCTAGGAAAACTCTATTACTTGATTACCTTTAATTTGTTTTTATTATTGAAAATAATTTGTTAACAATGGACGACAAACAGCGAGAGGAATACAAGCCGGTGGCAGGAGATGAGGATTTAGCTGTCGATGAACCAAACGCAAACAGAACCATGATCGATATCGAAATGAAAACGATCGATAAAGGCAGTGGTATGGAAAAAAGTGATATGGCATATAATCAGAAAAGTAGTGAAAGTGGAAATCAGAAGTTTCTCTATATTGCAGCGTGTGTAGGTAAGTTGATAAGCAAGATTTTATATTGTTTTCAAAAATTATCATAGGTATAAGAAAACGTCCCCTAATTTTTTTAAACATCTCATATTCTTCCGATAATAAAAAAAAACCCTTTATTAGTTTTTGTAAACTAGAAAAACAAAATTCCTCCATTATTCTATTTTTACTATAATTAATAATTATTACTGTTAGATAATCCAATTATCTACCTGCTTTTGTTGTAGTAAAAATTACTGAAATTGAATCTAGTGCATATGAGAAGACCTTGGATGCTTAAAAAATAAATACAAACCTTTATATAGGTTTTTAATTGAAAAAAGAAGTAAATTATATACAGGATGTACGTGTATGTTACCGGCCAAAACCGATTTTAGGCCAAACTAGTTCGGCCTAGGCTAAACCAGTTTGCTCTAATCTTCATAGGAAGAATCAGTTTTGCCTACGCGAGACTAGCACATTCTAACACCTGTGGGATTAATCAATTTAGCCCATTCAGTCATACTGCTTACGTAGTAAAAGTGGCACTAATGCTTGTGTGTGTGTGTGTGTGTTAGGAATTTACGTGTCAGGTCTTTAAGCTTATGGCTTAACTACATCTACATGACTGTAAATCCTCGAAAAGGCACGATTTCATATGTTGCAATACTTGCAGTTGAAAGTGTTCTTGATATTGTACGTTGAACATCTATCCCCAGCATCATTTTTAGCAACTATCAGTGGAACTATTAAGTTTTTGCCAATAGTCACAAAAACGTAATTGCTATGGTTTCATTACGTGCCTGGAACCAAAATGGGGAACAATTTTTGGGTAGCAGATACGTGGCGCCGTAGTAATTGCTAGTTTTGTGGAACTTTTTTCTCTTCTCTACTCTTTCTCACTCTTGCAACTTAACAAATATTCTATCATTTTCTATACTAATGCTGCGATCGTGTCACAAAATGAATTACTATTTTATTTGTAATACGTACTTTTTTTTAATTTTTTAATAATGCCCTGTCGGTTGAGCAGTTCTGCTATTCACGACACTGATATGTATTAATTTATTTAATTTAGCGGTTTAATAGCACGCGAGACAAAACTCTTCACATTATACTATTATTAGTATTGTTAATTATTACTTAATTATTATTTAATTATTATTTAATTGTCACTATCACCGTTACTGTTACTACCGTCTTCACTGCCAGAAAGAAAAACGTCTTGTGGTAATCTACACTTTAACCTGGGCGATATTGTTTTTGCTCCGATATTGTAATAGACGGCACTTGCACATTCCTTTAAGTTTTGAAAATATTTTTTAACCCCTGTTCGAATAAATTATTAATAATACAAAGAGCGATGAATTGTTTGATTATTGTGCCATTTTAGTAAACCAAAATTATAAACCATTGCAACTTTTCTATTGAATGTGATGATGATAGGTCGAAAACTACCAACTTTTTTTTTTCTAATTATATTTTTTAATAAAAAATGTCTTTAACAAAATATGACAAAAATACTTATAAGTTGATGCACATGATAGAAACCATCTTTATATTATTCCTGTTATGTTCTTTTATGTGTTTAAATAAAAAATACTCAATTATTGTCATTATTTAACAATAATATTAACATTGAGTGAGCAGGGAGCATTACATGCACAATGCATTCACTGTACAAGATGTGTGTCCTCCAAGCCGACTCAAGTGGTACTGACGGACGGACCAGGATTGGCTAGTTACATCACTACAAATAAATGCTACCAACTTCAAGTTACATACATAACAATTCCTAAGGCACAGTTTGGCACTAATCTGTTATTTTTATTTAAGGTTATGTAGTAAAACATCTAATAAAAAATTTGTTGCTAAAAATGTTTATTTTTCGTAAATTTTAAAAAATACAAAATTTTTCATTTTTTAAAAATTAATAAATAAGAAATTTTCGGTGGTCATTTTGACCACTTCCCGAAGAGTTACAAAAAGATGTTTCAACCAAAAGTTTCTTAGAATTTGATGTACTATAAGATTCCAAAAAGAAAAATTCAAAAAAGTCTACAGGGCAAAAGGCGACAGACAGACAGACGAATTCAGAGACGAATTTTTTGTTTGTCGAAAATCGTAATTTCTTTATTAAGTGTACTAATGTAAATACCAATAAATAATTTACAAACAATATCTATTTATTCTGGAAATAATACCAAATACTATTCAGCGTGCATGTAAAATAGCCTGATTAAATTTTGTCAAAATATTTTGCTCTAGAGAAATATGTCGAGTAAATTTACCGCGCAACAAGATTTTGGGCGGAAAATTTAATCGGCTATTTTAATGCATTACTGTTGATAATTTATTTAAAAAAAACTGCGATTAGTTAATTTTCTGACTCAAACCATCTTAGGATTTCTAGTTGGAATTTAAATATCTAATCTCTTTTTTCTGATTATCAAACTGCACCTATAGGTCAATGATTCTTATTTTCATTCATGAATCTCGAAAAGCATACATTATAGCGTATAGCCGTCACACGTTTCAATGCAGTCGTCTCAAAGCGGTATTTTGCTATTTTGCAGCTTCTCAGACAGATATAATTAATTCGAAAGAAAATTCGAATATTATCAGGGACATAGGTATATTTCTGTAGGTATTTTTAACTCTTTTCAAATTATCAAGTTTTATTGGTTTAAGTAATTGGAGTTTTGAATAGTAAAGGAAATACATAAATAAAAGATAACCAATTAAATTTAAGAATAATCTAAAAAATGCCCCTAACGAGATTCGAACCCGAGGCACATATACTTTAAAAGCTGTTAACAATTGCATTCAGCTATGGAGAACATATGTATACGTATGTGTTCTTTTTCTACGAGTCTTTTGTGTTATGAATTTCTTAGAACTTTAACTGTATCTTTTAGATCAGGTTATAAAGGTTATCTTTAGTTTAAACATCTTTATTCATAGTCTACAAATTTATAATACAATTATTATAAATTCCACAAAGAGTTGGGGATGTTATATACAAAGTATTTTTCTTCAGGAAAACAATGATAAGACATCTACACGCACATTATTATTTCTTTAGTTTAGTAGTTTTCCGAATTCGTTCACAGTGGGTCACTACAGATTCCAAAAATCATTTCTCTACTAATCAAAAACTTGGCTTTCTTTCTTGGGCTTAATTCTTTCCAACAGAGTCAGAAACGATGAATCTTTTCCTTTCTTATTTCGAAGTACCGAGTTCCTCTTTATAAAGATTCTTAATATAATCCTTTTCTCGTGTTCGATATTGCTATTTCCAGCATTTCTTATCTTTCTTCTTCTCTTATAAACTTTAGAAAGTCACTTAGAAACTTTCCTGTAGTAGGATCTTCTTGGATGAAGTTAGGTCATTAGATTACCCATGCTATCACAGACTAAAAGCGATAACCCATAATAATGGAATAGTCGAGAATCAGGACTTTTAACAAAATAATTATAAGCGTTAAAACATCAGTGTTCGTATCCTTTATTTTTACTAACATCCTGCGCTGATTTTTTTACAACAGATGATTACAAGTCTCTATTTATTTGTCTGTCGATGGTCGTTTAATAACACAACTCCGTTGTCCCTCCGCTTCATATTAAGATGCTCAAACTGGTTGTAGAGCAATGGTCTGTACCCAAAACCTGTGATATGTTATGTAGAGGGGAGGTGGCAATTATACAATTAAATCATATTATTACAATCTTAGGGAAAAACCATTATAAAGGAACTGCACGCTACAAGTAAATTTGTATTTGGAATTGAGCAAATGTTACAGTTGTTTGCTCATGAAACATATCACACTTTGTCTCCTCTATCAGTTGATGTTGTAATGACCCGGGGTCCTTAGTCACTAGACGCTCACGGCCCAAGTTACTCTACCCGCGTAAATTTCAAATATTTAACAAAAACGGAAGTCGGCACGGCATTACCAACCTTGCAAATGACAAATTTTATTGTTGTAAATATAAACAAAAAAGAACAAACTGGATCCTACGTTGTGATTACTTTTTACAACATGTGACCATAGTTGATAGCGATTGGCTTACTTTATAAGGACGGAGAAAGAGAGATAAACACAAATAAACAAAACAGTTAAATACGATTGTAATATTTTTTTAACCGCCTGTTGCCAGAAGATTGAAAAGACAATGGCCACACGACCTAATTTTGTAACCAGCCAGGTTTAGTGTGAAATCATGGGGAAACCGGCATTGGTCGGACCTCTTTGTCATGTAATTTACATAACATTTACTTACTATAACTAAGTAGATTGTAAATAAGCAGCAAATAAAATAAAAAAGAAAAATGTCATTTTTAAGGTTATATTGTTTGTTAAGCAGTTCTAACCTTCAAAATGACATTTAGGTACCAAATTATTTATCTTCCCTTTATAGTTCCAATGTTTCCAATATATAACTGACTTTTGCATAAACGGAAGTTTTATTTTCTTTATTTTTTCCGGTTGCAATCAAATGCAATCCGAAACCAAAGGTATATCATTCGATTCGTTTTGTTTTCTTTATAGCATTTCTGAATAACTGTATTATAAAATAATTAGGGTAGATAATACGTATTACGGTTTGAAAAAGGTACAAGTAAATCTGTATTGTGCGTAACCCTGTTCTACACCCTGTATATTTTTCTCAGATGGATATAAGTATTGGGGCGCGCCAAAGATTGATTTGTTTTAAGGTTATGTTACAACTAAAGGCTCATTGGTTGTATGCACGATCACGGATCACCTACCGCATATCGATGATATTTTGTCAAATTTTGTTAGAGTGCATCTGCATCTGCATCTAGTTACCTAGGCCAGCTGGTCGACCAGAGTACCGCAAACCGCCGCCATATTGGGGCAAACGAAGCACGAAATTGTTCATTATTTGTTCTGTATTGAATTTAATCAAATCCACGTTTACTTTAAAAGTTTTTTCTTATTCTGAAAGATCAAACCGCTAATATGTCAAACACGTAAAACGTGGTTTAAATTTGTCCATTATTAAAAATCACCCTTCTCTGCCCCAATATGGCGGCGGTTTGCGTTACTGTGATCAACCAGCTGGCCAAGGTGACTAGATGCAGTGACTCTAAATTTTGTTGCTGTACAACGCCATCTATATTTATTGGCGCTCCCAATTGACTCACACATAAAAACCCAATCCCTGAGCGATATTTTACTAATGCTGTATAACAAGTAAATTTTCGCTAGAATCAAGCACCTAGTTTGATTTCGAGTATATAATTACATATGATTGGCTGTTAATTTATTATTTGAAATTTTCTATTGGATGAAATTAATTGAAATATACGTAGGTGGATTGTCTTAGGAACATCATAAATTCTGCATAGATCTGCATTTATTGCACATTGAATAAAATTCTTAACACTTAGCGACGAATTTAAAAAGAAACATTTAATCTTTTTATGGAAAATAGTAGTTAATAAAAATAACTAGTTTATTGTAAACAAGAAAATAAATTATGCGAGTGCTTTCTTGAAGAGTCTTAAACTTTCAAAAGGTTAATGACCCCAAGGAACTGTTCGATACAAATTGTAGTTAAATATAGATAAAAGCCAAATTAGCTAATTGTAAAGAATATATTTGCGTATCAATTTGATTTAGTCTGTGGTAGACTTAGGAGTAAACAATAAGTGTTAATATTTACGGATTATTTTCGACTACTTTATTTTTTTACACAAATAACAGCTACGAAGAAAACATTGCTGCGTGTCAACGGAAACTTGAAAAAATCAGGTGAATAATTAAAAAAAAAATCTATAGTATTTAACGCATTCCTATCATTTCCGGTTTTACCGGAAATGACCCTAACTTTAAAATCTTCAGTGGAACACCCTATATATTTTTACATATTTAGTAGCGACTGCATATTTTTATCACTTTTTTAGCTTACTTAAAGGCCTTCTTTTTTAAGCCATTTTCATTTTCTAATCTATAGTGCAGTGACCGCACTCGAATTAATCTAATGGACCAAATTAATAAGAGAAAATTTTATGTGTTAGTTTTTTTTTATTATGTTTTTTAGACACCCTGAATTTAGATGTTATTTTTCACGACGAATCTATCGATACCTTCAAATCGAAAATCGGTTTGATATTAATCCAAATACACAAGAGAAAATCCAAGGGTGCCCTCGATACAAATTCCATAACAATAGAATATTAATAGAATAGAATAGAATTAGTGGTTTAGTAGATTTCTAATACACAAGATCAAAAAGCTAGCTAAAGCAACAAATGTTCAAATTCACCCCTTCATTACTTTACTTTACTTTACTTCCTGACATTTTCTATAAATTACTAACATATCGACTTTTTTACTTCTTGAATACATGAATACATTTGATGTGCAGCCACATAAATAAGTAATGAGTCGCCTCCTATTCAATATCCAACTCACCTTATAAATTCAAATAAAAGAACCATAACTTTCTATTATTAAAAATAATTAACTGTTAAAACACAGATAATATAAAAATTATATATAAAAATAATATCGAAAAGAAATGTAAAATCTGCTAAAAGTTTCGTTTCGCCCCTCAATGGAGGCTTTTTCAAAAAGTTTTTTTTGTTGTTATTGTGTTATATGTATAAAAATATGAACATTTTTTTTGTGTAAATAGTTAACCTGAAAATAAATTAAAACAATTAGATTTGTGAACGTATTTTTATTTCCTTTCCATGCCTTACCATTTTTAATTTTCTATTGGATTTAATTAATTTGAATTTATTACTTCATTTCTTTTTTTTTAGAATAGGAGATTTCTTTTTGTTTAATACACAGGTTTAATTTTGAAATATGTCAACATCTCATATAAAAATAATAATTAAACAAAAAATATTTACACTTTGAAAAATAAAGCAACAATTAATAAACAAACACATACCATATATAAACTAGAATGTCAAAATTGCAACGCACAATGTATTGGACAAAGTAAACAATGAAATAAATAAAGATTATTAAAAGTTTCACAGTTTTATTAAAATACAACCTGACAATATTGTTTCGACAGCTATGCTGTCATTATCAAAGGTAATATAATTATAAACAAACACGTCGCTAAGGTAGATACAAAATAGGTAACTAGATAAAATAATAATAATAATCATAATTAAATATCTAATACTTCCAGTAACCTTAGCGACGTGTTTGTTTATAATTATATTACCTTTGATAATGACAGCATAGCTGTCGAAACAATATTGTCAGGTTGTATTTTAATAAAACTGTGAAACTTTTAATAATCTTTATTTATTTCATGATTATGGAGTTCCACAAAATAAGGCTGGAAACAATAAACAAAAAAAAGTAAACAATGGTTAGAAAAAGAATACAACAACATAAAAATTCAATTAAACAAAATTTAAAAAACTGCACTGCCCTAATTGAACATTGTATAAACAATAACCACAACTTCAATTTCAACAAACCCAAAATTTTACATACAGAAAAAAAATATAAAAATAGACTAATATTAGAAATGATAGAAATCAAAAAGCATAAAAACTCATTAAATTTTAGTACTGATATAGAAAATCTTAATGCAATATACTATAACCTAATATAATAAAAATAATAAAAAAATTTGTATTTAAATTAAATTCAACAAAATTACATAAAAATCAGTTCTCTAATACTAAATATTTCAACACCTGCGTATTAAACAAACCAAAAACAAAACAAAACAGCGCCATGTAACAATTTCCTATTATATATTTACTTTTGATTAAAGAAGTAAAAAGCAAGTAAAAATGTAACTAATTTCATCAAAAATCTGCATCATCATGGGGTTAATTATTATTGATCAAAAGAAAAATTTCAAGATTAAACCTGTGTATTTTTTTTTATATTTATTTATTAGCAATCAGAATATTTACATGATATTCTATGAGCTAATTTTATGTAAATTGATACAGTCATGAGGGGAAGACATCCAGTGATGTCGCACCTATTTTAATCCGTTAAATCTATTGGCCAGTTTCTTTTTAATCTTCTGGTTTGAGGATCGTCAGCTAATGGGGTTACTGTTACGTTTGGATGGTTTTCCAGAGTATGATGATGTTTTATTGCTCTTGCTTTTATTCCATCCTTTACATATGGAATGTTGAGGTCATTATGTAAGGTTATGTTTGACATATACCACGGGGCATTAGATAGCATTATAAGTGTTTTGGGTTGGAAACGTTGAATAATATTTAGAGTTGATGAACTGGCACATCCCCAAAGTTCACATCTATAGGACCATATAGGACGGATTATGCACTTGTAAATCATTAACTTGTTATCTAGCGTAAGGGCTGAGTTTTGCCAATGAGCCAATATAGTTTTTTACAACGTAGGTCCTTTTGCGTTTTTTATTTACATGTGTCCTCCATGTCAGACGTCGATCTAAGTGTAGACCCAAGTACCTGACCTCATCTACTTGCGGTATGCGCATGTTGTTGAGTGTAACCGGGGGGGATGTTGAGTGCTTGGTTGTAAAAGTGATATGTGCTGATTTGCTTTCATTTACTTTCACTTTCCATTTTCCCAGCCATGTTTCTAATAAGCTTATGTGTTCTTGTAGCAACTCTGATGCTACCACTGGGTTCTCGTTACATGATAGTATGGCTGTATCGTCAGCGAAGGTGCTTAGGCTTGTATTTAGTGTAGTTGGTAGGTCGAACGTTTATAATAAATACATTACTGGCCCTAAGACGCTGCCTTGGGGGACGCCTGCATTTATTTTTCTTATTTGAGATGTTTCGCTGCCTACTTTTGTTTGGAAATATCGATCTGCTAGGTAGGATTGTAAAAGTAGATAGTAATTTTGCGGTAATAAACTTTTAATTTTGTAAAGCAGGCCTTTATGCCATACCTTAACGAATGCATTACTCACGTCCAAGACACTGCACTACAATTCACTTTGTCTTCGAATGCTGTACGGATTGTATTTACCAGATTGTGTTTATGACATTGTTGTGTTGTTGAGTGACTAGTTCGAAAGCCGAACTGGTGGTTTGGTAGCCATTCTTCTTGGAGTTCACTTTCATTTATGCGCTTTAATATTAATTTTTCCAACAACTTTTGATACTATCGGGAGGAGGCTGATGGGACGGTATGATTTGATTTGGTTAGGAGGTTTACCCGGTTTGAGTATTAAAATAATTTGCGCAAACTTCAACGTCAATGGCCAATATACAAGTCGCAGAATTCCGTTCAACAATATTTGTAAAAATCGAATTCCTTCCTCGGGAAGACGTTTTAGAACAGTTCCCGTTATGAGGTCATAACCTGGTGATTTTTTATTATTTAACAGTTTTATCTGAGTTTGAGTTTTCTTGTTGTGTAAATCTACGTATTGGAGACGATAGCTGTAGTGGAGCAGCTAGGTAATTTTCAATTTCTTGATCAGGTTCGTTAGAATTTGGTTGAAATGTGTTTTGTAAATGTTCGGCGAATGCTTCAGCTTTCTGTTTATTCGACTTTGCCCATGTTCCCGTTTCATCTTGTAAGGGTGGAACATGTTCTTTAGGTCGCTTAATTCCTTTGGTTGCTCTCCAAATTGTTTGGTCATTTACAGAAAGTGAACTTGTATAGTATTTAAAAGCCTCGTTCCGTATTTGTTGCAGCGACGACTCAGTTTGTTGTTTAGTTGATTTAATCTATTTTTGTCTTGAATATTCCGACTACGCTGCCAAACTGCTCTTGCTCTTCTTTTTTCTTTTACTAGCTCCATTATTTCGGTGGGGATGTTAGGAGTATTACATTTTAAATTGTTTGTTTGTGGTGTTGCTCTCCATCCTGCTTCCTGTATTGTTGATGTAAAGTGGTTTGTTGCGTGCTCCAGGTCATTATTTGTTTTTAAGCTTATATTTGTATCAAGATTTTCGGAAATATAGTCTTCGAACACTTTCCAGTTAAACCTGTGTATTAAACAAAAAGAAATCTCCTATCCTAAAAAAAAGAAATGAAGTAATAAATTCAAATTAAATAAATTCAATAGAAAATTAAAAATGGTAAGGCATGGAAAGGAAATAAAAACACGTTCACAAATCTAATTGTTTTAATTTGTTTTCAGGTTAACTATTTACACAAAAAAAATGTTCATATTTTTATACATATAACACAATAACAATAAAAAAAAACTTTTTGAAAAAGCCTCCATTGAGGGGCGAAACGTTAAATTAATTTTATAAATGTTTTATTAAAGGCTGCCAGTCCTCAATAACTAACAAATAATAAATTTACTTGTCTAATAATTTCGTTAACACCCGGTATTTAATAACAGTTAATATTGCTTTCTATATACATATTATAATATCGTATGAACAAATCACTTTGCTGAATTTTGCTGGAACTTCGGTTTCAGATTTTTTCAGGTGAAAGTTCAGATTTTTTAGATAGCCCTTAACGATGTTTAATAGGGCTACTCTCTCAGCGCTTGCATTGTTTGATCTTCAGAGGTCGTTGAAGGTTCTGATATTTAACATAAGGCTGTTAGCAATTTATTTCGGCAGACACTGTGGACAACCGGTGTGATCTCCATGCTTCATTAAACGTCCCAATATCTTATCAAAGCTGAATTTGAAACAAATCAATGACACGACCCATCTTAAAATATTGAGATCTTTCATGACCTCTGGAAGACAGCAGGTTAAAAAAGCTCTTGTTGCCCATTTAAACATTATGGAATATTCATCTATAAATGTTCCAAATCCTAAGTCTGAAAGAAATTGTTGACATACTTATGTTAAAATATCAGTACTTTCAAAAAGCTGTAGAGATCAAAAGTGTCACATTTAAACACTGTTCACTAGTGTCTAAAAGATTGAAATCCGGAGTTTCAGCGAAATCCTAAAAAGCTCTTACTTCATATCCTTTAACGACTTGATGCGATTGTGATATCATGATGTAAAATATTATTGAGTCTAGAGTTTTTCTAGAGAATGAAACCTCGTACAGTATTAACATTTAAGTGCACTAAAACATTAGTGTTAACCTAATTTCTTTTGCTTTCAGGAAATCTAGCAGCATTCACATGTGGCACAGCATTCGGCTGGACCTCCCCAATAAGCCCAAAGTTAAGCGGAAAGGTCGAGCCAGAATTCAATCCGTTAGACAAACCACTAACCGATTCCCAACAATCATGGCTTGGCGCATTTCTACCAATCGGAGCAGCCTTGGGTCCTTTCGTGGCAGGATTCTTCGTAGACAGAATGGGAAGAAAAAAAACCCTACTCGCCTCTGTAGTGCCGTTCATCGTGGCCTTCGCGTTGGCGGCTTTCGCAAAAGATGCCAATCTATTCTTTCTCGTCAGGTTTCTATGTGGTTTAGCGGTCGGAGGAGTGTTTACAGCTTTGCCCATGTATATTGGGGAAATAGCCGAAGATGAAGTTCGTGGCGCGTTAGGATCTTTCATGCAACTTTTTATCACTTTCGGACTTCTATATTCTTACGCTATTGGGCCATATTTAAGTATTACCGCATTTAATGTTGCTTGTATTATAGGTCCGGCCATTTTCCTGCCTCTCTTCTTATTTTACATACCTGAAAGCCCTTATTATCTGATATCTAAAGATTATAATAGTGCCGAAGAATCTTTAGTCAAATTAAGATCAAAATCCAAACATGACGTACAAAAAGAGCTTTTAGAGATAAAAAATGCCGTTGAAGAATCAATGGCAAATAAGGCCAGCTTCTTCGACATCTTCAAATCTAAAGGACTCACCAAAGCTTTAATCCTTTCTGTTGGTCTAGTTTCTTTGCAGCAATTTTCTGGTATTAACGTTATTCTTTTTTATACCCAGGACATCTTCGATGTGACAGAAAGTTCAATACCAGCAGAAATCTCGACCATCATTATCGGAATCGTACAAGTACTTTCTAGCTTTATAACTCCAGCTTTAGTAGATAAAATGGGTAAACGGTTCTTACTGCTATTTTCTGCTATAGGAATGGGTTTATCAGAAGCGATATTAGGTTACTATTTTTATCTGAAAAGCCACAACACCGACTTAGAATCAGTTTTCTGGTTGCCAATTGTTTGTTTAATAGGCTATAATATAACTTACTGCATGGGTTTCGGTCCGTTACCGTGGGCTGTAATGGGCGAATTATTTCCGGGTAATATTAAATCGGCTGCATCAACGGTTACTGCATCTGGTTGTTGGTTATTAGCATTTATCATAGTGAAATTCTTTTCTAACGTTAGTGATGTTATTGGTGTGGCGGGATCGTTTTGGGTATTTGCCGGATTTTGTGGTTTTGCGGCGTTCTTCGTTTACATGTTTTTACCTGAAACATCAGGAAAGAGTTTGCAGGAAATTCAAGATCTCTTGAGTAAATAGTTTTAAATCGGTACCTACTGTTTTGTTGCGCCCAATACCAAAATACAAATTTGTAATTGTCTTTTATTTTATTGAAATGTGATATTTACTAGTTAAGACAGAAAGATGTGCAGTGACTAGGTCAGTTATTATGGCTGTATAAACTTTTATTCCTTATTATGTAATGCATATTATCTTATTATTCTGTGAGCAGTCACCTCCATGTATAGTTTGCCTCATTTTAATATCATAATAAGGAACTTAGCAATTTCTCTTTTCTAAAACAAACTGTAGGTAATATATTGGAGTACGTTCGGATGGATGTGTGCCGTAACATAATTTTATTGGATTATCATATTGGAAAATCTGAAGATATGTTAGAATAAAAAATGTGCCCAGCTCCATTTATAGTTGTGCACCAATTAAATGGTCGTTTTAAAACTATTGTCAATCTTGTATATGAAAAACTCAGACACTACAGCAGTTCAGCAAACATAAATTACGAAATTCCCTGAAAACCAATAGATGCTATTAAACTGACACAAACTACATCTATAACTTAAACAATAACTAAAATAAAAAAACATTCAACCTTCGAATTAATATTAACCTATATGATATAGGTTCGAACTGATTAGTATTTAACTACTTAATATCATTATGTGTACTTCTGTATTTATTTTGTTCTTATATTTTTGTCTTCCAGATATTTTAGAAGTAGTCTGATTGCCAACTTAATAAAAATAAAATTTCATAGTGGTTGCGAACAACTTATAATATTATAATTATTTTACTATACCTAAACCATAAATACAAGAAATGAGTAATCACAAATCACGTAGGCGACAGCGGGGGACTACCTACACTTTAGTGCATTCCGTCTATCTCTCTCTATTGTTTACTTTTTTTTGTTTTCTTATATTCGTTATGCAATAGAGAGAGATGGAATACAATAATGCGTTGAAAGCAACCCGCTGTCGCCCAGGTGATTTGTGATGACTCATTCCTTGTATTTATCGTTTAGGATAATACATATTTATTTTATACCTTTATTATTAATATTTTAATGTGAAGTTAATCATGTAGAGACTTTGTATTGATGAGTTTAATTAAATAACGATGTATATATTATTAATTATAATAGTAATATTTTTAAAATACTTTCTTTTTGCCAAACTGTATATATTTTAGCGGCGCTATATATTAGAGATGTTAATTTTAAAATTAATTATTAATTTTAATAATAGATAAAAAATTTCTGAAAACTTACCTGCTTTTGCTTATACACCCACTTGGATGCAACTGATTGCTGCGATTGTTGCAGTTCGAAGAAAAATAAAAAATAAACCAATCAAAATATTTTAAAATTACTTGCTCTTATTAGGCGTTAGCTGAATGCTTTTTTATTTTATAGTATATTAAAGTATCGAGAACAGTAAGAACAGTTTACCCATCGACGACAATGTTTCGAAGCGAAGTCGCCAATATTGGAGGAGATCGGTAAACTCCTTACTGTTTGAGATGCTTATACTATTTTTTGTACGATCATTATGAATACAAATGTATTAACTAAGGAAATATCCCAAATATGGTAAAAAAATAGATTTAAGATAATTTATTTTTGCCCTGTATATCCACCAACCATTAAGTAGGTTTTGTCGTTACCATGGATTTGTAATTTTATTTTTGAATGTCACGATATTTTTATCGTTTCAACATAAATAAATAGATAGCATCCTTTGTTATTATTATTTATTGGGTGTTTTTTCACAGCTAAATTAAATAAAAAACATAAATTTTTTTAAATAGTTCAATAATTATTTAGAAAATAATGATTTTTCACGAAAAACATCTAAAGATGGTGCATTTATTTTATAAATTACATGTAATTTACTTACCGTTCTGTTTTTGACAGAACTGAACGGTAAGTAATTACTTACCGACGCGTTGTTGCTTAGTAACCAGTAATCATAACCTACTGTTCTAAAACAAAGTTTGGTAAACAATCCGAAATAGCAGGGTCGTACAAAAATAATAATAAAGACTTGCTTTTATATTTAATTGAACTTGAATCTAGTCAACCTTATTTTACCTTTTTTTTCTTTCTCCCATGATACTTTATAGCGTTTTCCATTGCACGCACTAATATTACACTGACACGGAGCAAGTTCTGAAATATTGCGTGTTAGCACGAACATCGATCATATAAAAGTGAACTATAATAAATGTCAACAAACAAAACAAATAGTTATTTACATTACAAGCTGCGAAAGTTACTTTTACCGAGGTTAGTTAAAAACAGCGAGCACCTGAAATGGCTTTCGCAGCGTGTAATGTATTAAACTTTTCATTCTCGCTTTGACATTTATTAACCACCGTAAATAAATAAATAAAATGATGGTTCAGTGATTATAATGAAATCATGTTTATATTCGAAGGTGGTTTGATAAGTCAGTGACTTTTTGAATAAAACATATTTATTTCGGCAAATAAGCGTTTTATTTCTCAACATAGTCTCCTTTTAGCTCGATACATTTAGTCCAGCGTTTTTCCAATTTTTTTATTCCTTCCAAATAATAGGTTTTCTCAGGGTCCTCAAAATAGGCGTTTGTTTCAGTGATGATCTCTTCATTCGACCCAAATCTCTTACCGCCCAGCCATTTCTTCAGGTTTGAAAACAGGAAATAGTCACAGCGGGCTAAATCTGGAGAATATGCTGGATGGGGTAGCAGTTGGTAGAACAATTTATGGATTTTTGCCATGGTAACTACACACGCGTGCACCCGTGCATTGTCTTGATGGAACAGCACTTTTTTCTCTGCCAAATGGGGTCGTTTCTGCTTCAAATCAATATCGAATCTGTCCAAAAGCTCTGAATAATATTTGCCGGTGATCGTTTTACTCGATGTGAATGACACCGCGTGCATCCCAAAAAAATGTGGCCATGACCTTGTTGGCCGAAAGACCCACCTTGGCCTTCTTTGGTGCACGTTCACCCGGAGAAACCCACTGTCTTGATTGTTCCTTGGTCTCTGGTGTAGTGTGATGGATCGATGTTTCGTCTACGGTAACGAAACGCCGCAAAAACTCGTTCGGATTGCGGCTGAACATCGCCAAACACTCCTTTGAAGTGGTCAAACGGTTGCGCTTATGGTCGAGTGTGAGCAATCGCGGCACCCATCGCGCGGATAGCTTTTTCATGTCCAAATATGCATGTAAAATGTGATGTACCCGCTCAGTTGAGATGCCTACAGCCTCAGCCACCTCACGCACTTTCATTCTCCGATCGTCCAATATCATTCCATGGATTTTATCGACGATTTCTGGCGTGACGACCTCTTTTGGGCGACCTGAATGTTCGGCGTCAATTGTGTTGGTACGACCACTACGGAACTCAGTCAACCACTTCTTAACTATTGAAATTGATAGTGCAGAGCAGTGGCGTAGCTGGACCTTAGTTTCGGGTGGGGTTCTTGTCTCAGAAAAAGTTACCGACCTTTTTTTTAGAGCGTGTATAATTTTTCATTGTTTAACATAATAAATTTTCTTCATATAACATAAATAAGATTAATAAGTAGAAGAAACAGTTATAATAAAATTTGTTTTTCTCTTCTGCGCGAACATATTTAATACTTCTTCGGTATTCACAACTATTGGTCTATGAATATTCAAAAGCGCAAGCCCGGTCAGACTTATTTTGTAACTTATAATTAGCAAATTAATTCATTAAATATATAACTAATGAATTGATAACAATAAAAAAAATTATAAATAAATTATGAGATAATTTCTTTGCTTTAATGTCAGATATAACATTAGATTGAATATAAATTCTGATATCTGACTTCATAAAGAAGACAAACCTTGTTCTGAGAGAAACTTTCCGAATATTTCGGGGGGGTGTGTTGAACCCGTAAACCCCCCCATAGCTACGCCACTGGTGCAGAGTCTGCATAGTATTTATCACGCCTTTCCTTGGTTTCGGTGATGGTTTTTTTTACGCAAGAAATAATGCTTAATCAGCACACGAAATTCACTTTTTTCCATTTTCGTTAAAATTCACGAGGTTGTTTGCTTTCAATGGCTGTCAAACACAAACTAAATGGCGCAGCCTTCTCAGAATTTTACAGTAGTCTATTCATAGATGGCAGTTGATGGGAGCAGTGTTTAGAGTCACTGCATCTAGTTACCTAGGCCAGCTGGTAGATCAGAGTAACGCAAACCGCCGCCATATTGTGGCAAACGAAGCACGAAATTGTTCATTATTTGTTCTGTAGTGAATTTAATCAAATCCACGTTTACTTTAAAAGGTTTTTCTTATTCTGAAAGATGAAACCTCTAATATGTCTAATACGTAAAACGTGGTTTTAATTTGCCCATTATTAAAAATCACCCTTCTCTGCCCCGATATGGCGGTGGTTTGCGGTACTCTGATCGACCAGCTGACCTAGGTGACTAGATGCAGTGACTCTAGCAGTGTTGCATTTAAAGCTACTGCCCGGGAAATTCAAAAAGTCACTGACTTATCAAACCACCTTCGTTATATACAACAGAGTATTGTTACCAAGGTAATGTTGACAACAGCCACCTTATAATACTATATTTAAAAAAAATTGACAGTTTCACTTCGTTGTCCAGAACAGAACAGCCCTGAAATTTTATCCAATTTTATTTCTAAATTTCAAATTTAATCACAATTAAATTAATCAGATCTTAATCAAGCTGTTTCAAACCGGCCATTTATCTTTCAGGGTGCTTTAATTTCTAATAAACGTTGACTTTTAAAAATAGCTTAATGCTCAAAAGCAAATTATCTAAGCACAAATGCTAACATTAACATTTAGCAAACATGTTTTCAGAACTAAGTTATTATAATAAATTATACTTTGCGCCGGCAGTAAATATATTTTTGGCCTCCTGTATTTTAAAACGTTTGTTTCAGTTTTGTTTACGTCAACTGTAGCTTCATATTTACGCATGATGTCGTAAAATGACAAGCGAATGTGGTAAAAATACTAAAAAACACTGGGCAATTAGAGATATTTAAGAAACCAACTATTCTTGTAATAATTAAGTTTATGTAATAAAACACATGTTACCTAAGTTATTATTAAAAATATTTCGGGCTTTAATAGAAAAAATTAAAATTTAATTAATTTAAATCGCCGCAGCGCCATCTATTGTACGTTTGGAAACTACAAATGTCATCCAAGAGCACACTATTATGTGCATGTTTTGAATTATTTTTTTTTATTTTCTATAAAACTTGTCGGCCAAAAAATCTTATACAAATCTCATGCGTCAAGTCATTTTACAGGGCTCCAACTAATAAGGCACTCGCCCTACGGGCTCGTGCCTTAAACAAAGTTGTCGCCCTGTAAAGTTCAACTTACCGCATTCGAGTGTAAATAGCTATTACATCCTGCTATTCGGCTGCCGAAAATCAACGAAATTTTGAATTTTTGGAACGTCTTTCAGTTGCATATCTAGTAAAATACATGTTAATTCATCTTCATCATCTGATGAAGAGGAAGAGAGTAGTTCAAATAAAAATACTGCATTACTGTAATTTTCACTATTCACATGATCCATCAAAACAAACGAACATAACCTAAAATCAGTTGATGCACTAGCCAGCACTAGAGTTCCTAAATGAAAACTTTAACTGGGTTTAGGACACGGATGTCAAAATCTATATCTTTCTAGGCCAAAACTAAGCTGTCTGAAACAGAGATACTTTTTTCTCCCATTTTATTTTAGTGACAACATTCAGCAGCTTTAGTTATAAATTTTAGGTAATGCTGTCTTGTTTATTTTTATGCATGTAATAGTATATACGCTATTTTTTGCACGTCCTAAAGGACTTAATCGCAAAAATTCAAAATTTAGAAAATTTTTTCCGAAAATTTCGTTATATGTCATTCTGACAATTGAACTCTGCAATCTCCAAAATCACATAGTTTCAGGATAATAAATCCTAACATGTACCGCGATTACTTTTTTGTTGTTGTTTACTTGTTGTTGTTGTCATGGAAACACTTGCTGGTAAAGTGCTACTTTACTCCCTCTTTTGGGGGACTAAAGTAGAGCCTTATACATAGGACGTACAAAAAATCTTTAATGTGCACAGTATCATTTATTTACATCATATATTTGTAGAGAATTTCTCAAACTACTGAGTGTTTCTTCCGAAATCCACAATTTGGATGTGAAAAATTCTCGGAAAAGAAAAATGTTGAAATCTGTTTTTCTAAGAAATAGTATGATTAATTGATTGTATATAACACATACTGTTGATTAGTAGAGCTTAATCTGGAAATTTTCGACCTTTACAGTGTTAAAATCCACGTAAATGATCCAAATAACATGCAAATGACAGAAAAGATTATATTTAATAAAAAAACTGAACTTTAATATTATAATCAAAAGATATTTCTAACACGATAATGCTTAATAATGGCTTAGTAATGGATAATAAGTAAAATAAAAATTAGTAATTTTCATTTTACGTGATATGACAGTCATCCTGTTTCAGCTTCTCCATTTGTTTCTTTTCTGGATTATTTTTAATTTTTTCTCTTCTTTTCTTCTTTTCCACATTTTCTTTGCACCTCATAATGTAAGAACATGAAGGTATGTAGGAGTTATCATTTCCCTGGACAAATTGCGTTACGTGGAATTATAAATCCACGCAAATGACGCAATGAAAATGCCACGCGAATGACTATTATAGCATTAATATAACATAGCGCCTATACTATTTTCTTTGGAGGCTTCATACTATCTATGATTAAACAACACAAGTAGTGTATCAACTTACGAATTTTTTTTCTAAATTCAACACCAGTAAGAAATTATGATAACCACGTGAATTACGCGAAATAAATGTACTCTTACATCAAACCATATTGTAACGAAGTATAAAATAAAAGAAAAAACTCATAACAAAATTAAATCAATTCATTATTCTAAAAATTTATTATTCCAAAAATATGTTACAACAATTATTACAGAACTCATTTCTAAATTATTTGACCCAGTAATAAAGATAAACAAATTGATTTCAAGTATGACATGAAGCTACTCTGCAATTTGTAAAGTGTGTCATAATACTAGCACAGCATTACTTACTTTTGTGAGCAATAATGCATTATTGCTCACAAAAGTAAGTAATGCTGTGCTAGTATTATGACGCACTTTACAAATTGCAGAGTAGCTTCATGTCATACTTGAAATCAATTTGTTTATCTTTATTACTGGGTCAAATAATTTAGAAATGAGTTCTGTAATAATTGTTGTAACATATTTTTGGAATAATAAATTTTTAGAATAATGAATTGATTTAATTTTGTTATGAGTTTTTTCTTTTATTTTATACTTCGTTACAATATAAACTACCTCTATAAAGTTTATAGATCAACTGAACAAGACACTACATGTTGATTTCATTAAAATTACATATGCAAGCAATACATGTGTAATGCTGATATTGTAGAAATACTGATACTATACGTAAAATTTAATAATGTTCTTCTCTCTTAGTTAGATCCACGCAAATGACGAAACTATCAGGGACAACATTTTATTGATTGTGTAGTAGTCGATGCTTAATATTTTATATATTAATTGACTCTGGATGAGAGCCCTATACTTGTTTTACAATTCTCCTTAATTAGAACGATAATGATTAACTGATGCCTTAGAAAAACTGCTTTTTACTTTGAGAATACATACTAGGGACATGCCACGTGAATGACATATGACATAATAAAGTTGACTTTTTATTGTTAAAAAATAGGTCAGTTGTTAATATATACCTGGTTAGATAGACTGCTATTAAGTACATCTTCACTGTACTGAACTAACAGGTAAAAAGGTATTCGTAATATAATATTAATTAAGCAGGGACAGTTAATTTAGTATTTCTGAAGAATTACCCTACTATAATACATAACTATATCAGTTAATAACATAACTGTATTAATTGTACCGAATTTCAGATTTATATAATTGTCATACTGACAGTTTAATTAATTAAACCAATTTTCATTATTACCAACCTTCTAATAAATAGTTTCCAAAAATGAAATGTCACTAGGAAAATTTGATATGCGTAACTTAACACTAAATAACACAGTTGTCAGTTCATATTTAGGAACTCTAGCCAGCACCAGCTCATCATATTCGTGCTGCAAAACTTGCAGGGGTGCATATTTCGTCTCTAAATCGAACACTCGGCACTGAGTTATAGCATGGGCGTAGCCAAGATTTTTGTTGAGGGTGCGGGGGCAGAAACCTATCTATCCCTGTCTGTAGGCACAGATTTCGGGTATTTTAACATATTATTCCTAAAATGTTGAATTAATATTTGTAATAATATATTTTTCCATTTGCGTGTCCTAAAAAGATTTATTTAAATACTGGGAACTGTAACATTTTATTTTTTAAAGTTGATATCATTTTTGAACAGCTGTCAAGCTTATTTAGGCATATTTAAAAAACAAATACAGAATTATAATTTTCAGAATTGCCAACTGTCAACCTTCTGAACAAAGTATTCCTAATCAATTTTAGTTAAAGCTAAGTTATTTTTTTAAGTGATTACAAATCAACGTAAATAGAAAAAAATATATAAAGTATTCATTTCATAAGACGTTTTAGTGCACTTGTCCTTTAGAAAATTTAATAATTATAATATTTTATAATATATTAAAATAATTTTCCAAACTTGTACTCGTGTGCTAAAAACGGGTTTTATAAAACTGATACTTTAATATACTATTTTCTATTTGCATGTCCAAATAGTATATTTAAAAATGAGTTTGATAAAGCGAGATTTATTGAGCGAGGCCAAGATTACAAAACGAGCCGCTTGCAGCCAGTTTTAAAGGACGAGTTTTAAGTATAAGAAATAACTTATGAAACGAGTTTTTTATGCTTTTTATATACGCAAATTAACCTTTCTTGACGTGGAAATAAATAAAATAATACTTTATTATTCAAAAACGCATAGACGGAGACCAAGTCACAAAAATGAACACAGTTTACTGTTAAGTACAATAACATATTTATTCGTCGTGAAATTACACAATATGCACTTGCATAATCACTTATATACTTTTATACAATTTCAACTTGAAACTGGTAATAGTGATGTTCAGAAAGACCGAGGTAAACAGTAACTCTGGCTACCAGTTTCTACGGCTTTTTGGGTGAGTATTGCTTGAAGGAAGGTAAACAATGACCCTGGCCATCAGTTTCTATCCCCAAGCCCGTGGTAACTCGGACTGAAGGATCTCATCGAGGTCCGGTGTTTATATACCATCATATGGTCATAAAATGCGCCTACTTAGCATATATTAAATTAAAGTTTTTAGAGAACCACATTAGTATTTAGCCATTAAAATAAAGATTCTAAGTATCTTGCATACATTATTTAAATTAAGATAAGATTTCTAAGTACGTTCGCATACATTATGTAAATGAGAAGAATATTTATGCAGATTAGGATCCGTTTGCATACATTATGTAAATTAGAATAAATTATGTAAATGAGCATAATATTATGAGAAGCGTTATCTAAACGGAAAAGCATATGGTTGATACATCGTCTTATATGTGACTGCATACAGTTCGAACGTTAACTCACACCGTTTAGGGTGCTTTAATAGCTTTATAAAATAGAAAAAGATATGTATTTGAATACTATAGAGTCGAGTCGAGACTATCGAAGGCTCCGCACATGCACGACGTCGTGTAAAATACGAGGGTTGTAACGGGTACATTTTCCACCGGCATTTAGTATGCAGAATTTTGTATTAATTCTTATTAAAAATCCTAAGTTCGGTCCTGTGGACTTCGATTTATTTAAATATGCAGTTCATCATGCAAACTTTTTCTATAGAAAGCACTTTTAAGAAGGGAATGTTTCATATTTGCTGTAATTAAAGAAGTAACGTCATAAAGATGTTGTCTTTTTCGTATCTTGCTACCTGGCATTTTAATATAATATCAATTGCTTCAAAAAAAACCTTAAAAAGAAACCGTGAGAAGCGCTTAGTCAACTCATTTATAGAAATATTTCGGTAAACATTTTGAGAGTATCCGATTTGAAAATACAATTTCCTTTGTCTGTTATTTGCGTTTAAAAAGTTTTAAGTTAGCATAGCGTAGGAATATCGTCTACAAGCCACATGCAATATTATTCCACACTGTTTGGGCGCGAAATTTCATGTACTGCTTTTTATACGTAAGGTCGGGAATCCTATAGTAGGCCAAGCAACAAGCGCCCTTGCCGCATAAAAACAGATGTGTTTTCGCGTAGCAATGGAGAGCAAAGTTAATAAAAAGGCTCGCTGGGGTTGACGCGGGACGAATACGAATACAGACTCCACTCTGGAGATTCGACACAACACCCTGATAGCTAGAAATCGATAGCTGTTTTATCGTTTGAGTTCCGATCAATAATGATTGATCGATTTTGAAGTAGTGTTTACGGATTACTGTTCATTAATCCCTTAGAATTGAAAGACATTCTATTTAAAGTGCATTATCGTTAAAGTTATTTCGTTAAGTGCTAAATCCTTTTGAAAAGGTTTTACGTTCCGTTAAATTGTGTTTGATGGACTTGTAATTACTATTACTTCCTTTAATCTAATCTTCAGATAAGCGCAGTTACTAGCGAAAGAAGAATCTTTTAAAAAGCAATCCTAAATTGAGTGACCGATTTTCGTGCGTTTGTAAAGTAAAATTCCGCTTAAAGAATTTAAACGCATTTAATGTTATAAGTGAATTAAAACAATTTGAAGCTCCAGAACGTTTTCGCTATTTTTCCGGGGGAAAATACATACGTATTTACGTAAGAACAAATTAAAATCTTGTTTTTTCGTGCCTGACTCTATTGGTGTATGTAATCATATGGGCTGGTATTACTAATTAATATTGCGTTTTTGGTACGGAGAATCCACACTTCAAAGCAACGCCGAGTTTTACCACAATTTCCCGAAATGAAAGGCCAACTTTCCAATTTCTTCTGGACTATATGTATGGTGTTCCATGAGTTTGGTGGAAAATACTCAAGGTACTGTAGTTCTAAGGATTTGTTTGTAATTCAGCGAATTAAGAATCTCACAGTTAAGAATTTTTCTTTAGGGAGAGCTCTCCTCGTTAGTTAAAAATCTTTAAACTATAATTTAATTACAATTCATTTATATTGATACTTTCGAACTGATTTAATTTGTCTAATCTCATTTAGATATTTGTTTATCTTTTTGTCCAGAATAAGATGAGTCAATAATATTTGTGTTAATGCTCTTGAACAATATTTGTGGTTGATTTAATCAATTTTTTGAGCTATTTTCATTATTTAATGAAAAGTTTTAAATGAATTTTTATTGATTAATTTTGGTATAATTATAACCTAATAAATTTAGGTTGGACTTGTAATAAATATACGATGTGTGTTTTATTTTTATCTATGCAAAGTTGTGTTTTAATTATTTTCCTGTTAATAAATGTTATTAATTCAAAACTGAATGATCTGAAAAACGGAACCATATTAGTTATGAATGCTTAGTTTCATTTCTTCAACAATTTTAAGTAAACAAAATTTTGTTTCAACTAAATATTCTATTCATTTTCTGGTTAATGGATTTAATAATTTTTAATGCTTATTCAATTAACATCTTTGATTGGTTAATTTATAATTACCTAAGCTCATAACCAGATGGCGCCCTTTTAAGTTTTTATTTGTGTTTGAACCCTTATCTATTCCTTTTCACAATTTATACAGCTGTGGAACCAATACCTACGACTTGATTAATTAATTTGTAAGAGAGAGTTTAAATCTCAAGCTGTGGCAGTTATTTTTTTGAGTTTTCAGTTACAGTAAGTATACATTATTTTATTGTTATTTAGACCGGCAAAATACTTACGTTTCAGGGTGGTCCCAGAAGTACCCGACCCAACAAAGAAAACACAAAAGTTTTGGAAAAAGATTTATTTATTTTTCAACGTAATCTCTTTTCAGCTCTATACACTTTTCCCAGCGGCGTTCAAAAAGTTCGATACCCTTTTTATAATAAGAACTGTCTTGCTCCTCAAAATAGCCATTAACTGCTGACATCACTTCTTCATCGTTCGAAAATCTTTGACTACTGAGCCATTTTTTCAAGTTTGGGAACAGAAAATAATCCGAGGGGGCTAAATCTGGCGAATATGGTGCATGAGGTCGCAATTCAAACTTTAATTGATTAATTTTGGCCATTGCAATAACGGATTTGTGAGCTGGTGCGTTGTCGTGATGAAACAACACTTCCTTTTTAGCCAAATGCGGCCGTTTTTGCTTGATTTCTTCGCTCAAACGTTGCAATAAGTTTGCATAATACTGGCCGTTGATAGTTTTTCCTTTTTCGAGATAGTCAATAAAAATTATTCCACGCGCATCCCAAAAAACCGACGCCATAACCTTGCCTGCAGATGAAACGGTCTTCGCCTTCTTTGGAGCCGGTTCTCCCTTTTGAGTCTATTGTTTCGATTGTTCTTTTGTCTCGGCTGTGAAATGATGGACCCATGTTTCATCCATTGTTACGAAACGGCGCAAAAATGCTGCTTTGTTGCTGTGAAACTTCGCTAAACACTCAATTGAAACATTTCCACGACACTGTTTTTGCTCGAGTGTGAGCAAACGCGGCACCCATATTGCACACAGCTTTCTCATGTCCAAATCTTCAGATAATATGCGATGTACCGCACTTTTTGAAATGCCCGTAATGTCTGCTAGCTCGCGCACTTTTAGTCGACGATCATCAAGTACCGCTTTGTGGATTTTTTTCACCATTTCTGAAGTCGTCACCTCATTTGGTCGACCACTGCGATGCTCGTCTTGGCAGCTCGTACGGCCTCGTTTAAACTCAGCTACCCAAAATTTAACTGTTGTAAACGAAGGAGCAGACTCACCCAGAGTAGAATCCAGTTCAGCTTTTATATTGGTTGGGCTGAGGCCTTTCAAATAAAAGTATTGTATCACATAACGATGACCAATTTTCTCCATTTTCACAAATTCACTGACAACGTTCACTATTGATGGCTGCCAAACAAATACTGAACAATGTGGCGCTTTCAAACTTGAACATATGCTTTATAGGCTGCGTACTTTCCAATACAGTGATATTTTCGAACAACTACCGCCACCTCTTGGTCAGGTCGGGTACTTCTGGGACCACCCTCGTAAATACGCACTCTGTTTTGCCGCCTATAAATTTGGTTAAAAGTAATTCATAAAATGCCAGTATACACTAGACAACAAAATACTATTTCAACAGCAAACAATCAAAAAGAAAATAGTAATCAAGAAATGGATAGTACCGAAATTTTAGGAGAAATGGATAGTACAATAATTTTAGCAGATAAGATTTCAGAAAAACTTCAATCATCCGAAATCTTCATACAAAAGTTAAAAGAGGTATTTCGACAAACAATACAGGATTCGTTAAATGAAGTATTGAAGATTCAAGAAGATAAATTAAATTCTTTAGAAGTAAAAACAGAAGAATTTCAAGGAATAACAGAAGAAATGTGCGACGCACAAGAACAATATAGCCGCAGTAATAATTTAAAATTTTATGGTATACCTGTAGCATAAAACGAAAATACAAATGACATAATCAAATCAGTTTGTCAAAAATTAAATATTTCTATTTCAGATCAATCCATTGATATTTCCCATAGGTTAAAAGCATATGGGCAGCATACGCCTCCTATAATAGTTAAATTTATAAATCACCATATAAAAAGATGTTGAAAAGGTCGAACATCAAGATATATGAAGATCTCACGAAACAAAGACTGCACTTATTAAAAGAAGCTTTCAAAAACTTTGGATATAATAATGTATAGGCAAGAAATGGTATCATTTTTATTAAGAGAGGTGACAAAGTTCATAAAATAAAAACACAGCGAGAATTTAAACAGGTACAAGAATCATGCGGCTAACAGGTGTGTGTTTTATCATTTGTTTATTTCGCACGCAAACAATTTCATTTTTCATTATTACTTTATTAAACAAAAATCTTTACCATTAATTTAAGTTATTTCTAATTAATTATATATCATTTTGATATTTTGTAAAAAAAAATTATAAAGTTTATTATTTTCATATAATTATTTTCTAATTTTTCGTTCTAATCATTTTAAATTAATATTAAAAAAAAAAGTTTTTATTTGTAATATTTATTAGGTACAAGGGAATTTGTAACAGTTTAAATTTTGATTTTCTTATATTTAGCTTTTCTTATTAACTAAATCTAAGCTAGACTTGGTAATAATATTTTACTTTTCGTTAAAATAATAAATAGTATTAATTTTTTTTCTACTTTGAAGAGTTATAAATACTAATAATAAAACAAATAGATTGTTCGTTTTTTGTTACTAATAATAATTTAACTTTCAAATTTAATTAGGAAATGTACTACTACAGTTTCTTATGAGTGAAGATATCAAGGTCTTAGATTATAGTGCCGGGAATGCATTGGAGCTTGATGATCCGTTATTTTTAAAGTTAAACAATCTATTGCTGGCAAATGATAGAAATAAATTAAAAATATTTCATATGAACATTCGTAGTATCAATAAGAATCTAGATGAGCTAAAAATTTATTTGTCCCAATTGGAAACTGCATTTGATTGTTTAATTCTGAGTGAATGTTGGCAGATATATGACTTAAATTATTTCAGACTAGATAGTTATGAAATTCTTTATAATAACGGGTCAATAAATCAAAATGATGGTGTAGTGGTCTTTATAAAAAATACCATTAATTTTAGTTCCAGCATCGTGGAAATTAATATTTTCAAATTTGTGCAATTAAAATTATGTTATTACGACAAAACTTCTTTTATATCTTCTAACAGACCACCAGCAACTTGCCCACAATTATTTTTAAATAGTCTAACTAATTACTTACAAAATTCATAGAAAAGTTTCAATTGCGACTACAATGTTTTTATAGGCGACATGAATATTGATACTTTATTAGATAATAATATTAAAAACGATTATTTAAATATTATGAGTGCGTTTGGATATTTTTCTGCGATAAATACTATCACTAGAATACGGGAAGATGGCAGTGGAAGGATCACATATTTATAAAAGCAAGACATGTTAATGATATTTGTTCATTTGTAGTCAAAACCAAAATAACTGATCACTACTCAGTTGGTATATTACTTCCTGGAGGTGGTATGTCTTCTTGTAACAAGCATACTAGTAACATTCAAACAATCCATCACATCAATTACGATCAACTAAAAAATCACATTAGGTTACTTTCTTGGGATCAATTCTATAATATACAAAACACCGATGAACTAGCTCAACTACTTACAGATAATACTAAAAGTGCTATTAGATCATCTACGGTTATTAAAACGATTAATCATAAATTTAAAAAACGAAAAAGTTGGATAACTAAAGGGTTAATAAACTCTATCAATAAAAGGGATAAATTATATCAAAGTTTACAAAGGGATCCCAATAATAGTAATTTAAAAGAAGAATTTTTACACTATAGAAACAGGTTAAATCAATTAATTAAAGAGGCAAAAAATAATTACTTTAAATCGAAAATTGATAAAAAAGATAGTAAACATTTTTGGAATATTATTAATGAAATAACTAATCATCAATCAAATAACTCTTTAATTAAAGGAATGAAAACAAACACAGGTGAATTATTGACTAATCCGGAAGAGATGACAAACACTTTTAATGATTATTTCATCAATGTAGGTAAAGATCTTGCTAGTCAAGTACCAGTTTCTAATAATATTCCATTTGGGTCAACAACTTCATATTCTATATACTTTTTGCCAACTGATAAAAATGAAATAATAAGTATCATATCTACATTGAAAAATAATTGTTCTTCTGGTTTTGATAATATTTCAGTTAAGGTATTAAAAGCTGTTGCTGAAGACATAGCACTTCCAATAACACATTTAATAAACAAAATTATTGAATCGGGCAATGTTCCTTCAATATTTAAGACCGCAATTGTGAAACACTTACACAAACAAGATGATAAAGCTGTTATATCCAATTATAGACCTATTCCAATGATTACTAACTTGGCAAAAATATTTGAAAAAATCATCAAGAAAAGAATAAATCTATATTTAAAAAAGTTTTATCTTATATCAGATAAACAAAAGACTGGTTTAACTTTAAAATATTAACGATAAATTTTAATAAAACGAAATATTTGCCATTCACTTCTTATAAACATAAACTGCCTACTTTTAACAAACTTAATATAGTGCGGTGATATTAAAATAAAATGTAGTATGCCCACCGTTCCAAATAAAACATTAAAATAAAATAAATAATGGATAAATAGTGGATTAAAATAAAAATACACCACAGATATTTTTCTTTATTTCAATCAGCCAGCTCAGGGGGTTACTCGGTAAAGCATAAATTATTTGAATTATGAGACTCTTATTAACTCTTATGCCTGGAAAAGAAGAAAAACTTAAATTGCAAGCACTAGGGCTACTGCAAACTGGACAACGACTGCTAAACTCTAAATTCAAGAAAAAAGAAAACTGAATGCTTGTATATGCATCAATTAAACACATAAGTAAATTTAAAAACACATAAACTTTATTTAATGAACAAATAAAAATTCAAATGAAAAGTATATGGCAAGAAATGTTGTTCAAATTAATACAATTAACAATTGGGAAATAAATTCCCAAGCTTGCTCAAATGTGATTAAAAGTTGTAATAGCCTGACATAGGGCCATTACGATCATTCACTTGAACAAACCAACACAAATCAAAAATTGTTTACAAATAAAACTGTTTATCTTAATGAAAAAATAAATTGAAATAAAAGAAATTAAATTGTTTTATTTTTTTAAAGAAAATAAGTTCTCAAAAGAACCTTGAAGATTTAACAAAATAAATTTGAACCATTGAGGATAAACTTTAATAATTTAATATTGTCAATCAAATTAAAAACCCTTTTATTACGACCAACCTGGTATATTACAAAATTGGTTTCCTTTTAATATTATCTTCAATTGGTATCACTGTAACAAAACCTGTCAGCTGATTTCTTGTTTTTAAAACGTCAATACGTAAATCGATGAAGAAAAATAAATTCTCCTGAATTTATTCATATAATCACGTTCACTTGAAATAATTGTGGAACAACAATAATAACTTCTTTATATTTTTAAGAATATTCAGGTAACACTTTAACTTAATTCAACTTCCGTTTTTATTAAACGTTAATACGTTAATCACATGGTCCAAACATCTAACCTCACTTTGTATTACAGATTTTTATCCGGAGTCGGGCATAGGTTTTGCCGTGAACGGTTTGTCGACTGCCTTTGTTAAATTTGGCTCCAACTTATATAGATTTTGTTGCAACAAAAGCCTGCACTGACATTTTTCCAAAACAAAAACAAATCACGTAAGGTTGATGACGTCACTAACCCGCACAGCTGTTCATAATTATCACGAATCTTAATTCTATGATTACAGGATTGTAGCCCTTAAAACAAGGATTAAAACAATGTAACACACTTGTATCCCAAAGTGCATCGTAACGAAGATACAAGACGAAAACGGTTGACAATGTACAAATCTCGTTATAGCTTAATTACATACAAAATTGGAATAGATCAGATTTATCCTTTACAAAATAGATACATAATTACACAATACAGCTAATACATATAAATTCTCCACAGGAACATCTTTACAATTTACAACAAACATAATTTTACAGTGCGATACTACATTGAATTAACCAATTAATGCCTTTGCAAGTTCCAGCTTAAATATTAATTCAAATAAAATCAAATTATGATCAGATTGTCCAGCATACAGTTCTTCAAGTGTTTACATAAAAACAATGGTGAGAAAAAATAGGATAAGAGTAAATAATCGTCACAATGAAGCAAAACGGCAAGATTAAAACCTTCAATAATAAAAACGGTCAAAATTTTTATAACAAAGTTTAAAAACTAATTGTACTAAGTCATAACAAGATTGACCTAAATTATCTGTTTTCAGTTAACTAACAGCGCGAAACTGAGTTGGTCTCCTGGAAAGTAGAAAAATTTACCCTACGTTAAAGATCGTAGCCTCTAAATTTAAATACTTCTTCTTTACAAGTGGAAAACCCATTCCAATATGTAACTTGGGTTGCATAAACGTGTATTATGATAAAACAATCTAACTGATTGATATCCTTTTTAAAAATATGAAACCTTTTTATATGCATATGAAATATAGGTTATGTTTGCATGAAATTTTTATTCTTGATTTCTATTTTAAATATTGATGAGCCTAACTGTGACCCTATATGTAACCTTTATATTAATTATGCCTATCACTTAGCATGTCCCTCTTTTAATTTAAATCTAATATGTGAAATATTTGTTTTCACGTTTCCGATCTATCGTTAATAAAATTTTCAATGAGGTGATTTGATATCACCGCAATAGATTTAAAAACATCAATTGACGAAACAAATACAATTAAATATTTAGGTATAACTATAGATAAACATTTACGTTGGGATCATCATATTAATAATAATTTGTTGAAAATATTACGATTTACTCTTTTTCGTTTTAAACTGCTAAAGAATATCTTAAGTTATACAGAGTTAAGGAAAGTCTACCTTGCCCTTATTGAATCACGACTATCATGGTATTTAGTGCTGTAGATGACTATTTAAAAAAATTGAAACTATTCAGAAAATATTTTTAAGGATCATTCTTAACAAAGACCTGACTTATTCATCTATTAATGTTTATAAAGAATCCAAATTGTTCCACCCGCGTCAATTATATTCTTTGGTAGTAGTTCTACATACATATAAAAATAAAACTTTGACTCAAATTGACCATAGTTAACACACGATTTAAACAACACTCTTTTAAAACTGCTTTTTCTACCAAATCTATTGGACAGAGATCACACAATTATCTAGCACCTAGATTTTATAACTATTTGCCCTTTGAAGTTGAATCCTGCCGATCATTATATTCTTTTAAAAACTGTGTCCGCAGTTACCTATTGAGAATTGGTTTAGAAGGAATTTCTAATTTCTTCTAAATAAATTTACTAAATTAAATATAAAAAAAATAAATAAAATTTTAGACTTTATATATAATATAGCTATCATCTTATTAAAGCAGCATTAGATTGGTTATTATAGTTTCGAATGCATTTCCAGTATTTATTGTATTTATTATATAACTATGTAATTATTTTACATTGTGAAAGTGCTTATTCCAATTTGCGTAATGTCAACTATTTAATTAATTATTCATAAGTAGTCTCATTTCACTCTTTTTCTATTATATTAATTATAATCTTAAATTTAATCTTAAAATGTTGTTCATTAAATAAAATATTGTTTTAAATCCCATAGACAGTTACTGACTTTATGGGCGATTTTGTTTATTTGTTATAATTACAATCAAAATTTATTATACTTTTGTTTAGTTAATTTTATCTCGGCATTGTAACTTTGCCATATTAAATAAAATTGTATTTAACTTTGCCACATTAGAAACTATTCTTATAATCTTGTATTAATGTAATGTAGTTAACAAAAAAATAAACTTTACTTTACTTTACTGGAAAAAGTAACATTTTAAAGTTAAAATCACTGTTGAAGGGCTGTTTTTTAAATGTCAAACTTATTTACGCTGTAAATTTGTTTAATAAAAACAAATGCAGAATTAGAATTTTCAGTGATGCCAACTGTCAAACTAGTTAACAAAGTATTCCTAACAAATTTTATTTAAAACTAAAAGTAAGTTACTTTTTTTAAATAATTACAAAATAACGTAAAAAATTCTTACAATAATCTTTTTAAATAATACTAAAGGTGCTGTTTTAACTGTTTATTATAAAGAGACATAGTAACACTAACACTAATTACAAACACAATTATAAACTATTAACGAACTTAAACTAAATGATTACAGGTTATTTTTTACTAGGATATTTATATTACACAGATATTTATTTCAAACATTTTGTTATACTACCACACGATGCGCGTATTTGGTTAGCTGGTTGACTTAGTCTTCTAGCGCGGTGGTGTTTTTATACAGTGCGCGTCTAAAGTCCGTTCCCCCCTACTAATTTTTGAACCACCTGGTATATAGCAACGAAATTTGGAGGGCTTATACAGGATATAAGAACCTAATTCTTTATGGAAAAATGACAGTTAAAAGTTTTAAAATGGCGGCTGAGCGCCCTCTTGAATTACTTTTTTAAATAGAACACCGTGTATATTATTCCGTTTTCGAAATCTGCTCATAATTCTTAACATTTTTCTCTAATACACTTTACTTCTAAATTTAATTGATTTCGAAATATTAACGTTTGAAAAGTGACATTCCGGTTTAAAATGGTCACACTTTACATAAAATAATTAAGGCGGTCAACGGACTATTTGACAGTAAACAAGATGTAAGATACCCCAACAACGATTTTTGTTTTCAATGCAAACTTGATTGATAGCAGAATTCGTGTCTTTGTTGGATTTGAAATTAATTAAAATGTCACTTTTCAAACGTTAATATTTGAAAATCAATTAAATTTAGAAGTAAAGTGTATTAGAGAAAAATGTTAAGAATTATGAGCAAATTTCGAAAACGGAATAATATACAGGGTGTTCTATTTAAAAAAGTAATTCAAGAGGGAGCTCAGCCGCCATTTTGAAACTTTTAGCTGTCATTTTTCCATAAAAATTTAGGTTCTCATCTCCTGTTTAAGCCCTCCAAATTTAGTTGCGATATATCAGGTGGTTCAAAAATTAGTAGGGGAGGAACGGACTTTAGACGCGCACTGTATATCTCCTATAAAAGCTTCCACAACATACTAGACTATTCTCGCGGATGTACTGTGGTGTGTATTGCTATCGCTAGTATGCTCTAGATGAGACGCGATCCTTCTTTCTTGTTTGCCGCTAGTGTATAACTTCAAATAAAAAAAGAATTAAAATCGGTTTAGAATCGTAGATTTTAGCGTTTTGGGTTGGAGGTCCCTCCTTGGCTACGCCCATGAGTTATAGTGCGAAACGAAAAGCATAAATTGAACGTTCGCATGACATCAGTTTTAGTAAGTGCAGTATCAGTGCATATAATCGAAAACACTATTAATTAAAAAGGAATCGAGGCAGCTGTTTAAACTGTTATTTGGGCTGCATATTCTACTTCATTGTTAGGGTCGATTTGTCCAATTTATTATAGTTGATCTTGTTTGAGCTGTGGTTCATAGACTAGATATTAGAAGACGAGGAATGTTTTTTATCCGAACCGAGAAATAAAAGCAAAAATAGTAAAGGAACATTCATTAAAAACTTTCTATTTAAGTTAATGCTGGCTATTGATTAATATTTAAATTAAAGTCTTCTTGTTGTTTTGCTGTTAAAATTGTGTTAGACTATCTGTTTGAATAATTATTCACTACGATTTAAATTTATTTTTGCACTACTATATTCATGCAAAATATTTTAGACACACGACTATCGCAGAGCCTATATTATGTGCAAAGAACTTATGCATCTACTTTATTCACGTAGATTTACTGGGAGAGGTTTAGAAGTGCAGTAGTAAGTATAAGTAAATACTAACATCTCCAGGTAATAAAAGATTAGATAAAATTAAAATTAAAGGATTTCCTAATTCCTTTTCATGTTTAAAAATGAACATTCCTGTTAAATACTTACTAATAGTTATCTTATTCCATGAATCAGTTTCACTGATTTTCACAGTTTTCTTCAATGTCACTCACATTTTTATGGATTAAGCTGATAATGTTGAACGCGATGAGATCTTTTTTTAAAGATACTTAACGACAGCGATAACTGAGACTTAAGTATTTTGTTGTAAAAATATGAGAACAATGGCATAACCACGCAACATGCATTCCTTAAATGTCCGTTGTCATGATTAAATTTTTTCTATTTCTTTATTTAGTTTAGATTTCTGAATAAAGGGTAAAATTAAATTAAAGAAAAGAATTTTTAGATTTTCTCCAAATGGACGACTTAATTGTTGTAAAAATCATTAAATAAATCAATTGTTAATAAAAAGTTTAACACGAAAGTTTTCAACTGTCATAAGATATATCGGTTGAAGGTCTAAAATAAAACACAAACTCTAGTTAACTAAACATCTATACAAATAATAGACAAAATTGTTCAAAAACATTACAAGGGCAGCCCCCTCTAAAAACCTGAAACCTGCAAAACAGAGAAATAAAAAACTGATAAGCTAGTGGCAAGGCAATTACCCTAATTAGCGAAAATTATTTAAAACAAGGCTACAAAACCTTTCGTTACATTCTCGTTATATAAAATTGATGTCACTTCAACGAAAACGATCGAGCTCTACGAAGAGGGTTGTAAGAAGTCGTGGCTCTTCTCATGACAAATACGGATTAATTATCTACAGAATCGCGATATAAACATCGATAGCCTTTAAAGTTATTAGTTCTTTTTTCGCAATTTAAGATTCACAAATATGCGCATAATTTTATTTGGGAATACTTACAACAAATATAAAATTACTGTTTCAAAAGCTGCAAGTGTGTTTTCTGAAAGTTTATCTGACATCTTTGAAAGGCACACCACACAAAATGTCTTTTTATTCTACACCGGGTAAAAATCGGATTTCCGCGTCTTCCAGGGACACGAAAATGTAACGTAATGTAAAATGTTTTTTTCGAAACAGATGAATGGGAAGGAGAGGCTCTATTGAGTAGCCACCATGCTCTCCAGACTTGTCACCTTTAGATTATTCTTTGTGACGATACTGCAAAAATGTAGTATACAAAACAAAACCATAAGATTTGGATGCCCTTAGAAATCGAATAATGGTGAGAACGAACAGATGTCAGATGAAAAGTGACGAAATGTCATATTAGCTTTTTATGCCAGGCTTGGGTACTGCCAAATAAAAGAAGGAAGGCAATTCGAGTACATAATTAAATATGAAGTATTTCTACGGTATTTAGTTTCGTTGTTGACATTTCTCGCTTTAGGCGTTTATAAAAAGTGAACCGGCTCGCTTACCTGAACCGTGACTGCCATTTATTTACTTCGTTTTGAGGTTAACTGTGATTAAATCATTGCTAACGTTGTTAACATTTTATTTCTAGTTTGTTTTTTTCTTGTGTAGGATAAACATATTGTGTGAACCGCAGCGAGAAAGTGGTTATCTCGGCTACGCCTCGGCTGTCCATATTTTCTTTCGATACCGCAAACGTTCACTTTCACGCCCATGTACACAAACTACTATTGTCTCTACAGCCAGAAGCTTTAAAAACAAAACTCTTTTAAGAAGAAAAGCTATTAGAATTAACAGAAGTCATACTCCCAGTAAAGATAATCAAGATTCACATAAAGAACTACAGACAAAAACTGACAACATAGTCATTAAAAGTTCCAGCGTTTCTCAACCTTTTCTTTATTCAACACTTTATTCAAATACTTGTTTTTCATCTTCAATTTTTAAAATTCTATCAAATGTAAGAATTTTGTATGCCCTCTAGTCTACATTCTTGAGATGAGTGTATATCTATAGCCTGAAATGTAGTCGATATACATACACAAACTGCGGTCCTAGCCTAGCATTCTATAAGATCCCTCTCCTTAAGATTGGTTCACAATTGAAGGCCTGGGTGCAATAAAACTTTTGTTTCTTTGATTATAGCACTTTTGATTCCTAAAGCTGAAGAAATTTCTAAGGAAAATTAAGTAGCCGTCTACATATTTATGTAGTTAGTTATGTGCAGAATTTTTAAGAACTATCTACTACTGAGCTTTTAAATAACTCAAATTTATGCAAGCATGGATTAGTTTCGCGTTACAACAAATTACTCTCCATCAAAGGTGCCTTTTGGAATTTTGAACTGGAATCGACGAACTGGAATGACACGAAGAAGTACTATCGATCATAAACCAGCTAGCATGTGCTAGAAGTGTAAAAATAAATAGTGTGTGAAAATAAAATTATTTTCTGAAAGTTTAAAGAGGTATAAAAAAATAAAGGAAACAAGCATACCTTATACAAGGTCAAATACTGAGACAAGCATAAAGAAATTTAGAACATTTAGAAATAATAATAATATTAATAATAAGGACCGGCGGTGGACGAGTGGTGTCAGTGCATCACTCGTGTTCCAAGGGTCGTGGGTTCGAATCCCACTTGGGGGCGGGGGGATTTTTCTAATTGGAAAATCTCGCCACCTCAACTATGGATGTGTGTATTCGTGTTGCATGTTAGATGGGGGAGAGATGACCTTAGATGTTGGTTCCCCCGTAGTGTAGGCGTGAAATAAAAAAAATATTAATAATAATTATTATTATTTGATACATTATTATAACACAGTTATTTGATGGTGTTAATGTTATTTCCGAGCTAGTATATAAGTGTGCAAAATTCGCAGCGTGCTGTTCTAACTGAGGAGAGTCAAACGCTCAAAACAGTTTTAGGGTGCCGTCTGTGAATTGTATACAAATCATTATATAAAAGTGAGTATAATGGTAGTCAATCTAACATTTTTAACTTTCATATTAATTAAAAACTCACTTTATTAAAACACGTTTGTGTTTTTGTATTTGTGTATTGTATAATAATCATAATGTTTATTGAATGCAAACCTAATAAAGATCTCAATAAAATTTCTTGTTGTGGCAAACTATCGACAGATGCAAATGGTAACATATCTAACTGTCATAAGGGAAAATGAGAATAGAGTTCAATTACGAACTCAGTATTGAAATCTCTCCTAAATTAAAACTAAAATACAAAAATAAGACGAATGAGTCTAGAAAAATCATATGCACAGCGTGTAGAGAAATTTAAAACCAACAACAGTGCAATATGTCTCCAAGTCTATTGCTTATAGTTTACAGTCCATGCTATTCAGTGTAGAAGTTGAAACGATCTTTAGGTCTATAGTATATGGTCTATATCCTATAATTCATGATGTATAATGCATATCTAGAGTAGGGAAAGTTATATGATTCGCGGTCAGCTATTATAAACATGTGTGTTATAGTGTACGGTATTACAGTATGTCCCAAAATAATAGCATCTACAATGTACATTGATATCTCTGTTATTATACGAGATAGAGAAAAAATTAAATAGGAATGTTGTGCAGAATTCCATGTTAATTTCGTGGTAGTTCTTTTAGTGTTTGTGATATTTGAGAAAAACAGAAATTTACGGATTTTTTTCCTTGAATAACCCGAAAACCGCTGATTCGGCACAGTTTACACTTTCACATTATAAGGACACTTTTTTATGTGAGAAACCGTTTTATGTTAATAGCACCCATGTATTAAATCATGTATTGCACTTGAGCTTATGACTAATTTTATTTTTCTTATGGCGGCAATCTTCATATTGCTAGGTGGTATAATAGTCCTTGAAATAAGCTTTTCAACGATATGCAACTTGCCAAGAAAACTGTGTACTGCAGTAAAATCATTAAGAAAAAGCTAGTATTACTCTTGAGAGAAATAAATTGAACATGCAATTGTCGAAATATGATTGGAGCCTGGAGAACGAAGAATGCCAAACGTCGAACTTGTCGTCACATGATATTGAAATGATCAAAGCTCACTACATATTAATAGCATAAGGAGAGCGACGAGTTCCATACTTCCCCACAACTCACTATGAGCCTTAGTTATAGTCATGTGCATAAATGATGTGTAAATCTCAAATCTATGCGTGGATATGCCCGCGTGGATAACACGTGGATTTGTTCATAGTTATATAGGTAATTCCACATGATTTAGACGCGTATAAATTACACGACAGAAATCTTTGGCAACGCTGCTATTTTTAAAATTGATTACCTAATAATAATAGCTACTACTCATTGCCTGGCGAACCAGTCCCCAGAAGCTATGAAGCTCGTGCGAGAGGGAGGGGCTATTATTATCATTAAGCAGGGCCAACGTGCGGCTGCAGCTGGTTTACAGATGGTATAGCACAAATCTCACATTTTTGTGTTACAGCTTGTTACCCACAAAATGGGGACTGCTTATTGGGAAACGGTAACAACCTTTAACCGCAGTTAAATCTGTCGGCTGCCAACTAACTAGTGTGAGGTCGTGGGTCTCACAAGAGGTGTTCTGCAATAGGTGCCAAGAATCGTCTAAGATAGCTACAGTATTGTCCGACAAAATCTGGAAAGAACAACTCATTTGCGACTACTACTAATGTGGCCGACTTTTTCCAATCTTGGTTCCTCGATAGCTGAAAATATAAACCCCAAATACGAAACATAAATAATAAGTCGTTCAAGTAAGGGATGTACAGTGCTTTATTAACAACTAGACAAATTGTCAGGTAGATCAATTAACATAAATCAATCAAGTATGGTTATATTTTAATCAAGGACAAATAGCCTTGGCAAAAATTGGATGTAGGTTATTGATTTCTATAAACAAATTTGATGCGAGTGCGATTACTTACTCTAAATCTGCCTTAACTTCAAGTCTCAAAAATGTAACTGGCACGGTAAATTAACGAGAATACCTGTGATGTAGATTGCGCAATCGTTAACCTCAGATTTTAATTGTTTAACCAATTCATTACGGAGCAAAGTCATACGTATTCACTCGCAAATATTCCTGACAATGTAATAGAATAAATAATATGTGACAAAATTACATATACGAAATAGATACCTAGATATAAGTGCTACACGCACACTGGGGAAAAACCATTTAACACATAAAATTATAATATACAAATATACAGTAATGCTTTATGTACAATAAGAGTTGTCGAACGTTATTGTTGTTGTAAATAGTTGCTACAATATAACTGACTCACGATACAGCAGATGTATGTTCTTCGAACTGAAGAGGAACGTCCCCAACCAGGTGGAACGTAGCGTGATCCAACGAGACAACAGCAAACAAGTCAGCGTAATGATCTTTTAACAACCCAAATATACAACGTAGTGTATGAAGTTAACTCGGAAAAAGGTCTGTAACAAACAAAACCAAATTACCAGAATGCACTAAGCAAACATTGAATAAATACCTTAGATAAAAGGTGACCTTCTGAAAGCGTTATACCGCTCGCAAATGCGGCAAACGTCGACTAAATATCGAATCCTGTCAAAGAATTATAGTATAAGAGACCGAATGTAAAGAAAAGCGAATCTATAAACTTACGAGAACGTGTGCTTCTAACCTCTAAAAAGAAGTAGTGGAAAAATCCCCTTACGGTTCCAATAAACTTGGAAATCAACACCAGAAATTAATTATAGATCTGCACAAATGCAATTCCCGTATCACAACACCAAGGAAAAACTAATTTAGCGGTGATGCCACTAAAATATTCTTTAAAGAATGTTCTTCACACGAACGATCAAAACGAAGTGACAAAATCTCTTATCAACAACAGGAAGTTAGTTCCAGACAAAATGGCAACTAAACGGAGAGAAAATGCGAAAATTCCTAAACGGTATACAAACTAACACAAAAGCATAGCTATACAGGGTGCTACGAAATTAGCACGTAACAAGCTAAGGCAAACTACAGAAAATCTTAACTAGATCTGCCGACACCGGACCGCTTGGGTGAGCTTACTAGGTTAGCATGCTAGTCGTTACACTCCCTCTAATCAATTCTGTAATTAATTCTGAGTCTCTTCGATATCTAAACCTGTTACGAAATTGATAAAGAAAAGGCAAACATTTTTTACTACTGTCAATTTACACGTAACTTAAACTAGGGTCGGAATGTGTATAAAATTTACACGTATCCATAATTTACAACCCCGTGTAAAATGTTTATGAATATTTGTATTTCATGTAAAATCATACACGTTCAATCCACGTCAGATGTACATGCGAGTAAATGACTATAACTAAGGTTGTACTTCAGAACTTAATGTTTAACGCTACCTGGACTTAGTGGATTCTATAGCCTCTAGGCCCAAGTCGCTACTTAGTAGTTTAGTGAAACGTATTCCCTAAGAGTCAGAGGGAACTACTTTTCAACTAATAGTTTCCATTTTAGATACTTCAGATTTGATATAAATGGTTTACCAACACTTAGATCAGTTGAAACGAAGTAATAGATATAAATCTTTCATTTAAATGGAAAATCACATGAAGTATTTCTTTTAGGAATTTTCACCTTCCTTTTAATATCAGCAGGAAAAGTTATAGCTACAATTACACATATATTGATATTTTATATTTTGAAATCTATCAGAGTGATACCTATTTTAATTTAAAATCTGATATAGCTACTAAAAATTTTTGTATTAGATATGGAAAGGAAAGATAAATAATATACCTAGTACATGAGATCTATTGATACGTTCATTATTTTAATGTCATTGTTATCTATGATACCCAGCAAGGAATATCTTTTTTTACATAAATCTAATTCAACTTTGCAATATTTCAAGTGACACTTGATAGATTTTATTAATTAGTAGTAATCATTTCAGATCGAGTTCATGCCAGTTCAGTTACAGAAAGTTTTAGTTATTGATGTACTAGTCATCAGTATCACGTTACAATGAAATGTTACCTTGATTTCTACGTAGTAATTATTAATATTAATATCTATAATCTATTATATAACCTACTTTATAAAAATTTGCCAGTAACAAGCATTAACAAAAAATAAACTTTAAATCTATAACTCAAAGAATAGAGAGGATAAGAATGGAAGGCTAACGACCTCAAAAATAGTAATCCGCCATCTAGCGTGTTGGATGTTAACTGATGGGAAGATAATTGTGTTTTAACGTAAGTTTGCATGTTGTTAACACGTGTTGAACCAAATAGGTTAAGAAAAATAAACATTTCGCGGTTAATAACACTTGTTAGATAGATTTTTTTATGAAAAGTATTATATATTGTTTTTTGCTGTATTCTAATTTTAAAAATGTCTAGCGATTATTGCGCCATCTTTACGTGTCAGGTGTTAACTATTACTGTAAAATAAGGTCGCATTTTTGCTTCTAGTTCTTATGGAGCCTTCCATTCTTATCCTCTCTATTCTTTGCTATAACTGTTTCTCTACCGAAATGATCTGATGGTTGCCTATCCAAAGCCATACCAATCAAGAATATTTATTATATAAATTATATAAAATAATAGGTAATTAGGATAATTAATAAACAAACTAATAATAAATTATTATTTTAATTCATTTACAAAGCTTTCCTATTCAATAATTTCGCGTAATACCGCAGTTCTGAAAAAGCGTTGTTTTTGCCGTAACGTTACCCTTCCACACCTGCAATATGCACCTTAAAAATGTTTGCCATAACCTTGAAAATAAACCTGCCTTTATACAACATGTAATATTTTTCTTGAATATAAATAAAAATTGTTATTGATGCAAATATAGTAATTAAGGATTCTTCGTTGCCGACCAAACAAACGAAGATCGCTATAATTGTTCGTAGCCAGAAGTATGCTACACTTATAGCTAATAGACAGCATATTTTAAAAATAATCAAATATCTTAATTAATTTTTTTAAAACTGGAACAACAAAACCAAACTTTTAATCAGATAGTAAAATACTTTGGGTATGTAGTTAGGTATGTACATTGTAAACATAGGTATACGAAAAATAAAGTAAATTTAATTTCACAATTTCCATCTGGCACTGTTTATACAAACACTTCTAAAGGTCAGGATGGTAAGAAAGGTCACGAGATAGTAAGTTTATTATTATTCAATCAGTGCAGTGATATATGTTTAAATTAAATTTTTAATTATTGAAACTTGTTTGAATACTAATTAATTTTATAATTAAATTTTTAAAATTATAAACAATTTGTATAGAATAAGAAGGTTGGATATTCTTAATGGGTTTTCTTTATTGAAAGAATCGCAGGTTCAGCGAAAACTTAAGTGCTGAAAAACAAATTTTTCAAATATTTTCAACAAAATGCGGAATTAAACTGCGTTGATGCTATTACTAGGTAGTACACCGGCTTGCAAAAAAATCGCGTACCCCTATTTTTGATTGTATTAAGTTGTAATGCCGTAAGAAAGCTTAAGGTGACCAGACACGCCGCTTTTGGCGGGACAGTCTCGCTTTTGCTTCACATCTTCATAATGTCCCGCTTGTTATTGATAATCACGATTTTACGAACATATCGACAGCAAACCAACTACATTACGTTTATTGGTTAAAACAATAAACGTAAATGAGAACTTTTTATTTAATTTTCTTCTAACTTCTAAATTGCAGTAAACTATATATATTATATAATATTGGTATCCAACGGAGTTATCTTATTTTAATTTGACCGTGCCAATTATAAATATCGCACACTTTATTTGGGTTGAAATACAAACCCTGAATTAACATTAATTACAACAGATAACCGTAGCAGCATCTGTATAATGCCAGTCACATTTATTATGAAACAAAATTAAAATCTGTAAAGTAGGGGAAGCCCACTCAACTAACAACTACAACTAAATTTATATAAATGTTTTAGTAATTATGTAGTTGTTTCTACTATTTATTGGAACTATGTAGTTCCGTTGCTTCTGAGTAACTTTAAAAAAATATTGAAAGGTAATGTCACTTAGTTTATTTACTTTAAAGTCGTTGCAACTTCAAAGTGGTATTATGATTATAGCAGTAACTTACCCGTAGTTACTTTAAAGTTTTTAAAACTTTAAAGTAGTACTGAAAGTTCCTGCCACCTGTCTGAAACCATTGCTTAACCCTTTAAAGTAACGAAACCTTATAGTGGTATTAAAAGTAAATTTTACGTTTTTGCTACTCAGGAGAATCACTTTAAAGTCATTTTTCGTAAACTACACCATCTCCATATTTAGTTGTAAAATGTTGGAGGCCATTAATCAATTTGCAATTTGTTATGATTGTTAATAGATGTTTTACTTTATAACCATCAATAAAAATAACAAATTAGTACCAAACTGTGCCTTAAGGTATAATATAAAAATGGCTTCTATCATGTGTATCAACTTATAAGTATTTTAGTCATATTTTATTAACGAGGTTAACTAAATTGATGATTCTTATTATTTATATAAAGATTTTCAAAAGTTTATAAACCGTATTATTTCCAAAGAACAATTTTTTATTCAAAAACACTTAAAAAAAAATTAAATATTTTTAACGTTTTACATAACCTAGTTATTTTTTATAAAGAAAATAAAATTTTAACCTAGTAATTTCATATTTATGAAGATCTAGCAAACATCTTGTTCTTTTGATGAAATAAAGCTACTTAATTGTTAAAAAATGGATTCCCTTTATATACTGTTTTGGAAAACATTAGATTTCTCTAAAAAAACAAAAAACTTATGATATTTCCATTTTCACATAACCCGGCGTGCCGAACTTTCACCCAAGCGGCCCGCGATCGACTCCCGGCGCCGGCAGATCTGGTTAAGGTTTTCTGCAGTTTTCCTTAGCTGTGACACAAATATGGGATTTGCGCTGTTCCATCTGTAAATCGGCTGCAGCCACACATTGGGCCTACATAATAATAATAATCGCCCCCTCCCTCCCGCACAAGCTTATAGCTTCTGGGGCCTTGGTTTAGGTTATGGGTTGTAGTAGTTGTTATTATTATTATTATTATTATTATAGAAAATAAATACCTGGGTTGAAAAATTGAATAATACGCTTAATTTTAATGGCGACAAAAGAACATTTTCCTATTGCTATTAATTAGCTTAATTTCATAAAAACACCGTTTTACACTTTCCTTTCTCCAAAAATCTAAACATTACATCATTAATAATTTTATCTGAATGTTTCTTGAATGTGATATGCAATTCAAATTACATAATTCAATGGAATATTGGAAAAACGCAGCTTATCAAACATGTTTTTTTGTGATTCCATCAAAAAGACCTTTACATTAAAATGCGTCAATTCTGTGGTTATAATGCTACTCTAGTTATTTCTACTAAAACAATTTATGAAGCTTTAAAATTTTGAAAATTCAATAAGACTGAAAAATTTCACATATCTCATTAACATGAACTATACATTTCAACTATAATTTCAACAGGTAAGTTACTATACATTTGCATACACCTTCAACACAAAGTATTTTGCCGTTCCAGATGATTTATAACATTGACAATAAGCTAAACTTTATTAAGTTGCAAAAAATGCATAAACGATTCCCAAATCGTTAAGTTCTGAAAAAATATTTTTCGAAATTTGTTATTTTAAAAGTGATGATATGCAACCATAAATCGGATAGTTATTAAATTGCATATAAATGCATAATCTGCCTAATAAATATTATAATGAGACTTAATTCTCCTCAGAATAAACAAATACCATGACAATATGGAAATAAATTCTGTAAAAACACAAGCTATTGATCCCCTCCATATTGGATCAATTTCTTTAAATATTATTTTACAATTGGCATTAGTTCTATTATTGATGACTCCACAGTATAAATACGCGTAAAATGGTATTTTCTAAATTTGGAACTAATCTGCATATCACCTTTAATGAATCTTTTCAATTTTATCCGATTATAAAGAGAAACATAGTTTTATGAAAAAATATTTTTTAGTATCAAAAGTATTACGATCAAAACCACTTAATTCAAATTTGACATTATATATCTAGTTTTACTATTAATAATAATAATATTAATAATTTTATTATTATAACTCTTTTATGTATAAAGTCGATTAACTATTTCATTTAGTAAAAAATTATAAACCAGTGCCTTAATTGTCACTTATAATTGAAAACTGATACCAATACAATTAAATGCTTTTTGTTGCCAACTAAACAAAAAAGCCGTTTACATGTTGCTATTCTATCACAAATTAAAAGCAATTAGTTTATTGCTATCGTTGTTTTATTCACATACTCGACGTTATGAGAATTAAATATATGTACAATAGACGGTAGTCTTTGTTAGTAAATAAATTGTATCTGCCAAAATGTACGTAACTAAATAGAAACGTCTTTAGTTGTATAAAGACCAATACATCAGGTGTTTGACGGAAAATTTAATAGGTCAGGTCATTTGGCTTTCGGTACCAGATCAAATAGATGAACTACGCGTTCTTATCTATGGTACTATATTTAATTTATTACAGGTTTCATAGTCTGTCTCATTTTAATAGTAATCAGTACATTGAGCGGCACTAGGGATTTCTCTTTTGCAGATAAAGCTGTAAAATGTCGTTGCTTATGTAAGTTGTGCTTTTATTTAAAGTTTCCGCTTTTGTTTTTCTAACTGTCATTGCACTGTAAAGTTAAATTGGTTAATATAGTTTGCTAAGTAATAGTCAGACATTATAGAAAATGAAAATATTCACAGTCACAGTGTTTTTTAGTCAGGATAAAACATAAGATTTCCCTTTCGTTATTATTATGTTGCATCTTTATTTTAACCTTGAATTCAGAATTTTCAAACATAAAAACTTCAAAAATACCCAAGAATCTTATTTTAACCTCACTAAACGTCAAATGTCATCTAATAGTGTTACCACATATTACACGCAAAAATCACTAGATTATAATGCGAATTAACTTTTCTTGACGAAGAAAGGCGTTTTTAAAAATGGTACTTTATTTTAAAAACGCAAAAGACGGAGCCCAAGTTACAAAATGAAGACAGTTTACTGTTATGTACAATAAGATATTTATTCGTCGTGAATTTACACAATATGCACTTGCATAATCACTTAAATACTGGTATACAATTTCAACTTAAAACTGGTAATAATGATGTTCAGAAAGGCCGAGGTAAACAGTAACCATGGCTTCTACGGCTTTCTGGGTGAGTATGGCTTGCAAGAAGGTAAACATTTACCCTGGTAAACAGTTTCTATCTTTCAAGCTTCGTCGTAACTCAGACTGATTTGTCCCACGAAGCTCTGGTCTTTATATACTCTTTCTGTGGGCGTAAAAATCCTTCAGTTCACCACATGTGGCCATGGGCTGTGCCTACGTGATGATAGCATTCTACTTCCTCTAGGAATTCATAGAAAATGCATTAGATACAGTTCTGAGTATTGCAGCTGCTTGCTATGCACACACGTGGCTGTGGGTTTGATCCTGCACCTGCAATCGTGGGCGCTCCGCTCGAGGCGTTTATCTTGCATACATTTATAATTAGGTCACACTTCGCTTGAATAATGACTAAATGTTAACTTGCGACATTTTTAAAAGCTGTAAAAAACCAGTAAAAAAACTTCGCAAACTAGAAAAAATTGTACATTGTAACGTCCAGGGTCCTAACCACTAGAGTTCCTAAATATGAACTGAGCTCTGTGTTATTTAGAGTTAAGTCACGCATGTCAAACTTTCCTAGTGACATTTCATATTTTGAAACTATTTATTAGAAGGTTGGTAATCAACCATTTATTATTAATAATATATAATAAACTGTCAATATGACAATTATATAAATCTGAAAATTGGTACAATTAATACTTTATTAAAAGCTGTTGTAAATTATTAGATATAAAATTGATATTATATGTACTAGAGTAGTTTTAAAAATTCTCTACAAACAGTAAATAAATGATAATGCGCACATTAAAAGTTTTTACATGCATAAAAATAAACATGACAACATAACCTAAAATTTATAACTGACAGCTGCTGAATGTTGTCACTAAAGTAAAAATAGAGAAAAAAGTATATCCATTTCAGACAGCTTAGTTTTGGATTAGAAAGAGATAGATCTTGACATCCGTGTCCTAACTCTTAAATAACACAGTTTAAGATTTCATTCAGGAACTCTACTAACCACTAGACGAACACGGCACAGGTTACACTTCCCGCGTGATTTCAAATATTTAACACAACAAGCTTGGCAACATTACAAATTACAAATATGATTCAAATTATAGCACAAAAAGAACAACCTTGATGTTACGTTGTGACTACTTTTTATAACGTGTGACATTAAGCTGATAACGATTGATTTACTTCATAAAAGGACGGAAAAAGAAACATAACCACAAATAAGTTACATAAACCAATAGTTAAATATGATTGTAGTATTTTATTAATTTATTGTTAAGGGATGGATTTAAACTGACAGACAATAGACGATTAGTTTTGTAAAAACCGCCTTGAAAATATGCTAACCGAGAGTAAATACGCCATCGCTTCAAGTTCAATCAATAATCAAATTATTATTTAGTTCGATTACAATAAGGTTTTGATTCAACTGGGCATTACATATTAATAAATCAATGTTTAAAGTTGTTGCAATTGTGTGTTGATACAGGATATTTCGAAACAGTTAAAGCCATAAATCTCTCATTGGCGTAAATCGTCAAAAGCAAGTGAAATTGAGTCAACCTTATGGGTTTACGTATAAACTACAAAAGGTAAACGTGCCTAAAATGAATACACAAGACCTACTGAACAGCAATTATCTTATGTTTTACACGACAACAGATAGTTTATGACCAGTCGCCATCGTCAACTTATTAGAGTTCACGTAGTTTCGAAACATCACAATGACTCATCAAGATCTGCGCGAACGTCACCTGCGAGTACAGTGGCGGCGCGTATGTTGTTCATTAAAAGGGGTTAAAAATATGTGCACATAAAATGTTATGAAAATCTCAAAGTACACTTTATAATCTTTAAATAACCACTTTCAATTGAAGGGGTTGGAGCTTAAATCAACTCACCTAAGTAGCAAAAAGATAATTGTGAGATATAAGCACACGCAACAAGACAGAATGGAAATATACCGACGCTACTGCATTAAGAAAGATATGCACGTGCGACGGAATTTCGAACGCTCATACGTATTTCGGTTTCTGCGCATTGTGCTGTTTCGAAACCTTTTCACCTTTAGTACGTTAACACCGCGTACTAATGCATTTAGAAACTCACCTATATTGCGTATGATGCGCAGCTGTAATGAATTTGCTACCGAAATAGGTATATTTTTTCTGTCTAAAACAGCTGTAAAGCATTATTTACATAGAAACTTCCAATTGCAATATATCGATGATACAAGATTGATTTACTTATTTAGATGCGTTTCTTTTCTCTCATAATAGAACATGATAATTATATTATATGAATAATTTTTATGTTAAATGGTAATATGTATTTAAGGGTCTACAGTACGTGGGAATTTATGATATCTAAAATGCTGTTCGCTCTCATGCGAAACATACCCCTATGATATATTTAATTGTAAAGCATAAATAAAATCTAACATCAGCTCTAATGGTACTATAAAATGCGCTTTAGCTCCACAAGCAACTATCGCTTGTGTCTTGATGTCGAAGGTGGTTTGCTTTGCAATTCATGTATCCGGTATAACGCAGGATCGATCCCTGCTCGGATAGTTTTTTTTAATTTGAACTTAGTTCTTAAAAAGAATAATTATTTGCTTAATTATTTGAATTATATTTTTTAATGTTATCTTTTTTTATTATTGTTCTTCTAAAAACAGGACAGGGATCGATCCTGCGACCTTCGAGGCATAGGGAATAATTATTAGAACTAATATTAAATTTTATTTATGGTTTACAATTAAATATTAAATGACGTGACGCCGAATTCAAACATTTCTTTTTTAAATGAAAGTAAATTCAAAATAACGGAATATGTGTTTAAACAGATTTCCGCGGGTTCTATTCCCGCCAGCTGCATAACTTTTTTTTTAGATTATTTCTAATAAAACTACATCCTGTTTACAATTGGATTATTTTGTAAATTTAATTCAATAAAATTCTTGAATCGAAAATTGACGTCACGTCAGCTCCCCTTGTTGAACAATGACTATAAAATTTTATGCATTTTATGTAATTATTTTTTTGTAAATGTTATAATATTTACAAAAAAAATTTATTTATAAAATATATTAAATAAAAATTATAAAAAAAATTCTGCATTAGCTGAGATTTCAACTCTCGTTCGTTTATTCGAAACTAGTACGCATAATCGAATTCAGCATTCGACTATGGAGCTGTTTTCACACATTTCTTCTTTAATGAATGTCCATTTATTATACCTTTTTGGTTGGTTCTTTTTTATTATTACTTGCTTTTTGATTATTTTTTATATTACTAATTATAGTACATTTACTTATCAACAATTAATGTTAATTCATCTACGCATGTAAGATTTATGCTTACTAAATATAAATTTCGTTGAAATTCTATAAAAAACTTTATAACAGAGAGGGAAAATGAGTAGGAGAGAGATGCATGATTTTTACTACTCAATATGGGCGTGTAATTTTAGCAAACGAATCCACTCATATTACAGACGATTATTTCGAGGTTATGTCTAAAACGATAAATGCTCCTGCATGGTATAGGCCCTTAATAGTATATATTATTCTGTTTCTTTTTTAAGTTCCTAAACTTTTATATACGTATATATCATTTTTATTTGCAATGAATAAACTTTAGATAGCACCTTATTTTCTTTTAATTTTTCTTAGTGACACATGTTTTTGGGTTTATCCTGTTATTGTTTCTATATTTGTTAAATACATAAATAAATACATTTATGTTTATATAAAGAATACATATGAAATAAGAAATATCGGTAAACGTTTTTGTAGGACGTTGGTTTTCACGTCAGACACAAGAGGACATTCCTAGACACCTAGACAAGCAAGAAAGAACAATATGCACAGAATACTAAATATGTCACATATAGAAAATCAAACAAGTGTACACAAATAATGGTGAGCGGAACCTTGACACGGAATATACGGTTTATAACCACCGTAGAGCATGCGCGTTTTCAAACATACATTTTTCGCGGTTTGAAATATAATACAAGCCTGGAGTTTCCCAAGTCTTAGGCTCCAAAGTATATTATTTACAGTAGGTTGTATTATCATTATGTCAACAGTCATTAAGTACTGAAAACTGTTGTTATGAGTGAAACACATAAAAACAGCAGTTGCATTTAAGGTACGTATAACATGTCCAGTTAATAATAAACTAGAATAGAATAGACTTTATTGAATTGAAATTAACATTTAGTTAGTACATAAAATTTAACAGAAACAATAAAATTAAACATTAAAACAAATCAGCCGTAGTCAATTAATGTACTATTGATTTCATAATGATCTAGGTCAGTGGTGGCAAACCTATGACCCGCGGGTCAGACACTGACCCACGAAGGCTTTTTAAATGACCCACGAGTTGGTTTTTATAAACTTATTTTTTATATCATAAAAAAGAGAACAGAGAATCGAAGATATAAAAAAATTAAAGTATAAATATCTAATGTCGAATTTATAAAAAATATATTTCCAAGTGGAAGCTGGCTAACTAGTGTTGGAAAATGCTCAAGCATTTATTTTTGGAGAATATTCCCGGAGCACAAACGAAAGAAAAACGAGAATAAATCCTCAAAAGTGAACAGGACTGGAGAATATACCTTTAACTTGCAAGGATATACGCAAAATAAAGATAATTTCAAAAGTTCTTGAAATTTCTCAAAATGCTGAAAATGCTCGAATGTTCTCCAATTTTCCTCTTCTCATTTTTCATGCTAGTAGTTGTAGTTAATTTGACTATTGGAAGGTAATGTTGAAAAATAATGCAGTAATTGAGAATTGGAAATATTAAACTCGTTGGGCCATATTTAAATCTCGCTATTAATTTAATAACGTGTTTAATTGCTATGGTGACCAATTCTAATCTTTTTCCACCTATTAGAATGAGATAAAGCTATCTTTTTTCTTGTTGATTCTAATTAGAACTTTAGTTAGAGGCACCTTGAATCATGGCATGTGCATATGTTTCATTATATTTACATTAGAAGCTCAGTTATGCATCTTTACGGTGATTGGGACACCGGCCGTGGACACTACGCCGACCGGCGGTTTTGGACACTTCGCCGACCGCGGACACTACGCTTAACCTAACCTAACCTAACCTAATCCTTAAAATAAATTTTGCTACTGGACACTTTGCCGATGGTGGATAATACGCTAACCGCGCAAGGTGCGCATTGCTTGCGGTCGGTGTCCAGTACCCTGCCACCGCTTGCACAAGTAATACATGCTAAAAATTTTACAAACATTTGCCACTATTGGTATAAATAAAATATAACAAATTTAAATAAAAAGTTCATATATAACAAAAAATAAAACAGGAGCTTCCGGGCGGTAACTCAGATTTCTTGTCAATGAATATGCTTTCAAAGGCATAAATCTTGCAAACTATGCTTGTAAAATTGTCTGTCTTTTGAACACCCGACGCCGACAGCAGCTGCGAGTAACACGTATACATTTTGCGTGGACATGCGGTTTACGATCATTTAGTTTCGGTTTTATTCTCGATTTTTAATGTTTTTGTTTATGCTCGTTTGCGCTGTATTATGTTGAAAGTTCTCGAGAATTATTACGATGAGAACGTTCGCGAACGTGCTTGATTATGCTTCCCAAGAGAACGTTCTTTTGATACGGCTTTATTATGCGCGGACGTTCGTAAACTTTCTCAACAACATTTTCAGAATGTTCTTTCATTTACAACACTATGGCTAACTGATTTTCTATCATTTCTAATATTAAGAAATTATCTGAAAATAAGTAACAACAGATATCACATTAAATATACTTTTATCAACTTTATTAGACATACACATATCTGTAACTATATATGTTTTTCTTTATTCCTTGTTCATTCAAATACTCAGTGCATAGGCGTCACTGGGCATGGTGTCACCTGGTTCAGTAATTCATTGATATCAATTTTTTGACATCGACCTTTATTTTTTGTTCTTCACTTGCAAAGGTAAAAGTTGTAAAACAAAAAGGAAACTTAAACCTTCTTAGAGGATTTTAAAAATGAGAACCAAAAAAGGGTCAACTGTCAACATTTTTTCGGTGTTTCCAAATTATTGGTACCCTTTTTACCCCCCTCCAAGTGACGTCACTGACTTAGTGACCCACGGACTGGTATTAAAACAAATAATGAACAAATTTTGTCCCACTTCTCAAAAAGGTTCGCCATCACTGATCTAGGTCAACAAGGCTAACATGATGGATTTTTTATTATTTTATTCTATACATTTACACTAAAAAAAGGAATAACATAGAATCATATTAGCCTTGCTTTCCTAGATCATTACGAAATCAATAGTATTTTTCAATAGTATCAATAGTAAAGACAATATTTTTAAAAAGCAGATGGTTACACACCACATGCTTGTTTTTTAAATTTTGCAACGTGAAAAAGTCAGAAATGTAAAGTGGAAAAACTTAATTGCATTTTCCAACGCTTGAACTTTGAACTACTATTTTGATAAAGGGATGTTTTTAAAAAAGATGATACGCCTACAAAGTTAGTGGCAGCTTCCAAGTCGATAGTATTAACTAAAAATCAGTGTCAGTCGCTAAACTATTCTTTTTGTAGCGGCCATGCTGTTTCTATAGGGTATTAGAGAAACAGTACATTTTATAAGATTTATAAGTTCGCTCTCCTACTGCGGACAAGTATCAATTCGATGACAATTAACAAAGTTCATTTGACATTTGATTAAATATTTTTTTAACATCTGTTAACCTCACAAGAATACTCTTAGTTTTTTAAGATTGGGACTCTAGTCAAAATTTTGTTACAATAATAACATAATAATTATCGTCTAAAGGTAAGTACTCACAGCAGCGGATCCGCAAGCGGATGTCATACGATTGGTCGGTTTGAGTCAAATCGACTCAATCCGGCTTAATAGAACAGGTTACAATCTACTACAGCTCCTATATTTTCAAATAGTAGGGATAACTATGTTGGCAACATTGAAATATATCAAATTTGACATTCCGTTTTGATATACATATTAGGTTTAGTAATAATGATGCACGAAATAATTCACAATGTAACGTTAGTTTGATAATAGGTGACACTAATGTTGCTAGTGTCATTTTACTAAAATCATATTAATATAATATAGTACTATTCAATTGTATTTTGAAACAGCTTTTTATTAAATAGCCGGGAACAACATGTTTTCGGCTTTAGTAACTCTTGTATTCCAACTAGATTTTAGATAGAGTTCTGATTCTTAAAAAATACTAGATTTCTCTTGCAGGTTCTATATTGTTAATCAAACAATTATTACCAATTCCACACTATTCCCAATTACATAATCTAGTATGTAAAAAAATACTATAATCTATGCATGCCTTTTTATTTGTTTTGCATTGATAATGTTAACATATCAAGGACACTTATATCGAAAGAATTTTAAATTATTCGATAGATATGTTAAATTGCAAGTAATAATAAGTCCTCACTATCATTATTTATGTTTTTTTTAAGTAAATAATAATTAAAACGTTAACTGGAAACGTAATAAGTATACGTGTAACACCAGCTATGGCATATATTTAATTAAAAACTGAACATAATTTGGGATTTTCTTTTCAATTACTAAATTAAAATTTAGATTTATATGTTCTAACGATATAATATGATTGATTGGCTTTAAATGAATATATAAATCAGTCCGTTATACAAATCTTTAAATACTTACCACATACCTTTCGTTTCGAACACGTGATTTAACAAAAACGGGATTATCAGCAAACAAGAAGTTATTTCAAGATCGGCTGTGACAGAGAGAGTTTGGGTATTTGAAAGAACTTAACCTAGAAGAGTCGCAGGAAACACGCGTTTTAAACAACATGTGCGATTAGCATTTGAAAAAGTCATTACTAAGCATGTTATAACTGTTGACGTTTGTATCGCTCATAATAAACTTGTTAGCACGTCCATTGCACTTTTAAGATTCTATAATAATTGGTGCACCTATAGCAGAAATTAAAATAATAGTAATAATAATCACTCTAAACTATCACCTCTTTATTTGATAAATTATTTGTATTCAAAATAATAATGCATACTTGAGAAACAGATAAAAGCAAACCTTTAAATTTGATTGTTCATCCGATTATTCCATTAGTGTAAATCTTGTGCCTAAAGTGATTAGTTAGTTAAACTTTGGTGATACGATGCCAGAAAATAATTCAGGAAGCAGGAAATTTCTATATTTTGCAGTATGTACAGGTTAGTATTTACATTTTTTTCCATAGATTTCTGATAAATCCCCGGAAGTTTATATCAAGCGAGTAGGTGCACAAATACATAACGCCGACACATATTTGTTAGGCACTTTGCCCACAGTGTTCAAGTTTATTTTTAAAGAGTCTATTTACCTATTCAAATGCATATGCTAAAAGGAGAAATAATTTCAGTGTGATTTTAGTTGGATTTTACAGTCTTTAGGAAATTTTAATCTTTTTGAGAGTCTCTTTTATCGTACAGATTAATGTGTTTTACTGATGGCATAACAAAAGAAAAAAGATAATTTTTTGTGGATTTACTTTTATAATAATTAATTGCCTTTGTATAATAATTGAAAATTATTTGCCATTATTACAAAAATAAAGAATTTTAATAAAGTATTCTTAACAGTTAGTGTTATTTGCTTCCTTTGAGTTTTACCGTTTAAGAAAAGAAGAATATAAGTGGCAAAGTGTTGCAAATATATTTTGCATGGTGATTTATAAGATTTAAATATTATTAGTTTATGTAAATAAATAGTCGCCTTTTAAGATAAACAAATATTAGAAATTTCTAATCATCAAATTCTCAGAAAATTGCATTCTTAATATAAGTTAGTGACCGCCTAAAACCTGAAACGCAACGATTGAATTTTAAATCTCGCTCAAAATATGCGAAAAATGCTTTTGTATGAAAATTCATAAATAAGTAAATTATTTAACAAATTTACTATCAACTATGTATTTTTCAAGCTATATGCAACATCTGTAAATAAACGATTATAGTTAAATTAATTTACTTTTACTTAACTGGAATTCAATTTAATTAGAAAATTTATCTTAACAAACAATATAACAATCAAAAAAAGTTTTTCAGAATTTTGGGAAATTTACAAAATTTTGAGATGGCGATATTGATATTGAGGTATATATTAATTTTTGTTTTACATTAAATAGAAATTTGTACAGCAAAATTATCACCCTGACTAGAGATCGAACCCAGGTCCCCGGCTCTCCGGGCCGACAGTTTAACAAACTGAGCTATTAAGGACAATCTACAGTAGAATGGCAACTTTTCTGTACGGACTAGACAATAACAAACATACAAACAGAAAGTGTACTAGATATAATTGCTATATCAAGCTCATAAATTGGAAATCGTCAGTAACAATATTAACTATCAAAGCTGATTTAAAATGATTACTCAGCCAGGGTGATAAACTTTCTATACGTATATGCATTTATTATACGATTTGATGTAAAACATTAATTAATAATTATTATTTACCTTAAATTAGAAATTGTCTTATTATAGACTTAATTTTGCGTCAAGTGACCTTTACCTATTAAACGTGTATAATCTGTATATACTATGTTAGCAGTTTGGTCATTTTCCTAGTATGTTATGCCACGATTAATAGTGCAGTAACCTTACGTTTTTATCTCGGAACCGGTCAAAACTACTTCGATTTGAATAATTTTTGTTTTAAAGTCTTGTAAATATAAAATACTAAAACCTTTACGTTTATTTACGCCGTTTTTACCTTACCGTTACCTTTACGCAAGTTAGAAATTGACGCTCAGAACGGGAAATGTGGTGAAACTCCAATAACCTAAAACCATAACCAAGTGGTCCCGCACCGGTTGCTCGACCATCTCAGAACAGCATAATTTTTGGTGTGTTATCACATCTATGTATTGGTAGTTTGAAGGCGCAATTGATTTATTTTTATTCCTTTTGGTTTAAATACGGCAGCCATATTTGTTTGGTGGTGCATGACGTTTCTTGCACTTTTCTATGTCAACGAAAATCTTGATGTCTCAAGAACGGTTGGTTGGTCGTAGAAAGTCGCGGTAAAAACCATTGCATTCTTCACATTTCGAACTACATTTCTTTCCAAATTCTCACCATAGGCCACTTTCAACAACTTATAGCACTCAGTCGGATTTTTTTTTAATTTAACGAGAAATTTCACATTGATCCGTTGCTCGTGTTTTTCGTCACACATTTTTATCGGCACGAGAAAAAAACACGTTCGTTTCTAACATCTATAGAAAAAATACTACTACAGCGACAAAAACGTGTTTTCGTACTGGCATAGTAGACACTTCCAGCTATCTAAAGCTGCATTCGTTTTCCCCCTACCTTTCTAGGACGTCTTCTGTGCGAGCAGTCTCGTTATTTAATAGCCAGACCTCGTACATATATGACGGTTTATGAGTCTTTTATTTCCCTTTATCCCAAACTTGTCGTTCCAGAAAATATAAACTATGGAAGCAGCTTTAAAAATCTACAACATCTATGCTAGCAGACTATTGTTGGGTATTGATTACCGATACTCACAGTTACTATAAAAAACAAAGTAAAAACAATTAAATCTCTGTAAGTTATTGTATGTTAATTTATTTTGTATAAAATTCGATTAAAATGCTCTTCATTATAATTTTTTTACTAATGATGCTAGACAAAAATCTAATTCCAGATTTAAGTGTTTCATATTAGAATATATAACCTCAATACCCAAGCAGGAACTTTAATTGACTGGTTGTTACGTAACTACAACTAAATTTATGATTTTATAGGTTTAATTACTTTAATTATTAATATTTAATAATTGCGTAGTTGTATATACTATTTATTGGAACTTAGTTCCAATTACTTAGTTGGAATTTAGTTCCACTACTTCTAAGTATGTGGAACGGTATTGCCACTTAGTATAACTATTTTAAAGTCGTTGCAGCTTCAAAGAGGTATTATGATTGTAGCAGTAACTTGCCTGAAGCTACTTTAAAGTTTTTAAAACTTTAAAGTAGTACTGAAAGTTCCTGTCACCCCGTTGGAACCATTGTTTAACCCTTTAAAGTAACGGAACCTTATAGTAGTATTAAGAGTAAAATTACGTTTTTGCTACCCTTTTAAAGCAATTTTTCGTAAACTACTCCATCTACATTTACTTGTAAGATGTTGGAGACCATTAATCAGTTTACAATTTGTTATGATTGCTATTAGATATTTTACTGCGTAACCTTCAATGAAAATAACAAATTGGTGCCAAATTATGCCGTAGGAATTGTTATGTATGTAACTTGAAGTTGGCAACATTTATTTGTAGTGATGTAACTAGCCAATCCTGGCCCGTCCGTCAGTACCACTTAAGTCGGCTTGGAGGACACACATCTTGTACGATGTATGCATTGTTTATGTAATGCTCCCTGCTCACTCAATATTAATAAAGTTAATTAATGACAATAATTGAGTATCTTTTATTTAAACACATAAAAGAACATAGAGGGAATAATACTAAAATGGTTGGCTATCATTCTATCAACTTATAAGTATTTTTGTCATATATTATTAAAGACATTTTTTATTAAAAAATATATTCAAAGAATTTGACCTATCAGCATCATATTCAACAGAAAAGTGGCAATGGTTTATAATTTTGGTTTACTGGATCGACTCGATCGACTAGATCGACAAAAGTACCCAAAAACCTTGCAAGAAGCGGTGTAAGGAAACCCCATGATAGAATTTTATAAAACGCATGATGTAGATGCAGGTTTTCACTTCTGGCAACAAGAACGAGTCACTTTCTAGATCAGAGAATAAATTCGAAGTAAAGATTGGGGGTGACTTTTAACAAAAATGAAAGTAGACGTAGAAGAGTGAATTGAGACCGAAATTAAGGTAACCAGTATCTAACTGCTTAGCTTCACAAAATATTGCGGGAATAACTAAGAATTATATTTTATTATTTACATTTTATTTATATAGATAAACCACAAGAATGTTTTTTAATAATTATCAACAATATTAATTTATGATGAACTTTTATAGATGGAGTTTACTGTCTCCTCCAGCCTTACTTTGTGGAACTCCATAATCATAAAATATAATAAAAATCAATAGATCAATTACAAATTACAATCAAAGTTTTACAAGTTTTAATATAAATTCTTAACTTTACAATTGTTTCGACATTAAATGTCATTATCAAAGGTAAATAGGAAAATAGGTAACTAGATACAATACACACAAAAACTCAATATCTAACACTTCTAATAAAGGAAAATTACTAACTTCAGTTTGTTCATTCATTAAAGGTACTGCACGTTTATGTTTGTATAATTCAAAAGCTTCTAAAATTTCTAATTTGTGTTTGTTGCAAAAATGTAAGAATTTGATGTTATTTTGAGGTGTCATTTGGTGGTTCTGTTCCAACAGAACAAAGAAACGTGTTTGTTTATCAATCTTATCTACCTTTGATAACGACATTCAATGTTGAAACAATTGTAAGGTTAAGAATTTATATTAAAACTTGTGAAACTTTAATTAATCTATTAATTTTTATTATGTTTTATTTTATAGGTGGATTTTATTTAAATTAGTATAAACTTCCTTTACAGCTAATAATTAATATTAACATTAATTAATTTATATTAAACTAGATTAATACAACTGTCGTAATTTAATAGGTTATAATTTGCTCTATCAATACGGAGTGTTCATAATATATAAAGCACCTGGAATCTGCTGTTTACCCTGAAAAGAGACTCTATCATAAAGAAGGTTTTATAAAGCGCTCAAAAATGTTATAAATAAAATTAATTCATTTCATTAACAGCGTAATATAAAACTTTTAGATAGCTACATGTTTGTAGCTGCGTATTAATATACGTCGGGGCTCGTACTTGTAATTTGCAAAATATCTATTTCTTGTTTATCACTCTTTTGTGTAAGGGGTAACAACGTTACACAAAAGATCACGACGATAAATGTTTGCGAAAACTGTAAATAAAAACACAAACGCATTAAATTCTGTTAATTGGACTTTTATCTGTCGAATTTTTAGTTAAATAGATAAATAAATTGTATCAACGTAAAACAGGTAATTAATAAAATGAAATATATTAAAAATATATTGGCAACATATTAGGCCAATATACCAATAAAATGGAGTGTATTTGTGTTAATTTTGATATTCATTCACTTCGTTAAAAATTTGTGAAAACGTATTAAAGGCGGGATAATGCTATTTTTAACAAATTTGAAATTACATATCTACACTATACCCGCAAAACCTCCCAAAGTCTAAATTTTCTAAAATATAGCCCCTTTATTTTCAAATAGTACGATTGATCTCGCCGCTGGAGCTAAAGTACCAGAACGATGTTGGCGACATTGAATGATACCAGATATGACATTTCGTCTTACAATAAATCTTAGGTTTAAAAATAATCATTCACAAAATATTCACAATTGCACATTAATTTGATAATGGACATTCATGTTCTGTAAAAACGAGCATATTAATATGATATATACCTCGGTAATTGTAATTTTTGGACAACTTTCTATTGAATTCCTGCAACACCATGCATATAGTAATTTTTTTAAAGTTTGTGTCAAGTTTGCTCCACGATGTACCGCTACTATTTGAAATAGAGGGGCTATATTCTAAAAATTACTTGCCTGCGATCTAGCGGCATTTAAAATAACTTGTAAGTCTGGACGGCTTCAGAAAGGTTGTAATACATATTATAATATGCAAGTGATCTAACAGATATAGCACTTTGCACGAATCCGCAGGGACCTCCGATATCATCAAAAACATGACATAGTCATTTTTAGACAAATCATACTTTTACGAGGTTTTGCGGCTATACTATCGATATATACTATTATCGTAGTTACACATTCTGAAAATGACTCACAGACACATTGTTTACACGATTCAAGTTTAAACAAAATGTTAACTAATTATAATGATTAAAATATATCGATATTATGGTGAGTACTTTTTTCAGTATTATAATGAATAGGTATAGTATTTGTATGCACTTAAAAATGTTGAAATATGCATTCACTTATGCACTATAAAAACGTGAAATATGCACTTTTTTTTATAATATGAAATTTTTAATAAATATATGCACTTTCATTATTAAAAAAAACACCTGTTTAGCGTTATTTACATTTTATTTACAGAAATTATTTTAATTAGACATCCTATGCAATAATTTAATTAATTATATTTTCTAAACATAGAGCGTTACAGTTCACAATGACGTACATTTTTAAATTTCCAAAAGTAAACATATGCCTATTATCCCTAAATATTGTTTTATATTTTGAGAAACTCCGTTCCACATCGCAAGACGTAATTGGGGCATACTTAAAATTGTTTAATTCTACAAGCGAATAATGTTTTAGCTCGTCTAAAATGTCTTGGCCAGATAATGCATCGTTCATGCTTTTAATTAAGTGAAAACCAGGATTTTTGTCTATAACGGATTTAAATTTTTGTTTTATAGTCAAACCCTTTGGCCCTTTTACTTTATTCAAAGTAACACCTAACAATTTTACATGCTCAAGAGATTCATCTAATGAATTTCCCTGACTTTCTAATTTCTGAATTACTTTAGCTAAACGCACAAAATTTGTCAAAACAAACAATAATTCTGCCCTCACCTCCTTAGTATTAAAAGTATCCTGTGCGCTTTGTATGCATAGTGCATCGTGCTTATTAAGTTTATTTACAAATGCTTTAATAATATCAAAATAAGTTGCATAATATTCTGCTGCAGAAAGCCAAGTACCCCACCTTGTTATTACAGGCTCAGGTGGGAGAGGCACTTCTTGAGCAGTTTCCCTAAATATTTGTATGCGATATGGAGCTTTACAAACATTTTTTTTACATCTGGAATTATAGAGTTTACGTTAGGATATATTTCCCGCACTTTTTCCGCAACTCTATGCATTGCATGGGCAAGACAAGTTAAGTGGATCATTTTTTCGTACAGAACTTGTAAGCCTGCTCCAGCCTTGATTATGTACGATGCCGCGTCGGTGACGAACAGGAGTACTTTGTTGTACTGTATGCCGTCCGGCCACAAAATAGCCATCGAATCATTAAACAATTTTGCCACAGAACAATGATTGGTGCTCTTGAAAACGATCATGGCTAATAGATAGGATTTGGGATTGTTCTCGGAATTTAAAACGCCAATTATAACGTTAGACACGTATCTGAAAACAAAAATTTGATTTTTATTTTATCGAACTACATAATTAGTCGGTTACAAACAATTAGCGCAAAACAGTTATTTAAAAAAAATTATATTTTAATCAAGCAAAAATATTGTTGTGATTAAATATGTAACTAACAAAATAGAAAATAAAACATCCGTAAATTGCTCTGTTGTCTTTAATTAGTTAAATTTTACTAACAAAACGAAGGAAATGAAGTTTCTACGCACCTTCCAGTAGTGTCCGTAGATTCGTCAATGGAAACCCATATGTAGTTATTTGCTACATGTTTTCTAATTGATTTTATGGTCTCTTCGTATAAACGAGGTAAATAATTTTTTCTGAGTGTAGACTCGTCGGGTATTGGCATTTTTGAAATTTCTTCCAGAAAATTACGAAATGCTGAGTGATTAATTTTACTTAACGGGATATCTGCAGCCACTAATGCACTACATAGTTTTTTATTAAATTCGATCGATTTGCTGGACTCACCGCGCGTATTATTAGGTACCCCGGTAACAATTGTTTTTTTTTGATTTCAGGGCAACACACTTTTGATGTCGAACCGTGTTCAGATGTTGTGTAACTTGAAAGCGTTTCGTTGCAGTCACTTTATCGTCACACACTGTACAATACAACACCTTATCGTCAGTTGTAAGAACACTGAATTCCTTAACATAAATTCGAAGTGTAACAGACACAGACCGGTTTTCTTTACCCATCTTTACACTCTAAAATTTCAAACTGAAATGCAGTTTGCAATTTCTGAACTGTCTTAATTGAAACATTACAAGATTAGTAAACAAAAGTACATGCAAATTTTTCTATGAACAGGAAGTTGTCAAAGGGTCTTTGGAATTTCCTAATACCTATTTATCACAATACCGCAGGATGTAAGTATTTAAATTTTAGTTGAAACTTTTTCTTTCTTAGAAAATATTAACAAGTTCACCGATGGTTAAGGCAGTAAAATATTTTAAAGCCTAGTATTTAACAATAAGCTTAAATTATGGGTTTCCCCTAGCCTCAACTAAGCCGCTCTTGGTTGGTTGTCTAAAATGCTAAAATTATTTAAAAAATATTATAAATTTCATAATTAAAGCATGTAAAACGCTCAAAAAGTGGTAAAATATGCACACTCGTTCAAAAATGCTAAAATATGCATGCATTTATAAAAAACACCTAAATATGCATTTATATGCACTATCAAATTGACATATGTGATTCATATGTGGCTTAAACATGTAGAAATATAACTCTGCATATGTGTGCTATAAGCAGAGAAAACATGCAAATGCATAGAAATCCTATACCTAATAATGAATATAAATAACTAAAATACTTATAAACATTAAATATAAACTTGAATAATCAAGTAACCTTGTTTAAAGGCTGCTTATCCAGTGTCGGAACTATAAAGGAAAAATATTAACTGCACTATATGTCCAATATAAGACCAGTGCACTAATACAATATGAGTAATTTGTATATGGGACTTTTGTGGGAGAAATATTGGGAGCCAATCTTGAACCATTATAACGTGAATATTGATTTGATTAAATCTTTTAAATTTATTCGAACTTGACGAAAATAAGGAAAACGATCACAAAACATACTCAAACGAAAACCAACTTATTGCACTTGGCGGAGCTTTTTAGGACGAGCCACCCCGTTGCGTAGGCCCGAGGCCTGCTACGTGACCTGTCCGTCACTACCCTACTGGTGGACTATATTAGACTGACTCAGGATGCAAAAATATCTTTGTGCTAATTTTTTAATGAAGGGAAATTAACCATCCTATCCAAAACGAGACTGACACATATTGGGCCATTCATATAAAATATTTCTAAACTATTTTGGATCTTATTTATGGAGGCAAAACGATAAACTTCTCGTCGGAGGTCTACAAAAAACCGACTAGACTTGCCCTTATCTGTATTTTGTGTCGAGTTCAGTTTAACAAACAAGAAATAGGCACGTAGCGGATACATAAATTTGATTTAAATGCATTTTTAGACATATTCCTTTGTTAAAAAGGCAATCTTATTTCTACATTTTTTATAAAAACAAATTTTATCTGCGTGAGAACGCTTTGAATGACCTTTGATATTAACGAAAAACATTTTTAAATTCTAAATAGTCTGTGATTTTAAACCAACAAAAATATGCTTAAATGTACAGGGCCGTACTAAGATTATTTACAATAAATACATTTTTAAAATTTTTAAACCGTTACCACTTGGACGCGTAGGTACGCTAAAACAATGTCTTATGAAAGTTGTTTTTTAATATACTATTTTTTCGAACCGTCTTCAAAGTAGTTCGTTTTAATATTGTTAATTATCATTCAAGTTGACATTTTTGTTAATATAAAAATGCACGTGTTGCTAGGCTACACTTTTAATCCAAAAAACGTACTTTTAGTCTATGGAGGAAAAAGTGAATTCTATTTATAAGTACAGTGACATCAGAAAAAGTACAGTAACCATTAAACTGCTTTTAAAAATTACTATGTGCTGCAATCGAGTAGGCGATAACAGTTTTTCTTGCTCTTTTCAGGGAATTGCAAAAAATAATGTATACAACATATATTTTTTAATTATCGTGTCTCTTAAATTGATAAGGACACAAAACCACAAGCAAGCTAACTAGTATCAAGAAATTTCAAACGACATTCAATTTAAATAAATAATTATTTTAAAAGTTAACAGTAGGTTACAAACTACTTATTTTAATGACCGCGATTCAGCACTTCCGGAGAATCCTCTTTGAACCTCTTTTTATCCTCTTCCTCCGGAGAATCTTTTTTTATTATTTATGGAACTAACTAAATTTCTATACTTTTAAAGATAAGTTCTATCAAACTCAGAAATTTATAAAAAAATTTATTTGATTCTAATAGCTGTTTTTATCTCTTCCAGGCAACCTGGTAGCCTTCTCAGCAGCTATCGGCCTAGGCTGGTCATCTCCCGTCTTATCCAAGCTCAAAGCCGAAGATAAAATCGATGAGAATCCATTCGAAAGGGTAATAACTAAAGATGAAGAGTCATGGATTGGATCTCTACTAGCATTAGGGGCAATCTTTGGACCTTTTGTCGCTGGCTTTTCCGCAGACAGATTTGGCCGAAAGAAAACGTTGCTCATCTGGTCCGGAATCCCGCTACTCATCTCCTACTTAATGTTAGCCTTCGGAACAGACGTTATAGTATACTACATCGCACGATTCATTGGTGGTTTTGCCCTCGGTGGTGTCTTCACTGTGTTGCCGAATTTTATCAGTGAAGTCTCCGAAGATTCCGTGCGTGGTGCGGTATGCTCTTCCATGAACGTCTTTGTTGTGTCTGGGCCACTATTCTCGTACGTTGTTGGACCATACGTACCGATTATGTGGTTCAATGTAAGTTGCGCTGTTTGGCCTGCACTCTTTACTGTTGGATTCTTCCTGCTTGTACCTGAAAGTCCTTATTACTTAGTTGCAGTTAATGATTCTGAAGGTGCAGCTAGTGCTTTGAAAAAGTTTAGGTCTACAGGCGATAGTGGAATCAGGAAGGAATTGGAAAACATTCAGAAGAGTGTGGAAGAATCAATGCAGGCAAAGGGATCATTTTTGGATATCTTCAGAAGTAAAGCACTTATCAAAGCTTTAACTATTGCTTTAACATTGGTAGCTTTCCAACAGTTTTCTGGGATTAACAGTGTTCTCTTTTATTCGGAAGATATTTTTAAAGCTACACGAATTGCTTTGCCTCCAGAAATATCTACTATGATTGTAGGCGCTGTGCAGGTTGGAGCCAGCTTTGTTACACCTTTACTAGTGGACAGGATGGGTAGAAAACTTTTATTGTTAATCTCGGCCGCCGGCATGTTAATTTCCGAAGTGCCGTTAGGTTTATTCTTTTATTTACAGGACGACAAGAAAGATGTTTCTGGGATTGGTTGGTTGCCAATTCTATGTCTTATTGTTTACATAATTTGTTATAATTTCGGCTTTGGGCCATTGCCATGGACAGTAATGGCTGAAATCTTTCCATCAAATATAAAAGCAGTTGCTTCAACAGGAACTGCTTCGTTCTGTTGGATTTTAGGTTTCCTTATAACTAAATTCTTTTCGTCCATTTCGGAAGAGATTGGAATGGGTGGTTCGTTTTGGCTATTCTCTGGATTTTGTGCTATAGCAGTCGTTTTCGTTTTGACTTTTATGATAGAAACGAAAGGAAGAAGCTTCCAGGAAATACAGGATATCCTCGCCAAATAATGTTTTATATGGATTATGTAGTACAGTTGCTACCATTGGGAAAAGAACGACTGGGCAATTATCATGGTAGAAAATGGGCTTGATATGGGGATATAAAAGAGAATAAATTTAATTTCTTGCCTGCATATCACCATTCCCACTAACGTAGAACGGACGTTACTGTACTGCATCGTTCCATTCTCACACTACCGTTTTTTATGAACGCATTTATTTGTACCAGACCTATACGTTTGTAATGTGTATAATAAACTTGCATTTATGTACGTTGTACGAAAAACTGAAAGATCGGCTATCAGGATTTTTCATCGTTCTTTAGCGAATGATTGCAACGTACGAATACATATAATACCTGAATATATTTAGTATAATTATTTTTGTTAGGTTTAGTATGTATTGTATAGTACAAATTAGATACAGTTTTAATTTACTTAAATTATTGTACAAAATCTGTTTTCATATAATTCTTGTTATTATAATTAGAGAAGAGTTTCTATGAAATTCTTCTCGTGTGATTTTGTATCTCTCATAATAATTATTGTAAAGCATTTTTATTTTTAAATAAATAATTGTAATTGTATGCAGTGGCGGTTGTTGGGTGTTCATTCGCTCTGGCAGACGTGTTTAAGAACGTATGCGTACTCTTATTCTTACTTTATTCTTACAATAACTGTTATTATTTTCTCTTCTTCTCCTAAGTACTCCGCTGTTCTTCAAGTAATAGTAAGTAACCTAAATAACAGTAGAGTAGGCAACTAAGTCAACGTGGCTGTGTGCAACAAACAACAATGGAAATGCATAAAAGTGACAGATGAGTCCATAAAAGTGCTACTTTACAGACTCAAATGAGTGGGTAAAGTGTTTACTTTACGGACTATTTCAGAAAAATGTATATTACCTACTACTAGTATATAGCTGTATGCAGAAAGATTAAAAATAAAACTGAACGAGGGGGCTCTTGGAAAATATGAGGAATGTCTATGATGGACTATATAAAAGTGTATTTGAAATACGTTAACTATTAGTTCAGTTACTTTAGACGTAAATATTGTTTCTGTTCCAAAAAATGTGTATAAATAAAACTCGCATTGTATTCTACTTCGAAGGTGGTGCGGAAACGGATACAACGTACAGTCTTTAGCAAATGTCCTGTCCCGAGTAGGCAACACATTTAACAAATCTGGTAAAAGAAACGACTTACGTTTTGGAGCATAATTTCTTTTTCTATTATTTACAAACAACACAGCAGATATAACCAGTTTTAAAGGTTGCTACCCTACCTAGAGTGGTTTTGTATAACAACAATAGAATATTAAAAAGTTCTATTTTCAAGTGAGTTTCTTATTTTACTGGAGTACAAAACAGACGTTTCACTTCTACTATCGTTTCTTCTATTTTAAGAAATAAATATCGTATGCTTTTTTTCTACTTTATTATAAACTCTATTAATTTATTTACGAGTCCAATTTGTTTGTTTACAAAGTTTAATTATTTTGTAAACACTAAAAAAATTAAATTTTTATTACTAACTGTAATAAGTTTTTATTGTAAAAAATACTAAAAGTTATAAATAATCAAAATTAACAATTATAAGAAGTAAGGTGGAGCGATTTATCATTTATTCTTTACAAAACAAATAAATTAACATAAAAATATTACAATAGAGGAGAATGCTCTAGAATGAGCCACTGCCAACAATGAGTCATTCCCATATACTGAAAGAGAGGTTTTTTGACCAGACTAAAATAAACAAAGCCAAACCTTCAAACGAAAAGTTCACATTAATTAAACTAGTTTAGAACACAAAGTACGATACTTACTGTATATAAAATGCTCAAAGTTGCCGGCTTGAGATCTCGCTATTTTTAGTCGTAGGTATTGGTTCTGCAGTTGTCTAATTTATAAAGGAATGGATAAAGGTTTCAAAACACAAAAACATACACTAGAAGGGCGCCATCTGATTGTGAAGCTTAATAACGATAATTAAATAGATCAAATAAATCTAATAAATCTGTCTGAAATCTCTAATCAGAAAATGAAATCAGACCGATATAAATTTAGTGCAGAATATTAATTAATTTCAACAAAGCCAAAATTTAGTTTAATGATGATATGAATAAAAACTTTCATAATTAAATAGTTCTGTCTTACTGGTTTTAATTAACTTTAAAATCATATTTATTTTAGAAAACACAAAGAAAAAATGAAATGTAAAAAGATTACAAATTTTAAACTCAAAAATTCAAATAATAATTTCCTACCTAAGAGCTCTTGACTATTAAAATGAATAAAAATTGTATACAAATTACGTATAAATAAAAAAACAGACTAGAAATTTTACAAAGATCCAAAGAAATTCACATAATTATTTAACATTCAAAAAAATACATAATTCACAGTACCTGTAGTCAATAATTTGCAAACCAAATTAACGCTAAGTTGCACAAATATGACTCTTGCACACACCAAAATAATTACTGCTAGACGAATGGAGAAACTGGAATGTTCGTAGATTTTTACTTTCACATCATACTAGAATACAATGAATTAACCCTCGTAATGCCTGTAGGAGGTGAACCATTATTCACGAATTCAACCAAAATAAAGTAACTGAATGCAACCATAAAACTTCCATAAGATTTGATTATTAAATTAATTTTAAGAATCATCGGCAAATGTTCGTTGTTTTCGTTTAAAACAACCCACTTATTATTTAAATCTGAACTGAATTTATATAGCACATAACTCAGATTTCATTATAGATCCGAGATTTCGATCACTGAAGATAAAGTCTGTAGTTATTAATTTTTATCGGTATTTCGGTACGAGAACTATTTTTATCGGTAAACTGTATTAAAGCTATTACACTTTTTAATAGGAAAAACTAGATTTTCCGTTCTTTAGAAACGCAAACATCCGGAAAAATATTAAACTGTATAACGGTACTTTTATTAACCGCAAATTCTTAATTAACATCCGAAAAACTAATTACACAACGATATTTTTGTTTAACTGTAAATTTTCAAATAATTAGGCACGGGAATCCGACCCCGGCCGTTTTCTATCAACTGTACTGTATCGAAACTTAAACTGAAGTGTCTCGGACCCGCTACTCAAGGCAAGTGTCGTCTGTCTTAAAACTGAAGGTTGTTTTATTATATGCTCAGGATTCTGAAGGGTGCAGATCTGCGTATACCAATCAAAAAAACGCCTGAACCGATCTGAACAAATCAGGGCTGTGTAGTTCACGTGGAGTCAATAGAGAAAATTTTCTTAGTTTTTGCTACTAGACTTTGACATTAAAAAGCTAGATACTACGCATTTTGTATTTCCGTGGACGAATTGTGCACACAGATGTTATTTTAATAAAACTAGCAACCACATCAAGTTGTTTTTTAATCGCATATGTAAGTTAGATCTACCACGAAACATATTATTACTTTTTATTAAGTATTAACAAAGAAGCCATTTCGACCAATGTACACGTGCATAAATAAAATACAGAAAGGGATAATTTATTACCCAAGTATTTTTATAATTCTAAGAAAGTTTGAGAAACACAACCTTTTTAAAATATTTTTTATAGGATTATTTGCACCAAATGCTACACAAGTTTATATTTTAAGAAGAACGCAAATTTGCAAAACCGGACTTAAGATTTTTCAGTAAATATGTAGAAAAAACTACATTTGTTCAGGACTGATAAAAATATACCGTTACAATACTAATAATCATTCCCCGAGTTTCCAAAGTAGAATCAGATTGGTCATACAAATGAAGCATATTTAAACATTTAATATAATACTTATATGTTGTATAAATACAATATATTTTTAATAAAGAAATCTTTAAATGAAGAAAACAAATAATATTGAATATAACACAACCACGGCATATGCAAAAATGCTTAAACTCCAGTAAAATAAGAATTCAACCTTGGAATGAAAGTAAGAAAGATGATTTTTGCATGAACCTTTATTTTGACGTTCTGAGGAATGGCTGAAAAGTCTCCTATAATCCCATGTCCGCGTCACAAGATATCAAAGGTCACGAAAATCGGTTTTTCGCAATTATCTTATTTTCTATGCGTCATATGTCATTTACGGCTAGTATAAAACTTGTAGATCATAAAATTATCTACAATTTTTATTTCATGTATTTTGTCGTATGATCAACCGTTCTCGAGATATAGCGTGGAGAGTGGCACGCGCGCATGTAAACTGCGGAGCCAGGTATATAGTTCGCTCAAGAAAGTTAATTATTGAATAAAATAGCACAATATTGAAATTATTATTTTTTATTCGATGTTAACAGTTTTTAATTAATAAAAAGAACTATCTGATTGGGGTTGCAATTATATACAAATATTAAAGTTATTACGTGTTTTAGTTATTATTTCATTAGAAAAGTTCTATTAATACGTTTCAACTTTAGTGATGGGTAAGTAAGCAGCGTTTGATTTGTATAATAAGAAAAACTTGTTGTTCAAAACTTTCACGTAACTTAAAAAAGTAGATCAAAATACATTTCTGTTTTTTATATATAGTATATACCCTTGATATAAATTTGTGAAAGTTTCATCTGCTTATACCAGCTCCTTACTGAGATTTGATTTTTTAGATACCCTACGACCGATATATCTATTCTTATAAATTTTTCTATAGTGAATAATTGACATGGTTACATTTGTTTCTACAGTCATATCTGTGACAATTAACGATCATATAAAGTTATTAGGAAATGGAAGTATCGGCCCTAAGTCAACAAATAGAAAATAACGACTGTTTTGAAAAGTGGCTGTGTGCACGTCAAAAGTGTTGGCAGTTCTTCAACATATTTTGTCTGCAACCTGAACGATTCGACCAAGGCAATACATGCCAGTGTTAAGAAAACTCTTTTTTCGATGAGGACCGGTAATTACTGGAGAATAAGAAATCGAATACAAAATGTTATGAAAAAAAAAATTCAGCACATGGTTTTGGAATACAATCCAAATAGAGGATGCTGTAACTAATTATATCAACCACCAATCTATTATAAAAACGGTGTATTATACGCCAATCTCTGTAATATAATAAAATATTACTTCATGGATCAGACGTATTACTAGTAATAATAGTAACTTCCAATCTTTGTATATCTTTGATAATATCACATAAGTCACCTCATCTGAGAAAATTGACTTTTGCATTAAAAGATATTTAAATATCATTCGATCTGAAGAAACCATCGAATCCTCGAATCAAAATCCCGATAACTCGATAATTCTAGTGATAGAGACGATTCTTAAAATTCAAATGCCATTTTATTAAATTAACTTAAAAAATAAATCATAATATTACAAAAATATACATGGCAATTATTTATGATAATCCTCTCCATAAATTCGCAACACTGTGCGCCGGTACGGTCTTACCTTCGATTTTTAATATATTGTTTAAAATGACAAACTCAAGCGATTAGAGCAAAACAATAGTTGCGATTTTTTTAGAACAATGGTCAGTAAAATAGAATACGTTGGTGGAAATAAATGTTGGAAAGCGGGAGATCGTTTCGATCAGAATGAGTCCAACGGGTTTTTTTATACGAAAAGCCTCTGGGTGTCCGGTCTGACGGAAAATCGAAAATTTGTAAAATTGTCGTTTCTCGACCCTCGATTTCGACCATACCACCGGACCGAATTTAAAGTGTTGGATACTCATCCAACGCAGAATTTAATGCTCTTTAATTGTAATTAATTGTAACCTTTACTAAATTTTAATATATATAATTTTACTCTGGGTTTGTAAACAGATGTAATAAAATAAATAAGTAAAATACAGTTTTGTTTATTGGAAGAATATGACAACGCAATGGAACCTGAAAAAGATAGATATAGTATAAAGTCATGTACGATGAGCATAAAATTTTAAAACTACATTCCCGGAAAAGGAAGCGGTGAAACCATTACATTTTTAAACATAATATTTCTCCGAAGATTATCACTTACCAAATCTTATCGAAAGTCCTTTATAGGAAATCATTGTACATCGTTTGCGCACCAGAACTCAGAATCCTAAACCCTACGTTAATTATTTTTAAACTAAATTAAAAAATGATTAATAAAAAGCAAGAGTTTTCGTTCCATAATAAAGGGTTGATTTGTAATTCTACCGATGGATATTAATATTATTACACGCTTATGAAAAGTTTTGTTAAATGCATAAGCTATTTCGAAATAATTCTAATTAAAGAAAGAGATTTAGTACGCATTTTATTATGAACTCAATAATGCTTTCTTTCATTTTGATGTTTTAAAGAAATACGATACTCATAATTTTATTATATACAGTCCAGCTGGAAGCACAAGTGGTTTATGCAATAAATTACAATAAATGTAAACATTACCTCATCATCCCGACGTCGCGTCGTCACCGACGTCGCGTCGTCACCGACGTCTTCGCCGACGTGGTCGCGGAAGACCGTGTATGCTCTACATTAGTGCAAACTTCGAATAGGCCTCGACAGTTAGACGACAATATAAGCTTGCTATGCTACTAGAATAACTTGAATTTTCTTCTGTTTGGAAACATCTGAGAAAGCTACTCTCTTTACTTTATTTAATTCTCTTTAGAAACTCTTTAATGTATCTTCCAGAGGAGGGCAAACTTCTTTAGCTCTACCACAATTTTAATTGATCTTGTTACATGTTACAACAGAAGAAAGTTTTAAAATGAATTTTTATTAATGTGAGCTTTACTTTCGTTTGTTATTTAGAAGAGAATTAGTGCACTACTGATAGAAGTTAATTGTTAAAAAGAAATGAAAGGATTATTATAGTAAAAGCGTAATTTATTAAACCAAAGTTATATACATGTTAAAGGCATGCTTACTAGTAAGAATACATAAAAGGAATACAAATTTCCTTCTAAAACTTTAAACACAATTTCGGAAATTAAAATTATATTCACAATCTTCCATATAATTCTTCATTGCTTCGTAGGATGGACGTATGGAGGTTAGGCGCAAGGCCCGAACAATCTGTTTGTTCAAAATTGGACAATCACATTGCTCAGAGGGGAGATGAGAGGCCTTAAAAAAATAATTTAGCACGCTCAAACAATTTTCCTTACGAATGTCACTAAATCCATTCCAATTTATTAAGAAAATAATAACTTAAAGTTCTCGTTGACATTGACACTCATAACCTATAGAATTCTAAAGTCAAGTAAGTAATAGTCGAAACTCCTAAGCTGGCAAGAAATCCGCGTCAGTCAACGTTCTCAGAATTCACTGGATCGGCCATACAGAACCCTTTCTAAGGTTTTATTAATCGTAGTCAGCCATGCTACCGCATAATTTCTTTTAACAAACTACCGTGAAAGTGCAGATCAATTTGTAGGCCTTAGACGCGTCCCAATATCTTTGCCTTCGAGTGTATTGCAACGCAACAAATAACATGAGTGTTTGCAATGCAGTTTCTGGGTACGTGACCCACGAATTCTTTTGTGCCAATTTCTGCAGAAATTTCTTAGATTATTTCATTCTACTTCGCTTTTGACCAATCGCAAGGCTTTATTTTTTGGATTACAGCGATAATTCGATAATTTTTTATTGTCCTTTTCGACTGTTTTTATCTTCGTGACAACGCTGAAAACTAGTGTCACATGTGTCCCATTTTTTACTTTCATGTCAAATACTAATCTTTATGTTAATAAGTAGATGCTTAAATAAACAACTGTATCATGAAATAATCTTACCGAATTACATGCTCGTGCTTCTGAAATTATCTGTTGTAATACTCAAGTTGATTAAAACGCAACACTCGTGTCATTTTTTGACAAATTTCCCTCCGTTGCACGTCGGGAAATTAAAACGTCAAAAAATGACACTCATGGTTGCTAATCAACGTTCGTATTACAAATCGATAATTTCGAAGCACTCGTGTAATTACAAGTGATTATTTCATTCTACTTCGTTTTTGACCAATCGCAAGGCTTTATTTTTTGGATTACAGCGATAATTCGATAATTTTTTATTGTCCTTTTCGACTGTTTTTATCTTCGTGACAACGCTGAAAACTAGTGTCACATGTGTCCCATTTTTTACTTTCATGTCAAATACTAATCTTTATGTTAATAAGTAGATGCTTAAATAAACAACTGTATCATGAAATAATCTTACCGAATTACATGCTCGTGCTTCTGAAATTATCTGTTGTAATACTCAAGTTGATTAAAACGCAACACTCGTGTCATTTTTTGACAAATTTCCCTCCGTTGCACGTCGGGAAATTAAAACGTCAAAAAATGACACTCGTGGTTGCTAATCAACGTTCGTATTACAAATCGATAACTTCGAAGCACTCGTGTAATTACAAGTGATAAAATTCACTTGTTCTTTAGGCAATTAAGACTTATGGGCAGTGGCGTGCGATCCATGGAAGCAATGGAAGCAATGCTTCCCTTAAGAATTTATTAAAAATAAAAACCAATGCTACCAAAAATACTTTTATAAAATTATGGTTACCGTTTATTTAAATTTGTAATATTTAATCAACGTAAAGTTCAATATCAATTCTGTACACCAAAAAAATAATTTAGAGTACTATTTTAAATTAGGCTCATTATAAACTTGCGCGGAAAATGTGTAACATAGTTACACTGCATATAAGCACTGATTTCGTTGCTTACTGCTCTTCTCTTCGCCGAGTTCATGCCATCGTTAGCGGGCGAGGTCGTACGATTGACATCGTATAAGATCGTTATTTTTAGTGTGCTACGTACCTAAATTATTTATTATAATTTGGCTATTTGTTCGATTTTAGTGTTTTTTAAATGTTACCTAAGGAATGTAAATCTGTGAATGAGATTGTATTTTGAAACATTTTATTATTTCAATTTATATAACTGGAACTTTTTTAAAGATAAATAATTCTATATAGTTTGCTCTGTATGCAAATTTAAAATTGCATTATCATCATGGCTGCAAATTCAGTTGCTTCGGTGAAAGGTTCGAGTACTTCCGATACATCAGAATCGCGACGATTTTGTCGTTCAGTTTGTAATATAAAGAAAGAATTTTCTTTATACAGCTTTGAAGAGAAATTAGAAATTGTAAATAAACTTTTAGATTTTTTCTTTGGTTCTTAAGTTCATAAATGAAAGGAGTAAATTCTTATATTAAAATGACGTTTTGAGGGTGGACTTATTTCTTTATCAAATTTATTTCGTCTAAAAACAAATTTAAAAATATATTATAAAATCTTACAGGGTACATACCATAATCGGCTCATTATTGTATTACATTGCAATATTATTAATTATTTTAATTTTTTCATATCTGTTTTTATTGGTTGAACAATAAGATAGTTAGTTTTGTCATTTTGACGAGCAAGGAAGGAATAGTTCAGGTTTATTTTGTGAGAACGTTATCATTTATAAAAATTCAAGGTAGGAGGAAATGTATTGGAAAAGTATTGATGGACTTAAGTAGTGGTTATTTTATAGCACTATTACAGAAATTGACAGAGAATCAACAATTCAACAAATATAGTTCAAGAAAAAACGATCAATTATTAGAAATTGTTGAAAAATGCAGATCAAAATCAGAACTTTAACATTTAACAACAAAGATTAAAACCTGCACCAGATATTTTGCTAAGAAATGACCGGAAAATCGAGTTGCATTATAGTATAAAAGTTCTTCTTTGAAAAACTTTTAAGCTTTAATAATTATAACACTGTTTTTATATTGTACCTAGGTATATTAAAATCAAAATCGTGGTTGCTTCCCTAGCCTAAATTCTCACCGCACGCCACTGCTTGTTGGTAATGGCGGTAACAATCAATAGCAAAAACATTTGAATTTAAAATTTCACATCTCTCTGTTTGACTTTTGCAAATTAAGTAAAATCTGTTACCATCCAACAAACATTAATATTCCTAGTTTTATAAATTTAAACAACGTCATTCTTGGCAATGCCAACAATTATTATAAATTAAAACTAACTTTCTATTTGTACACATTCTCGTGAAAAATAATAGTATATTATAATATAAGTGTATAAGCAAGCCTTTAAAGCACGTATACTTTAAAAACCTTATTTCGCACGCTTAAGAGTGCGATATACCAAGATTATGAGTCAAGTATAATAATAGTATATTGTGTCTCAAGGGCAGAAAATTAGCATTTGTAGCCCGCAGTTATTTGATGCCCGAGCGAAGCGTAGCGTAGCGAGGGCAGCGGACAACTTAGGGCTACAAATACTTTTCGGTCCGAGTGACATACAAAAGTTTTTCGCCTACCTGTTTGAAAGTTTAAAAAAGAATTGCAAAAGTTAAACAGTAACGTAACTTATTAGTAAATTAAATAGGCATATGTTAGAGGGAATGAATGAAAATGAAAATAACGCCAGACGTTTTTAGTAATTTATTAATAAATTAACCTAATAATCATTAGACTACATACAACACGGCCGTATAGTAAATGTTTTCATTATTATTGGTAAATAAAAGGAACAGGATATGACTTTTAATTAGGATGAGTAATTAATCTATCATTGTATAATTTATTGAAATTACAATTTTCTTTTTATTAATTAATTGTCACAACCTCCATTTATACATACGACACTGTGAAAAGAAAAAAACAAACGACAAATTTATCGATGAAGACATGAAAATCAAAGTTATGATCTAAGAAGCCTAGAAAAATTTGACGTATGTTTTTTATATTTTTAAAGGTTATGTAAAAATATGTTTGAAATTACATTTTCCGTCATATTCTGTTGCTAAAAGTTTTACGAATGAGTTATATTTTTAATGTTAAAAACTAATGATTTCATTTTTTGATTAAAATCTTTTTATGATAATGCACAGGAGTGGTCAAAGTATGACAATTTAAAAAACAATTACAATTTTTACAGTATCTCCAACTTAACATAAATAAATCGTGGTTTAATCTAGTAGTAGTGTAAAGGTTATGTATTTGACATAAGAGGGCAGTAAAAAGTTTGACATAAGAGGCCCGCAAAGAAGCCTTAACTGCCCTCAAAACAGGACATTTAAAAAGCACTTTCTGATCAGGTAGGCGAAAAAAAATCTTTATGCACAGATGCATTATAATTAGACTATTATTGCAAGACTCATCTGAACATAAACGTCTTTTTATAGTCTTAGGGTCTCTTTATGGTCAGACGGGCAATAACGAAACGTCAATTAAATGTCAGAAGTTTTTTTTGTAGAACTTGATTGGTTCTTAATATAATTTGTAAACTTATTACCAATGAAAATAAGCTGAGATTAAATATTTTGGATTAGTAACTATAGTAACGTCCTTCGTATAAGCGTATAAGTATACAGCGGCTTGATGTACCCACGTACTCATTTAATTATATTTTTACACAATAATAGATTTGACATAAAAACTTAATCTATGCATAAAATAGTGTATATATAGCGGGCATAACTTGCTTTTATGACCCTACAGCCTTTTCCCAGTCGTCGGTTAACGCCTCGGGCTAGAAATAACGCTTCTGGCTATAAAAGCTTTATTATGCCCTTAATACATAAATAACTATTTTTGCACTACGATCGTTACTAGATGATAATGCCCATTGGACTACTTCTATACTTCGGGCCATTCAGGGGCTATTATGTTAGAATTGGTGTACTGTTAGTTAATTTGTAAAAAAATAAACAAAAGGTATTATAATATAAAAGCTCAATTTATTAAACAAAAGTTACAGATATACATGTTAACTATAGTGGCATGCTAACTATAGTAAAAATCCATTTAATTTTTTTAACTAATTTTATTAAGTAATTTCACTAAATACTATTCGATTTTATTTAAGAAAATGGTAATTCAAAGATGTTGACGTTTACCTTGACATTTAGAATGACACTCATAACCTATAAAATTCTAAAGTGAAAGGAAGTTTAAAACTCTTAAGTTGGAAGGAGATTCGCGTCAGCCAGTGCTCTCCCAATTGAATAGGCCAGCCATATACAGCGTGTCGCAATCTAGGCGGCACCACCCTTATATATTTTTTTATTTTTTAGCCAATTTGAACCAAATCAGAGTTAAAGTGCACATTAGATTAATGGCAACTTTACAGAGAGATGAAAAGACCGGCCCTCAGTCTACTAAAATTACAGAAAAGAAATATTCAAAGAAAACCGTGTCTAAAACGACATTACACAACAATACTTTTAAAAATGCTGCGAGGGTTCTTCAAGATCGTTATTTATGATACAAAGATGAAAACTGCAATTTTTCGGACGAATGCGTGAGTCACTGACCTAGCGAATACGAGGCCCACGGACGCATGAGAAAGAAAGGAATGATCTGGAAAGAAAATGTTTACGTCCGTGTGTCGTACATTCTTTTTTATTCAATTGTAATCAGTGTTAAAGAATAATTTAGTATTTATGTTAAAAGATATCCAGCAAGTTATTCTTTTCTTTCGCCTAGTAACCTTAACAAGCGTATTTTACCACAGATAAAAAACAAATGAATTTATTAAGCTGTCATAATTTTTAGTCTTTCGATACGACTTTAGTCAGTATCAGTATTTTTAATTTACTATTTTATAAAAAATCATAATGCAGATAATACCTGTAAACCTTCAACAGCCTCTTAAACAAGTGTCCGAAAAAATGTTTCAGGCCAAGGCCGTAATCAAAAACAAATAAAATCTACTTTTTTGATGAAAAGATGAGTATAAAATGATTAAAATAGCATTCATAGTGAACATACCGCAACACATACCTAACCTAACTTTTGTAATTTGGTGACGGCTAACGCTTGGAATTTGACCGTACAAAATTACAAAAGTAAGATTAGTATATTTTGCGGTATCTTCACAACGAACGTTTCGCAGCTAACATCGATGTCAAATAAAAAAAATAATTATAAATACATTTTTTTAGTTATTAAATATTATCGTTAGTACAGAAAATATTATACGATACTCATCGTTAAGTGCTTGCAACAGATACCGAAAACATTTTCTGTTATAAACTTAGAAAAGGTTATAAAGCACTTACCGGTCTCGTATCGTAATCTACTAATTCTACTCTTAAACACCATAATGAGAGTGTAATTCTAATTGTAAAGATTTGTATGGTTTGGAATTAGATTATTCTTTTATTTTATACCAACTACCAATAGTAACTAAATATTATTAAGCGGTTATACTAGTTCCACCCATAAAACTTGTAAGTACTTTTTTCTGAAATATAGGGTTTTCTCCAAACCTTGCACTTTCCCTGATAGTTATCTCTTTATATTTATTGAAAGCTTTCTGCGTATATTCCAAAGCACCGCACTTCTCAAGTATCGATCTGCAGTACTCCAACTGTTTGATATCACGGGTGCGTTGCTTTAAAATATCTATTAAACAAAATAGAAAAATAATTGATTAGTAATTTGGCGACGATATCTTAAAATTACCTACCTAAGACTATCTTTCCTTCTTCTGGATAGTTGTTTATAACATATATTACAGGAAAACTAAACTTTCCTTCTGTAATATCCTCACAGAATCCTTTTTTTTCTTGAAACTAAAAGAACAAAATTTACTATAAAATATAAGTATTTTGCACAATTTAGATTAACAAACACGAGAAGTTTTCGAACACAGAAACAAAATCCTAGCCCGTGTTTAGAAGATAATAAACCTTACTCGCCGACGCGACGCTCTAACTTAATAATCAACATAATTATAAATTTTCTCGGTATTCTACAGATTACAGTGTCAAGTTCTTAGGTATGGTTGAGGTAATAATGTTATCAATCATTTATTGCCCCGTTAACCTATTACTGTAGTTACTAATCCAATAAACGCAAAGAACCTGATACGTATTAGGTGTACCCAGAATGTCGAAGATTTTAGAAAAAGCTGTGAATACTCGACTAACTAACCATATCACGAAAGACAATTTTATGTTGAGAATAAACATATTCTATTCTAAGAATTCAAAAAATATTAAATGCGAGAGGCGAAACTGTTTATTTATCATTGGTGGACCGTGAGATCAGCAAAATGTTCCAAACTCTTTGATGTCTCTTTATCTTCGTTCAATCTAGGTTAAGTGGTATTATTCTCCTTTTGGAAAAATCAAAAAGTAGAAAGTAGTAGTAGAAAGATCACCCGGTTATGCACAGGGGAGTGTGCTCTGAAATCTTTAAGTCCATTGTTTGATTGTTTAAGACTTTTTTAAAGTTTAAAATAGTTGCTAAAAGTTAAACAAATTGTCGCCGCATTGTCTGAGGGTCATTAATCTAATACAGTTGTGATCCTTTTAAGTATTTTTGAAGTTTAAATAGTGATTGGATTTAAACAACTTCAAGTGAAGAACACATTCCCCGAGTTTTTCCTACCACATTCAAGAACTTTAATAAAGCAATTTAGTTGTGGTTGTTAAATTAGAAGTTTAACAAAATATGTTAGATTTAAACAATTCAAGAATCTGATAAATTCACTTACGGGACATTCCTAATGACAGTGGAAATAAATTCCATATTGTGGTAAGATTTAAGAAAAATTGCATACAACAAATAAAAACTCTTTCGACAACGAGTAATGCAAGAAACTCTCAACAAGGCCAGAGAAGAAATTTCTTCCACTGTATAACTTTAAATACGCAACTATAATTTAACGGTGATCGTAGACTTTTCAACATAGAAAAGTATTTTGTCAGAAAATATAAAAATAAAAATGTATTATTGTGAACTGTTTTCCTAATATGTTCAAGATGCAGTAAGTTAACGATTTAATAATAAAATTATTTTTTGTTTTTAAGCACAAATGTACGTGCTTCTTTATCTGCACTCTAGTAATGATTAATATTACTTTTCAAAAATCGCGTATTAATGAGTGTATTATTTAATAACAGTCCTAGAAAAATTAAATTAATTAATTTACTGCACTTAAGTAAGATTTAATACAACGGTAAACAATAATAAATATTTTAGCGTAGTATTTGTATTATGTATTATAATATGGTAGAAAATAAAGAAAGTAACATTCTGAGTTCTTATATCCTAAAATACGAAAGATTATGATTGATTGTACAGCTTTAGAATAATGTTTTATCTGTGATCTACTTAGGAAAAATTGTTTTTACAAAAAATTATACATGAATTTAGTTTTTGAAACCTTTTGCAAAAATACATATTCGGCAGTATCAAATTTATAAAAAATTTATAAAACTTACTTTTGAAAGCTGTAAACTCTGATAATCGTCGAAGATTTGAAAGTATAAAGCTATAGATTCAGCTAGAGGTGTGGCGTCCATAGCTTCAGGACTGTACGCTATCAGCCAACGAATGCACATCAAAAAGAAATTTCCGGTTTCTGTAATTAATTAGTAGTAGATTATTGTAGTTTACAAAACTATAAGACAAAGCCATTAAAACAAGAAATCCTCCCCAGACATATTCTGAATTTTGCAAATAATCATTAAATTATACGCAATACTTAAAAAACAAATTGTCACTAGCGGTGTCTTTTTGAAGTACTTATGCAAGTATGTGCATAAATTTGATAAGGTTGCATATATCCCTTTGAAACATTTTGCCGATATAGGGCTGTTGCTTCAAACGCGCCAAGCAGCCGCCGATAAGGATTCTTTTTTATTATCGATAATCCGTACCAACTCGTCGCTTAGCTTTTGGCTTTTGATAGGGTTTGTGAGAATTGTAATGATTGCTTTTTGTCAGATGGCATTGTTTTAGTGAGAATTCAAACCCATCTAAACAAAAACTGCATCAATAGATGACACTCTATAAGCGCTCGCTCCAAACTAGAGTTACTTGATTATACATACGGGTTGAGAAACGAAATTTCACTTTGACATTTTAAACTCGGAGTCTATCGGTGACATGGAGGTGTAGCGATTTAAATTTTACTATTTTTGAAAATATTTTAGGTAACAAGTATTTTGTTATATAAACTTAATTACGGTAAGGATATTTTTTTAAATATAAAAACCAACCAGTGTTTTTTTGTGATTTTACCGCATTTGCTGCAGCATGGCGTGTAAAGATCAAGCTACTGTTACATACTTTTTACAGTTCAGGAGACCAAGAAATAATTTACGCACCGCCAGAGCCTATGCCTATGCTGAAATTTGGCCTAAAACAGAATTTTGCTTTTCATGGTAATCTATATAATAGAACACAAAAATATGCTATTGCACAAAAACTCTAGAGAATAAAGTATGATCAATAGTATATTACATGTTGAGTTGGTAAAAGACATCTTTACAAGTCAAGCAATATTGTTTGACCGAGACAGCACGTCGAGGTCAAACAATGTCGCGACGCTTGGAAACTTTACCAACAAAATATGTATACTATTTTATTCACAATCATTAGACTTAAATAATCAAAATACAAAATAATTTTAAATATTAAAATAAAAATTTCTGTAAGCTGTCAATAAAATCCAATCAGCCATCTATCGACCAAAAGAAATTGTAAGTAAAGTTTCACTGTTCGCCGCTAGATGGCAATATACGTTTTCAGTATTGTATAAAATTGAAAATTAATTAATTGCATCGTATTTATTAAATATAAAGTACGCAAAAATAAAAACAAAACTAATATTAAATAAAAAATATATTTTTAGCGTTAAATACATTTATAAAAACCTAAAAACTTCTTGTTTTAAATTATTTACAAATATAAGTTGACCAAGACTTTACTGGTCAGTTTTATAGACATGTAAAGGAAATTGTTAACCAGTTTGCTGTTGCTAGAGCAATAAATAGCTTAGTTTCGAAGGTTTTTACAACGATAGAAATATACTGCAATATGATTGTGAATAAAATTTACAACTTTTATAAAAAAATTCTCAAGAAAAATAAGTTTAGTTAGTAAATAAACCTAATGCTTGTATGTCAGCATAATTTTAGGTAAGGGGTATTGGTATTGGGAATATATCACTGTTTGTAATTTATAATATAAGTATAAAACAGCAGGATTTTCTTAGTTGTTACTTATTAATTATTAGCTGTTAATTGTTGTACAAAACGGGCATTTAGATTACAGTTACACGTGAATTTGTTTATTTTTAATATTATTTATAATATAATTTTAATAAAATGGATAAAAAGAACATTTAATAATAAAATTTGACAGTTTGGGGTAAATATATGTGCAATTTTAAAGGCGTTGGTTTGTACTTGCATAGCCATGCTAGGCGAAAATACACTTTGATCATATCTTATTTTGACACACGTTTTAATATTCTTATCCAACACCTCGAAATAAAAAGACCGCTATCTTAATGTTTTTAAGCAATTAAAGTTGAAGTTTACTCACTTGTGGGTAGAAAAGCTTTTTACTCACTACAGAATGGTGAGTGGCTGCTACTGTAGATAGTAACCAATCGTCAGCTTACGTTGCATAATAAATTATTAGAATTCATTCATCGGGACAGAGTATCAAATTGATTACCGTCAAAAACTACAGACTAAACTAAACTATACATGGCAAATTAAATATTTGAACTTAAATAAAGAGGTGTTAGATAAAACATTGTATGGCACACGTGAGTTATCAATATTATCTACTCAGAAAAACAAACTTTTCGTATTTATTCTCTTTTTTCTCTAATTTTTTGTATTTCTATGAATTTTTAAGGGCCTATAGTATGCAGGACCATTTATCGTTTTAGACATAACCTCGGAATAATCTGCTATAATGTGGGTGGATACGTTAGCTTAAATTACACGCTCATATTGATTTTCATTTTCTACTCATTCCCTGCTTTGTTATAGAATCCCAACGAAAGTTAGATTTTAAAAGCATATTTTACATGCGTAAATGAATTAAAATTAATTGTTAACATAAGTTAAAATTAAAGTTAACATACTGTAAATAGTAATATAGTAAAAATCAATTATAAAGTAATTAATAATAAAAAGAAACAATCAAAAAGTATGATAAGTAGATATTCATTAAAAAAGAAACGTATGACAACAGCCACCATAGCGCAATGCAGGCGCGCTAGATTTCGATTTTCAAAACGCGAGTTCTAATCCAAGTTTGGGTAAAGTTCTTTTTTTAAATATTTAATATAATTTATAAATAATTTTTTATAAAAATAATATTTATAAAAAGAAATAATTACATAACATTATCCCTTAATTTGATAGTCATTGTTTAAACTATGTTTATGTTGATTGAAAATAAAACTTGAAAATATATAATTATAAATAATATATTTATAAAAAAATTGCTTATTTATAAAACATATTGAATATTAATTTATAAAAAGAAATTTATCCAAACTGGGACCCAGACTTGCGTTTTGTAATTACAAATTTAGAGTGCTCTACATTTGGCTATGGTGGTGATACATTACGATTTGTATTTATTTGTAATTTTATTGTAGATTATATTTTGTGATGTCAATTGTATATCAATCACCCCCGTAGAAATCAATTTTTTTTAATTTAATTGTTGATTTGCAAAAAATTGTTTATTTATGAAACATTGAATATTTATCTCATATTTATCTTAATCTTATTTAATACTTATTAACATAGTTTTTCCTCAAATCTAAAAAAGCATGAGGATAGAATGGACTTTCCTCTTTATTTTGGTTCAAGTAGGGTGTGAAGATCCTAAGAAATAACGAAAAGCATTTTAGAAATCTTAAATTTTACGTATTGTCTACCGCAAAATAATATCAATTGATCTTGAAACTTTGAAAAATCAAAACTACCGTTTCTGAAAAATCTGTTATATGGCATTTTTAATCGTCAAAGGTTTTACTGCTAACGCATTTTTGTGAAAATTCATTTTTCCAAATCGTCTAAGAACAACTGGCCTTTTTTGTAAACCTTATTTGACTCAAACCCTCTTTGCGCCGGAACTTTAAACTGCATGATTCGGCAGCGATGCATTCATTTTTAACATTCAATTAATTTGACGGTCAATACGGTTAAACTGTACAGCTTGGATAATTAAATATTAATCAAGAACTAAAATGATTACTTTCAAAGTGTCCCCAATTATTAAATTGTTATCCAACAATATCGATTATTGAATGTCTTAATTAATTAAACTTTGCAATAAAAATTATCAATTCCAAAATTTCTTACTTCTCATTGCCATCAATTTGTATTCTTCTTCCGTTGGACATATGAAATTATCACGCCAATACAACTCCATCGCTTGTCCACGAAAAGCGTCTGTAATTAACTCAACAGTTGAAACAGCTATCTGAAATGTTATGAATGAAAAATTTTGTATGATTTGAACAGTAGCATTTTGGAGTTACCTCAAAAGTGTCTGAATCTATTAAATCAGAAATCATGTGAAATAGCACAAAGTTGGATGTATTTATTACTCGAGGAATACCATAAATCAGATATGCGCATGGATGTCCTCTTCTTAGAAGGGATTTGTCTTGAATGTCATCAATCCTAGAGTATTTAAAAACATATCATGAAAAACTAAAAAAATTATAGATTTATATATTGGAAACTTTTTAGTCATCTTGTAATAAATTCGCAAAAAAATACTTGATGATAATCAAAAAAATCCCAAACAGTATCTAATTTTTATTAAATTTATGATTTTATTGGTTTAATTACTTCAATTCGGAATATTTTAGTAATTGTGTAGTTTTTTATACTAGTTATTGGAACTATGTGGTTCCATTACTCCTAAGTAACTTTTAAAGTATGTTGAACGGTATTGCCGCTTAGTGTAATTACTTTAAAGTCGTTGCAACTACAAAGTGTAATATGATTGTAGCAGTAACTTGCCCGAAGCTACTTTAAAGTTTTTAAAACAGTAGTACTGAAAGTTCCTTTCACCTGCTGGAACCATTTAAGGTAACATAACCTTACAGTAGTATTGAAAGTAAAAGTTGCGTTTTTGCTACCCAGGAGAATCACTTTAAAGAGTTTTTCGTAAACTACCCCATCTTCATATTTACTTGTAAAATGTTAGAGGCCATTAATCAATTTGCAATTTGTTATGATTGTTATTAGATGTTTTACTACATAACCTTCAATAAAAATAACAAATTGGTTGCAAATTGTGCCTTAGGAATTGTTATGTATGTAACTTGAAGTTGGCAACATTTATTTGTAGTAATGTAACCAGATGTAAATAGCCAATTCTGGCCCGTCCGTCAGTATCACTTGAGTCGGCTTGGAGGACACACATCTTGTACAGTGTATGCATTGTGTATGTAATGCTCCCTGCTCACTCAATATTAATAAAGTTAATTGATCGTGATAATTGAGTATCTTCTTGAGTATAAGTATTTATAAAAATACAAATACTTATAAAAATATATTTAAAGAAGGCGCGTTGATATTTTTCGACCTGTCATCATCACATTCAACAGAAAAGTTGCAATGGTTTGTAATTTTGGTTTACTGGAATGGCAAAATAGTCAAACAATTCTTCTCTCTGCGTATTATTAAGTACGTATTACAAATAAAATAGTAATTGATTTTGTGACACGATCGCAGCATTAGTATAGAAAATGATACGAATGTAGCAATTACTACGTCGCCACGTACCTGTTACCCAAAAATTGTTCCCCATTTTGGTTCCAGGCACGTAATGAAACTGTAGCAGTTACGTGCTTGTGACTATTGGCAAAAACTTAATAGCTCCACTGATAGTTGCTGGTACGTAGCGATGACTAAAAATGCTGCTTGGGATGCAAAACTAAATTCGTCATAATAATAAAGAAATAATAAACAAAGCCGGAAACAGAGATTAATAATTTAGAAATCGAATATACGTTTTGAATGTTACAATCTTAAATAATTCCAAACATAAATATCTGGACTTAAGAATAGTTTGAGTAATATCGAGTTATTGTATTAACAAAATTAATTAATTTCGAGGCAATACGAAAACATTTATATCTGTGTGTTGCCGTATTTGTTCCAATAAATGGAAGTAGCTTCACTGAAATAATTTCCTAAAATTGAAAACCGAATTGAACTTAACAACCGAACTAAATTCTAAATTATCCGAAAGTTTGCTCGGAATAACGAACGAGATGGTAAAAATGATCGAATAACTTTTAGAATAAAAGATGACTAGTTCATAGATTATAAGCTAAAGCCTTAAAGAAAGTTTAGAATTGCATATAAATAATAATTAAATTGATGTATACATACATAAGTACGAAGTTCAATGGTATAGTCATGTCTGTAGCCAAACTATTCACAATCTCCTCTGGACATTTGTACCAATAATTAAGGGAAGAAAGAAAGCTTTTCGCCATTTTTTTACCCTTCAACGTAATCGAATATCTAAACGGATTCAGAATCTCCTAAATTTGAAATAGAACACTTAATAACGTTAGACTAGCATACATTAAATAATACTAACCTCGTCTATAAATTCATCATCGTGTGGCACTTCAAGGCGGTATTTGTTATCCAGTACTGTTCTTATTCTCGGACTCCGAATGTACTCATTATTATTCCCTGTGTCATTTCCTAGATAACGGTTTTTTATAATTTTTTTGACAGTTTCCATTTTGTTAACAAAAAAATGTATATTTGATTGATAAATCCACTAATTGCAATATAAGAACGACACACAACTGCTTCTTGTTACTAAATATTTAATAATGTCGTTCCGTGCAAATTTGTTTATATTATATACCTACAATCCGAGAGGTTACAAATCAAACATGTAACATAAAACATCACAATGTCCAAAACGAGTTTTTTTTATTAACTTGGCCAATAGCTAGATTAAAATCTTATAATGGACTAAAGCCTGATGATGACCAGAGTTATGGTACTTTGTAAGCAGGATTGATTCAACACCCCAGTCCTGTACATAAAAAATCTTGAAGATAGGGAATATTAAATTGTTTTCCTGCATTTAACTTCCTGCATTCTACTAGGAAGAACATCTAACTATAAATAATAGACATTTACAAGACTAGATAATTTATGATATAAAATCTTGTTTATAAAAATTTGACGGAAATTTTCACACGTGTATTATAAGAAAAAAGAGTTTAAAAAATTTACGTTTTGTAAGAAGATTGGAATAACTATTCATCTATTATCTGGAAGCCCTATTACAATATTCACTTAAATAGCATTGAAAATGTTCAGAAGAAATTTGTTAATTGCCTTAACTTTAGATTTAATCGCCAACGCTATTATTTCAACTTTGATCAAAATTTAACTTTTTATAAAATTCAAAATCTTAATATTAAACGTCAACTGCTTCATATAAAGTTAGTCAATAATTATGTTAAATTTGAAGCTATCCTGAATTCCTTTCGAACACTTGTGCCAAGCGTTAAGGGCATTTCCTCGATCATTCTTGACGGTATAAGGATGCCCATTCCTAATAGAATTCAAGAAGTCCTAAAACTCAAGATCCATAAATTTTAATGAAGTTACATCGAAATACTGCTATTTAACGCAACTTAAATTAGTTACAAAAAGTAATAGTAAATGATACTGATCTGGTTCGTAAGTTTGTCATCCAGTGGCGGAATAGATTTTTTTTAAATTACCTTGGCATTTCTTTCCTGTAATAATACGTAATTATATTGCGTAAATTAATTATACTGCGTAACAAATTTATAATGTACTTGTACACTGTAACATGAAACAAAGTAAATATGTGTAGTTTTTAAACTCAATTTATGTTTCAGAATACGACTGTATTACCAAACTGCTGTATCACGTCACATTCTTGAAATATTGGACCTAGAAAATCCAAAAAAACATCGGTTGGTATCGCTACATCAGAACGGTATTTATACGGTTTCATTTTCGAATAATGGAAAAAGGAATATTTTCTATACTCAATTTAAGTTCAAACATTCGATTATGTATTTAAAAATATCCAAATGCCACAGCTAAAATAGCTATTGTGTACATACATTCATAATGAGAAAATTACCCTTGTAATTGCAACCATAATGATAGATTGTGTTTTTGTTAATATTTGTTTTAAAAGTTAAAAATTAGAATTACCGATCGACTTTATGGAAATAATTCTAACGTCGTAATTCTACGATTAAAAGAGTATTTACTTCCGCGACAAGAAAGATGGGCAGGTCTATTTCATCGCACAAAGATTTATTGTATACCATGTAATAAATACAAAGTTGTTTATGTAATTGTTAGATACTATAGGAACATTAAATGACGTAAATAAATTTGTTTTTTACTTTGGCGTTAGATAATACTAATAAATAGTTTTTATCTACAATCATACAAAAAGTGACTACTTTGTACACTGATTTTCGAGTAAAAAGTTAACGTTTATTGAGCTAGTGTTATAAAATTTCTATTGCACGCTACTAATGTCAACAAGACTGTATGATAAATGATTTATGAAACAGTTGCTAAACAACTTAGCACATAAAAATCTAAGCACGCTAATATATGTGATATTAAAGATACATGATATAAGTCACACATTTAAAAAAATATCAAAAACAATGAATACTTTAGTAAAGCGTTATGATCGTAAATAAAACGATGTAAGATACACGCATAAAAGTACCTCGCTCGTGAGTTAAACCGTACGCGCAATAAAAAATGTCTTTTTACTCTTGTATCTTAAATATCTATTATTGAACGTTTCTAAAAAAAAGAAAACATGACACAGAGCAAATTAAAGTAACATAAGTGCATATAATAATGAATTTTTCACTTTTCTTTTAGATTAGTTAAATAATGTATAATTGCCAGATTGTAAACTTAATAATTCTTTATTAAGATAAGTCTTAAATTGATTTAAGGTTGAACTGCTAAACAAACAATAATAATAATTATTATATAATTTTGGAGCTATATATATATGAAACAAGATTCAAATGTGTTGGTTTTATGTTAATGTTAATCGTAAAAATCCTACATTTCTCAGACTAACTGAATGAACTGTTGAACGTCTAATTAAGAAATTATATAGGTAAGGTGATTATTTTGTTTGCGGTATATTGAAAATCATATTCCCATATAGAAGAATAAACCTATAATCTAATTTTAAAATGTTATAAAATTATAATACAGAGTTATATGTTGCCGACGATTAATGTTGTAAGCAAAACGCAAACAACTATTTTGAAGAATTTGCAATCTATTTAAAACGTAAATTAGGGTAAGCTTGACTTTTTCTTTATAACTTATGTAAATGCCAGATTCTATTTATGAGCGAAATCAAAAAATCAGTACTTAAGTATTCAAGACTATACTTTTTATACTACAGGGGTATAAAAACACTAATTATTCTTCCTGAAACTTCGCCAGTTTCTGTTTCTCTGGTTGGATTTCTTTTGAATTTGAATATTTAAAACATTATAATAAATTATAACTAATTATAGAATTAGGTTAAAAAAAGTTAGGTTATTCTTTTTTCTTTAGAAACGGGTTAAAATAGAAAGTAAATGTCAGCAGTATATTGTCTTGAAAAAAAAACTGTTTTATAAAAGTTAACTGTAAGTATATGTATATAAAATTATGATAACATTAATCATAAAATAGATTAAAAAAAGTTGAATTCTTTTGTTGAACTAGAATGAAATTACAAACAATGAAAAACTTATCATTTATTATTATATTATTATCAACAGATTGATTTATAAGATACTAGCAAATACCCGGCGCGCTTTGCTGCGCTTTATCATAACCATATATGGCTATGATTTTAAAAATTACCAAATTTGGAAATGATTTCAAAAATTTCAAAAATTACCAAATTTGACAATTGACAACATATCTATATATATTTTCTTGTCACATCAATCTCAGTACCCATTTTTAACTTCCATATATGGGTTTTTCGCTGTTATTTCGGACCACGATGGCCGATCATAGTCCAATTTGGTTTCTATTCTGGGCCAAGACCTTTCCAATGATACCAATTTCATCCAAATCGGTCCAGTGGTTGCGGAGAAAATCGCATACATACATACATATATACAGACAGACAGACAGACAATCTTTCCCTTTTATATATATATATATATATATATATATATATATATATATATATATATATATATATATATATATATATATATATATATATATATATATATAGATAACTGCTTCTCTCTTTTCTACTTAATTCAATAATAAATATTAATTATATTAATTCGCTTCAATATAACAATTTATCTGAGTGTAATCAAGACAAGTCAAGTCAAATTTATTCAAGAACAAATTCAAAGCCTTTAATTACATTTTTCTTTTACTTAACCCGCCTAAACCGAGGTTTGTGCTCCGGGGATGTAATGTTCTTATTGGTACGTCTACTTCCGTAAAATTCAAACATAATCCCTATGAACCCTAGCAACCAAGTATTCAACTAGCCTTGATGAGCAGACACATCAGAACGTGAACATTCAACGTTTGAGGAGGTTATTATTAAGAAATATGTCAAAAAAAAGGTAAAATACTAAACGCTCGACCCTTTCGTACTAAAACGTAAATATATACTAAAGATGGAACCAACCTTCCGCGTATCCTACCAAAGAAATCTCCTACCTACGTCTTCTCGTAATCATGATGACATTTAGCATAGATATTAAGTAGATATAATAAAGAAAGTAAATGATGATAGCGCTAAAACAAATTCGACGAAATGTTACACCAGTTTATTATCTAATTCAAAATTACCTAATATGCATTATGCATTACAGTAAAATATGCAAAAGAAAATTTCATTTAAATTTTGCTACTGCATAAGATAATGTAGTAAATAGTACATACTAGGATAATCGGCCCTACGGGCCTCAGCACTTAAGCACAATAGCACAAAATAGCACAATATAGAACCAAATAGTACTAAAATAGCATTATTTAGCACAATATAGCACTAAATAGTACTGAAACAGTATTATTTAGCACAAAGAGTACTCAAAAGCACTAAATAGCACAAAATACGATAGAATCAGCATTTATCGATTTTTTAAAACATGACCTACTTTAAAAATTTTTCGGTCGTGCATTATCCTCGACAAATTACGCGTCGAATGAGCCCAAGCCCATCTCTCCAGCCCTTATAGAACGCGAGAATGGGGCTCGGACACACTCACACACATACAAATCAACTTTAGTAGTCGTTGATTGTTTCCATGTTATGAGGCTTATTAAATTACTTGATTTTCAACGTTTCAAGAGGACGCGGACGTTCTGAAATTTCGGGTACATTCTTCCTTTGAAACAACAACTCCATGAATTTACTTTCAATGACGAGAAAAGTTAGATTTATTAACAAATTGTTGACCACGTATATCGCAGACTTTATGAGGGTGTCCATGGATGGGGTTACAAAGAGGAAAAACTTTTTTAATATGCGTTTTACAGAAAAAAATTATTCAGTATAAAAAATTTTTGTTTTCCTATTAGCAGGGATGCTAATAAATAATAATATGAGGTTTAACTAGGTATTTATATATTTAAGTAAATACTTATAAATGTAATTATTGTTTTTGCCTGTTTGTTTATTGTTTATTTTCACTTATTTATATTATTATTATTTATATTATAGGATGAGAGCGATACAACTGTAAAAGTAAAGATTGGGATTCTATAATATCTGATGACATTGATAGATCATTTGTTAACGTACAGTAGAAACCTTTAATCCGAACCGATAAATGCAAGGCTAATTCGTATTCACGAGGAATTCGGATTACTGGATGTACGAATATAAACATTGCTTTAAGCCATGGTACTTTATAATAAAAAACCTAGCTCATGTAATTTACGAATTTTATTATAAAAATTTTATTTTTAATTAAAAAAATCAGTAATCTTTTGCTTTAAGTTTTCTCTTTCTCCTTTTATAGCGATGTGCTCTCATTTAATGGTGTTAATTTCAGTTTCTTTTCTATTTCCTGCACCTTTGTCAGCAAACGAGACATATTCTAGGATTTTAATTTTGTTTTTCTCTATATCGCTGACTGTCGATTTACCAACACCATATTTTAAAGCAATCGTTAAACACGAACCCAACATTTAATTGTTGAATAATTTCTCTGATAGTTTTAATAATATGTGTTTTTGTTTCGACATTTTTTAATTGAATTTTGAACCACAAATACAAATTGTGTATTAATAAAATTGAAAGAAAAAGGTTTTAAGGTAGATGATGTCATATACAAACAATTGCGGCAAAACTGCAACGTCAAAACATTTAGGGCGCCTTTGTGATGGTATCATTACTATATTTATAGCTTATTTTTTACATCTGTAGCCTTCAGGGTTTTTATTACTCTTTATATTAATAACAAAAGCGTTTGTAATCTTCGTAGAATTTGTTTACACCCGTCGGAATAGTAACAGTATCGGCCAAAAACTGCTTCAGCAATCTGCTATAATCTTATTTATAATTAATATTCACCTTTCAACAACGCTACATATCCAATTTTAGTTTGTACAAAGAACTTTCTTGTTCGGATTAAAGAAATTTGTTCGAATTAAGGAGGATCTCGGATTAAAGAGGTTTGTTCGGATTATAGCTTGTAAATGTTGCTGTTCGGATTACTGGATGTTCGGAATACAGTGTGTTCGGATTACAGTGTGTTCGGATTACAGTGTGTTCGGATTATGGAGTTCCTACTGTAGTTGATTTAATAAATAAAGAACTGGCAAGTTGCTCATTTACTAAAACCATACCAAACAAATTTAAAAAAAGGAAACCATGGGTAACAAATGGCATTATACGATCGATACATGTAAGAGATAAACTACACCGTCAATCAAAATTAAATCCTAATAACTTATTAGTCAAACAAACCTATGATTATTACAAAAGTCTTATTCCTAATCTCATTCAACAAGCAAAAATATGTTATTATTGTAACAAGAGAGAAAAGGAACGAACCTCTTTTCGAGCGACAGGTGGTGTGTACTGCCGCCTTCGAGAGAATGACGCATCGCACAAGCATGTAAATCAGATGCGGTTTATTCTAGCATTTTCTAGAATACATAGAAGGTTCCAGCGACTTCTGGTGCGTTTATATGAGGATATAAAAGCGGATTTGCGGATAAAAGAGGGTCAGTCAACAGCAAGTCATTAACTGTGTATTACAAAATAAATAGTGAATATAAATGTTGTATTAGAAATTCATAGTCTGTAAATAATAGTTTTTAATGGTTTATAATCATAGCGTTAATTTATAGTGTATTCATTAGTGTATAGAAATAAATATTTGTTTGTGAATAGACGATTTAAACAGCACTTGTATTATTATTTGAAAAAGAACGTTACAGTGTTGTCAGGTGTGGTGTTCTAAAATAAATAAAATCGCGTAATAATTAAATAAAGTGCTGTGAGAATAAATTTTTAGTGTTAAAATTAATTTCAACAAACGATTAAAATGGTGATGAAACTATTGAAAGATCTCTTAGTAATAGATTTAAAACGGGAATTGGACGAGAGGGACTTGGATAGTAATGGAAAGAAAGAAGTTTTGATAAATCGGCTAAGAGAATGGCTTTTAGAACAGAAGGAAGATCCTGAAAATTACCGCTTCGAAATACCTGGACCCGCAATTGATACTAGTTTGTTGTTAAGTAAAATGAAAGAAGAGTTACTGGAAAGTTCTAGAAAGTCCGAAGATAATGTTAGAATGCTAAAAGAAGAACTATTGGAAAAGCACGAAGAGAGTTCTAGAAAGTCGGAAGAGAATTCTAGAATGTTAAAAGAGGAATTACTGGAAAAGTCCGAAGAAAATTCTAGAAAGTCCGAAGAGAATTCTAGAATTTTAAAAAAAGAATTACTGCAAAAGTCCGAAGAGAATTCTAGAATTTTAAAAGAAGAATTACTGCAAAAGTCCGAAGAGAATTCTAGAATGTTTAAACAAGAATTACTTGAAAATACTAAAGCACTGGAAGAAAATGTTAAAATGCTTAAAGAAGATTTACTGGAAAACTCTAGAACGCTTAAAGAAGAATTACTAGAAAAGTCTGAAGAAAGTTCTAGAAGGCTTAAAGGAGAATTGTTGGAAAATGTCAAAGCGTTGGAAGATAAAGTTTTCGAAGAATTTTTGGAGAATGCCAGTGCGTTAGGACTATTGGAAGGTAGATTGGCGGAACAAGATAGGGTAATAAAGATGGTAGAAGAGAAAATAGCCCAAATGCAATTACCACCAACAACTAAGAAAGACGATATGGCCGAAATGCTGGAAGATAGAATGAGGCAACTACGGTTTCCCTCAACTTCTGAGAGGCCGTTTAATGAAGTAAAGAAACAGTTTAAAGAAGAAAAGGGTCCTGTCGTAGGGATAAAAGTAAAACCACCCACGTTCGATGGAAAGATACCTTGGTCCACTTACTACAAACAGTTTGAGGCGGCTTCTGGGGCCAACGGATGGACAGGCAAGGAAAAGGCCGTTTCTTTAACTGTGGCTTTGCGTGGAGACGCGTTGAACGTCCTGCAAACAATCCCAGCAGGACAGGAAAATGATTACCAATTGTTAGTGTCTAGATTGGAAATGAGATATGGAGACGCGCATCTTCAACAAGTGTATCACGCGCAAGTGAAGAATCGTATCCAGAAGAATGGAGAAAGCCTGCAGGAGTTTGAAGCCGATGTTGCGCGGCTTGTCCGATTGGCGTACCCTACGGCACCCGATTCATTTCTGGGACAACTGGCTGTGCAGACCTTCATTGATGGGTTAAGAGACGGAGAAACACAACAATCATTGAGGCTGGCACGACCAAGAACAACTGATGATGCGCTTGCTCACGCCTTAGAATTTGAAGCTGCAAAACAAGCGTCCCGAGGTCACGGACGTGTTCGGACCGTTTTGGAAGCAGATGAAGGTTCTAAAGATCGCCTAGAAGAATTATTAATGAGAGTTCTTCAGAAGGAAGAGAACCGTAAAAAGAATCCTCAAGAAGTTCGAGGACCCCGTTGCTGGAACTGCGGTGAACAAGGGCACATACGACGCCGCTGCCCTAAACCCAAACAAGTTCAGCCGTCGGAAAACTAAAGAGGGTCGACGAGAGGGGGCGAACGTTGACCTTGAGTGGAGATGCCCCGGAGATCACCATCCATGCCGTAACATCGAAGAACAGTACCAGCAGTTTGTTCGTAGATGGGAAGATTGCTAACCGAACTGTTCCATTACTTATTGATACGGGGGCGACAAAATCCATCGTACGCCCTGATGTTCTACGATCAAGTATTAAGTTGTTACCCACAACTACTCAACTCCGTACAGCAACAGGTGAAGTGATACCAATACGCGGAGTGGTGAAGATGAAGATTGGCATTGGAAGTGAAGAACGTGATCATGAGGTGCTGGTAGCCGATATCACTGATGACTTCATCTTGGGAATGGACCTCCTGAGAAAATTTGGTTTTACGTTGGATTTGAAAGAGGGTGTTTTGAAGGTCGGTAACGAAGAACTTCCGTTGCACCCACGAGAAGATCCGGTTGTAAGGGTTTTGCTGACTGAAGATGTGATATTGCCGGGTCAAAGCGAGATGGTTGTCGAGGCGGGTTTGGATGGAAATCTTCGGGTAGGATGTGTGCGAATGATGGAGCCTGTTTGTGATAAGAAGATCCATAGTGGCATACTGGTGGGAAAAGCGCTGATCAAGGTTGGAAAGAGAGTACCGGTGAGAATTATGAATGTTAATGTGGATCCGGTGACATTGAAGAAGAGTACCCTTGTGGGACAGTGTGTGCCAGTATTCCGAGTAGCCAGGTGTATGGCTGATGTTCCAAAACCAGCGCCCAAAGACCATGGTGGAAAATTAGTGGGCATGGTTACTAGTTCGTGCGAAGACCTTAACAGAACAGAAGTGAAAGAGGTACAGGGTTTGGTTCACCGATACCAAGATATCTTCGCTCTTGACGATAGCCAGAAGGGACGAACAAATATAGTAAAACATAAAATCAATACAGGCAACTCTATGCCTGTCCGTCAGCAGCCGAGGCGTCTACCTCTAGCAAGGCGAGCAGAAGCCGAAAAGATTATTACTGATATGGAAGAACAAGGGGTCATCGAGCCATCCAGCAGTCCATGGGCATCACCGGTGGTCCTGGTCAGTAAGAAGGACGGGTCAACGAGATTTTGTGTGGACTATCGGCAGCTTAATGACGTGACCAAGAAAGACAGCTATCCCTTACCACGCATCGACGACACGTTAGATACCCTGTCTGGTTCACGATGGTTTTCGACTTTGGACTTGAAGAGTGGTTATTGGCAAGTTGAAATGGAACCTGAAGACCGGGAGAAGACCGCGTTCACTATTGGTTCCGGACTATGGCAGTTTACGGTTATGCCTTTTGGTCTATGTAACGCTCCGGCCACCTTTGAGCGTCTAATGGAGACCATCCTGAGAGGGCTGTCGTGGAAGACCTGCCTGGTATACCTAGATGATGTGATTGTAGTCGGAAAATCATTCAACGAACATTTGAAAAACCTAGAGGAAGTGTTCCGAAGACTACGTGGAGCCAATCTGAAACTGAGTCCGAAAAAGTGTAAAATGGAGTGGCAGCCGACCCCGATAAGATTCGTGCAGTTCAAGAGTGGCCAACACCGAAAGATAAACACTAAGTTCGTAGTTTTCTTGGGTTATGTACCTACTATAGGCGTTTCGTTCCTGGGTTTGCCAATATAGCGAAGCCTCTGACAAGGCTAACTGAAGATGGACGCGAGTATGTTTGGAGCGGAGAGTGTGAAACAGCTTTCCAACAGCTGAAGCGTGCCCTGACAACCGCACCAATATTGAGCTATCCACGGACAGAAGGGAAATTCATACTTGACACAGATGCAAGTAATCTGGCCATTGGGGGTGTACTTTCTCAGATACAGGATGGACAAGAAAAGGTCATCGGCTATTTTAGTAAGGTTTTGTCTAAAGCCGAAAGGAATTATTGTGTGACCAGAAAAGAACTATTGGCCGTCGTGAAGTCCGTTGAGCACTTTTACAAATACTTATACGGACGGAAGTTTTTATTGAGGACGGACCATGCAGCGTTGAAATGGCTTCTACAATTCCGTAATCCTGAAGGCCAGGTCGCAAGGTGGATCGAACGATTACAAGGATACGACTTTGACACCGAACATCGAGCGGGCACTAGTCATCGAAATGCCGATGCTCTTTCAAGAAGACCCTGTCCAACGGATTGCCGTCATTGCTCTCGTTTGGAAGAGAGGGTTTGCCAAGTATTAAGGACTACCATCGTCAACGACAATTGGTTGCCGGAAGAATTGCAACGACAGCAGGAGGCTGATCCCGAACTAAAAATGGTACTGGAATGGAAGCGCGTGGGAGAAAGGCCTGCCTGGGAGGCCGTCAGCCCTTTCAACAGAACGCTCAAAGCATATTGGGCCCAATGGGTGTCCTTGAAGGTGGAAGACGATCTCCTGAAGCGAGTACTGGAGAGTGAAGATGGCACCACCATTAGGTCTCAGTTCGTGGTTCCAAGAAGCCGAGTGGCTACAGTATTGCGACATCTCCATGACGGTGCCTCAGGAGGACACTTCGGTGTGAAAAAGACTTTGGAGAAAGTTAGGGAGCGTTTTTATTGGGTCAACTGTAAAGAAGACGTGAAGGAGTGGTGCCGGAAATGTGAACTATGTGCCACTGGTAACGGACCCTTGGAGAAACGAAGAGCACCTATGAGGCAGTACAATGTGGGTAGTCCTCTGGAAAGAATAGCCATAGATATTGCCGGACCATTTCCCGAAACCGACGATGGGAATAAATACATATTAGTGGCAATGGACTATTTTACCAAATGGCCAGAAGCATATGCCCTACCAAACCAGGAAGCTGCGACTGTTGCTGACGTACTAGTCAAAGAGTTTTTCAGTCGCTTCGGAGTGCCCATGGAGCTGCATTCGGATCAAGGCCTCAATTTCGAGTCTGTACTCTTTGGAGAAGTCTGTCGATTGTTGGGCATTCGCAAGACTCGGACCACACCGTTACATCCGCAGTCCGATGGAATGGTAGAACGCATGAATCGGACAATGGGCAAATATTTGGCCAAGGTCGTCTCCGATCATCAACGAGACTGGGACCAATACCTGCATCTGTTCCTGATGGCTTATCGTGCATCGGTCCACGAAACAACCGGTCAGTCACCAGCGTCTGTAATGTTTGGACGCGAGTTACGGTTACCGTGTGATCTGGAATTTGGGTCTCCACCTATAGAGCAGGAGGTAGCCGGGAATGATTATGTCATCAACTTAAAGAAGAAGTTGGAGGATATTCACGACCGAACCCGAAATAATAGTCGAATCGCGAGTGACCGGATGAAGGCTACGTACGATGTGAGAGCCCAAGAAGGAGGGTTTCAACCTGGAGAGCTTGTCTGGTTATATAACCCGCAAAGGCGTCGTGGCTATTCTCCAAAGTTACAGCGAAATTGGGAGGGTCCATATCAGGTGAAGAAACGAATAAATGACTTGATTTATCGCATCCAGAAGTTGCCAAGGGGGAAACCAAAGGTGGTACACTCCAATCGTCTGGCGCACTATGAGGGAAATAATGACGCAGTCCCGGATCGGAAAGATGAGGCTGAGGTGACTATCAATACCGTAAGGCCTGAAGATGATCAACCAACCTTTAGAGAATTTATGGCTGCGTTCTCTGGAACTAGAAAAGCGCGATTCGGAGTCACGACTGAGATGCAACAAGATCTCTTCCGGGTCCCTGGTAATCATTCCATTGCCCACTGTGTCTCCGCGGATCTCCGTATGTCCAGGGGGATCGCAGTAGTGTTTAGAAATAAATTTGGACGGATGAATGAACTTCGAGAACAAAATCCCTCTGTTGGTAAATCCTTACGCTTGCCTGATCATGACCGATCCATTTACTACTTGGTAACCAAGCAGTTTTACTACCAGAAACCGAGTTACGCCGACTTGTGGAGGGCACTATGGAATTTGAGGATCGAGTTGCTTACCAGGGGAATTAACAAATTGGCAGTTCCCAAACTCGGCTGTGGGCGGGACCAGCTGGATTGGAGAATCGTTAGAAACATGTTGGAAGTTGTCTTTAGAGGTACGGACGTCAAGATCTTTGTCTGCAATTTTGACCCACAACCCGCATTAAGGCCAACGAAGAGTGTAGACTGTTATTTCTACCGTAATGGAACGTGTAGTCGAGGTGAAGACTGTCGATATCGTCATGACCCGTTCTACAGGAACCAGAGCATAAAACCTGTTCTGGGACAGAACAGACTTGAAGAGGGGGGCAGTGTAACAAGAGAGAAAAGGAACGAACCTCTTTTCGAGCGACAGGTGGTGTGTTCTGCCGCCTTCGAGAGAATGACGCATCGCACAAGCATGTAAATCAGATGCGGTTTATTCTAGCATTTTCTAGAATACATAGAAGGTTCCAGCGACTTCTGGTGCGTTTATATGAGGATATAAAAGCGGATTTGCGGATAAAAGAGGGTCAGTCAACAGCAAGTCATTAACTGTGTATTACAAAATAAATAGTGAATATAAATGTTGTATTAGAAATTCATAGTCTGTAAATAATAGTTTTTAATGTTTTATAATCATAGCGTTAATTTATAGTGTATTCATTAGTGTATAGAAATAAATATTTGTTTGTGAATAGACGATTTAAACAGCACTTGTATTATTATTTGAAAAAGAACGTTACATTATAAAAAAAAATTGAAACAAATAAAAATAATTCAAGAAAGCTCTGGCAATTAGCAAATGAATCTTTAAATAAAAACCATCAAAAACCGTCTATAAAGTTATTAAAAAGCGAAGGAAGGGAAATAGTTAATAAAAAAGACATCTGTAATGAATTCAACGACTATTTCATAAATGTTGGAAAACTTCTTGCGGAAAATATTAAGGTAAATAAAAGGCAAATTGATAACATGCTAAATAATATTTCTATAAATAATAACAGTTTCTTTTTACTACCAACTGATTCTATTGAAGTATTAGATATCATAAAAAATTTAAAAAGTCATAAAAACCCCATCCCAGGGAATGACGGTATAACCTCAGAAATACTTAAATCTATTGCTCATAAATTGTTGTGCCATGGTTACTCTGTTTAATAATTGCTTTCCTCATGGACATTTCCCGCATTCCCTTAAGTCGACATTGATTGTTCCAATACATAAAGGTGGTGATACTGAAGCAACAAATAATTATCGGCCTGTATCATTGATAACGAGCTTAGCAAAGGTCCTTGAAACTTTAGTCAAAAAGAGATTGGTCAAATTTCTTTCAAATAATAAAATATTTTCAGAAAACCAATTCGGTTTTACTGAAAACAAGTTCACAAATGATGCTATTTCACTACTGATTGATCACATTTATGATGCACTTGACGAATCCATGCCCTATCTCGCGGTTTTTCTAGATCTAGCCAAAGCATTTGATACGGTTAGCCATGAAATTCTAATTTAAAAAATGCAGATATATGGTGTAAGAGGTGTAACTAGTCTATTTTTTCGAAGTTATCTAGAAAATAGAACACAAATTGTTAGAATTGAACAATATAATAGCTCTCCTAACATAATTACATGCTGCGTGTTTTTAATCTATATTAATGATCTATTATTAATGAAACATTTGAGTTGTAAAATTATTGCATATGCAGACGATACGGTGTTATTCTTGAAAGGTGAAACATGGGCTGAGATCAGAGATACCGCGTCTCAGGATTTGATGTTCGTCAAGAATTGGCTAGATCTATTCGAAAAGCACATTTGTACCCTTTAGCAATTGCGATAAAAAACCAATTATATTTGAATCTATTACCATTCATGAAATTAATTGTTCTTTATTAGCTTGTAATTGCAATATTGAAATTTATAAATCCGAAAATGCTAAGTATTTAGGAGTGATCATCGACCGATTTTTGAGATGGGATAATCACATCATTAGTTTATGTAAAAAACTCAGGAAAACAATATATAACACTCCGGCATGAGCCTTCGGTGCGAGTAGGTGTAAACTATCCAAACGCGTGTGCTTTAAAAGTAAAATTATCCTGTCATAATTAACTAATTCTAGTGATACAAATATTATTAAATATAACTTATAATTTAAATTTCTGTGTATTATAAATTGGCTTGGGACTATTATCTACTACACCATGCCACTAACAAAAACCCAAATAGAAGATATGCAAACTTTATGCACGAAACATATAAAAGATCTCTTCATGAATAATGAAGAATTCGTAAATAATATTGCTAGTGTTTTGTCTAAAGCCTTATTGACTGACATTACTTACGAAATGGAGCAATTAAGAACAGATGTATCTACATTGCGTAATGACAATCTCTCTTTAAAAAACGAATATGAGGATTTAAAACATGAGGTTAATAAGTTCAAACATAATCTCGACCGACAGGAGCAATACAGTAGGCGAAACTGCGTCCGTATTTTCGGTATTGCTGAAGATAAAAACGGAAATACTGATGAAAAGATTTTGAATTTGTTCCATAATAAATTAAATTTAAACGTTGTAAAAGATGACCTCGATCGTACGCACCGGATTGGAATCCCAGATAAGGTATCGGCGGCGGTGAAAAGAAACAAACACAGGTCTATAATAGTAAAATTTATAAGCTACCAGAAACGTAATTTGGTTTTTAATAATAAAAAATTGTTGAAGGGAACCGGTATCATCATACGCGAAGATCTTACAAAAATTAGGCTACAACTTCTTCAAGATGCAGCCAAAAGATTCGGTCCAACCAACGTGTGGACGTCAGATGGGAGAATTATTGTTAATAACAAAAATAAGAAGATTGTAATTTCAAACAAAGAAGAACTTAAAATTATTATTCTTACATCATTAAAATTTAAGTTTATTATAATTTACACATAGTAATAATAAATAAATAAGTTTATGTCTTCATAATTCATCTGCAGCTCCGTCAATATATTAGTATAGGAAATTAAACATGTTTTGATTTTCTTTTTATATTGTAACGTCTTCACTTGCGCGTGATACACTTGTTGAAGATGCGCGTCTCCATATCTCATCTCCAATCTAGACACTAACAATTGGTAATCATTTTCCTGTCCTGCTGGGATTGTTTGCAGGGCGTTCAACGCGTTTCCACGCAAAGCCACAGTTAAAGAAACGGCCTTTTCCTTGCCTGTCCATCCGTTGGCCCCAGCAGCCGCCTCAAATTGTTTGTAGTAGGTGGACCAAGGTATCTTTCCATCGAACGTGGGTGGTTTTACTTTTATCCCTACGGCAGGACCCTTTTCTTCTTTAAATTGCTTCTTGACTTCATTAAACGGCCACTCAGAAGTTGAGGGAAACCGTAGTTGCCTCATTCTATCTTCCAGCATTTCGGTTATATAATGTCTTTCTTAGTTGTTGGTGGTAATTGGATTTGGGCTATTTTCTCTTCTACCATCTTTATTACCCTATCTTGTTCTGCCAATCTACCTTCCAACAGTCCTAACGCACTGGCATTCTCAAAAAATTCTTCGAAAACTTTTTCTTCCAACGCTTTGACATTTTCCAGCAATTCTCCTTTAAGTCTTCTAGAACTTTCTTCGGACTTTTCTAGTAATTCTTCCTTGAGCAATCTTACATTTTCTAGTAAATCTTCTTTAAGCATTCTAGAATTTTTTTCGTACTTTCTAGAATTATCCAAAGCTTTTTCTTCCAGTGCTTTATTATTTTCCATTAGCTTTCTAGCATTCTCTTCGGCTTTTCTAGAACTTTCTAGAACTCGTGTTTTAAGTCTATTACTTTGAGATCTTTTAACAATTTCATCACCATTTTAATTGTTTGTTAAAATTATTTTATAAAAATTTATTCTCACAGCACTTTATTTAATTATTACGCGATTTTATTTATTTTAAAACTCCACACCTGACAACACTGTAACGTTCTTTTCAAAATAATAACAAAAGTGCTGTTTAAATCGTCTATTCACAAAGAAATATTTATTTACAAACACTAATTAATACACTATAAATTAACGCTATGATTATAAACCACTAAAACTATTATGAATTTCTAATACAACATTTATCTTTACATTTACTATTTATTTCGTGATACCCATTTAACTACTCGCTGTTGACTGTTGACTTCCTCTTTTTATCGGCGAAGTCGCTTTTATACCCTCCTACAATCGTACTAGAAGCCGCTAGAAACTACTATATATTTCTAGAATAACCGTGTCCTTTTCGTGCGATGAGTAATCCTCTCGATTGCTGTAGAATATTCCATTTGTTGTTCGAGAAGAGGTACTTTCTTTTTTCTCTCTTGTTACAATATATATGTACTATGTATCTTGAATATGTTAAGGTAATATATTGTAAATTTGAATTTTTGGTGGATTCTTGGATAGATCATAAAAATTTACTTTCAGTTATTTTACACTAATCGACGCATTACTCGCCCCATTATCAAAGGACAAATCTTTTTATGCTGTAAGTATTGTGTCCGTTAGCAACAATGCAAAAGCATTGGGAAAGATGGACAAAGAAAGTAGAAAAAGAGTGATCAGTAATCCATTTTATTCTTTTACGCTGTATATGACTATTAATAGAAACATGTACAAATTAACATATTATATTACCACAATATTACTATAAAGGTTTATGTTTTAAATAAAAGATATTTGTAAAACATGACTTTTTTACTCCACTTTCTCAAAGATTATCCAAAAAAAAGTTTAAGCTCTACGCTTCACAGATGGCATAATATTAATTAAAGTATTACTTTGGGTAAGTTAAATTTGATCATAGAATTTGATTCAATAAATTATGTAACCATTATTTCTTAAGGGAAGATCATCTATAACAATATGTTTTATTAATTATTCTCGAACTAACTACTAATTTGGTTCATTTTCAAATTTAATTCTCAACCAAACGTAACATTGGAAATTAGTTTTAAAAATATATAGAAATGTTAATTTTTTGTAATATTATAGAAGATCTCGACATTTCTAAAAATAATGTCTAAATGTAAAAATAATTTTATTGAGAATTTTAATCTTGTAAATCAACCATACTGGTTCGAGAACTTTTGAATAAAATAAGTTGTTATGGGCCAATTTTCCATTAATAATAATTTTATCATGAAAGCAAAACAATTTCATCAAATTATAAAATAAATTATATCAGATCTAAATCAGGGTATCGAATATGGACCCAGATCAGGCGCTTTTCAGGGCCGAATCGAAAGAACCGATACGGACCGGATGCAATACCCTAAACCGAGCCTTATAGGATAGCCCAACCAGGGCCGGATTTGAAAGCCTGATCGGGCTCGGATCTGCCAAGGCGTTACATTTCTGATCCGAACCGGATCGGGTTGCCTGATCTGGCCCTTGTTTAAACTAGGGCAGGCCGGATAGGGGCCTGTTTCTAGCCTTATCAAATTTCTGCTCGGGCTCTGCTCTGTATAATAGTAAACAATGCGAATACGCGTACCGACGTTTCTTAGTCGACAAAGATTAGATATTTTCAGCGTATTTTCATTCCCATGTGATAAAGCATGGCAGGTAGAGAGGCCTTTTTGTCTGTATCTAAAAAAAAGTGCTGCGTATTCTCAATTCAAAAGCCACGGGCACTCGCGCATTCTGACTTTTGTGTTTCTTTGCTAAGGTTGATTTATTTGTATTTTGTATTATTATTTTAATATTGATAATAAATATCAAACAATTTACAGATAAGTATACAGAACTAGGGGTCAAACTATTTTAAATAGTATAAAGTAATATCAACGGATTAAAACACTTCGAATTGAATTATTGAACAAAATTAATGCTTATTGTCCAAATTGGGCCTATATTTATGATGAGGGCCGTGTGATTTTAATAATTTATTTGGAAACTTTCACATTCTATAACAGCGAGTTTAGTAGACAAAAACTGGAGATTTATCATAGCCATATCTATTAATTATTATTATTTTTGTTTTTCTAGCAATGTTCTAGATTATTAAATGTGTAAATTCCAATACCAGTTTATTATAAAAATATAACGTAATGGGTTTATCCAAGTACTTACGCATAATATTTAGTCAATGCTTGGATTTTTAACTTTTCCTTATTAATTCTCAAATTTTAAAATCATATAACTTCAAACTGTTTGATAAGCGGTCAGTCTTCTGCGAGTACTGGTTGTTATCATTTGTTTAACATACTTATGTGTGTGTTATTGTAATAAACACTTTTCTAGACAAGTCTTTATAATAAAAACATTTTTTTAAATAAATAATAATCTACTCTTTCAACATTTATTGCTAATTGATGCGTAATACAACGAACAAACATTTGTTTTAGTGTTTTGTTTAAGGATGAAGATAATCATACTAATAAGAATGCATTTGAAGTGTTTGTTGGTAGCCGCTTTTATATTTGGATTGGTGGGAGCAGGTACTGTATAGAGATTTTTTGAATTCTTTATTTAATTTGATACCAATACCTTAGGGGTCATTCCATGTGAAATCGATCACTAAAATGGGTCGATCTCACGGATTTCAATAAAAATCAATGATTAGGTAGCAATCAACTAAACAGCATAACTTACGCATTACGCAGAACTTCGGAAATATGCAAACTGAAAAAATCATCAATACTGCTTGCACGTCTTTAAAGAAATATAAATATCTCGAAAAGTATTTATCGTAGAATAATATATTTTTTTTATATATTGCTTGCAAGAAGACGGGTGTTTTGTTACCAAACGTATTTTTATGGTTTTCTAAACGAAATATTTTAAAATTGCAGAAAAATCGGTGTGGTTATTCTTTAAAAGTCCGAGGAAAATTGTATAGATTCTTTGAACATTTCTCTATTTAAATGCAAAATGGCAAGCTGAACGTTTTAATAGTTGTGGCAGGAGAAATTTTTAAAGAGTTCATTGTAGGCAGTGGGCGCACTCTAGTCCACGACCGGCTGGTGCAACCCGCATTCTCTGCCTTCTAATAAACAGTAATAACGTGGTCCATAATAACAGCGGTCTGTCTTAACTATTAGTGTACATAAGATAAATGTATATCTGGGTGGATATGGATATGGTTATATAGTATTATCCACTCAGAAAAATTGTTATAATATCTTACGTAACTCACTTGTACCATAAATAACTATTACTGATCGCTATCGTAGGTTGTGATGTTTAATAAAACTTAAAGTAAAAAAGCTATTGTATTATAAAATTTATCTTTGACAGCCGCAAGAAATCAATTTAAATACATAAGTAATTAACTAATTAGTAGGTACAATATTCACATAGATAAGCAGTTAGCTTATGTAAACTAGTTAAAACAAGCACCGCTAATAATGGTATTATGGACCGTATTATTACAACTAGAAAGTAGCGAATACGGGTTGCACAGGCTGGTCGTGGACTATGGGGCGCTCACTGCCTACAAAGCGATCTTTAAAGATTTCTCCTGCCATAATTACTAAAACGTCTCGCTTATCATTTTGGCATTTAAATGCAGAAGTGTCCAAAGAATTTGGTGCAATTTTTTCAGATTTTTAAAAATGTGACCATACGGATTTTTCTGTAATTTAAAAATATTTCGTTTAGAAAAACTTAAAAATACGTTTAGTAACAAAAAATTATTAGGCCTTCCAGAAACTATTTTATTTCTTGAAAGACGTGCATGCAGAAATGTTTTTAGTTTGAATATTTCCGAAGATCTGCGAAATCTAGTAAATTTATAAATGAAAGTTATGTTCTTTAGTTGATTGCTACCTCATAATTGATTTTCATTGAAATCCGTGAGATCGACCTATTTTAGTGATCGATTTCGCATGGAATGACCCTTAGAGAAATGCAAGATTTGTTCTTTTTATGTATACAGTAAGGGGGCGCTTCTAGTAATTTTTTAAGTGGTTTTAGGGCTGTTAGGATGACTAACACCGTCCCTGCAAACAGTACTTATAATGCATGAATAAATTGTCTGTTCCTGGGAGTGTTGCATCTTGAATACTGCCCTGTCATAAGTTTTTAAACTCCATTAGTATTTTTTCTATAGATGACTGTATAACACCAAATGGCGAAACAGCTGCATGTATTTCTTTGTTCGATTGTCCACTCCTTTTGAAAGCTTCAGCGGATGCAACAGCACGGAGTTTTATAGACAAGTCGAAATGTGGAACAGGGTTCATGGTGTGTTGCGGAACGAAATCTAACTTCACTATTGACAAGAATGAAAAACGTAAGCAATACCAATTAATTGTTCTTCCATTATAATCTAATCTAATATGTTAAAAATTACCTTTATTTAAGCACAATGATATTCTAGCAATCTATAAGTTACTAAAAATAAAATGGGAAGGGTAGAAAGAAAATACAAGAATTCTTGGATAAAAATGAATTAAAGTGAAATACGAAAGTTACTTCCGGGTCATTCCATGCCAAATCATCACAGCTCACAACCCGACCATCTCAGATTTTCGTGAAATTTGGTAGGATTTAGGACGTAAAGTAACTTTCGTACATATAAAGTTATAGCTTTCAGTGATACATAGTATTCATATAGCAGGGTTGCAAACATGATAAAAAATGTAAAATTTACGCATACAAGGTAAACGAAAATAATTTATAACTCTGCTTTTAATTATTGTAGAACTTTCATCTTAGGCTTGTTTTAAAGCTAAAAGACCATAGTTGTCATAGAAAATTGCTTTATAATAAACTATTGAGGTTTTCATTCCAAGGTCATATGATGTGACCTTTGACCTTAAATATTTAAGAAATTGTACCTTCGACCTTCACCTTTTTTGGGAATACAGTATGTTATACAGCTAAATGCAATCTCTCTTTGGTGTAAGTTTCATTTCGGGAAGCCTTTGGGAACAGGAGTAAAAAAATTGTTAAATATGGTAGTTACACACTTTTTACGGAAAACGTGCATCTTTCAGTTCACACCAGAGTATTGTATTAGATATTTAGTATATATCTGTGCATATACCTGCAAACTTTATCTGCTAAGATAAGTATAGGTATGATGTTGCCTGTACCTGCAGTTACAAGTAGCAACACAGGGTGTCCCAGCCAAAAATGACAACTTTTAACACTGAACACGAAAACTGACTTAACACAATATGCGATTTTCATGATTAAGTTTTATTTCGCGATAATCTTTTTCAGCTTTATTTTAATTTTTCTTCACTTCTACAGGGTGTTATAAAATAATTGTCTATTCTCAAAGTTAAGCTCATCTATTTTTCAAAAATGTATAAATTCTTAACTTGCTCTTAGTCATTAAAATTTATAAGAAACGGTATATGTAAACTAAATTGAAAGAAAATATAAAAACACAACTTTAAGTTTTCTCAAACTAAATCTTTTAATAAAAAGTTATTTTGTTAGGTTAGGTTAGGTAAGAAGTTAGATTAGAAGTTATGTTGAAGGTTAGATTAGAGGTAAGGTTACATACATAACATAAGTACGTATTGTGATGATGATGATATATGATTTTTATTTATAGTTATATTATGTTTTAAAATAATTTTCTTTTGATCTCAGGGTCGCTCAAAATATATATGTATAAATAATAATATAGATGATTAATTTTATTTATTATTCTTAATATGAGACTATTAACTCAATCACTTAACTTTGGGTTCATTCATTAAATGATTAAATAAACTTTACCTTATTTGCAGTTCCTAAATGTCATCAAATAAGTTAGGTTATCAAAAACAATTGACATTTATACCTTTAATGTCATCTATGACATTTCTCAAATTAAATATATATATATATATATATATATATATATATATATATATATATATATATATATATATATATATATATATATATATTAACAGCCTTGGTAGTGTAATGCCTGGCGTGCCGGACTTTCACCCAAGCGGCTCGGTTCGACTCCCGGCGCTGGCAGATCTGGTTAAGGTTTTCTGCAGTTTCCCTTAGCTGTAACACAAATGTGGGATTTGCGCTGTTCCATCTATAAGTCGGCTGCAGCCGCACTTTGGGCCTACATAATAATAATAATCGCCCCCTCCCTCCCGCACAAGCTTATAGCTTCTGGGGCCTTGGTTAAGGTTATGGGTTGTAGTAATTATTATTATTATATATATATATATATATATATATATATATATATATATATATATATATATATATATATATATATATATATATATATATATATATATATATGTCTATATATATATATATATATATATATATATATATATATATATATATATATATATATATATATATTGCTGTGGATTTTAGTGTCAAAATTTTGGAAAATTCTAAAATCGTTGTTAAATACTAACACTTTTGAAATATTTTTATCAACTTTTCCTGTTAAAAATAAATTTAAGTTATTTAATGGAGTGTCATTGATTTTGAAATCAATGTGTATACTTTTTAATAAGGTTAAATAATACATGTTTCTATTTATTATCAAACAGCTTACTCACCGATTACTTAAGTATACGTAACATCCAGTTGTGCGCAAGTTATTGTTGTGATGTAATTCAATTACGTATAATTTCAAATGAGTATATCGACGGGTTATGTGATTCTTTAAGGTTTTGTTTTTGTATATAGTTCGTTATTATTGCGTAAAAGTATTGTGTAATAATGTGTAATAGACGTGTCACTTTTATATAAGAATTTTAATCTGCTATTATGTATTATATGAGTGTACAGTTTGTATTAGTTCGTAAGGTGACGTCAGATTGTGTAATATAATTATGTAAATAAGAAATAGTATATAAGCTTAGAAAAACATAATTTAGGGAGACTTCATGATAAACGGCGACAGAGTAAAGTCGATATAAGAAATATAATAAAAATGTAAATAGACAGTTCCGGGAGTCAGTAAAATAAAGCGACGCAGTAAAGTCGTGTTAAAGACAATAATAAAATGTAAATAGACACTTCATGGTAAACAACGACGCAGTAAAGTCGTGTAAGAAACATAGTACAAATGTAAATAGATAGTTAAGTTAGTTGGTGAATGGAATACAGCGAAAGTATTAAAAAGGTTATAAGTTGTAAAAGTGTATACGTTTATAAAGAACCGTTTAAAGTTAATTTACTTGCTAAGTAAGCAAGATATTAAATCTTCGATTAAAACCATCAATCGGTGTTTTATTTAATTAAACACAAAAAGAAAATACAAGTTCTTCGAAAAAGGGATATAGTGCCCGTTATTAAAATAAAACAAAAGTGAGTTACCAAAACCAAGAGTGTGGATGGTGTTATGTGGGAAAGCCATGCAAAAGGAAGGAAGTCAACCGGAATTGGAAATGGGCACTGGGACAACATAAGTGACTTGCTCTGCCAATTGGTTTTGGAAAGAGGACATCTATAGAAAAAGGAAGAAGCTTCGCTTTATAAAACGGTAGGAAGTTCTTTCCTTTGGTATCTGATGAAGAAAAGACTATCGTTTGTGAGGTGTAATTAAGTGATTTGAACAATTTAGCCATTAAACTTAATTAAGATTTCAATTTTTAAAAGTGATTTCAATTTCAATTTGTATATTTTTAAAACCTACAGGAATCCACATTCACCCTGAGATGAGTTATTTTTATAAAATTTCATTCTGTTATTTTAAGTTATTGAACTGGCGCCCAACTCTATTACGTAAACTTGATTTAGTCAGAATTCACGTAACATTGTTATGTAACTAGTGCATTATTTAAAACTATTAAAAAGTAATTTTGATTCATATAAGAATTTAAATAAAGAAAGTTGAAACGCATTTCCAAAGTACACAGTTTTTTTTTAAATTAATTTATTTATAAAACAATTTTTCTACGATCTAACAGTAATTATTCGTTATTTGTAAGCATGTAATAAGTGAATATAAAAACAATATTTTATTTTTAATTAGACGAATTCAACGCTTATATTTTTATTTGCTAGCCGAGGTGGGGCAAAAGAAATCAAAATTATTCTGTTTATGCCAAGTCATCGCATATAAATTTGTCGCTGTCAACGTGGGGCTTTTGAATATTAATAGGCTTTTGTAGGTTATCATAAATGATTTGGCATTTGATTATTAATAGGCTTTGATAGGTTATTTGGCTTTTATTAGCTTATTAGGCTTAGATTAGAATTTTTGCAGTTATAATAGGGCCTTACTAGCATATTTAAATATTATTAGAGTAAATTTTGTTTAGTGATTAATGTATGACGTCGGTTAAAAATATTTATTCTGCCGCGGAAAGTAATTTAGTATTGAAAAAGAAGTATACAGATAAAGAATTAGTTGTGGCTGAGAAGCAGAAAGCTTTAACCATTTCAGTAATGGAGGGGAACGGAGAAGAAGGTAAAACAGAGAAATCTGAATTTGCGCAAATTTTGGAACTAATAAATGCCAAATTTGACAAACAGTCTGAAGACATGAATACTAAATTTGACAAACAGTCTGAAGACATGAAAGAAATGAAAGAAGACATGAAAACTAAATTTGACAAACAGTCTGAAGACATGAAAGAAATGAAAGAAGACATGAAAGAAATGAAAGAAGATGTGAATACTAAATTTGACAAACAATCTGAAGAGATATCAAAAAATAATATAAAAATGGATGAAATAACAAGCAGTATAATAAATTTAAAAGAGGCAATAATTAGCAAATTAGAATTTAGCAAAGAATATAAAAAAGATCAGGAAGTTAAACAAATTAATAATGATGAAATAGGTTTGACAAACAAAGGGAAAGAACTCAATTCAACAGAATTAGAAAAATTAGATGTAGGAAATAATCATGATAAAACTGTAGAAGATGAGTCCGAGAAGATAGATGTAAATTGTGATATTAATGAAGGTGAAATTTTAAAGAAGGGAAGTTTTGTTAAGGTAGATTATAGTAGAAGAGATGATAAAGAGGTTATTATAGGTAAACTAATTAGGAATAAAAAAGTGAATTTAAAAGGCAAGCTAAAGAAAGACAGGAATAAAATTATATTGTGTAATTTCAAGACAGAAGGGAAAAATAGAAAGTTTGTTACAGGCAGTAGGGAAAAGATTAAAATTATAGATAAATTTTGTAAAAGACAAATATTACCATTTAGTAATTTCCATCTATTAAATTTTAAAAGCAGACGAAAGAAATACAGATCTTTTTAGGATAATTATATTAAATTAGAATTATATAACTGATAGTGACAATGAACCCAAAAGTATGATAAATTAAACTGATTTAAACTTTATGTAACGATTTGACTTTATATAATAAACAGGCTTATGGAATTTTACACCCAATTAGGACTTATGTTTTTGTATGTGTTATTAAAAATAAGAAAGGGAATAGTTTGAATATTATTGAAGAAAGATATTTGAAATATTTATTAAAATAGGGGAAAATGGAGTTTAAATTATGATAATTATATAATGAAATGATGAATGAAGATGAAAATAATGATAGGAATATTGAAGTATATTGAATGATAATTTTTAGATTAATTAAAGATAATTGGATAATGAGAAGATAAAAGATTAGGAAGTAAATAAAGGTGAATTGATTATGATTAGTATGTTTATTAAAAATGAAAATAAAATAGAATTGTGGTTAGAAGTTAGAGGGTTAGAAGTATTTTAGAAATGAATAATATTGAAAATTATGATGATATTGATGAGGAAAATATTAGTAAATTAGTTAAGAGTGCATTTATTAATGAAAATGAATATGGAAACTTGATGATATGAAGAAAAAGGATTCTGAATTAATTAGATGAATAGGATTGGGGACAAGGATTGATAAGATGTAATTATTATTGTAAATATTGTAAATAGTTTGTTAGGATATATAGACTAGGGAAATTTATTGGGATAAAATATAAAAATACAAAAAAATGAATTGGTGTTTAAAAATAAAATACTTTTAACATTTGTTGTGTTTAAAAGTAAAATTGCATTTACAATTTTATTTCAAACAGGAGGGGATAAATGCTGTGGATTTTAGTGTCAAAATTTTGGAAATTTTGGAAAATTTTGGAAAATTCTAAAATCGTTGTTAAATACTAACACTTTTGAAATATTTTTATCAACTTTTCCTGTTAAAAATAAATTTAAGTTATTTAATGGAGTGTCATTGATTTTGAAATCAATGTGTATACTTTTTAATAAGGTTAAATAATACATGTTTCTATTTATTATCAAACAGCTTACTCACCGATTACTTAAGTATACGTAACATCCAGTTGTGCGCAAGTTATTGTTGTGATGTAATTCAATTACGTATAATTTCAAATGAGTATATCGACGGGTTATGTGATTCTTTAAGGTTTTGTTTTTGTATATAGTTCGTTATTATTGCGTAAAAGTATTGTGTAATAATGTGTAATAGACGTGTCACTTTTATATAAGAATTTTAATCTGCTATTATGTATTATATGAGTGTACAGTTTGTATTAGTTCGTAAGGTGACGTCAGATTGTGTAATATAATTATGTAAATAAGAAATAGTATATAAGCTTAGAAAAACATAATTTAGGGAGACTTCATGATAAACGGCGACAGAGTAAAGTCGATATAAGAAATATAATAAAAATGTAAATAGACAGTTCCGGGAGTCAGTAAAATAAAGCGACGCAGTAAAGTCGTGTTAAAGACAATAATAAAATGTAAATAGACACTTCATGGTAAACAACGACGCAGTAAAGTCGTGTAAGAAACATAGTACAAATGTAAATAGATAGTTAAGTTAGTTGGTGAATGGAATACAGCGAAAGTATTAAAAAGGTTATAAGTTGTAAAAGTGTATACGTTTATAAAGAACCGTTTAAAGTTAATTTACTTGCTAAGTAAGCAAGATATTAAATCTTCGATTAAAACCATCAATCGGTGTTTTATTTAATTAAACACAAAAAGAAAATACAAGTTCTTCGAAAAAGGGATATAGTGCCCGTTATTAAAATAAAACAAAAGTGAGTTACCAAAACCAAGAGTGTGGATGGTGTTATGTGGGAAAGCCATGCAAAAGGAAGGAAGTCAACCGGAATTGGAAATGGGCACTGGGACAACATAAGTGACTTGCTCTGCCAATTGGTTTTGGAAAGAGGACATCTATAGAAAAAGGAAGAAGCTTCGCTTTATAAAACGGTAGGAAGTTCTTTCCTTTGGTATCTGATGAAGAAAAGACTATCGTTTGTGAGGTGTAATTAAGTGATTTGAACAATTTAGCCATTAAACTTAATTAAGATTTCAATTTTTAAAAGTGATTTCAATTTCAATTTGTATATTTTTAAAACCTACAGGAATCCACATTCACCCTGAGATGAGTTATTTTTATAAAATTTCATTCTGTTATTTTAAGTTATTGAACTGGCGCCCAACTCTATTACGTAAACTTGATTTAGTCAGAATTCACGTAACATTGTTATGTAACTAGTGCATTATTTAAAACTATTAAAAAGTAATTTTGATTCATATAAGAATTTAAATAAAGAAAGTTGAAACGCATTTCCAAAGTACACAGTTTTTTTTTAAATTAATTTATTTATAAAACAATTTTTCTACGATCTAACAGTAATTATTCGTTATTTGTAAGCATGTAATAAGTGAATATAAAAACAATATTTTATTTTTAATTAGACGAATTCAACGCTTATATTTTTATTTGCTAGCCGAGGTGGGGCAAAAGAAATCAAAATTATTCTGTTTATGCCAAGTCATCGCAATATATATATATATATATATATATATATATATATATATATATATATATATATATTGCAGTGATATTGGTTAATTAAAAAATAATAAATTATTTTTAAAAATTTTATTATACTATATTTTGAAACTCTGAATAATTGCCGTTTGATCGTAGATAATTACTTTATAATAAATTGATTTTTAAAATGACTGAACTTTGGATATGCTTTTCAACTTCCCTCTTTTATAAATTCTAATATGATTTGAAAATACCTTTTAATAGATTTAATAATGCAATGGTTATATAAAATTAGTGTTACGTTAGTTCTTGACTAACTCAAGTTTACGTAAGAGAGTTGGGCGCCAGTTAATAACTTAAATTAACAGAATTATAATATAATAAAGACTCATCTCAGGGTGAATGTGGATTCTTGTGGTATTAAAAAAAATATACAAATTGAAATTTAAAAACACTTTTAAAATTGAAATCTTAATTAATTTTTAACTATTACTAAATTGTTCAAATCACTTTACTACACTTTTACAATCGATAGTCTTTTCTTCAGCAAATGCCAATACAAAAAAAGGAAATAACTTCCTACCTTTTTATAATACTTCTTTTTTCCTTTTAGTATAGATGTCCTCTTTCCCAAACCATTGGCAGTGTAGATCACTTTATGTTGACCCAGGGCTGGCTTCCAATTCAGGGTTGACTTTCTTCCTTTTTGCATGGATTTTCCATATAATATCATCCACACACTTGATTTTGGAACTCACTTTTGTTTATTAACTGCGGGTACAATTTCCCTTTTTCGTAGAATGCTTATAGTTGTTTTTTGTGTTTAATTAAATAAAACACCCGTTTATGGTTTTAACGTAGATTTATTATCTTGCTTAACTTTAGCAAGTAATTTATGCCGTATTCAAATCACCAACTAACTTAACTTGTCTATATTAAGACTAAACTATTTACAATTTTATAATATTATCAACCACGACTTTACTCTGTCGCTTTATATTGGTAAGTCTTATTTTATCTTACACGACTTTACTCCGTCGCTTTCTATCAGTAAGTGTCTTTTATCTTACACGACTTTACACCGTCGCTTTCTATCAGTAAGTGTCTTTTATCTTACACGACTTTACACCGTCGCTTTCTATCAGTAAGTGTCTTTTATCTTACACGACTTTACACCGTCGCTTTCTATCAGTAAGTGTCTTTTATCTTACACGACTTTACACCGTCGCTTTCTATCAGTAAGTGTCATAAAATTATGATTTTCTAAGCTTATATACAATTGACTATTTACATAATTATATTACACAATTTGACGTCACCTTACGAACTAATACAAACTGTACACTCATATAATACATAATAGCAGAATAATATTCTTTATAAAAGTGACACATCTATTACAGATTAATTACACAATACTTTTACGCAATAATAATGATCTATTTACATTAACTAAACCTTAAAGAATCACCTAACCCGTCGATATACACATTTGAAATTATACATAATTGAATTACATGATAACAATAACTTGCGAACAACTGGATGTTACGTATACTTAAGTAATCGGTGAGTAAGCTGTTTGATAATAAATAAAGAAACATGTATTATTTACCCTTATTAAAAAGTATACACATTGATTTCAAAAACAATGACACACCATTAAATAACTTAAATTTACTTTTAACTGGAAAAGTTGATAAAAATATTTCAAAAGTGTTAGTATTTAGCAAAGATTTTAGATTTTACAAAATTTTCAAAATTTTCCAAAATTTTGAAACTACCATCCACAGCAATATATATATATATATATATATATATATATATATATATATATATATATATATATATAGAATATATATATAATAGAATTTAAGCCAATAACAAATAGAATGTGCTATTTAAGAATAAGAGGAAAATACCAGAAAATAACGATATTAAATATACACGCTCCAACTGAGGTGCAAGAAATAGGTACAAAGGAAGATTTTTATGCCAAACTAGACGATAAATATGAAAAACTACCTAAATACGACCTCAAAATTGTAATAGGGGATGCAAATGCGGAAATAGGGAGAGAAGAGTGCTATAGACCAACCATAGGCAAATACAGCAAACACGAATATACGAACGAAAATGGGCATTTGCTAATAGACTTTGCTAAAGAAAAAGCCATGAGAATAAAAAGTACTTACTTCAAAAAAAAAGATATATACAAAGGCACCTGGAGAGCTCCAGATGGCTCATACACCAACCAAATAGATCATGTTCTCATTGAAAAGGACGAAGAAAAATGCATAACAGATACACAAAGCTTCAGAGGACCAGACGCAGATTCGGACCACTTCCTACTCTGTATAAAATTCAAACAAGAGATTCCGGTAGAAAGAAACAGAGAAACATTAAAAAGGACAAAAGCAAACTTAAGTAGGATGGTAAATAATGAAGACAGAATGAAGTACCAGGAAAACCTAAATAACAGACTAGAAACAATACAGGAATCCGACAACATAGAGCAACTATGGAGAGAGCTGAGTAGCATAATGGAAGAGAGCGCAAGACTACAACGAGACAACAGCATACAAGCAAACAAAAAATGGTTCGATGTAGAATGTGAGGAAGAAATACATAAGAAGAACAGACTAAGAATGGCAATGCTAAAAACAAACACAGAACAAGCAAAGGAAGACTACAGAAAACAAAGAAAAGCATGCAAAAAAACATTAAGAGAGAAAAAAAGGCAATACAAAGAAGAAATAATAAATGCCATAGAAAATAGTTATAGAAATAATGACACACGGAATCTGTATCAACAGCTGAAAAGACAAGGAAAAGGATACAAACCAAATCCAATATTCTACAAAAACAAGAACGGAGAATTGGTGGGAGGGCAAGAAGGCATACTAGAATTATGGAAAGACCATTTCAATGAATTATTAAATGTTAGAGTAAACGCCAACGAAGAAAGCGACGAAGAAGAAGAAATTGGAGAAGACCACAACCAAAACAATGAAGAGCCACCAACCCTAGATGAGATCGAGGAAATAATAAACAACCTCAGAAATAACAAAAGCCCCGGAAACGACGCAATACACGCGGAATTATATAAATACGGTAGAGAACAACTGGTTAAGTGGATATGGCAACTGATCAAAGAAGTATGGATCCAAGAAAAACTTCCACAACAATGGAAGGAGGCAGTGCTGATACCGATCTATAAGAAGGGAGACCGAACAGACTGCGCTAATTACAGAGGCATCGCACTTCTAAGTGTAGCTTACAAAATCTTCGCGACCCACCTGAAGAACAAACTCAAGATGGAAGCAGAGCACCAGATAGGCGAATACCAATGCGGATTTAGGAAAGGCAGAGCGGTTGTAGACCACCTGTTCGCGCTGAGAGAAATACAAGCCGAAAGCTATGAGTATAAGAAAGAAACATTTGTAATATTCATTGACTTCAAACAGGCATTCGACTCGATCAATAGGAAAGTACTGTTCAAAGCATTAGAAGAGTTAGGGATAAACAGAAAACTTACAAAACTAATAAAACTAACCCTCGAACAAACAACAAATAGGGTAAAAATTAGAAGCAAAATGTCAGAGAAGTTTGAGGTACATGAAGGATTACGGCAAGGCGACCCACTGTCCTCAATACTGTTCAATTGTGCACTAGAATACGCTCTTAGGAAAGCAGGGATAAATAGAACAGGACTAGTATATCATAAAAAACACCAATGTCTAGCGTTTGCAGATGACCTAACAATATTAGCGAGAAGCAAAGAAGAACTGAAAACCACAATTCTAAAACTAGAAGAAGCAGCACAGACAATTGGACTAAGTATAAATGAAAAGAAAACCAAATACATGACATGGACAGAGCAAGAGTTCAACAACACCAACAGGCTAACTATAACAACGAACAAAGGGCGGATATACAGCTTCGAAGAGGTGGACAGATTTATATATCTAGGAACAGAGTTTTACAGAACACCTGACACAAGAAAAGAAATCCAGAGAAGAATTATGGCAGGAAATAGGTGTCTACGGGCATTTAATAACTATATGTACAACAAAAACTTATCAAGAAGGCTAAAAATAAAAATATACAAAACCATTATAAGGCCAATCGCAACATATGCTAGTGAGGTTTGGACAATAGGAACGACTGAATGCAAAATGTTAAAAATATGGGAGAGGAAAGTGCTCAGGAAGGTGTATGGAGGAAAGAAAGCAAGGGATATGTGGGAAAGAAGAACCAATAAAGAACTACAGTAGCTATACAACGATACAGATATAATAGCTATAGTGAAAGGGCAAAGACTGAGTTGGCTAGGACACGTAACTAGGATGCATAACAGTAGGACCCCAAAAAAACTAATGGAAAGTAGTATAGGAGGAAGAAGAAGAAAAGGAAGACCGAGATCAAGATGGAAAAAGGAAGTAATGGAAGATGTAGAACAGTGCGGTATCAAAAACTGGCATGAGAAGACTAGTGACAAAAAAGAGTGGAAAAAAACAGTGAAACAAGCCATGGGCCTACTAGGCCTTTAGTGCTACTTAATAATAATATATATATATATATATATATATATATATATATATATATATATATATATATATATATATATATATATTGCTGTGGATGGTAGTTTCAAAATTTTGGAAAATTTTGAAAATTTTGTGAAAATCTAAAATCTTTGTTAAATACTAACACTTTTGAAATATTTTTATCAACTTTTCCGTTAAAAATAAATTTAAGTTGTTTAATGGTGTGTCATTGATTATACAATCAATGTATATACTTTTTAATAAGGTTAAATAATACATGTTTCTTTATTTATTATCAAATAGCTTACTCACCGATTACTTAAGTATACGTAACATCCAGTTGTTCGCAAGTTTGTTATGATGTAATTCAATTATGTATAATCCCAAATGTGTATATCGACGGGTTATGTGATTCTTTAAAGGTTTTTATTAATGTAAATAGATCGTTATTGTGTAATTAATATGTAATAGATGTGTCACTTTTATAAGAATATTAATCTGCTATTATGTATTATATGTTGTAAATAGAATAGTCATTGTATTAGATCGATAAGGTGACGTCAAATTGTGTAACATAATTATGTAAATAGTCAATAGTATATAAGCTTAGAAAATAATAATTTTTAGGAGTTCCTGACATAAAGCGACGCAGTAAAGTCGTGTAAAGACAATAATAAAAATGTAAATAGACACTTACTGATAGAAAGCGACGGTGTAAAGTCGTGTAAGATAAAAGACACTTACTGTTAAACGACGAAAGAGTAAAGATATTATAGTAAATTAAGCGACAAAGTAAAGTCGTGGCTGATAATATTGTAAAAATTTAAATAGTCTAGAATTAAATAGACAAGTTAAGTTAGTTGGTGATTTGAATACGGCGAAAGTGTAAAAAGTATAAATTGTAAAAGTGTATATGATTATAAAGAACCACCTTTAAGATAAATTACTTGCTAAAGTTAAGCAAGATAATAAATCTACGTTAAAACCTTAAACGGGTGTTTTATTTCATTAAACACAAAAACAACTATAAGTATCTTATGAAAAAGGGAAATTAAACCCGCAGTTAATAAACAAAAGTGAGTTCCAAAGTCAAGTGTGTGGATGATATTATATGGAAAATCCATGCAAAAGGAAGAAAGTCAACCCTGAATTGGAAGCCAGCCCTGTGTCAACATAAAGTGATCTACTCTGCCAATGGTTTGGGAAAGAGGACATCTATACTAAAAGGAAAAAAGAAGTATTATAAAAAGGTAGGAAGTTATTTCCTTTTTGTATTGGCATTTGCTGAAGAAAAGACTATCGTTTGTAAAGTGTAGTAAAGTGATTTGAACAATTTAGTAATAGTTAAAATTAATTAAGATTTCAATTTTAAAAGTGATTTTAAATTTCAATTTGTATATTTTTTTTATACCACAAGAATCCACATTCACCCTGAGATGAGTCTTTATTAAATTTAATTTTGATATGTTAAGTTATTTAACTGGCGCCCAACTCTCTTACGTAAACTTGAGTTAGTCAAGAACTAACGTAACATTAATTTTATATAACCATTGCATTATTAAATCTATTAAAAGGTATTTTCAAATCATATTAGAATTTATAAAAGAGGGAAGTTGAAAAGCATTTCCAAAGTTCACAGTCATTTTAAAAAATCAATTTAATTATAAAGTAATTATATACGATCGAACGGCAATTATTCACAGTTTCAAAATATTTAATAAAATTTTTAAAAATAATTTATTATTTTTAATTAACCAATATCACTGCATTTATATATGGCGACCGACAACGTGGGACATTTGTGGTAGATATAACCTTTTGTGGTTTATATAATCTTTTGAAAAATAGTAGGTTATAGTAGCTTTTAATAGATTATTTGGCTTTTGAGATTATTTAGTTTTTGTAGGTTATTTTGCTTATAGTAATAGTTAGCTTATTACGATTATATTAAATTATTAGGCTTATAATAGCATAATTGTAAGGCATATTAGGGCATACGGTAGCAAATTATTAATTTAACATAATATTAGGAAATTAGCATATTACAGCTAATACTAGGATATTTAAAAGGTATTGAGAAGATTTTTAGTGGTTAATGTATGACGTCAGTTAAAAATATATATTCTGCGAAGGAAAGTAATTTAGTATTGAAAAAGAGGTGTATAGATAAAGAATTAATAGTTTCTGAGAAACAGAAAGTTTTAACGATTTCCATAATGGAGGGGAACGGTGAAGAAGGCAAAACAACAGAACCTACACTTTCGAAAATTATGGAACTATTAATGAATCAAACTGAAGAAAGAAAAAAAGAAAGGGAAGAAGATAAAGAGGAACGTAATAAAGAAATGAAAGAATTTAGTAATAAATTAGACAAACAATCTGTGGAATTGAATACAAAATTAGACAAACAATCTGAAGAAATAAAAATTGTATCGGAGACAATAAAACAAGAACTAAAAGATAATACTGAGACGATTAAAAAAGAGATAGAAGCGTTAAAGGTAGACAATGAAAAAAAGTTTATAGAATTAGAACAAATACATGAATCCGTTTCACAAGAAATAACAAAAGTAAAAGGAATTCAAGATACTCATTTAATATATTTTAAAAATAAGATAGGCGAAGTTCAAGGAAATTGTATTCAAAGATCCGAATGTATAGAAGAGGATTTGAAACAAATTACTGTTCAGGTAAATGAATTAAAAAGTATCCAAACTGAATCAGGTTTAGGACAACCTTCATTCGCACCTATTTTGTTACCATCTTTGAATGAACAAATTAGTAATAATGATGAAGTAAATTCAACAGACTTAGGGAAAGTATATGTAGGAAATAATATGGATAAAACTGTAGAAGATGAGTTAGCAACGATAGATGTAAATTGTAATATTAATGAAGACGAAATTTCAGAGGAGGAAAAATTTGTCAACGTAGTTTATAGTAGAAGAGATAAGAAAGAGGTTAGTAAAAGTAAACAAATTAGGAATAAAAAAGGAAAATCAAAATACAGACTAAAGAAAAACAGAAGGAAAATTATGTTAAGTAATTTAAAGGCAGAAGGTAAAAATAGAAAGTTTCATAAAGATTATAGGAAAAAGATTAGATTTACAGATAAATTTTGGAAAAGACGAATTTTACCAATTAGTAATTTTCATCTAAAGAACTATAAAAGCAGAAGAAAGAAATAAAGATCTTTGTAGAATATTATTGTAATTAGAATTTACATAACCAATTTGTGACAAGAAACCCAGATATGACGTAATTTAAAATGATTCAGACTTAATAACTGATTTGACTTTATATAATAAACAGGCTTATGGAATTTTATACTCAATTAGGACTTATGTATTATGTTATTAAAAATGAAAGAGGGAAAGTGTATGAATAAATTGAAAATTAAAATATAGATGAAAAATGTTTATGAAATGTTTATAGGGGAAAATGGGGATTAGGAAATGATATTAAAATAAAATTATAAAGATTAATGAATAATAAGAAGATATAAGTTATAAGGTGAATAGTGATGAATTTGATTATGATAAGTATAAATCTTATGAAAATGAAAATAAAAGTAGGATTGTCTAGATGAAATGGAAACTATGATTGAAATATATTATTATATGATAAGCAAAATGATTAGTAAATTTATAAAGAGCGATTAATAATAAAAATGACGTAGGAAATAGAATGATTATGATACATTGAAAAAGGATTATGAAATAATTAGATGAATAGGATGGAGATGAGATTGGGATGGATTGATAAGATGTAATTATTGTGAATATTGTAGATAGTTTAGTTAGCAGATTTAGAATAGGGCAAGTTTATTGGGATAAAAGATTAAAATACAAAAAGATTTTTGGTGTTTAAAAATATAAAATTATTTATTTGTATAACTTATATTGTTAGTATTGCTGTTTTAACTTATTTGTGTTTAAAAGTAAAATTGCATTTTCAATTTTATTTGAAACAGGAGGGGATAAATGCTGTGGATGGTAGTTTCAAAATTTTGGAAAATTTTGAAAATTTTGTGAAAATCTAAAATCTTTGTTAAATACTAACACTTTTGAAATATTTTTATCAACTTTTCCGTTAAAAATAAATTTAAGTTGTTTAATGGTGTGTCATTGATTATACAATCAATGTATATACTTTTTAATAAGGTTAAATAATACATGTTTCTTTATTTATTATCAAATAGCTTACTCACCGATTACTTAAGTATACGTAACATCCAGTTGTTCGCAAGTTTGTTATGATGTAATTCAATTATGTATAATCCCAAATGTGTATATCGACGGGTTATGTGATTCTTTAAAGGTTTTTATTAATGTAAATAGATCGTTATTATTGCGTAAAAGTATTGTGTAATTAATATGTAATAGATGTGTCACTTTTATAAGAATATTAATCTGCTATTATGTATTATATGTTGTAAATAGTATAGTCATTGTATTAGATCGATAAGGTGACGTCAAATTGTGTAACATAATTATGTAAATAGTCAATAGTATATAAGCTTAGAAAATAATAATTTTTAGGAGTTCCTGACATAAAGCGACGCAGTAAAGTCGTGTAAAGACAATAATAAAAATGTAAATAGACACTTACTGATAGAAAGCGACGGTGTAAAGTCGTGTAAGATAAAAGACACTTACTGTTAAACGACGAAAGAGTAAAGATATTATAGTAAATTAAGCGACAAAGTAAAGTCGTGGCTGATAATATTGTAAAAATTTAAATAGTCTAGAATTAAATAGACAAGTTAAGTTAGTTGGTGATTTGAATACGGCGAAAGTGTAAAAAGTATAAATTGTAAAAGTGTATATGATTATAAAGAACCACCTTTAAGATAAATTACTTGCTAAAGTTAAGCAAGATAATAAATCTACGTTAAAACCTTAAACGGGTGTTTTATTTCATTAAACACAAAAACAACTATAAGTATCTTATGAAAAAGGGAAATTAAACCCGCAGTTAATAAACAAAAGTGAGTTCCAAAGTCAAGTGTGTGGATGATATTATATGGAAAATCCATGCAAAAGGAAGAAAGTCAACCCTGAATTGGAAGCCAGCCCTGTGTCAACATAAAGTGATCTACTCTGCCAATGGTTTGGGAAAGAGGACATCTATACTAAAAGGAAAAAAGAAGTATTATAAAAAGGTAGGAAGTTATTTCCTTTTTGTATTGGCATTTGCTGAAGAAAAGACTATCGTTTGTAAAGTGTAGTAAAGTGATTTGAACAATTTAGTAATAGTTAAAATTAATTAAGATTTCAATTTTAAAAGTGATTTTAAATTTCAATTTGTATATTTTTTTTATACCACAAGAATCCACATTCACCCTGAGATGAGTCTTTATTAAATTTAATTTTGATATGTTAAGTTATTTAACTGGCGCCCAACTCTTACGTAAACTTGAGTTAGTCAAGAACTAACGTAACATTAATTTTATATAACCATTGCATTATTAAATCTATTAAAAGGTATTTTCAAATCATATTAGAATTTATAAAAGAGGGAAGTTGAAAAGCATTTCCAAAGTTCACAGTCATTTTAAAAAATCAATTTAATTATAAAGTAATTATCTACGATCGAACGGCAATTATTCACAGTTTCAAAATATTTAATAAAATTTTTAAAAATAATTTATTATTTTTTTATTAACCAATATCACAGCAATATATATATATATATATATATATATATATATATATATATATATATATATATATATATATATATATATATATATATACGTATATATTGCTGTAATATCTCATTTAAGAAAAATATATAGTATTTTATTTTGCCCCACATTAACAAATGACCCGCGTTGACAGCGACATAAATAAATGCTCTAATATTGGTTAATTAAAAATAATAAATTATTTTTAAAAATTTTATTAAATATTTTGAAACTGTGAGTAATTGCCGTTCGATCGTAGATAATTACTTTATAATTAAATTGATTTTTTAAAATGACTGTGGAAATGCTTCTCAACTTCCTTCTTTTATAAATTCTAATATGATTTGAAATTACCTTTTAATAGATTTATAATAATGCAATGGTTATATAAATTTAATGTTACGTTAGTTCTTGATTAACTCAAGTTTACGTAAGAGAGTTGGGCGCCAGTTAAATAACTTAACATATTAGAATTAAATTTAATAAAGACTCATCTCAGGGTGAATGTGGATTCTTGTGGTATTAAAAAAATATACAAATTGAAATTTAAAATCACTTTAAAATTGAAATCTTGATTAATTTTTAACTATAACTAAATTGTTCAAATCACTTTACTACACTTTTACAAACGATAGTCTTTTCTTCAGCAAATGCCAATACAAAAAGGAAATAACTTCCTACCTTTTTATAATATTTCTTCTTTCCTTTAACTATAGATGTCCTCTTTCCCAAACCATTGGCAGAGTAGATCACTTTATGTTGATCCAGGGCTGGTCTCCAGTTCCGGTTGACTTTCGTCCTTTTGCACGGATCTCCCATATAATATCCTCCAAAACTTGATTTTGGTAACTCACTTTTGTTTATTAATTGCGGGTACAATTTCCCTTTTTCGTAGGATACTTATAGTTTTTTTGTGTTTAATTAAATAAAACACCCGTTTATGGTTTTAACGTAGATTTATTATCTTGCTTAACTTTAGCAAGTAATTTATCTTAAAGGTGGTTCTTTATAATCATATACACTTTTACAATTTATACTTATTACACCTTCGCCGTATTCAAATCACCAACTGACTTAACTTGTCTATTTAAAGACTAAACTATTTACAATCTTAATATTCTCAACCACGACTTTACTCTGTCGCTTTATATTGGTAAGTCTATTTACATATTTACTATATTCTCTTACACGACTTTACTGCGTCGCTTTATGTCAGGAAGTGTCTTTTATCTTACACGACTTTACACCGTCGCTTTCTATCAGTAAGTGCCTTAAATTATTATTTTCTAAGCTTATATACTATTAACTATTTACATAATTATATTACACAATTTGACGTCACCTTATCATCTAATACAAACTGTACACTCATATAATACATAATAGCAGATTAATATCTTTATAAAAGTGACATATCTATTACAGATTAATTACACAATACTTTTACGCAATAATAGCGATCTATTTACATAAACAAAAAACCTTAAAGAATCACATAACCCGTCGATATACACATTTGGAATTATACATAATTAAATTACATCATAACAAACTTGCGAACAACTGGATGTTACGTATACTTAAGTAATCGGTGAGTAAGCTATTTGATAATAAATAAAGAAACATGTATTATTTAACCTTATTAAAAAGTATACACATTGATTGTATAATCAATGACACACCATTAAATAACTTAAAATTATTTTTAACTGGAAAAGTTGATAAAAATATTTCAAAAGTGTTAGTATTTAGCAAAGATTTTAGATTTTCACAAAATTTTCAAAATTTTCCAAAATTTTGAAACTACCATCCACAGCAATATATATATATATATATATATATGATCAAGTGAGCATAGCATATAAAATAAAAATTTGGTTAATTCTTTATTTAACACTTTTATTAGGATGTTGAAAAGAAAGAAATCTTACCCTACCAACTTACAATGATTCCTTTCTTTAGTAATGTCTGCAATGGATCTCTCAACGGTGAAGTTAACTGGTATACCAATCCCTTTTAACTTATATACCAACTGGCTTTTGTTCTTTTTAAATTCAGGTTCTCTTCTTTCTGTAATAAATAACCTTCACTTTCACTACACTTACTCTTACTTCAATTGTCATTCATCATCAAAGAACTGCCGACGACTGCTGCACTGGATCTGCTTACTACCTCCAAAGATTATGATGATGGACTCAATAGCTCTCTAAAACTCGGTAATTATCTTCTATGGCTCCTTCAAATGGTCTCCCTCTTTACTATACTCCTATACCTGATCTACAGTAAACTACCACTCTTCCACACCTCAGCTTGGTTATCGTTGATGACTCTTCTAAATGTATCACTCTTCTTGTGGATTTCTTATCCAAAAACTATTTACAATTATTCTTCTATTCCTCTATATTCTTTTTCTATGTTTTATAAATCACGTAACTTATTTCCCCCTCCTTCTTACCTCAAACTTTTCTTCAATGTTTCTTTTTCTTTAGTATTTTAGTTATTAATATTTATTCTTTTAGCTAGTACACTTTACTCTTCTTTTATAATAAAACGCTGGACTTCTAATTAACCTTCTATTTTACAATTACCACCATATTCATCAAAAACAAAACTTATTATTTTTTTAATCTCTCTGAGAAACCCTTTAGTTCATTTATTTTACTTGTTATGTTTATTTTTCTCAGAAATACTACCTTTCTATGATCATTCTTACCTCTTTTCAATAACAATGCTTATCACTATAGATATGAAAAACTAATTTCTTATTTTAAATTATTATTGATGCATTATTATTGAAAGTGGGGTTTTGATTTTCATATGATTCATTAATATCCTTAACTAATACATAATTTCTTTTCTAGGTTGACCTTTGACTAAGATCTCCTTTCTTTTATCATCCCAATTTGTATTTAATATTGTAAAATGTTATACTTTAATAAAGCTATGCTATTCTAACTTGATTTATCGTATTTTAATTATATTGAGTTTTCTAATCTTAGTATAACGTTAAGACATTATTTATGTTTTATTTAATGACATCCAAGAACACAGACATGTGATTGAAATCATTGTTCAGACTAATAATGAGTTTCCAAAGTTTGTAATCAAATGCACATTCTCATATTGATTTACCCTTTAGTGCAAAAGTGACCATTACAGTATGTATATAAGTACATAAGCACATAAAACATAAGTACATCAGTACACAAGTACATAAGAACATAAGTACATAAACTGAAAACAATTACCGCAAAGTAAAACTTAATAGTAATAATCACAGAATTACATCTTATTTTGTTTGGTCAGTAGTCGGTATTAAAATGTGCAACTTTTGACTGGGACACCCTGTACAGCTACTTGTATGCAGGTACAACATCATTGCTATACTTGTCTTAGTAGATAAAATCACCCAAGTACGATATGTGGTAGAAAATCAAAAATTTCAATCGACAAATTTAGATCAGAATACTGTAATGCAGAATTAATAACACCCTGTAGAAGTGGGAAAAAATTAAAACGAAGCTGAAAAAATTAAAGCAAAATAAAACATAATCGTGAAAATCACATACTTTATTTTGTTTAGTCAATTAAGGCAGTGTTCGGTGTTAAAATGTGTCATTCTTGACTGGGACACCCTGTCTAGAGCTACCTGTAACTGCAGGTACAGGTACAACATCATACCTATACTTATTATATCTTAGCAGATATAATTTGCAGGTATATGTACAGATATATACTAAATACCTGATACACTACTCAGGTCAAACGCCCAGATGCATGTTTTGTGTAAAAAGTGTGTCACTACCATATTTAACATTTTTTTACTCCTGTTCCCAAGGGCTTCCCAAAATGAAACTTACACCAAAGAGAGACTGCATCTAAGTGTATAACATATTGTATTCCTAAAAAAATTGAAGATACACTTTCTTAGATATTCAAGGCCAAACGTCACATCATGTGACCTTGGAATGAAAAACTTTTAATATATAATATACTGTGCGTTTCAAAAGCACGAATTTAAATACGATTTGCAGGATAATTTTCAATTACCTACTTAATATATTCTTAATTTTTAGGTGGTTGGAACGGTTACAAAAACTTAAAAAATAGTTATAGCATCAACTTGCATCATATTCCATTCTGTACAGACATTTACAGAAGTTAGATTTCCGTCCACGGCTTTTATATGGCTTTTTGCCATATTTGGGCAACAAAAAAGAGAAACTCAAATACTGCTTGAGGAGGATACCATTAATAAATTAGTCGTATCACAGTTAAAATATTCCTTTTAGTTGTTGTTGTTTTGTTCATATAACTAATAAATTTTCGCCATTTTAGACCATCATTTTTTCATGTGTTAATGTTTTCGTGGTTTTATTCAGTAGTAGTAGTTAATATTACTCAATAACAGAAGATAATTCGAATGCCTAAAAATATTATTGTTAATAAGTTAATACATAGTATTATTGATTTGTTTTAATTAAAACATTCCTAACCTTTTCTGTATGTTATGTAAATATTTGATTTGGCAAATTCATAACAAATTAAATTGCCGCCGAAAAGGCGCCATTTTTGTACCCATTTCAAAAGCTAATAGTGGAAATGGGTAAGATAACCTTTACTTTGGATATATTATTATGCATGCGTCAACGGACCTTGATTTAAACAAGAGATTTGGGTTTCAGATTAATTAAATAATATCAAAATCACATCACACAACTAGAATCAATATAAATTAAATAAACGAAAATGGACTTACATGAATAGAATTACTTTAAAAGCAACTGACCAAAATGGCTACCTACTTGTTTACATCCCATCATCCCTCTCAAAAACAAAAACAAAAAAGCATTGTTCCCTAAGTACCAAAAAATCAAAACTACCAACTTTATAAAAACTGAAATAAACATTCCTAACAACGCAAATCACATTACCAACTTTAAAGAAACTGTAATAAACATCCCCAACATTTTATATTGAACCAAATAGTTATTTTAAAAATCAATTAAGTACATATTTTGCCTGAACCTGTATGTAATAATAGAACTAGGTAAATTGATTATTATGCAAATTGTTTTGTCATTAAATGGCTTGCTACAGCTACTTTGATAATTTTGGTTGACTGTAGGTCTGACCACTACAATATGTCTATCAAAGTATCAACAAAGTCTCAGCAACTTGGACGTGGTTCATAACTTATTACACAGTTGTAATAGATATTTTGAGAAAGCGCAATCAACTATGTTCCTCAACTTACTAATCATGTTTTTAAAGTAGTGAAGTATTTTTAAACTATTTCAAAGAATTAGTAGGTCCCTACTAACTACTATTTTAAATGTTAAAATAGCTGATAATGAACCTGTTAAAGAAGTTATCAAAAAAATACATTAGATTTTTTAATTACATCTTCGTCACAGAATATCATGGTGACATATTAACGTGTATTCTTTTTTGATAATGATGCGTAATGGCACCTGTCAGAGAAATAAATAATAACTGTACAACCTTTTACCGATTAATGTTATTTTCCATATACTCTATATTAAATTTGTTTTAGAGAACACAACGTCACAACATGTGAACCAGATAAAAACCAATGAAACATCGACTGGATTCCTGCCAATCAACAATTCCAAATCTAGTTCAACTCTAGAAGAAAAGATAAAACTTCTACCAAGTCCATATACATGTGGCCGTCAACATTCAGACGACTATTTTCACACCGTAAATTATACTGTTTTTAACGAATTTCCATGGGTGGCCATCATAGAAACCGAACCTCCTGTAATTCCCTTCGGCTATCAACGAACTGAACGTGTGTGGTAAGAAAGGCAGCTTTAGAGTTTTAAAAAGTGGCCCTGCCAATTAATCAAAACCGAAGCAAAAAGTTTTTGAGTAAAGTTGAATGAATTTTACTTTATGGTTTAAATTTTACTTCTCATATCTTATTTATTTATTTTCAAGCTGACTCCGATGTCTGAATTTGAGTCGTGATATTTTCGAGTAATTTCTGAAAACACAAAATAATTTACATACAACTTTATCAAAAGGAAACAACAGTTATCACAATAAGTACATGAGGTAACTCCTCGTCAACCTCTGGAAATACAATGTTTTCACTATTTTGTGTCTGGGAGTATCTCTTAAGGTACCGTGCATCAAAGTGAGTAATTATTTTGAGGTCTTTTATACCAGTCATCTTGACTCTGCTTTTCACCGATGAATTCGTTTCTTGTTTCGGTCAATCTAGTTTTTTCAGGCCCAACTTGCATTGTAGATGTAAGGGTAAAGAAATAGTGTCTTCTTAATTTTCTGGCAAAATGACTGCACTTAAGAATTCTTTCTTCTCCAAGCGCATTCTTTTTAGTTGTCCCAAATAATTCTCAACTGGAACATTGTTCAGGAGTACTTGCTCTAAAAGTTCTGAACAGTTCCATAATGGAAAAAAGATAAATATTGTCTTAATATGGCGACAAAACGTTCTTTGCTGTAGTAGGGATTCTGTTTATGTCCAAATGTCAATAAATTTATAGAATCCACCAGAGTTAAATATTTCGTATAACAGAAGCTAGGTTTTATTAGTCTATCGTTAATATCTGCATCATTGTATCTAAACTGTTCTTTTTTTCTGCCAAGACTGTTTTAAGCAGAGACAACGAATTAAGTAGTGGTTTGTTAGTGGTCTTTCAGAATTCATGATAATAAATGTATTGTAACAAATGGGGAAAACCCATCGCCGCCGTCGAACATTCCAGACTGCATGACTCATCGACACGACTCATCGACGTGACTCATCAACAGCTGCATGTGTGATTCATCAACACCTGCATGTATGATTCATCGGTGTGAGTCATCGACGGCTGCACAAAACAATATACCAACTAGTCTAATCTAGTACGTTAGAGAGAACTTTATATGGAAGATATAAATTGAGCTCGCGGGTAGAAGGAGCTCAGTTAACGTTTAACCGGCGTAGTGAAATGTACTCCGTGTAAATTAGTAATCGAATGTTAGTGAATAAATAAATGTTAATAATTGTTGTAATAATACATACATAGTTCTTATATAAATAGTCCTCAAATAAATTTGTAAATATCTAGCATTTAAATAGTTCATTAAATAGTTTATAGTTATACTGTTTTTAATAAAGTGTATGTAAATAATATCCCTCTTGTGAATAGACGATTAAACAGCATTTTTGTTATTATTTTAAAAAAGAACGTTACAGTATGTTTTTCCCCCTGGATGACTAACCCTTATCTTTTTACAAAGTACGTGGATAATAAATATGTATGCTTAGGACATAGTATACGACTTATTGGTTTGACACCGTCTATATTATTTACCACTTTTTATCTTACAGGAGTCAAACTGGTTCCCTCATAAGTAGAAAATATGTATTAACTATTCAGGGTTTTACGAGGATATATAGCGCTATCCCTTTGGCAATGTAAGTATTTAGTAATATTGCTATTTGCTAGCAGTGAATGCAGTTTTCTTATTTGTCTTTGTTTTTGAAATGATTATCATTTAATTTCACCAATTAAAATCGTCTTAAGATCCATATCATCTTAAAATATATAACTAACCAAAGCATAAAATCCAACATGGTTTCTTAATTTTATAGAACAGGCGTTTGGCTAGGAGGCTACCATCCTTTAAACGAGACAGAGTGTTTGGAAGATTCCCATGTGTATGAATGTAACGATCCACCTCAATATTTTGAAATTGAAAAAGTTATATATACCAATAATGTAACAATATCTTCACATGACCCCATTGCTTTACTGAGATTGCGTGGAGAAGTTACATATACAGGTAAAACATGCAATATTTCTTGAGATTACACTTACAAATTCAGTTTTATCTTCGATTTATGTTTGTAGGCTAAATATGATCATTGGCTACATAGAAATTATCTGTTACAAGTATCTTTACGTTTTTTCAGATTACATCCGTCCCATCTGTTTACCTCTTCCAGGAACGAGAAGACCAAATATTGGAGAAACCTTAGTAGAATCCAATTCTGAAAAATGGGAAGTAGATAGTTCACGCAGTTTTGGTAATGGAACCAAGACAAAGTACTATTTGAAATACCAAGACATGTGTGACATCTACAACAATTTTGCTAACAATTCAGAATGGATTTGTCTGGCGTATTCTGATACTAATAGCTTCACTAACAGAGGTGTTGTAGGGGGACTCTTAATGTCTTCTTACAAAGCGCGATGGTATCAAGAAGGAATTATCAGATACCGTTGGAGTCGACCTGACGAAGAAGGGCCAATAGGAATATATATGAACGTGTCCTACCATATTAATTGGATTTTGGATAACTTAGAACCGTAGTTTGTATTTTTAAAATTCTAGAAGATTAGACACAAAACCGACCACTTAACCGGAAGCGCTAAAGTGCATACCTTATGAAAATGTATTTTGAACTATGAAATTAAACAAAATAAACATTTTGAAAAACATATCAGCATAATGGATATATGGTCATTATTTTTATGTAAATGTAGATTTTTATTCCAAAAGTACATCCAAAACAATGCCTCTGTGACTGGCGTCCCCTTGCCGTAATGTACCGGTTAATTATGTAGGATAGGATCATATTATGTAAAGACACTTTTTTGTCAAAGACAAGTAATTCTGTTATCTCAAACACTAATCAAGTTAAACAGTAAAAACACATAATTTTTAGTTCAAAAACTTCAAAAGCTATGCGAAATCCTAAGAAGCTGCAGTGAACAGTTCCCAGAGTATTTAACCGGATCTTAACTGGATAAACTTAGGATAACATAGATCTAGTGCAGTCTGGATGGTTTTATAAGGTAATTGTAACATCACTTAAGGTAATTCGGTTACTCTAACATTTTTAAAATACTTCTGGAGACTTTCAAGTTTCTTTCAAGATATATAGCAAAGCAACACTCCTCCAATAACACAATATAGTGTTACTTAAATCTATATAAAGTTACTATTGATGATACTAAAGTTTCCAATGTAGAAAGAGTATTTAGTGCCTTCCGACACTAGGGTACATATATGCCAAAATCAAAAAGCTGTTTTACATGGGCATTATTTAAAATTGAATATGTAATTATAACAAATTTAACTCAAAATTATCATTCATTTAACGTAGTGTTATAGGAAGACATTACAATTTTGAAATTTTTTTATTACTGGATATTTTAAAGGCCCCTTAAGTTTTTGAAGAGTAGGTATTGCCCCCCTTGAGTCCATCCCCCCATTAATTAAATTAAATTAATTCACGGTATCATTTACATATCTCATCTCTCATTTACATATATCATTTCTCATATGCATGCGCGAATTAAATTAATTGATCTAATTAAATTAATTCACGGTATCATTTGCATATCGCATCTCTCATTTACATAACTCATCTCTCATTTGTACATCTCACCTCTCTCATTTCTCATATGCATGCTCGAATTAAATTAATTCACGGTATCGTATGCATATCTCATCTCTCATTTACATTTATCATTTCTCATATGGATGCTCGAGTTAAATTAATTCAAGGTATCATTTGCATATCTCATCTCTCATTTACATTTATCATTTCTCATATGGATGCTCGAATTAAATTAATTCACGGTATCATTAGCATATCTCATCTCTCATTTACATTTATCATTTCTTATATGAATGCTAGAATTAAATTAATTCACGGTATCATTAGCATATCTCATCTCTCATTTACATTTATCATTTCTCATATGGATGCTCGAATTAAATTAATTCACGGTATTATTAGCATATCTCATCTCTCATTTACATTTATCATTTCTCATATGAATGCTCGAATTAAATTAATTCACGGTATCATTAGCATATCTCATCTCTCATTTACATTTATCATTTATCATATGAATGCTCGAATTAAATTAATTCACGGTATCATTAGCATATCTCATTTCTCATTTACATTTATCATTTCTCATATGAATGCTCGAATTAAATTAATTCACGGTATCATTAGCATATCTCATCTCTCATTTACATTTATCATTTCTCATATGGATACTCGAATTAAATTAATTCACGGTATCATTAGCATATCTCATCTCTCATTTACATTTATCATTTCTCATATGAATGCTCGAATTAAATTAATTCACGGTATCATTAGCATATCTCATCTATCATTTACATTTATCATTTCTCATATGAATGCTCGAATTAAATTAATTCACGGTATCATTAGCATATCTCATCTCTCATTTACATTTATCATTTCTCATATGGATGCTCGAATTAAATTAATTCACGGTATCATTAGCATATCTCATCTCTCATTTACATTTATCATTTCTCATATGAATTTAGTTTTAGTTATAATAGCAAGAATATTGTATTCTTTTCTTATCTTTATAAATGCACATGCAGCAACTCGCGTTTTTTTCAGTTAAACATTGGAAGATACAGCGAAATGTAAAAATGTAGCGAATGACGTGAACTTTAAACCTCGAGTTCTTTGACACTTATTCTATTCGGTAACTTTTTTTTATAATTTTCTTGTGTACCATTACCGAGAAAAATGGAAAATAAAATCCAGAATTTAACATGGGCTCTTATGGAGACCATCTAACCTTTAGCAGTTTTAACGAAAAATTATGATGAAGAAATGTAGGGAATCTGATAAAAAACTAAAATGACATACTCTCATATTCGAAGAACAATGCTACCCAATATTTTTGAAATTTTGTGTCTAGTTAATGCACAGTAATAATTTAAAGTAAACAAAACAAGAATTTTTAACGACATATGTGGAAAGACAGCAGAGATGTGACAACACCTCATAGCGCGCGAATTCAAATAACAGAACAGAAAGATGACATATAATGACTGTTATAATAATCTATATTTTATTGTATTAACTAATAATCATATATTTTATTAATCAAATTATGTTGAACAATTCAGTCTTCTGCGTTAATAATATCAGAATAGAAATGTTAATTCGACGGAAATATTGCAAAATGTAAAATTACCTTTTGCAATGTGATGAATACAATTTATCATCACAATCAGAATATCCACGAAATCAGTAATACAAACACACTAATTTTAAAAATATATGTATTAAACCTCAACAACTTTTTATATATTTCTTGTATCTGCTTAGCAGATTGTAATCTTTAGACTATACAAAAGTTAAAAAATAGAATATTCCCATCTGTAATTGCATACAAAATTACAAAACATTCAACATGTTTCCACTTATATTTTGGGATTGAAATTTGGAGGTTAGGATGTCAACTCAATCGAAAGCTGAAACCTAACACTGCTACCAACAAAATCGATTGATTTCTTTGAGGTGTTGCCACGATTCTTAACCTATTTACATTTATATTTACACTTTCAACAATTAAACAAATGCACTCCAATCGACTTAAATTATTTTAATATATACAAATAATTAATAAATGCATTATAGGCATTCATAATAAAATGATTTTGTTCAGTTTTAAGAATGTTAGTTTATTTTTTTATCGATTGGTATTTCTTGTTAGAGCCTATGTAAAAGCATAGGAGATATCCCCTTGCCCTTCACCCCGCAAAGATCCGCTGTAACCTCCTTAACAACCTCAGTTTTTTCTATTCTGATGTCGCGATGATTTGAAACTGTGGATTTAGCCCATGTTATGGGGGCGCTCGCCACGACGTAAATGATTTGCGCAGAAAGAGTTGTGTAACGTAGCCCGGCATTAGTATTTTGCATTTTGGTATAAAGGTGAAACACTATTATACCTATTTATTATATTATACCGCGTTTATAGTTGGTGGTTGTGTTTTAACACTTTAATTCTAACCATGGATGATTCACCTTCCATACAGTATAACTTAGATGAACCCCCTAGCAAAAAATGTACTTTAGAGTCAAGTACAAAAAAAGGAGATAATTAGTGCAGGTAAGTACATATATAAATCTATTTTCTCTTTTAATACGTTTTTTATGGGACAATCATGCATTCTATGTATCTGCAAGTAAAATTTAAAAAATTAGGAAATTTAGCGAATTATTATTTTATAAAGGCATCCCGATATTTTCATATTGTTATTTGTTGCAACTGTTTCCTTTAATAGTTTTTTCATTTGTGTCTTTAAGCAGTTAGCTTTACAAATAATAAAATTCTTTCATCTATTAGAAATCAACCTTGCATCTCTTATATATTATATTTACTAGTATAGATTTTAACAGTTTATCAGATTTTTTCTCGAAGGAACATTTTTATTTACTAAATTTTATATTTAATAATATATATGGTATCATTGGAAACGCCAATGCACAAGTTGTTTTCAAGGAAAGGAATTTTTATATACCTATTATTATTTATATACCCTTATTTTTATATTTTTACTATACCTATATACAAGTTTTCATTTATAGTAAAGCAAGTGTTTCTTGGTCTTAAATTGGTGGAGGTCGCACTTCAAAACGAATTTGGAGCCAATCAGAGGGAGAATTTTGCAGAAGAGAATATTAAAATTTTCCCTAGGGATGTATTATTTAAAATTCGTGAACGTAAGTAACTTCTATATTATTATAATGATTAAAGTATTCTATCTGAAAATCTATTATCACAGAATTCCATACTTTTGAATCTGCTGCTACACAATCAGCATATAAAGCCTCAGTTTAAGAGATGATATTTCTCTAGCTGATGAGGATAGCTCATTTTCGTTATGGCAATTTTAACCATCCTACAGAGGGCAATCTATTACACCTGAGGTATGTTATTGTTGATAAGTTTATTATTTATTGTTCTATTATAATATAAACTGTAGGGCCTTCGAGATGCATAGAAAAATCACCTGGAGAGAAGGAGATTTTATACACAATTCTAGCAATAATACAACTTTTGTTTTATGTCTTTTAATATAGCTTCCATTGCTAGAATGAAACAGTAGTATTTCAAGAGATAATTATATTTTTTAGCTTTTATTGGTGATATTAGTATTTAAAAGAAAATCAGTCAACATGTAACCTCTTACTTGTTGATTTCAGAATAATTTTATGATTAAATGTTGTTATAATTTGTTCTGAATGTACTAATCTTTGTCTCGTATGTAATCATATTATATATTTTTTTTAATGAAGAATAAATTTTTATATTGCTCTTGTAATTGGTATTATTTTTTTCCATATTAAGTTCCTTCATTAGAGCAATTAACATCATTAATAATAATCAAATAATAAAGCTAGTCTATAGGTTATTATATACGTTTGGATATCCCTGGCTGGAAGATGCAAAGAATAATTATCAACCCAATATCTTTTTCATACAAACAACTTTGACCATTTTAATTAAATCGAACACTCTGACCAAAGAATTTGCAGTTTTACAACATATTTACTTAATGTAAATCCTTTCTAATCTTTTTCTGAGGACTGGATCCTTCTGAATTTTTATAACTTAGCTTAAATTAAAGTGCTGGTACAGATTCAGAGTTCTTCCAAATTAGAAAGGATTTAAAAGCAAATGTATTACAAATCTAAAATTACAGTTGGTTCGAGTGTTTTATTCAATTTTATTTAAAATGTTTGAATTTGTTTGTATGGATAAGATTATTTAACAATGTTGATTGCTCTTTTAACACTACATCGTATCTAAAAAAAAGCACACAGTTGTTGTTAAAGTAACAACATACTTTTAGTTGTAGTAACAAACAGTGTTGGCAAATAAATAAAGACAAATGTTAAAATTACAACACGTATAATAAAACTACAAAAGAAATACTTGGAGTTAAGGTCCAAGTGTACCCAAAAACGTGTGTTATTTGTTTCATAAATAATATAATAATGTGATAACTTTGGTTTTAAGTTAATAGTCTAGGAATGTTAAAAACTTGCTTACCTAACTTGTTTTGGAAAAAAAATTTTTATTTAAATTATTTCACATGTTATACGTGAAAAATTAATTTTAGAAAAACTGTACATTCAAAATTAACCAAAATAATACTACTTATATTTCATAGTATTTGAACTATTTTCCCAGAATTTTAAGAAAATCGTATGTCTAGCGACTAAATTATTGCCAAAAAACCTCCTTTTTGCCAAAAAAAACTGCTTTTTTTGGCAAAAAGGAGGTAATAGTTTAGTCCCTAGACATACGATTTTCTTAAAATTTTGGGAAAATAGTTCAAATACTATGAAACTTAAGTGGTATTATTTCGATTAATTTTGAATGTACAGTTTCTCCAAAATTAATTTTTCACGTATAACGTGAAATAATTTAATTAAAAAATCTTTTTTCCAAAACAAGTTAGGTAAGCAAGTTTTTAACATTTCTAGACTATTAACTTAAAACCAAAGTTATAACATTATTATATTATCTATTAAACAAACAACACACGTTTTTTGGGTACACTTGGACCTTAACTAATTTTTGTGTTAAATTACTATAGATCTTTGTTACAGTAACTGACCGACATAGTAAATAAAACGAACAAGAATGCTAAAACTACAACAATGCTTAATAAGATCACAATTAATATTTTGAATTAAACAAACCCTTGTTGTTATACTGATAATATAATTGTGTAATATATGTTATAATTTGTGTATTTCTGCAACTAATTTCGCACTTCTAATAAATTTTGTTGAACTGCTAACAATACAGAATAGTCAATTTAATACATAACGGGGTTGTTGTAACAATATTTTTTTGCAGTCCTCTTTGTTCAGGAATATGATTTAACAAGTAGTTTTTGTAAATTTTAACAAGGTTAGAGCTAACAAAATCCAGTATTGTTAAGTGCACAACACTTTGTAGTGGATCGTCTGAGACTAAACATTTAGTTAAAATTTAGTTAAATTTAACTACATATTTTTTACTGTGTACGTATAGTAGGTAATTGTGTAAATATTACACGTTCATTATTTTCATTTTATTAAACGAGCAGGATAAAATGTTAACTAAGATCTTAGAGCAAAACTCTTAAAGCAAGACAATATAATAATACATGTAAGTGTACAAGAGATAGGAAGACATGATTGTGAGTTGGAACAAATAATAAAAATTTGGTGACCGTAATATTACAAACACCATGATATTCAAAGTTTATACGAGTAATAAGCTTAAGTAATTGCACAGTAGAATAAGAACCAGTAGGATCGCTCGCGTGTCGGCACTTTGAAGTCGTTAAGCTATAGTTTCGAATATCACGCCCACAAACGATAGTTCGCCGAGGCTTGTCGACCGTCACCGACTGTTTATGCAGTAGTAAACAGCAAGTAGGGACGTATTCGATAAAATTTATAATTGTATTTATAAAATTATTGTGGCAAGTAAATTTTCTAAAAATTGAAAACCCTTGTTATAATGGTAGTAAAAGAGGAAATATAATGGTGTTTAAGAACAAAATTAATTGATGCATTTGAACAATTATTTTGTCAATAAAACATATTATATATAAAATATTACTACGTTTCGCCGATCAATGTAGGATTTTACAAGTAATATTTTATTAGTGAGAAGTTATTAGTTATAGTAATAATTATTTACAACAATGGATACGTTCGAAATCGACCTCTTCGAATAAACAGATCCGAAATACTCTAGAATATAAAACTGTAGGAAAGAGCACAACTACCCGGCGCAATAAACTTTAAGAGCGACGGATATGACGTCACACTGGCCGCCATTACACACCACCTAAATGTTACATATATACAATAACCACCAGTGGTTATTCTCAAACTCCAACAAATACGAAGAAGGGAATTACATTTTATAAGTAAGTATTTGTTTGCTTAAAATATTAAATATAATACTTATATTCGAAGATTAATTTCAAAATACTATCTTTTGATTGAGATTATGTAGTTTATGTGCGTATTTCGAGACAATGAAAAACCACCAATGGAAATATCTAATTACAAAACCGGAAATACCTTCTCCGCCATATGGAGACACCATTCCGGTCGTATGTAGTAGACGATTATGCTCCTTCCTAAAAGTTTTATATTCTAAGGAAATACTGAACTTAACTTATTAACTTTTCTTAACGTTGAAAAGTGTTTTTAAAATAACTCTTTATTCAAAAATACAGTTCAGGTTACATAATGAACAGTTCATTGCTAAGTACAATAATATCTTTATTCGTTGTTAATTATACAATATGCACTTGCATAATAACTTAAACACTATGCAGCTTTGAGTTCTGAGTGACGTCGTTAAGTTCGAAAGCTAGGTAAGCAACATCCCTGGATGCCAGCTTCTAAGCTCTGAACTGTAGAAGATTGTAACTCGAAGTGGCTTATCCCACAAAGTTACGGTCTTTATATACTCTTTCTGTGTTCAGGAATCCTTTCTTTGAATTCCCAGACGTGGCGATAATGGATAAAATATAATGGTTATATTTTATGACGCATACGTTAACATACATTTTTTGAATCCATCAGAATAATATTACGATAAAGTTATAAAGTTTTATGATGCCTACATTAGCATACATTCATTTGAACACATTAGAATAATATTAAGATAAGGTCTTTGAATGCAGAATATATTAACAGTGTTATCTCCCACGTGGTGATAAAGCTTTATACATAATCTTAAATGACTGCATACAGTTATAATGTTAACTCCTCCCACGCAAGAATGGAATATATTTTGAAAAAGAATATTTCAGTAGTTACAGTAACGTAACTGACTAAATTAACAGTTAAAGGTGTAATATTTTACAAATAATCATAATAATAATATGCAATAAGAATGTAAATAATAATGGTACTAGTATATGAGGATTACATACAATAAAATACATAATTGCATGAGTACATAATACAAATATCTCTACTAATGATAATAATGGAACAGAGTATACAATGATAATGGATAATAATACCATGTAATAATCCTATAATAATAAGATGTATGAGGTTAATAATATACACGAGTAATGCATAATAATGATAAGTATGATAGTAATAGTACAATAATGTTAATTTAAGTTGATCTGCATTGAACCAGAGGAGTTAAACTTGGGTTAAAAGTTACATTGTCGGTTTCTTTAAGGGATAACGTTATTACGTTTAGCAAGCTCAGCGTTCAAAAACCCTGTATATAAACCACTGAAGTCTTATTTACTAGAAACCGCATATGATACGAATATTTGAAGCCAACATAACCTCTTTCTTTGTTTCGATTGGGTGTAAATAAGAATTCAGTGATATAAATATTTGGATTTCACAGATTTGACAACAAAATGTCAAATCTTCGGCTTCATATGAAAAGTGCGTCAGTGTCAAAATTGAAAAATTGAGATTATTACGTCATTTGGTTAAATATTACCTTTTCTATAAAATAAATGTGACAATTTTTTTTAAATAGAAACCGTAATTTTTATGATGATTTAGGAAAGATAAAGAAATTCTAAGACCAAATATGTTAAAAAAAAGTATGTTACTATATTAAGAAAATTTCGAGATAATGCAATTTTAAATTTGCACACAGGCAAACTAAATAGAATTATTTGTCTTTAAAAAAATACAACTTATATTTAAATTGAAATAATAAAATGCGACAAAATACAGTCTCATTCGCAGATTTACATTACTTAAGTAATATTAAATTTAACAAACACTAAATCGAACAAAGAACCAAATTATAATAAATAAACATTTGGGCATGAAGCACACTAACAATAACGGCCAAACAATGCTAAGAGCATCGTCTACTATATGACCACGCCCGCTGATTCACGCCAAGGGTAAGAGAAGAGTAGTTATAAGCAGTGCTTATATGCAGTGGATGTAACACATTTGAATCGGTATTACCTTTCCGTGCAAGTTTAATGAGTCTAATTTAAAATAGTACTCTAAATAGTTATACTTTTTGCTGTACGGAATTGATATCAATATTAATTGATATTAAATATCACAAATTTAAATAAACGATAACCATAATTTTATAAAAATATTTTTGTTAGCATTGGTTTTTATTTTTAATAAATTCTCAAGGGAAGCATTGCTTCCATGGACCGCACGCCACTGCTATTTAGTTTGCCTGTATGCAAATTTAAAATTGCATTATCGTCACGACTGCAAATTAAGCTGCTTCGATGAAAGGTACGAGTACTTTCGATACATCCGAATCGGGTCGATTTTTTTGTTCAGTTTGTAAATTATTAATAAAGAATTTTCCGCATACAGTTTTGGGGAGAAATTACAAATTATTAAGAACGGCAGATCAAAACCAGAACTTTCAAATTTAACAACAAAGATTAAAACCTGCACTGGTATTTTGCTAAGAAAGACCGGAAAATCGAGTTGCAGTATAAATACATAGTAGTAGTTTTTTAAAATAAAGAATAATAGTCAACAAATTCCATAAGTATCAAAAGTAAAAGTTCTTCTTTGAAAAACTTTTAAGCTTAATAATTATAACACTGTTTTTTTTAGTGTACCTAGCAGGGGCGGATCCAGACAAGTATTTTGAGGGGAAAATTTTTATTATTGTTTTAATAAATAATAATTAAACAAACATTGTTTGTTTCTATTCTATGTATACTTATTTCTAAATTGGGGAGGGGGGAATTATTCCCTCCTCGTTAATCCGCGACTGTACCTAGGTGTATTATAATTAAGATCGTGGTTGCTCCCTAGCTTAAATTCTCACCGCACGCCACTAGATATTTTCAAACTTTTAAATTGACAAAAACAGAGTATTAACACATTTTATACTGCGTGTCCCTTTTCAAGAAGCGTCATAAAGAAATATTTTAAGTTTCAGTTTCAATCTCTATTATGATTTAAAATTATTAAATTGAACATGTTCTGGATCTTTATCCCCCTCCAACAATTAATATACATACGTAGCTAGTTTTTATTTAAAATTCATTTTAAAAGTAAACATAAATCTTTATGGTGGACTAAAAGTTTTCGTTTAATCCATAATGGAAATTTGAGCATAATTTTAGTACAAATTTTGTAATTTTAGTATAATTTTGTAGTAGATATTATGTGTAAGGGAGCGACTGTGATTTTTGAAAATCTGATGACATATTGACCAGGGTTCGAAAGATTTGCTTCTTATAGAATTTTCCTGGCATAATCCAACCTATCCCTGCTTCTTCGGTCATCATTTCCAAATGCAGAACTGAATTGACTTTGCACCAAGACTTTGTGCACTGAGTAGGGCATATTGTATCATGGATAGTTTTAATAATCATCTTAGCACCAGGTTTTTAATAAATAATAAAGATAAAAAATTTTAAGAAATAGAAATAAAGAGTAAATATCAAACGTGAACACACTGAAAGAAAACAAACACGTAGTTTTGTTGGTTATTTATTAGGGCTTTTCGCATACTATCGGTTATTATCGGCTAAATTCCTTTGTAGCAGATTTTTTTTATTATATTTTAAACATTTCCGAATAGGTTTAATTTGCGATAAACTGCGGTATCACTATTAAAACTCATCTTGAAGTGTTGAAATCATTTGTTTATGGAATACATTGTTTCAAAGACTGTCCATAATAACAAGAATTAATAAACTCAAATTTGCATTAATTGAAATTAAAGCCCTTAGTATTAGCTTTAATCTGAATGATAATAGTATCTGAAAAATTATTTCTTTAGAATAAATAATTCATACCTTATTTTCACTAAAGATGTGGGTAAAAATACACTGTTGTCATTTCTTGACTTTGAGTTCAATTTTCTCGATTTGTATTGCTTTTCAGCAAAAATCCTTTTGGGACTTTAGAATATAGACATTCACTAAGAAATTGGTTATAAAAAACAAATACTTAAAAACTGTTTTCTTTTGAATTAATGCAGGTTTTTGAATGTTTCCGGTCATAGTGGGCCGGAAACAAGATCCGAGAATCTAGCAACAGCAAGTTGCGTTTATACGTTTCCGGTAATACGTTTACCAATCACAGTTTTTTATTATCTACTGTGCTCTCATTCTAAATGTCGACCGGAAAAGTTGATTGGTGGAACGGGCCAAAGCAACCGTATAAACGCATAGCCGCGAACTTAACTTTACTGTATAAGTGCATTAATATTTTTTATATTGCCTTCCCCGCGTTCTTCTGCGCTTTCCTTTATTTATAAATGTAACCGCGAAACCAGCTCACGGCTGTTTTATGTTTACGCAACTCATTTTATCATAGAATTTAAACGTTCGTTGTTTTAAAATGCGTTTTATACAATTTATGGGAAATGGTTATTTTCAGAGTTTCTTTTACTTCCTTTAGTGTATCTGGTAGATATTCTGGAGATGGTAATGCGATAACTCGATCAGTTAAGTCTATAATTACAGAACGTTTTTGATTTTGTGGATGATGAGAGTTGTATGTAATTGAGATCAATTTATAATCGACCTGATCACGATACATTGCATGCATTGTCTGTTGAGAAAATAATTAATTTATTCCATACTCTCTCGTCGTACTGTATAATACACAGTATTTTAGTTAATGAGGCAAACAAATCTCACCGCTTATTCCTGACAAATAAATATAATAAACTTGGTTTTTTTTATTGTCACAGATGATGACGTGTCTGCCATTCCCAATAACTTGTTAAAATGATTTAAAAAAAGACGATTTATTGTTTTAAATGCAAGACCCGTAATTCATTCTTATGTAACTACTTACATTTTTAAAACTTGGTTTAGGACTGACACATAATTTTTTATTTCCTTCTATTTTAGTAAATGTTTCACGGTCGATTCTAGAAGCAACATAATTTGATTCAAATGTCACATTTTGACAAATTATATATTTCTTAAAAATTTTAAATGCCGTTTATTCATGATATTCTCTCATCGAATATAACTCGAGATACGATTAATAACACAGTACAACAAGAAATTTAAAGGCTGTTCTTCAGTTTAGGTACGCCACACATTCGATGCGTCTCATCGAGTTGAACAATAGTGCCTATAGTGCCATTTTGGGAGGGTGCAGTAGTTTTTAAGATAATCGCCAAAACTGCAATCCCTTGATTTATTGAACACCGTCTGCAGCACATGTCTGGTGCTATCGATGGGATGCAAAATGCAAACATCCAGTACACGTCCAGAGAGGACAGTGTGTAGTAGGGTGAATTAAATCGAGAGTAATAAAAACAAAAGATGAAAAGGAAGAAAAAAAATCCCGGCCATTCCCTTTACTATTTATTTATATAACTAATTATGCAGCTCAAGCTGAAATAAAGAAAAACTAAACAACATAATAGAGCATGGGGTGGATAAAACAAACTCAATTCACGCTTAACACTGTTTATATTGCAAAAGAGAAAAGATAAAGATATAATTTCATACAGTCATATGCAAAACATAAAAATCAACAGGATATAATTAAACCCCAAATAATATGAGCCTAATAAAATAAAAGGTTAAATATTTCGGAGTCGGCAAGTAACTTCGACGATTAAATGAAAAACAAAAATTATTTCTGAGGGAGAAAAATCTAGATTTAGGCCTCTTTTGTTATAATAAACCCATTCGGTGATTTAATACAAAGAGTATTCTTGCTGTACCCCTAAGAATTGCATAAAATGAATAAACGTGATGATTATAAATCAAAACAGTTGAAAAAAAAGAAAAAAAAAAAAATATATATATATATATATATATATATATATATATATATATATAAAATTTAATTAATGCCCCAAAAGGCAAAGAAAAAAATGATAATATCTAATAGACAATACATAAATACAAATAAAAATTCATAAATATAGTAATAAACCTCAAATAATTAATTAGTTCATTAGTCTATTAACACTAATTCGACTAAGCATTGGTTCTTTAAGTTAATAAACTATTTAAAGATAAATTTCCAAAAGATAATTTAAAAGTTCAAAATATTTGCATACTCTATACAAAAATATTTCACCTTGAGTGAACACATGCAGATGCGGTGGTAACTGACACGAGAATTCGTTGCCAAAACAACTTATACAAATTACACTAAATTAATATTTCAGATGTAATCATCAATATATCAACGGTAATTAACATGTAATAAGGAAAGATCTTACTTATTACAACAGCACTAATTGGATCAGCGAGTCTGGTATTACACCAAAAATTATGAACGGTGTTAGTTGCTGCAGGATCCACTTGCACCCAGAAATACGGGAGGACGGAACCAGTCCACTCGACAGTAGTTCTTAATGAATGTTGTATTGCATTGCATTGCATTGCATTACATTGCATTGCATTGCATTGCATTGCATTGTATTGGTATTGTATATAAAGAGAAAAGAAAAAAAAAGCTGAAATAGAAAAACGAGTCTTAACTCAAACTACCCACAAATTTGATTATCTAAATAATCTCACCTGAGATTGAGGACGTCTTTAAAGGAAAATCTCCGCAATAAAATCCGCCTAAAGCGGTTATTGAAAAGAATAAGTTACGAACGAGGTCCATACAAATTGCATAAGAAAGCTTCGTGCTTGAAGATAACGGAACCAAACGTACGCACGGAGAGCTAATATATCAATCGTCCGTTGAACGTAAAGCAACAACAGGTACTTGGAGAGGACAGCATGATACGCACTCGCGAAATGGAATATTTCGTTTAAGAATCCGTACACACATAACAAACGGCTACTAAGGTAGTAGTTGCATTGTGAAGATTTTCTTCAAATTCTCTTAGGAATATTAGGAAACCGGCAAATCCTCCAACGGAGTATTAGATTAAATATTTCGATCAATAAAACATTTAAAAAGGAGTTTCCACATCGGATCTAACTATATAGAACAAGGTCAAATAAATCAAAGTATAAAGTGTGGCCTATCCTTCAGGAGAAAACAGCCGTAAATTGAAATAAATTGCTTAAAAATTGGTTCAATTGCTAATAGATCGGGAGCCTGCTGCAAAAAAGCTACGTCATCGAGTTTTGAAATGAATTAGTTATGTAGGAATAGGTCTTCTATAGTGTTAGAGAAACAATGGTCGATCGCGGCGAATCTTGGTAGGTTGTGACGATGACGTCATTAATCTCACGCCGATTCAGTAAATACAAAATTTCCTGTACCAGAACATTGAGAACTTTATACCATTTAATAATATATACGGTTTATACCATTTCTGACCGAAAATAAAGTTGCTACAATTAATTACATTCGTTCATCCCTTACCCTTTCCGAGACTTCGCTGTGCGTAGCCTGGAGGTCTCATCCTTACATCCCTTATCCTTTTCCGAGACTTTACTGTGCGTAGCCTGGAGGTCTCATCTTTGCATACCTTACCTTAACCTTTCCGATACCACTCTGTGCGTAACCCGGGGGTATAATCCTTTCATCCCTTACTCTTTTCCGAGACTTAACTGTGCGTAGCCTGGAGGTCTCATCCTTGTATCCCTTGCCGTACCCTTTCCGAGACCACATTGTGCGTAACCTTAGGGACTCATCCTTTCTTCCCTTACCCCGTTCCGAGACTTCACTGTGCGTGCCTTACCGTACCCTTTCCGAGAACCCACTATGCGTAGCCTGGAGGTCTCATCCTTGCATCCCTTTCCGAAAACCCACTCTGCGTAGCCTGAAGATCTGATCCTTGCAGCGCTTAAAGTACCCTTCCCGAGATTTCACTATTTGTAGTCTGGAGGTCTTAGCCTTGCATTACTTACCGTACTCTTTCAGAGACTTAACTGTGCGTAGCCTGGAGGTCTCATCCTTGTATCCCTTGCCGTACCCTTTCCGAGGCCCCATTGTGCGTAACCTTGGGCCTTTCTTCCCTTACTCCTTTCCCAGACTTCACTGTGCGTAGCTTGGAGGTCTCATCCTTGCATCCCTTACCGTTCCCTTTCCGAGACCCCACTTTACGTAACCTGGGGGTCTCATCCTTTCATCCCTTATACCTTTCCGAGTCTTCACTGTGCGTAGCCTAGAGGTCTCATCTTTGCATCCCTTACCGTACCCTTTCCGAGATTTTACTGTGTAGTCTGGAGGTCTTAGCCTTGCATTACTTAACGTACTCTTTCCGAGACTTAACTAGCCTGGAGGTCTCATCCTTGTATCCCTTGCCGTACCCTTTCCGAGACCCCATTGTGCGTAACCTGGGGGGTCTCATCCTTTCTTTCCTTACACCTTTCCGAGACTTTACTGTGCGTGCCTGGAGGTCTCATCCTTACATCCCTTACCGTACCCTTTCCGAGAACCCACTATGCGTAGCCTGGAGGTCTCATATTTGCATCCTTACCGTACCCTTTTCGAGACTTTACTGTGCGTAGCCTTGAGGTCTCATTCTTGTATCCCTTACCGTATCCTTTCCGAGACGCTACTGTGCGTAACCTGGAGGTCTCATCCTTTCATCCCTTACCCCTTTCCGATACTTCACTGTGCGGGCATGGGGGGTCTCATCCTTTCATTCCTTACCCCTTTTGGAGACCTTGCTGTGCGTGTCTTAGGGGTTTTGTCCTCTTCATCTACTTTGTCCTGACAGTCCGCTTCAGCTCGCTGCACAAAAATCACTGCTTACATTGCTACTATAATACTTCTTTATCTGGAATTGATATTACTCTTTACGAGTGGCAGCCAAATTTGTTGCCCTCGGCTAATTCGCCTGCGTGGGCGTTGGGTCAAATACTTAAATGATGTATCTACTTACCTGGACGCCAGGTCCACTTTAATCTAACTGTAGAATGAAGATATCTTTTGGAAAGACCAACCAAAGGTATGGTACCTACTCAAGAAGATGAAAAAACCTAATGGTAGCAGATAATAATTTAATCGAGATAATTATATCTCACTATATTATAACTGACGTAGATGCCTTGGAAGAGTTCAATACCCTTTCTGGGTATTTACAACCTTGTCTAAAAATCAGTTTACGTTTCTCTGGATAATGATACCTCTGTAATGATAGAGGTTGTAGATTTTAGATGAGGGTAAACTTCATGATTTGATTCAGTAATCATAACAAAACACGTAATAATAATAATCGCCCCCTCCCTCCCGCACAAGCTTATAGCTTCTGGGGTCTGGTTTCCAGGCTATGGGTTGTAGCAATTATTGTTATTATTATTAATTGCGAATGGTTCTATTAGGGGCGATTATTTTATCTCATGCTTCTATAAGCAAAAAGCAACTAAGATATTAACAACATACATAGAGGGAATCGACACTTCCTGAGCATGTATCTGAATAACGCATACCATCGACACCTTCGCACGTTCAAACCACAGGAAATAGGCATACCTAGGAAATTTAATTCTGTGATTTTGTTTCAATAAATTTTTTCGCTTCTGTCATGGTTTTCGTAGAGTTTTGTGAAAGCATTCATGGCGCCTACCAAACTGCAGAAATTTCAGCCACTATCGTGACGTCACTCGTTGCAGTTCCAGCAGACTCGTTAGCTATAGGAGGCTCTGGTTTTACATTATCTCATTTATTGCCTTTTAAATCAGTGCCATAATGGTAATTTTTGTATATTAGCAGCTCTTTTAACATTTCTGTTCTTAGAGATCATAATTAACTATATTATAATGACTAAGAAATGTGTGCTAATCTACAGTGACGGCCTTTGGGGGGGTGCGAGGTCGGGCACCGCCCGAGGGCGCTAGGCTGTTTGGGACGCCGAAATTAGTAAAATCATTAAAATCATTCGATAACAGTAACTTTTTCAAGTTAATAAGGGCGCTTTGAAAGACTCTGCCCGAGGGCGCCAAGAGGGCTAAGACTGGCACTGCTAATCTATTCACATTATAAGTACCTAATTCTAATTATTAATTAGATAATAAATTATGAAATAAAACGTATGCAAGGAAAGCCAGTTTAAGTACCTGCTGATCAGTAGTGCTAAGAAAGTTGCCTACATACCTATAAATTTATTAAATTTTGTTTTTCCCTTATTTAACTTGAAACAATGTAAAATAATAACAATTTAATTGATAGATGGGTAGAGCAAAACTTGACAACTGAGAATTTTGTTTATTTAAAAAAGAACTACTTTCCTAAAAATTTATAATTTTAAAGTTGATTTAATATTAATATTTATATGAGGATACAAACAACACCTAAAAAAAAATTAAATATTTTGTATAATCTATCCATTTTGGTAATGTCCAAATACCTAATTAGTATTTATGAACTTAACAAAAATCGTTACAGATTATTGCACTGTAAAGAATATTTCTAACGGTAACTTTGCCCTTGGGGATGTTAAATTGTTAACAGTAGGTATACATACCTGTTCAGCAAAAAGGTTGATTCGTTTTCTACCTGCAAAATATACTGCTTTAGAAAGTCAAACATTTGGGTACCTACTCTATAATAATAGAATATTATAATTATAAATCTCTTATGCTGGAAGAATTTTGTTGTTTAAAGTTAGTTGGCGGCAGTGGCGTAGCTAAACTATTGGGGAAATCTTGTTAGGTAAATATTTCGATATTATTCCATGCAACAACGTAAGCTATTTTCAGACTTATTCTTGCAAATGTTATTGGAAGATTAGGTACTTATATTACTTTGAAAGAACTTCTCTCTACAGTGCATTCTTAGATACTTTTTTTTAGAATTATCTTCTGTCGACTTTGGTTGACTTTTGGACTGGACTTTTTCCGTCGAGCCAATAGTTTTAGATTCGACTTGAAACTCTATCTGGCTTTGCTAATCTTGGTTTCCTAAAATCCCACATTTTCCATTATATCCCACATGCAAAAACCCGACCACGATATTTCTAATTGCTTCCAGTCCTTAGTGGTCATGTTTATAGTTCTGTTTTCGTTTTGATGTGAGTTTACTTACATTACACATTACACATCCACAATTCTTGCAAAGAAATCATGCTTCGGTTTATCAAACAATAAACAAGTCGGAAAAATTCCACAATTTCTGGATTTTTCTTTGGCCTTTGCGCTTCAGTATGGGGTTCCGGTAACTGTGGTTGTTGCCACGTATGTCTTTTGCTGTATTCGAGGGAGTGTGTGTTATCCAGCAAGGGAACGTTTTTGAGATCCGTTATACAGGGTGTCATGAGTTAGAACGCATTAATTTTAAGGGGTGATAGAAGACACCAAAAGGAACAAAAAAGTCTCAGACAACTTTGTTATAGAGCGTACTACTTTTTCAGAAAAAAATAAGAAAGTTGGAAACTTTAACATCATGTTGCCTGGTTAATAATAGTACTTTAAGTATGGGGCTTTGTCGACAGATGCATCTCATCTATCACAACAACAAACCTTAATAATGTTTTAACCTATCGTATGTCGTTTCCGCGTAAAATTGAATTCTTTTTACAATTACAAATCCATTTTACTCAATTAAGAAACGTGACAACCCTGTAAAGTTTGTAATAAAATTTGCTTCACATTCGCACAAACTGCTGATGTGGAAGTTTGTTGACATTGAAATAAAGCACGTTTTGTTTAGAACCTCGTAATTTAATGATTTAATAAAGAATTTTTTGGTTAATGCCTGATCGCAACTGTATAAATAACACCCTTTTATTATTAGAGTGAGATAATACTGAGTTGGTAGTTTGTTGAACTTTGAAATAATAATGTGTCAGTAAAGCACTTTGTTTACCTAATAACAGTTCTTAATGATTTTATAAGAGAATATCTTTCAAAGAGAAGATTTATCTAATTTAAATTAGATAATAAGGTTAAGGGATTTTGTTGTTTTGGCTACATTAAAAAATCTTTAATTTTATGGTAATTAGGTGCCTTAATCAATTTTTTACATAAGATAGTATGTTTTACTAAAAAAACAAAATACGTCAAGAAATTTTGAAAATATCCCGGAAATTAATAAACATAAAATGTAGATCAATTATTGTCTTATTTGTACAGCTGGTTTGTTATGAATCAGCGTGATTTTAACCTACAACGTACAAATTTTGTTTACTTAAGAACAGTGCCGATTACAATTTTCGTAGAATTAGTCACCCGACTAATCTGCTTCGGGTGTTTATTATTTTTAAACAACGGCTGTCATCATCAGATTGTTTGTTTGATTTTCTAAAACAAGGTCAAGACCCAGCTGCAATTATACTTAAGCAAGGTTGCCAGATATGGTAATGTTTTTTTCTAAATTACTCGAAAGCTTATTAACATAGAAAAAAATTTATTCTAACTCATGACACCCTGTATAAAGGATGCCACGAAACTCCGTTAGAGGTGCCACTTGGCACCTCTAACGGCGGCCAATTCAGCGGGCAATTCGCAAATAAGAAAGTTTCCGTTCGGACAGCCGCGAAGATGTTGAAAAGGTGACTGAAACAACATTGAAAAGTAAGCAAGCAATTCCCGACCTCACCTTTTTTCTTTATTGATAATGCATCCCGCCCCTGGTTTCCGTTTCATTTAATAGTTGCCATTACATCGTCTTTTGTTTCTTCGATTTCATCTGTATCAGCTTACAATGTTTTAATATGTAATTCTTTTGGTTCATAATGTGTATACATCTTCACAGTTTCCAGTTGTTGATTTTTGTATTGATCTTCATATAAAAAGTACCTACCATTTATTTCCAGTTTAGCGTGTCGTTTTTAGGGCTTTAATAAGGTTTTATTATTATTAAGGTTCAAACAATTTGTACAGACATAAAAAAATATACTATTGGCCTTCCAATAAAAACATTTATTGTAAGGAATTAGTAATTTAAAACAGAAGTGGCAACAGATTAATTAATTAGCAATAGATGTCGAATGTCGATGATCCCACCCCTGGAGCAAAAGTACCAGAACGATGTTGGCGACATTGAATGTCACCAGGTTCGACATTTCGTCTTACAATAAATCTTAGATTTAATCATAATCATACACAAAAATATTAACAATTTAGGATTAATTTGATAACGGACATTCATGTTGTGTAAAAACGACCATGTTAATATAGTATATACCTCCGTAATTGTATTTTTTAACAACTTATTAAATTTCCTCTATACAAAGGATGTAGTAATTTTTTCTTTATTAAAGTTTGTGTCAGGTTTGCTGGACGATGTCGCTACTATTTGAAATAGAGGCACTATAGTGGGTAAGTTCGGCATTCAGATCTATTTAACTCGAAGAGCTCGGTTTCCAAAGTATCCATTATTGCAAATAATTGTAACTATGACAATAGAGCTTTTGGAGTGAAAAGAGTTACAATGCCAAACTTACCCAGTATCAAATGTATCAAACACTTTACATGGCCAACTAAGCTAGGTATGAGCAACAAGTAACTCAATCAAAAAGTGCATTTTTTCCAGTCTCCGTGGATTAGTGGTTTGCATGTTTGCTTCATAATCCAACGACCGCAGGTTCGATCCCCGGCCGAGCTGGTAATTTTTCATAGCGGAGAAAAATTTAAAACATGCCTTCTTTTCGAATAGGAAGTAAAACTGTAGGTCCCGTGTCAATGCGATGTTTGGCACGATAAAGATCCCTACTGGGGGTGGAATTCCCCCAGATTTGGCTAACTTCTAGTAGGGTCGGCCAAATGATCATAACAATCGGTGCCATGAGGTACGAAGGATGCTCCGCCTTCCTGATTCCTCGCCCAAAAACAAACACATAAACAAACAAAAGTGCCTTTGGAATTTTGAACTCATGTGTATTATAACACCAGGAAAAAATATTAATAATAACAACTATTACTGTTCAAAGATTTATTTTATATAATCTCCTAATGATATGATGCACATGAGTTCAAAATCTCAAAGGCGCCTTTAGAAGTTACTTTTTGCTTATATATTACATCAATAGCGGCGTTGTCATTTGACTTACTATGAATGATAGTCTTATTTACCTACTGAGTTACTATGGATGTATAGGGTTTACCAATACGGGTTGTCTACAGTTTTATTGGAATAAAACACAAAATATTCAAAGAAATTTGGAAATGTTTATTAAATATGAAAATATGTAACATCTCAATTATGTGTGATTCACAATGTCGGCGAAATGACCTCCACTGCTCCTTTGGCAGGCCTCAATCCGCTTGATGAAATTCACCATGACATTCTCGCACATTTCTCTCGGAATTTCGCCGATGACACGTTGGATTTCGAGTTTGAGTTGTTAAATATTCTGTGGATGGGTAGCGTAGACCTTTTCCTTCACATATTCCCACAAAAAATCGAGCTGCGTCAAGTCACACGAACGCGGTGGCCAATTCACATCGCCGTTTCGAGAAATAACACGGCCGGGGAATTGCGTTCTCAATAAATCCAATGTGGCACGCGCAGTGTGGCTCGTTGCACAGTCCTCCTGGAACCAATGGCTCTTAAGTCCATGTGCTGCAAACGAGGCCATAAAAACTGATTAATCATGGCGCGATATCTTTCACCGTTCACCGTAATCGCTCTTCCTTCGTCGTTCTCAAAAAAAATGGACCGATGATTCCTCCGGCCAAAAATGCACACCAAACAGTAACACGTTCTGGATGCAGTGGTCTCTCAACAATCTCATGTGGATTCTCCAGTCCCCAAATGCGGCAGTTTTGTTTGTTAATGTTGCCACGAAGATCGAAATGTGCCTCATCACTCAGTATGATTTTTTGATGAAAATTGTGATCTGCCCTCACTTGCGACAATGTCCCCTCACCCAACGCACATCGCTGGCCATGGTCTGGGGGCTTTAATTCCTGTGTCAGCTGAATTTTGTAAGGATGGAGAGCCAAATCCTTCTTCAGAATACGCCAAGTTGTAATTTGTGAAAGGCCTAACTCCTGCGAACGACGAGGAACTGAGAGCGTCGGGTTCTCGGTGACACTCTGACTGACAGCAGCGATGTTTTGACAGCCGACTGGCCAGAATGAGCACGTACAGACGGTCGTTGGTCCAGCCCCGGTAGTCCTGAATTGTTGACAATGTTTTGAACTGTCTCCTCAATTGGCCCATTAAGTTGACCAAACGTAGCACGCAATGCACGATGTGTAGCACGCACAGATGAGCCCGACTCGAAAAATTTTTGCATGATTGTTACTCGTTATGACACTTAATTGGAAATACTCCTAAAAGAATGCACTTTAGGTTGGAATGATACCCATAGGTATCTCGTTAGTTAATTTTTAGCATGCTAGATTCTCACCTGAGCGCCCCAGGTTCGACTGCCCGGTAAATCTGGTTAAGGTTTTTCTAAAAATTTTTCTTATCTATAACACAAATATGGGATTTGGGCTATACCATATAGTATAAGTTGTCTGCGAATAATATTGATCGCCCCTCTCCTTCCTGTACAAGCTTTAGCTTACGGGGCCTGGTTACTGGTTAACCAGGTAATAGGTAGCAATTATTGTTATTATTATTATTATCATTACTGCAGCTCTCTACTAAAATTGCAGAAGCAGAAAATAATCATACAGTGTAGCCATATATTTCCGATGAAATGTGCCAAAGTGCCGATAAAGAGTTTCCAAATTTAATTTTTGTAGAAGGAGGAAACGTTATTCTCATCGCTAGTCAAACGAAAATCTTAAATAAAAATTTTACGAAAACGATTTTCTTTTTTGACAATATATAATGTATCCATATTGATATATTTATAATTGATTTTTTTTTATTTGTAAATAAAATTGTTATAGATAGCAAACATGAAGATTTAAAAATATTTAAACAATTTCTTTAAATATTCTGCTATAAAACTATCGGTCCTGTTATCCTAATTTATCGGTTCCCTTCACCTACGCCTTTGGCTTCTCACTTATTATTCATGCGCATTCTTCACTATTAGAGGTATGTATCACCTTCCCGCCATTTTCGTCCATTTGCTGGTGATTCGTGACGAATGTAGCACGTGGTAAGTTTTTATCTGTCTAATTTAGTTTTTATCAAATTATGTTTTATCATGTATAATGTTTATAAAGATTTTTATTTTTTAGTTTTGTGTTTAAAGGTGAGATAAGGTATTCTCACCAGAAACTTGAAAAAACCCAACACGTAAACCTAACCTCAATTATTGTGTTTGTTGCAAAATCGTTGTTCTTAATGCTCTCGGTATAAGCGCGTATTCGATCTATTGTCGCATATTTTTAATAGCTGTGACTAGATCGCGTACTCGCCTATAAATGGAGATAAATGCTACGTTTTATTTGTTAGTATTGTTTACATCATACTTGTTATAGTAGGGTTGTATATAACTGAAATTCACCATTTGTACACATAATAATCTTGTCGGGTTTATTCTTCTTTGGTGATCTAGTTGTATGAGTATATTGTGTTCTTCATAAAGCTAGTTCAGCAAAGCAGAATGCACTCGACATTTCAGTCGAGGGACGTTATCATCGATTGTTAAAAGTTGTGGCCGTGTGAACAAGAGAGAAGCTGATAGAATGGAGCAGTTTGCAAGGGTTTCTGGTTTGAAGGAACTCCTGGTGTGATATGCCGTTTTATAATCATATCACAGCCAGTAGTTACCTACGAAATCGAATCCCTAAATCATCTAATCATCGTTAAATTAATTGTTAAGGTTATGGTTAATTGTTGTTCGAATAAATAAGTACCATTCTATTTTAGAATTTAGTTATTGTAAACATATTCCCAGAAAAATGTAGATGTGTACAAATTTTACCTTGAAACTTTTTACAATAATTAGGTTATTATTAATAAATTGTTTGTATATGAAAAAAACATTAAAATAAAATGTAAATGGCAGTTTAAGTTTCATTATTAATGTAGTTATTAGTTAAATATAACTGATTTTACTCGGACGAGTAAATGGATGTTGAAATATTCAAAGCAAGCCATGGTTTATTTGTATCAAAACCTGTGTTCAGTATTTCAAGTTTATTTTGTTTCAATTTATTTACTTTCAATTGTTTTAAATAATTCCAGTACCCATGATTATTAGACATCCAAGTGACTCAGGAAAATGCTACTGATGATCTTGGAAGCCTATGAAGATGTGATAATTTCTAATATTTGATAGAAGTTAAGTAAAAATATGTTTCATGTTATAATTTTTGTCTTATTTTTTTTATATAAATGTATAGGAAAACTAATGACTTTTATTGAAAATGATACAATTGGTAATACGACTTATAAAGAGTATCAAATTACAATCTTCACAGTGCTACCAACTTATCACAAGTAAATCATATATCTTATAGTTGTGAACAGAGAAGAAATACCGAATGCTATAAAAGTTGTGGGCACTGACAAAAGTTTAAACTTTGACGTAAATATGTTGTAAGTTTATTGTTTTCAGAAACAATAGTTTTGCAATAAATATTATACAGCGAAAAATATTTATCTAGATTACTATTTAAATAATGGTATGAAGCGTAAAGTAAAATAATAGCTATGTATGTAACAAGTACATAATGTAGGACTTTATAGACAAGTCCAGTTTATGGCCAAGCGAGCAAGGCCTATAAAAAGGGCGAGTCTATAAAGTTCGATTACGTAAGAGTTGCATACAAAGCTTTATGTTCGATTCCTAAAATTGGCTAATTACCAAAAAAGAACAGTTTATAAATTTAACATCTATTCTTGACAGAAGAAAATTTGACATGTAATATACAGTTGCCATACTTTATTTTACTATTACCACTTTATTTTACGACTACAATAATAAGCCAGTTTACTGCTGCAAAACAATACAATAAACAGTACTTTATAATGCAATCGAACATAAATACTTTTTCAGTACTCTGTAAAAAACAGCTTTTACATGAAATACTAAAAAGCATTGTTTTATATAAAATATTATGTATGGCGAGCTGTGTTACAACCATTTAACATGTTTTCCATTTTCCCCTTTACGAAAGTGTAACTTTCTATCTTGATAAAGCAACCGAAAGCGAAAGTAAAACATGCGAGGTGGTTGTTAGGTATGAAAAACTTTTGGTCCCTGGACAACAAAGTAAAACTGTCAATTTTATTAAAATATAAGGTTGCTGTTGTCAACATTACCTTGGTAACAATACTGTTGTATATACAAACATTATTTTATTATAATCACTGAACCATCATTTTATTTATTTATTTACGGTGGTTAATAAATGTCAAGGGGAGAATGAAAAGTTTAAAACATTACACGCTGCGAAGCCTCTTCAAGTTCTCGGTGTCAACCTCGGCTACGCTTCGCCTCGGCCAATCAAAACCACCTTGCACCTAAAAGTAAAACTTTCGCAGCTTGTAATGTAAATAACTATTACCTGCAAAACAAATTTGTCATTTAACATGTGTTACACATTAATGTCTCAGTTATACCTTCTGTGAAGTGGAAGATAAGATTCTTGGGAAACAAGAAAAAGCAGGAGTGCACAAACTTAATTTAAACTAAGAAATTTCGTATTACGTTTTGATTTTATTTTTTCTAATTGAGGAGCTTAGTGTAAAACCGGATATCGCAACCTTTTTAAATTTTATAGAAAGTGAAAAAACCTTAATAATTGCACACCAAGATGTTTAGTGTATCTCTAAAAATTAGTATAACTAAGTAATGTCGAGGAGGAGTATACCGTGCTTGCTCGGTATACTCGGTATACAACGATATCTCAACTTTGCAGAAAAGTGGAGATACCAGGTTCTTGCACTGGACCCCTCGATTGTAATTTTGTAAAATTTTATTTTATTTTTAATATTTAATTTTTTTTTTATTTAAGATTTTATACTAAACAAGCACATTTATGCAATATTTGTAATTTGTAACTTCCTAATAGTATATTCTTCTAACCTAATAAATATTCTTATTGAGTGTTATTCTTTCTATTTTCTGTATCTCTTTATTATTTTAGAATGTGATATTTATTTTTGTATTTATATTTCATTTTGTTCCTACCGAATTAGATACTTTATGAGTAACAAATAAATGCAGTATTTGTTAGAAAATATTGTTTATTTTCATCAACGTAAAACTTATTCTCAAAACAATACCCTGGCAAACAATTTTTTCTAGAAGAGAACCTAAATGTTGCATTTAAAAAAAAAGGAGTGGACGACATGTAAAGTTTGTACATCCCTGATTCTAAAGCTGGGTTTAGGGTAAATGACACGGAATTTAATTTTCTACAAAACGCAAAATAATCGGTATACCTATTTTCTGTCGTTTGAACGTGGGAAGGTGTCAAAGGTATGCATTATTCAGATACATATGCAGGAATTGTCAATTCCCATTATGTATACTCCAAAGATATACCAAAATAAAGTGATTTTTTTCAGAAACTTATTACTTGCTTTAGCTGATTTTTACAAAAATTAAACAAGATTGTAGACTTAAGACTAGAACTGAAGTAATATTGGTTGCCTAGTTCACTGTAAATTCGTATTTCCAGCATATTATTTTTCTTGGGTGTTTCTAAAGCAATTTAAGAAAGTTAATTTAAAGAATAAATATTATACAACCAAATGATTTATAAATGGCTCAATTTTGATCAAATACAATTTAAAAAAAACATTTTTTGCATATTTTGTTTAGTATGGTAGAGATAATCATTCTAAACAGGATGTAATAATGCGATTTTTAAAAAATAATTTTATATTTTATGCTTGAAACAAAAATATAAGATTTTTAGCTGGGTTACCAAAGCATTGCCATTGCTTTAGTTTAGCCATTGTGTAAGAGGGGGTGCTATCACTAATAAGCTACTCAAGGGAGGCGGGAAAAAAATATATGCGTTCGTTCAATTTTTTGGTAACACAGAAATTGTCTTCTCATAATACAAAGTTGTAAATTAATAAGAAAACCAAATATTAGTAATTAATAATTATTAAGAATTAATAATAAGAATCAACTGTTAGTAATTAACAATTACTAAAAATCTCTAAAATAATCTTTGTTGTGTACTTGCTGTAATGTAAAACAATACACAAACGCTGTTTATTACCCATCCATCTCTTACAAATACTGCTTGTACACAAATGTTAAGTCCTTTCCCTTTAGAAATTAAATATTCCAGTAACTACTTTCAAGATCTTATAATCCTCTGAATAATACCACAATCATGTATTTGCTACCTGTTAACTTCTTTGACCCCTAACTATCCGGAATTGTACCTGAAAGTGAATTACCAGATACTTAAAGACATAAACACATGTTGCTACATCCTATTAAAAACTGGAAGCTATTTGCTAATGACCTAAGATTCTGAGAGGGATAACAGTTATCCATGAAAAGAAAAGAGCGCCGTCGGTTTGGAAGGTGGTCACTTTTTAGGGTACAATAACTAAACTGCAAATTATGACAGGAGTAACTAAGCTAGAGGACTGGGGATAATCTCATTGAAAAGAGCGGACTTTCTAATATATGACTCCTTATCAAGAATCATACACAATAAGGATTGCCAGATCGCCCGAATCTATCCGCCAGCGCGGCTGTGAATGTGACGTCACTGCAATACCTCAGCTGGTACGTTGTCGTTATGGAAATATGCGAATCCACAGAATGAAGTTATAATAATAATATAATAATAATAAACAATATTACATTATTGTTGACAATTCAATTTCTAAAATACTTAAAGTAATTAGTCATAGATATAAAATAAAATGCTTAAAAGTAAAGCAACCGTATTTATATAATATTACTACGAACATAAGTACTTATTTATGGATAAATCAATTAGTTATTTTACTTAATTTTCGTCGCTTTGTTCTAGATAAGTCTGAGTCCAAACTTTTTCTTTTCATGGTTTTAGTATATTTAGCTTTCAAATTATTGAAGTTCATCCGAATTATTGTCCTGAGTTTGCTAAAATCTTTTATGACACTAAATGGAATATCATTTTCTTTTTTAAATATCTTTAAAGCCGAAGGTCTTACAATTCCGGGTCCTTTGCGCAATGATTCGCCGTGATGAATCTGAAAATAGTAGTTCCATTTTTTTATTTTTTTCAGCCAATGATCAGTTGGTTTTATTAATCCTCCGTATGAAAGTTGTTGTACCCACGAAGGTATTTTGTTCTCTTTTAATTTGTAGGTGAAATGTCCCAGATTAGGTATTTTATCTTTATATTTCTTAGCAATATAGCCCGCAATGTACTCTAAAGCATCGTTTGTGATTTCATGAGACATGAAATGTGTTGTCATTGACTCATTTGAGGATGTTGAGGAGGAGAATGATGAACTTTTCGATTCAGTAGATTCGTTCACATTTTCAACAACTATATTAACATTCGCCGTCTCCAAAACTTTTGAAACTATATATTCATCTGTGGTCTTTGATTCAGTATTAACCTTCGAGCCAAGAATACCAGGATTTTTTCCAAGCATTATCATTCGAATTCGGTATATAGCTGTCAAGGGATTGGGATGTTCGTCAGGTCCTCCTCTGCTCCTAACTTGAAAAAAGAAATTTTCTAAGCTGTCTTGGTTCAACCTGTGCGTGCATATGTACTTTATATCTAATTTTGATTTCATGTCATAATACAAGCTTTTTGGAGATTTCATTGAAATAATCATTCCTTTCTGAAATGTTTGAAGAGCATTCTTTCCAATAGCTCTCATACTTGAAATTACGTAAAGCATTTTGTCCAGATGTTTTTCCTGATCTTCCAAAGATACTCCATAAGCATTTTTTGATGGAACTTTTCCTTTGACACAATAACTGTTGAATATATCAAACCACAAATTAATATCCCTGATAAAATTTCCCAACGTCTCAGCCATTTGCTTATCAGTTCCTGGTTTATAACGTAAAAGACATGTTGAAACAGTATTTGACAAAAGCTGGGCTGCTAGCCTAACATTTTGACGTTGACTTTTTACACAATCCAAATGTTTCTGACTAACCTTCCAGTTAGGTCTAACTTCAGTGTCTGTTGTTGACACCAATACTTGCAAAGGAGTTTTATTTATTATCGACCCATCCTCTAATAGAAATCCTACGTCTAGAAGCCAGTTACGGATCAATTTCAATAAGTGTGGAGCATCAGCAAACATGTAGATACTGTTTTTTGTTACAGGATGTTCAAATGACGTATTATCTACATTAATTCCTAATTCCTTCCACAATCCCATATTACTTGCTCCACAATCACTAACGCAAGCCACAACATTATAGGAAATTTTGTGCAGTTCAGTGACAATCTCAAATAATATCTCCTTAGTTATTTTTTGATCAAAAGCTATATACAATGGTTATATCCACTGAGCGAACAGACCTCTGGCCATTACCACCTGCATTTGGTTGCAAGGACCCAACACTTCATCTTTAGATATGTCATATTCCTGGACAGATTTTACTTTGACCTCATCAAACTGAATAACAACAGTTTTTTCAAATTCTGAAAATGACTCTTCAGCAAGACTTAACAATAACAAAACATCTTTTAAAATTCCTTGACTGACGTCAATTTGAGAAGCCCACTTTCTTAAAGATGATAATGAAGGTAAGGGATAATGAAGTTTAGTTCTTAGATAGAGATAACATTTCTTACTATAATATCTCAACGTAAATGCAACAGCTATCTCATCACGGGTCCAGTTAACTCTCTTCTTCTTTCCAGACAACAAAGCTATTTGATTATCGGTGAGAACTTTTTTTAAGAGAATTTGAGATTTTTCTGAATTTGTTGATTTTGGACTTCTGTAGCTTTTGGTTTTAAAATATTTCAATTGATCTCTCAGTGCTTTAATTTTTTTCCAAAAGTTTGTTTCCTTTTGATATGCTCTGATTTCAAATCATTAAATTTTTTTAGTAATTTATCGTACTTTTCATCTTCTGGCTTATTTAGCGAAGTTGTAGGGCACCCTAGCGGAGAATTATCACAATCTAATTTCAAATTCTTCTCATTATTGCTGTCAGTCATGAGCTCCTTTACTTCTTGATGTCTTTGTCTCTTGAGAAGTTTTTTAGAGCGATCAGAATCGACATTTGAAGTTGTGGCAGAAATGCTTTTGCTTGGTAGTCCGACAGTGGGCACTGCTGTTTTTTTTAATATTTTTCTTAAAGGTAACCCTAAAATGAAAACAATCATTTTGGTTCACGTCAAGTACTTGTATGAAAAACATTTGAAAGTATGTACGAGCGTTATTTAATATGCATATGTAAGTTTAAATTACCTCTTATATTCAGTTCAAACAAAGATAAAATTAAGTACTTTTTTACCTAGCAATTCATTCTGCAAGTCGCGTTCGTAATCAGTTTCCACAAAATGTTTCGAGCAAATCCTACTGTTGTCTGGGTTGAATTTATCTTCCCTCTTGCACCTGTTTATCCATTCATTTCTCATTGTTTGGGACACCATATCTTTAGCTTTTGGAAAAGTGTGAAAAATAATATCTTGCCCTGTAGCTCTTTTAGTGTAATGGTTATTATTGCAACCAAATACTGCGCATCTTACTCCAGGCATTCTGTCTCACTTCTATGGGTAATAGTTAATAACATGGTGGAAATACGGACTTTAAATTTGTACCTTTCTTACCGTAATTATCTACTATAAATATTGTAAGTATGAAATTCTATAGAAAATGTCAATATGTTATAAACACAACACACCGTCTTCTTTGCACTACCTTACTAACGGAAAATATCTTTAAATAATAAAAAATGTTCTGAGATTAACTCCAAAACGCGACAATATAGCGACTGTGTAAAACATTAACAGCAAACGTGAAGAACGTAACGTTCTTTCTCAACGCGATTCAAGCATCGAGGTATTGTGGTGACGTCACCGCCACCTTGACCGCCACCTATCCGCTGGCGAACGTTGCAGCATAGGGAACTGGCTATACTTTTCGGTTTACAGTTCTTGACTCCTTATATAATAATCCCTTTTTTCGTCCGCGGTCACATTATATCTGTAGGGCTACGATGGCTACAAGGATATGAAATAATTAATAATATAGATTAATTAACAGTTGAAGGAATAAATGAAAATAATAAAACTAAAATTAAATATATAACTATTTTATTAATCGGTTTCTTTATTCGTTTGTTTCTCATAACACAAACTACACCCGGACAATAACTAATGGCTTAATGAATACCGGGATTTGGTACTGGAAACAACCCTGAATTTAAATATTATACTATGTAACTGCCCAAGTACCCACACAACTGAAAGAAGTAGAACTATTTGTATTTATTACAAACATACGCCAAACCAGAGCCAAACCATTTGCTATATAACCTGTGATTTATGTTCATTTTGTTATGTTGCTAAAAAGATTGTTATACAGTATGCTCCGCTTCTTAAAAGCACGTTCGTACACGGCATTTTTTGAGTCAATTAAGCGACAATATCAGCAGCCTGCAGTGCATACGAAACAGTGGGAGCACTCGCGATACAACGTATGCGCTATTACGCTCGTACGCAATGTGTACGAGCGTGATAGCGCATACGCCATATCGGGACTACTTCCACTGTCTCGTATGCACGGCACGCTGCTGGACAATATATTAAGCGGCCTTGTATAAAATGTATGTTTATGTGATTAAAAGGAATTTATGAACATTCTTCCTGAAATAAATAAAAGGGAACAAGAACCGTTATAATTCTTCAAAGCGGCACGTTCAAGAAGTATTGTAGGCAAATGGAAAATTCCAACCCTAAAAATGGCAGGGTAGGTAGTAAAAAAACTGTTAGTAAATACAAAATAGAAGTTTTGTATGTTATTAATTTTTTTGTTTAATAATGTAACTCTGACGGAGATAAAATTTAGTGATTCCAATAAACGGAAAGATTTTATAAATAATAAACGGATAAAATTATTAATTATTATTAATTAAAATACTTAATTATTAACAATTTTTATAACAATAATATAATTACAAAATAAAATATTTATTCAATTTGTGCAGAAAAATAGGGAGATTAGTTAAAAAAAAGAAAAGCCCAGAAAAGACAAATTCTAAATTTAACATGACCATCCTTTAAAAAAATAGTATCGACATCTGTTGAAGGGTAGAAATATTATGCTTTGAAAAGTAAATGTTTTTTGTTGAAAGGTAAATAACATTTATTACTAACTAAAATTTAGTACTCATGATTATAAATTTGCTGTAGGGGGCTTTCATAAAAATGAACATAAACATAGTAACAGCCAAATTTAAGAAAACGAAACGATTTTATCTATTTAATAAATAATATCATCGATTTTAACAATGATTAATCATTAAAAGACTGCTTTATTTATACAGGGTGTTTTTTAAATACTAATGGTTTTTGGCTTAATGGGCACCATATGAATAAAAGAAGAAAACAGAAATGCATAAAATTCCGCACTATCTCAAAAATAAATTTTCACGGCCCTGGTGAAGCTTAATATACTGCCAAACTAATGAACTTATGCTGATCATTCTATTTAGTTTATTCCAAGCAAAAAGATGTTTACTATTTAAACTGTTGTTATAGTAATCATCAACATATAATAATAGCCAGTTCCGATGTCCACCAAAAAATATCTTGAAAACTAGAAGATTTAGGAAGTTGGAATTTTACAGGCAGGTGGGCCTTGCCCCAAAGGGGTGCATGAGTATATTTTTAATCCTAAAAAACCCGAGGGGGGCATTTCTTAAAAAATCATTATGGCTATATGTATCTCTTGAATGGCGTAAGCTACAAACTTCAATTTTCACAGATTATACTTGAAGCAATTCTGAAAATAAAAAAATTCAAAAATTACCGCATGTCATCCAGGGGCGGAGTAAGGCAACATTCCAGGAGGAGAAGTTTTCTGAAAAAATAAATATTATAAAAATCTTGATTGTAAGTAGTCTGTAAGAGATACGTATATGATGCCATCCTGAACTTTTTTGTAGATCTTTTTGAGACCTACAATTTGTTCGCTTATAGTTTGGCTTTCTCTGTTACCATTTTCGCAGCGTAAAATGCGTTTTGTCTGTTGGAGCCAATTTTCTTAAGTACGTATTTTATACTTTGCTAATTACTGAACTCTCGAAAGATCCTCTGAACAATCTGCATATATAGAAACTTTTGCTAAGAAATAAGTTATCAAATGGTGAAAACGGCATCGAGATCTATTCAGTGGTTCTCGAGATTCAACGGTTTTGACAAAAACTGGGCTTACAAAAACTACAAAGTTAATGGGGGCACGTTTCGATCGAAGGCGCGTTTGCGCTTATGCTGTAGAAAGTACATAATAATCAACTACATAAGTATATAATTATAATAACTATATTATGTATTCTCTTTGGACACGCCTACCATTCATTTAAAGTTATTTTGAAATAAGGCCAACTTATGTGTTTTTATAGCATTTATTTGAACAAAAAAACTGTGGGACTTAGTAATTACGAAGAAAGGCAAATTTCTAATTATTAATTAAACGTGGTTATATTAAATTATAGTTACATGGTATGATCCAATTGACATTATTATTAAGGAAAATAGAAACTCCACTGCAATAGCACATCCTGAGCTACGGAGTCCCAAAAAATTAACTTTTATAAGTAGAGCTGTTTTCTTACTTCGTAGATAGCTAACATGGTCAGAGGGGACCGTTGATTTGTCAACGGGTATCATGCTAGTAAATACATAAATGTGTCGGTAAGATAGACTAAACACGAAACAGTGACCGGGTTTTTTGTTATTCTTGTTACAACTAATAGTAGGTATATTTATGTATTATTATAGGTTGGAAATCATCAACGAATTTGAATTGTATTTAATCTCAAGACATCGTTAGAAATAAGTAAATGGGTAGCGTAAATCAATTGACTGTTAAAATTGCTATAAAACGAAGTATTAAAAAACAGGCCATGTCCTTTCCCCGGAATTATTCATTTGCATAGCTGCAATTAAACTACTAAAAAAGTACAAAATATTTCATTTTACATACAGCAATATTACGTTAATGGTAATACGATAATTTCTGGTGATTAAAGCAGCGCATATAACGTAATAATTAATTCATTCAGAAAATATTTTGTTAGATATAAGAGTCCTAACAACTAAATGTTCGGACAGTTGCAATTGAAATAAAAAAAATTAATCAAATGTAACAAAATATTAAGAATTCGCAGAAGGGAATATCTGTTAATATTAACACAAATAAATGCATATTTAATAAAAGGTTTTACATAACACATCCCTTTCATACTAACGGATCATATTTCTAAAAAAGTATTTACTACTTTATTTACGTTTAAGACATTCAGACATCGATAAATTACTTTTTTATGTGACATACAATAACAATTTTTAAAAGGCACGTAGCTCTAAAAGGTGATGACATTTTTAAATTACATTTGTACGCATTAAGGTAGGTTAGTATTACAGGGTTGAACTTGAAAATCAATGAAATTTTAAAATTCATTTTCTCGAAAACTATTCATTATGAGGAAAATCTACTCTATTTCACCAATCTACCATTCACCCAAATACCTTCAATTCATTTACACCCTGTATACACTACAAGTGTCATGTAAAGAACTTACAAAGTAAATAGTTATGTCAATTATTTAGTTATAAATGTCAAATAATACAGAACTACAAAATCATCTCTTTTTTGAACTTGACTTATAATTTATATTTATTATTAAATAAAAGCATAACAAATAGAAATACCTTAATAGTAAATAAAAAAAACAGTAAAAATAATGAAAAAGCAACAATCTTTATCCCTATGTGGCATAAACACATATACATTTTCTCTGTTCAAGAACTACATGAGTGATAACATTTAGCATTGCAACCTTTTTTATCTAGCGACCCAAAAATGTCAAAAAAACTATAAGGTGACCCATACGTGAGGGAGAGGGGGTTTATTTAAAATTACAGGACCTTATAGCACATATTTTTAACATGAACCTAAATGATATAACAAAAATAAATATTTATGCGACCCATTTTTAAACTTTCGCAATCCTATGGTTGCGGTCCGCTGATTTAGCAAACATAGTTAATAAATAAAATTAAAAAACAAAAATTTTGTTTCCCCTTTATAAACACATAACTTAATATTATTAAAACTAGTTTATCATGACCAACCATTAATTTTATGTTGAAAGCTTACACTAATGTTCAAACATATATAGTTCATCCAATGATGTTCTATACAAGGTGTTTTTTATATAAAGGTTTTTAACATATCTATAAAGGAAGAAGGCAAAAATGCATAAATTCTACACGATCTCAAAAATAAATGTTCACTAACAACTGTTGGGCACCCGGAAAATTAAGTAAACTGAAGACGACCCTGGTATGTGGAGGAGCTATACACCGTTTAGTCTAACTTTACGTTCACGTCATAGATATAAAAGTAGTGACGTTAGAGTACAACCAACTGTACAAATAATAACTTTCAAAATTTAATTTTATGAAGAAAGATTATTTGCTTTATCGAAAATAATAAAATTTAATCTTCATATATTTAGTAATATATTTATTTGGTTGGTACACCTGTGTATGCGACACGCTGTATTGTCAAATTTATTTCTTGTGTTTTCTAAGTTCGGTTTACAATATTTTGTTACCTATTTTGTATTTACAATTGCATTAACTGAATAGAATTCTAGAGAGTTTCTCAAGCACTGAGAATATATCTTAAGAATGTTTCCAACATTTCATCTGCGGAAGAAGTTTCCAGTCCAAAGAGTAAACGAAATCGAAAACAAACTACAGACATTGATCCTCTGTAGAGGCAAATATTAGCAATGAAATTTATGAAATACATAGGGGAGACCGGGGAGACTGTGGACACTGGGAGACAGTGGACAGGCTCAAATTTCCTACCGGTAAACTTGTGAACAATTTCTCAGTTATAAAAAAGGAACCTGTAGTGGCTGTTTTTAATGTGCTGTGCAAGTTGTTAGTGTTTTGCAAGTGAACACATAATTAGCAATAATTGGTCGTTTTCGGTGAGTCTGATGTAGTATTTTCCCCTATTTATGTAAGCTTTATTGAGCAAGTAAGTAATTCTTTCAAGCTGCTTTTCTCAATTGTAGTTTTGCATTCATTTTAAAGTGAGGTTGTAATTCTATCACGTGTCTATCTAAAAGGGTTTTAGACTTATGCCGCCAAATTCAAAAAAAGTTTCTCGGGGAGAGGCTGGACAAATGTCCAGACTCTCCCCGGTCTGTCCACTGTCTCCCTGAAATTTGTCTTGACTGTGTAATTTGGGTTTTTAGATGAAAATATAAGTATGCCGAGATATTACAAGAAGAAAAGTAACAGGGAATTTGACCCTGATGCTTTAAAACAAGCAGTTGTTGACGTGATGCAAAGTAACATGAGCATAAGAAGAAGTGCTCAAAAAAATCATGTTACGAAAAGCAGACTTTGCAACTACCTAAAGAAGGTACAAGAGAAAGGTTTTGGTAACGTGGAGTTTAACCCCAATTTTCGTAAAGCACAAATCTTTACTGCTGCAATGGAAAATGCCTTACAAGATTATTTATTAAAATGTTCTGCCATGTTTTATGGGCTAACGCCTAAGTTAGTAAGACGTCTAGCTTATGAATATGGGCTCAAAAATTCTTTGACGATTCCTACAAAATGGGTAGAAGATAAAATCGCTACCGAGGATTGGTTTTCGGGCTTCATGCACAGACATCCGAGACTGTCCGTCAGAAAGCCAGAAGCTACTAGTCTCGCTAGAATGACGAGCTTTAATAAGACGACCGTCAAAGTGTTTCAAGATAAACTAGAGCTTTTAATGTCCCGACATTCGTTCGCACCAGAGCAAATTTTCAATTTGGACGAAGTAAAATAATTAGTTGCTGGTTTGAAGGTTGAGTAATTTATTTTTACTTATATTTCTAGACTGGAGTGACCACCGTCCAACGAGTTCAGAAAATCGTAGGCAAAAAAGGGGAACACCAAATAGGTCAGGTTACATCCAGAGAAAGAGGTGAACTAGTCACCCAAGTAGGAATTATTTGTGCTAGTGGCAACGCTATCCCACCTGTATGGATTTTCCCTCGACATCGGTTTGACTCTAGCAGAATGATGAAAGGCATAACAGACAAAGGTCCTCTAGGTTTAGTTTACCCCAGCGGCTGGATGACTTGTGAAAACTTCCTTAAAGTTTTACAACACTTTGTTAAACATGTCCGATGCAGTCGTGAAAATAAAGTGCTGTTGATAATGGACAACCATGAATCGCACTTGTCCTTAGATGCAGTGGACTTCTGTAGAGCAAATGGAATTGTCATTTTAACTCTTCCACCTCACACTTCCAATAAACTGCAACCTCTGGATCGGACAGTGTTTGGTCCATTTAAGACCTTTTTTAACCAAGCGGCTGACGCCTGGATGATCTCGCATCCAGGAGAAACTTTAACCATATACGATCTTCCACTTATGTGCCTTCAGTCATGGGATAGAGCAGCAACTCCTGTTAATATCAAGTCAGGATTTAGATACACTGGAATTGTCCCGTTTGATCGAAATGTATTTTCAGATGAGGATTTTCTGTCTTCTGCGGTTACAGATCGCCCGTTGGCAGTTAATGAAGACATTGAAGCTGCAACTTCTGTAGCTGTAGATATTCCGCAATGCACTAATGAACCTCCAAAAGAAAGGCCAAACACACCTGATAATTCCCATCAGCCATCCACGTCAGGAATATCATTTTTGAAAAAAATATCTGATGAGATCACCGACTTAAGCTTAAGAAAATTTGAAAAGAAAACGTTTTTATCTCCGGAGGAGATAAAACCTTTCCCAAAGGCAGCAGCAAGAAAAGAAAAAAGCAACCGAGGAAGAAAAAGAGGGCGATGTATGATCGCAACTGACACTCCTGAGAAACTATTAGAAGAAAAGAAGAGGCTGAAAGAGAGTAAAATGTCTGCAAAGAAAATAAAAGAAGCCAAAAGGAAGGTTTTGCAAGAAGAATCCTCAGGTGAAGAAACTGAAGAAATAGTTTTAGATGATCTGTCATCAGATGATGATTTGTGTTATGACACAGATGAAGAAACAGCCCCCGAAAATGTTCCCAAAGGGGGATATATTATCGCAAAAGTTTTTGGAAAGGCGTCTGTCAGAAAATATGTGGCTGTCGTTATAGAAAAACATTCAGAAGGATATGAGGTTCGCTTCTTAAAGCGGAACATTCCATCAAATAGGTTCTGTTTTTTGGATGAATCTCCTGCAGTTGTCACGTTCAGTGAAGTCGTAATGGTTTTGCCTGATCCCGTCAAAGATTCGAGGCCTAGATTCAAGGATATTATCTACTTTAATGTAGACTTAACTGAACATAGTTTACAATAGTGCCGTGGGACGATTTTGTATAAATAATAAATGTTATTCAAAAATCTAATAAATAGGTACGTTTCTACAATAATGTCCATAGTCTCCCTGGTAGGTGTCCATTGTCTCCCACGCATGGGGAGATAGTCGACAAAACACACAACATTATATTATTGATTATAAAATTTAAAATATTGATAGCTTATCTCTGATTTCGTAAGGATAAGATCCCTGATAACTAAGCTTTCACCTTTAGCACGCAAAACTTTAATATTCTTCTACATAAAAAAATTGCAGCCCCTGATATAAAATGTGTCCATTGTCTCTCCAGCCTCCCCTATATAAGAACAGTAAATACCTGACGTTATGTGTGTGGCTGTGCTCTTCAATTGATATACCACATTTGGATACCGGAGAACATGTATCACTTAATATTTTGTCAAAAAAATTGAAATCCAAATTCATGTATGAAGGAAGTAGAAGTTATTTATCCATTGCCTTACGACAAATTGGATTCGTATACTATAAGAATGACCATCCAAGACAAGGGATGATGGGGTGATGGATGGGGATGAACAAAGTCATATTGTTCATAAGAGGATAATTCTTTTAAAAACGTACACTGAAAATATGCAGCAGAGGTGTTGAATCAAACAAGGAATATCCAATTTCATATGGCAACAGCGCATAGTCTGACGTCATAATTTAGTAATGACGTGAACGTAAACTTACACTAAATAACGTATATTGTGTGATCATTTAAATTTCAGATTAGAGTAGGCGTATAGAGTATAAATGTAAATAATCATTTGGTATTTTCTGATTAATAATAGCTATTTATGTAACAAGTACATAATGTAGGACATTATAGACAAGCCCAGTTTATGGCCGAGCGAGCAAGGCCTATAAAAAAGGCGAGTCTATAAGGTCCGATTATGTAAGAGTTGCATATAAAGCTTTATGTTCGATTCCTAAAATTGGCTAATTATCAAAAAAAATCAGTTTATAAATTTGACATCTATTCTTGACAGAAGAAAATTTGACATGTAATATACAGTTGTCATACTTTATTTTACTACTATATACTTTATTTTACTACTACCACTTTATTTTACGGGTACAATAATAAGCCAGTTTACTGCCGCAAAACAATACAATAAACAGTACTTTATAATGCAATCGGACATAAAAGACATTACTAAAATTTCCATGGGTTAATAGATCTGAAATTTAAATGATCACACAGTATTGTTTCTATGCTGATCATTCATTTAATTTATTTCCAACAAAAAGATGTTATAAATTTGTCATGTAGACTAAATAATGACAGCACCTAAATAAATAGAGGTTTTTTGTTATTATTACAACTACTGCATTTCCGTATTAGGTTTCAAATCGTTATTCTTATTAATGATAATGAATTTGAATTGTATTTAATCTCGGATATCGTTAGAAATAATCAGTAAATCGGTAGCTTAATAAAATCAATTAACAGTTAAAATTTCTGTAAAACCAAATATTAAAAACATGACATGTCCTTAGCCCGAAGTTATTCATTTGCATAGCTGCAATTAAACTACTAAAAACGTAAAAGTTCGTTCATTTTAAAAATAACAATGGTAAAACAATCTGAAAGTCTACTGCATTGAAAATAACTTTAATTATATTTTAAATATTAAACAAAATACGTATTAAGAATTCGCAGAAGGGAAAGTGCCGCATTCCTTTCAAATGTACCGTGATCTGTTTATCGAATTACCAGCTTTCAGAAATTATTGTCATCTGGATTTGTATAAAAGTTCCTTAATTGTGTTCTTACATTTCTAATCTACCTTCCCAATTATTCGTTTGAAGAATAAACTTTATAAGGAAAATTTGCTCTACTATATTCCAACTATCTACCATTGAGCCAAAAACTTTCAATTAAAATATACCCTGTATTTAAGTCTGTCCTAGGTCACTATATACACTCACGCAATGTACTCTGGTTTTAAACACTGTACACTACACTAATTCGAGGCTTAGTCCTCTTCAGCCTTCGAAGGGAGGTTCTGTTTGTCAAGCAACTGAATTGCTTCAGTGTTGACGTAGATGAGATTCATGCTTAGCAGCAGATCTTTTAACTTTACTAGCAACGTACTGGACACCAAGGTCGCATGAATGTCACTATTTCGTATGAACCACAGAGCGTTTACTATGTTTTGCAGCACTTTATTCTGAAAAGTTTGTATATATTTTATACAGCACTCTTAGCACAACCCCACACTTACAACGTACACCATAAGTCCAGACTGGTTTTAGAATCTGGTTATAAAGGATAATTTTACTGTGTATTGATAATTTGGAATTGCTAATACATTTGTCTGTATTTGCACGTCTTTAAAGAAATATAAATACCTCGAAAAGTATTTATCCTAGAACAAATATTTTTTTATATATTGCTCACAAGAAGACGGGCTTTTTGGACGACCTAATAATTTTTGATTAGTAAACGTATTTTTATTTTTTGTAAACGAAATATTTTAAAAATGCAGAAAAATCTGGTGTGGTCACATTTTTAAAATCTGAAAAAAATTGTACAGATTCTTTGAACATTTCTGCATTTAAATGCAAAATGGCAAACTGGACGTTTTAATAGTTTTGGCAGGACAAATTTTCAAAGACCGCGTTGCAGGCAGCCGGCGCAGCGTTCACGGCAGCCGGCGCAACCCGCATTCGCTACCTTCTAGTATGTAATAATACGGTCCATATTACCAGCGGACCGTCTTAACTAATGTACATAAGATAAATGTATATATCTGTGGATATGATTATACCTACTGATTAGTTAATTACTTATATATTTAAATCGATTTCTTCGGGTGTGTTACATAAAGCAGTTTTCTTGCGGCCGTCAAAGACGCTAAAATATTATATTGCAATAGCTTAAATACCATTTTTGTTTACACAAAATGCGTTTTTTTTTTATCCTAAATTTAAAAAATAGATGTTTACTGGGTTAGATTGTTAGGTGCTATTGAAGGTAACAACTAGCATCCAATCATCAGCTTACGTTGTATTATGTTATTAAAATCCAGTTATCGGGCTAGTGTTTAATATATTACCGTCAAATACTACAGACTAAACTATAGTCTTATTGCAAATTCAATATTAGAACTTGTGGCACACGTGAGTTAATGATATTATCCACTTCAAAAATGATCATAATACCTTAATTAACTCACTTGTACCTAAAATACCTATTACTGATCTCTATTGTAGGTTCTAATGTTTAATAAGGTCAGTTGCGGTAATTGGAGCGATGGGGTAACTGGAACTTTGCTTAATAAAAGGTAAAACTATCGTTAAACGTCTATGAAAATTATGTGAATTTTTACTATACCCTATACACTCTTATAGCTGCGATAATTCTTGAACTATTCCTACTGCAGCCCTAATTTTTTGGGGACATTTAAATTAATATCCTTAGAGCGTTTCGGTTACCCAGAGCATATTATAAAGTAATGTGGATATAAAATATAGACGATGGTTCCATTTGCCCCAATCTATTGGGTGATTGGAACCTCCTAACATGTTTTTTAATAGTATATTAAAGTATTAGTTTCATAAGACACGTTTTTAGCGCACGCGTCCGAGCGAAGCGGGGAGTTTTCTAATGAGGACATGTGCGCTAAAACGTGTTATGAAACGAATACTTTATACTATTTCTTCTATTTGCGTTAATTCGTTAATAATTAATAATTAAAAAAATTACTTAGTTTTAAATAAAATTTGTTAGGGATATTTTGGTAAGTAGCATAGCAGTTGGCAACACTAGAAATTATGCAATTTTGTTTTTTACATAACCTTGCTTAACTTTAGGTAATCCGCGCGACGTAGAAATTCCCATTCTTATCTCATACACACAACGCCCGCTAACCAGCAGGACCTCGTTCTTTGCCAGGTGTATTATACGTACTGTTGAAAATTATTATAAATTCAAAGTAAAATGTATGCCAATATATTTGTGACATAAATAATTGCTATTTAATGAATTAAAAACTTGGATGAAATAAGAATAATTATATTTCATTTCATAGAATAAATACCTTATTTGTCAAAGAAATTAATGAGGTATAAATTCAATAGTATTTTCAGCAAAGAATGATTTTTGTTAACAAAAATAATTATTCATTGAATCTTTTGAATATTATAACTTATAAGGTAAAGATATATGTATAATTTTATAAAATTTCAAAATTTACAATTTCGTTAATAATAAAGTAAAAACTGTTACGCCCTTATTAAGACTAATTAGTATTCGGCGCATTTATGTAGCCTGCAATACTAGTTTCGCAAGCGTTGCATTCCAGTTATAAGAGTTCATTGCGTAAATAACATAAGTTTGACATTCTAAGAACAGCTAACAGTGATATCAACTTTAAAAAATAAAATGTTACTGTTTCCAGTATTCTAAAAAATTAGGACACGCAAATATAAAAAAATAATTTTTAATACAGTAGTTGGCATTAGAGCTGCTTTATTTTTACATTTTCTTTTGGATAATATATTAAAGTTATTATAAAAAAGTCCTAAACTTATACTTCATGATAAAAATGTTAAATAAGAGTGTGAAATGAGAGTTTAAAGCAAGATAATTGTAAAGCTATGACCCAATTACCCCAACAGACCTTAAAACTTAAATTAAAAAAGCTGTTGCATTATATTTTAGGGTCTTTGACAGACGCAAGAAAAATACTTTATGTATCACACCCGAAGAAATCGATTTAAATACATAAGTAATTAACTTACTATTACTAATCACTAGGTATAATCATATCTACACAGATATACATTATGGACCGTATTGTTACTAACTAGAAGGTAGCGAATGCGTGTTGCGCCGGTTGGCCGTGAACAATGCTGTGCCGGCTGTCCGCAACGCAGTCTTTGAAAATTTGTCCTGCCAAAGCTATTAAAACGTCCAGCTTGCCATTTGGCATTTAAATACAGAAATGTTCAAAGAATCTGTACAATTTTTTCAGACTTTTAAAAATGTGACCACACCGATTTTTTTGCATTTTTATAATATTTCGTTTAGAAAAAAATAAAAATACGTTTGGTAATAAAAAATTATTAGGTCGTCCAAAAAGCGCGTCTTGTGAACAATATATAAAAAAATATTTGTTCTAGGATAAACACTTTTCGAGATATTTATATTTCTTTAAAGACGTGCAAGCAGTTTTGATAATTTTTTCAGTTTAAATATTTCCGAAGTTCTGCGTAATCTAGCAAATTGATGAATGAAAGTTATGTTCTTTAGTTAATTACTACCTCATAATTGATTTTCATTGAAATCAGTGAGATCGACCCATTTTAGTGATCGATTTCGCATGGAATGATCCTTTGGCTAATGGACAAGGCAGAAGCAAAGCACAATATTTATTTATTCAACAACATTCAGTCTTTGGTACCAGAAATTGTTACTTATATTTAGTACTAGATTACAACATTAAAACCAACAACGTCAAATTAATTGCATCATATTGACTTATTTAGTTAATAGTTCTTGGATTTCTTGAAAATCCTTTAGTTTAGTTTCTATCAAATACGTCCAAATAAAAACGTTCGCCAAAACACAACTACTGGCAAAGATCCAAAACACAGGCCCTATTCCTATAACTTCAGATATGGAGGTATAAGTCTTAGACATAACAAAAGCCAAACTCCAGACAGTACAAACCGTCAGAGCAGAAGCTGCCGATTTCATATTCGATGGAAATATCTCGCCCATAACCGTCCATGGTAACGGTCCAAAACCCAAAACATATGAAATAATGTAGCAAACTAAACACACCACAGGAAGCCAATAAACGGAACTGACATCTACTTGTTTATGCTTTAGAAAAAAGTAAAGTCCCAGATGAAACTCGGCTACAAGCATACCAGAAGCGGATATGGAAAGCATAAAACGCCGACCAAAACGATCTACTAAATTGGGCGTTATAAAACTTGCAGTCCACTGCACAGCTCCGATTATTATTGCAGAAACATCCGGAGGTATCGAACTTCCAGCTTCTTCAAATATGCTTTGAGCATTAAATAAAATCGGTATAATACCAGAAAAGTTTTGAAAAATCACAATACAAATCATTGTGAATAGGGCCTTTCTCAAACCTTTTGACTTGAAGATGTCCCGTACGGTTCCTTGACGTTTTCTAGACTCATCAACAACAGTTTGTATGAAGTCGATCTCTTCTTGAATGCTATCACTAGTTTTCGAACGTAACTTCATTAGAGATTTTTTAGCTTGGGTTTTATTGCCAATCATTATTAGGTAGTAAGGACTTTCAGGTAAAGTAAAAGCTATTAAAAATAAAAAAGCAACTGTTAAACAAAGGCAAGCCGTGGAAAACCAAAATATTGTTAGTTGAGGCCCTACACAATACGAGAAAAGTTCTCCTGTTGCCTCAAATGCTGTTATGGACGAACATATTCGTCCACGAATGGAATCTTCGGCTATTTCACCATTATAAATCGGAACTATCGCATAAACCGAACTCACACCAATACCGGCCATAACACGAGCCATAAAATACAAGCCTATATGGGTGGCATTTGCTAGAATTGAAAAAGCCGTAATAAAAGGTATTCCACAGCAGATTAAAATACTGCTCTTTCTACCGACTTTGGCAGTGGATATTCCAGCCAGAAGAGTTCCAATAATTCCTCCTAAGGGTAAGCAAGAAGCTATCCAAGATCCTTCCTCTTCAGATATGATCATTCCGAGGGGATTCGATTCTAATTCTTCTTTATGCACCAGTTTTGGAATAACTGGTGACGTCCAGGCAATTGAGAATCCAGCGCTTAAAGCTAATAGATTTGCTAGAAAATAAAATGTAATAAAGGAATGTAATCGATTAGGTTTTCAAAGGATATATTTATACGAATGATAGATTTTGACTGACCTGAGAAGGCTGCTAAGTAGAGGTGTTTTCTGCTGCCTGATTCCATTAGTTTTAAACATAATAGAAACGAAACATACGTAAAATATTATAGTATCTAATGTCTCGTATAAAGAAGTGCCAGTTTTATGTTGACAAATGGAACGTTTGCACGGCCTACTAGATTCCTACGAGCTTCGCTTAATACGGCCGTTTCATTTCCAATATTTTCGTTGTTACAGATTGGTACACAGCCTACTAAATTCACATAAGCTTCGATTTTATACGAGGATAGATTGGAATGTTTCTAGAATGAACCACAAGATGGCGTTATGCCCGCGTGCTGATCAAGGTCCATTCATGTGTATGTATACCTAGTACACATATAATTATGCATGCATCAACGGACCTTGGTGCTGAATTCTAATTAATTAGAAGCGCTGACGAGGGCACATCATGCCTATAACACGGTAGACCGGGGTGACATAACGGTCCAAGGCCAGCCATTTTGAGGTTGAATTCGATCGGGCAGTCCCACAACTGCGGGGAAAGTCTGAAGCTGGACATGGGTCGTCACTATTACTCTGATTCCAAAAAGTAAAACTACTACTGTAATGCGAATTCATTGAGTTTTCAAATGGTATGTCTTTTGCCACTCCATGCTATTTAAAAATCTTAGCGTGAACCTCACTCCTATTTTAGGGATAAATAAGTATTGAAGCCGTTTCAAGGCATATTTTGACCTGAAATAGACAAGATGCTTGCTAGTGGAGATATATGCAAATATTAGAAGATCTATGGGTTTGAAAACACATATTTCTGTGTTTTACCTTGATAATCTGAAATTATGTGATTTAGTTATTATTTTGTAGTTTGGTTATCTACATATGTGTAAATATTGTTCTATAGGATGTAAGAAAGGATTTTATAATTATTAAAAAAGGTAAAACAAGGATATAATTAATTAATTCATATTTTAATGTATAATTGAATGCATTTTAAAATTGATCCAGTCGACATTTAATAGCCATCTTATTATCGGGTTTAGTACAAGTGTTTGGTATTTTTGAAAAGAGGAATTTTTTCTAACTAACTATAGAATTTGTTTAAACAATTATTAATAATTATAAACAATTATGTGGTTATGTAAATTTAGTTCTAAATCGCCATTTGTTTGTAACTAAATAAATTATTAGATCAGTGTTTTGGTTTTAAAAATATAAATATAGCAAGCAATTTGGTGACTCTCTCTCTGTAGATTTAGTGGTTTCAAGCAGTGTACTTATGTCCGTTATGTTATGCAGTGTGGTTATGTTTTGACGAAACGCAAAGTGCTTGATATATTTTTAAAGTTCATTGAATTTAGTTAGTTGTTTAAAAAAAATATATTAATTAACTAAATAACTAAACAGTGTTATGAATTTTATTAGTATTTAAATTTTCTTTGTTGTAAAGAAACATTTTTGGGTTGTTAGTTTATTAATCCTCATTTAATTTGGATAATCAAATGGAATTTGCCAATGTGACATTTAAAAGGACTTACTTTATTTCAAGAGGACAGATGGTGTTTAATAATTTATCAATATCAATTATTTGGATTTTTATCATGAAGAGAGGTGAATTTGTGCATTTCTACAATTTTGTAATTAAACCTTACGGATGAAAGGGGATTTGCAGGTTGTTACTAATATCAGTTGGTAATTTAAAAGGCGCCAAAAGTTTGATTATTTGTAAATATTTTAAGGTAATTATTTTAATTTTAATTTAGTTATTAAGATTGTATGAATAACAGGGATATAACTTCTGAATATAAAAAGAATTAGACTGTCTTAAAATTAATCTTTCTTTTATTTCATTTTTTAATTTCAATTTTGTTTATTTGTTTATTGTGTTTGGTTAAATAAACTTTGACTGTTAAATTTTTAAAGTAACTCTTGGTTTATTATTTTGTTTTGTGCTTGTTTGGGTTAATTATATTTTATAGATCCATATTTATTTATTGCCCTATTGAAGCGACCCGATGGTAGTGTCTCAGATGTGACTATAGTCTAGGTTCAAAACAATTTATTATATCCAGAGCTTTTTTATGGTAAAGGTAGGTGGTTTATATTTTGTATATGTTTTCACTGTGCTTTTACCGAAGTTTGTTTTATATGTGTACTATAAACAATTAAAATTTTTTTATAATTTATGAATTTTCAAGCATTATTATAATCGAGTAAGGTTTCCCCTCTTATTTCACCTGAGGAAGGTATATATTTATAGCAATATGTTTAGCGACATTTGATTTTTCTACGCGATTGTATTTAAAATTCGCTATATGTTCTTTGAATCTAGTCAAAACAGATCTTTTTGTCTTTCCAAAGTAACTCTTATTACAATAATTGCATTCAATTTGGTATATTCCCGATTTAATTTTTTATCAGTTTTATCTTTCGGATTGCCTAAAAAGTTTCTAAAAGTTTGATACGATGTATAATCTTCTCATGCCCTCGTTTTCACCTTTTCACCCAGTCACCCAAGCTTTGGAAAGTAAGATATTTAAAAACAAAATATAGAAACAACATAAAAATAATTTTGTCCAGCTTTCTCTTTTTTTCTCTTTCCTTCATATATAAAAACATATATTTATCCTTAGTTGCATGTTTGTGTTAAAAATTGTTTTGCATGGTTTTTGATTGACCCTTTAAAAATCCACCCTGGAGAGGGTTATAGCACGTTTAGAATTTAGAAGATTTTATGCCGAGAAAAAGGTGTACCATCGTTAACAAAATACGTATTGACAATTAGTCAAATACAATGTGTGGTTAGGAGACATTGTTTAAATATAGTGCTGTGATAAACCACAGTCTTTACAAACCATTATTAGTGAATTTTACCAAAGCTTAATAATTTCTGATTCATCTTAACCTTAATGACTAATTTCTTATTTTGTTACAGTCCAAATCAAATTTAATAAGGTTAACTATTAAATTATATCACATTACCACAAATAATTATCGTGCAGTCTAATTACTAAACCATCTTCCAGTATTTACTGTAATATGAGACAAATGTCGGCAGGAGAACGCAAACTTTGTATTCATTATTACTTACTTATAATATTGATGTTATTGTCATGCGACTTGCTGATCTTCATTAATAATATTCAAAAAAATATCTAGTTACTTTGTATGTCTGCTTAAACATCTAATTCATATGGAAAATTTCTCGCTATGCTGGTAGTCGTTCTCTGTAGCTCAGTTGGTAGAGATACCACCTAGACAGTGGAGGGTGCTGGGTTCGAGTCCCAGCAGAGTCGATAAATTTTTCTATATGAATTTGCATTCTAAATATTATTTAATGTAAAATCATTATTCAACTTAACAAAAATTAATTTCAACTAAAAATATATATACAACTTGATAAAAATTAACTCTATCTAAAATATATATATATATATATATATATATATATATATATATATATATATATATATATATATATATATATATATATATATATATATAATGCAGTCCTATGTTTACAGTAACGCCATAAAACTTGAATTTTTGGGGAGTAACTTCATAATTATGTAGTGGCAAACCTGTTTTTTACTGTCAGATATGCGCTCTTGCGATTTCAACTAACAATTATTACAAAAATCAAAATAAATCGATCACTTAAAATCATGCTGACATAGCATTACGTTTATTTACTAACTAATCTTATTTTAAACTACAAAAGATGTTGAAATGTTTGCCTTCTTCAATGCACAGTGCAACACGTCTGTTCATGTTATCAAACACTTTCTGTAAAAGGTGAGGTGTAACGTTATCACATTCTTTCACAACTTTTCTTGTAAATCTTCTAGAGTATATGCAGCGGTGTCTTAAGAATGGTGTTTAACCATGAGCCACATAGGGTCGGGCATTATCCTGCTGAAAGTAACCGTATTGCAGTTCGTTGTCATCGACTTGATCGATGAACCAATTCAGAATGGTGTTCTAGTAGTGATAGCCTCTTCAAAAAAATGAGACCGATCAATATCCTTCGCAAAAGAGCTAGTCAAATGACGCTTTTGTGCCACTTTGGAATTTGAGATGTTACTGTTATGTTCTTATAAGATACCCTTCGACAACGTTCATTAATATGAAAGACGAGAAAAAACAATTTTCATAGCTATGAAGGACTACCATGAACCTACGAGCCTTGAATTATGGAGTAATCATGCAAACTATTAATCTATCGAGACTGGCTGAACCTAAGGGCTAAACAATTGGGACGCACCTATACTTTCGGATTAAAAATCGCACTTTTTATCATGCAAAATAAGGGAGATATGAGTATTTAGAAAAATCTTAATAACGACGTTTCTACCAATACAACCGGGGCGTCGGCGTCGGAGTGGCGATGTTCTGTCTAATGCATTCTTGACTGGTAGCAACTACGTCATCACCCCACAGGACAACATGTTTACAAGCGTTTCTCTTGTAACGATATGTATTTTAAACAGACCATTTTGACAAATCAATTTCTTTTATTATTGACTATTTATAACCTGCTAAATAAAATAAAATACTACATAAATAACCCAAATACACCTCAATGACTTAAGGGGGCCTCTAACAGCCATCATGTAGGGCATGTGAAAGAGGAGATCTGTAACGAAAAAAAAAGATTTTTACACACCCATTGCTGAGGTATGTTAATAGATATTTTGTAATATCGCAGTAATATTGCACAATTTTTTTTAATATTGCATAAATATTGAAAAATATTACACCCAGTGCAGTCAAATTAAAAAATAGCGTAGGAAAGTTCAGTTGAAGTCATTGGATTTTTACAGAAGTCTTCCTTGAGGGCTGTTAAATAACCTCCTAAAAGCCACCGCCTGTAGGTGGTGAGCTCGAAGAGATAATGAGGGTTGACTACGCACGTTTGAAAGTCCATTGGTTCTCCTTTACAAAAGGACCATACTTATCATGGTTATTATACAGGGTATGGTTTTATCAGCTCTTAATGTGAATACTGCATGTTATTTAAATCTCCGAAAATACGCTATATCATTTCTGGATAAACCGGAAGTGGGCAAAAAACGGCTACTCAGAAAATACTTAAAAAACTAAGAAGCAGACTGGCGAACATCGCATTACATTATCTCAGTTAGTTCAAAAGCTATATAGGTATATAAAGAGTCAAAATATAACGGGACACTCGGTATAATTCCACATGAATACAACACAACATTATTACTTATGTTAACCAAAACAAAAACAAAAAATGATGTTACCGAGGCTGTACGTGTTAAAAATCTATATACCGAAGTATGAAATTTTCCTGCTTTCCGTACTGTGTAACTCCAAAACTGTTAATTATAGAGCATTGTAGCCACAGAGACTTTTGATCAGAATAATGTAAACTAAAACGTATCACAATTTCAGCTAATTTGACCGGTATCCAATATCCGTAAGAAACGCGTGGGGTTCTTTGCACAACGGCACTCATTAGGCTTGGTGCGTTCCTGTACACAATATCCCGCAATCTGCATCAGTTCATTATTTACTAATATTGTTAATGCTAGTTGTTAGGCTAATTCCTATGCATTTTCTGTTACATGCTTATTAAAAATAATTATTAAGATTGTTTGATTAAAAAAGTAAAAATTCTTATAAAACGAACAAATAAATAAAAATATCTATTATAACACGTTTATTCCTCATCAGAAATTTAAAATCGTGTATTAGGATAGCAGAAAAGGCTGAGGGTGGGGTTGCTGGTATCCTGATAGCTACATTTACTTATTGGTTACACTCGTATGTATACATTGTGACACAAACTGTAATATCATCATTAATAGTGCTACTGATTAACAGATGGCGTCAAATTCAAGTTTGTTAAAAGTTAAACATTATTTTAAGTTATTTTATAACAATTTTTAATAAGTATATAACGGAAAATCCATAAACGATAACGTAACAATTATTTATCATTAAGGCCCGGTATTTCCACCTCAGTATAAACCTATCCTGGAGATAAACTTACGTATAAGTTATTAGCGGGTATTTCGATCTCAGTATAATATTTATCCTTACGATAAGTCTCAGTTAAATTTATACGGTACTTTTTCTCTGGATAATGTGCTAACTGGCAGATAAGTTTTTAAAATCTTTGTCAGAGCCGCCAATATTTTTGTTATTGTTGATTTTCTTTTTACATTTTCTTGCGAGTCTAAAAAATGGACAAAGATTTTCTTGTTTTATTTTAAATCACATGACGAAGATTTCTCCCTATTACATATAGTTTCAATGTTGTTAAACGACGTACAGATAATTTGGAAAAATGTAGTAGCAATTGTAGACCTTTTGGCGCAAATAGATAATTGTTTGCAGCATAAAACAACTAGGCTTTGCTGTTTTTGCATTTTTATGTTATGGTTGAATTTTAAAAGATTTATATTAATTATAGAAATAGTGCTGTAACACCCTTGGACGGAGATTTTTTGGTATTTGCAAAACAACAACTGTAAAAATTATAGAACGCGTTTGTGATGCATTAATGTATTTAAGAGAACAAATAATATATACCTACCACGAACTCAGAACGAGATACATACAACTCAACAGAAATTTTTTCAGATTGCAAGATTTCCAAGAGTTAGTGCTGCAATTGATGGCACGAGTTAGGATGCAATTGCCCGGAGGTTATACAGCAGAAAATCTTCAATGACGAAAAGGCTACTTTTCTCTGAATATACAAGCGACTTATGATGCTTCTTTACATTTCACGGAAATTGTAGTATGTTAGTCTGGTGCTACACATGACAACACCACATTTGCCAATTCTCTTTTATTCGGAAGATTCTAAAATGGTGAATTTAATAGGGGATAGTAATTATGCTCTCAAGAACTATTTACTTACACATGCAGCTGAACGACAAAATAAAGACCAAAGACTTTTTAATAAATAATACATAAGATCCAGGAACATCATTGAAAGAGCTTTTGGCATATGGAATAGACAATTTCCTATTCTATCCATATGCAGATTAACGCTTATACAAAAAATAATAGTTGCAATAGCAATCTTACACAACATTGTTAATATACGCAACAAAATAGAGCTTTCTGAAGAATATAATAAAATTGAGATTGCTGAAAATAATAACGAAATAGTAGTAGTTTTTCACTCATTTTCGCAGTAACAAAATTTTAATTTTCTCTGTTATTAGAGTTAGCAATAATGATTGATAGTAAAATATGCCTTCGTTATAACAAATAAAGCAGTAAGAAATCAAGACTTTAATGATTTTTAGCTGTTAAATATTAAAAATAAAAACAAAATTGTAAATGTGCAAACTTCAGGTAGGAGATATCTAACTGAAAGATTATTTTATACTCGACCTACATTGAAATACCCGTTTGTAATTATACTTCGAATTATCTGTAGGATAAACATATCTGCTGGATAGCTATACTACAGTTTATACAGAAGATGGAAATACCGGCCCTAAGAACATTAATAAGAAAATAAGAGAAGCAGGTGTGTCTCCAAGAAATCGTACTGCGCGCCATCTAACAAGGTAATTGTTGTTTAATTTCCTGGAAACACTCCTGCTTCCATTATTTTTATTAATGTTCTTAATGCTAATTGTTACGTTATGGTTTACGCATTTTCTGTTATATACCATAGACAAAGAATAAATATAGAATGCTAACGAGGTATGAGCAAAATGTGAATTGTTGGGCGGAGCCATTTTGATACACTTAAAAGCGGGAAATTTAAAAATGTAAACAAACCCTATAATTCTGTCAACATGCCGTGATTATAACCTATTTGTTAAAAACACAAACACATTTGTTTATTTAACTTATTTGCGGTTAAGAAAAAATAATACAATGCAGATTTATAAAAATTTATACATTACATGTTCGTATTGGATTTACGTAATACAAAAATACTTAACATTACTGATGGTGAAATAAAATTAATTAATTTAATTGTTTTCTTACGTTAGGTCCCTGTATTTTGTTTGTAAGTGTTTTACTCAAATTATATATTCTAATTTTGCAATAATATAATATTATAGTTTTGCACAAAATGCTTACATGATTATCTATAATATCAGTGTCATGTAAATGGTTACTTCATTCGAGGAAAAAAATTAACATATTAGAATAAAAACTATTGTAAATATTAGCAACAATGCTATCTAATAATTTCTTATTACTGGGTAATTTGTTGTCAAAATAAGTTACAATTCTTCCGAGTGCTTTTTCAGATATCATACATATTTTTGTAACGCCAAGTGATGGTACTATTAATCCTCCTAAAAATTATTAAACAATGTAATAATCATTAAAAAACAAGTTAATATATTTAATTACCTTTGTTTTTCCGTAAAAACTTGGTGATAACATCTGCTTGTTTTTAAGTGCTGCGATAATTTCATGTAACGAACTGATTTGTTGTTTTAAAGTGCTTATTTTTCGCCTAGCTAAGTACAGTTTTTTAGAAGAACGTATACCTCTCTTTCGTGATTCTACTAATTTACGTTTTTGCTTCCTTGGATTTATACTATAAAACAATTTATTAAAATATATATCATGAATATTATATCTTGTGCATACTTTTAAGAATGTATTGATCGTATAAAAGTTGTTTGTCGCCTACGTTTTGTTGAAGTAGATGTTGAGCTCGAGAATGATGATATTACAGCTGCTTCTAAACTTGATCTGCCAGTAAAATGATTCATTACATATCATATCAGTAATAAATAAAAAGATATTTCAGAGTTATGTAGTTAAATAACTAAAAGTTACTAACTGGAGGTAAATGCCACCAAATTAAAACTACACTAATCACATACCTTTCTATATTTTCCTTCTGATTTGGTGGAACTTTTCTTTTTCTTGATGCTTTCTGAAATTCTGAGCTTTTTACAGTTTTTTCTCTGTAAGTACAAAAATTAAATTAATATTTACTAATATACTTATATGGTGGACCATTACTTTACACTGCCAACACTAGAACTCGAACTTGATATTGTAAGAGTACTACTACCATCCTTTGTTTTTGTAGTGGTTTTTACTATTCCAGACGGTCCTGGCTGTGGCTGTATTATATCATCGTCACTTGATGATGTTGAATATTTTACTACAATCATAGGTTTAATACAACTACTATTATTAATCACAATTAATTACAACTTACTTTCTACACTTTGTAAATTCTTACAAGGTAGTACCGCCTCTTTTAAAAATTTCTTTTTTGAGTTTTCGGAAATAAAAGTATCTTCATCTTTAAAATGTTCAAAACAAATGTACATTATTTTATGTAAAGAATACTCAGCACTCATTCCCAATATCTCCATATATTGCTTAAAGTTTGCTTTGGGTATCCTTAAAAGTATAAACAAAATCAGTTTATTTTTGCTAAAATGCAACAAGCACCTAGGTACCTAAATCTAATTTTACAAACCTGTGAAATGTAATAGATGACTCCAGTGATTGTAATCGCCGTACATTTTTACAAGATTTTATGCAACAAGACATTTTTTTTATTATACACAACCAACACAAGACAAAAATGTACAATAAAACTTTTAAGGTTATGTGAATAATCCGCATGAAAACCACGTGGTAATCAACGAAACGCAGCTATCTCTGTTAGTTGTTTCATGGTTCTTTATCACAAGTGCGTAAAAATGGCTGCCCCCATGAATTCCTTTCTAATTTGCATTCGCAAACGTTCATACTCATTCTATATTCCCTCTTTGTCTATGTTATATACTTATTAAAAATTGTTATAAAATAACTCAAAATAATTTTTAACGTTTAACAAAGTTAAATTTGAAACATTCTTGAAAATCTGTAAAACTGGACGCCATCTGGTAGCCAGTAGCACTACTAATGCAACTGGTGTCTGTCAATGGCTACATACGGGGGGCTCTTCAATATGTCAATGTAGCTACCAGGATTCAAGCAAAACATCCTCGGCCTTTTCTGCTATCCTAATACACGATTTCAAATTTCTGATGAGGAATCAAGTTTTTATAATAGTAAGATTTTATTATTTTTATCTATTTGTTCGTTTTATTAGAATTTTTACGTTTTTAGCCAAACAATATTAATAATTATTTTTATCCACAATCACTATATAATAAGGTAATAATTGAACTCCTTGCCAACGTATAATGTGGTTTATAAAACTCTAGGGTTTCTATACATAAAACACATGGAATTATAATGATTGTTGAACACACTAGCAACCAGTAAAGCAAAGGTACTACGACAAATGGAACACGAATAATGATTTTCACTTGTAATATACCAAGTGCATTGATTATTGCCGGAAATTTTTTGAGTGACATTTCTGCAACGTCATAATTGCACGACACGAAGTGGAGTGAAATTACGTTGCAGAAATGCACGAAATCAAAATTTCCAGGCAGAATCAATGCACGAGGCTGTATTCGGTAAGAGAATCGCACGACGCACAGAAAAAATGCATTTTGATTAATTGGTTTTATGTAGCTATATATGTTACAGCTATATAATTACATATTTTACATTCAAATTGTCTTTTGGCTTTAAGAGGAAGTGCATCTGTTTCCTGTGGCAATATATATTGAGGCTCGTATAATTTATCGATATTAGTTAGTTCGTGCTTTTGTGGATCACTAGGATTATCAAAGAGCTTTTCTTCACTTTTATAAGTATGAATCTCATTTTTGGTGTTTTGTATTATTTGTGATTCTGTCTTAATATTCATTTCTTTTTACATTGTGATGGTTACCTGATGATCAACGTCCATCACTTCAATTTTGATAAAAAACCCGCAATAATCAAAAAGTAATTTCACATAACAAATATTATAGTAGAGTGCTTTTAACCAGTTAAAATAGTATATAGGTAGTAAGTAGAATTATGACTGAAAGTGTTCCATTTCTTTTAATAGCTGTGCAGAAGCCTCGCTATGAATACTGTTTCAACTTCAAAATATTTCATTCAACATATATCATTTTAAATATGTAGCATTATCCAAAAGTTTTTTGCTATCGTGCTTCTTATTAGCTATTTTATAAACTTGAACTTTTCTGAGTAGTAGGTTGCACTGCTACCATCTAAGGCTACCATTGTTGAAAATTAGATTCATTCACAGGGTGATTCCGAATTATCCGATTTTATTCTCTGACCTGAGTGCCATCTCTGAATGAGATTTCAAACTTAAATAATAAAAATATTTAACAATTAAAGTGGTGAGAAACCTTTTAAGCAGCAAACTTATATGCAGACTTTTGCTATCAGGGAGTTATGTATTCAAAGCGAATGAAATTGGGTTCATTATGGACTTTAATTATTAAACTAAATAATTTAATAAACAAACTAGATATAAACTCATAGTACACGTATAATTTAATAATTTGTTCTCGAAGGCAGTAGAATAAATCAAAATAGATATACATTATTTACTGCTTTATCTTTCTCGCAAGAATTTGTATTCATAATGAGTTTTAATCAGCGCAGGATTTACGTATAAGCTACACAAGCTATAGCTTAGGGCCCCACATTCTTGGATGCCCCCAAAGAAAATTGTCCGAGTGAGCAATGATTAAATAAAACTGATTTTAAGTTAAAGATTTATTATTTCACTATCTATATACTTCTTAATTGTATTTCAGTTTAACCCTCTAGATTTCCGAAAATCATATTTGGCGCTGATATACAGTGTGTCCACGGATTGAGTTCACAAGAGGGGAAAATTTTTTATTTTTAGTTTTATCGAAAAATATCATTCTTGATACAAAGTTTTGCTTGTTGTAAGACCCCAGAAAATTAAAACAAATTCACGTTTTATTTTACCTGCTTCATTTTATAGTCAATTTTCTGTGAAACCATATGAAATTTTGCAGTTCAAAAGAAAATTTTCACAGAAAATTGACTATAAAATGAAGCAGGTAAAATAAAACATGAATTTGTTTTAATTTTCTGGGGTCGTACAACAAGCAAAACTTTTTATCAAGAATGACATTTTTCGATAAAACTAAAAATAAAAATTTTTCCCCTCTTGTGAACTCAATCCGTGGACACACTGTATAATATCCGGACTTATAAAGGGCCCCATATCTCAAATAGCTTAGAACCTTATCAAGTCTAAATCCGGCCCTGGTTTTAATTAATTTTTCTTAAATATAATAACAGCTGGAAATAAAAAAAGATGCGCGATCCATAGTTTCTCGCCAAGATTTTGGACGAAGGATAATAATGAAAGATTTAAAACATTAAATTTGATGAATAAATATTCTGGATGAAGAAATATCACCATCATCCTCTTACGCTGTCCCATTACAAGACATCAAAAGTTGAGTTTAGTTGAGACTCATAGTTAAAATAAATCAAAACATATTATTTACTGTTTTATTATTCTCGCAGGAAATTGTATTCATTATAATAGGTTTTAATTAACAAACTAAAATAATTTAATAAACAGTTTTATATATAATGCAATAACAGCTGAAAATAAAATCACGGCCTACTAGATGATGAATATGAATGTTATGCTGCGTATACTGTATTCGAGGAAGGAGCGGAGTGACCACATGCAAACTGCCTGATAGGGGTGGAGTTAACACAAGCCCTTATCAAGCTGCACAAAACTTGTACTATTCCGGCCGGAACATATCGCACGATTTTATCAATAGGCTGATTTTTCTCAAATTTTATGTGAATAACAAAGACTTTTCATGACATGACACAATCTCATAGGCGCGTCCAAAATAACCATTGCAATGAAGATAATAGAGTATTAGTTGTTTTTATTATCAATATAAAAAAAGGTTTATTTTGAAAAAAGAATTTATATCAAGATACATACTTTTGATTTACAAATTACGTATTTTATGACGTACATATGTAATTTAAAGAAACATAATACAACATGCCACTGGATGTGACAGCGCTTACCAAGGGAAAAAGATTTTACTGCCGGAATAGTACATCTGTCGTACGCTGTTTGCTGTCCATGCAAATCTTTGAATTCCCATTTGGGTCATTCCATCTCAAGCCATCTTTTTGGGTAACCTTTGACAATGTTAATAATTTTCGAGTTTACTGTCTCCAGCCTTACTTTGTGAAACACCATAATCATGAAATATAATATAAATACAAAGATTAAATTAAACTGTTGTGTATCATAAACCAGAATATTATATCTAGATAATAACAACTGTCACTGTCAAAGGACTCAGATTATTTTGTATAATTTGCTGGTGTTATAATACATGAGTTAAAAATTCCAAAGGCACCTTTGATGGAGTTACGTTTTGCTCGTACTATATTATCTGATTCTTTGAATTACTTAGCAGTTACTAACATTTAAAGTGAAACATGCACCCAGACATCATAAAACTTCGAAGCTCCATTACTAAATAATCAATAAAAGATGCACTCATGTTTTTATGCACTTTAGCAAAAGTTGAAAAAGCAAACATAGAATACATATAATTGATAACTTTATTGAAATTATATTATTTATTAACAATATAACAGCATTAATTGTATTAAATAACTTTTTTTTAATTGAAAAAGTCTCCAGCTTCGATGGATTAGTGGTTTGTATGTTGTGTACCTGTGGTAAGTCTTCGAATAAAAAGCTTGTCTTTTACATTTTATATTTTCATCTGTCCACACTTTAGAAAAGGTATGGCCAACGTACACCCATGTCTCATCAAGAAAGTATATTGTCCGCACTTTAGTTCTGTACTCTTCAAATGTACGCAAATACTGTCTACGCCAGGTCACAGTATCTTCTTCTCCAATAAAATACTTTTATTTTGCAACGTCATACAAGTGTTGTGCTGTCAACAAGTGTATTAAAGTGCACGTTATATTAAAATGAAATGTCTTACCGAAAATTAAAATTTTTAATTGTATAAAAGAATGAAATAAATAAAGATTAGTAAAAGTTTCACAGTTTTATTAAAATACAACCTGACAATATTGTTTCGACAGCTACGCTGTCATTATCTAAGGTAATATAATTATAAACAAACACGTCGATAAGGTAGATACAAAAATAGGTAACTAGATAAAATAATAATAATAATCATAATTAAATATCTAATACTTCCAGCAACGGAGAATTACTGAGCTCAAGTTGTTCATTCATTAAAGGTACCCTGAGTTTGTGTTTGTATATCTCACAGGCTTCTAAAATGTCTAATTTGCGTTTGTTATTACAAAAATGTAGGAATTTAATATTATTTTGAAGAGTCATTGTGTGATTTTGTTCTAAAAGGTGTTTGGCGTAATTCGATTTTTCAGGATGTTTATTTTTATAATGACGTACGTGTTCTTTATATCTTATGTCAAAATTTCGAAGTGTTTGTCCAATATATACCGAACTACAAAAAGAACAATTTAAACGGTAAATGCCCGATTTCATGATATCATGTGTTCTGTCTTTAGCATTAAATAAAAATGAAAAAGTGTTAGTGTTGGTTTTAAATGTTATTTTATAATTGTTGGTTTTTCTTAGTATATGTGCAATTTTTTCTGATATTTTGCCAAAATATGGTATAGATATGTAATTTGTGTCTTCTGTTTGAATGTCAATGGGATATATTCTTTTGATAGCTAACCTATAATCTTTTTGTTTAATTAAAGTGTCAATCATGTTCGGATTATAATGATTTGCATGTGCTAGTTGTTTAATGGTTGATACCTCTTTGCTAAAATCTGATTTTGTTAGTGGAATAGTTAAAGCTCTGTGTACTAATGATCTGTAGGCTGCTATTTTATGTGGTTTATGGTGACAAGATTCATTTGGTATTGCACTGCACTTTTCCATTCGCCTGAAGTGAACGTTGCCAAGTTTCTATATTGGCGGTAACTAAAAGTAGCTTAAATTTTGCCATTGTTAAGAATCTTTGATTTAATAAAGCTATAGAGAAAGTAATTGGAATTTAGTTAAATTATTTTTGAAGTATTCAAAATATCCAATAAATGAGAGGGTTAAAAAATTATCCTGAAGAACTTCAAATTATCCACAAATCGAAGAATTATCCGCAAATCGGTAGCACTGGTAGATAGTAGATCTAAAAGCAAGTGAAATATGGATAAATCACGATAAATCAAACGTTTACATTAAGGGTTGCCAGATTTATTAAAAAGCAATGCACCAAACTGATATAAAAATCGCCAATAAATATAGATGGCGTTACAAAGCAACAAAAATCAAAATCTACTAAGGGTCCATCTTTCCATCTCCGTAAACTTTATCTGACACTGACAGTTAATTGTTGAGTAAGTTTCGGAAAGGGAAAATCTTTCCGGGAAAGGCTTTCCAACTGTGAAAAAATATACAAGGTGATCTATTTGAAATCACAAAGCTGCCCTATTCCCGAGAATACGTACGTCATTTCTGGATAAATCGGAAGTGGAAAAGAAAGACGAATACTAAAAAAAAACTAAGAAGAAGACTGGCAAACACCGCATTCTATTGTCTCAATTACTTCAAAAGTTATTTACGATTATAAAGGGTCAAAATATAATGAGACACCCTGTATAATTTCACATGAATAAAAAGAATTACCTGCGTTAATCAAAACAAAAACAAAAAATATACCTAAAAAATGACATTACCGAGGTTGTACGTGTTAAAAATCCATATAGGTATCGAAGTATGAATTTTTCCTGCCTTCTGTGCTCTGTAACTCCAAAACTGTTAATTTTAGAGCTTCGTATCCCTGGAGACTTTCGATCAGGATAATGTAAACTACAACATATCACAGTTTCAGCCAATTTGAATGGTATCCAATTTCCGTAAGAAATGTGCGGAGTCCTTTGCACGAGGGCACTCATTAGATTTGGTGCGGCCCTGTACATAATTTCCCGAAATCCCATCTATTCACATTACACTAACATTCATAATGCTAGTTGTCAGATTAATTCTTATGTATTTTTTGTTACATATTTATTAATAGTAATTTATTGTATAAGGGTTTTAGATAGCATTTTATTCACGCAAGAATGTTTAAACGCGAGAGCTTGCTCGAGCGTTTAATTTTCTTAAGTGAATAAAATGCATCTAAAACCCGTATGCAATACAATGTTTTATCCACAATCACACTCATTTAGAATCAGAATTGCCGAATTTTATCAAAAAATTATTTGACATTTTACTGCGACGGCGGATGTTACCTTGAGAATCGCACGACGATGCCGAGAACCAATAGAAAAATTCAAATTTGAATTGTATCCATGACAATCACACAATTTTCCCGAAAATTTATATATATATGCTACCAAGGAGTAATTTTTTGGAAATTTTTTGGAAATGGCCTTTTTTCGAAATGTTGGAATTTCCATACATCACCAGCGTTAAACGCTCCCTTTTTTTCGAACAATAGAGTCTAATTAAGACCTCCTTCAATTGTATTGTCCTTTTGTCAAGTTTTATTAGTACAACCTTTTGAGAACGATCCAGGTTTTTTTTTTAAATAGATCCATCTAGTTTAAACGCAATAGTAACAATAGCTATGACTCCGAGGTCGGTATGCAATCCTTAAAACAGCACGAAACTTACAATTTTGTCTGAGAACGTTTCAATGGGGTAATAAATCTATAACTGTTAATACAGGCTCATGAATGTTAACACCTTCAGAGATCTGTTTTTCCTACCTTGTTTCCAGGTCAAACAATACAAATAGAGTCTCGTCCTGTTTAACAGACGTTTCCCCCGATTGGTTTTACAAAAAGCAAAATGGTTTTCAGAATTTGTGAGCTTTGGACAACCATTATAACAGGTAGAAATTTACAGTATTGTTATTATTCTGTCAATGTTAAATAAACACCCTGGTTTAAAATGCAAAGGTTCATTAAAGCTTTGTCTATTTTTATATAGCATACTTTTTTAAAATATACTATAAAACGAAAAGCAGGTACTTTAAGATCGTCACGCTTTGAACGATCGTTGTCCTTTTTTAGTAACAAAGCACTCTATATTCTGATCCTATATTGACATAAATAAATGCAAATTTTTCTTAATAGATATGATTTCTTATTCAGAACCCTATTTTATTAGAGTTAAATTCACCGTAGACATGTAGTCAAATAAGAGAATGACTTCAATTTATTATTTAACTAAATGCAGTAAATACCCACTTTATCGTCATATAACATCTAAACTCTTAATTAAGGTATCGATCGACCTACCATTAAAGATTACCTGTAGAGAGGGTATATAATCAGCTAGAAATGATTTTTCCTAATATTACTGTCGTTATAAAAAGAATTTTTTATAACAAAAACGTTGTTATTATTGTTGGCTAAACTTTTATAATGGCAACTTCGAATAGGAATAGGTTTAAGCACCCTACCTGCAACCTTTTTCAGGTAACAAGTCCTCTTTATTTTTCACGTATATGAAATTATAAAATGGTGGTATGTAATTATCTACTTACTGCCTGGTAGTGTTGTAAGTTCATTGAGATTTGTTCGTATATGCAAGCAATAGAGCCGTACCTTTTAATTAAATTTCGAGTGTTAAATATATAAAGAATTCTACATTGCAGGTTAAAATATCTTATTATTATAGTCTGCTACTGACATTCACTTTTATTATTTATAACGTACATGTTAACCTTTTATACTAGATAAGTGTTTGTCCTAATATATATTGCGGTGATCTTTGAATATAAAATAAAGTACAATATGTCCACCGTTTCAAATATAAACATAAATTACATACGGTGGATTGAAATTGAGAATACAGCACAGATATTCTTCTTTATTCCTCTCAGCTAGCTCAGGTTTGCTCAGTAAAACATAAATTATTTGAATTGCGAGACTCTTATTTACTTTTAAGCTGGACAACTGCTACTAAACTCTGAATTTAAAAGAAAAGAACGCTGGATGCTTGTATTAACATCAATTAAACACATATGTAAAATTGAAAACACAAACTTTATTTAACAAACAAAATTAAAAATCCAAATGGAACGTCAAAATAAAAATTAAAAAAAATGTTATTCAAGATAATACAATTGGTAAATTGAGAAATGAATTCTCAAGTTTGGTCAAACGTTAGAAACATAGGATTGCTCAAACATAGGATCAATACTGTCATTCATTTGAACAAACCAACATAAATGAAATTTGTTTAAAAATAAAAATATTTGTCAAATGAAAATAAATTTTATATAAAGAAATTTAGTTGTTTTATTTACTTTAAATCAAATAAATTCTAAAAAGAACTTAATAAACTAAACCAAATAATTTTATATTGAGGATGAACTTTACAAGTTAATTATTATTTATGAACTTGACAAGAAACATTTATTATAACCAAACTTGTATATTACGGTATACTTTCCTTTTTTAAAAGTTAATCCTTATTATTGGTAACACAGTGACAGAACCTGTCAGCTGATTTCTTGTTTATAATATCGATACGTAAATCGATGAAGAGAAATAAATTCAATCCGAATTTATTAACAATTACTTTCACTTTTAATAATTATTGCACAATAATTAAATCTTCCTTTAATCCTCAAATTTATTACAGATATTTTATCCAGAGTCGGGCATATGTTCTGCCTTCTACGTTTTATCAACTGACTTTGTTTCAATTTGCCCCAGCTTATATAGTTTATGCCAGAACAAAAGAAAACTATGACACTTTTTCAAAACAGCGGGACGAGTAAGCCCGTGACGTCACTAATCCGGGACAGCTGATATTTTTTCTCACTAATTTTAATCTATTATTATAGGATTGTAGCCCTTGAAACGAAGATCGATAAAGTATAATACATTCATTATCCCAAAATGTATCGTAACGAAGATATTCGAGAAAAACGTTTGACAATGTACAAAACTCATTACGATCTAATTACATATAAAATTCAACAAATCAAGGTTCATCCTTTACAAACTAGTTACATAAATACATGACACAGGTAATCCAATTGGTTTATCCATAGAAACATCTTTACAATTTAATATCAACATGATTTTACAGTACGCAATACAATGAAAAAGCCAATTGATGCATATACAAATTCCAACTTAAATATAAAATCAACATTAATCAAATTATGCACAAAATGTCCAGGATACAGTATAAGAGTCATATTAACACGAACGACAGGATTCAATACCTTGATTAATTGAAGTGACCAGAAATCTTGTAAACAAATTCAAAAATTAATTGTATTGTATCAGTCATTATAAGATTGACCTAATTAATCTATTTTCAGATAATTAACAACATGAAACTGAGCTGGTCTCCTGGAATATAGAAAAATCTATCTAACGTTGAACATCGAAATGTGTAAATTTTAATATGGAAATTACTTCTTCCTAACAAGTGGGAAACCGTTCCAAAATGTAACTTGGGTTGCATAAACATATTTGTAATCAAGCAATTTAACTAATTGATATCCTTTTTCTGAAAATGAAACCTATTATTATTATGCATGAGAAAGCTAGGTTATGTTTGCATGAAGTCTTTATTCTTACGTTTTTAATTTAAACATTAATGAACCTAACTGTGGTCCTATCTATAACCTTTATATTAATTATGCCCATGACATAGCATGTCCCTCTTTTAATTTAAATCCGATATAAAAATATTTGTATTAACGTTTCTGTTCGGTCGATAAAATTTTCAATACAGTGATTTGATATCACCTCAATATATTTGAAATATTTATTAAACTAGGGATCACATTTAATCAATTCAGAAGAACAACTGAGATAACAAATGAAACAGTAATCAGAATAAGGATAAAAGACCGTACTTTCGACGACTAACAAATAAATACAAGTTTCCCTTTCATCGTAATTATTATTACCTGTGTGAACCAGGGTCGTTAGAACATGGTTATTCTAGTTAATATATATAAGCTTTTAAGTTGGTTAGTTAAAACGGAAAGAGAAATTTTTACCTGACTTATTTTTATTAAAGAAACTATTATCGTTCGGGGCTAATATGAAATCCGATTGTTACAAACGCTCTCGCGTGACGTCACTTGACAGGATAACACACTAAAAAAAAAAGGAGGTGCGGATTTTGACTGCGGCTCGAGTGTTTCTGAAAAGAATGCATATTTATTACGGCGATACGTTAATTGGTCAACTCTCGTCGTCGTTGGTAGGGCAATAAATCTTTAACAATTTTTAAGAACAACGGCTGTGAGGACTGGGGCGAGATGAATCTTGTCGCCGATATGATTCATCTTGCAATCCACGAATGACGATAATGCATCCGCCCGGGGTCGTTTATTGTATAAAAGCCTTCGATTCTCACAAAATCATCAGTTTTAAATTCGGCAGCATTAGCGCTATTATTTGACGGTCAGTTACACGATTGCGTTTATTTCTAATAGTGATTTTGTTTCGACATCGCCAAACAGGTATGTTATTATTATTATTATCGTGAATAATTATTTAAATTATGTGTGCGTACGTTTGTTTTACCTTAGACAAAATGGAATTGTTGCATCAATTGAACAAACCTTCAGGCAGCCAAAAACCAACCAAGAAATTATTTCACTACAGAATTAAAGAAATAATACCAATATTGCGGTTTAAAAGCGTCGTTTGTCGTGATAAACGTCATAGTGTGATTATCGAGACAGACGCTCACGTCACGTTTCTACCCAAGCGGATCAGCGATAAGTTAACAGATGAACGGGTTAAGGAAGTTAATGAGAAGCTAACAACTAAAACAATTTCTCTGGGTCTGGTGTACTTGGGAAAAACAGGCTGATATGATGACTGCATGTTTGTCGAAACAGATAAGGTACGGGGAAACATCAAGTTTACAATAAACCCCTTTTTAATGCTCTATTGTTGTTGTTACAGCCCCTGGAACCGCAAATAGAAAACAGAGGTCAGTCCTGAAGTCCTCAAGCTTCAGCTTTCATCACCAGCAATCTATCTATCAACATTTGATTTTATTATAAATTAAAATGTAGTCATAACAATATATTAATAAACATAATTTTAATTCCTATTTAGCATTATTATTTCTTCTAGAAAAGATAGAAAGAGTACAGGGTGCGTGAGAGAGAAAGGTAGCAGAACTTGTAGGTAGTAGCGAGAAGGAGAAAAATTCAAATCTGGGAAATCCAAGATGGCGACTTTAAGAATGACACATTTAAAATGACAGCTTCAAAATTGACAGATTTAAAATGGCAGCTTTAAATTGACAGATTTAAATGGCTGACGCAAAATGACAAATTTAAAATTGACAGATTCAGTAATTTGACAGTTTCAAATTTAACGCCACATGTTGTGATATAAAATAGCTGCAGACTCTAATTGAAGGGTCTCTAATACAGTTCTCTTTTTACGCGACCTCTACATATGGGTAATACAGATTTCTTCATGACGCCCTCTAGTAATAGTAGTACACAGTTTGCCGGTATTTCTTCATGACGCCATCTATTGACGATACACTAGTTGTTGGTAATTCAGATTCCCGTAATGGCGGGCGTGGTAGAATGGCGCCCGACGTTCCAAAATGGTCTCAGTCAACCAATCAGAGAATAGTAGGCGTTTTCAAAATGACCGCTGTCAACCAATCAGAAAATAGTAGGCGTGTCATCCAAGATGGCGGCGACCAATCAGAAGCAAGGGTAGGAGCCATGCCATTGGCATGCCAAATGGCATGTCAATTTCCGTCTGGGTCAGGTGCCGCAATACCTACTGTTGATAGAAGATGTGATATTGCCGGCTCAAAGTGAGATGGTTGTCGAGGCAGGTTTGGATGGAGATCTTCGGGTAGGATGTGTGCGAATGATGGAGTCTGTCTGTGATAAGAAGATCCATAGTGGCATACTGGTGGGAAAAGCGCTGATCAAGGTTGGAAAGATAGTACCGGTGAGAATTATGAACGTTAATATGGATCTGGTGACATTAAAGAAGAGCACCTTTGTGGAACAGTGTGCGCCAGTATTCCGAGTAGCCAGGTGTATGACTGATGTTCCAAAACCAATGCCCAAAGACCATGGTGAAAAATCAGCGGGTATAGTTACTAGTTCGTGCAAAGACCTTAACAGAACGGAAGTGAAAGAGGTACAGGGTTTGGTTCACCGATACCAAGATATCTTCGCTCTTGACGATACCCAGAAGGGACGAACTAATATTGTGCGACATAAAATCAATACAGGGAACTATGGGCCAGTCCGACAGCAACCGAGACGTCTACCTCTAAGCAAGGCGAGCTGAAGCCGAGAAGATTATAACCGATATGGAAGAACAAGGGGTCATCGAACCATCCAGCAGTCCATGGGCATCACCGGTGGTCCTGGTCAGTAAGAAGGACGGGTCAAAGAGATTTTGTGTGGACTATCGGCAGCTCAATAACGTGACCAAGAAAGACAGCTATCCCTTACCACGCATCGACGACACGTTAGATACCCTGTCTGGTTCACGATGGTTTTCGACTTTGGACTTGGAGAGTGGTTATTGGCAAGTTGAAATGAAACCTGAAGACCGGGAGAAGACCGCGTTCACTATTGGTTTCGGACTATGGCAGTTTATGGTTATGCCTTTTGGTCTATGTAACGCTCCAGCCACCTTTGAGCGTCTAATGGAGACCATCCTGAGGGGGTTTTCGTGGAAGACTTGCCTGGTATACCTAGATGATGTGATTGTAGTCGGAAAATCATTCAACGAACATTTGAAAAATCTAGAGGAAGTGTACCGAAGACTGCATGCAGCCAACCTGAAATTGAGTCCGAAAAAGTGCCACATATTCCGAAAGAAAGTGAAATATCTCGGGCACGTCGTATCACAAAGTGGAGTGTCAGCTGAATGGAAGCGCGTGGGAGAAAGGCGTGCCTGGGAGGCCGTCAGCCCTTTCAACAGAACCCTTAAAGCATATTGGGCGCAATGGGAGTCCTTGAAGGTGGAAGACGATCTCCTGAAGCGAGTACTGGAGAGTGAAGATGGCACCACCATTAGGTCTCAGTTTGTGGTTCCAAGGAGCCGAGTGGCTACAGTATTGCGACATCTCCATGGCGGTGCCTCAGGAGGACACTTCGGTGTGAAGAAGACCTTGGAAAAAGCTAAGGAGCGTTTTTATTGGGTCAATTGTAAAGAAGACGTGGAGGAGTGGTGCCGGAAATGCGAACTATGTGCCACTGGTAACGGACCCTTGGGGAAACGAAGAGCACCTATGAGGCAATACAATGTGGGTAGTCCCCTGGAAAGAACAGCTATAGATATTGCCGGACCATTTCCCGAAACCGACGATGGGAATAAATACATCTTAGTGGCAATGGACTATTTTACCAAATGGCTACAAGCATATGCCCTACCAAACCAGGAAGCTGCGACTGTTGCTGACGTACTAGTCAAAGAATTTTTCAGTCGCTTCGGAGTGCCAATGGAGCTGCATTCGGATCAAGGCCGCAATTTTGAGTCTGTACTCTTTGGAGAAGTCGGACCACACCGTTACATCCGCAGTCCGATGGAATGGTAGAACGCATGAATCGGACACTGGGCAAATATTTGGCCAAGGTCGTCTCCGATCATCAACGAGACTGGGACCAATACCTTTATCTGTTCCTGATGGCTTATCGTGCATCGGTCCACGAAACAACCGGTCAGCCACCAGCGTCTGTGATGTTTGGATGCGAGTTACGGTTACCGTGTGATCTGGAATTTGGATCCCCACCTATAGAGCAGGAGGTAGCCGGGAATGATTATGTCATCAACTTAAAGAAGAAGTTGGAGGGAATTCACGACCGAACCCGAAATAATAGTCGAATCGCGAGTGACCGAATGAAGACTACGTACGATGTGAGAGCCCAAGAAGGAGGGTTTCAACCTGGAGAGCTTGTCTGGTTATACAACCCGAAAAGACGTCGTGGCTATTCTCCAAAGTTACAGCGGAATTGGGAGGGCCCATACCAGGTGAAGAAACGAATAAATGACTTGATTTATCGCATCCAGAAATTGCCAAGAGGGAAACCAAAGGTGGGACACTCCAATCGTCTGGGGCACTATGAGGGAAACAATAACGTAGTCCCGGATCGAGAAGATGATGCTGAGATGGCTGTCAATACCGTAAGGCCTGAAGATGATCAGCCAACCTTTGGAGAATCTATGGTTGCGTTTTCCGGAACTAGAAAAGCCCGATTCGGAGTCACGACCGAGATGCAACAAGACCTCTTCCGGGTCCCTGGTGATTATTCCATTGCCCACTGTGTCTCTGAGGATCTCCGGATGGCCAGGGGGATCGCAGTAGTGTTTAGGAATAAATCTGGACGGCTGAATGAACTTCGAGAACAAAATCCCTCTGTTGGTAAATCCTTACGCTTGCCTGATCATGACCGCTCCATTTACTACTTGGTAACCAAGCAGTTTTACTACCAGAAACCGAGTTACGCCAACCTGTGGAGGGCATTATGGGATATGTGGATCGAGTTGCTTACCAGGGGTATTAACAAATTGGCAGTTCCCAAACTCGGCTGTGAGGGGGACCAGTTGAATAGGAGAATCGTTCGGAACATGCAGGAAGTTATTTTTAGAGATACGGATGTGATGATCTTAATCTGTAGCTTCGATCTACAGCCCACATCTAGGCCAACAAAGAGTGTAGACTGTTGTTTCTAATGGAACATGTAGTCGAGGTGAATACTGTCGATACCGTCACGACCCTTTCTACAGCACCCAGAGAATAAAACCTGTTCTGGGACAGAACAGACTTGAAGAGGGGGGCAGTGTAACGAATAGTAAACCCACATATGACGTCATCGAACATTCTAGATGTATGAGTCAGCAACTGTATGACTCATCACTAACACCTGCATGTATGACTCATCAACACCTGCGTGTATGACTCATCAACACCTGCGTGTATGACTCATCAACACCTGCGTGTATGACTCATCAACACCTGCGTGTATGACTCATCAACACCTGCGTGTATGACTCCTCGACGGGACTTATCTACATGACTCATCAACAGCTGCATGTATGATTCATCGGTTATGTTCTAGAACTTATGAAAGATTGAGGTCGCGGGTAGAAGGAGCTCAGTTAATGTTTAACCGTCGTATTGAAAGGTGCTCTGTATAAATAAATCAATGTTTAATGTTTGTTGTAATAATACATAAATAGTCATAAATGCATTATCTTATCTCTCCAAGCCTATTGTACAATGATTATTTACTCAGCGAATTATTTATAATACAATCTTGAAAAGAAATTAAAAAATTTAGTAAAATAGCAATTTAATAACATATCCACATTGCATATTAAGTGTTAATCTTAATATGAAAACAATGATCACTTGAAGTCGACATAACTAATTAATTTTTAATCATTAATATTTCATATCGATAAACGAATTGTTAAATCTAATAAAATGTTATTGTTCAATGGAAACCGCGAGAAAGTGGTGATTTCTTCCATCAGGAGAAAAACGTAAAGAAATATTTCTCTTTATGTTTAGTTAGGTACAGTGGCGTAGCTAGGGTGGGTGTCACCCGGGGCAGAAGTAATTGTGTCACCCCTATACTTAGACGTAAAAAAATTTATAATTCCTATAAATTAATGAAAATTTAGAGAGTTGCACAATAACACAAGAAAACAAACAATACCACAAAACAAAAACAATAATACAATAAAGCAAATCAAGTTATACAATAATAAAACAATTAATAAACTCTTTTACGACAATTTTCTTTTACATTTTAAAGTAGCAAACTCATTTATAACATCTTCAAAATCAATTTCAGATGCTTTTTCATTTTCAATAGACAATAAAGCTAAGCCGGAAAGCCTCGACTAACTCATCGTTGGTCTTAAATAGTTTTTTAGAAGTTTGAGTTTTGAGAGAGTTACTTTTTATTTAAATTCCATTAAAAATAATAGGATGAGAGAATCTTGAACATAAAACAATTCTATAAACTGTGGAATAACAAGGGATGTGGAATACAACTGTAGAATAACAAAAGTGATAACAAAATTAACAAAAAAATACATGTTTTGAACAGCGTCCGCAACGGAAGAAAGGCGTACCACTCTTAAAACCACGCGAAATTTTAAAATTTGGAATTCGTAAAACAGACAATTGTATTGTTGTTGTGGGTAATCATGGTACATCAAATGCTACCCTTATGCATCTTATGATAGTTAATTAACAAATTTGCTTAAAATTGGCTAAGTGAGTAGTACGTACAATTTTCTCTGAATTATTTAAATTGTTAACTATCAACATAAAGCATTTAAACATGCAAAAAACAAAAACTGTAATAATTCTAATTCTGTTCGTTTAGTTGGTTAATTTTATTATTTAATGCATTCAATATTGTATAGAATTATTTTGTAAATGCGATATGTTTTTCATTTGAAAGTAAGAGTCTTCAGTTGTCATAATTATAGAGAACTGAAAGTTGACGTTTTCCGAGAAACCAGCAAAATTTCCATTTTTCTTGTTTCCGTGGGTAATCTGTATCTTATCCCATACCCTTTGGAAGTGTAAAGAAATGTTCTGCTTTATTTTGTTAAAATTAGTTATTTTATTGGAGGCTAACTTTCTTAATTAATTCCTGGTTTACATTCTATTACCTAACCAGTAGCGTAGCTGAGGGGCGGTCCGTCCCGGGTGACACCATTTTAGGGGTGACACTATTCTAGGGATGACACATTTCACAAACTGAATTATTTTAGTGAATTTGTGATTTAAACACATTTAATAATTTGAATTTTTGCTCTCAAAATTGAAACGGTATATTTTTATCAGTCTTGAACAAATGTAGTTTTGTCTACATATTTACTGAAAAATCTTAAGTCCGGTTCCGCAAATTTGCGTTCTTCTTAAAATATAAACTTGTGTAGCATTTGGTGCAAATAATCCTATAAAAATTATTCTAAAAAGGTTGTGTTTCAAACTTTCTTAGACTTATAAAAAAACTTGGGTAATAAATTATTCCTTCCTCTATTTTATTTATGCACGTGTACAGTTGCGATCATTCGCTAAGGACCCCTGAGAAAATAGTGAACGCCGGTTTTTCAGTTTTTTATACAATGTACGCTGTAATTCGACCTGATTTGTGGACTGGGCAATTACAATGCAACAAAATGAAATGTTCTTGTATACTATTTTAATAAACTTACGCTTACATTGTACAAAAAACTGGAAAATCGGCGAATGTGATTTTTTTGAACTGTACATTGGTCGAAATGGCTTCTTTGTTAATACTTAAAAAAAAGTAATAAAATGTTTCGTGGTAGATCTAACTTACATATGCGTTTAAAAAACAACTTGATGTGGTTGCTAGTTTTATTAAAAATAATAATAATAATAATAATGTTTATTTCCTTTTTGACTATTACATATAGTATTGGAAATTGTCAGATTACACAAAAAAGTACAACAAAATTACAACAATATACACAATTATAACTGTATAAGTTATAACAACAATAAAAATAGATAAAAATACGTTAACAAGAAATAAATATGCAGAATAAATAAAAAGTTTGATATAAAGAGTATAAATATAGATATACATAAAATTTTTAGAGTACGTATTGAGATAATTGAAATTACATATCGTTAATATTATCGTTTAGAAATTCTTGTACTGAATAATACGCTTTCTTTGTTAAAAATATCTTGACAGTTCTTTTAAAAATATTATAATTCATATCCCGAATGTGGATTGGTAAGTGATTAAACAATCGTATGGAGTTAACAACTGGACTTCTATTGACTTGTTGTAATCGGAATGGGGCTATGTATAAGTCTTCAGAGGCACGCGTTGATACATTTGTTATATCTCGACATTTAGAAAACTGTCTTATGTGTTTTTTAATATAACACACCGCTTCTAATATATATAAGCAATGAACTGTTAAAATTTTGGTACCAATAAAGTGTTGCTTACAAGAAGCTGTCAAGGATAGCTTTAACAAACTGCGAATTATTCTCTTTTGAGATATAAATACGTCATTAATTTTAGTAGAATTTCCCCAACAAAGTATACCATACTGGATTACAGAGTGTATGCAAGAGAAGTAATAACATTTTAATGTAATGAAGCTAACAATATCACGCAACTGATAGATTATAAAATTCTGGACACTCAGTTTTTTAACAGTTTTGTCAATATGAACAATCCATGATAAGTTGCTATCTGCAAAATAACATCTGTGTGCACAATTTGTCCGCGAAAATACAAAATGCGTAGTATCTAGCTTTTCAAGGTCAAAGTCTAGTAGCAAAAACTAAGAAAATTTTCTCTATTGACTCCACGTGGACTACAAAAGCCCTGATTTGTTCAGATCGGGTCAGGCGTTTTTTTGATTGGTATACGCAGATCTGCACCCTTCAGAATCCTGAGTATATAATAAAATAACCTTCAGTTTTAAAAAAGACGACACTTGACTTGAGTTGCGGGTTCAAGACACTTCAGTTTAAGTTTCGATACAGTACAGTTGATAGAAAACGGCCGGGGTCGGATTCCTGTGCCTAGTTATTTGAAAATTTGTAGTTAATACAAAAATACCGTTGTGTAATTAGTTTTCCGGATATATAAATAAATCATATTTGTAAGAAAATAAATAGCGCATTTTTTGCTGTGTATCAGTTAAAAGATGTGTTCGATACTAGTACACTTATTCAAGTTTACTATTCGCTTGTCTATTGCCACTTACAATATAACGTAATTATTTGGGGTGGATCTGTATACTGGGAAAGAGTTTTTATTGCACAAAAGAAAATTATCAGGGTAATTTTTGGCTTAAAATCAACAGAGTCTTGCAGACCATACTTTAGAAAGTATAAGATTTTAACTCTACCTTGTATCTTTATTTTTAAAACTCTTGTAAATACGAAGTTAAATCTAATTGAATATGAACTAAATAATCAGTATCATAACTATAATACTAGATTTTGTAATGATCTGATGGTAGTTAGACACCGAACTTGCAAGTTTGAAAAGACTCCCTCTTTCATTGGAGCTAAACTCTTTAATAGACTTCATGAGGATATCAGGCACTTGCCCATCAAATTGTTCAAAACTAAAATTAAAAAAATGTTGTGGGAAAAAGCATACTATAACTACCAAGAATTTCTGGACGACTTTGTCTAATTTGTATTATTATTGCAATTGTTATTTTATCTTATATATGTATTCTGTTTTATATGCTTTAATTAATTTTTTGACATGTACATCCATTGTTTTAATGGCGTCTGTATAAATAAATATTATTATTATTATTATTATTATTATTATTATTATTATTATTATTATTATTACTATTAATTAAGAATTTGCGGTTAATAAAAGTACCGTTATACAGTTAAATATGTTTCCGGATGTTTGTGTTTTTAAAGACCAGGAAATCTAGTTTTTCCTATTAAAAGTGTAATAGCTTTAATACAGTTTATCGATAAAAATAGTTCTCGTACCGAAATACCGATAAAAAAATAAATAACTATAGACTTTATCTTCAGTGATGGAAATCTCGGATTTATAATGAAATCCGAGTTATGTGCCTTATAGATTTAGTTCGGATTTAAATAATAAGTGAGTTGTTTTAAGAAAAATAACAAACATTTGCCGATGGTTCTTAAAATTAATTTAATAAACAAATCTTATGGAAGTTTTATAGTTGCATTCAGTTACCTTATTTTGGGTGAATTCGTGAATAATAATTCACCTCATACAGACATTACGAGGGTTAATTCATTGCATCCTTGAATAATGTGGAAGCAAAAATCTACGAACATTCCAGTTTCTCCATTCGTCCAACAGTAACTATTTTGGTATGTGCAAAAGTCATTTTTGTGTAACTTAGCGTTAATTTGGTTTGTGAATTATTGACAACTACAGGTACTGTGAATTATGTATTTTTTTTAAATGTTAAATATTTATGTGAATTTCTATACAATTTTTATTCATTTTAATAGTCAAGAGCTTTTAGGTAGGGAATTATTATTTGAATTTTTGAGTTTAAAATTTGTAATCTTTTTACATTTCATTTTTTTCTTTGTGTTTTCTAAAATAAATATGATTTCAAAGTTAACTAAAACCAGTAAGACAGAACCATTTAATTATGAAAGTTTTTATTCATATCATCATTAAACTAAATTTTGACTTTGTTATAATTAATTAATATATTGCACTAAATTTATATCGGTCTGATTTCATTTTCTGATTAGTGATTTCAGACAGATTTATTAGATTTATTTGATCTACTTGATCTATTTAACTATCGTTATTAAGCTTCATAATCAGATGGCGCCCTTCTAGTATATGTTTTTGTGTTTTGAAACCTTTATCCATTCCTTTATAAATTAGACAACTGCAGAACCAATACTTACGACCTGAAATTTAAATTTTTAAAAAGAGCGAGATCTCAAGCCGGCAACTTTGAGCATTTTATATACAGTTAGTATCGTACTTTGTGTTCTAAACTAGTTTAATTAATGTGAACTTTTTGTTTGAAGGTTTAAGCTTTGTTTATTTTATTGTACAGAAAAAGTGCATGTTTCAAAATCAGAAAAACATTTCTTTTTGCTTAGTTTATATTTACTATTAGATAGCAATAATATGTAATTTTAGCTTTAAAATGATATTTCTGCTATAGAAAATATATCACTTTTCAGTATTCATGTGTATAATTTGAACAATTTATGAATTTCTATTTACATTTGTCTGTTTTACGAATACCAAATTTTAAAATTTCGCGCGGTTTTAAGAGTGGTACGCCTTTTTTCCGCTGCGGGCGCTGTTCAAAACATATATTTTTTGTTTATTTTGTTATCACTTTTGTTATTCTACAGTTGTATTCCAAATCCCTTGTTATTCCAGTTTATAGAATTGTTTTATGTTCAAGATTCTCTCATCCTATTATTTTTAATGGAGCTTACATAAAAAGTAACTTTCTCAAAACTCTAAAAAACTATTTGAGATCAACGACGAGTTAGTCGAAGCTTTCCGACTTAGCTTTATTGTCTATTGAAAATGAAAAAGCATCTGAAATTGATTTTGAAAATGTTATAAATGAGTTTGCTGCTTTAAAATGTAAAAGAAAATTGTCGTAAAAGAGTTTATTAATTGTTTTATTATTGTATAACTTGATTCGCTTTATTGTATTATTGTTTTTGTTTTGTGGTATTGTTTGTTTTCTTGTGTTATTGGGTAACTCTCTAAATTTTCATTAATTTATAGGATTTATAATTTTTTTTACATCTTAGGGGTTACACCATTACTTCTGCCCCGGGTGACACCCACCCTAGCTACGCCACTGTACCTAACTAAACATAAAGAGAAATATTTCTTTACGTTTTTCTCCTGATGGATGAAATCACCACTTTCTCGCGGTGTCCATTGAACAATAACATTTTATTAGATTTATAACAATTCGTTTATCGATATGAAATATTCATGATTAAAAATTAATTTGTTATGTCGACTTCGAGTGACCATTGTTTTCATATTAAGATTAACACTTAATATGCAATGTGGATATGTTATTAAATTGCTATTTTACAAAATTTTTTAATTTCTTTTCAAGATTGTATTATAAATAATTCGCTGAGTAAATAATCATTTTTACAATAGGCTTGGAGAGATAAGATAATGCATGTACTTCAACGAACACTGTCGCAGTCGGTCGAGTGCGGCCGAAGATAGCCCGCCGAGAAGGCATGGTAGGAGCTACGGCTGGTTAGGGGAAACAGCAACAGCGGCTTGATTCTGACATCACTGCTCTATGACAGTTTAGAGTCACTGCATCTAGTTACCTAGGCGAGGTGGTCGACCAGAGTACCGCAAACCGCCGCCATATTGGGGCAAACGAAGCACGAAATTGTTAATTATTTGTTCTGTATTGAATTTAATCAAATCCACGTTTACTTTAAAAAGGTTATTCTTATTCTGAAAGTTCAAACTTCTAATATATCAAACACGTAAAACGTGGTTTTAATTTGTCCATTATTAAAAATCACCCTTCTCTGCCCCAATATGGCGGCGTTGTGCAGTATTCTAATCGACCGGCTGGCCTAGGTGACTAGATGCAGTGACTCTATGACAATCCCCCTATCAGAGACCTCTTGTTGATCTAAATAAAATTGTTTTAATTAGATGTCAGAATTTAAAGCTTAATAATGGTAAATAGGTGCTAACCTATGACTGATGCACTTGACCATGACAACAAAATTACGTCGATATGCGGTAGGTGATTATGTCGGTAACCAATGATCCTATCGCATAATTAGATTTAATGAAATTCCGCTAGAGTGCCGGTCAATTTTTGGCACATCCCAATATATATTTATACAAATCCAAGCTGGCTTTAAGCGTTAGCAAAAATTCTTAAGGTTGTCACATGTTGTGTTAATCAGTTCTTTTTTACCTTTATTTTTTGTTATTTTTTGTTCTCATCAGTTGTTAATTAGCTCGTGTTAACTTGAAATAAACCAAAATGTTTAAAGACTTTTCAGCGACGATGCGTTCCCACCAAGAAGTATGTACTACTCATACAGATGGTCATCATAACATTTCAGAATCTGAAATAGCAGCTTCAGGAGCATTTCGTTATTCGGAACTTTTTCCAAATGACAATAAACCTACCAGCGAAAGAGCAATAGTAACATTAAAAGAACTCGAAACAAGGAATACGTCGAAAAGAAACTTTTATTTAGTGGTCAATGATATAGGAAACGACAAAATTGGCGAAGACACCCATAAAGCAAGCAGTGCAGCAAGTCGGGAATCTAGTTGCGAGAAACGTTTACCCAAAACTATAGATCAAGAGGTATTTGACACAGATCGTTCGGAGGAATTCGTAAAGGTATTTTATGTAAAGATTTTTTTGAAGCAAAATCTTATTGTTATTATTATTAGCATTTCATTTTTGATACTTCTGAATATAACAATGATACGGGAAAATGTATAGCATTTTGGAAAGCATTAAAAAAGACAGGTATACAGCCCGTCAAATGCACATTGATTGAACCTAATTCAACCAAGAAAACGCAAAAAAGAGTAGTAAACAATTTGAAAGGAGGGGTGGATGAAGAAATAGAGGCGGAAGCTAAGGAAGAAGACGACTCAGTAGAGCAAGAAAAAATGGAAAATAAAAGTAGTGAGAGGGGTAGCAGTATGTGGTATCGAGCTCTTGTAAGATTACAAAGAAGAAAAATGGATGAAGTGGCGGTATTGCATTCTTTTTTTCTAGACACAGTCAGCATAAAACAGCCATTTTGACATTTTTTATTTCAGTTTGCAGCGACATCGAAGCAATGCAGATTATGTGAACCCGAGGAATCTTACAGAGAATTTAGAAAGAAACAGCATACATTAATTTCAGAAACGGAATTAGATAACAACACAAAAGATATTATCTGTTTAAATGATTGGAAACCCAATCAAGTGAAAACCGTGTCGAGAACAACTCAACGTCAAGGTTTCTACGATCTTCTTTTGATACTTCTTGCAAATTAAATATATGTATGTCAAATTAAAAAATTCCAGTTGAAGCAGATCCTATTTCTTTGCAACAAAAATTAGTATCGGACAATTCGATAAGGCAACCGACTAATACAAACGAAGAAGCAGAACAAGAAAAAGACAAAGAAGAAGTGAGTCATAAAATTGTACGTGTAACAGATTGCATGTGTAACAAACGAAACTTAATAATACCCAACTTAAATAATTTTAGTCAGAATGTCAATGTAGAAAAGAAAGGTGCCGTTGCAATAAGGTATCGACTAGAAATCCTAGTAACATAGGTTTTGCCGATTCTGAGCACATGTATACTTTAAATTCAGAAATGGCTCTCCAGGAAGGTAATAAAAGCTAATTTAAAACTCTAGACTTTAACACCTTTACATTTTTTATGCTTTCAAAGAGGATGAATTCGTTATATTGTAAAATCGTTCCCAGAAATTGGAAAATATTTCAATTAAAACTCCAATAATTCTCCAGAATCTTAAATTACAACTAGTCTGAAATTAAAAATTTTTAAATTTAGATTTAATGAGGTTAAGTGGTAGAGCAGAGTCTGACTCAAACAGGCTCGAGCTTTTTTTCATTAATGTTATTATTTTTTAAAATTATACATCATGTTTAATATTATACAATATACATACATGTTTAGTTTTTGAGAGAAACAAAAAAAGGCATTTATTTGTTTCTCTTATTTATTATTATTAGTATTCCCTTATTATTTAAAAAAATTAAATATCTTCAATTGTAATTAGAAGCATAATACACAATCTTAAAATCTTAAATTTAAGACCACTAAATCCTTAAGTTTTAAAAATCTCGATCCCTTATTGTAAAAATCTTAAAATATTTAAATCAATAATATTTTAAAATTTAAATTAAAAACTCGATGTAAAACATCTCACCTTTAAATTGTTAAAATTTAAAATCTTAAAATATTAGATTTTAAAAGATTTTAAATATTCCCAATCTATAATATTTCAAAATTCTAATTATTTTAAAATTTTTATTAGAATTTAAAACTCAATGATCTGCGAAATTGTAAACGCTGAAAATTATGAAAGCCAATCTATCTTAAAGTAGCAAAATTTGTTAAATTTGGAAATCTGAATATCGACAATCCTAAAATCTAAATCCAAGACCACCTTAAAGATTATTATTTCCAACTCAAAATACAAAAAATATAACTGAGGGCATTAATATTAACTTTATTTGTTATAATTATTTATTAATAATTGAATAATTAATTTCTTAATTATTTATTAGTTAAGTAGTATTTATTAAATACAAAAAACATTAAAATAATATTTATTTTTGAAGACTTCTAAAGTTATAAATTATAAGGTTATGTATTTATTTTACTTGTAAATTACAAAATTCTGAACTAAATATTTTACAGCCCTATAATATATAAAACAAAAATATTCCCAAAATTCTATACTAGGAAAATATTTGAAATTCATTCATATTAAAATTTAGAAATTTCTGAAATTAGATATTTGATAAAATATAACAATTACAATATAACAAAATTATTAAAATTTAAAGAATATAAAATATTTAGTATTTATATACACATCAAATAGATTCTATGTTCACGTTAACCTAACATTTTCTGTGTACTATGGGGCACTGTTTAGCGGTGTCAGCGCGTCGTATTTTCTTGACACAGGTGGCTGTGTCTCCATTAGCGCTACTCTGTACAGTTCACAAAACTACGAGCGGTAGACGTTAAATAATTCTTTAGATGGTTTTTACATTCCATGGCTATTGCGATCTAAAGGCTTTTCGACGAACAAAAAGTTCGTCTCTGAATTCGTGAAGTCTGTCGCCTTTTTCCCTGTTGACTTTTTTGAATTTTTCTTTGAATTTTGGAATCTTATAGTACATCAAATTCTAAGAAACTTTTGGTTGAAACATTTTTTTGTATCTCTTCGGGAAAGTGGTCAAAATGACCACCGAAAATTTCGAAAAATTTTTGAAAAATGAAAAATTTTGTATTTTTTTTAATTTTTTTTAAACGAAAAATTTTAGGACTCAGAATTTTAGTTTTTATGACAACTAATGTGTTACGTGAACATTAGTTTTCAAAAATAAATTAGTTTATTAAGTATACAGTTGTTTTTGTTCGTCATGGCAATGCTAGCTCTGCGCATTTTCAACTGGTTGTATATGAGATGGTGTAACATAATCTTATATAGTGACCTTGGTAAGATGTTTCACGGTAACGTTACCTAACGGTAGTTAATTTAACTGGAAATTCTATCACTGCGGCATTCGCCATGGCACACTAAGGTTTGTCATGCAGTCACTGATCTCCCACTGATCTCCTGAATGATAGGATAATAGTTGATATAGTAACATTTTTGGCAGCAGTTGTCATATAAAAAATACAGAATAGATGAAATTGATGTTTTAGAATTTTTATTTAACGACGGACATTTAGATATGCACCCTTGATTTTTGAAAGCGCTGGCAAAGCAAGCGTAAATATCTTTTTACTAATAAAAATAAACATTAGCTTTTAGTCAGCTGCCCAACAGTTTATTCATTCCGGGTAGCTGCCAATGCCAACTCTCAGCAACTTAGCGTTCCTGAATGCGCCCTATGATTTCTCACACAATTTCCTCAAAACAACATAACCACTAATACTTTTAAAATTTCTCTTTTCTGTAGATATGTCGAAGCAGTCCACGAAAGAATGCATCTGTCAAAAGGAATGCGTATGCCAAGTTAAACAAGGAGAGGAAACCCCACAGACACCAACTTATCGGAAGTGCGAAATCTGTAGACCAGGATGCTGTTGGGAACACAAAATAAACTTGTCGAAGAAATTCTTGGACGATTTAAGATATGAAATGCATTCTAAAGAGATAAAACGAAATGAAGCAAGTCAGCTATTTGGCGAAGATGAAGAAATGCGTGAAGAAGACATAAGAGGTATATGTGTTATCTGCGGTCACGATGATTGCAACTGTAAGGGACCGGAAAAACAAATTTGTCGCAAATACTTTCAATCTATAGAATTTGATGACAGCGTTATAACACCACTACAACAGCAAAAAGAAAAGCTGGCAAAGCAAAATGTATTTCATCAAGAATTATCTAAAAAATATTCTAAAGATTCAATGCATGAAATGTGCGGCGAAGATTCTTCATTTAAGGAACTGGAAAACACAGAAGGTGTAGATAAGAAACCAGAAGTTCTAAAAGCACGGGAGGTCCATGTTTCCCGGAAATTGTTAATTAAGCCAAGACCAGAAAAAATTGCAAATAAGAAAAATCACATGCTCGAAATTGATAGGTATGGTATACCACAAGTCGTTAGATATGCTAATGGAAAATTAGGTCCTAAAAGGGTTACAAGTAAAGATATTTTATCGACTAGTACAGAATATGCTGACAACTGAAGAAGAAAATTAAATATACGTTTTTGTATTTGTTTCTTTTTGTTTGATATAAATAAATAAGTTTATAAAAATACAATCATTTATCTATAATCGCGACAAACCTTAAGTGCTCAAGACATTAAAGTATCAATTTGTCAAATCTTTAAACCGTAGAGCGCCAGGGAGCAATGTGTCAAGATATTTGAATATCAGAAGTCGAAATCACAAAGTGTGAAGACGTCTAAGCGTTATAACTCGCCTCAAGACTAATTTAGTCAAAGTATCAAAATTCAAAGCACCAAAATTCGAATACCTTAAAACAAAAAAAAAACAAACCAGCAAAAGTCGCTACTAAAATTGCATCAAATCTATCAGTGAATTAAATTGTTAAAGAATATGGTCGCCCAAGCGTTAAACCATTGGCACGTTTATGCTTTACATCATTTAACTTTGGAAATGTCTGATCATTAAATGATCTAACTGATGTAACCTCAAAGATTTTAAAAATCAATGTATCCAAATTTTCAACACATGTTAGCATCTAGACATCTAAATAGCCCAATCGGTAAAGCGTTAAATATAAAATCCTTAATTCACCAAAGCGTGAAATAGTTCAAGTATCTACATAAGCGTCAGTATTATAAGCAGTCAAATTGTCAAAGTACCAAGCCAATACGTCAAGAATCAGATCGTATCGTATCAATATGTAGTAAAGCTGTTCATAGTGTTCATGAAACGTGAAAATACTTAAGCGTACTAAAGCAGAAATATGAATACCTATACTTCAGTGGTTTAACCACCAAAAAACCAAAATTGAAATTGTCACACACTCAAAGCATGAATGCGTTGAAGCAGGTGACCAATAGCCTATAGCCTCTTTATTTCCGATCTCGCCGCTGGAGCACAAGCACCAGAACGATATTAGCGACATTGAAAGTTACCATATTTGACATTCTATTTTGCAATAAATCTTAGGTTTAATAATAGTCATGCACAAAAATATTCAGAATTTAACATTAATTTGATAACGGACAATCATGTATGTAAACACGATCATAGTAATATAGTATACACCTATGCAATTGTAATGTTTAAACAACGTTTTCCTAAAGTGAAGTAACAATATGCATGTGCATTATCTTTATTAAAGTTTGTGCCAGGTTTGGTCCATGATGTCGTTACTATTTGAAATAGAGGGGCTATATAATAATAGCCAAGACGTTAAAAGTGTTATTAAAGGTAGATACTTACAACTACGGATCCGCAGGCGGATGTCATACGATTGGTCGATTTGACTCAAACCGACCCGAACCGACCAATCGTGTGACATCCGCCTGCGGATCCGCTGCTGTGAGTACTTACCTAGAGTCAAGGGAACAATTTAGCTAATTAAGCAAAGTCGCTTCCTGCAAATCATGGTGCCAGAAATCTTAAATTGGCATTAGTTTGAAATTGTTTTAAATGTCAAGCAATGTTACAAATAGATACATAACAAAAACTAAATTTTCCTAATCGACTAAACAATTTTTTTTTAATTAAAAAATAAAATGATGCAGATGTTAATTAATTTTTGGCATGTAAACACCAAAATAGAAAAAAAAAAATAGTAGAGCTATAAAATACACTGGTTTTATACATTTAAACACACTTGTCCATTACATTTTGGCGCTAGAATCGTGCCTTATGATGCTTGTTTTCTAACATTCTATTAAACTTCCTAAATTTTTATACTTTATCTCAAAATTAGGAGGAGTGAATTATTCCCGCAAAATAGCGCTGCTGTGGTCGGTTCTTACAAAATCAAGTTGAAACCCCAGTAAATTTATTTGTTTACTAAAGAATTAGAAATGTTGGCTAGCAACGTGTACATTGGCATCAGATGTTTTTAAAATTCCTATATTAAATAATTCGAATAATTTTATATTGGCTACATTGAATAAACCAGTGCCGTGCGTCGCTTATTTTGATATCGTATGACGTTTTTGAGGTTATACTCTAATATTTTGTGTTTTTCAAATAATTAATCAATATTCAATGTTTGCATTGGAAAGTAAACGTATAAAGCATTTAATATAATTCAATAATTTGATATTTATCTGCAGTTGTTTTAGTTAAATTTAATAATAATAATAATAATAATAATAAATGAATTTATTTCTCTAACACAACTTAACCAATACATATTAAGGTAGAAAGTCACCCAAATCTAAAGTCAAGCTAGCTGCTGTATATGAATACAATCGATAAATTTTAATTCACATATGAACATTAGAGAAAATTAAAAATTTATTTATTTGTTGTTTAGCACACAAAAATAGTCATTTTATATCAGAAAATAAATAAATAATGATAACATCGTCGTTTGCTTTACTAACGTAGTATACATTGATGCGTAAGATTTGGCAACGCAATGTACGATCAGTATTTGACGTAAAACCAAAGTGAGGTTAGAGTTTGAAAAAATTATTGACTGCTGCACGTTAAATAGATATATGCGGTGTTATAAATATGATTGTGACCAAAAATTATTTTTTGTTGACATCATAAAAGAACAAGAGTGTGGTTTAGCTTCAGTTTGGTCGATTCGTTGTCCATCTTGCCAAGTTGTCAAATACGTTCACACATAGAAACATACTCCCCCAATGATTATTCTACAAAACGTCATGTTTTAAATATAAAACTTGCAGCATGTAGAAGATTCTTAATACTATTTCCTATTATCATTATTATTTTTTGTGTATAACATTAACTACTAATCAAAAATTGATCTTCAACAATGATCGATGCCGCTATTGGGGCAAGTCAAATCAACGCGATTCTCACATCAATTGACATGCCTGCTGTGAGCAAAACAACGTTGAAGCAAGCAGGGGATATTATAGGGAAGTCAAGTAGCGAGAAAAGTTGCGAGAAAACTTTGCTTCAAGAGCGGTAACTAACAATAAAAAGGCCGTTGTAAGTTTATCACTGTTTTTCAATATTGCAGTACAGAACTTCGATCCTTTTTATAGACATATAAACGGTTATTACGGTTATGAACTTCATATTTACTCACTTATTAATCAAAAGTTAGACTGATTTGTCCACTCAAAGTGTCTCTTTAATATAGAGCACGCACTCAGTAGTCCGCGACCACATCGCCGAACCACGTCTGGGACCACGTACAAGTAATGAGAAAAATCAATGTTAATACAATTTTCATTTTATTTCATTATTTTTATTCAATTTTATTTATTATATTTGATTTCGTCCATTTAATTTATTTACGTATATCATTATTTTCAAGTAATATAAAAAATACCAACATACAATTCATGTAACATATCAAATTTGAATCTCCGCGCGAAGCAACGTTGCCATATTATATAATAGGGTTTTGCATGTGCAGGGACTTCAGTCATCAGTTTCCGGTTACAGCTGGAATACAAAGTTATAATCGAAATATCTCAATAACTAAGAGGTAAACTGCAGTTTTTTCAACGTCAATATAAAATACAATTTCTAAACTATTGTTACATAGTTTTTCATATACTTACATGGTGAGTTGTTTAAATATAAAACTTTCAAGTTGTTCTTGGGCATACTGTGTAAATCGATATACATCAATGTATTTGACTGCAACTTTGTTAATCGTTTTCTCGGTACATACGTGGTGAAATGCCGTTTTTCGGGTATTAATCGAAAGAGCGACATTGAATTTACCAAATCATACTTAAATTACATAATTCTTGAGTTGTAAGGTTTGAGTGACTTTCTACCTTAAGAAAACAAGGTATACCTAATTATATAGAGAAATCATAAGGCTGCCAATTCAAATTAGTAGTTTCCTACCCTTGCTCTTCCATTGGCACCTTAACCTACTAATATAATTACAAATAAATAATATAGTTGCCTATTTCTAAAATATAAGCTATAAACTAAAGTAAATAGAAAAAAAAAACAAAATATTCTGTGACTGCGTAATTTCACATACTAAATCGTTCCAGATACAGTATAAAAAATATGTAAGAAATGAAAAAAAAAAGAAAAACTGCGATTATCCTGTTTGTAGTTCATATAGATGCTTATACATATGAATCTTAAAGGAATTTTGAGAAAGTTCGTTTAATTTCTGTGGTAGATTGTTATAGATTTTATAAATTTGAAATTGAAAAGAACGTTCAAACAAAGCCGATTTATGTTGAGGTGGAGAAATTGTTCCTTTATATCTTAAATTTAAAGTATGTACATCAGTTCTGAACTTAATTTTGTTGTGTAGGTAAGCTGGCTGTTTAGTTTGAATAATCCTGTGACAAAGTGAAGCAAATCGCAAACAACGTCGATTTTTCATATTTAACCATTGCAGATCTTTCAGCTTGTGTGTTATATGTTCGTATTTACGTATGCCAAATATCAAACGCAAGCATGAGTTCTGCACTCTTTGAATTTTACGTGAAGTATCCTGTGTAATCGAGGATCCGTAAATTTCGCTACAATATAAAAAGTTAGATAAAACAAGTGAATTACAAAGCAGGGTTTTTGTTTCAGTAGTTAATATTTGTCTATGGGGATAGATTAATTTCAGTGCCTGAATACTTTTATTTATGCGCGTGTGTATGTATTTCTCATATCGGAAGGTATTATCTATAATAAGACCTAAATTCTTAGCTTCTTTTTTGATAGGAATAGAGATCCCTCCAATCGCTACGTTAATGTTGTCAGTTAAAAATTCAATAAAGTCTTTATTCCCAAACAAGATAACAACTGATTTTTGAGGATTTATAATTAAAGAGTGCTGTTGTGACACCATATTTATAGCATTGAGATCGGCGTTAATATCACGCACAGCATCTCGATAATTAACTGGACAAAACGAATGCAGAAGTTGAGAATCGTCAGCGAACATTTTCAATTTACACGTTTTAACGTATGTGTGAAAAGTGGAAGTATATATTATGAAGAGAAGGGGCCCCAATATGGAACCTTGAGGTACTCCTCTTACTACTGGTAAAAAGCTAGAAATTTCATTGTTTATTGCTACACACTGTACGCGATTGGCTAAGTAACTTTCAAGGAGTGAAACCGCAGAACCCGACAAACCAATGTAATTAAGAACAGATAATAATATTTTATGATTTATTGTATCGAAAGCCTTGCTGTAGTCGAGCAATGTGAGAACCGTTATTTTATTTTGGTCACTAGCAGCTAGTATTTCATCTATGACGTACAACAAGGCTGTCGTACAACTTCTGTTCGGCCTAAAACCAGATTGTGTCTCTGGAAGTATACTATTGTTATGTAGGTACTCTCGTAATTGCACGTTTATAACTTTTTCATAAATTTTGGATAAGACAGGGAGTAAACTAATGGGCCTTAGGTCTTTAAATTCTTCAGGTCTCAATTTTTTGGGTAGAGGAATAACTACTGCTTTCTTCCAACAATTTGGAAAGGCACTTGTTTGTAATAAATAATTAATGATATGGGTTAAATACGGAAGCAATATTGGCATGGCGTATTTTATAATTTCAATATTAAATCCATCATATCCAGAAGCGTTAGTTTTAATTTCATTAATATATTGAAGAACGTCTAATGTATTTACTTCTTTAAATTGAAATTGCATTGCATTAAGGTTTAATTGATTATTTTCATAGAAACGTATAATTTCATCTTCATCTAAATTACTAACGTTAGGAATGGAGTTTAAGTAAAAATGGTTAATTAAGTTGGCTTGAGCTAGGTATTCTGGAATTTCACCCCTTGCCTTAACACCGATGTTTATATTTTTTAGTTTGTTCCATAATTGTTTAGAAGTACTATTCTTAGCTGTAAACTGAAAATAAGCTTACTTTTCAACTTTTAACATGTAATTAACAAGATTACGCAACGATTTGTAATAATCCCATTTGGCAGAAGACTTTGTTAGGCGGTATTTGGTTAGAGCTTTATCTCGAAGTTTCATGGCAAGTTTAATGTTGTCGGTTAACCATGGAATTCGTGGTTTAGATATAAGAACGGTTTTAAGGGGTGCATGCAAATTGATTATTTGAGTTAAGTTATCGTTTAAAAACTTTAATTTTTCTTCACCATCATCTAATCGAAATATATGTTGCCATGGTATTCTTCGCATATCCTCTTCAAACACGTTCAAATCGAAATTCTTAAAATCTCGTATTAGTTTACGTGTAGGTGTTTGAGAAGAATATCTAATGTTTAAATTGCAAAATGTTAATTCATGATCGGCAATTCCATGTGCAGTACCGGACTCCTCCACAATATCAGTATTATTTATTAAAATAACGTCAAGTAAGGTTCTACTGTTTTGGGTTATGCGTGTTGGTTCAGTAATTATTTGAGACGCGTTTAAACCATCCACCATTGATTGAAAATATATGACATCAGGTTGGTCGATCGCTAACATATTTATATTAACGTCACCAACACAACAAACGTAATCAGCAAGATTAAGCAACAGAGTTAACGACTGCTCCAATTCATCACAAAAATACTTGTAAGAAACAGTCTGAGACCTATAAACACACCCTACTCCAAGTGACACTTTTTTGAATTTTACGCATAACCAAACTTGTTCAATTGAATTGTTTGTATTTATAATTAAACACTTATAAAGGTTTTTAACATAGATGCAAACGCCACCACCTCTACCTTCTCGATCAAAACGAAATAAATTATAACCATCTATATGGACGGCATCATCAGAAATTTCTTTTGAAATCCAGGTTTCACTGATAGCTAAAATATCGTAATCGCAATTGATCAGTAATAATTTAATATCATTAATCTTTGGAACTAATGATCGTACATTGACATGTGCAATTTTTATTCCACATGTTCCCATATTAAATGTATTATTGATTAAAAAGAAACAATATGAACATTAATTAAATTTCGTTAATTATTAAAGATATATTAATATCTAATGTTAAGACATTAGATGGAATCATTTTACTTTTTATGGGAACACATGATAATAAGATTAAATAAATATTATTAATATACTATTTGTAAATATTTACTAATATCAATATCAACGAGCAACAGACTGGTTGTTTATCTTTGCAAGTTGCAAGAAATATACAAACGCATTGTAGCTGTATTTCTAATTTATGATATATTGCTTACTTTAAGTTATTTAGATCATTTAAAGATCGTATATGTTTAATTGTTTTGTTATCGACCTTTACAAAAACTTTACATTCACTTGTCCATACCATTCTGGATCCGAATTTTTTTACCGCAGCCTGGAGTAGTTGCTGTCTAAGTTTGGTTAAGTCTTCACGAATAACAATGTGTGTGCCTTTTAAAAGCCGTTTATTTTTATAAATTAGTGTTTTAGTGTTGCGACTTAATAACTTAACAATAATGGGTCTATGCAGACCTTCTTTGCCAGGAAGCCTGTGACTACAATCGATGTCCTTAATAGATAGTTCAAGATTTAATTTTTCTCGACACAAATCACTGATTACCTGGTTGGTGTTTTCGCCTTTCTTTTCAGGCACCCCGAAAATCCGTAAGCTGTTTTTTCTAGAATACTGTTCGCTTTCATCCTTATACAATCGCAGCTCAGATTTAACTTCAGCCAATTCTATTTCCAACTGGGACACTTTTTCATCGTACGCTTTAATTTGAACCTTGAATTCGTTTGCAATGCATTCACTTATTTTTTTGGACAGGCTATCCCATACGATCGAAGAACTGACCACTCTCTCAATCACCTTTTTAATAAGAGCTTCTTCTTCAGTTGAAGAACGTGTAGATCGTGAATCAGGCATGTTATTCATTTGCTTCTAATTGAGTTATTATTGAAGTCGCTACAAGCGTCAAACACGTCTACTCGCTAAGCGTGCACATCACAGTATTTCATGTTTTTGTATCCTGAAATTTATCCTTAGTGACGTCAATGAATCATTACTGACCCACTCCTCCTAATCTTGAGACAAGGCATAGGTTCTGATAGGTACTCTAGCATTAATTTAGAAATTACCACCAGTTTGCAATTTAAGGGGCACTCAAGAAACTGAAAACTCTGTAGCACTCATACCAAGATACTATGTGATTTACTGTTCATTTACAAATTTGTACGTTCTACTTTGACAACTTTTACTCTTTATGTTGGTACGACAAGGTTTTAGTTTCGTCAAATGCTCCCTGACTATTCGACACATTGCTGTTCAAAGATGATTTCGCTATAATTAGTAAAAAATAAACGTTAGTATTATTTTCTTAATTAAGATCTGAGTCTGAGAACTTTTGATGAATTAAAAACATACTTCTGATTTAAAGCTCGATTGATAGTTTATAGTGATTTTGATAGTGAAATTAAAAGAAGGTACTATTAGGTTTTTATTACAAAAAGATACATAAATAAATTATTGAATATAAATAAATATTTAATAAACATACCTAATACAAAAATTATTAAATAAAGCTATGCTTTTTCAGATCTGTACGATTGGTTTAGCTGTTAAAGTGCCAATTTCTATATCTTTACAAGTAAAGATATAGAAATTGATCCTTTTAGGTCCTAATCATCTATTGGCGTATCTCACTACTTGTGGTATATGTACCATATTTATCAATATCAAGTATGTGGGTTTTCTTATTAACAACAGTCTTTCCATGTCTAGGCTTAATTAATATCTTTTTAGGAATCTGTACTTTTCCTGTTTGCAGAGCTTTTGTGTCATCGACAGCCCTTTTTGTACTTGTCTTTGCCTGTTTGTCTTTAAAAGACAAATCTTTACCATGCCATAGCTTTGATACTCTACTGGGTATAAGAATCTTGTAATCAGATTGCATATTTTGGAAATCACTACAATTGCAACCAAAGTGATCGCAAATCGCACAGTTCAAGCATTTGGCATCTCTGTTACTTTTTCCTGCGTCAGCAATCAATGCCGGATTTTTGTTACAGTCGCACATTTCCCATCCACATTGGCATTGTGTCGATTCCTAAAATTCTTGGCTATTAATTTAAAATATAATTAATTAAAATAGCTCGATTACATTTTGTTTACTGGATTCTCCTCTACCTTTATCGTTAGCAACCAATGATTGGCAATCTTTAGACTGATTCATATTACAATCACACATTTCCCATCTACATTGGCATTGTGTCGATTCCTAAAATTTTCAGCAATTAATTTAAAATATAATTAATTAAAAATAGCTCGATTACATTTTGTTTACTGGATTCTCCTCTGCCTTTATCGTCAGCAACCAATGATTGGCAATCTTTAGACTGATTCATATTACAATCACACATTTCCCATCCACATTGGCATTGTGTCGATTCCTAAAATTCTTAGCTATTAATTTAAAATATAATTACAATAATAAAAATAGCTCGATTACATTTTGTCTACTGGATTCTTCTATACCTTTATTGTCAGCAACCAATGATTGGCAATCTTGAGACTGATTTCTATTACAATCATACATTTCCCATCCACATTGGCATTGTATCGATTTCTAAAATTCCTAGCTATTCATTTAAAATATAATTAATTAAAAAACTCGATTACATTTTGTTTACTGGATTCTCCTCTACCTTTATCGTCAGCAACCAATGATTGGCAATCTTTAGAATGATTCCCATTACAATCACACATTTCCCATCCACATTGGCATTGTGTCGATTCCTAGAATTCTTAACTATTAATTTAGAATATAATTAATTAAAATAGCTCGATTACATTTTGTTTACTGAATTCTTCTCTACCTTTATCGTCAGCAACCAAAGATTGGCAATCTTTAGACTGATTCATATTACAATCACAAATTTCCCATCCACATTGGCATTGTGTCGATTCCTAGAATTCTTAACTATTAATTTAAAATAAAATTAATTAAAATAGCTCGATTACATTTTGTTTACTGGATTCTCCTCTACCTTTATCGTCAGCAACCAATGATTGACAATCTTTAGACTGATTCATATTACAATCACACATTTCCCATCCACATTGGCATTGTGTCGATTCCTAGAATTCTTAACTATTAATTTAGAATATAATTAATTAAAATAGCTCGATTACATTTTGTTTACTGAATTCTTCTCTACCTTTATCGTCAGCAACCAAAGATTGGCAATCTTTAGACTGATTCATATTACAATCACACTTTTCCCATCCACATTGGCATTGTGTCGATTCCTAAAATTCTTAGCTATTAATTTAAAATATAATTAATTAAGAATAGCTCGATTACATTTTGTTTACTGGATTCTCCTCTACCTTTATCGTCAGCAACCAATGATTGACAATCTTTAGACTGATTCATATTACAATCACACATTTCCCATCCACATTGGCATTGTGTCGATTCCTAGAATTCTTAACTATTAATTTAGAATATAATTAATTAAAATAGCTCGATTACATTTTGTTTACTGAATTCTTCTCTACCTTTATCGTCAGCAACCAAAGATTGGCAATCTTTAGACTGATTCATATTACAATCACAAATTTCCCATCCACATTGGTATTGTGTCGATTCCTAGAATTCTTAACTATTAATTTAGAATATAATTAATTAAAATAGCTCGATTACATTTTGTTTACTGAATTCTTCTCTACCTTTATCGTCAGCAACCAAAGATTGGCAATCTTTAGACTGATTCATATTACAATCACAAATTTCCCATCCACATTGGCATTGTGTCGATTCCTAGAATTCTTAACTATTAATTTAAAATAAAATTAATTAAAATAGCTCGATTACATTTTGTTTACTGGATTCTCCTCTATCTTTATCGTCAGCAATCAATGATTGGCAATCTTTAGACTGATTCCTATTACAATCACACATTTCCCATCCACATTGGCATTGTGTCAATTCCTAGAATTCTTAACTATTAATTTAAAATAAAATTAATTAAAATAGCTCGATTACATTTTGTTTACTAGATTCTCCTCTATCTTTATCGTCAGCAATCAATGATTGGCAATCTTTAGACTGATTCCTATTACAATCACACATTTCCCATCCACATTGGCATTGTGCCGATTCCTAGAATTCTTAACTATTAATTTAAAATAAAATTAATTAAAATAGCTCGATTACATTTTGTTTACTGGATTCTCCTCTATCTTTATCGTCAGCAATCAATGATTGGCAATCTTTAGACTGATTTCTATTACAATCACACATTTCCCATCCACATTGGCATTGTGTCAATTCCTAGAATTCTTAACTATTAATTTAGAATATAATTAATTAAAATAGCTCGATTACATTTTGTTTACTGGATTCTCCTCTATCTTTATCGTCAGCAATCAATGATTGGCAATCTTTAGACTGATTTCTATTACAATCACACATTTCCCATCCACATTGGCATTGTGTCGATTCCTAGAATTCTTAACTATTAATTTAAAATAAAATTAATTAAAATAGCTCGATTACATTTTGTTTACTGGATTCTCCTCTATCTTTATCGTCAGCAATCAATGATTGGCAATCTTTAGACTGATTCCTATTACAATCACACATTTCCCATCCACATTGGCATTGTGCCGATTCCTAGAATTCTTAACTATTAATTTAAAATAAAATTAATTAAAATAGCTCGATTACATTTTGTTTACTGGATTCTCCTCTATCTTTATCGTCAGCAACTAATGATTGACAATCTTTAAACTGACTTCTATTACAGTCGCACATTTCCCATCCACATTGGCAGTGTGCGGATTCCTAAAAGTCTTGGCTATATAATTCGTTCTCACTTAAGTTGGATAATTAATTAATAGCTCGCTTACGTTTTGTTCGTTAGATTTCTCCCTACCACCAGCATTATCTACCAGTGATTCGGATTCCTTAGTTTGAATTCTATTACAATCACATATTTCCCATCCACACTGACATTGTACTGAATCCTAAAATCATTCTAACTGTTATCAGTGAATAAACAGTAATTAATTTTAAACCTTAGAATTTGTTTGTCTAGCTTTATCAAGAAGTACTGTATCCATATTGCCAGTTGGTTGGATTGTCCTTCGTTCTTCTGACTGATCCAAACTATCTAGTATTGACTTTTCTTGCGATAAGACGGTTCGTGCAACACCTACAACTTTTCGACCTACTCAAATCTTTAACAACAAATCTTTAACAAGTAGCAAAGGAAAATGTCACTGGTGTAGACAAGAAACTACTTGCAGATTTAGACTGTTTTATATTGTGTACAAGGAAGGAACTCAACGTTTCGTTCGCAATTTTTTGGGGGATTTTTTCGGAGTGTAAAAGCGCCTAAGAATATATCTGTATAGAAACGACACAATGACCAAAACAAATGTGATATAAAATTAAGTAAAAAGAAAGAGAAGGGTACAGTACCTCAACGTGTGAACCTTATTAGAGGCGAAACCCTTCTGACGTTGAATTCTTTCGTTGTTCTTAATATCACACGATCCAAACCCACAAGTCGTTCCTTGTCCATTGACGTAGAACATAAAAGTCTGAAAGTGTATTTATGTCACTGGAACCTTTATTATCTGCTGGTTTCGATGTTTTCGTCACCGTCATCGCTTTCTTATTAATCTTATTAGGGTTCCAATTATTTAAACATATGATATCCTCGGTGTCCTCTAATTCTTGTTTTGAAAATGATACACCTTGTCGTTCTTTAAACTTTTTGTAAGGTTCTTTGAGTTTACAGAATCTACATTGTTTATTTGTTATTGTAAACTGAAATTAAATTATGGTATGTAAAAGTAGTTATAAACAAAAGGACTGTTATGTCTGAAGTGTTTGGCCAAAATGCATGCTATAATATAATACCGCCAATATATCCATTTTCCTCCTTTGTAATTCCACAAGAGTTGTTAACCACATACAGCTATCGCTTTCACTGCTGCTAATGCTCATTATCAGAAATAATTTTTACTGACAGTGACAATTAATTCTAATAGTTATTAACTAACGTTTGTTATTTAAGCTCACTACGTCATAACATTTTATTTGAGAGAGGCCCTAGATGACTCATCTAGACAGCCTTGTGAAGGGATCACTTGACTGTAAGCTATAGATTTACTTAGCTCAACACGATCGACAATTGAAAGGAAATCGGTTACTTCTCCAGAACTTGATAAGAATTTAACAATGCAAGAGTGTTCGTCAAGATAACTCTAGAAGATTCGAAGACGCATTCAAAAGGTTCAGGAAAAGTACTTTTTTTATATTTTTCATAAGTGTATTCAAAAAGCAAAAAGCACTGAATGAGACTGTGTTTGGATCTTTTTACCGTTAAGTAACATTTAAAAAAGTGCAAACATTAAAATCAAAGGCACTCTTTTTTGCTCAACCTGTATACGATAGGTTAATTTTAATGGCAGCATTTGAGGTTTTAAGTGAAGCAAAACTTTTTAAAAAGTTACTTTTTTCCAATCCAATAATAAAAGACTTTCATTTGGCAAGAGAATTTATGCACATACTATATAAGTGTATACAGACTATTCACGAAAAAAATCTAACAGCAGCGTGCGGTGCATACAAAATATGGCGAATATGACGTTCGACCATATAATATGACGAATTCTAAAATAGGTGAAGTTATTTATTTTATTGTATAAAATAATACATAAATAAATTATTAAGCATAAACAAATTAATCATAAATATAAATAAACAACCTATTACAAAATTAAAAAATAAGTAAAAGTAATCCTTTTAACCCTGACTTTATGTTTTAGATGCTGGAATAAACTTTCTATTACCCAATACAACATTTTTACTAGAATCCTTCTTAGGACCTAATCTTCCATCAGCATATCTTACAACTTGTGGTATACCGTACTTATCACTTTCAAGAACGTGAGATTTCTCACTAAGATTTTTTCTTTGTCCAGGCTTAATGATCAGTTTCTTAGAAATCATTATTTCTCGTGAACGTGGAGCTTTACCATTGGCACTTTCTGTATTTTCCAAAAACGAACCTTTAGCACGAATTTCTTGGTTTAAGTCTTTAAAGTATTTTCCAAGCAATAGGCGATCAGGTTTGTTTTGTTTAGCACGCATTTCTTTTTGTTCTTGAAGTAGTCTTAGAACGTTTTCGTCAAATTCTACAGATTCTAAGTATTTACGCCGAATTTGACTTTTTGTATTATTACATCTGCAAGTGATGTGACCGCAAGTAGCACAGTTAAGCCATTTTGCATCTTCTTTTCTTTCCTCTTCTTCGTATGATGTCTGACACGGTTTGTCTTGCTTTATTTGTTTGTAATACATTTCATATCTTAAATCGTCTAAGAGCTTCTTCGACAATGCTATCTTGTTTTCCCAACAGATGCATTTTCTTTTGCATATGTTGCATTGTGGCAAAATTAATTGTTGGGCGGTTTCCTGTCCTTTTCTACTTTTATCACATGCGCAATCGCTTTCGTCACAGGTGCATTTTTTCGACACAACTACAAAAAACTAGAATATTAGTTCTCAATCAGAACCGATTGGTCCATTACAAATTAAAATTACCTTTTTCGGCAATGTCATTGTAGATTAAGCGTTTACTGGATAATAGCACCAAATCTGCATTCGCAGCAGTCGTCTGCTTAGAATCAGCTGCTACGATACAAGAGTTTGCAGACAACGTTTTCTTACAGTCACATATTTCCCAGCCGTATTTACATGTTGCAGAATTCTGGAATCATGTTTTAGTTTTTGCTACTTGGATCGTTTCCATTTAAGTATACGAGGACAGATCGGAATGTTTCTAGAATGAACCACAAGATGGCGTTATGCGCGCGTGCTGATCAGTTGTTTTGAAAGCGCCGTTGTTCGTACAATAGTTGTCAAATTTTCAAACGGATTGGATATAAACACACGCCCTTACTATCGATTCAAGTAAACAATTTGTGCATTTTCTTAATCCTGAATAACAACGAGTTCCGTGCAGTGATAAAACATTTTTTTAAGGCGTAAATGCATGCGAAACAAACAAAAACGGAGTTAGATGAAGTTCATGGTGAGTCTTCGCTATCGTATACAACAGTTGGAAACTGGGTTGCTGAATTTAAACGCGGTAGAACGAGCATAGAGGATGCACTACGTTCTGGCAGACCAAAAACAGCTACCGATGAAGAAACAATTGAAAAAGTTCATGAAATCCTGATGAAGGATCACCGAATAAAGTTGAGAGAGATAGCAGAGAAAGTAAGCATTTCATATGACCGTGTACATTGCATCTTCAATATTTGGACATGAAAAAGTTTAGTGCTAGATGGATGCCGCGTCTGCTGACAATCGACCAAAAGCGAGTTTGAATGACCATTTCTCAGCAATGTCTAGACATGTTACAACGTAGTGAAAAAGATTTTTTGCAACGTTTTATAACTGTTGACGAAACGTGGATTCACCACTACACTCCGGAGACCAAGAAGCAGTCAAAGCAATCGACAAAACGTGGTGAGCCAACTCCAAAGAAGGCAAAGATGATTCCGTCTGCTGGGAAAGTCATGGCAACTGTATTTTGATTCCCGAGGAATAATTTTTATTGATTACTTGCAACACGGGAGGACAATAACGGGCGAGTATTATGCGTCGTTATTAGACAGACTGAACAAAGAAATCAAAGCTAAAAGGCCTCATTTGACAAAGAAAAAGGTCTTGTACCACCAGGATAAAGCCCCATCCCACAAGTCGGCAATTGCGATGGCGAAACTGCGCGAACTATGATTCCACTTAATTGAACATACACCCTATTCGCCAGACTTGGCTCCGTCGAATTTCTTCTTGTTCCCAAATCTCAAGAAATGGTTGGCTGGAAAAAAATTTTCATCGAATACTGAAATCATCGAAGCTGTAAATGGGTATTTTGAAGGTTTGGATAGTTCTTATTTTCGTAAAGGGTTGAAGGGTCTTGAAAAGCGTTGGACTAAATGTGTAGAGCTGAAAGGAGACTATGTAGAAAAATAAATACGATTTTTTCCCAAAAAGTTGTATTTTCCGTCTTGTTCTAGAAATCGTTTGATATATCCTCGTACTTTATGAGATTGACTACTTACCTTTTGTAGGATGGACTCTTTCTTATTAATCGTGTCAGCAACCACTAGAACCTGAAACTGAGGTTCTTTAGTCTGAACTTCATTACAGTCACAGACTTCCCATCCACACTGATCCTAGAATCATTTAAATGGTCAAGTCGTTCTCTTTAGACTATAATTAATAGAGTGGTCACTTACATTTTGTTTTTTGCCACTGGTGTCAACAACCTGAGAGTTAGACTCGTTAGTCATGATGTTAGTGCAATCACACATTTCCCATCCACATTGACATTGTATTGAATCCTAAAATGATTAAGTGTTTGATAAATCGTAAAGCTGTAGATATTAGAACAACATTTACAGTGTTTTTAAAACGTTCTATATGCTCCAATGTTAAACTGCTGTGCTTACCTAAATTCTGTAAGAAAGAACTAAAGGAAGAAAACTTTGGAAAAATGGTAACAAACCACGGAGAAAAATGAGAAGAAAGCTATCTGGACTAAACGTTTGATACCGGACGTACTTCCTTAGATAGTGTGCAAGCACAGAAGTCTTGACTTTTACCTCACCCATTTCTTAACAGAGAAATCACTGCCACATTAAATAAAAATCACCAAAGACGATTTATGTACGTAATGCGGAAATGAAGACACGGCAGAGCACACAATACTGGTTTGTAGCAGACGGGAAGACTGGAGAGGCGAACTATTTAGAATTAATCCATGGGGAAAACATTAACACTAATTAATACTATTAGTAGGCTAATGACAAAAAGTGCAGAGAACTGGAGTACTATAAAAACCTAAGCCAGAAGAATTATATGGAACATAAGAAGAAAGACAACTGGTTGAAAATGGAAGTAACTACAAAAGAATAAGGGAAAAAGCAAAGGATACGATTGCTTAATTTGAATTGCCGCTGTGCCCCCTGTGGAAAGAACCGTGCATCTGGTACCCATGAAGGGTTATTACCTCCTACAAAATAAAATAACTGATCTAGTGTGCTTTTGCGTTGTACCTACTTGCCTCTTCATTGCCTCAGCATGTAGGTACATAAGTTGAAGGTGAAATAAACCCTTACCGAGTGCCGCAACTAAAAGTGGGTATAAGAATTGTTGAGTGTAGCCAAAACTGAAGGTGGTTATAAGCGTTCACCTCATGATAATAGGCAGCGCAACAGTGGCAGTGTGACGCAATTTCACTATTAGAAGTAAAATTGATTCGGAAGGTTTTTGTATTTTAAGGTTTAAACGAGCGAAGGCTCCCAATTGCTTCTCCAATCTTGATCAGATTTGTTGCATTTTGTAAAAAAACTGTGCTATATCTCTTATGTAAATTCTCAAAGTTAACCCATTTACCTTTTGTTTATTAGATTCATTTTTAACAATGGCGTTCACAACCTGAGGACCAGATCCTTTAGTGCAAACATTATTACAGTCACACATTTCCCATCCACATTGGCATTGTGATGAATCCTAAAATTATTTTTGTTGACTGTTTTGTTTCGTTTTTATTTAACTATAATTAATCAGAATGATCTGCTTACATGTTGTGCATTAGAATTTTTTTTGCCACATATCAGCATCATGAAATCGCGATTGAACTATATTGCAGTCACACATTTCCCATCCACACTGGCACTGTGATGAATTCTACAATGATCTTCATGTTTTGGATGTTTAATAACACAGGCCTGCGATGGTATTCCCATTTCAAAACTAATATATGATTTCGGCAGACTTTTGGACGCTAATTACGACAAAAATATGTAAAAGATTCCATCACGTAAGGTTCTCAGTGAAACAGTGGAGCTCGGCTTTTAGCAGATAGTAGTTAATTCTTTTGAGTTTCTTCTTTTCTCATGTGGCTCGCTTTTTCTCGGTAGCTAAATGCACAGCTGTCCTCAATACGCGCGTCTTTTAATAGAGAAAAGGATTTTGTTCCATTTTTCGCAAGAGAAAATGATTTGGGCTATTGCTGTAACATTTCTGGCCTGATGAAAATGTTTGATGTACACGAGTGGAGACGTTTTATAGATTCTTCAAAACGTAGTCTAAAAGTGCACAATGGCAATAAATTTTCTTCAATAACCGTAGGGCATTCTGTGCATTTAAAAGAATGTTATGAAAATTTGGATTTAATTCTGAAGAAACTAAACTATCATGATCATGAATGGACTGTATGCGGTGACTTGAAAGTTTTGTAGTAAAAGCACTATCACGAGACAGTGGCTGTTTCCAGTATTTAGGCAATAAATTTAAATCTCTATCTGAAGCTAAAATAAAAGAGGGAGTCTTTGTTGGGCCTGACATTAGAAAATTGATGCAAGATGACATATTTGAAACAACTATGAATGAAGTTGAAAAATGGAAATCCTTTAAGGAAGTAGTCAAAAACTTCTTAGGAAATCGCAAGAGCCCTAATTACAAAATTTTAGTCGAAGATATGCTGAACAACTTTCACAAAATGGACTGCAATATGAGTCTTAAATTGCATTTTTTGCATTCGCATATCACTACTTCCACGAAAACCTTGGTGCGGTGAGTGGAGGGCAGAGTGAAAGATTTCAGTAGGACATTAAAGTTATGAAATGCGGATACCAAGGCAAGTGGAATATATGTATGATTGCTGACTACTGTTGGATGCTAAAGAGGGATGCACCAGAAAAGCTTCATAAGAGAAAAAGTTTGAATAAGAGCTTCAAAGAAAAAAGACAAAAATATTACAAGGCTCTTTAATGTTTCTAAACTGTATATTAATATGTAAATGATTAATCTGTAAATGATTAATATGTAAATGATTAATATGCAAATAAAATATTTTATTGTAAGATGTTTTGTTTATATGTATGTAGTTTAAAGTTACAGGAATCAAAGAAACAGAATTTAGTAAAGACGCTTATTTAAAAACAAATCCTGACGTCCTAGAAAAGAAACTGAAATTATTTTTGAGTTCAGCTAGACAACATACCTATAAAAATGTATTTGATACCAAAACCGGAATTAATGATTTAAAATTCGCAGGCCTGTGTAATTATTGAAATTGGCCCACTTACATTTTGTTCTTTGAATTCTTGTCTACGACCCGTATCAGCAGCCTGAGGTACAGATTCTATAATGAAGCCATTATTGCAGTCACACATTTCCCATCCACATTGGCATTGTGATGAACCCTATAATATCTTTTAAGTTTTGTATATTTAATAATAATTAATGATACTGGCCCGCTTACATTTTGTTCATTGAATTCTTGTCTACCACTGGTATTATTGGCAACCTGAGAAACAAATTCTTTGGTAAAGACTTTATTGCAATCACACATTTCCCATCCACATTGGCATTGTGATGAATTCTATAATGATCCTCAAGTTTTGGATGTTTAATAATTATTGGAATTGGTCTACTTACATTTTGTTTATTGAATTCTTGTCTACGATCGGTCTCAGCAGCCTGAGACACAGACTCTTTAATGAAGCCCTTATTGCAGTCACACATTTCCCATCCACATTGGCATAGTGATGAATCCTATAATAATTTTCAAGTTTTGTATATTTAATAATAATTAATGAGAATGGCCCGCTTACATTTTGTTCATTGAATTCTTGTCTACCACTGGTATTATTGGCAACCTGAGAAACAGATGCTTTGGTAAAGACTTTATTGCAGTCACACATATCCCATCCACATTGGCATTGTGATGAATTCTACAATGATTCTCAAGTTTTGGATGTTTAATAATTATTGGAATTGGCCCACTTACATTTTGTTCATTGAATTCTTGTCTACGACTGGTATCGGCAGCCTGATACACAGATTCTTTGATGAAGTCCTTATTGCAGTCACACGTTTCCCATCCACATTGGCATTGTTCCGAATCCTAAAATCATTTGTAGGGCTTAACCATTCATTGAACTATAACTAATGAAAATGGCTCACGTACATTTCGCTTATTGGACTCATCTTTCCGACTATCATAAGTAACCTGTAAGTCAGATTCTTTAGTGCGAATTTTGTTACAGTCACACTCTTCCCATCCACACTGACATTGTGTTAAATCCTAAAATCATTGTAGTTGAGTGTTATTATTAACTAATCTTGCTAAATTTTAAACCTCGGGTTTCCTAGATTGCTCAAGGAATCGACTGTCTACACCCCCAGTTGGTTTGGTTTCGCTTTGTTTTCTTGTGTGTGCTGATGTTTTCTGAGCAGTTATTGATTTATTCTTCATTATATTACTTTTCCAGTTGTTTAGACAGATAATATCATCCTCATTATCTAATTCTAATTTTGAATATAATTTACTCTGGCGTTTTTTAAATTCTCCGTATGTTTCTTCGCGTTTACATAATCTACATTGTTTAGTTATAGGTGCTAGCTAAAATTGTACAGACACGTCAATTGCTTTTGCTTTAAGAATCTAAGTTTAACAAAAAGGTGTTTCAAAGAAAAAATCAATTAATTCAATACCGCCACTTCATCCAGCTTTCTTTTTTGTAACTCTATAAGAGCTTTATACCACATACAGCTATCACTTTCACCGTGCTGACCTTCTAGTACTTCTTCTTTTTCCGTACATTTGAGGATAATATCATCAGGTTCTATCAGTGTACATTTAACAGGCTGTAAGCCTGTTTTCTTTAACGCTTGCCAAAATGCCACACATTTTAATGTGTTCCCATTGTATTTCGAAGTGTCAAAGCTGAAATGCTAACAATAACAGTAAGATTTTTACACAAAAATTTACGCTGGGAAGATACCTTTGTAAGTGACTCCCCCGAGTGAACGCTATCAAGTACCTCTTGGGTACTCTCTCTACTCAATTCTCGGCTGACTATAGGTGTAGGGCCTGGTTTCTTGTGACATATTTCTTCAATTTGATCGTTAGTTATATCATTGACCACAGTATAAAAATGAGATTGTCTAGAAAGACTCATTCCTTTGAACACGTAAGAAACGTGTATTAAACATTATTTTTTTATTTCGAATTCAAATTAGCGCGCGCTTAATCGTGATGCGCAAAATTCGAGATTGCATTCAGTAACGTGTTCCGAAAACTACCTTCTGTCTTTTGTTTGCCAATGACATACTTAATTGATCTATTATTAATTATTTATAAAGATAGAGCTTGTTTTTATATTTTTTTAATAATTCATTGCATATTTACAATCTGTTACAAACGAACAATAAGTAAATGTTTTCATAACTATACCTAAACTATAAATACAAGAAATGAGTCATCACAAATGACCTAGGCGACAGAGGGTTGCTTCCAACGCATTATTGTATTTCATCTCTCTCTATTGTGTGACGAATATATGAAAAGAAAAAGTAAACAATAGAGAAAGAGAGAGATGGAATGCACTAAAGTGTTGGAAGTCCTCCGCTGTTGCCCAGGTGATTTATGATGACTCATTTCTTGTATTTATGGTTTAGGTATAACTAAACTATTAAAAACTAAACAAAACTGTATTAAAAACTAACAAAAACTAATTTTGATAATCCTCTTTCTTAAAATTAATTACATACTAATCGTATGGTTACAATACAGGGTGATCCAAAATGACTGAAGACTGTTTGGATTTACCGCCACCGTAAATTATTGTCACGTTGGCAACATGAATACTTTTCGGATATTCTTAACCTTCTTTCATTTTACAGTGGCATCTGAAAAATAATATAGCTTATAAATTTCATTAATTTTAAATAATAAGCTTACTTAATAAGAAAATCATCTAACAAACCGTAGTTCTGAAAAGAACTGTTTTGTAAATTAAGAAAACAAGCGAAATAAAGCAAAAATTCAATGAAAATCCAGAACAACGTGGCAAAGCACAACAATGAAAACGAGAAAGTGACGAGTTGCCGCTGTAATTTTACGCAACGCATTTCAATAGTGCTACACTAACAACGTCAAATATACTAAAACCTAAGGCGCTAAATTCAAACTATCCTCACTCAATTTGGATCTCACTGTATATGAATACATTACATTGAATAGGCACAACACACAAAAAAATAAACAAGAGGAATTTCTCTAGAGCTACGGACATTTACATCTGTTTATTGATTCTAATCTTATTTGGTGAAACTCTGTAATCATGAAATAAATAAAACTGATTAGTAAAAAGTTTTACAAGTTTATTTTAATCTACCTGATAATTGTTTCGACAGCTAAGCTGTCATTATCAAAGGTAATTGTAAATATAAACAAACACGTCGCTATGGTAAATACACAAAAATAGATAACTAGGTAAAAATAGTAAACAGTAACGGAGAATTATTGAACTTAATCTGTTCATTCATTAAAGGTACCTTGAGTTTGTGCTTGTATATCTAGAAAGCTTCTAAATGTCTAATTTGCCTTTTGTTATTACAAAAGTGTAGGAATTTGATATTATTTTGAAGCCATTGCGTGATTCTGTTGTTAAAGATATTTGGCGTAATTAAATGTTCTGGATGTTTATTTCTGTAACAATGCACGTGCTAACTAAGTGAATGTTCTTTTTAAATAATACTAAAGGTGCTGTTTTAATTGTCTGTTATCAAGAGGGAATATTTACACTAACACTAATTACAAATAATTATAATTTATTAACAAACTTAGACTAATTTAAATTACACAAATATTTATTTCAATAAGAATTATATTACACATTACACTATTTTATATAATTATACACATTTATTTCTACTACTGCACGACATCCCCTCCCTCAGCGGCGGCACTGTATATACCGTATACAAGACTTGCTGAAACTCGCTAGAATCTTCGTTGATGTGTCATAAATTCCGTCGTCAATCTCGAATGTTCACCGGCAATGCATAGGGGTTTCTCCCGTTCATAACAATATCTTATGTCAAAATCTTGAAGTATTTGTCTAGTAGGTAATGTCGATATCAAAATTACATCTACTTATGCCGCTTATGGAAAAAAAAGGAATTTTAATAATACCTAGCTATTTATGTATTATTTTACAGTATTGGAAAAACTTCATCTAGAGATTGGATTTTCATGTGTGAACATAGGAAATATAGCAAATAGCAATACATATGAGAAAGATAGATATTATGACATACTTGCCAAACCGTAAAATATAGGAACTTTTTTGTATGGTTGGTACTATAGCTAAGAATCTTTAAATGACACAATAACCTAAATTGTTTATTTTATTAAATAGTTAAATTAATTCTACTTTTTAAAATAATTGTTCATTTTGTGTAAAAAATGAAGTATTTTTAATCCCGCAGCGGAATTCTCCGTTGTTTATTTAAAGTTACTAAACGTACAAATATTGTTGACTTTAAAAAGTTTCAAACAATTTAGGTTATATATCAAAATGACAAACGTCAAACATCTTTAAAAATTCTTTGCTATAGTACCATCCTTATAAAAAGTTACTATTTTTTTTAAGATTTGGCAAGTATGTCATATTATCTATCTTTCTTAGCTGTATTGCCATTCGCTATTTTTCCTTTGCTCATACACGAAAATTCAATCTCAAGGCGAAATTTTTCTAATACTGTATATTCTTATTGTAATTTTATATAGATATGTACATAAATTAGAAACTAAACGCTTTCACATCACACGAATTAAAAATACATTTAGGGAGATTTTGACTATAAATATAGTCCGGACACTGTAGAAAATCTATCTGGCAACACTGCAACGATAGAACGTAACCTCAGAAATTGTTTTTTCAAGATTCAAAGCTAGCATGAATTTAATTTGATAACTTATAAATAATGTTGTTTACATTTAAGCTGATCAAATCCGTATTAAAAAGTACTTAATTATAAGATTTCTAACTCATATCGCCTAATAACAATGAAATTTTTCAGATCCACTTCTAGCCTTCAATGTTGCTCGAAACTTATCAACGGCTACCAGAATAACAACAGGAAGAAATAGTATATCACCAATATACTGCTCATATCTAAGCAATCCATGGATATGGCAAAAACAGGAACCATTAAGGTTACCAATAAACCCAACAAAACCCATAACGCTACCTAATAATGGAATATTAACAATTCTACCATTAATCGAACCTGAAAAGGAAGCTGTTAGTAATAAAATTATCGAAGATCCATTATCTATAAATAACGATTCTAAACAAGCGGCTAGGCTTATTGTAATAAGAAGAAAAAAGATGAAAAAGCACAAACTAAAGAAATTAAGAAAACGAATGAAATATGAATGGGCAAAAGTAAGTTGTAGATTTAGTTCTATGAATAATTTAATTGTTATTAAGTAAACAATTTTTAGTTAAGACAAAGAAGAGAGTTGAAAAAGGAAAAAGAATTCCAAGCAGGTTTAATTGCACAATGCAAAGAAGCAGAAGCGTTCAGTGCAGAAAATTATGTTCTCGACAAGATTAGTCAGGTTAATGCACAACCTCCACCTCACTTTTTTGAAACGGAAGAATTTAAGAAATTAATGAGAATAAAGAAATTGAGATTGTATCAGTATAAAGAATTTAAATAGAATTTATAACAATTGTTTTAGTATTTTTTTAAGTTATTTTTGTAAAAGAATGTTAGCAAAGTTTGTATTTCATTAATTGTATTACACAGTAGCATGTAGCTTTTATTTTTGAAGAAGTTGAGAAGATTTTGAAGGTTTTATTTGCTAAAAAATTACTAGTTTTGTCTAAATGTGATTTTAAGCTGTCATGGTGATTTATTAGCAAAAGGACAAACCCTAATGTCCAACATTTAAAATAAATGTTAGGTTTAACAGTAGCAGTCGTCAACAATCAAATTACTGCAATACGCAAAACTATTATGATCTTGATTAACATTCTTCTGTAAAAGTATATATTGAATCGTTCAATGAAGACTAGTATCTGAATAGGAAAATAACACCAGTTACTACAGTCTTCGTTGGATGAGTCGATATTATCCATGTTGGGTATTTCTGACCTATAACTCTATTACTTGATACTGTTCTATTATTTGAGATCTTTTTACTCAAAGCGTGGTTTCTACAGTTTCCACAGTAAATAATCATAACTACAGCTGTGGCTTAATATAGCTTAAGAGTGTAAATACCAAAAATAGTCATAATTTAACATTAATGACTATTTTGTTTTATCTAACATAGACTTCCTATATAAAAGTTCATTGGTTTTATAGGAATCGGGACAATGTATATGTTCCTTCGATTTTTTTACCCATTGGTCAAACTCAACTTGCTCTGTGATGTACCTACGTAACAAACACACTTTTAGTAACGGTAGCAAATTTGCAATTCAAGCTTTAAGGTTATAAATTCTGCCATATTAGTACATGGCTATAGAGTGATGACTAAAATCAAAAACTTTACATCTCAAATATTTAAAAAAAAAATTATAAAAATTGTTTTGTCTCAAATTTAAGCTGACACCAATATGGTAGATGGCGTATGATTATACATGATAAACACCCATAATTTAGCATTATGTGTTGAATAGTTTCCAAGATATAAGCGATTTCCTGGTGCAGGATATTAACATTGTAAATGGGAAATTTGCTAATAAAATTTATCACGTTAAGCTTGGACATTAGGTGTAATGCAAGAAGTAATAAGCTCAGTTTCATGGAGCAAAATCAGTCATCATAATGTTCAGATTGCTACTGGTGTAGAAGAAATACATGAGAATTCTCCAAGAAATTTTTTTATATAAAATCTTAGTCATGAACTCATGACAATAGTTGTCAAATTAATCTCAAGAATCACTGAGAGGTTATGTCATATTTTTGTATTATGAACTAGTGGTGTGTTATAATGCTTCTCGTAACACCCAACGCCCAAGCGTCGGGAAATCAAAAGGTCTCTAACACTTCTCGAGACGTCAAGCTAAACAGTAGCGGTGCATCGTAGAATTTTGTTATCGGAAGTACTAACAATAAAGTTGGTGCATTTATCATGTCACCCAGATGCACCTCTTTGGGTGCGCATAAGCATGGATGGTACTCTTGAAGGTCGCTCGAAATGTCAAACCAGTGAGAGTGATAGAAACGGCAATATATAAAAATCTGTCTTTAAAATAAAGATGGATATATGTACTTTATATCTCAACGCTTCTTATAAGCATGTCTCATGATGCCTAGGTATTGCAACACACCGAGAAGTATTGAGATCTTTATGCATTATAACCCACCACTATTATGAACATATTTTATAAATTTATTATTGTTTGTTGTTTAATTTTGTTAGATTATTATAATTGTCAAATAATAGTAGTGGTGTAAACCCCATAAGATTAACATGTTTTTTCTTATATTCGTATAACATTTTAAATTTATAATGCAAAAGCATGACATAACCTCTTAGTGATTCTCGAGATTAATTTGACAACTGTTGTCATGGCTAATAAGATTGTTTATAAAAAAGAATTTCTTGGTGAATTCTCATGTATTTATTCCACACCAGTAGCAATTGTAACATACTGATGAGAGATTCTGTTCCGTGGAACCGAATCTCCCATTTACTCAAATTTATTTAAAAATTAATAAATATTTGAAAAAGATATAATCATGTAGCAAATAAGTATTTTCATTTCTGGATGGCATTGATTAACAAATAAACATCTATTATGTATTTCGATGTTTTAGTGACATAAACTTAAAGACACACCAAAAAATGACAGTAACTCTTTATTTTACTTTTCAAAATAATGATTAATTATAGGAACTCATTATATGAACTAGTACAAACTATCTTCCGTAGGGGTATTATTATTAATGTCTTGAGTTCCTATGGTACCACTCCTCTCTCCATTCATGAGTTTACTACACCTTTTCCAGCTGTATTTCAGAATTTGGTAATTTAATTTCGGAATGCGCCATTTGTATTTCATTTTAGTGAATTTGATTTCAGAAAGTATCATTTTTATTTCATATTAGTAAATTTAATTTTAGAAAGCGTTATTTATATTTCAGATTGGTCAATTTAATTTCAGAAAGTATCATTTGTATTTCAAATTCATCATTTAACCTTCAGAAGAAAGCATCATTTGTATTTCAGATTAGATATGTCATTGTACATATATGTATATTTTTAGAACACGTCAATTATATCAGAAAGCGTAAATTGGTTTTCACAAAGTGTGAGTCCATAATTGACTTTTCCGTGTTATCCTGGAGATTCTACATAGAACATTTTAAATCACACAATATTTCCACTCAAATTAAAATTATTTGTATAAGGTGCCACATGGCAGTGTTAATACAGATTTTCTTAACATCGACATTTGACATATTCCACAAGTATCTTGAAGTTCCATTTGACTGTAAATAAGATAAATTAGAAAGGACAGAAATTCACAAACTAAAGAAAATTTTACAGTAAACTCTCAATAATATAAACAAACTACAAAGCAAAATCAATTCCATAAGAACAAAGTAATACAAATACAAAATACAAAATGCTTGCCTAAGATTCATCTATGGCATTAGAAAGCACGAACACATTTCTCACAAATTGGTTGATGCTGAATGGTTAACAATGAAGAATCGCAGAATATTGCAGTCGCTAAGTCTTTATCATCAGATATTATTGAATAAAAAACCGCCATACTTATACGATAAAATTACATTTAGATCAGACATACATAATATATCTATTAGATTTAGGGGACTCATATCTCCTCCATTTCATAAAATTTCTATTTTTGAGCGATCTTTTACGTATCAAATATACTCATTATACAACAATCTACCATTGAGCTATAAATCATGTACCTTACAGTTATTCAAGGCTAAGCTTCGTAAGGAACTCTTCGCTGTTCAGTAAGTCTGTTACATTCAAATTTGAGTAACGTTGATATATTAGAAAGACAGCTAGTGCTACACGTTGTTTCTACAGAAATATTTAATTTGTAAATAAAAAGTTTTGCTTTATTATATTTAAGTGCCTCTTGTACGGATCATATCTTAGTTAACCTATTACTCGCGGTTTAGGTGGAAGAGCAGGACTAGGATTTTCCTACAACTGAACCTCGCCGTGTGATTAAGGTGTCATACTGATTAATTAAAGTGTCTAGAATATTGTCAAAAATTTATTAATATTATTTAGTGTCAAGAATTAATTAAATAATTATCTGTATGTTATATATATACTAAACTATTCTTTTTTTTTCTTATATACCATTCTTAATTTTTTTTTTAAATTAACATGTATGTATGTACACTTTAATAAAGATTATTATTATTATAAGTATACCAACTTGTGAGATGTTTTAAAATTCTATTCAATTATCTGAATCCATGTATTTGACATTTTCTGAAATACAAATGACGGTTTCGAAAATACAAATGAGAATTTCTGAAATTAATTTGACAAATTCTTATTTATATATGATTAAACTGAAATACAATTGACGCTTTCTGAAATCAAACTGAGCATTTTGAAATACAAATAACGCTTTCTGAAATCAAATTGACAAAACTAAAATACAACTGATTATTTCTGAAATTAATTTGACTAATTTGAAATACAGCTGACGATTTCTGAAATACAATTGAAAAGGTGTAGATGCAAAAGTACATCAGACAACTCTTCAAAATAGTCTCTCAAGAACTGTATACTGATTCCATCTGGACTGCTTTTACTTTTCAAGCTACTAATAATTTTTCTTGGATCTTCCTTGTTTAAGCAAAAACCACAATGGAGCTCTACCAATCTTCCTAGATGCCATTGGAGAGGTAGTAGATTTTCATCTTGGATAAGAGCTATGAAGACCTGTTGAAGTGGATCTGGTAGATGCCTGCCTGAACCATTTGGTGTGACTTTGGAGTTGTGGAACAACTTTATTATAACTTCATTTTCAAAAATGTGTTAATTGTTAAAAATACTGATAACTATAGATAAATAGTTCTAGGGAGTTTCAAGTAGGTTAGGTATGGTGGCATCTAAGATCTTTCTATTAGGAAATGTCCTGGAATGGGTGAATTTAAATCTCCAAATGGTTACTTCCATAACTGACTTAAACGGCTGACTTTTTTTCATTGTCAATGACAAATAGCTTTGAAACACTTAATCCAGAGTTATTGTGAGAACTTTTCCTGGAGCAGACAGGATAGTACAGTCCTCAAAGTAACTTTTTACTAGGCGATGAGCGACAGGGACATCGTCATTTGTAAATGGGCAGTAGTGAAAGGGTGCCCTATTGGTTTAAGGATAAAGAATGTAGGTATTGCAGAGAAGCACCCTTAATCGAGGGCTTGAAATCAATTTTTTGTAATAAACACATTTTGTCACTTATTTTTTTTTGTATCAAAAATGTTTTTAATTTTGTTTATCAAAAGTTTATTGGGAATAAATGAAAATCTTAAGTCAACACAAAATAACCAAAATGTCATTTTAGAACCAATAAATGTTATAATTATTTTGTAGGTATTGCTGGTGAGATTATAGATAATTTACCTAAAATAACAGTTACCTACACATAAAGATTATATGCAAATATAAACTCGGTTGATCTCCCAAATTTCGGTTTTACTGAAGTTTCATATATTCAAGTTAAAGATACAAAAAGAATAAAAAAAGTAAGGATCACTATGAAATGAATGCAAAATTTATAAAATGCATAAAGGATATAATTGTAATTCTGCTCACAAAATTAATAAATCAATGTATAGGAGAAGGTATCTACCCTAATGTACTGAAGATAGCCAAAGTAATTCCACTTTATAAGGGAGGTGATTATAGAAAAGTGAGCGACTATCGGCTAATTTCATTAGTTCCTATTACAGTAGGACCTTGATTATTCGTCAAGCAGGGGACCGATTGACAGATAAATCTTTTAATGAAAAAATTTTTTTTCTCAAAATTGTATCGCATGGTGTGCCGCAGGGCTCTGTACTAGGCCCCCTCTTGTTTCTGATCCATATAAATGATATAAACAATGCAACATAATTGATTTTATTTGCAGAAGACTACACTGTAATAACAAAAAAAATAATCTATCAGAGATAAGGCAACACTCACGCTGTGTACAATCTGAAGTTAAAAAATGGTTCACCACTGAGATTAAATGAAAATAAAACTAAGGAGGTAATATTTACATACCTTACAGTGGATACAAAAAATCCTAAATCTGTTAAATTTTTAGGTGTTGATTGATTCAACACTTACTTGGAAAGCTCATGTTGATAGTTTGTCATGCAATAACCTAGCTGGAAGCATTTTTGCTAATGCGTTTAGTGTCACTGCAGGTAGTCAAAACACCATATCATGCTCTCTTTGAATCTGGTTGCTTTTATAGCCTGGTAAGCTGGGCACATTATCTGCACACATGCATAGGATTTTTCGTCTACAAAGAAAAGTTGTACATAGCATAACTGGTTTGGCATACAGGAAACTATGCTAGTATGGCTTCATTATACATATATCACTGTCTAGAATACTTAAAGGAAACTTCCAATTCATATATACTAAATGGTGATGTACATGGCCATGACAGAAAGTCAAGAGCCTTAATAAGAAAAGATTATGTAAGATTACCATATAATAACGTAGAAATAAACTTTCATGGTCCTGCATTTTACAAAAAACTTCCTGATACAGTAAACGTTCTAGAATTATAGACATTAAAAAAAATGTCAAATTCTTATAAAAAAAGTTTATTATAGTTTTGAAATATATTTTTTTATACAGTATAAAGTCTAAAACTATTGAAATAAATCATTTATTAAATATTTTTGAAAAAGTCCTTGAACACGTCGATTTTTATCTTAAATGAGACATATTTTAATGTAATTGTTATTTGTAGATCGTCTTTTGTTTCCGAGTTATCGAGATAGCGAAAAGATTTTAAATGGAAACCCTAATTTTTATGATGTATTTGGAAAGATAAGGCAAGACCAAATATGCTAAAAAAGTATGATACTATATTAAGAAATTTCCGGGATAATTGCTTTTAAAGCTTTAAAACAACAGTTTAAAAAAAATCAAGAGTTCTAAGTTTTAATAAAAAAAAACTAAACATTGTTTGAAGAATTGTCATAAATTTAACGCTAAGTCAATTGTTACATGGCTACTTGAATTTTTTTTGTCAAAAAATTTGAACTCTTTATTTGAACTTTGATTGAATAACAATCAAGAGTTTAATTTTCTTAATTAAAAAATCAAGCAGTCATGTAACAAGTGATAGCATTAAATTTATGATAGTACGTTCTTCAAAGAATTTTTAGTTTTTTTTTTAAACTTGGAACTCTTGATTGTTTTTTAATTTTTGTTTTTAAACTTTAAAAGCAATTTAATACTTTATAAATCCATCATAAAAAAATTAGGGGTTCCATTTAAAAACACTTTCGCTATCGCCATAACTCGGAAACAAGACGATCTACAAATAACAATTACACTAAAATATTTTAGTGTAATGAGACATATGTCTCATTTAAGATAAAAATCGACGTGTTTGAGGATTTTTTTCAAAACTATTTAATAAAAGATTTATTATACTTTTATTATAGATTTGTGTAAGACATTGCTTTTAGCACCAATAATTTGATTTTGTCACGGATAAAAGCCTTAGCTATCCAGCGGATAGCTAGAGACAGTAAGTGATCAGGGGTCACCAAACTTCTTTGACCGTCAATCCCTTCACGAGTTTATTGACTTTTTATCGATCCCCTCTATTTTACCATTGCATAATTATAATAGAACAAGCAAAAAAGACGTTCATATAAGTTTTTAGATTGTTTCTTTTATAGTTACAGTGTTTATTGTATGTATAAGATAGTATTCCAGGTGCGATCGAAAGTCCCGGACTTTTATTTTGAATGTTTTTTAAGTAGACTTGTGTTTAGATTTCATTTGTTTGGATGAATTTGTCATGTCATTTTATAACAGAAAGTTAAATTCAATCATAACTTAGTTAGAAATGAATTTGTAATAGATAGAAATAATAAACGTATCATGATTATTGAGTTGCACAAGGAGGGAATGAAGACCACAGAAATCGTTAAAATAACTGATTTCGACTTATCTGCAGCCTATGAAGCAGTCAAATCTCCAGGAATTAGGAGGTACTTCCAATCACCCTAGAAACGGTCTACCTGCAGCTGGGACAACGCCGGACGATGTCAACAAAATCAAATACAAGATTACCCGTAATTCAGAACGTTCCATGCGAAAAATGGTGAAAGAGGTTGGAATCCTTCAGTTCAGCGTTCGCAATATCGTCAGCAGAAATCTGAAAATGCATAGTTACAAACTGAATCGGGAACATTTCCTCAACAATTCACTTTTAATTGCGTTGTCATTCAGGATGCTGCAAATGCAAGTTAACCTAATTAAATATTTCCAGTTCAATGATCTTATATTTTTCTATCAACCCCCCAATTGACCCCTAACAATGTTATGTCGACCCCTGGGCGTCAATATCGACCACTGGTGTAGATGAATATGGAATGACTATAGAGAATTTGGTGAAATTGTTTAGCCATTTTTGAGATGTCTGCACAAAAGTAACTATAATAATAATAAAACAGTATATTTCAAACAGTTATATTTATAACAACTCATTATATGATTAAAAATTATGAATATAATCTGATTAAAGATTACAAGCATATTATTCATTTGTATAACTATTATGTCTTTTTTTATGTTTATTTAAAGACCCCAAATCAACGAATTTCTTCTCACAAATATCACAAGAGTAAGGCTTTTCTCCAGTATGAATTCGCAAATGAACAGTCAACGATGTCTTAACAGTAAACTGTTTACCACATATATTACACGTAAATGGCCGGACATTTTCATGCACTTGTTGTATGTGTCGCTGTAAATTACTTGGTTTATTAAATGCCCTAGAACAGATATGACATATGTATGGTTTTTCACCAGTGTGTATATTGCTATGTAGAGCCAAAGAACCAGACTGTGTAAATCCTTTACCACAAACTTTACATTTATAGAGTTTTGATAAGCCAAGATGAGTAAGTATATGTCTCTGCAATAGATTCTTAGATGAATATTGCTTTGCACATATGTTACACAAAAATTCTTTGCTTTGAGGCTTTCTAAGATGCACCATCTTTTGGTGTTCTTTTAACCTTTTTTCATTCGCATAAGGTTTACCGCAAAGGTTACAAATTACATGTTCGTCAGTATGAAGTAATTTATGTGTAAGCAATGAAGAAACCAATGTAAATGACTTGGAACAAATATCACAAGAATGTTTGCGTTTATATTTTTCTGAATCGCTTCCATAATCATCATTCGTATTACATTTCCTTAGTTTGTGTAGATTAACTTTCTCTCGAGTCCTGAATTTTAAACCACATATATCACATTCGAAAGGTTTCTCACCCGTGTGTATCATCGTGTGCTGTTTCAATTTATCTCGTCTTGCAAATCTTCTCCCACAAACTTCACACTTATAAGGTGTCTGATGTGTATGAATAAGTAAATGCCTTTTTAAATTGAATCTATTCGAGAAAGTTCTGCTACAAAAATCACATTGAAAGTTATATGAATGTTTAAGAAAGTGGCTTTTGTAATTTTGTGGACGCACACTTGCCTTGCATACAGAACATGTCATAGTATTTTTCCAATAATGTCCAGTCTTCCTGCGATGGTCAATTAATTTTAATTTTGATTCAAATTCTTCATTGCATTTATGACATTTGTATGTTTGTTGGGTCATCGATGTGTCTTCTATATCTTTTTTCGGTTCTGTTTCATCATGTCTTTCTTCTGTATCGCTCAGGGACTCTTCGACAACTTCTACTGCATCTTCATCTAAATCCAATACGCTAGCAAAATAAGGGCCTACTATTGAATTAGCATCTACCATTTCATCTTTTACAATTACAATTATCTGTTCCTTATCATCTTCTTCACTCTCTAGATACTTTAAGTAGTTTTTCAAATATTCATCGGATTTGTCAAATTTCAACTTGAATGCATAAATTTGAATTACTTCCATTTCGCAATACGAACATATTAGGTTGGGCAGGTATTCATTTTCATCAATCTAGAATTAAAAAAATAAAACAGATTTAATAAGTAATTTTTAAATGCGACTGTTATTACCTGTAAAGACAAGGAGGTGCGTAGTAATTCGATTATGGACATCTCATAAATATTTGCATTGTGATGGATGTTATTCATAGAGTCGCATTCATTTAGACATATTCTGCATAATTTATGTACGCTGTCAGTGTTTATATTTTGCGTTATTTCCATTTTTTGTATTTAAGAATTTCAAACACTTTTTTGAGGTTAGATTTAGGCGATTTCTGACAAGATAAGAATGCCACGAGATAAAAACTAACTGAGGAGTAAAAATAAAATGGCGCCACCTAGAATTAATTAGTTCAATGTCGAAATAGGAAAATATGAGTATTCAGGTGCATGTAATGGAAGGGGCTGACGGGAGCAGATTACGCAAACTGTAGTATACTATTCAAATAAGTGAGAAATTCAATATAAGCTTAAGGTGTTGCTTGTAGACGAAATTCCTATCTATAAATAGCAAACATAGCCTATTAAACCAAAATCAAATTAATCATATCTATAACTGTCTCTAACAATAAGAAGAATAATATAAAAAACTACAATTGTTCCAAGTCGCTTTTAACTTGATTTCCAGTAAGTATTTTTCAGTTATACTATGTTCAGTTTACTAGGCTCTTTGGATATTGGCTATTTGGGAAAGTTTCCAGCTTCAAAGATTTGAAGCTATTCAGTTGCAAGATCTAAAAGTTTAAGGGTTCTAATACCTGGACAATCTAAGTTTCTTAGTTTGAGACATTTAATGCTTTAAGTTTTAAGATTTCCAGAGTTTCAAAGATTCTAATTTCAGGGTTACAAACTGTCGGAGGGTTCAAATTCAGAAACGCAAGAGATTCATAAATTTAATAAAGGCCTTTTCTAAAGATTCGGTTGCATATATCTAAATAGCTGTCTTTAAGTTTCCACAATTTGAGGTTTGAAGTTCCACAAACGACTAAGCTCTAAAGTTATCAGACATTTAGATTACAGAGAATCATGAATTTTATTATCAGATTTTTAAATTTTAAGTTTTTATTTCACTAACTTAAAAGTTTAAGCTGTTTCAAAGTTTGAGCTTCACAGACTCAATTTCACGGCTCTCCGTATTTAGCTTCTTAGATTAAAAGTTTCATACTTTAAGGCTTAAGCTTTAAGTTTAGACCTAAGATAACTCCAAGGCTTGTTGGGACTTCCTTCAAACTGGGCACTAATTGTTCTCATGCTTTCAGCTAGCTCTGTTATACCGGACCTTGTGTTACAGTTGATTTTTACAGTAGAATTATCTACTTATAGATTTAAAAATAACCAATGATGATCCAATGATCCAAACAAAATTCTTATCCAGAACTCTTGTGTATTGTATGGCCAAACTATTTTGATTGTAGGCATGAAAAAAATATTCAATACATTCCTTACGCGGCCGAGAGTTTAATAATTTTAGGAAGTAAAAAATTCATGCCAAAGATTCTTTACTTCTGAACCAGCAGAGTAGTATCAGCATCAAATCCAATTATTCCAATTTTATGAAACTTCTATACAGAAAAACATAGACGAACTGAGAGAAGAATTGTGTGAAACCGGTTTTAAATTTCTTCAGTCTGAAGTAACATCAAGTTGGCAGTCTAGGTGTTCTTGCTGCTGATTGTGATTCTTTGATTCTGGACGATGATACCACAATCTAGTTGCAGCACGACTCAATAGAATCAGCAGTTTGTTATCAATTCTGTAACTTCTTGAGAGAGGGCTGAGAAGCCTTTTGAATCATGAATGCTTAATCGCCTAACACAAGTATCTAGCGCAAGCAATTGTATGTTGTGTTAATACAACTACAAATATAGGTTCCGGTTTCAGTTCCGATTTTTGGAAATTCAAAATAGGAGTTTCGGTTCCGGTTCCAATTTTAATTTTCCAAACATTAAGGTTCCAGTTCCGATTACAGGATTCTTTTAGGTTCCATAAGGGTTTCGGAATCAAAAGTGTTCCGGACATCACATCTTATGTTGGTATATAGCTCCAAATATCCAAACAAATATGACCTTGATGACTGACAGTCGATGCTTGTTAGGTTAAAGTATTGTTTATAACAGCCTTCGTAGTGTAATGTGGACTTTCACCCAAGCGGCCCGGGTTCGACTCCTGGTGGTGGCAGATCTGGTTAAGGTTTTCTGCAGTTTTCCTTAGCTGTGACACAAATGTGGGATTTGCGCTGTTCCATCTGTAAATCGGCTGTAGTTGCAAGTTGGACCTACGTAATAATAATCGCCCCGTCCCTCCCGCACAAGCTTATAGCTTCTGGGGCCTGTTTCCAGGTTATGGGTTGTAGCAATTATTATTATTATTATTATAACATGGCTGATAAATATATTTGTTCTTCGGTATTTCAGCTCTTTTTACTCTGAAAGCTCTATTGCTATAGTTACAGTGATTTCCAACAATGGATACCATAGAAACTGAGTAAACAGATGTGAAATACCGAACGCGGCTAATATTGTAGATTTTCTTCAAGATGAAATTTGTTTGGGAATATTCAGAGCTACCAATATAAAATGTGACGTAATACTTTTTCAGTCAATTCACAGACTATTGGTCAATTAGTAGTGGAAGTGAATTTAGAGAAATACCGGTTCCTTCGCAAAATAACAGTTCTGGTTCTCGTCTTAACATTAACACGGATTTTAGTAAGGGTTCAGATTGCGGTTTCGGTTCCATAAAAGTAATCGGTTCCGGTTCCGATTCTTTTGGGTTCCTGTACCAGTCCCTGGTTAATTCTAATAAACTTGAGACAGGTTTCCCGATTAGAACTTGGCCATTTTTATAAATGTACTTCATAACGGCGTAAGTGTCTCCGCAATTATAGTGTCTCTATATCTGTATGCGATTCGAAATTACTTACATTTCACTTTAAATTTTATTTTAGTTAAACCTGCAAAGTTAAACCATTTAACTACGCCTCTGTTTTTTTTGTGTCAGCTTACATAACCTAAAAAATAACTTCTGTTATTATAAGTGTCAGGTTTACCAATTATGCAGGTAGTACTAATACAATTAAAAAAGAAGCATTTATTAGTACTTCTAATCTAAACAAGGTCGCCATGCTGTATAAGTAATTAAAATTTATTTCGGTGTTTCTTTTAAATAACCATTATGCCAGCAGTCTAAAGTTATAATTACAGAAAAGGGGTTAAACATAACAGCTGCATATAGCTGTTAGAAAAAAAGTATGGGGATAAAGGTGCTACGTCTTGCACAAAATTGCCATCAGCATGTCAACGGATCTAGTCCGGCCCTGCATTATAAATAGTTTAATATACCAATAACCAGATCTATTCTTGTTATTAACTTATGTAAGATTTCATAATAACATAACTTATCTATTTAATCTGTGCTACAATTTTTTTCAGGTTTTCGACCTTTAGATCTATTGAAATATTTTTATCGTTCCTAGATTATAAGATTTTGAAAAAAGTTATTCTCCCTTTCACTTTTTCGAGTTTAAAACAGTTTTCATAATATATTTTATCATTATTTCGCGGACTTTTCAAAACAGCACATTCTTAGAATATTTATACAGAGAATTTATTTTTATGCCCGGGAGCAATATACTACAACTATTACTACGAATTCATCGGCACACATTCAACAACATTTTATGAATCACTGGGGCCTTGTAAATTTCTAATAAACGACGCCAGTGGCGGCTAGTCATTCATCAGACATCTTTCAAGTGCGGGTGTTGCCTGCTGCTAGTAGATGAAGTAGTTTTGTTTATATTGTTGTGTTTGTTGTAATCAACGTTTGTGTTTATAAATGGGTATTTAGTAGTAAACCTCGAGTATGGCTTCGTTATCTTTACCCCGTGTGTTACATCCGAGGAAAACAAGTTTAGAAATCGAACGAGAAAGCTTCGAAAAGGCGCAGGTAACAAAAACTAAGGTTATAATGGTTTATGTTGGCGGCTTCAAAACCATTTTTAAAGTGGATTTATTACAGTAGTTTTTTGAGTGTTTGTTGTTTGTTTTTCGCGTGTAAATCTCTTTTTGTTTGTTGGTTTATGTTCGCAATAATACTTTTTATTGTTTTAATTGCTTTGAATTATTAACATCTGTTTTTTATTCTTTTGTTTTTGTGGTGTTGCAATTTATTATTTTCCAGTGTAGGCGTATTTGGGAGGTAAATGGGGCTAGGTCATATTCTTAAAACGAAATAGTTCAATTGTTTTTACAGTATTATTGTTAATTATGTGTAATTATTTCGTGAAATTAATAATTTTCTTCTAATTATCTTATTGAACATAACCGTAAATAATAAATGACTGAATTCTTTGAACTTACAATATTATTGTTTCTTTAAGTTAAATGTATAGTGATCTTTTTTCCTTTATCAGTAAGTTTTTACCGAAGTGATTAAAAATAAATATCAATTCTAAAATTATCAGTAATACATCTATTTTATCAGAGCTGTGTAAACACTTATTAAAAGGACATGTTATCTATCTACAATAGTAGTAGGTGCCAATGCACAATGATTTATTTTTTAAACGTAGTCGTATAATTTCTTTAAAACAATTTATATATGTAGGTGTTGCAAGTTATTGTTCTCATCATCATATATATAAATATACCTAACAATTAATTTATTCTTCAAGTACAAGTAAGTAAAAATAGTGTTTTCTAGTTTTGCTTAGTCCAGTAAAAGTTATCTATTAATTTTCATCATCCTACATTTTTCTTAGCATTAGTGGGTTTAAATTTTTAAATAAGCCTAACTCCTTCACTACTTAAAACTACATAGTATTCAAATAACTCTCCTTGTATGCATGTCTATTACAACATTTTGTGCACACATGTTTTTATCTTAAAAGCATTTGAATGTTTCCTTTTTTTTTGTCTTAATGAAAACACTAACATTAGTCATGGCTTAAATATTTACAGCGCCATGTATTTCAACATCTCTTATTAATAATACAGGATTGCCAGCATTTTATGATATGGTGATGCCATATTTTACACTAGAAATGGCACAAATTCACTTCAATTTGGATAATTTCCAAATTTAGATGAATATGGGAAATTTTTGTCTAGTTAAACAAGCAGTTATTGGGTGTAAAAAAGGACAAAGTACCTAAAATTTAAATGTCTTACAAAAGGTATTTCAAGATGTAGCTAATGCTATTTTTTTAATATACAATAACATTATTAACTGTATTCCCCAACTATAAGAATATTAACTCTATTAGGTAAATATAAACCGTATTATTCTTTCTAAATAGTTCAAATTGCCAAAACGTTTTTTTTAAATAGCCCAAATAGTACTTAGGTATTTTTTGTGGCAAAATATGCACCATATGTAGTTCAATTTGCGAAAATTTTGCCCATACCGGCAAACCTGTATCAATAATCTTGAGTACATTACATAACCTAGATTCTATTAAATGTCATTAGTTGTCAAAATAAGAATTATTGAATTTTCAAAGTCAAAACATTCTAATAATAGCTTTAATATAATAATAAAGTAATTAATTTTAAAAATGTACTGCTTTAATAAGTGGAGCTAATAAAAGTGATTTAATAATTTTTTAAAACCAATTATTAAATTTATATACAGCGTGTGCGCAAAATTTTCTTGCCAAATGGAAAACTTTTTTTTATTGATTTTTTTTTTAAAGTCGCTATTTAAAGTAGTTTTGCTTCATTTAAAACCTCAAATGCAGTTATTAAAACCTATCGTATACAGTGTGATCAAAAAGAAGTGTGAAATAAATAAAGATTAGTAAAAGTTTCACAGTTTTATTAAAATACAACCTGACAATATTGTTTCGACAGCTATGATGTCATTATCAAAGGTAATATAATTATAAACAGACACGTCGCTAAGGTAGATACAAAAATAGGTAACTAGATAAAATAATAATAATAATCAGAATTAAATATCTAATACTTCCAGTAACGGAGAATTACTGAGCTCAAGTTGTTCATTCATTAAAGGTACCCTGAGTTTGTGTTTGTATATCTCAAAGGCTTCTAAAATGTCTAATTTGCGTTTGTTATTACAAAAATGTAGGAATTTAATATTATTTTGAGGAGTCATTGTGTGATTTTGTTCTAAAAGGTGTTGGCATAATTCGATTTTTCAGGATGTTTATTTTTGTAATGACGTACGTGTTCTTTATATCTTATGTCAGAATTTCAAAGTGTTTGTCCAATATATACCGAACTACAAAAAGAACAATTAAAACGGTAAATGCCCGATTTCATGATATCATGTGTTCTGTTTTTAGCATTAAATAAAAATGAAAAAGTGTTAGTGTTGGTTTTAAATGTTATTTTATAATTGTTGGTTTTTCTTAGTATATGTGCAATTTTTTCTGATATTTTGCCAAAATATGGTATAGATATGTAATTTGTGTCTTCTGTTTGATTGTCAATGGGATATATTCTTTTGATAGCTAACCTATAATCTTTTTGTTTAATTAAAGTGTCAATCATGTTCGGATTGTAATGATTTGCATGTGCTAGTTGTTTAATGGTTGATATCTCTTTGCTAAAATCTGATTTTGTTAGTGGAATAGTTAAAGCTCTGTGTACTAATGATCTGTAGGCTGCTATTTTATGTGTATTATGGTGACAAGATTCATTTGGTATTGTTATGTCTGTTTGTGTTGGTTTTCTGTACATGGAAAATTCAAATAGATTGTCTGCGTTAATCTTGATATTTAAGTCTAGAAAGTTTATAGCCCTGTTTTGTTCTGTTTCTAGTTTAAATTTTATGTTAGGGTGGATACTGTTAATAAGAATTAAAAATTCATTGATAATCTCAAAAGAACATCAACATAACGAAACCAGAAGATAATGTGTTTAGAGGGGTTTAATTCAAATATTCGATCTTCAAACTTGTCCATAAATATGTTAGCTAATAGAGGACTTAGAGAATTACCCATAGGTAATGTAAATAAATTATGTTATTAAAAGTGAAATAATTTTGACTTATACAAAGGTCAAATAATTGAATTAACTCTAACCTTTTAACTAATTCTATATTACTATTGATCAAGAAACTATCTAATAAAGGAATACATTCTTGTGGGGGTATTCTGGAGAACATGTTGCAAATATCAAAACTAACAAGTTTTGAATGTGGTGGAGGATGTATCTTTTGCAGCTTATCTACTAATTCTAACGAATTTCTAACAGAGTATTTCGATTTGTAACCTATCGTGTTAATAATCTGGTTCAGTTTTTTGGATAAAATGTGATTAGGTGCATTGATGTATGATACAACTGGTCTTATTGGCATATTCTGTTTATGTGTTTTGACTAGTCCATATAGTTTAGGTGGTTGTGAGTTTTTATTAATGATTTGTTGCTTTTCTATTCTAATTCTGAAAAGCAGATATTGCAGTTTTCTAAACCTTGTTTTATTTCTTTTTGGAATTTTGTGGTTGGGTTTTTGTTTAAAGTTTCTAAATTTTTTTTATTAATAAATTCATTAACTTTTTGTATGTAAATATCTTTTGAAAGAATTACCAAAGTGTTACCCTTATCTGCTTTAACAGAAATTAGATTGTTCTCTGTGATTTTGTGTTTTATAGATTGAAGAAGTGATAAGTTAGATGTGTTGTACATTTTGTCCTGTTTTAAAGACATCTCTTTTAACAAATTCAAATTTGGAATTTTGCATAGTTATTATGATCTTTCTTAAGTATAGTTTCGCATTCAACGGCCAAAATTTCTTAAATTTTGTTGGTAAATTTTGGAAAAGGACAAAATTTGAAACCTTTGTTAAGAAATTGTGTTTCTCTGTCATTGAATCTTATATTCGATAAGTTTATGAAACGAGGATAAAAGTTTGCAGTGTTCTGACAATTAAGGTTATTTTGTAGTGTACTTTTTTGTTGTACAAGTCGATGAAGTTTATTTTTCTGTGTGGTGTATTTTTTGAATTTAATGTGACTGACGGTTTCTCTAATGTTAAAATCTAAGATGTCAAATTGGATATTGTGTAATTTATGAGTAAGTTCTGTATGGAGTACCTTTATATAAACGTGCATATTGTCCTATTGTACTAAACCATTTCTTCGATTCTTCTTTGAGCCATCTTCTTTTGGCATTCCTAATCACTTTTTCGGTAATCGAATTCTTGGTTCTGGTAGTGATGTTTACGTAGTTAGGAATAACCTGACGTTTCAGACATTCTTGGTTAAACCAAACATTCTGACTTGCGATTCCGTGTTTGATCATAAGTTTCTTGTACAACTTGGCTTGTTCTTAAAACGAAGACGAAATAATCTTGTTTATTGTTTCCAGCCTTACTTTGTGGAACTCCATAATCATGAAATAAATAAATAGTAAATGAAATTAATAGTAAGAATCAAATAGTTATTTATGGTACAAGTGAGTTAAGTAAGATATTAAGTAGGTTAATTTTATCCAACACCTCTTTATTTAAGTTTAAATATCGAATTTGCAATTTAATGTTAAGCTAAGTACTCACAGCAGCGGATCCGCAGGTGGATGTCATACAATTGGTCGGATTGAGTCGATTTGACTCAAACCGACCAATAGTATGACATCCACCTGCGGATCCGTTGCTGTGAGTACTTACCTTTAGTCTGTAGTTTTTGACAGTAATAAATTTAATACTCTAGCGGGATAACTGGATTTTAATAATATTATGCAATGTAAGCTGGTGATTGGTTGCTAGGTACAATAGCAGCCAATCACCATTCTAATGTAGTATAACAATGTTGTTCTACCCACAAGTGAGTAAACATCAACTTTAATTGCTTGCAAGCATCAAGTTTTAGCCCTCTTTATTTAGAGGTGTCGGATAAAATATATTTATCCAACACCTCTATATAAATACCATATTTACTATGGTCATTTTAAATAAGGAAAGTGATTGTTTACTCTTATGTTACATTATAACCTATGTTGCCCCTAGCAACGTGGGTTATTTTTAAAAAACTCACTCCTTCAAAGATAACAACCAATCACCAGCTTACGTTACTTAATATTATTAAAATCCAGTCATCGTGCTAGAGTATTAAATTTATTACCGTCAAAACTACAGACTAACTATACATTGCAAATTCGATGTTTAAACTAAAATAAAGAGGTGTTGGATCAAATTTTGTATGGCACGCGTGAGTTAAGGATATTATTCACTCAGAAAAATTAACTCGTAAATTTTTCGTTCGTGGATAATATCTTACTTAACTCACTTGTACCATAAATAACTATTTTTTACATAGTTATAATACGACTGATGAAGTTACTAAAATAAGCCTAGTTAAATATTTGTTTTTTTTTAAATTAAATTACAGAAACAACAATTAACAAAAACAAATAATAATATTTACTAAATGTTTAACATTAAAATCAAAGGTACTCTTTTTAAAGGTAACACTTTTTTTAAACAGTGACTTTTTGAAAAACTAATAATAAAAAAGTTTTCCATTTGGAAAGAAAATTTACACACACCAGTGGCGTAGCCAGTGTTGGCCCTTGGGGGGGGAATATACAATAAAAGAAAATCCGCAGGCTTTGCTTTCAACGTATACCTATAATAACTGCTTAGTTAGGTTTTTTATAGATTGTATGGAACAAAAGTGCAAATATTAAAGAATATTGAATAAAAAACAATATTTTTCTACTCCCATTTCTAAAATGCAATTTTACACATCGTTAAAATTGCGTGAAGTTCAAGTTTAAATACCGATGTGTAAAGTGCAATGCTATTCTTATGGGATTTATTTTACGCATCGCTGCCGTAAGAGCTAATACACTTTTCGACACAGATGGAAAATTCACAGATAGCTGTGCATTAGAAAAGTTTATTTTTTTGATGTTTAAACGTCAAACTCATTCAGGTTTTTCTTGGGTATTGTGCGCGCTAATTATGGAATCGTGGAATCACTGCTTCAGACGCTCCTCTGCCTCCTTACTGGTGGAAAGTGGGGCAGATTTATTGACGCTCAAACAGCACGGAGGCTGGAAGAGTTCCTCTGTGGCGGAGGGATATATAGAAAACTCCTTCAATAAAAAAAATGATATTTCTCATACAATTTTGTCCATTCACAATTCAAACAAAAATACTGTTGTGAATGGAAATTCATCAGTTGAGGCCGCTGGCGCTGGCGTAAGATTCGAGCATCTTACAAATTGCACCATTACTATTAATAATAATTATTATAATAAAGAAAATTAAATAATTTGTTTAAATTCTTTTTTGTATCTTTAATTTGTTTTATTCGTACGGTCGGTCGTAGAAAAAGTACAGTGTGCAACACGTGCGTGAAGTCTTTTTTACACTCGCGTGGTTGCTTCACTCGCTACGCTCGTTCCGCAAACTCCACGCTTGTGTAAGAAAGTCTACTTCACGCACTTGATACACAATGTACTATTTTAGAATACTAGTCTTTATTCAACAAAAGACATTACAAAACAAAATCTAGGTGCCATGGTTTTTTGGCCAGTTTGTCAAATATTTCATCTACTTTTTTGAAGTTTTCGACCCTTGGGGGGATATATCCCCCATATCCCCCCCCCGTGGCTACGCCACTGACACACACACTGTATACAGGTGTAGAAAAACAAGAAGGAAGTATCTGTGAAACCATATGTGTGTATGATAAGGAATGCGCTAGTAAAATAAAGAAGGGTTTATATCGGGCCCCGCCTTTGCTCTTCTTGTTTAGTTTGTGTTAGTGGGGTTAGGGAACTACACCAATGCTTGGTTTGTGGTTTACTAAACAACTTCAATGCTCGAATGTTCCCCCACTAACAAACTAAGACGAGCAAAGGCGTGACCCGATATAAAACCCTCTTTATTTTATTAGCGCGTTCCTTATCATACATATAGTCTCGTACATACTTCCTACCTGTTTTTCTATATCTGTATATGTATAGTAGAAGGCTGGTAACAGTCTTAGAAATTTTAGGTTTTGAGGTTAATTTGAAAACTTTAATTAGGAATTTTTACTGAAAACCAGTATTCTACCAGAAACTATAAAACATGCAATTACAATAATTGCATGTTTTATAGTTTCTCAATTATAATTAAGCAGGAGAAAGGCTTGGATTGCATTTTTTAATACTAAAAATTTCTTTGTTATCAAGTAATTTTTTTATTCAGATTCAATCTTCATGATCTTCCAAAAAAAATGCCAGGTATCACCTAGAAGCCTCATAATTAATTATTTTGATCGAGTTATAGCCTTTCAAAGTTCAAAAATTGCAATTGTTAATGCACAATCATAGTAAGCATATGTTAAATAATCTGAACCATAATGAGCGCATTCAGAAGACTTACCGGTCACACCGGTAGTTGTTTTGCTCATCTCATTTTAAATATGGTTTGTTTACATTCCGTACCGGTACAATTAAAGTGAGGTTGCAATAGCGCCCCTTGATGTTTATTTGGTGTGCTTAATAGATATTTCTATGATCTCTTCTTAAAAAACTGTTGATATTTAAAATTTAGAATTAAATTATCTTCATCTAATAGCTGCTCCATCATTATTATTACAAATGAAGGGTCAGCAGTAACAACGTTGTATGTAACAAAAGAATTTTAACAGCAACGCGAACTGACAACAGACTACACTGTTGTTACATGGCATACTGCAGATTCACATTTTCAAAACCAGCATTCCGGGAGTCTGTTTAAGAATATTTTATATGTCTATGACACCAACACCTTCAATTGGTATATACTAACATTGTTTTTAAGGCAATACCTCATTTCAGCAAAAGGTTACATACAACGTTGTTACGGCCGACCCTTGAAATATCGAATTAGGTTTTGCCACTCTATTGGCATAAATCTAATTGGGTGAGATTTAACACACCTTTAATTTTATCCAATTATATTTCTAGATTTTAAAAGAATTTAATCACGTCTTGTGAAACCGACCATAAATTTGATAAGTAAATTTAAATATATCAACAGTAACCAATTTTTTCATCATTCATTTAAAATCTACTGGTGAGCAGCACCGGTTTGTCACCGGTAAGTCTGCTGAATGCGCCCAATGACAAGTGTTATATTAAATCAAAGTGAGTACATGGCATTCTATTTTTCTTTTATAACCTAACATATTAGAAATCACTGACATTAATAAATAATTATTGAATAATTATATAGATTCAGTCATATGCTTAGATATCAATTAGACCTGCACTGCAGATGCTAATTTAGACTTATTCTTTAATAGTCTCAAAGCTTTAAAGTTTTTGCTTGCATCGCAACAAAAAGAACAGGACATATCATAAAAATCTGATGGCCTTGATTTGATTTGTTACTGTAATTTCTAATTGGTTTAATAAAGAGTGGGAAACATAAACGATCATAATATTTAATTATCTTTTTTTTTAAATTAAGTCTGCACTTTCAAATAAATAAAGACATCTCTAGAAGATTGTATTTTAACATCCATTCAAAATTTTAATTTAATTTGGCACAGTTGTTTTTTTTTCTAGGTTATACTTTATTTACCAGATGATTATGCCTTAATATGTCCCTTAATGTTACAAGTTTGACAATGTAAAGACGGACATGATTAATGATTAAAAACAAAATTGAATTAACAAACGATAAAAGTATGAATTTATACTGTTAATCCTTCTTTACTTCGAAGAGAAGATATATTTTTTATACTCTAGACAAAATTATTAGGCAACGCTGCTGTGACGTAACAATTAAATCAAAGATTTGAGAGGGTTAAGATGGAAACTGGCATAAGAGTACTGTAGTGATCGCCAACTATACATTTACTATGAAAAAAAAACGACTAATCTTTTTATGGTCCAATTTTCTGCTGAGGTATTAGATGTCACAATAATCGCTACAATATCATGACCATTCATATTTGCTGAGGCACGTATAAAGTTGGTCATGATAATAATACTGGTGCCGAATTTACAACAGGAGATGTCGCTACAATATGGATGGCGCCAAGTTCAGAATAATGAATGTATACTAATAGTATATTGTATTACAAGTTCAGAAAAGTGCCAATTTCTCATGAGCGTGAAGAAGTTCACCAATCACACGAGTGTGAAATTGGCGTTTTTGCATACGTTACACGCTATACTTTATCTGCGACAACAAAAAAAGTAATAAACCACCAAAAGCTAAGAAAAATATTTAACCTAGAATTTATACTTGCATTCATATTTTATACGTTGAAATCTCTGGCAATAAATTAAGAGATGTAATGTGAGCCATTTCCATGATGTTTGGAGGTATACAAGTGTACACCCCCATGAGACAGAGACCCCAGTTCTGACATCTATGGCATTTTAATAGAATAGCTGATTGTTGAGAAATCATTCCCCACGGTCTATTGTTCAGTTTGGAGATTGTTTGCAATTGGTCGTTTTTACGGTTGCTAGATTGTGTGGAATGTGTAACTTTCTATGATGGTCATTGTTTTGAAAACTTCAAGTTCTTGGCGAAGATGTCTTCTGCTTTTCTTTATTAAAGGCAAATATTACACCTTCTATGTAGCTGCTGCACAACTACATGCACTTTCTCGTAATTAAATGAATATATTCTGTGCGTTGCAAGAAATAAAAGAATGCTTTACCCTTTTTAAAATATATATTTCAAACAATACACCTGAATTAAAATTTAAAGCTAAGTAACCGTCTTAGTCCGGGAGTAAATTGCAATAGTGAAATCTTATAAAATAAAAGGCACGTTTTGCATATGTGTTTGTTTCACTAAAGCTGGAAAACTACTACTTGATACATATAATATACAAGAACTATTTAAATAAAAGAAATGGGGGTGACAAACACCAAAGTAGGGTGATTATAGCAAACACATGTTCGGTGTTACAAATTAGGAATTTGACCTGGAAATGGCTCACATAGAGAGAAAAGGATTTTGCCCCTAACATTTTAAGTTTGTTTTAAATGAAATCTTACTTTACTGACACTGAAATAAAGAAGGAACGGAAAGGTATAATACCTAAATAATGCTAGAATTAGCATGCACATTTTAAATTAAATCTGGTTATCTGAACTGATAAAATTACAAGAATTATTATACCTATACAATTACTAATAATATTTTGAGGTACGAACAGTCATAGATAATAGTATTTTGTGTCTCAAGGACAGAAAGTTAGCCTTTGCAGCCCGCAGTTGTTTGAGGTCTGAGCAAAACGAGGAGTGAGGGCAGCAGGCAACTAAGAGCTGCAAATGCCTTTCTGTCCGAGTGACATACAAAGGTTTTTCGCCTACCTACGTAAAATGGAACTCCAAATTTTAAACAGTAACCCAATTTACCTTAAATTAAAATAAACTTATAAACGAAAATAACGCCAGATTTTTTTTAATGACATATTAAATTAACATAATCGGAAGACCATAAATATAACATGCGTAGTCCTTTGCTATTTGAGCGGTAATGTCCAGCCTAGATCTCTGGAACACGTGATTATGTGCAGTAACACAAGATGCCGTGGTCCAGTTCAAATTATTTAAAAGAGTGGTGCTCGGTTCGTATGTCATGTGCATGTCTTTGCTGTTGCAATTTTAAGCAATAGTAATAAAATAATTTTGTTTCACCTATTTATTAGCAATCTTAAAGTAACAAAAAGACTAAATAATAGCTAATAATAATAAACTTTAAACTTTCAATTTAATTATTGAAAAAATTGATTACATCTATATATTAGTAGCAGTGTAAAGGTTATGTATTTGACATAAGAGGGCAGAAAAGAAGCCTTAAACGCCCTCAAAACAGGACATTTAGTAATTAAAAAAATTAAACAAGTATATTTTTTACAATAAGCTTTTTGTCAGTTTTTAAAATTAAACCACTATATTCCATAAATGACAGATAGTTAACCTATATGCTGCCATGCTAAAATCAAACGCATACACATTGTGTTGTATCTTTTCAAAATATCCTTTCCCAAGCACAAATGTGATATCTGCATCTTACTTAAATGTACAATATCTCGATTTTGTGCCACCAGTAGATACTGCATTTGATTTTAAGATGGCAGTATGAATTCGAACCTCAACAGTTGACTTTTAGTAGTAACTTCTAGTGGAATATTAAACGTGTTTATATTTATATAATCCAAAATCTTGAACAAAATTCTATTAAATTACCAACTCTGATTGTACTACTCAGTTGCATCGAACAATAAACTAAGATTACCAAAAATCTAGACTCAGATTACACAGCTACATTTGAGGTTATGCTTGCTAATGTTGCTAAGCAATGTTGATTATACTTATAATTTATAAATCTTGCACGTGGCCAATTTTTCTTATTTGTCTAATTTCATTACTGATTTTTAATATTGTTTAATGATGAATTAGGTCAAGTGGTACCCAGAGTTAGGGTTACCAACTGATCTATTTTCGTAAGGACAATCCTTCTTTCCAAGAGTGTATCCTTCGTCCTTTCTTGTTATAGGAAAGGACGGGTTTTGTCCTTATTTAAAACAATCAACAAAAATTATTCAATATTTTAATTAAAATTTTAATTTTAATCACTGAAATTAGCTTTCAAGAATTAAGAATTGTATATTTTAAATAAACTGCCAACCTCGTTCGAGCAAAATGAATCAAATTTGCAACCAAGCAGCACCCTAGGACATGTTTCGAACTGTTTGTTTGTTTGTCGAAATTACACACATCTCATTATAATTGTGGGTTTTTATATAGCGTCATTTTATGTAATGTAATATTTATCCCACTTAATTTTATTTTTATAATGCAAAATTATTTTGTATTGTATGTTTTTAAATTTTGAATGGTTAGTGGCGATCCATTCCATTTTACGATTAAAGAACGCCACTTAATGCGGCATATTACTCTATAGATGTCGTAAGTGTTTTCTCTTGGTATTAATGTTAATTGCGGCAATATATATATATATATATATATATATATATATATATATATATATATAAGCCGAGAATGGGTGTGTGTTATTTACAAGCAGCTACCCCTAGCTGCTTGTAAGAGAACCAAACAGTTCGAAACATGTCCTAGGGTGCTGCTTGTGAATTACACACATCTCATTATAATTGTGGGTTTTTATATAACGTCATTTTATGTAATGTAATATTTATTCCACTTAATTTTATTTTTATAATGCAAAATTATTTTGTATTATATTGTATGTTTCTGAAAAAATTATGTTATTACAAATATTATCCTTTTTGCCGGAGTGTATATTCGAATGATTTCATACCAATTGCATTGAATGAATGTAAATACCTGAAAATATACTCTAACAAAAACATGAAGATATAGCATACTCTGAATTCAATAATTAACAAATTAACTTCAGTTACAACTTCTTTACTACTTTATTAGATGGTAGCAATCCTAGCTCTGAATAAATTATGTTAATTAAAATCAAATATTTGAAAGAACCAAATCTAAGATAACCTCAAATAATTTAAAACTGTTTCAGCATTCTTTCAATATTTCCAATTTCCACATATTAAACATGTCCGTTTCAAAGAAAAGTGAAAATAACCATATACATACAACATGAATCCCTTGCTTATCATCCATGATATACACTTGCTTTCAGATTTTAAGCGAAAGGAAATTCTTTCCTTTAATTAACCTCTCACTACAACAAATTTTTACACCTCCTAATAAATTGAAGCATGCATAAGAGAAAAACATAAACATCAAATCATAAAGCATGAAGTTTTAGGCTTTACTAATAAATAAAAAGCAGTCATGTGTTGCATGCCAAACCATAGCATAGAAGAGTCATTGGTATCAGATAATACTTTTTTTATTACACACATTTGCAATCATCTTTGCTTTTTTTTTGTTTGCTGCTTTGCATTGGTGTGCATTTTCAATAAAATTCAGTTAAACTACAACATAATCATATTTTTTTGCACGTTATATTTTTCAGATTTGCATGTTGGGCTGACTTTCTAATATACTAATGCTTGTGTTTCTCGAGAAAAAATGAATACCACCGCACTAAGTGATAAGACTTATTATAAATATGTAAGTAGCAATTTTTATTTTTCAAAACTTTTTTTAATTCTTGAGGATATGATCTTATTGTTACATTTGATGATGCTGACTTAAGTAACAGTAATGATGACTCCTTTTTAATAATATTCAATGATGACTCAACTTGATTGCATGTGTTCATTACAAATAAATGTTTGCTTATTTAAATGTTTCTATTAAAGACTTGAATGTAATTTGAATGTGCTTAATGAGCCGTTGAACGATTTTAATTATAGACGGTCGTTAATTAGCATACAATAGTTGCATGTCATTATTGTAGTGCGCAGCACACTTTCTTTTTTATCTATAAATCATTAATTACTTACCCATGTTAAGACATATGATGCTTTGGCATATGATTTGAATATAAGACCACCAAGTCGGAGTAAATTGAATGGCCTTCTTCTTAAGCTATATCCTTAAGTAGCATCAATGTCTTAATCTTGTAATTTATTGAAACACAAAGAGTTAAACAAGATAGGGTATAACTCTTATTGAAAAAGAGCGAGGGGCAAACCATTTGGAAACTTGCAAAGAAATTTATGAGATATTAGATATTACAATTAAATCCTATTTGAATGAAAATTAACCTAAAACATAGCTCTAGGGATGGTAAAAGTGCCAACTAATACAAATCAAGCCAGGGTCTGTATTGTTGAACTCATACGAAAAACTTTTGCATACAAGATGACGTAATTTTTACGTCATAAGATGCAACTTAACCAATCAAATGTTAGTAGGTAATAGAGAATTATGTCATCTCGTAAGCGAAACTAGTTCGTATGAGTTCAAGAATACGGACTTTGTTCTTTACATTTTAATTTATACACCAAAATCAAGAAGTACAGGGTCATTCAGGGCCGTAGCCAGAAATTTATTTCTGGGGGGGGGGGGGGTTCTGGGGAAATTTATTTTCGGGGGGGAAAGCAGAATAGAAAAATAATTTTTTCTACTCATGACATTGAAATCACTCATTTTGCAATTGATAACGATGGTTAACCACTAAAGGTTGAAATTTTCGGACTACTGGGATTTAATCTTCTAAAAGTTTAAGTAGGCATGTACATGTAAATTGCATTCAAAGAATTTCTAATAATGCATCATAATCCCTTAATAGTGACCAGTTGGGTTCAGGTATTGCCAAGTATTAAGACTTTATTTTTGCTTCTGAGAAATTCATTACCTACAAAATTTCACATTAATAACCCTTGGATAGTTTTAAAATTGTTTTATAAAATCAGTCTTGTTTCATCTGTTGATTGAAACCATTGTGTTAATTAGTGCGATCAAGATGACTTCAAAAAAAGTTTACAAAGAACTAGATTTGCAAGGAAAAACAAAAGGTGTTAGAGTTTTCAGAAAACCACAGTGAAAGAAATCAATTAATCGATTAACTTTAAATTAGTTTTTAAAAATGCACAGTGTAAACGCAAGACTTTCTGGACCAATGTTACAAGAAGTAGTATTAAAATTTGCTCAGCAGTCAAATTTGCCTAATTTAAAGCATCGTCAGGTTGGCTCGAATCATTTAAGAAACGAAACATTTCCCAGAAAAGTTTAGTTGGTGATGCAAATGAAATTCATCCCGCAACAGTAAGTTATTTTCTTATTCGTTTTACGGAGTTTGCAAACGGCTTTATATCAGAGAATATTTTTAATGCTGACGAATGTGGGCTATTTTGGGCAAATTGTAGTGTATAAAGAATTCACACTTTTTACAAAGTGACCACTTGCTTAAATTGACCATTTTGGGTCAGTCCCAAAGTTGGTCACTTTAAGCAGTTTCTACTGTATATGTTTTTTAAATGAAACACTTTACGTATATTATTACATTTTCGAATAGCCCTCTTTTTCTTGATTCTAAATATGCAATGTTAAATAAATCTATTATTAATATTTTTTGACATATTTGACTCTAAAACCTCTATAGAAAGAGCAATAGGTTATACTTTTCAAAATTAAAGTGAACTGAAATGACTTTATTAGCCTAACTATAACCTATTTTGATTAAAGGAGTCCACCGCTCTTCCAATAGAGATTTTCACATTTTTAAAGTCAAATATGCCAAAAAGTATTAATGATAGACCTATACAACATTATAAAGAGTTTTTTTAAGCCTTGCTTTTTAAATAATTAGAATTTATTTTAAGACTTCTTTTCTTAAAAGCTGTTTCCTTAAAATGCTTGATGTATCGAAACTTAAATTATTTAAAACCTCCAATTGCAATAGCTCATTTCTAAAAGCATAAATAGTTTGCTTTTGCAAAAAAGCTGGTTTTTGTGTCGTTGAAAGGAGAAACAGTTCATTTGGCTGGGGAAACAGTTCGAAACGAAGTTTCGCCAGTTTAGTTTTACTAACCGCCACGGTCTGCATATTTAAATAGTATTTTCAAAGGCAATCATTAATTAAACTTCTATAGTTATATCTAGGTATGTTTAAAACGGTGTCTTCTAACCACACATGTTCCCATCACGGTAGCCAGGTAGTACTCGTGCAATACACTCGTACTATAGGTGCGATACTTGTGTGGTTAAGAGATCCCGTTTTAAACATAGTGTTGTGATAAACCACGATTCTTACAATTCATTAATGTTCTATATATCTACAATAACAATACAACGTACATACATAGTACATATTTGCAGTGCGGGGCTCTACACACACTCTTAATCAAAATACTCAAATCAAATTTAGAAATTAATTTGTGCTTTTAAATAAAATTATCATTTCTGTTAATCATTTTTTTTTATTAGTTTAAACAATACTCATATCCTGAAAATGGAAAAAACATTTAGTCCCTTTTTTAAAGAAAATCATTTAAATTACTGCAACATAAGTGTGGTACACCCAAGAGTCAAAATGACTTCATAGTTCAGTTAGCGGGAGCGGAGTGATAATAACAGTCGTTGTCGTCCCAGGTTCGACTACAGTTGGCTGATAACTTTTAATAACGGCAAAAAAACATTTTGAAAGAGAAAGATTGCATTTTAAATTGTGTTTTGTAAAAAATAATAAAGTTTAAAAAATCTGCTAGCTTGAATCGAACTTGGGCCGACAGTTACTTGCGGTTATTATGACCCCGCTCCGGCTAACAACTATGGAATCATTTTGGTTCTTGGGTGACAGTGACATTTGCTCTAATTCTTTAGCAATGTTTTTAGATAAATATCTTTTTAGTCTGCGTAATGCAGAAAAGAATTTTTCAGCTCTTCATGTATATAGGCTATATATGTTTGGCCATCAAAGATTTAATGAATTCTAAATATGTTGTGCCTTTTTGAAAAAAAAATACCAAAAAGCATCCCAGTTGGATAAATGTGTAGACTCCTCTCTTTAGATTTTCCATTTAGAATTTGTATTGCCTAAAATATATTAATCATGTTAATGAGGGCTTCAGCCCTCACTACATTATTTTAATGAGTGCCACAGCCTTCGAGCCACCACATAGTCGGCACCTATGGTTTTTCCCTTTTAATGACTTGTTAAATTAAATACCAACATAACCTACTATGACACTTAAGGAGAATACTATGAAATGTAAAAATGTAGAGAATGACATGAAATTGAAACCTTGAGTTCTTTAACCTATTTGGTCTTTTTTTGTGTGCACCATTACCAAGAAAAATGGATAATAAAATCCAGAATTTAACATGGGCTCTTATGGGGACCATTTAACCTAGCAGTTTTCAGTAAAAATTCTGATGAAGAAATGTAAGGGACTGTCGGGTAGGTTGGGATGGGTTTTAATGACCCCTCAAAAATTTTCTATAGGAGAATCATTTTTTAAAGAGTAAGTCAAAAGGTAACTTCGTTAGGTAACTTTTCGGCAAAGAAAGTATTTCTGTAGTGTTGCAAAAAAATTTTTATTAGGTGGGCTGTTAGGACACCCTCTAAAATCGGACAAATAAGTGTCTAAATGAACTATGTTTAAGAAATAACTAAAAGGCTAAGGTTGAAAACCATACTTATTTTTGGTTGATTTGACATGGAATGGCTCGTAGATAACTAATAAAGTCTAACTTTTTGGCAAGATCTCGGCTCTTATAAAGCTCTTCTTTGTAGACCATTTTTCCTAAATAGCTCCACTTAAAAACATACCATTGAAAGTTTTTTCTAAGATCTCAGCTCTCGTAAAGCTAGCTGTTTGAGCTTTTTGTTTGTAAATAAAATCTCTAAACAGTCTCTTTCAACAACTGTTCAATTTGGACTTTCTCAAAAGCTTGACTTCTGGAAAAGCTCTATTAAAGAATTTTTATTAATCCTTGTTCTTGAAACTTCATCCGCTGAAAGCTTCTTTAAAATTTCTTTCCAAAAAAAAGTTTTCAGAAACATTTCATAAAAGCTTGCTTTAGCAAAAGCTTGGTTTTTACAATATAATTTCTTAGAAAGTTAATGCGCATGTTGCTTTTCAAACTGCTTTCTTTTAAAAAGGCTCTTACCTTAAAAAGCTTATACGTTAAAGATTTTTTAAGTTGCTTTCCTAAGAGAGCCTTACGAGACCTTTTTCTTTAAGAGTTCGATTCATTTCAGGTTGATTATTTAGTAACATATTTCCTGCAAAGCTCGTGTCCTTAATCTGCTTCTTAAATCATTTTGTGAAGTTCTTTCTTATAAAGCCCAGCTTTTAGAGATTCTAAAAGTTATTTATCAATATTGTGCTTTATGTGGAAAAGCGAATAATTGTACAGAAACAGGACCAATATGATCGGGTAGAGAATTTTAGACTCTTTCGGATACAAAAGGCAGATCTCGGCATCTCAGAAAGTAAGCAATCTTTTCTATTCTATTTGCACCACTCAAATGGACATACGTGCAATGCACCTGAACAACACATTTTCGTTGCATATTTTCTCTTTTCTGTTCGACCGTTATGAGAGCCCAATGGCACATTTGGAGGTATAGCTCGTAACTTATCAAGTCTGTTTGTAAATAAAGCAAATATTAAGAAAAGTCAGGAATTTAGAAGGAATCCCTGGAGATTGCAGAAGCATTTGAATGAAATGCAAGGGAAATTCAAAGGAGTTCCATCAGTCAGACTCTTCCTTGAATAACGCTCAACCAGAGGAAGCCCATAACTGTTTAGAAATTGGTATATAGGAAAGAAACATATTTGAATTTGCATTTGGCAAAGTCGAGGATAAACTGTTAGATTTAAAATAAAATGATCGCAGGAACCCTTGAAATATACCAGGAGAATATCTGGATATGGAAGACCAACGGTCACTTCATAAAAGTTAATTTGAACTACAGTTAATGGTACTATTACACACAACTTCTGTCAAAATATATTTTGGCAGTTTTCAGTTAAATCTTCAATGGCTTCTGTGATCAAGTTTATTTTAAATCTCTATACAAATAATTCTAAATGTAACGGCTGGCGTTACTTATAAAAAACAAATGTACCTATTTACAGCTCAAATGCATTCATTTGCTATGTTGCCACGTCAATTATATTATTTCAAATTTAAGTAATAATTCTAAAAAAAAAATCTGATTCTAATTTTATGTACAGGAAACTGTTTAAACATTATGTATATTTATTTAGATTGCGTAAAAAGGCTTTTTGTGTACACAGGAAATGCCACTTGAAAACAATTAGTGGGAAATGGAGCTCGTTAAATTGTGAAATTCTAAACCGTTTTGATTTGTTTTAATACTAGGCAAGGAAAGTGATAAATTTGCTAAACGAAACCGTCATGAAATGTTATTTACTTTTTCTTAAGATACATTCATGTGTGTCTGTAGTAATTGGTACTACTACTTTTCTTTTACTTTAATATTGTTAGTTAATGTTGCTTAATTAAATAACAATCTTTGAATAATTCGAAAAACGTAATTTTTATTCTTATTTAATAAAAAGAATATATTTACCTTTCAAATTAATTGACGTTTTATTTTTAATCAATTTTGCAATTAAATTGGTGCATTTCAAAACAATCCATTGTTATTTAAATATGGTAATTATTATTACTATCTCAATGATAATAATTTATAACGGGTTTACGTTGATTGCTTTTAAACGTATGCTTAATAAATTTGTTTATTATTTAACAACGTAAATTGAGATGAGAAAAGAAAATTTATCTTCATTAGATCTTGAAATTTCACAAATTAATTCTTGTGCTGTTGTGTAAGTAGTATTAATTTAGGTAATAAATGATTATCGTATTCTAAATGGAGCAGTCAGCTTAAGAAGGAAATTAAATCTGATAGTATTTAATCACTTCCTGTGCATTGTTAGACAGGTCTGCAGTACTAAAACGTTTTTTTCACTTAAAACATTTAAACATTTTTTACTTTATTAAAAGTCGTTTTTTGTCGATGAAATATTTTCATCCTAGTGTTTGAAATAGTTTCAATTGTGACGTCATGAAGTTAGTGGACCGCGAAAATACAAAATTTTTAAAATATAGCGCAAAGTGGAAGGGGATGACATTTTCGCAACATTGTCAGATTTATGACACTTTGCAAATCCAAAACTAACGTATAAATCATGCAAAGGTAATTATTAATAATAGTAAATATCAGTGATGTGTTTTTAAATAAATATGTAATTCTATTCTAGAAACATTGCATTAGATGTGTTATCGTTGATGGCAAATGAAACAGCTGCCCAGCAAAATATGTTCATCTTATACAATGTTATAGATGCTGACGATGATGAGGATGAAATCACAGATATAATGGTAGCATTTACAAATCACCAACATATCAGAATAGATGGATATTTTGAAGAGTGGCTGCCCAGATATTTAGATTGTGATTTCTTTAGTTTATACAGAATGTCCAAAAATACTTTCTACACTTTATTGGGAGCACTAAACTGTAGAGAAAAAGCATATGTTGGAGGTGAACATCAGCCTATTCCGATGGAAAAAGCACTACTTATGACTCTTTCATGGCTGGGTAAAGGCGAGACATTGATTCGCATAAGTGAAATATTTAATGTTGCAATATGTACAGTTTATAATTGTACAGAATATATGTTACGACAGATTTTAGCACTTAAACATAAGATTATTGTTTGGCCAGATGAGAGAGAAGTAATACAAATCGAACAAAATTTTAGAGCTCGAGCAGGATTTCCGGGGGTTATAGGAGCAATTGATGTATGTAATATAAAGTTTAAAGTTCCTGCAAATCAACAGGATAGCCATACAGATAAGAATAACAATCATTCCATAAAGCTGCAGGGTACTGTAACAAGTGATAAAATTTTCACAAATATAATGGTGGGATATCCTGGTTCAGCCCACGATAGCAGAGTTTTTAGGAATTCACAATTATTTTTAGAGGTGGAGGAAAACGAAAATTTAAGAAATTATTTTTGTCAAGATGATTACCACTTGGTGGGTGATAAAGCTTATCCATTAAAAAATTGGATAATGACTCCATATAGAGCCAATATAAACATTACAAATCAACAACGTCGTTATAATACTAAACACAGTGTTACCAGAATTGTTGTCGAGCACACATTTGCTTTGCTGAAATCAAGGTGGAGAAAACTCTTATATGTAAACGTAAATAGCATTCAAAAAGCAGTTGCAATTATTGTTGCATGTTGTGTATTGCATAATTATTGTTTTATGAATTTTGACTACTGGAACGAATATGAAGAAGTTGAAAACGATAATGATGCTCATGAGAATGCGGCAGATATACAAGTAGATGCTATCATGAAGAGAAATAATATTATGAATTTATTTTAGAATGTTGAAAATTTTATGAAGTAGGTATGAATAAATGTTATTTAAGAAAATAGTTTTTATTGAGATAACCAACTTGTATCTTTACATCTACAAAACAAAAAACAAGAATTAACATTTTCAGTCAATCATAAACACATTATTAACACATAAACATAGAATATTGCAACTTAACAGTTTCTATTCACTACTGTCATCTTCATCAGTTGAAATTTTTCTTTTCCTACTAACTTTTTTTGGCTTTGTGGAAAGCAGAGCCATAATTTCTTCATGGCGTTGTTGATTTTGTGTTTGAAGTAGATGCATCATGCTCTGGAAATTGTCTTTCTTAATTTTTTGATTTTCTCTTTGTATAGCAACCAATTCTTGCAATGCAGCACTTCTAGGTGGCCCAGGTTTAATTTTTTTGTGTAAATGTTGAAAACGGTTCTTTGTCTCCGCAGTGGTGTTGCCGACACATGTCGTTTCTAACGATGTTGCTACCTCTTCATCTTTAACAGTAGATTTGTTTATTGCAGAACTTATAGACGGTGCAGATTTAATTTTTTTGTGTTGATGACACTGATTCTTTGTTTCTACAGTGATGCCTGAACTGAATGCTTCCCATGATGTCGCATCACTGTCTCCAGATGTAGACGTTGAGGGGCACACGTTTTCATTTGATGTTACATTACGATCTGCTTTAGACGTTTGAAGTGTATCTATTATCATTAGCGGTTTGACCTTATGCTTGTCTCCTAATATTTCTTCCAATTCATCATAGTATGGGGGAAGCTTGATCTTTCCTTCTCCGGTCGTCCTCATTTTTTCATGATATTTGATATATGAAGACTGTAGGTTACTAAACTTCTGGCGGGTTTTTTCTCGACCTTGAATGCCTGGTCCAACATTGTATCCCAACTGATTTAGTTCTTTAGCAATTGCCAACCATAAATCAAGCTTTACATGTTTCTTATCGTCAAACTTATCTTTGTATTGTCGTCTTAACGACAACAATGCAAGTGTTGCTTCATGATCTTGTCGAGTTGGTCTCTTCGAGCTCTTCCACACAGAACTTTCGTCAGTTGGTGCTGAGGCAGTGACATGGCTTTTGCCTTTGATACACATCAAATAGCCGGCTGCTACCGTTGGATCTACTCCAAAAATTTATTAATTTACCATCAGTAACAATTTAAAGACTTCTTACCTTGTAAAGAGGCTGCAGTTTCCTCATCAACTGTAATAATGTGGTCTCCCAACTTAACTGCCACCAAATTTACCTTACTACTCATTTTTTATGCGACTTTAGGCAAACTGCAAACTGAAAGTTTGACGTTTGGCGCATTAAAAATATTTCAAAACCATCTCGCCAGCTAGTTTCAAAAACGTACCAAAATAGTTGAACATTTTTCGTGCGTGACGTCATGGATTGACGATAAAATTGAAATAGTTCAAACATGTTTAAAATTTTCATGCGAGAAAAAACGACTTAAGAGTCTTTTTGTTTTCTTAGCTTGGTTATTTACATTCTTGCTTAAATTAATTTAATAATAGGTAATAATAATGTCAAATAAGTGACTTATTCTAATCCAATTAATCTACATATTGTTGTGGACATGTATGACAAGATAACCTTCTGTTCCATTCAATATAGTTAGCAACATTAATCTTTTATATATTGGAACTGCCCACTATTATAACCTAGAACATTAATACTCTCAGGGAAATATACGAATTATGTGAGTTCAAGCTAGATAACTACAAGTATCTTATATAACACGTCTTGACTGCACCAATACTCATTTATCATATGGAACCTTCTTCTTAATCTTCTACATTGTAATCAACTTTTTTGGTGATTTAAAATTCAATTATATCTTCCTTTATATTTCTTCTAATCCAATACGGAACCTTATTCTGCTTCTTCTTATTTCTGTATTTTGTAATCAATTTCCTTGATGATTTAAACTTTAACTATCTCTTCCTTTATATTGTTCTATAATTTTTCTTCTTAATCGATACGGAACTTTATTATCCTTCTTATTATTTTTCTATCCTACTTTTTATTAGTATACTTTTATATTTTGTTAAATTATTATTTATAGATTTTATTGAATCTTATTTTATCATTTCTTCCATTAAAAAAGAAACTTCAATTTTCATATCATATTTTATTTTTAATCTTTATAATTAACAACTGAACTCCTACTTTCTTTTATTTTTTTCTCTAACTAGATAACAACTTTATAGCTAACAGCATGACAAACTACATGATATTGAAATTGTAACCTATAAATGACATAAACAAATAAAATGACAATGACTTTGACATTCTAACCTCCAAATAGAGATTAATGTTGTGAACCCGAACAAAAGTAAACAAAGAAGGGTCTATCATACCATAACAAAATAAATCCAGAATTCTAAACGACTTACCAAGTGTCCAATTAGAAATCATTGTTAAGTGATTTAACAAAGCTTTCTAATTGAGCACTTAGTAACTTGTTTAGAATTCTGGATGTGATTTTAAAGCAGTAAACTACTGTTTTCTTATTGTATGCAGGAAAAAACCGAGACATTTTAACAAAACACAGAAGTGCTGTGATACCCTGTGTACAACAGGTCAGAAAATTAAAAGTATTTCAGCCAGCCAGACTAGGAAAAAGAAGAAAAATCTAAAAGCCTGAGTTGTCTTAATTACTTTGTTATCTATTAACAACAAAGATGTAACAAAGCACCAACATCATGTGAGCATAAAAGACAAATTCTACCATTAACGATGGGTTCTATCACGACGAGTCCCCATAGCAAAGCGAAAGAAATAGTTGTAAAATATTGCAACGTTCTTTTTAAAATAATAACAAAAATGCTATTTAATCATCTATTAACAAGAAAAATATTACTTACATGCACTAATTTAATCTTAACTAATTATTAACACTATAATTATAAACTGTTAACGAACTTAAATTTTAATTTAATTATTAATTAAGTTAAACTGAAATATTTAAAACTTATTTAAGGACTATTTATTTATTTATTATTACAACATTTATTTATTCACTGATACTTGACTACTAATTACACAAAGCACATTTATTCAGTTCAGCGGTTGAACACTAACTGATCCTCTTCTATCCATGACGGCGATTTATATCTCACATATAAACATTCTAGAAAACTTTGGAACTTACTCGTGTATTATAGCTCGTCTAGCCACCAGCCGATGTGTCATATATCGTGAATCTTCTAGTATATATTTTTTGGTGTATAAGGGGTTTTCCCATTCGTTACAATATAATTACCTGAGATTTTAGGTGGTTTAAAGGTATATAAGTCCGGACGAGCCGCAAGAAAATCTCCTGTCAAAAATCCGGCTTACACAATGCCGTATACCACACCGGGTATGTTATCGGGTTGATCCCAAAAATAATACAACTTTCACCATATTCATCATTCATCCCAGGAAGATTTTCTTTACAACTTTAGGGAGCAAAAAAATTTCCTCTTATTGTTTATTTTTTTTCCTTTCAAAACTTTGCCATGACAACCAAAACTACAAAAGGAATCAACGCTATCTCTTGTCAAATAAATGAAGTAAGGAAAATCATGATGATAGGTTGCTCAACTCATGGACAAAATATAATTATGAAACTCTTTTTTGTTATAAGAATATTTAATTATCCTTTGAACTATAAATAGCAGAATGAACAAAACTCTTAATGAAATAAATAAAGATTAGTAAAAGTTTCACAGTTTTATTAAAATATAACCTGACAATATTGTTTCGACAGCTATGCTGTCATTATCAAAGATTTTCTTTACAACTTTACCGAGCAAAAACATTTCCTCTTATTGTTTATTTTTCTTCCTTTCAAAACTTTGCCATGACAACCAAAACTACAAAAGGAATCAACGCTATTGTGATTATTATTGTTTGTTTGTTTTTGGGCGAGGAATCAGGATGGCGGAGCATCCGTCGTACCTCATGGCACTGATTGCTTTGATCATTTGGCCGACTCTACTAGAATTTAGCCGAATCTGGGGTAATTCCACCCCCAGTAGGGATTTTTAATGTGCCAAACATCGGATTGACACGGGACCTACAGTTTTACTTCCTATCCGAGAAGAAGGCATGTTTTTAATTTTTCTCCGCTATGAAAAATTACCAGCTCGGCCGGGGATCGATTGATTATTATTATTATTATTATCTTAGCGACGTGTTTGTTTATAATTATTTTACCTTTGATAATGACAGCACAGCTGTCGAAACAATATTGTCAGGTTATATTTTAATAAAACTGTGAAACTTTTACTAATCTTTATTTATTTCATGATTATGGAGTTCCACAAAGTAAGGCTGGAAACAATAAACAAAAATATTAATGTTACAGTGCAGAAAGATAATGATCAAGTGTGCGATTGTGCACAGTATACACCACACTGGCTGTGTTCAACTAGACTCAGTAGCAGAAAATCGCCGGACACCGTAGTTAGCACTAATTAAAAGTACTTTCTTAAGTTAGCTGACTAATGCAGTGTAAGGATGGCGTTATGAAGTCAAAAGTCATTCAATGAGATGGTTAGTAAGTGCAAGTTATTTATGCTCGTGACTTAGCCATTTTAAGTTGGGTATAACAGTAATAAGCAAACTACATAACAATAAATGAACTAACCTATAATAACTTGGCTGTGTAGACAGACGCTAACTTATTTTAGATATCTGGTTTTTAGGTTTAGGTATCTGGACTATCTGAGTAATTTAAAAACTTGCCTGAACAAGTTCAATCTATAAAAAATTGATTCTATAACTAGACTCATTTTTAAGATTCTGAATTTAATTATCTAATCAAAACCGAGATTATTGAAAACTGATAAGTTCAATTGGTATGATGTATTTTTAAAATAGTATATTACAATACGAGGTAGATAAGTAAGGCCCCTTAAAGACCTTATAAGAGATTGAGAAAATTTCGAGATTTGTTGTAAACACTTAACAATGAGTATCGTATATATTTTGTGCTAACACTTTAAAAATGTATTTATATGTAGTCAGAATGTTGAAAAGTGCGCGATTTTCTATTGACTTTGACAACATGCCAAAGATTGACCTGCATTCTAGCAGAATTTTATTAAAACTAATTATGCTGTAGGCACGTCCTCTTTAATTTGAGAGACGAACGCTTCTTACACGACCGGTTGTGTTGGATAAATTTTTGTTTTTGACAGCTTTCGTATTGTGACGCCATCTGTCGAATCTAGAGATTATTTCAATCAAAGATTACAGAGGGTTAAGATTGGAAGCTAAGCGACGATGTATAGCCCCTCTATTTCAAATAGTAGCGTCATCATAGAGCAAACATGACACAAACTTTAATAAAAAGAAAATTACTACATGCATGCTGTCACGGAAATTTTATAAAAAGTTGTTTAAAAATTACAATTGCATAGGTACATGTTATATTAATATGATCGTTTTTACAGAACATAAATATCCATTATAAACTTGTTTATTGTTTCCAGCCTTATTTTGTGGAACTCCATAATCATGAAATAAATAAAGATTATTAAAAGTTTCACAGTTTTATTAAAATATAACTAATTGAAAATAAAGGGACTATACGACGATGTTGTAGGTATTGCCATCTATAGTCTCCGGGGAAGTTGGAAGTTGGTCGGTAAAAAAGTAATTGATGATCATGATGAATACTGGTGTATTTGTTTGTCATTGTTTAGTTACCATTGGTAACATAACCTACACTACACTACACTGTTGCTAGTCTATATTACAAGAAAAATTGTACTGCACAGTAAAAATTGCAATAATAATAAAAAACCTTGTTTATTGTTTCCAACCTTACTTTGTGGAACTCCATAATCATGAAATAAATAAAGATTATTAAAAGTTTCACAGTTTTATTAAAATACAACCTGACAATATTGTTTCGACAGCTACGCTGTCATTATCAAAGGTAATATAATTATATATCATATTTTGGCAAAATATCAGAAAAAATTGCACATACACTAAGAAAAACCAACAATTATAAAATAACATTTAAAACCAACACTAACACTTTTTCATTTTTATTTAATGCTAAAGACAGAACACATGATATCATGAAATCGGGCAATATTGTAGTTCGGTATATATTGGACAAACACTTCGAAATTTTGACATAAGATATAAAGAACACGTACGTCATTACAAAAATAAACATCCTGAAAAATCGAATTATGCCAAACACCTTTTAGAACAAAATCACACAATGACTCCTCAAATTAATATTAAATTCCTACATTTTTGTAATAACAAACGCAAATTAGACATTTTAGAAGCCTTTGAGATATACAAACACAAACTCAGGGTACCTTTAATGAATGAACAACTTGAGCTCAGTAATTCTCCGTTACTGGAAGTATTAGATATTTAATTCTGATTATTATTATTATTTTATCTAGTTACCTATTTTTGTATCTACCTTAGCGACGTGTTTGTTTATAATTATATTACCTTTGATAATCATGAAATATAATATAAATACAAAGATTAGTTAAAGTTTCACAAGTCATTAAATAATTATTTTTAAATTAAATAATTATTTTTGGTTTACATTCACTATTCTGAATTTGACACCATTCATATTATCATGGCCAGCTTCATTCATGTCTGCCATCAGCGATAATGAATGGCTATTGTATTGTAATGGCCAAAAGTGAATGGCCCTGTAATCTCAACTTTATTGCTATTGTTGTGCAGTATAAATCATGCCTATTATGACATTTGCTCAAGAAGTACATTGCAGTGCTGTCAGATTTCTGATATTAATGTTAGATAATTGTCAAAGTTGTCTCATAAAGTTGATTAAAGTCTAGTAATTTTGCCGAAAAGTTAAAGCTTGGAATTACAATTGAATCTTAGTGAAACTTTAACTAATCTTTGTATTTATATTATATTTCATGATTATGGAATTCCACAAAGTAAGGCTGGAGACAGTAAACGCTACCTTTGATAATGACAGCATAGCTGTCGAAACAATATTGTCAGGTTGTATTTTAATAAAACTGTGAAACTTTTAACAATCTTTATTTATTTCATAATGATAAAAAAGATCATACATAATATGCTTTTCTCCACGACCACTATGGAATTTGTAAATTCTGAAATTAATTTTGATAATAAAAACTTAATATTCTAACTCTTGTTTTAGAATAAATATTCTAAAACACTACCCTACTTATGTGTTTTGCATGTATTTCATTCCATCACTAGATATGGAATGAATATTCTGTGTATAATAAAAAAATGGTTAGCCTTGATTTCATTCTTTACATTAAATGTCATGCTTTTTAAGGTTATTGTGCCTGTTTTCAAATTGTAAATACTGCTAAGTTTAAATTTTCTTGTGGTCTTGGAGAAAGCACGGTCTGTTACTCGGTTAGAATCGAAATTTGATGCTCATGGTTCCTCACGCTCGTGTTTGGAATCTTCCACTCGCATCGAATTTCTTCTAACCTCGTTACAGAATATACTATTTTATCATTGCCAAAGGATTTAAATATAAGTATTTTTTGTATCTCTCACTTCTTTAGATAGTCCTGGAAATTAAATAATTATTTTTGGTTTACATTCACTATTCTGAATTTGACACCATTTATATTATCATGGCCAGCTTCATTCATGTCTGCCATCAGCGATAATGAATGGCTATTGTATTGTAATGGCCAAAAGTGAATGGCCCTGTAATCTCAACTTTATTGCTATTGTTGTGCAGTATAAATCAAGCCCATTATGACATTTGCTCAAGAAGTACATTGCAGTGCTGTCAGATTTCTGATATTAAGGTTAGATAATTGTCAAAGTTGTCTCATAAAATTGATTAAAGTCTAGTAATTTTGCCGAAAAGTTAAAGCTTGGAATTACAATTGAATCTTAGTGCTTTTGATATTTTGTTAATTAAATAGGCTTTAGAAGATCTGTAGACTTAATCATATAGTAGAAATGAAGTGGATGAAAATTGCTGTACAGTAAGTTCTTAGTTTTGAATGGTTTTATAAGATCTTACAAATTTTATTTGCAGAAATTTTTGCAAATTATTAAATAATTCTGTTTTACATGTATTTAGTGCTGAGAAATACAGTGATAATATTTGTATTTGTGATAGCTGTAGAGGTACTGTTAATTTTTTTGCTAATAGTATTTTGAATAAACATACCATTGAATACAAGACAGAATTCCAAATGAAACGGATATACCTGACCTCTATGCAAGTTCACTATTTAGGCCTATCTGCTTGCAGCCAGTCCAGTCTACATTTTTTACATGTTATGTCAAATGATTGTCAATTTGAATTTTTGTTTTACGAATCCAAAAATGTATTGTAAATTTATTGCTCATTTTAAATTGAATGATTACAAATCAGAATCACTCAGTTTGTACAGATTGCATGTAAGTAAAGTAGGTAATAAATTGTTATTTCACGATATTCAAAGCTATGCATCAATGGTCTATTTTTAAGCATTTACAATTATAAATCTGTTCCCAATAAACTAATTTAAAAATTTGCAAAATCTAGCATGTTCTAGGGTGTGTACGAATAATCGAGGACATTTTGTTTGAACAGCTGTAATATAGTTAGTTACCTATATAATATAGATTTCTTGAAAAAAAAAAGAATATTTTGAGGTTATATTGATATTTTAAGGAGACTTTCATTATGATTAATAAGAAATTAAATCTTCCAATAAAAACTTTTCAACCACAACTTCAAATAACTTCTACAATGCAAATATAATTGTACTGCTGTTTAAAAGTGTCTCAAAGATTTGTAAAAATCTTGAGTACATTTTGAGGTTATGTTTTCTTAACCTTAAAGGAACTTGCACAAGAATAGTAATTAATAAATATTTTTATCTTTACAGGCAACAGCAATCACTAAAGCTATAAACAATCTAGAAATACCAGTAAAACAGAAACATGTACGCTCAGCGATTATTGGTACATTTCAAGAACAAGGAGCTCAAACGTTCTGGATGTGCGCCCTCAGGTTGCCTTTTATGGATGATCGTATAGTTGCATGGAAACTATGCCATGTTGTTCACAAGGTACTAAGAGAAGGACATCCATTATGTCTTGTTCACAGTCAGCGACATCGTAAGGATCTAGACGAGACAGGAAAATTATGGGTAATAAGAACGATAGTAGTAACCATTCAACAAAGTTTTATTATAAACAATATCATTGTTTCAGTGCCACTTAAAGGAGGGTTATGGTAAAATGATCAGATTGTATACAGCTTTGCTCATGACAAAATTAGACTTTCACAAAAGAAATCCTAGATTTCCAGGCCATTTAGGTGTAACAAATGAAGAGCTAGAATCGATTGGTGCAAACGATATAAATAACTAGTAGGTCATTGTTTTAAACCTTGTCGTTTGTTTATTAATTTAACACTAATTTTCCAGTTTTCAGTTATCTGTTGAAATGTTTGATTATTTGGATAATATTTTGGACTTACAGCATGCAAGTAAGATGATTTATAATAATAATCTTAAATTCTTTAATAAATCAACTTAAAAATATACTCTTTTTTTTTAGTTTTTGGATCTCTTGATATGTCTCGCTCAAATTCAATGACCAGTGCAGGACAATGTAGATTAGCCCCATTAATAATGTGCATTCAAGACGCATCACGTTTATATGATTACTGCGTTAAAATTTTATTTCGATTACATTCTTCTTTACCTGCAGATACACTTTCAGGTCACCGAGAACGTTTTCTCAAACAGTTCAAAGAATTGAAACAGTTTTATCAAAACACAAACGCTCTACAGTATTTTAGAAATCTTATCACAGTACCACCTTTACCTGAGGTATAATAGTCGGAAGTATTGATCATACTGTTTGTAGTTTATGTCAGGATTTACAGAAAATGTTTGCAGAGACCACCAAACTTCCTTCTGCAGGCAGAATTACGAACATATGTCACTCAAGAAGTGGTTGTGCCTCCCGAAGAAGATGAACCTTCTGAAGGTAATTTAGTAGACACCTCAGACATGTCGTTTGACCGAGTTGATAGTCATAGTGAGCGGTCAGTATCGCCTGGGCCACCTCCTCCACCTCCACAAGCTCATATTGATGCTATTGCCGAAAGAGATAATTTAATTAGACACTTACAACAAGAATTAGAGAGACTGAGGTAGGTAATTTTATAAAAGACTGCTAAGATGCAGTTGGCCATGAAAAAAATAAATAATGGCGTTTTTGATTCATCGCTCTGGAGCTCTCTGAAAATGGTCTGTAAGACAAAACCCATGTTTGATTTGTCCTCGGTTTTGTGCTTTGTTAATATTTACTGGCTTATGAAACAGATTAACATCAAACAATTTGCATAATTATTTCTGAGATGTGAAGTTTACAAAACACTTTTATTCAGCCATGTTCAAAACACATTGCATAATTTGTAAACATTCCAAATGTTTGCTACTTTTTTGCATTCTGTTGTTTTTTGTCGCGTGCTCTTGAAAAGTAATTAATTATACAGCAACCAGTGAACTAGCAGTCATTTAACTTTATGAGCGCCAAGGGTAGTGAATCGAAAAATTATAAATTTTAATCAGTTCTATTTTTAAATACATTCACATGAACCTTAAACAAATATAAGTTAGGTTAGGATTTATGTCATGGCCATTGGTCATGGTTTAGTGTTTACATGAGTAAGTTCTTATGTCACTGTCGCAGACATGACAATCATAGAATCATGACAGAATTTTGAAGTCCGTTTATTTTAACTGTCATGTCAGTAGGAGTTGACGAAAATTGTATTGTACGGTAACACAAATAACAGCTGATACGTAAGGTAGATGAAACCGGTACATGCATTTTCGAACGTTTACGTTTTAACATTGAACTATATATAAATAACTGGAATGGATGCCTTGTGTAAATAGCTGAGACAAATTAAATTTTATGCAACCCGCCACAATGTAGGATCCTCATCCTTTTCTAACTTAATGATTCAAATTAAACATTTGGTCGCACACAAAATAAAACTTAATCTATGTTAAAAATAAGCAAAAAGTTTCACCACGTGTCCTTATAATGCAGGTAACATAAGTTAGAAAGAAACGGTAATACTACATTCTTGTCTGTTGCCCCTGACACAACGTTTTCTGATTTAGCGTGCTTGCGCATCCCTTCCAGTTATTTATATATAGTTCAATGTGTTTTAATAACAAAATAACCTAAAAACCATAGGTGTGTTCATTAAAATGTTTTTAGATAGTGTTTAAGTTTCCTTGTATACCACAGACAGAACATAACCCTGACGCATTATTCATATTCACTGTGAAGAATGAAAATGTATGTAACAGTCCACACATACCTATGAAACAACTTGGGTTTTAGGTTATGTTTACCGGTAAATTTCTATTTACCGACTATAAACCTCGATTCACGAATCATGGATCAGGTAGATGAAACGGGTATATACCGGCTAATCTCCGAATGCCTAGTGCACTAGTAATATAATTACCGTACATCAGTATGTATCCAATACAAATTTCGTAAACGCCTAGTGATTTATAAAATGGTGTTAACTAAAACAAATGTTAGCTGTCAGTAATGTTCTATCTGTAAATTATTTAGAAATAGGCAAATACTACGGATGGAAAATAGCCACAGAAAAAGCAAATTGTCTCTTTTAGCTCTAATGAGTTTATTTTTTGCAGTATAATATTGATGTTCTGTTGAAAATACTTTTACATATACATAAGCATTCAAACGTGTATTTTTATATTAACGTTTATTTACTACAAAACATTTACAAGTTTAAACGCTGCATCATTAGTAAAAACCGTGTAATTGGTCATTTATAGGCGCAACTTTAAAAATTGATATTAAATTTGAAACTATTAAATTTCTAGAATCGACAATAATCATTTAGTAAAAGGTAATGTAGATAACACAAATAAGTTACATGAACAGATAAATGCTCTAGAAACCTCGTTGGCAACAAAAGAGAGCGAACTAGTTCAAGAGAGGCAAATTAAAGAAGACCTCTTCCATCAAGCATCTGTTGTTGCTCAATCACAAGATTCAGAACGTAAGTACCTACATTTTTGTCTTACCAGTTAATTAAGTTTTGTTTTATTAATTGTATGGTTATTTTTAGAAAAGATTAAAGAGGAGAAATTTAGCAAACTGGTCGGTGTGTATAAGAATTTACGAGAAGAACATATTGACCTAATAAGGCAGGTAGGTATTATTAAATTAGAATATTAACAAAGTACTTTACGAATTATTTCTGTATTTGTTTAATTTTTAAATAGAAAGCAGAGATCGATAAAAAGTTTAAAGAAAATTCAAATAAATATGAACAGACGGAACAACTTTGCATGGAGTTGGAAAATAAAGTTAAAGAACTGGAATATGAGAATAAAACAAGATTCGAAGCATTACAACAAGCATCAGCTAGTAGTAACGAAGAATTGGAAGCATTAAAAAGGGATAAGGACTTATTTAACATGGAAACTGAGGTTTGTTTCACTTGTTACGATCGATGTCAAGGCTCATATACCATTTTGATATAATTAAATAATCTAACATTTTGCTCACATAATTTCTCAACAATACAAAAAATTTTTAAGTATTAATTATGCAAGATTAGTAGAGTACAAATACATTAAAATGTAATTCTTTTAATTAGAATTACTACATAACCTTTAAATGACACTTCACAACTGTTAAGGTGACAGTTATCCTAACCCAAGGTCTATTAACTTTTATGGGTTACCTCAGTAGAGCAGTTGGTTGACCCCTCTTTGAGACGGAAGGGCAGAAGCAAATACGTCAGAGGACTACCTAGAACTAACCATTCACCTATTTGTTCTCACTTGCACTCATGTTGTGTTTATGCAGTGCTTGCAGTCACTGTCAAGCGTCAGGACTTTTGCAAACTTAATTATTTGTAGATTTGTTTGTAGTAAAAAAGTCAGTTCTTGACAGAAGTTATAAGTTTATAAATTAAATTATTTAGTGTCTTGTTTTTTCCGCAATTAATTTCTTGTAATTATTCAATGTGACAGTTTCTTTCTGATTACTATTATAAAAAGCTTTTACAAAATATTAATTGTTTTGTTTTATACTGTATAGCATTATGATTCTGCCAGCAGAAAGATTTGCAGGTTGCAATAATAGCTTAATGAAAACCACAAAAGCTGAGGAAGCTATTTATATGTTATAAATTTCATAAACATAAAAACTTAATGTTAAAAAGTTCAGTAACAGGCACTAAAAGGAAAGCAAAAGACGAGCAAAGAAAACAAATATACAAACAAGCAAATATAAAAAAATTATTTAATAAATTAACATAATCAATATGTAGTTCATTTTTAATTAGTATTAAACTTGCTCAAAAGGCAACGCCTTTCGGGCTAGTTATAGGCGATCACAGAGGTTTTTTTGTTTCCCGTACAAACCTTTAGTAACATACAAAAGATTTCATGTCAATATCTCACATCATATGCAAGATACATCGCAGGCAAGCAACCTTAATCCTATTAATAATATCGTATTATAAAAAAAGATATCCATATTTTTGTAAATTAAAAAAGAAATTAATTAATAAACATTGTATATAAGGACAATAGTCGTTTTTTGCCGTGAATGATTCAATCAGATTTGTAATTTCTTATCACATCGCGTTCTTTTGAATACTGATTAACTCCCAACTAGTCAGATTTTCTTAGCATGATTGGTAATCTCCTTTCCCCTTTGAATTAGAAATTTTGTGATTGAAGAAACTTGTAACTATATTGACAATGTTCTTTTGTATCAAAGCATTCTCAAATCATGCTAAAATTTTTTATGATTGGATGTTTAATCGCACATGTGCAAAAGAAAACGACTAATGTTAACTTTAAAATCATAATACTTTCTTGACTAATTAGCGATACGTGTAGATTTTTTAAATAAACATTGAATGATGCATATAGTCCAAAATAATGAATTCTCGTGAATAATTAAAGACATCTCAGTTTCTTTAAGTAATGCCTCAAGTAAATTATTTAATATATATAAAGTTTATATCATTTTGACATACAAGGCAGTTTTTTCACTTCATTTCATACTTAAATGTACTTTTTAAAGTTGTAAAATAACGTAAAAAAGCTATAAGACAGAGACGGATGCCATATAGTAAATGAATGTAAGTGAGATAGGATGGGTAGCCTTCTGACGTTTCCCGCGCTCATTGGCTAATACTCACTGAGGCAACCTATAGAGTTAATGGACCTTGATCCTAACCTAGCTTTCAAATTAATTCCATATCTACAGCTCTCCATTGTTGCCATATTGCTACATAAACTGTTGAACTAGGTATTTTATACTTCTAAATTATCTTTTTTTAATTAAATAATTAAAAACTTAGATATTCAAAAAAAATATATATATGTATAAGCTTATTAGTTCAAAATTAGAATAAACATACAATTATTTTAATTCTTAATTATTTTTTCTCTCTCAAACACATTTAGATTCTCAAGAAAAGCCTCGATGATGCCCTCAAAGAAAAGAGCCAGTATAACACAGAACTCCAACAAGAGAAATCACAAAAACAACAATTACAAAGCGAAATGGAAAATCTTTCCCAAAAACTAATTGTAGTACAAAACCAAATGCAGCAGTGTAAGTATAACAGTGGTGGTTGCTGCATACGTCAAACTCGATGCACACGACAAACTGGTATATCGCTATCATGTTCGTACGCACACATTAAAGCAGTATATCATCATGTGTTGCACTGCGAGTGCCCCGGGTTTACGTATGCAGCAACCATCACTGAAGTATAATACTTTTAAGTTTGTTGCATACTTCATCGGACTGTAATAGTCAAAATGGAGTGAATCAGAGTTTTTTGATAATAAGAATTGCCACCCAAGCTTGGATCAGATCGAAAACATCACTTTGATTGGACATTTCCAACCACTATTATTTTAACATTCAGGAAATTAAATGCAGAGGAGGAAATTTCTGGAAACTTTAATGGAAATCATAAACAAATGACACAGTTAATTATTGCTTCCTCACTAAGGGGCCATTTAAAAAAAACGTCTGCAAAAATTAGTAATTTGTGGCACCCTCCCCCTCTTCATTAGTTTTTGTTCGCAAGCCTTAAACCCTTCTACCTCGAACGTTCGCAATTCATACCGCCCCCTAAAAGTTGACTAAGTGAAAATTCAGTAATTTAACACATTTTTTTTGTTTATATTTTTGTTTTGGAAAAACTCTGAATCTTTTGTATTTTCAAATACGAAATTTTATTAAAACATTATTCCCAATGACTTGGATTAAGAGAATATTATTCCTATTTTAAGTATTTATGAAACGTACTTACAAATGCTTGTTTTGATTTTAAAAGCTAAAGTGAATTAGTTCTAAATGATTCGAGAACAAAACGATCATTCGCATTATTTTAACCCCCTCCCTCCCTGCCGTTTACTTTGAATGAACCCCCTTCCCTTTTTTCAGCGAACGTTCTTTTTGAATGGCCTCTAATATGAATTCCATCCATCCAAATTACTGTGTGGACAAAACTTGTTTCCATTTTATTCCATTCCAATTCAATGTAGTGTGTAACAAGCTTTAATGTTATTTTATTAAGAGTACAGTACTGCCGTGCTTAGCAAGAAAGCAGTATCTGCACAAACTGCTATCTACAAATATACTATGTGGAATTGTAGTAAATGCTAATAAAAAATATGGTATATTTCTTAAGTTGCTGTTGTGGAGATACTGCTTTCTTGCTAAGCACGGCAGAGTGCAAATCCATGGCCAACTACACTTTGAACTAATATTAAAACAATTACAATCTTTATTAATAGTAAAAGTGGACAATTCCAATCAAATAAATGAAATCATAATCAAATCAGTACAAGAAGGAGAAAGTACTCTAAAGAATTCTATACATGAACTGGATAATCCAGCATTAGCAGCCGTTTCATGTAGTCCCGATTATTTCCGAAGTTTAACTCAAGATTGTCTAGAAGCTTTAAATTCCACCATAGGAGTAAATCACGATAATCCTGCCGTAGTGATTATATTATCAAGTAGAATTTCCCATAGACTCTCGACATATTTATTACAAGGTCGTGCTACGTCTAATACAAGTCCTGATATTATGTTTGGGGAACGTAAGTTTTAATTTCTTCAATTGAATCTATTTACACAACTAAATATACATGCAGGTATGGCAGAAGCAAGCAAAGAATTAGGAGAAAGTGTTTTAACTATACTGGAAGCCTTAAGAATAAATAAAACTACTGAAGATTGTGTACATGAAGCGACTGAGAAACTTAAAGCAGTAGCGTCATTAGCTGAGACTATTAGTGGATCTCTTCAAGGTGAGACTGCAGAGAAATTAGCAGATATGATTGATGATGAACTTGCTGCAATGGATAAAGCTATCGAGGAAGCTGCAAGACGCATACAGGTTTTAAATTTATTAATGATAACAACCTAGGTGTTATATTTCTGAGCATTCTTGTTTTTAGGAAATGTTAAGCACGTCAAGAGAAGCTGATTCAGGAATAAAGCTGGAAGTAAATGAAAAGATTTTAGATTCTTGTACCACATTGATGCAGGCAATCAAACTGTTGGTGCAAAAAGCCAGGCTATTGCAAGCTGAGATTGTTTCTCAAGGAAAAGGAACAGCGAGTGCTAAAGAATTTTATAAACGTAACCACCGTTGGACGGATGGTTTTATTTCGGCAGCTAAAGCAGTGGCTGTGGCAGCAAAATTCTTTTTGTATGTAAATCAATGCAAATAAATACATTTTTCAAATAAATCTTTTAGGAGTGCAGCTGATAAAGTAGTTAGCGGACAAGGTAAATTGGAACAACTTGTTGTGGCTTCCCAGGAGATTGCTGCTTCCACGGCGCAATTGGTAGTTGCGAGTCGTGTGAAAGCTGACCGGCACAGTAACAATTTGCAACAACTTACCCAGGCTTCCAAAGGTGTAACTAATGCTACAGGTGGGGTTGTTGCTACAGTGAAAGATTGTGGTCAGCTTATAGATGATGCAGGTTTGATTGGATTGTTAAGTTTAGGTATTCTGTGTTCACTTATTTTCTTTTTTTAATTTCGTAGAAGAGTTGGATACATCAAATATTACCCTGCATCAAGCGAAACGGTTGGAGATGGATGCACAGGTGCGAGTTTTAGAATTAGAAAAGGAATTGCAACAAGAGAGGTTACGTTTATCAGCATTGAGAAGACGTCATTATCAGTTGGCTGGGGAAGGTGCAGGATGGGTAAATATTCGCCTTAGTTATTATTAATTACATAATTTGTACACTTTCTTTTAGTGTTTAATTAATGAAGGATTATTTTTAAATAAGTAAAAGAATAAATCATAGTCACCTATGAAATAATAATCAAGGTTTTAGGTTAGGTTAGTTGTCAAACAGACCAGTTCTAAATTACAATTAAAGAATATTAGATTTTTGAATGAAAAATAGTAATTTAATAAATTTTATTTCATTTCGTATTTCAAACAATTGTTTATACACCGTATCCAAGATAAGAATGCACAGCATGGGGATCTTGAAAACGGCAAAAGATACAGGTTGACTTAAATTAGGAAAAAGTTGCACTATTTAGAGTATGTTTACATGCCGATCGCAAAAATCCATTATTGTTTATCGTTTTCGAAATTTTCCAAAAAATGCAATTTTTCGGATTTTTGATTTTTCCAATTTTTGTATTTATTTTAAAAGATATTAAACTAATGACACTTTGTCATTGTCACTTTTTAAGCTCTACAAAATGGCGTCTTCAAATTCTTTATCCGATGTTTCATCTTCGAGAAATCATCATCAACTTAATTTTTTTATATGGCCACAAAAGTAGAAACACCTTGTATACGGTCGCATTTTTTATTACAAATTCAACGATGTATCACACATTATGCTTCTACAGCCAAAAAACAGAGAAAAATGAATTTTAATATTTTTTTAGATTCTTAATCTAGTAGGCATTGGAAAAAGAATTCAAAGATTATTGCAAGTGTTCAAATAAGTTCCCATTATTTTCTAGACACAAGTATGCTATTTGTAATAAAAGTTGAATTTAAAACTGGCTAACATTTCTGAGGAGATTGTGTTAACTGCTGCTATAACTGATGCCAATAATTGTTCTTCAGTTTCAAAAGTTGAGCATACACTTGATTTTTTACATAACTCCACAGGAAAAAGTCTAACGGGCTCAAATCTGGTGATCGGACTGGCCAAGCTACTTCACTGTGAGTTCCAATCCATTTTTCAGGAAACCTCTGCGACAAATACTCCCGTACATTTCTTGAGTTATGTGCTGGGGCAGCATCTTGCTGAAACCAGCAGTTGTTAATTATTGCTAGAGGTAATCCATCCAAGGCGTCTTCCAAATCAGTCTGCAGCAGGTCAAGATACCGTTCGGAATTTAAATTGTTGTGATAAATAAAGGGTCCTATTATTCTGCTACCTAAAATACCTATCCACATATTAAATCCAAATCGGTGTTGATGCCTTGCATCTTTTTTAAATGAGGATTGTCTGTTGCCCAATAATGTTTGTTACGCTGGTTGAAAATGCCATTGTTGGTTTCATGCTTTCATCAGACCAAATTACTTGAAAAGGAAAAGTTTGATTTTCTTGACATTTTCTGGTATACCATTCACAAAAACTTGCTCGCCTTCTCTCGTCACCAGGTCTAAGACCCTGACAAATTCTAAATTTATATGGATGAAATTTATTCTTTTGTAAAATGAAGTGGGCTGTAGATCTAGCTACCCCAGTCTGACGCTCAATTAGTCTTGTGGATATTTCAGGATTTTCAACAACGGCTAGTAGAACAGTATTCGCTTTTTCTTCGTTGGATTGTTTTTTACGAGATGAAAGTGGTTTTTTGAATGAACCAAATTCCTTTAAATTAGATACCAAACATCTAAACATGGATTTCTCAGGTTGTCTTTGTTCAGGATAATTATCAGAATACATCTGCTCAGCAGCTACATAATTTTTGTGGCACAAGATGTAACACGTCTACATATCAAATTTTTCTTCTTTTGTGAAATTTCCTCTTTCCATCGTAACACAAATAAATTAAAACACTTTAACTTCTTATAAACAAAACAAACAACTTCAAAATACGTTAGAACGTTTTTAACAATAATGTGACAGATCAAATAGAAATATTGCAATTGTTCCAATGACTACTATTTAAAAAGTAAAAAAAAAACAATACCTAATTACATTCTCGGCAGAAGTGTTAGACCATGTTTTAAATTCAGCTGTTTTTTCTAGGCTGTACTTGTGTCTAGAAAATAATGGGAACTTATTTGAACACTTGCAATAATCTCTGAATTCTTTTTCCAATGCCTACTAGATTAAGAATCTAAAAAAATATTAAAATTCATTTTTCTCTGTTTTTTGGCTTTAGAAGCATAATGTGTGATACATCGTTGAATTTGTAATAAAAAATGCTACCGTATACAAGGTGTTTCTACTTTTGTGGCCATATAAAAAAATTAAGTTGATGATGATTTCTCGAAGATGAAACATCGGATAAAAAACTTGAAGACGCCATTTTGTAGAGCTTAAAAAGTGACAATGACAAAGTGTCATTAGTTTTTTAATATCTTTTAAAATAAATACAAAAATTGGAAAAAATCAAAAATCCGAAAAATTGCATTTTTTGGAAAATTTCGAAAACGATAAACAATCATTGATTTCTGCGATCGGCATGTAAACATACTCTAAATAGTGCAACTTTTTTCTAATTTAAGCCAACCTGTATCTTTTACCGTTTTCAAGATCCCCATGCTGTGCATTCTTGTCTTGGACACGGTGTATACTACAATTAGTAAAATAAAGTATAACTTGATCTCTGTTGTCAATGACACCGGAGTTCAAGACGTTCTTGATCTCCGTTGTTGTTGGCAACGTAAAAATCATTTGATATTGCATAACAGCCACACGTGACATGCTGCTTTTTATCTCCTTGGTTACATGTATGATGACACAGACAAGGCAACTTGCTTCATTATACAATAAATTCGGATGAATTTTAAAAGGGAAAATTAGCATTGAAATACGAAATAAAATAAAACAACTTATGTAATACGGAGATCAAGCTTCTTTAAATCCTCGAAGATGTTATAACGCCGAGGTGCTAGCCAAGGCGTTATAATACATCTCGGATTTAAAGTATCGCTTGATCTCCTAATTACATAATATATATTATTTTATAGGTTAGATTAATTTCTGTAAACAAATATTTGGTTCAGTATGATGTAATGAATAATAATTAAATAAATTAATTTTTCAGGAGGTTGCCCAAAATAGTCTTCATTAACAACGAACAAAATGGGGAAAATAGCTGTAGTTGTTACAAGTAATCCAAAGAAAAGGTTTATGAACATGTTTCTAAACTACTATATATAATAGTAATTGCTATTATTGATTTGTAATTATGTAATTGTCTTACAACATTAATTTTACTATATATTTTATATGCTACTATTTAATGTTGACGTATTATATTAACTTATTGTTTAATAAATACTATGAAATCAATTATATTTTATGTTTTTGTTCCTCTGGATGTAGAATTTGATTTAGTTCTAGTTTAAGAGTAAAATATAACAACCACCACATACGAGTTCTCATGGTATTTCAAGGAATTACATCTTGATGGTAACGGAGGAACAGATTTTGATTTGCATCTATCAGAAAATGTGTGGGATCAAAAAATATTATTCTGTAATTAATACATGAATTTCCTTTAACTGCTAGCTAATACTGCATTATCCTTTTTTAATAAATTAACATCCACTTCAGTGAGATTAGAACACTTAATCATATTTGCTTAAGGAACTAACGAGCTGCATACAAGTCTTTCTAGACTTGTGTACTGTGTAACTACTCTACTGAGTACAGAAGAAGGAAGCTGTTAAACGATTCCTCAGCATATGAAGATAATAGGAAAGTCAACCTTGTTGAACGTTTTTAATAATTGGAGTGCTACATAAATTCCAGTAACCACTGTAATTACGAACGTTTGACATTCACTGTTTACAACTTAAAGGTCCTGTTAGTGAATCTAGTGAAGATGATTTCACTTTTCATTTCCAAGCAATCAGTGCTTTTCGAGTTTATGTTGATCATCACTTGTGTATTTTCTTAGAAAATCCAGAAATCGGGGATGACGTATATGTTGCGGTTTATGTAGGCATTATGATATTTGTAATTACCGATTAATACCCAAATTAGGGGTTGCCACAAATGCCAAGACTAAATGTGATGTTAATGTACTGCAGTCCATATATAAGGCACTGCAAAAGTTCTAATCTCCGTTTACCCAACAGATATAGTAATGAAAAACCAGAGACATTCAGATGCAACTTGAAACTTGAATATCCATTGGTTGAAATAAATGGGGCGGTACTCTATAAAAGTCTCATTTACACATACAAACACAAACGGCAAACGCCAGCTTGTTACTCATGCGTTTACGTCAGTTGTTTTAAAAGTTCCGTCAGTTTTTCCAATTGTGTTACATATTAGGTACATTACAAGTCTTTATTAAGACTCGCACCATTCAATACACGAACGGTTGTCAATAAGTAAGTTATAATTATATGAAAAGTTAATAATAATAATGAGTTGGTTAATTTGTAGAATTTTCCTTACTGCAAAATTGTTAATTAAAATGGATGATGAAAACGTCAACAATATTCAGTTGTCACCACCAAAAAAATGGCAAAAAAGCACTTTTCTGTACCTAGAGGTGAAACAAATAATTATGAACGCTTTTAAAGTGTGTGAAGAGCAGAATCCTCAGTGGAAAAAACACGAAAAAGTGGAAAATGTTGCTAGATTGATAGGTCATGTTTTAATTTACCTTCCAATCCCACTGCTTATTTACTATAATTTTATGAATTGGTATGGCCAGTGTTTACAACATACTTCGTGAGCACAAGCAACATCCTGATTATTTTGATGCTCCTAAGGCGTGTCATAGACCAACAGCTATTTTGGACAATGTTTCTGAAGAAGACAAAAATGGCATCAGAATGCTTGTTTGTAGTTTTTTTCTTTTAAATGAACCTCCCACTCTCGACAAAGTTTTAATGAAATTGAATGAAAATGAAGATTTTCCCAATTTTAAACGGTCTACTTTAAGAAAACTTATAAAAGAAATTAACTTTAGGTAATTAGAACAATTACTTTTTACGGTATCTAAAAAAGCTTGTTGTAGTTTCACAGCAAGATCTAAAAATAGCATTTTGAAAGCAAAGGAAGATATCATTTCATGGAGAAGACGATATCTTAGCGAAATCAAGAAAAAATAGTGAGAACTGAATTGTTATCTAAAGTAACACAGGAAAGCAACAGAACTGTTCTGAGATTGCTACCTTATCACTGCGACATATATATATAGTATGTTTGTATGTAATTTCTTTGTTTTATTGTAAAAAATATTTATTATATATTATAATATGTGTAAACACATAGCACTCGTGAACTTTTCGTGGCTTTTTTATTAAATTAATAAAATGCAATTTTTTAAAATGTATGGTTATTATTTATACTAGTATAAATTTCTCTAAGTGACATCATTTATAACGAATTAACAATTCATATGCAAAAATGTTGTATTGTAAATTTAACTTTCACATAAAACCAATCAGAACAATAATCTGTGCTGCCTTGATTTTTTTTTAACTATATGTGTTCAGTGTCCGGTGTATAGTTACTTTTTAAATTGTTTTGACAACTTGTGTGGTTATTGTTTTTCCATGCATTAATACAGTTAGAACTTATTTGTACGACATTTGTCGAAGTGAAATATATAGTTTATTAGTAGGCTTTGCATTTCCATTAGTGTAAATATTTGGTTACAAAAAAATCACTAATAAATGTTTTTGAAGTTTAAGGTTGTCAGTTTTTGAATTCAAGGTTAATGTTAAAATGTGACATAATAATAATGACAATTGTATAGTGTGATTGTAAAACATAAACTTTGAAAGTATGGTTAGAATGCTATTCGCAGATAAAAGTTGGTGGAGATGATAAGAAAACAACTTCGAATTAGTTACTTGTTGAAATCTGGTGTGACAAAAAGACAAATGAAAAAATATTTGATACCTTGCTACACTTTTGACTTTTGTTTTTTTTTGGGTCTGGTGAGTGTGAATCATTAAAATTGTTCCTAGCTCTTCGAAAGCAACAAGTTAAAAGATCAAGCAAGAAGAAATTCTGCATCAACAGATTGAAACTGCATGTAAGTCAGCTCAATACTTGCTTAAAACTTTATTTTATTTCAAGAAATACATTCACAACCATTTAATTATTTGAATCCATTGGCAATCCTAATTCAATTTGGATAATATTCAAACATATTGTTTTGCGTCCTATATATAAGGCTCTACTTTAGTCCCCCAAAAGAGGGAGTAAAGTAGCACTTTTACTCCCTGAGGGAGTAAAGTGTTTCCATGACAACAATAACAAGTAAACAACAAAAAAAAAACGTAATCGCGGTACATGTTAGGATTTATTATCCTGAAACTAGGTGATTTTGGCCTTTGCAGAGTTCAATTGTCAGAATGACATGTAACGAGATTCTCGGAAAAAAATTTCGAAATTTTGAATTTTGCGCGATTGAGTCCTTTAGGACGTGCAAAAAATAGCGTATATACCGCTGGACTAAAGTGCCTTTTACTCCCTCATGTGTTTATTTTCCTCGCTAACGCTCGGAAAATAAACTCACATTCGGGATTAAAAGATGCACTTTAGTCCCTGGGTATTGGGTATATAATATACTATTACTTGACCTCTATGAAGTCAGTTAAATTTTTTATAGGCTTCTGAGATTATGCATGCTACTTGTCATGAATTTTTTCATCTTACTTCAATAAAAATATACATCCATTCTGCTCCTGACCATTGTGTGGCGCCTTGTTACATAGAAAATTTTGTAACCTGTGTATAATGTTGAGAAGTAAGCATTTTTACTAAAAAATAAATTAAAAGAAACCCCAATGATTAATGATTGATTACTTTTAGTGTTAATCAATTATTTATGTCAAGAATTTTGATTGAAATTGAGGCTACAATCAACATTCTGTACTACTACCCTGCAACTACACCCTTCGTTTAGCTAGCCACTACTAATTAACTCCAATTTATAGGTAAACAAATTTAGACACGAATAATCTTTCAGTATTTTTAATACAATATATTCAACAAAAATATCCTCTCATTTAATTTCGTTTATAATAAGAATTATTATCAAAGCACTGGCGCATAGGTTTTTTTACCCATTGCCGCAAAAAAAATAGAGAGTTCTAAATTTCTGACGTCAGTAAAGTTAGCACCACCACTTCGTTGCATTTCAAAAATTTTAGTGCTATAATTTTGGACTAATTAAAATCTTATTTTGGACCAATTCAAACAGTTTTGGACCAACCTCTATTAATCAATCTGAAATGGAAAATCTAATGTGGGGGTGCTGACTCAAGCTCAAGCTAGCACCCCCACCATATAAATATAAATAATAAATCAATTTAGACTAGGCATAATTTTGCATTAATTAAAGAGTATATAATCCCCTTTCGAATTCAACCCCTAAATAGTATAAACTACCCCTTATAAATAATGCCACAAAATAAAAAATGATAAAATTAAGGAATAAATTTGTCATAAGTTTGGACTTAATTAAGGACTATTCATTGTCACATCACCCAATTTTGGAATCATCCCCCTATTGGTAAATCGCCCCCTGTAAATAAATCCACGAAAATAAATAATAAAAAGCTCTATTTCCTCTGCCGTAAAACCCATCCTTTTTGCAGTGTATTTATATAGTTTAATATTTAGAATAAGTATACAATATTTATTACTACTCTCTTCATAAAGTTTATTTCGAATTATATAAATTTTACTGCTTTCTGCACCCTGATGATTAGGTAACACTTCAATCATGCCATTCTATTTTATGATTTCTGCTACCGGAATTCACTAATCTTTTGTCTGACGATACAATACTATGATTAAAAACTATAGACCGATTGCGCTGCTATCAAAGTTTTCTAAGATCATAGAAAAGGTAGTGAGCAAACAAATTTTCAAATTCCTATTGAAATATAATTTATTGTCTGATTGTCAGCATGGTTTTAGACGAAATCGGTCAACTGAAACAGCAACAGCTGATATTATAGAATATGTAAATTTAAATCTTGACTTGAATTACTATGTAGCAGGATTGTTTTTTGACTTATCTCGCGCGTTTGATTGTATAAACCCAAAGCTTTTAATAGATAAGTTAAATAGTTTAGGCATTAGAGGTTGTATGAATGACTGGATTATTTCATATGCCACTGATAGGGAAATAAATAGTATCCCTAAATGACTCATTATCTAAAGAGTATGATTACTCTCTTGGAGTACCTCAGGGCTGAGTGATACGTCCTTTATTGTTTTCGATCTTCATAAACGATCTGCCTCAGTATTTAACAGCCGATAAGATAATATTATTCGCAGACAATTCTTCTGTGGCTGTGTCTGCGTCTTGTCTCAATGAACTTGAAGGCAAAATTAATAGAGTGTTGTTAGAATTTTTCCAAATGGTGTTCTCAAAACGGCCTAATATTAAATATAGACAAGACTGTTTGTCTTTTATTCCATAACAAAAAAGTTATACCTGAGTTGCAACTATCCATTAATAATCACAATATAACGAAGCACGGAGAGCTGTAAGTTTTTAGGTGTAGTAGTAGATAATCAGCTTCGTTGGTCTCTACATGTTGACCACATCTGTAGTAAACTCAACAGTGCATATTATGCAATCAGAAATCTAAAGCAATGTCTTAATACTAATCAGCTGTTAAACATGTATTATGCATTAGCGTACGTATAAGGCAAATTTTTAATTTAAAGTTTAATGAGAGCTGCAGAGCTACATTTGTTAATATTAATCTATTAACAGTTACTTGTATCTACTTATATATATTGCTAACTAATGTTAAAAAGAATAGAAGCAATTACACCAATAATAGCATGATTCACAATTATAATACCAGTAAATCATTGCAGATACATATTTTCAAATATAATACTAATTTATATACCAAATCCCCTAAGTGTGCTGGTTCTGTTCTTTTTAACAAGCTACCTAAAAATTTACAACAAGTGTATGACATAAAAAAAGTTTTGTAAATGTTTAAGAGACAATCCAACTCGAAAATTTGTAGCCAATCAAATTACAGAATTTTTCAAATTGGGATCAATGAAATTAGTTTTACAGAGAAAATACCACTAGTGGTTTTTTCTTAGTGAAAAAATTTATGTCAAAATGAAATGTCAAATTTAATTAAATTAATATTAACTACACACGATAAATAAAAATTTGCTCGATGGATTGTCCAGCCGAATACAACTCGTGGTCTAATTTTTTCTTGCAAAATTTATCATTTAAGACATTCGTAGCTTTTGCTTTTGGAAAATTACACTCGTCTCCTGCGTCGACTCGTGTAGTTTTCGTTGCGAAAGCTACTCATATCTGAAATGACAAATTTCGTCGGAAAAAATTAGACCACTTGTTATATTATATATGACTATTTATTGCAAAATTGTTTTGATACCATTACAGAATATTTAAATAGTGGTTAAATTGTTAATTGCTAATTTGACTGTTCACATCTTTGTTCTGTGAATAAACAAATATAATTATTATATTATTATTATTATCTTGTTCTTTATCCTGTTTCATTCTGAAAAAAACATGGGATTTTCTTCATTTAAATGAGATATTTCATCCTTGTCTATTGCATTATTGACCTTGTACAATAATTCCCATTTCTAAAAATTATTCGTAGTGCTACAAAATTCTTCTCAATCTTGCTTTTTATCTTACAACTATTCTAACAAGGACACTTTTCTGTGACTGCTCAAATAGTTTAAATTGGGAACAATCTATTTACAATAAGATTTAAGGGTGTTCAAGAAACTACCCTCGACAAGGTGTTGGAGTTAATTGTATTTGGGTAAATTAAATTCAGTAGTTATTCTTCTTATGGTTCTTATCCATTATCCTCGGAGATAAGGGCTTTAAAAGGAAATGATAAGATCAAGTCCAACTTAAATAGTCTTTCGCCATTCATTGATAAGGAAGGAATCATTCGTGTTGGAGGTCAACTTCAAAATGCTAATATTACGTACGATCAAAAACACCCCATGATTCTACCCAAAAACAATCATATTACCAATTTAATCATTCAAAAAGAACATCTAAGATTACTACATGCAGGTCAAAAACAAATTTTAAGCAGCGTCAATTTAAAATTCTGGATTGTAAATGCCAATAGAGAAATTAAAAGAAATATCCACAAGTGTATTACTTGTTTTAGGCATAAAGCTAGCTGTTCAAAACAGCTGATGGGTTCTCTTCCTGAAAAGAGAGTAAATGCTTCCAGACCGTTTGAGAATGTAGGTATTGATTTTTGCGGACCCTTTTATGTCAAGCAATCCAGACTGAGAGGAGTAATTTCCACTAAGTCATACATTGCACTTTTTGTTTGTTTGACTACTGAAAATTTCTTAAGTGCCTTTAAACGATTCATTTTTAGAAGGGGTAAACACAGTCAAGTTTTTTGTAACAATAGTTTAACATTTAAGGGAGCTGCAAATCAATTAAATGAATTTTATAAACGTGTAGACAAAAAACGCAATTGAACATTATTCCTCAGATGAACAAATAACCTTTAATTTTATTCCTAACTATTCCTCAGTTTTTGGTGGGCTATGGGAAGCTGGCATCAAAAGCGCAAAGCATCACATTAAACGAGTACTAGGTAATGATCAACTCACGTATGAAGAGTTTAACACACTCATTGTACAAGTTGAAGGCATATTAAATTCTAGGCCTTTGACACAGTTAACTAGTGATCCCTCAGATATAACTTACCTGACACCTGGGCATTTCTTAATAGGTGCTTCTATTACTAGTTATCCCAAATCTGATTTGACCATAATCCCAGAAAATCGGTTAAAATTTTGGCGAAGATGTACTCAAATGCAACAGCACTTTTGGTCAAAGTGGCACAAAAGCTATTTAAATTTATTACAAAATAGACCAAATGGAAAAATGCCACCCCTAATTTAGAGAAAGGTATGCTCATAAGGATGAAAATTTACCGTCCATAAAATGGTCAATGGCTAGAATACAAGAAGTCATACATGGCCAGGTAAAGATGGTAAGGTGAGAGTGGTCAAGGTAAGAATCAAAACGGGTTCATTTCTGCGATCAGTTACAAAAATAGCAGTTTTGCCATTAAACTGATTTGTCTTTTCTTCATATTTCATTAAACATTGTAACATTTTTTATTGTTTTTATAGTTATGAAGATGTTATTCATTTTTGCACATTATGTTACGTTTTAAATATTGTACGTTCATATTATTTTATATATCATATTTGAGTTGTATTGTTTAGAGTTAAATACAAATGCTCTAATTTATTTCATATATCTATTTGGGATCTAGCAATCTAAAAAACATTGTATTGACAATTGTTGTTTTCATAATATGTAATTGAAAAGCTTTATACTTTACTTCCACAACTTGTAAAGGTTAAAATAAAATTATACAGTCCATTTAACTTTTTATTAAGACGTTGTGTACGTTACACCCCTCCTTGTCGTAATCCTTCTTCTGTTTCAAATTCTTTAGATGTTCTATTTGCTGCTGATTACATAATTTGTGTTTTGCTTATACAGACTTTTTATTGTTGTTATTAATCTCTTGTGATGATTTCTGATTTGTCGTTTTCATTTGGTCCGTAGACAGCTATCACTGTTGCAATTTTTCCATCTATGTTTAGCTCTATTATAAGAATTCTCTCTGAGTGGCCTTCCCACTTTCTTATATTTTTTACCAGTCTTTCACTTATTAGGCATCCTACCCCAGCAGCTGAGTTTCTTTTAATTGTTACTCCAGAGTATATTAATTATAGAATGTAGAATACTACTTATTCTTTGTTTTATTCTAGATTCAATAAATGTATAAAACTAATGGTTTTCTATTATTGAATTTGAAAATATTTTAAGTTAATGAGACAGGACGTCTCAATCCCACTAATGAATAATATCGCAAATTAAAGATGAAAAACCTTGTCATAATCTTGAACTAATTAAAGATCAGTCATTAGTATATAACTCATTTTTGAAATTATCCCCTAAACTGGTAAATCACCATTAAGTTGAACATGTAAGAGTTTGAAGAAACTTCTGTAATATTGGATTAATTAAAGAGTATTCCTCGTCTTAAACGCCATTTTTAATCATCCCCTGTCACTCCCCATATATAGTAAATGAAATAATTACAGTATTCATTGGCAGAAAACCCATTATCCAAATCAATACCTAATAGAAACCTAGCCGACATGAACAAATGGGTATGTTTATGTACACCCACTTTTATTTTTGTTAAAGGACGCCCCACTTTTTTTTTTTTGTTATATGCAGTGCTATAACAAAATTGAAACTGGGCCAACTGGTATGGGATGGGGTTTGTATTCATGTGGGGTTATTGAAATGTACCTTGTAAGCATAAATTTTGCTGCTGTATGAATACCGTGCGTCACTGAGGGCTATAATTTTACATATGTTAGTTACTTGATGTCCTCTATCATTTCATATAAATTTCACGAAAATCTGAGATGGTCAGGTTGAAAAGTTCATTTTTCTTGTGATGATTTGGCATGGAATGACATCAAAACAACAGTATTTGACCTGACCCGAAAAAACCAATAGCAGATTCGTCATCTTCATACCAAAAAGCTGAAGAAAAACCATATGAAAACCTGGAAATTTTTTTTGTGTTGTAGTGTTATTATTAACGTAGACGTTAAATTATTCTATTTCACCTAATGATAATAATAAAATTTATTTTTATCCTTATTAAATTGATTTTATCTTCCATATTTCTTACTTCTAACGAGTTCTAAGATTGTTGCAATTACTTTTCTTTAATGTCTTTATTACCCTATGACAAACGAAATGTTAAATACAATCCTAATGTATGCTGCCGACTTTTTCTTAACAGCTCTGGTAACATCTAGTTATCTATTCTTTGTATTTACCTTAGCGACGTGTTTGCTTATATTCATGTTACCTTTGATAATGACAGCTTAGCTGTCGAAACAATTGGTTATAATTTAATATTGTGAAACTTTTTAGTAATCTTTATTTATTTCATGATTATGGAGTTCCACAAAGGCTCGAGACAGTAAACGCTATTACTTCTAATAAATTCATGTTCATAGTACAGAGCAATTAGTGTTTCAAAATTGTAAATAAACTTTATTTAAAGCGATCATTTATAAAATAAATATACAAATTCTATTGACAATAAGAAAGATATTTTGTCAACGTTTTATTAATTAAAATAACCAACATGTAACTATTATATAAAGACGCATCTTCATCAATTACATAAATATAAATATTACAAAAATAATAATCATGCAAAAACTATTCTATTATTTCAATCGAATGATGTTTCCGTCTGTGTTTCATTAGATTTGCTTTGCTGGTATATTTCTTTGGACACTCAGGACAAGACACCAGTTGAACGTTTCCTTGATGTTTGGTTTCGACGTGCCTCTTCAAACTAGATTTATCTCTGTATTGCATTTCACAAAAGATGCAGTCAAATCCCTTCTCGCCATTTTCTCTTTTTTGATGGCGTAGTACATGCTTATTAAGAGTTGATTTGAGTGGGAATGTAAGATTACATATAACACATTGAAAGTTGCGCTCCTTTATGTGAATTAATAGACGATGTGTTTTTAAAGTGCTGCTATTTGTAAAGGCCCTGCCACATAATTCACATACATAATGATTCGGATGCGTGTGTACTCGTTTGTGTGCTCTTAAAACTGTGCGTCGTCGATATGCTTTCCCACAATATTTACATATGTGCTTCTTTTCCGAACTGTGCCCTTCCATATGGTCTGCCAGGTAATTCTTTCGAATAAATCTTGAGCCGCATATTTCACAAACATATTTCTTTTGCATATCGTGAATTTTTGAATGCTGATGCAACTGGTGAATGCTATGGAATTTTTTATCACAAAATTTACATTTATATTTTGATTTACCTTTGTTCCCTTCATCTTGTCTAGTTGCATCATCGAAATCTAATTCAATTTTTGTACGATTCACCTTTAGCCGTACATGCTTTGCATAATCCTTAACATTAATATCTTGAATATTATGTTTGAGCGCCATGTGTTGTTGAAAACTTAAAGAATATAAATGAGCTTCTCCACAAATCGAGCATTCGTACTTTGTGATGGTTTCGTATTCCTCAAAAATACCAATAGTTTCTTTTGCAAGGGGCGGTCTTTGTTCTTGTTTAATTTGAACTTCATCAACATCTGCTACACGGACTTCTAAATATTCATTGGAATCACTCTTATTGCTATCATCTAAATCGTCAGTTGATATTACCTCTTTTTTAAATTCATGCATAACATCTGTCGCTTCTTCTTTAACATAGTTGATGATAATGTTATTACTATTTTGCTGCTTTTCTCCAACGCAATAATTTCCATTTTTAATTTCATAATAACCCAAATTTTCTTGAGTTATTACATCACCCTCTTCAACAGGATCGTCATCATCTAAACCCACAATAGTGGCAATATTATCAAGTTGCTCATTATTTGAACTTGTTAGAATTAATGTGTTCTCATTATAATTATCAAACTGCACTTCAGCTACAACTTTATCTGCATTATCTGCCTCCAAACCTTTTCTACTAAATCTCCTCAGTATTGACTTTAGTTGCTTTTCTGACTCTTCATACACAACCGTAAAGTTATAAAATTGTGTTAGAACTAATATACAACTGTCGCATAAATGTGACGGCAAACCATCGTCTTCGCTCACCTAAAATAAGTCATTGACTAATACACCAAATATAGATATTGTAGGTATAGTACTAACCTGTGTCGACATACAAGATTGTAAAATCATAGCAAGGGTTAAGTCGTGTTCATAAATTTCAAACAGCGATATCATTTCATCATTTTCAGTTAGACAAGCTCGACATTTACTGGTAAAATTCAGCTCCATTTTAATAATAATAATAACAATAATATTATTGTTTTCATAACCAACAAAAGGGTCAAAATTTCAAAATAATAATAAACTGTTGTAAATATATACAACTGCCGTGAATTAAAACGATTTGGATAGGATTTATTTTCGTGTAGACGCCATAGCCACTACCGGTTCCATACTGAATGTTGTTACGTCACCAATAACTTTGACCGACGTGTAAAGTGAAGTTAGCTGCAAATGTCTGCAATCTAAACACTACTAATAGATAGCCCGCTGGATTTCAAATACAATCATCGTGTAATTTCAAATACAGTGGAGTAACCTTACGTTTTCATCTCCGAACCGGTTGAGATTACTCGGACTATAATGATTCTTTTTTTTTTATTTTGTAAATATAAAATACTAAAACCTTTATAGGTTAGATATTGACGCTCAGATCGAGAAATGCGACGAAACTCGGAAACCTAAATATTTTCCAAATGGTCCAGTCAGCGCCGTCCTTTGGATTTTGAGGCCCCGGGCACAAATATGGAGTGGGGCCCCCAGTAAATAAGAAAGTGAATAAATAAATATACAGGATGTAACTAATATAACTAGAAACCTCGTAATCAGTGGTAGCTGTAATAGAATATTTAGAACAATACACCAACTTTATTTCTAGTAGGTACGTTAACAAAATGCTGTGACGCGCCTCTACTGTTTATCTTGAAGTCCCGAGAAGTGTTAGAATCCTTTTTATTTTGGAAATTTGGTGCGCTTTATTTTAAAAGCAGGCTTTAGCTTTGTGTATTATAATAACTTTACTTCAAATGGCGGTATCTCAGACTATTTTATTAACGCATAAGATATATATTGTGTTGTTGATTAAAATAAGGTAGCTCGGTGCGGGGCCCCACTAGTTCTCGGGGCCCCGGGCATACGCCCGGCTGACCGACCGTAGGGACGCTTCTGGGTCCAGTACTGGTTGCTGGACATCTCACAAAAGGATAATTGTGTGTGTTATCACACCTATCTATTGGTAGTTCGAAACCACTATTAATTTATTTTTATTATTTTTGGTTTAAATGGCAGCTAGATACATTTGTTTCGTGGTGCACGACGTTTCTTGCAGTTTTTTATGTAAATGAAAGTCTCAATATCTCAAGAACGGTTGGTGGTAGAGACGTGAGGTAAAAACCGTTGTATTGTTCACACTTCGAACTACATTTGTAGTTCTAACATAAGTTGTGTAAGATGCTTCCTTATGGTGCCATTTAAACCCGAAATCTAACACTTTTTTTTTGCAAAATTCCCGCTTTTTATGGTGCCACCTCATTTCCAGGAAAAGATGAGGTTTCAGGGTTCATGTTTTCTAAGAAGGTACATAGTTAGAAAGAGTTTATGTTTAAAATATTTGAAATCTGAAACTTCACTATTTTGGTATTTATGGGCTTTTGAAATTCTTATTTTCTTCATTTTTGAACAACTTTGGAGCTCAATACCTCTGATGGGCATGGATGGATTTTTTATATACATTATATATGCCGGCAACTGTGGTAAACATCTTAATTTTGATATTAGCGTGAGAACAGAGTTACGCTCAGTTAAAAGCTGTAATTATAAATAACCATAGTACGTTCCAGTGTTAAACTATGTATTTTAATACATGACCGTCTCCATTTAGTTAACTATGATCGTTAATTTTTAACCTATAAAGGTTTTAATGTTTTACCTTGTACGGTATTTGAAAAAAAAAACATTCAAATCCGAGTAGTTTCAACCGGTTTCAGGAGCGTACCGCTATGAATCTTAATGGAATATTATTAAATAAGTTTCATAAGACATGATTTTAATGCACGCGTTCAAGTTTAGAAAACGAGCCGCTAGTGCCAAATTTAGCTGTTTTTCAGTTTAGGTCCACCACCCGCACCTGCAGTATATCATTCGATGCGTCTCATCGAGTTGAACAACGGTGAAATTTGGTGGGGGAGCATAGTAGTTTTCCAGATAATCGCCAAAAACTTTTCTAGAAGAGGAGCTATAGAATTCCATGTTAATTATCTAACCCTACCTGAGAATTTTGAAAGTTTTGATGTGTATGCGACCCAACCTAACCTTACCTAACCTAATCAAAACTAAATTAAAACACGTATGAATTGAAGAACAACGCAACCTTAATTTAAACTTAAGTTAGGTTATGTTAAAATAGGTTAGGTTAGGTTGTAGATTCAGTTATAGGGTAGGTTATAGGTTAGCCTATAGGTTACGTTATAGTTTTGGTTATATGTCAGGTTAGGACAGGTTAGCGCATTAAAACATGCATTTTCAGGTAGGGTAGGGAAATTAACATGTAAATCTATATTTAAACCTTAAAAGTTGGTAGGTGAAAATACTTTAAAACATGTTTTTATCTTATTATATAACCTATTATCATTATTATATAGAAGCTCTAGGGCATACATATCAGGGACTGAAACCCTTTACAAATATAGGTTCCGGTTCCTGTTCCGGTTCTTGGAAATTCAAAATAAGGGTTTCGGTACCGGTTCCAATTTTAATTTTCTAAACATTAAGGTTCCGGTTCTGGTTCCAGGATTTTTTTAGGTTCCATAAGGGTTCCGGAAGCAAAAGTAATGACGTCACATTTTATGTTGGTATATAGCTTCAAATATTTGCAAACAAATATAACCTTACTAACTGACAGTCGATGCATGTTAGGTTAAAGTATTGTTTATAACAGGGGTGATAAATATATATGGCAACGCCTAGCTATAAATTGTACTACCGCCTTTGATCCCAAATTGTCTTTTTGTAAAACATATACAATTCATACAAAAATGCTGGTGAAGGTGGAAATAAAAGTTTGTACGCGACACGCTTTGCAATTAATCGTTACTGAGCTCGCTCCTTACCCGCTTGCCCCACAAACTTTCCAGCTCGCCCGTAAAGATTAAATTTACTACGATTGGCACGTAAATAACTATTACCGGACTCAGATAAAATAAATCAACTGAACAATGCTTTAGTATTCAGTTACTATGGAAACGCGTTCTATGTTTTGAATTCGACGAATAGTTGCCATAGATGTTCGTTGTTTATAGATGTCCATATTTTAAATTCGGAAATTTATTTTATATAATTTTTTTAAATTAAACCAATAATCCAATAATTGTAGTATGAAATAAAACGCATTACGTCATACGTCCTGAAAATGCTTTTACAGTCTCGTTTCGATGTTCCGGACTCGGCTTCTTCGTCGCCTTGTCCGTAACATCTTACTCGACTGTAAAATTCCATTTCCAGAACTTCTAAAGTTAATAACTATTCAAGATAAATTTGTTTGGAAATATTCAGGGCTACCAATATAAAATGTGACGTAACACTTTTGTGGTCAATTCACAGACTATTGGTCAATTAGTAGTGGAAGTGGATCTAGTATCAACATCAACTCGGTAATAAATAATAATAATAATAATAATAATAATATATATTTATTCCATATCATACATAATACAGAATCTCAAGGAGGGAATTCAACAGTGTTGTTCTTCCATTCCCCCCTTGAATAAATCAAACAAATAAACATAGTCGAACTATAAGTAAAACTAATAACAGTAAGAGCTCTTATAATAATTAACATAAATAGATAATATATCAATTAAACTTATCAATATTGACTGTTTGCGAAGTGGTGCATCAGTGACGATCTATATTGAATTGCTTAATTAGTGCTTTTTTGAATTGTTTAATGGATACCTAATGTCTTGAAACATTAAGGTATAGCATTGTACATTTTTGCGACATTGTAACTGAATGACCGCTCGTAGAATGTGGTATTATGCTTGGGTATAGTCAACAGACATCTATGTCGCACATTTATATTGTGTACATCTGTTCTATACCTTATCTTATTGTATAAATAGGGTGGTTGCTTATTGATTATGATGCTATGATAGAACGTTGCTGTCTGTATGTAACGCCGCTGCTTCATATTAAGCCATCCTGTCTCTAGTAATTTTAAAGATATATGTGCAAACTTAGGGATTCCATGTATAAAACGTAAACAAGAGTTTTGCACACGTTGTATACGTTGTGACGTGTCAAAGTCAAGACAAGGAGCATAAACAGGTATGCAATAATTAAATTGTGATAACACAAGGGATTCACTTAATAAGACCTTTGCGTTTTTGCTCAAGTAATCTTTATGAGGGTAAAGTAGCTTCAAATTGTAATAGGCTTTTTGAATGTACTTATTGATTTGTTTTTTAAATCTAAACGTTTTGTCAAGAACTAATCCCAAATTTTTAGCATTTTCGACTATCGGTATATCAGTACCTCCAATTTTTATGGGTGGCAATTGATGATTATTAATCGTTTTTCCCAAAAGTAAAATACAAGATTTGGATGGGTTTAGAATTAAAGCATGATTAGTAGAAAACTCATTTATAGCTTATAAATCTTTATTCAGTGTGTCAACGGCATTCATCATATGATTTGAATTGAAGGAGTAGTATAATTGTGTATCATCTGCATACATGTGAATATTACAGGCATCAACACAGTCACAAAGACCTCTGGTATACAGGGTAAATAGCAGAGGACCTAGTATGGATCCTTGCGGTACCCCTCTTGTAACACCAATAGACGTAGATACCGCATTAGAAGTCTTAACTTGTTGCGTTCTATTGTAGAGATAATTATGGATCAGAGCGACTGCATCATCACCGAGACCTATGTAGTGCAATATACCAAGCAGCAAGTCATGATTTATTGTGTCAAACGCCTTGCTGAAGTCTAACAGAGCCAACAACGTACATTTTCCTTCGTCTTGTGCTTCCAGAATGTCATCTGTTACCTTCAGCAAAGCGGTTGCACAGCTGTGTCCAGATCGAAACCCTGACTGACTGATAGGTAGCAATTTGTTGCACTCTAAGTATTTTCTAATTTGTAAATTGATTATCTTTTCCATGATCTTTGAGACTATTGGTAAAATGCTAATCGGTCTGTAGTCCTTATACTTTACAGGTTGTTCGATCTTCGCTATTGGAGTTACAAGAGCCGACTTCCAGCTGTCGGGAAATATATTTTCTAAAATGCAAGAGTTAACAATATGTACTAAGTATTCCAATATAAAAGGACAACATAACTTTATCATTATGATATTTAATCCATCAGATCCTGTAGAATTGCTTTTCATGGAATCGATTATTTTTGATATTGTACTGCTATCTGTAAGATTAAAATTAAAAACGGCATTATTATGTAATCTATTATTTTTGTAAAGTTTTAGTACGTGTTGAGGAACTGAGATTTGTGGGATACTATTCACAAAGTAACTATTAATTTCATCAGCACGACCAGTAAAGGAGTTATTTATGTTATTTTTAGATACAACATTTAACGCCCTGAATTCCTTCCATAGTGCTTTAGAATTTTTAGAATGAGATATTTTAAATTGCAGATAAGCTTTTTTTTCATTTTTTATTGCAGTATTGTAAAATTGCGCAGCGTCCTGTAATACTCCCATGCTGCTGTGGTTTTTATGTTTTTATATTTAGTTTTAGCCTTATCCCTTAAGCTCATTAGCAATCTAATATTATCAGTTAGCCATGGCTGCCGTCTTTTTGTTATTTCGATCGTTTTCCACGGAGCCTGTTTGTTAAACAAATTTAATATCCTAGTATTTAAGATAATAACTTTTTGATTAATATCCTTTTCATAAAATATATCGTCCAAGGAGAGTGATTGTAATTCAGTATAGAAGTTATCAAGATTAAAGTTTTTGTAGTTTCTATAAGTATAAATAATAGGAGAACACGGCACTTTTTGACATAAAATCTCGCAGGCTGTTAAATCATGGTCTGAGAAATGACAGTTTACGACATTCTTTTTCTGAATAAGTGAAGGTTGAGATGTGATGATAATATCTAATAAACGATCTTTTCTAGTTGGTTCAGTCATTATTTGATTAAAATTTAACGATTCTAACATATTATTAAAATATTCCGTAGACGGATTGGCTGCCATTAGGAAATCCACGTTTCCATCCCCTAAACATACAATATGGTCTGAATATGGTGTACACAACATAATGGAATTCTCAACCTCATCTATAAAGTTCTTATAGTTATGAGTTGGAGGTCTATAAAACACTCCCAGTACAATACCTTTATTATTAATTTTAACTAATACCCATAATTGTTCGATTAAATCATTTGTGCTAATAATACATTTAAACATACATTGTTTAATATAAAAAAGAACTCCACCTCCCCTACTACCACGATCCTTACGTACCAAAGTATAATCTTCAATATCAATTGCTCTAGAAGGTACTTCTTCCGATAACCAGGTCTCAGTTATGGCCAAAATTTCAAAATTTTCTATTTAATCTCTGATTTCATTAATCTTCGGTAATAATGAGCATACGTTGATGTGTCCAATTCGCAAACAATCTTGTGACATATAATTACCCTAAAAAAAAGTATAGGTTAAAAATAATAGTAATTAATAAATAATTATAGTAAGAATTTGATCGCTCAACAATAACAGAATAGTTCTACTATTAAATTTAGTAAAGATTTATTATAAATTTATAATAGTTAAATTAAAATAAGATTAATTATTATACTAGATCAGAAAATCGAAAATAATGAAGTGTAAAAGGAAAATAAAGTAGAAAAAAGTTCAATAAACAGATTAAGTTGAGTCCACGGTCAAAAACAATAATAATACAATATAATATTTAATACTACTAAAACAAGAAAAATTTTCGAAACGTATTGCTTTACTATCTTTCCCCGACTGTTTACAATGATTCAGCTGTTCCATTAAAGAATTTGTTTAAATCCTGTTGTGATTTAATCACAAATTTTTGATTTTCACGTCGGAAAAAGATATTGCCGTCGTAAGTCCAGGTATTACGTCTTTCAATTTTTTCCTGTAGTTGATGAAGAATATTCAAACGAGATTTAGTTAGATCTTCTCGGATAACATAATTGGTGCCTTTTAATTTCGTTTTATTTCTAAATACTTGCAGCCGTGTTTTGTAACTAACAAACTAACTAACAACAAATAGTTATGATAGTGCTGTTAGCAGAATGTGGAATTATTTTTTTATTTACCAGTAGAACCGAAATATGGAACCGAAAAATACCGGTTCCTTCGAAAATTTATGAATGTTCGGGTTCTCATCTTAACATTAACACGGATTTTAGTAAGGGTTCCGATTCCGGTTTCGGTTCCTTAAAAGTAATCGGTTCCAGTTCTTTTGGGTTCCTGTTCCAGTCCCTGATACATATAACTATAAACTATTTAACAACTTATTAATGCTAGGTATTTACAAATTTATATGAGGACTATTTATATAAAAACTATTTATGTATTACAATAATTATTAACATTTATTTATTCAGAGTACATTTCACTATGCCGGTCAAACATTAACTAAACTCCTTCTACCCGCGACTCAATTTATATCTTTCATACGATGACTCATACATCTAGAATGTTCGATGACGCGTTGATGAGTCATACATGCAGCTGTTTATAAGTATCGTCAATGAGGCGTGTCGATGAGTCATACTCGCAGGTGTTGATTGGTGAGTCATACAGTTGATGACTCATACACCTAGAATGTTTGATGACGTCATATGTGGGTTTACTATTCGTTAACCTGCCCCCCTCTTCAAGTCTGTTCTATCCCAGAACAGGTTTTATTCTCTGGTTTCTGTAGAAAGGGTCGTGACGGTATTGACAGTCTTCACCTCGACTACATGTTCCATTACTGTAGAAATAACAGTCTACACTCTTTGTTGGCCTTGATGCGGGCTGGGGATCGAAGCTACAGACTAAGATCTTCACATCCGTATCTCTAAAAATAACTTCCAGCAGGTTTCGAACGATTCTCCAATCCAACTGGTCCCGCCTACAGCCGAGTTTGGGAACTGCCAATTTGCTAATACCCCTGGCAAGCAACTCGGTCCTCAAATCCCATAATGCCCTCCACAGGTCGGCGTAACTCGGTTTCTGGTAGTAAAACTGCTTGGTTACCAAGTAGTAAATGGAGCGGTCATGATCAGGCAAGTGTAAGGCTTTGCCAACAGAGGGATTCTGATCTCGAAGTTCATCCAGCCGTCCAAATTTATTCCTAAACACTACTGTGATCCCCCTGGACATGCGGAGATCCTCGGAGACACAGTGGGCAATGGAATAATCACCAGGGACACTGAAGAGGTCTTGTTGCATCTCGGTCGTGACTCCGAATCGGGCTTTTCTAGTTCCGGAAAACGCAGCCATCAATTCTCCAAAGATTGGCTGATCATCTTCAGGCCTTACGGTATTGATAGCCACCTCAGCGTCATCTTCTCGATCCGGAACTACGTTATTGTTTCCCTCATAGTGCGCCAGACGATTAGAGTGTACCACCTTTGGTGTCCCTCTTGGCAATTTCTGGATGCGATAAATCAAGTTATTTATTCGTTTCTTCACCTGGTATGGGCCCTCCTAATTTCGCTGTAACTTTGGCAAGTATCCCCGACGTCTTTGCGGGTTGTATAACCAAACCAGCTGTCCAGGTTGAAACCCTCCTTCTTTGGCTCTCACATCGTACAAAGTCTTCATTCGGTCACTCGAGATTCGGCTATTGTTTCGGGTTCGGTCGTGAATATCCTCCAACTTCTTCTTTAAGTTGACAACATAATCATTTCCGGCTACCTCCTGTTCTGCGGGTGGACATCCATATTCCAGATCACACGGTAACCGTAACTCACGTCCAAACATCACAGACGCTGGTGACTGACCGGTTGCTTCGTGGACCGATGCACGATAAGCCATCAAGAACAGATGCAGGTATTGGTCCCAGTCTCGTGGATGATCGGAGACCACCTTGGCCAAATATTTGCCCATTGTCCGATTCATGCGTTCTACCATTCCATCAGACTGCGGATGTAACGGTGTGGTCCGAGTCTTGCGAATGCCCAACAATCGACAGACTTCTCCAAAGAGTACAGACTCAACACTGCGGCCTTGATCCGAATGCAGCTCCATTGGCACTCCGAAGCGACTGAAAAACTCTTTGACTAGTACGTCAGCAACAGTCGCAGCTTCCTGGTTTGGTAGGGCATATGCTTATGGCCATTTGGTAAAATAGTCCATTGCCACTAAGATGTATTTATTCCCATCGTCGGTTTCGGGAAATGGTCCGGCGATATCTATAGCTATTCTTTCCAGAGGACTACCCACATTGTACTGCCTCATAGGTGCTCTTCGTTTCCCCAAGGGTCCGTTGCCAGTGGCACATAGTTCGCATTTCCGCCACCACTCTTTCACGTCTTCTTTACAATTAATCCAATAAAAACGCTCCCTAACTTTTTAACTTTTTCCAACGTCTTCTTCACACCGAAGTGTCCTCCTGAGTCACCGTCATGGAGATGTCGCAATACTGTAGCCACTCGGCTCCTTGGAACGACGAACTGAGACCTAATAGTGGTGCCATCTTCACTCTCTAGCACTCGCTTCAGGAGATCGTTTTCCACCTTCAAGGACTCCCATTGGGCCCAATATGCTTTTCGGGTTCTGTTGAAAGGGCTGACAATTTCCCAGGCAGGCCTTTCTCCCACATGCTTCCATTCCAGTACCATTTTTAATTCGGGATCAGCCTCCTGTTGTCGTTGCAATTCTTCCGGCAACCAATTGTCGTTGACGATGGTAGTTCTTAATACTTGGCAAGCCTTCTCCTCCAGACGAGAGCAATGACGGCAGTCCGTCGGACAGGGTCTTCTTGAAAGAGCATCGGAATTTCGATGACTAGTGCCCGCTCGATGTTCCGTGTCAAAGTCGTATCTTTGTAATCGTTCGATCCACCTTGCGACCTGGCCTTCAGGATTACGGAATTGTAGAAGCCATTTCAACGCTGCATGGCCCGTCCTCAATAAAAACTTCCGTCCGTACAAGTATTTGTAGAAGTGCTCAACGGACTTCACAACAGCCAATAATTCTTTTCTGGTCACACAATAATTCCTTTCGGCTTTCGACAAAACCTTACTAAAATAGCCGATGACCTTTTCTTGTCCATCTTGTATCTGAGAAAGTACACCCCCAATGCCCAGGTTACTTGCATCTGTGTCAAGTATGAATTTCCCTTCTGTCCATGGGTAGATCAATATTGGCGCTGTTGTCAAGGCACGCTTCAACTGTTGGAAAGCTGTTTCGCACTCTCCGCTCCAAACATACTCCCGCCCATCTTCAGTTAACCTTGTCCGGGGCTTCGCTATATTGGCAAACCCATATATAAAAAATATTAGTAGGTACATAACCCAAGAAAACTACGAACTTGGTGTTTATCTTTCGGCCACTCTTGAACTGCACGAATTCTATCGGGGTCGGCTGTCACTCCATTTCGTGATACGACATGCCCGAGATATTTCACCTCCCTTCGGAATATGTGGCACTTTTTCGGACTCAATTTCAGGTTGGCTGCACGCAGTCTCCGGGACACTTCCTCCAGATTTTTCAGATGTTCATTGAATGATCTTCCAACTACGATCACGTCATCTAGATAGACCAGACAAGTCTTCCACGACAACCCCCTCAGGATGGTCTCCATTAGACGCTCAAAGGTGGCCGGAGCATTACATAGACCGAAAGGCATAACTGTAAACTGCCATAGTCCGGAACCAATAGTGAACGCGGTCTTCTCCCGATCTTCAGGTTCCATTTCAACTTGCCAATAACCACTCTTTAAGTCCAAAGTCGAAAACCATCGTGAACCAGACAGGGTATCTAACGTGTCGTCGATGCGTGGTGAGGGATAGCTGTCTTTCTTGGTCACGTTATTGAGCTGTCGATAGTCCACACAAAATCTCGTTGACCCGTCCTTCTTACTGACCAGGACCACCGGTGATGCCCATGGGCTGCTGGATGGCTCGATGACCCCTTGTTCTTCCATATCGGTTATAATCTTCTCGGCTTCTGCTCGCCTTGCTAGAGATAGACGTCTCGGCTGCTGACGGACAGGCATAGAGTTGCCTGTATTGATTTTATGTTTTACTATTCTGTTCGTCCCTTCTGGCTATCTTCAAGAGCGAAGATATATTGGTATCGATGAACCAAACCCTGTACCTCTTTCACTTCCATTCCCTTAAGGTCTTCGCACGAACTAACAACCATACCCACTAATTTTTCACCATGGTCTTTGGGCACTGGTTTTGGAACATCAGCCATACACCTGGCTACTCGGAATACTGGCACACACTGTCCCACAAGAGTGCTCTTCTTCAATGTCACCGGATCCACATTAACGTTCATAAGCTTCACCGGTACTGTCTTTCCAACCTTGATCAGCGCTTTTCCCACCAGTATGCCACTATGGATCTTCTTATCACAAATAGGCTCCATCATTCGCATACATCCTACCCGAAGATCTCCATCCAAACCTGCCTCGACAACCATCTCGCTTTCACCCGGCAATATCACATCTTCTATCAGCAAAACCCTTACAACAGAATCTTCTCGTGGGTGCAATGGAAGTTCTTCGTTACCGACCTTCAAAACACCCTCTTTCAAATCCAACGTAAAACCAAATTTTCTTAGGAGGTCCATTCCAAAGATGAAGTCGTCAGTGATATCGGCTACCAGCACCTCATGATCACGTTCTTCACTTCCAATGCCAATCTTCATCTTCACCACTCTCCGTGTTGGTATCACTTCACCTGTCGCTGTACGAAGTTGAGTAGTTGTCTGTAATAGCTTCATACTTGTTCGTAGAACGTTAGGGCGTATGATGGATTTTGTCGCCTCCGTATCAATGAGTAGTGGAACAATTCGATTCTTTACTAACAGTCAACGTTCGCGCTCTCTTGCCAACCCCCTTTAACTTTTCCGACTGCTAAACTTGTTTTGGTTTAGGGCAACGACGTCGTATGTGCCCTTGTTCGCCGCAATTCCAACAACGAGGCCCTCGAACTTCTTGGTTATTCTTCTTACGGCTTTCTTCCTTCCGAAGAACTCTCAGTACTAACTCCTCTAGATGAGCTTCTTCTTCTTCCACAACGGCCCGAACACGCCCGTGACCTCGGGACGCTTGTTTTGCAGCTTCAAATTCTAAGGCGTGAGCAAGCCCAGCAAGCGCATCATCAGTTGTTCTTGGTCGTGCCAGCCTCAATGATTGCTGTGTTTCCCCGTCTCTTAACCCATCAATGAAGGTCTGTACAGCGAGTTGTCCCAGAAATGAATCGGGTGCCGTAGGATACGCCAATCGGACAAGCCGCGCAACATCGGCTTCAAACTCCTGAAGGCTTTCTCCATTCTTCTGGACACGATTTTTTACTTGTGCGTGATACACTTGTTGAAGATGCATGTCTCCATATCTCATCTCCAATCTAGACACTAACAACTGGTAATCATTTTCCTGTACTGCTGGGATTGTTTGCAGGACGTTCAACGCGTCTCCACGCAAAGCCACAGTTAAAGAAACGGCCTTTTCCTTGCCTGTCCATCCGTTGGCCCCAGCGGTCGCCTCAAATTGTTTGTAGTAGGTGGACCAAGGTATCTTTCCATCGAACGTGGGTGGTTTTACTTTTATCCCTACCGCAGGACCCTTTTCTTCTTTAAATTGTTTCTTTTCTTCATTAAACGGCCACTGAGAAGTTGAGGAAAACCGTAGTTGACTCATTCTATCTTTCAACAGTTTAGTTACGCTATCTTTCTCAGCTGTTGTGGTAATTGCATTTGGGCCATTTTCTTCTACCATCTTTATTACCCTATCCTGTTTCTCCAATTTCATTTCTAATAGTCCTAACGCGCTGGAGTTCTCCAACAATTCTTCGAAAACTTTATCTTCCAACGCTTTGACATTTTCCAACAATTCTCCTTTAAGCCTTCTAGAACTTTCTTCAGACTTTTCTAATAATTCTGCAAACCTTCTAGAATTCTCTTCGTGTTTTCCAGTAATTCTTCTTTATGCATTCTAGTATTTTCAATAACTTTTTCTTCCAGTGCTTTAATATTTTAAAGTAATTCTTCTTTAAGCATTTTAGAATTTTCTTCGGACTGTCTAGAATTTTCCAAAACTTTTTCTTACAGTGCTTTAGTATTATCCATTAGCTTTCTAGTATTCTCTTCCATTTTACTTAACAACACGTTAGTATCAATTGAGGGTCCAGGTATTTCGAAGAGGAAACTTTCAGGGTCTTCCTTCTGTTCCAAAAGCCATTCTCTTAGCCGATGTATTAACACGCTTTTAAGGCCCGTTGTGTCTAAATCTCGTTCTTCAAGTTCGTGTTTTAAGTCTATTACTTTGAGATCTTTTAACAATTTCATCGCCATTTTGATTATTCGTTGTAATTGTTTTTAACACTAAAAATTTATTCTCACGGCACTTTATTTATTACGCGATTGTATTTATTTTAAAACCCGACACCTGTAACACCACTGTAACGTTCCTTTTAAAATAATAACCAATATGCTGTTTAAATCGTCTATTAATAAAGAAAATATTATTTACAATGCACTTAGTTAAAAACACTATAACTATAAACTATTTAACAACTTATTAATGCTCGTATTTACAAATTTATATGAGGACTATTTATATAAAAACTATTTATGTATTACAATAATTATTAACACTTATTTATTCAGAGTACATTTCACTATGCCAGTCAAACATTAACTGAACTCCTACCCGCGACTCAATTTATATCTTTCATACGATGACTCATACATCTAGAATGTTCGATGACGTGTTGATGAGTCATACATGCAGTTGTTTATAAGTGACGTCAATGAGGCGTGTCGATGAGTCATACTCGCAGGTGTTGATTGATGAGTCATACAGTTGATGACTCATACACCTAGAATGTTTGATGACGTCATATGTGGGTTTACTAGTCGTTACAATATGTTCAATTATAATTATATACATTATGCACTACCAGCAGTGAATAATGATGAATCACTAGTAGTTAGTAGCTGATTGGCTACTACTGCCTTCTATTAATACATGATTGGCTGCCAGCGGTAATTAATGATTAATTATTGCTAGACAGTCGGAGAGCAGCCTGCTTAAATTCGATATGGTCAACATCGTTCACACATTTCTAAAAGTTTCGGACGAACAGTGCAGATCACACGGTATTCAACCTTGAAACTGGCTGGATTCTATCCAATACCAGGAATCTAAAGTAAAGTAAAGGGTGATACAGTCAGAAATAAATGTGTGGTAGAGAAAGTACGGTTAAAGAATTCTCGACGGTTAGTCATCAATGAGCAGAGGGAGCTCTAGAAGCATAAGGACCGGTATGGGTGGATTTGATTTTTACCTGAGACTAGGTCTCTTATGGTGCCTAGCGTATCCGCTTTTTGGCTGAATCTTATGGAGAAGAATTGAAGTGAGCTTTATCCCTGTCAGAACGGGTAAAACTCTGGCCAATGGGAAACTGTATGCCACCAGGTAATTGTGTTCAGGATGCTATTCAGACTACCCTATGACTGATACTGCAGAATGAGTAGTGTGATCTGAAGAAGTTCTAGACCCTTTACACTTAAAGGGTGTTGAAGCGAAAACATAGCCTCTCACATTCAAGACACCTCATCGAGGTACATATCGGGAGTCTAGAGTGTGTAGACTTACGAACAAAGTTCTGTCAAGGGCATACCGCTACAAAATTGAGGTTGGATTTGATCAGAAATTTTTTTAATATTTAAAATCCTTTTGCAAAAGAATTAAATCATTTTTAGGAATTTAAATATTTATTAGATGATTTAAATCTATAAAAAGTATTTAAATCTTTTGCAAAACGATTTTAAGTGTTAAAAAAGATTTATGATTTAAATACTTTACAGATTGAAAGTATTTTTGATTTAAATCATTTTGTAAAAGATAAAGTATCTTTGATTTGAATCATTGATTCGTCATGACAGCTCTGCAGACTTCATTAGGTAATTAATGGTAATTAATCGTCAGATCAAGTTATACAAAGTAACCTATAAGTACCTATAAAACAATAAGTTTTACATAAGGCCTAAAATATACATATAATTAGGGTATAGCCCGTTACCCTCTCTCTAATAAGCTATCGCTCCCTCGAATTTTTTAAAGTTGCAAAACTCGAGTTTCTGCTAATTAGATTTATCTTGTTGATTTATACGAAGTAATCATAATTAGACGAGATACCCAGCGGAATTGGGCCACGCCCCCATGTCGTCTCTATCAATTGAGCTGATGTATATATATAAAACTAAACAGAGCACTTGATGGAAAATGCAACTAATCATAGAAATTCTTCCGTTGTATTTTAAAGAGTACCACAATACTGTCTTGAATTTTCAATTATTGCTAGATTAATTACAAACAGTTTCAGACATCACATCAAGTAATGAAATATAAGCATGTAGTGAATATAAAAATATATGAGACTCAAACAGCCTATGGCCTGTAGACTGTGATAATATAACGATACACAACTTTTCAAAAGCAAGTTGGCTTCGTAAGGTTTAAAAAATGCTGTATGCAAATATAATGCCAAACTATATCATCTCTGACATCATTCACTAGTGTATGTGTAAGACTAACTGCGAGTATTTTTAAAAAATGTTGCAAAAGTATAAAAAGAAAAGTTTTTTTGTCAATAAAGCCATATAATATGTTTAAGAATAGTGCCTTTCGTAGCAACGAGTGCGCATGCTCAGTTGTTGAAACTGCATAGTTATCTAAACGGTTCATAGAGCGCGTTTGAGTCAAAAAAATGATCTGGCAACATTGTCCAGCAGGACATCGTCAACTGTCATTTGAAACAAACACAACAAAAAGATGGCTACTTCCTTGCCTTTTTATAGTGTTACTTTAAATGAAAATGACGTGCCTGGTGCTTCATTGGGAAATAAGAGACCATCAGAACTGACAAAATTGCAGCTTCAACGGTTTTTAAAGTGTAGAAATGTTTGTACAAGGGGAAATAAAAACGAACTGATTGTGAGGTTAGTATAAACTCTCAATTCTATACAAGATATACATTAAACATTACTAATGCACATTTTTCTTATGTAACTGCCGAGAATCGCGAATTACTAATGCATGTGCAAGAGCAAGTGCAATATTATTTTTATTATTTTCACCGTTTTCACCATTTAACCTAATACGTTTGTTGCCACATTTCTGCAAACATTCATAAAATTCACTTTCGCGCGGCGCATGCGCCACTAATATTTCTGTAACGAAAGGCCCTATTAACAATACTTCTTAAATGTAATAAAAGCTGTCTACTTCTTATTGAATCTCATTCGGAATATAAAAAATTTTACTGCTTGCACTGATTGTACAAATTGATAAGGCAACCGAAAGCGAAAGTAAAACATGCGAGGTGGTTGCTAGGTATGAAAAACTTTCGGTCCCTGGACAACAAAGACTGCCAATTTTTTTAAAATATATTATAAGGTGGCTGTTGTCAACATTACCTTGGTAACAATACTGTTACATATACAAACATTATCTTATTATAATTACTGAATCATCATTTTATTTATTTATTTACGGTGGTTAATAAATGTCAAGGGGAGAATGAAAAGTTTAATACATTACACGCTGCAAAAGCCCTTCCAGGTGCTCAGTGTTCTTAACTAACTAACCTCGGCTACGCTTATACTTCATCTCGGCCAATCAAAAACACCTTGCACCTAAAAGTAAACTTTCACAGCTGGTAATGTAAATAACTATTATTTATTGGAGGGGTTAAGATTCCAGAGATTTAAAATGTAAAAAATGAATATATACATATAGTATGAATAATTTCGCATTTTAATATAAAAATATAATCATTTAATTTACATATAAACCATCCTGTATTACAAGATATCTTCATTTATTTATATATTTCGGAGTATATTCATTTGTTGCATTTTAAATGAAAGAAAAAGAAATTCTTTGGTCCATCAGGTGACCGTTTCTGGTTGTTAGAGTGAAGTAATGCCCCTGTAGGTACTCCATGTAGTAGTCTTATTAAATTTTATTGGTGGGTTCCTTTACACTGCTTCTTTTTGCATTCGCAGATTAACAGACTACCTTTCCAAAACCTTGAAAGGGGTTGTGAGACAAAACCTTTTACAGACATTATTTGTTGCAATTCTAATTAAGCTTTCTTTTTATTAAATACAAACGTGAATATCATTTTTCTTGCAATCCCAAAAATTCATTGCAAATGCATGCATGAATATGTTTACTTTTAGCACTTTTATAATTAATCTCTACACATTAGTTGGATCTGTACCTAATGATTAATGGAAATAAGTTATTAAATTATATATTATTATAAGCTTTTGTCTGTGTATACTTGTATACCTCTGTTGTCAGTCGAAATATTTTAATGCTCAAGATGTTTTTATAGAAATGACCAGCTAGCCTTTTATCTAGTATTTGAAAATAAAGTGCTAGATCAGCTGTCAACGGCATTCTTTATTAATAATAATTTCTTTAATTGCAGTTAGTAATTCTTATTATTATAGTAATATATTAATGAAAAAAAATCTGATTTTAACAGCTGTCAAGAATTTATTTAAGGTTAATCCGGTTACTACCAACAATCAACTTAACGTTACTAAAAAACCAACATTTTCAAGTTAGGCAACTTATATAACACATTAATTTGTACATTTATACGTGATTTATACCAGATTTACACTTAATGCACAAATGTGTTATATAAGTTGCCGAACTTCTAGGCGCTAGTTTTAATTATAATTGTATTGAATGCATAACGTAATGATGCAATGCAAAAAAGAATACTTGTATATTATGCTGGCTACTAAATTAGAAATTAGAATAGAAGAGATTAATAATAATAATAATAATATATTGATGTTTGTAACCATTCAGTTTTACACAAGTCAACAACACAGTATGTATAAAGAATACATTAATATTAAGCCTATATAGACAATAACAATAGTAATTTCTATAGTGAAAATCACTAACGATTAATCTTTATACATAGAATCAAAATTTTCATTAAAAAATTCATCGAAACTGTATTACGCTCCATTTAAAAGAATTTCTTTTATCTTTTTGTCGAAAAGTTTAATTGGCAAGTTCCTAATATTGCGTGCAGTACATTAAAAAATTTTGGTCCATAATAAGTTATGGCATTTCTTGTTTTGGTGATTCTGGTTCTTGCAATATTGATATTATCATTAGAACGTGTAACATAATTGTGTTGAAAGTTATGTAAGGACTAGCTATCTATATTTAGTTTTACATAATGTAACGGGAGAGAAAAGGAACGAACCTCTTTTCGAGCGACAGGTGGTGTGTTCTGCCGCCTTCGAGAAAATGACGCATCGCACAAGCATGTAAATCAGACGTGGTTTATTCTAGCATTTTCTAAGAATACATAGAAGGTTCCAGCGATTTCTGGTGCGTTTATATGAGGATATAAAAGCGGATTGCGGATAAAAAGAGAGTCAGTCAACAGCAAGTCATTAACTGTGTATTACAAAATAAATAGTGGATATAAATGTTGTATTAGAAATTCATAGTCTGTAAATAATAGTTTTTAATGGTTTATAATTATAGCGTTAATTTATAGTGTATTCATTAGTGTATAGAAATAAATATTTGTTTGTGAATAGACGATTTAAACAGCACTTGTATTATTATTTGAAAAAGAACGTTACAGTGGTGTTACAGGTGTGAGGGTTTTAAAATAAATAAAATCGCGTAATAATTAATTAAAGTGCTGTGAGAATAAAAATTTTTGGTGTTAAAATATAATTTCAACAAACGATTAAAATGGTGATGAAACTATTAAAGGATCTCTTAGTAATAGATTTGAAACGGGAATTGGACGAGAGGGACTTGGATAGTAATGGAAAGAAAGAAGTTTTGATAAATCGGCTAAGAGAATGGCTTTTAGAACAGAAGGAAGATCCTGAAAATTACCGCTTCGAAATACCTGGACCCGCAATTGATACTAGTTTGTTGTTAAGTAAAATGAAAGAAGATTTACTGGAAAATTCTAGAACGCTTAAAGAAGAATTACTAGAAAAGTCTGAAGAAAGTTCTAGAAAGTCCGAAGAGAATTCTAGAATTTTAAAAGAAGAATTACTTGAAAATACTAAAGCGCTGGAAGAAAAAGTATTGGAAAAACACGAAGAGAATTCTAGAAAGTCCGAAGAAAATGTTAGAATGCTTAAAGAAGAATTACTAGAAAAGGCCGAAGAAACTGTTAGAATGTTAAAGGAAGAAATACTGGAGAATTCCAGAAAATCTGAAGAAAGTTCTAGAAGGCTTAAAGAAGAATTACTAGAAAAGTCCGAAGAAAGTTCTAGAAGGCTTAAAGGAGAATTGTTGGAAAATGTCAAAGCGTTGGAAGATAAAGTTTTCGAAGAATTTTTGGAGAATGCCAGCGCGTTAGGACTATTGGAAGGTAGATTGGCGGAACAAGATAGGGTAATAAAGATGGTAGAAGAGAAAATAGCCCAAATGCAATTACCACCAACAACTAAGAAAGACGATATGGCCGAAATGCTGGAAGATAGAATGAGGCAACTACGGTTTCCCTCAACTTCTGAGAGGCTGCTTAATGAAGTAAAGAAACAATTTAAAGAAGAAAAGGATCCTGCCGTAGGGATAAAAGTAAAACCACCCACGTTCGATGGAAAGATACCTTGGTCCACCTACTACAAACAATTTGAGGCGGCCGCTGGGGCCAACGGATGGACACGCAAGGAAAAGGCCGTTTCTCTAACTGTGGCTTTGCGTGGAGACGCGTTGAACGTCCTGCAAACAATCCCAGCAGGACAGGAAAATGATTACCAATTGTTAGTGTCTAGATTGGAAATGAGATATGGAGACGCGCATCTTCAACAAGTGTATCACGCGCAAGTGAAGAATCGTATCCAGAAGAATGGAGAAAGCCTGCAGGAGTTTGAAGCCGATGTTGCGCGGCTTGTCCGATTGGCGTACCCTACGGCACCCGATTCATTTCTGGGACAACTGGCTGTGCAGACCTTCATTGATGGGTTAAGAGACGGAGAAACACAACAATCATTGAGGCTGGCACGACCAAGAACAACTGACGATGCGCTTGCTCACGCCTTAGAATTTGAAGCTGCAAAACAAGCGTCCCGAGGTCACGGACGTGTTCGGACCGTTTTGGAAGAAGATGAAGGTTCTAAAGATCGCCTAGAAGAATTATTAATGAGAGTTCTTCAGAAGGAAGAGAACCGTAAAAAGAATCATCAAGAAGTTCGAGGGCCTCGTTGTTGGAATTGCGGCGAACAAGGACATGTAGAACGCCGTTGTCCCAAAATAAGAAAAGTACAACCGTCGGAAAAGTTAAAAGGGGTTGGAAAGAGGGGGCGAACGTTGACTGCGAGTGAAGATGCCCCGGAGATCACGATCCATGCCGTAACATCAAAGAATAGTAAAGGCAGTTTGTTTGTAGATGGAAAGATTGCTAACCGAACTGTTCCACTACTTATTGATACGGGGGCGACAAAATCCATCGTACGCCCTGATGTTCTACAATCAAGTATTAAATTGTTACCGACAACTACTCAACTCCGTACAGCAACAGGTGAAGTGATACCAACACGCGGAGTGGTGAAGATGAAGATTGGCATTGGAAGTGAAGAACGTGAACATGAGGTGCTGGTAGCCGATATCACTGATGACTTCATCTTGGGAATGGACCTCCTGAGAAAATTTGGTTTTACATTGGACTTGAAGGAGGGTGTTTTGAAGGTTGGTAACGAAGAACTTCCGTTGCACCCACGAGAAGATCCTGTCGTAAGGGTTTTGCTGACAGAAGATGTGATATTGCCTGGTCAAAGCGAGATGGTTGTCGAGGCAGGTTTGGATGGAGATCTTCGGGTAGGATGTGTGAGAATGATGGAGCCTGTTTGTGATAAGAAGATCCATAGTGGCATATTGGTGGGAAAAGCGCTGATCAAGGTTGGAAAGACTGTACCGGTGAGGCTTATGAACGTTAATGTGGATCCGGTGACATTGAAGAAGAGTACCCTTGTGGGACAGTGTGTGCCAGTATTCCGAGTAGCCAGGTGTATGGCTGATGTTCCAAAACCAGTGCCCAAAGACCATGGTGGAAAATTAGTGGGTATGGTTACTAGTTCGTGTGAAGACCTTAACAGAACGGAAGTGAAAGAGGTACAGGGTTTGGTTCACCGATACCAAGATATCTTCGCTCTTGATGATACCCAGAAGGGACGAACAAATATAGTAAAACATAAAATCAATACAGGCAACTCTATGCCTGTCCGTCAGCAGCCGAGGCGTCTACCTCTAGCAAGGCGAGCAGAAGCCGAAAAGATTATTACTGATATGGAAGAACAAGGGGTCATCGAGCCATCCAGCAGTCCATGGGCATCACCGGTGGTCCTGGTCAGTAAGAAGGACGGGTCAACGAGATTTTGTGTGGACTATCGGCAGCTTAACGACGTGACCAAGAAAGACAGCTATCCCTTACCACGCATCGACGACACGTTAGATACCCTGTCTGGTTCACGATGGTTTTCGACTTTGGACTTGAAGAGTGGTTATTGGCAAGTTGAAATGGAACCTGAAGACCGGGAGAAGACCGCGTTCACTATTGGTTCCGGACTATGGCAGTTTACGGTTATGCCTTTTGGTTTATGTAACGCTCCGGCCACCTTTGAGCGTTTAATGGAGACCATCCTGAGAGGGCTGTCGTGGAAGACCTGCCTGGTATACCTGGATGATGTGATTGTAGTCGGAAAATCATTCAACGAACATTTGAAAAACCTAGAGGAAGTGTTCCGAAGACTACGTGGAGCCAATCTGAAACTGAGTCCGAAAAAGTGCCACATATTCAGAAAGGAAGTGAAATATCTCGGGCACGTCGTATCACAAAATGGAGTGGCAGCCGACCCCGATAAGATTCGTGCAGTTCAAGAGTGGCCAACACCGAAAGATAAACACCAAGTTCGTAGTTTTCTTGGGTTATGTACCTACTACCGGCGTTTCGTTCCTGGGTTTGCCAATATAGCTAAACCTCTGACAAGGTTAACTGAAGATGGGCGCGAGTATGTTTGGAGCGGAGAGTGTGAAACAGCTTTCCAACAGCTGAAGCGTGCCCTGACAACAGCACCAATATTGAGCTATCCACGGACAGAAGGGCAATTCATACTTGACACAGATGCAAGTAATCTGGCCATTGGGGGGGTACTTTCTCAGATACAGGATGGACAAGAAAAGGTCATCGGCTATTTTAGTAAGGTTTTGTCTAAAGCCGAAAGGAATTATTGTGTGACCAGAAAAGAACTATTGGCCGTCGTGAAGTCCGTTGAGCACTTTTACAAATACTTGTACGGACGGAAGTTTTTATTGAGGACGGACCATGCAGCGTTGAAATGGCTTCTACAATTCCGTAATCCTGAAGGCCAGGTCGCAAGGTGGATCGAACGATTACAAGGATACGACTTTGACACCGAACATCGAGCGGGCACTAGTCATCGAAATGCCGATGCTCTTTCAAGAAGACCCTGTCCAACGGATTGCCGTCATTGCTCTCGTTTGGAAGAGAGGGTTTGCCAGGTATTAAGGACTACCATCGTCAACGACAATTGGTTGCCGGAAGAATTGCAACGACAGCAGGAGGCTGATCCCGAACTAAAAATGGTACTGGAATGGAAGCGCGTGGGAGAAAGGCCTGCCTGGGAGGCCGTCAGCCCTTTCAACAGAACGCTCAAAGCATATTGGGCCCAATGGGAGTCCTTGAAGGTGGAAGACGATCTCCTGAAGCGAGTACTGGAGAGTGAAGATGGTACCACCATTAGGTCTCAGTTCGTGGTTCCAAGAAGCCGAGTGGCTACAGTATTGCGACATCTCCATGACGGTGCCTCAGGAGGACACTTCGGTGTGAAAAAGACTTTGGAGAAAGTTAGGGAGCGTTTTTATTGGGTCAACTGTAAAGAAGACGTGAAGGAGTGGTGCCGGAAATGTGAACTATGTGCCACTGGTAACGGACCCTTGGGGAAACGAAGAGCACCTATGAGGCAGTACAATGTGGGTAGTCCTCTGGAAAGAATAGCCATAGATATTGCCGGACCATTTCCCGAAACCGACGATGGGAATAAATACATATTAGTGGCAATGGACTATTTTACCAAATGGCCAGAAGCATATGCCCTACCAAACCAGGAAGCTGCGACTGTTGCTGACGTATTAGTCAAAGAGTTTTTCAGTCGCTTCGGAGTGCCCATGGAGCTGCATTCGGATCAAGGCCGCAATTTCGAGTCTGTACTCTTTGGAGAAGTCTGTCGATTGTTGGGCATTCGCAAGACTCGGACCACACCGTTACATCCGCAGTCCGATGGAATGGTAGAACGCATGAATCGGACAATGGGCAAATATTTGGCCAAGGTCGTCTCCGATCATCAACGAGACTGGGACCAATACCTGCATCTGTTCCTGATGGCTTATCGTGCATCGGTCCACGAAACAACCGGTCAGTCACCAGCGTCTGTAATGTTTGGACGCGAGTTACGGTTACCGTGTGATCTGGAATTTGGGTCTCCACCTATAGAGCAGGAGGTAGCTGGGAATGATTATGTCATCAACTTAAAGAAGAAGTTGGAGGATATTCACGACCGAACCCGAAATAATAGTCGAATCGCGAGTGACCGGATGAAGGCTACGTACGATGTGAGAGCCCAAGAAGGAGGGTTTCAACCTGGAGAGCTTGTCTGGTTATACAACCCGCAAAGGCGTCGTGGCTATTCTCCAAAGTTACAGCGAAATTGGGAGGGTCCATACCAGGTGAAGAAACGAATAAATGACTTGATTTATCGCATCCAGAAATTGCCAAGGGGGAAACCAAAGGTGGTACACTCCAATCGTCTGGCGCACTATGAGGGAAATAATGACGCAGTCCCGGATCGGAAAGATAAGGCCGAGGTGGCTATCAATATCGTAAGGCCTGAAGATGATCAGCCAACCTTTAGAGAATTTATGGCTGCGTTCTCTGGAACTAGAAAAGCGCGATTCGGAGTCACGACTGAGATGCAACAAGATCTCTTCCGGGTCCCTGGTGATTATTCCATTGCCCACTGTGTCTCCGCGGATCTCCGTATGTCCAGGGGGATCGCAGTAGTGTTTAGAAATAAATTTGGACGGCTGAATGAACTTCGAGAACAAAATCCCTCTGTTGGTAAATCCTTACGCTTGCCTGATCATGACCGATCCATTTACTACTTGGTAACCAAGCAGTTTTACTACCAGAAACCGAGTTACGCCGACTTGTGGAGGGCACTATGGAATTTGAGAATCGAGTTGCTTACCAGGGGAATTAACAAATTGGCAGTCCCCAAACTCGGCTGTGGGCGGGACCAGCTGGATTGGAGAATCGTTAGAAACATGCTGGAAGTTGTCTTTAGAGGTACGGACGTCAAGATCTTCGTCTGCAGTTTTGACCCACAGCCCGCATTAAGGCCAACGAAGAGTGTAGACTGTTATTTCTACCGTAATGGAACGTGTAGTCGAGGTGAAGACTGTCGATATCGTCATGACCCGTTCTACAGGAACCAGAGCATAAAACCTGTTCTGGGACAGAACAGACTTGAAGAGGGGGGCAGTGTAACGGGAGAGAAAAGGAACGAACCTCTTTTCGAGCGACAGGTGGTGTGTTCTGCCGCCTTCGAGAAAATGACGCATCGCACAAGCATGTAAATCAGACGTGGTTTATTCTAGCATTTTCTAAGAATACATAGAAGGTTCCAGCGATTTCTGGTGCGTTTATATGAGGATATAAAAGCGGATTGCGGATAAAAAGAGAGTCAGTCAACAGCAAGTCATTAACTGTGTATTACAAAATAAATAGTGGATATAAATGTTGTATTAGAAATTCATAGTCTGTAAATAATAGTTTTTAATGGTTTATAATTATAGCGTTAATTTATAGTGTATTCATTAGTGTATAGAAATAAATATTTGTTTGTGAATAGACGATTTAAACAGCACTTGTATTATTATTTGAAAAAGAACGTTACAATAATTTAGGGCAGACGAATATAACAACTGGGTACAGTCAAAATATGTAATTCCCTGAATCTGTCCTTGACATCTGATCTATATTCTGCACCAATTAAAATTCTTACAGCTTGTCTTTGAATTGCAAATATTTCAGATAAATGAGATGAGTGACCCCAGATTAGAATGGCATAAGAAAATATACTCTGGAAAAGTGAAAAGTACATGGTTTTTAGTATTGAAAAAGTAACCTCATGTTTTATATTACGTAGTAAGTAAATAACTTTAGAAAGCTTTTTGGTGATAAAATTGACATGTTGTTCCCAAGACAATTTGGGATCCAAAATAACGCCTAGAAACTTTAAATGGTGTGTAGTTTTCATCTCAGACGATCGCAATGTGAACACCACAGTATAAGTTTTTGATTTATTTAAACTTAATTTATTTGCGGCGAACCAATTGGAAGCCATTGATTGTGCTGTGAACAAGTTAAGCATCAGTTCATGTTCCGATCGATTTGAACACACAATTGTAGTATCATCAGCAAATAGGGTAAATGAAGCATTTCCGACTTAATTAGGTAAGTCGTTAACGTAAACGAGGAACAAGAGGAGACCTAGCACCGATCCCTGAGGTACTCCGTGTTCAGTTAATTTGCTGCTAGATTTATTATCGTTATAAAAAGTAATTTGAGACCTATTTGTAAGATAGCTTTTAATTAGATTTGATGAAGTTCCTACTAATAGAAAAACCAAAAAATATATACTACAAAAAAAAACAAGGTAGCAAAGATCAGCTAGTCGCTTTTTACTTTGCCCATACAAATATCATTTCATAATGAATATGTGTACAATTACTGAGTCGTACAGTTCGGTTCTTATAAGAAAAAAGTTACGGCGCAAGCCGATTGTATATTCGTGTGTTCACGGCGACCCGCGAGGCGTTTGAAGCTTCATGTACAGACCACGCTGAAAATATCCGGGCGAAGTACGCATTATATTTTGTAATAATAGTTTAAGATACATCAAACGCATTAAAGATTTCGATTATTTATATATAGAATCTAACTGAACAATGCATCCGATGTAGCTCTAGAACCTATTACGTAGCGAAAAGCTGCTAGCAAATAAAAATATAAAAATTAATACGGTTTGTAAATAATTTAAATATTGATGCATTGTTTATTATAATCATTACAAATTACAAAAACGCACAAATTTTAAGATTAAATAACAATGAATAATTAATGTACTCATGACATGACATTACTACCCACTTAATAGATTTAGAAACTTTGGAAATACGAGGTAAATTAAATATAAACGGTAATTTTGCTATTCCGCTTAGAATGCAGTTCCGAGGTAGCTGATGTTGTGTGGAGTACATGTTTGGTTTATGAGGAGTGGGGAGCCGGCCGGCTTCGCGCACATCCTTGGCTTTGGGCGTTAAGGCGTTAAACCGTCAGAAATTCTAACTCGTTTGAAGGCACAGTTTGGGGACAGTACACTGTCTCAGAATCGTGTGTATACGTGGGCGAGAGAATTTAAGGGCGGACGAGAACGTGTTGAAAACGAAAGTCATGATCGACGCCCAAGGACAAGCCTTACAGATGACAATACCCGTACCGTTCGAGAGCTTATTGAACGTGATCGCCGGTTAACCGTGGAAGAAATTTCATCAGAAGTAGGTATCAGCTATGGAAGTGTTCAATCCATTATAACTGATCAACTTGGTTTTCGAAAAATTAGTGCTCGATGGGTTCCGAGGTTGTTGACTGGAAACCAAAAACAGGTTAGGTCGGAGATCGCTGAAAGGCTTCTGAATCGATTTCAGCGAGAAGGGGAGACCTTTTTGCAGCGCATCGTGACATGTGATGAGACGTGGGTACATCACTATACCCCCGAATCTAAAATGGCAAGGACTGGCGAAGAAAGAATGAAGGTTGCCCAGTGAAGGCCAAAACTCGGCACTCAGCTGGAAAAGTCCTTGCAACGATTTTTCTTGACTCTAGGGGAATTTTACTGATCGATTTTCTACACGGTCAACGTACAGTGAATGCGGCTTACTACTGCCAGTTGTTACGGTCGGAAAAAGCCGCTTATCGAAACAAAAGACGAGGCATGCCCATCAGAGATGTCATTCTCCTCCATGACAACGCCAGGCCTCACACCGCGGCCTTGACAAGGAATACACTGGAAGAAATGGGCTGGGAAACCCTCGAGCACCCTCCTTATAGCCCTGACTTGTCCCCCTGTGACTATTTTTTGTTCGCGCCTATGAAGGAATCACTGGGAGGAAAACGATTTGGAAGCAATGAAGAAGTCGAAGAGCTCGTGCGCAATTGGTTTACAACTCGCCCTCAAACTTTCTATAACCAGGGAATACTGAAACTTCCAAATCGGTGGCAAAAGTGTGTAGATCACGCAGGAGACTAGATTGAAAAATGTTAAAACAATGATTTGTGTATAACGTTATTCAATAAATGATGAAAAAAATTACCGTTTATATTTGATTTACCCTCGTAGTTTTAAACTCATTAGCATGAGAAAGTCGCCCCAAAGTCATTAAATAAAAATAAAAACAAATCACTCCGACATTTCCGAATCATTGTCCGTAGCATTATACTCATCATTCTCTGAATCGTTGTTATAATTTAGATTTATAATTATCTGTTCGGTTAAATTGTCTATAAGCACGCCGTTTTCCCAGTATTCATTTTCCACCCTTTTAACTTTTTCACATACTGTTTTCCATGTGTCACTTGTTATAGAAGCAAATCTTTCTTCTGCCAATTTCCGTGCGCCGTCTAATTTAAAAGTTACGTTGTTTGCAGCAGTTTTTAACATTTGCCCATATATTTTCGATTGGATTAAGATCCGGGTGGTAAGGCAGAAGTCTTAAAATGGCATGTCCATGTTGTTTTATGATGTCGTACAATTGCTCTTTGAGCATAGTTTCACAAAAAGGGATATTTTTATAAGTTAACTATGTTATCATGTCCGCTTTTTTGCTGTTGCTTGTTGGGGCACGCGTATTATGATAAGGTGCGTTATCAATGACAACAACGCTGTTCGGTGGCAAATTTGGAATTAATTTCTTTCTAGCCCATTTTTCAAAATTCTCGAAATTCGTATCCTGGTGATAGTCGCCTGATTTCGATCCCAATTTAAAAATTAACAAGGCATTATTAATAAAACCTCCTTCGAAACCTGCGTGAGTTATAGTTAAACGGGCACCTTTGGATATTGGAGCCAACAAGCCTTTGCTGCTTCCATCTGACCACATATTGGGGGTTGTATGACTGCTGTGAATGTACGTCTCATCGAGGTATACAATTGCCCTCTCGTTTCGACGATACATGCGCATTCTTTTTAAAAATATATTTCTTAACAGTCTAATATCGTTTTTTTCTATTAGCAGTTTTGTGTTATTTGTGCATTTTTTCCAGTGAAAGCCAAGCTTTTTGATGATTCTTTGCAAAGAACTTACGTTACGCGCTGTTGCTGCGTTTTATGGAAATTATAAATAGTTTCCCTAATAACAGCCACATCAGCATTACTAATATCCGTAACAGCACATTTTCGTTGACGTTTCTTTTTTGGGGAACTAAACGGTGTATGTTCCGGCTTTGCAGAAGCTGCTTTTAAAATTTTATTTCTGAACTGAGCGATATCCCTGTTGCAGTTGCGTGTTTGTTGCGTTTCTTGGAATTTATTCGGTACCATCACGAACTTTTTGTAAAAATTCGAAAACTTTTGTTTTTTTTACTTCACAAGTTTGTTTGGTTCCGTAGGTCTCGACCGGTTCCTGTACTCATTTCTTAACACTGTATTTAACACAAAATAATTATAACAGATAACAACTCGCACTTACACACTTACGCAACAATACAAACCACGTTAGCGCGTCAAGTTGGTAACTAACGTTGACTGAATGGCTAGTAACACACTTAAGTGTAGGACCTACCACGCGGGTTGTTATGGAAACTGACGATGCAGACTACTGCGCAACTTTTTTCTTATAAGAGCCTACCTATACATTTGCACTGTGGGACCAAATACCCCAAAAGCTGGTAAAAATTATTTTTCTTATATTTATCTCAAAATAAGGCTGATTTTTAAATGAAACCACAAAAAGATATAACCTTAAGTATTAATATGCATTTAATTATTGATCACTTTCGCTGTCCTAATGTGATTCTGTAGCAGAATCTTTCGATGTGGAATATGAAGCTTTTATATAAGATTCTTCTTCTTCAGGAGGAGCAAACAGAGCAATAATTTCTGCGGGAAAGCTATGTCGATTCTTTTGTAGAAGTTTCCTTAATGAGGTTATGAGTGGATCGGATGAAACAATAGTATATTTAAGAGGTCTTCATTTGTTGTTTTCCTTAACGTTTTACGTGTACGACTTCTCCGACACCACTTCAAATCTTTATTTCGACTTTCCTGAGCTTAATAATTTCACTGCCATGTATTAATATTTTGTGCATGTTGACGGGCATGTAGTACCTCTTCAAGGAACTTTCTGGCTGTTTCTTTAACAAAAACATTAACAGTTTCAGAATTTATTTTAAAAACCGAGAAAAGTACTTGTGAAATAACACCTCACCTTCGCAATAAATCTTCATTTATTTTTTGTATTTTCATTAAGAATATGAATATTAATATGTTAAATCATTGAAGAACAAGAAATAAATTAAAAGTTGGCATTTAATGTTCAAATTATTATATTTAAAAAGTGTAGTTTTGCAATTATTAAGCATTGAGAATTCATACACGTAAAATTAAGTAAATAACTAATGGTACGGCAAAGTACGGCAGGTAAATATTATATATGATATTATTTAGAATTTTAACTAAAAAATATCGTAAAAATCAGATATAGAGCTGGTCAGACTAATTTTGTATCCCAAGCTAAATATAAGCTTCGTCAAATGTTTACAGAAATTAGTAGCGTTCTTTATAGTTCGGATTTTAAAAATGAATGTACGTATTAAATAAAAAATAACGTTTATAACATCAAGTACTTGCTTATATTTAATTGATCCATCGCTTATTTGACCAAAAAATATACATATAAAATCATTACAGGTAGTTTGTCTCTCTGTTGTACTCGTTTACGTCCTTTTTGAATTTTTCTAATAATTATTGTTTATAATTTATAAAACAAATGTTTATAAAAATAAACTATTATGTAAGATTGGTTTGTTATTAGAATATATTATCTATATTGCACCCTTGTTTTTAAAGCGTCGTTATATCCCTAATGCAAGATTGCAAACCGCAACATTTAATATTCAGACTACGTTTCTCCCTACCCAGGAAGCAGTGTTTATCCTAAGTGCGGTACATCAATAATAAATACAGAAGTTACCGACTATGAAATCATCGAGTTACTACACTGCCGTGATAGAAATCTTCATTTATTGTTGCCTATTCGCATATAAATAACGCGTATTATCATTTGTCTCTAAAATTAAAAATAGACAAAGAAGGAAATATAAGTTGAAACTTTTGTAGTCATGGATATAAATATTTTATTTTAATAGTCTTTTTCATACAAATAGCAACTTGTAAACATACAATTTTTAAAACCAGGTGTAGCTTGATTTGTTATATAAAAACAGGCTGCTTTCCTTAAAATTCTGCTATCTAGAATAAGCAAGTTGTAACTTAAATCTGTAAGATTAGTTTTACTTCGTTAGAACAATATAGTTTTTCTTGATACGAATTAACCCCATCTGAGTTTCTACAGAACAAAGATATCCTATAGGTACTTTTAAAACTAGATGCCAACACTAGAAAAAGTTCTTATGTAATTTATGTATAGTAAAGATAAAGCTCCAAATGAGCGACATGAGAGATAGGTACATAAAGAGAACAATTTCCGCATGTATGCGGAATGTTATGCATGTATGCACTACCTAAGATCCTATGTAGTATATAAAAACTATTGATTTGTTGAGTATACTCGAATTAGAGTCGTTTTGCAAGAATAAATTGTAGATGCAGAAATAGGAAATATGAATATTTGATTTAGTAGATTTTCTATAACGTCAATAAGCACAAGATTCGTTAACTGTAGTGCTTAACATGCCTATTAAGAGGATAATCAGACACATACAGTGCTATTAAATTAAACTACAATATGCTCTATGTTGCATTTTAAAATAATCATCGCAAAGCATTGCATTTTCTATATTTCTAAGCAACCCACAATACATAACCGCTCAACTAGCCGTGTAACCGCTTTCATTAATTCAATTGAGGATAATTTAAGACTAATTGACTTTTTTAAAAATACAAACGTAAATGAAATACCATTTACTTCTTATCCTTCCATTTATTCCACTGTTATATATTATATAAAATTATATTATTTTATTTGATATTATTTTATTTAAACAAAGAATATCAAATGATTTTCTCTTAATTGATTACCCTCGAGAATATACAATCTGTTTGATTTAAAGCACCCCACTTTCTAACAACTTTATTTTCGGTCAGAAATGTTATAAACCATATATATTATGAAGTAGTATAAAGTTCTCTAGGTTCTGGTTTAGGAAATTATGGATTTACTAAATCGACGTGAGAGAGCTGACGTCATCGATCTTTTTTAAATTACATGATAGGTATTTTATTACAGAAATCAATAGAATATTGTATTCTCTTATCAACCATAATAAATATTCATACCCTTATATAAGAAAATTTTCAAGAAAAACGTGAAAAATCATTTACGACCTGTAGGTTTTGATTTCTGGTTTTTCAATTAATAAAAAAGAATTATCTAGCAAGCTTAGGTAAATAACCAAACTTTAGCTATTCTGATAGTCTTTAATCTTAATGAAAAGAAATTATCTGAAGGTATACTAAATATTATAGATTATTTCTATACTTAGCGTATTTATAGTTAATATTTTTTTATAATTTCAATATTTATATGACTAATTTACTTTGTTCCTAATTCAAATGAAACCGGCGAATTTGAAGAAATTTCATTAGAGATATGTCCAAGTTCGACCCTGATATATATAGGCAATCAACAATTGAAGGGGTGAGCGGTTAAAAGGTGTTAACTGGTTAATTGTTTTAAAAAACATATTTTTAGTGGATTAAGGTGCTAAAGCTATTTTACAACTTCTGACCTGATTTTGCTACGATTCTAGTACGGATATAGTTACAGAAATATTAGATGATAAAGGGCTTAACTACTACTACATAAATTGTTCTTATTTTTCTGTTTTTTTAAATGAATAATAATTGCTACAACCCATAACCTGGAAACCAGGCCCCAGAAGCTATAAGCTTATGCGGAAGGGAGGGGGCGATTATTATTATTACGTAGGCCCTATGTGCGGCTGCAGCCGACTTACAGATGGAACAGCGCAAATCCTACATTTGTGTCACAGCTAAGGAAAACTGCAGAAAACAATAACCAGATCTGCCGGCACCGGGAGTCGATCCCGGGCCGCCTGGGTGAAAGTCCGGCACGCCAGACATTACACTGCCAAGGTTGTGGAACTAAATAAATAACTAAACTAAAAAAATAAATAAAGGACCTAATTAGATTTTTCTAATTTGAGCTTGTTTTTTAAATACCTGATATTCTACTCTGTGATAAAAAAATTGTAATTTTAATCCCTATCGATTTAACTAAATGATTTGACCTCAAATCCTATAGCAAAAAACATCCAGAATAACTCACTGAAAGTGCTCTCCTGTAAAATTAATAATTTGGTAGTTAACACCTTTATCCACTCACCCCTTCAATTAGCTGTAAGCGCAGCTAATTTTTTAACTACCTATACGAGTCTCATTTAATTTGTCTAACAGTTTACAAGTGTATATAAAAGTTTGTGAGAGTAACTAAACATTTCATCACATTGTCACTGATGCTGCAGCTTGAAGACATTACCCAAAATAGCCAAACGTCTTTTGTGCAAACTGTCTTAGAGTGCTTTTTTGATTTTTCCGATTTTGAATAAAAACTCTCAAAATTCAAATTATTTATTTCAAATCACCAGAAACAAAAATCGTACCTAAAAATTGTAATATAATGCTTAAAAAATAATTAAATAAAATTAACTTTTTTGGTCTGTCTGTTACTGAATTATTTTATAACCTCATGAATATCTAGTTCGTTTAATACAATACCTACCTTCTATAGAAATTATAACTAAAAAAGCCAGCCTCGGTGGATTAGTGGTTTGCATGTTTGCTTCATAATCCAAGGGCCACAGGTTCGATCCCCGGCCGAGCTGGTAATTCTTCATAGCGGAGAAAAATTTAAAAACATGCCTTCTTCTCGGATAGGAAGTAAAACTGTAGGTCCCGTGTCAATGCGATGTTTGGCACGTTAAAAATCCCTACTGGGGGTGGAATTCCCCCAGATTCGGCTAAATTGTAGTAGGGTCGGTCAAATGATCATAGCAATCGGTGCCATGAGGTACGAAGGATGCTCCGCCATCCTGATTCCTCGCCCAAAAATAAATAAATAAAAAATAAGGAATATAACTAAAAATGATCTTAATGTATTTGCAATGCACTGAAATTACAAGTCGAAGCTAACTATTTCTTTACGCTTGTTACGCTTCCTAAATAACCTAATTAAATAAATCGAAGATTATTTTCATTACATTTAGAAGGTTGTCAAAAAATGTTGTTAACATTATTTATCAAATAGACTCCATCTTCATTAGACATTCTTTTGTTACAATTTACTTTATTACTGAAAATGTCGCGTAACAATTCTTTTTCATTAAACAAGTAATCAAGCATAGTTAAAATTCTAGTAATTGTACGCTTTCCTCGCCATAAAACGTGTTGGCCATAGCCAACTTGTTGGACTGCATTGATAACTATTTTTCTTAAGTTGACGCACAGTTAGGGCAATAATTATTTGTTTATTGCCAAATTATTCTAAACTTAAAGTTTTATTCACTCATTCAATGGTGCTAATTCATAGTTTTGCGTTGACGGAAGCAGATCATTTCAGATTTAGTGTATTCATAAATATATCTAAATAATCTTCAAGTAATCAATTCTGAAATGCCTACATTTTCCTGCTTTGGCTTTGAGAATGCAACATACTTAAAATGAAGGCCCCGCGATTGGGCGCCAATTGAAACGTAATATTTTTCTCAACACAAAATATTTAATACTTACTGTTGTACAACTCATAAATGCTCCAACTGCTTAACACATCTCATTAACAAATTTCAGTTCAGGACGCGGGTGTTGTTTCCATAGCTCACAGATTATAAAATAGAAGGAATAAGGCTAGTTATAGTCAAAAATAAGTATATTTGGGCGCTATCTGTTTAGGAAAGTCCGGGGATTTTGTATAAAATAATAATAATATAAACCGGTATCAATTGAAACCGGTATCAAATCTATTAAATTTAATTCAATTATTAGTCATGTTCGGTTAAGTCAAAAATCAAATTAGTTGGAATATATTTAAAGACTTTCATAAATATTATCTAGTGTGATTGGATTCAAAAATAGATTTATTTATAAACGAAATAAAAATAAAAGTCAAAGATAAAAAGTTTTCAATTAAGGCATAATTGTAGAATAAAAAAATAAATACCCAACGTAAGAATTCTTAACGACGGGAAAATATATGCACATACAGGTAGAAATCAAAATTAATACATGAATAATTATACAACTTACTCAAACTTTAACAAAATAATATTCTTCAGTTCACAGTACATTGATCGAATTATTTGATTCGATAACACCTCATAAAATGATTAACACTTAGTGCCTTTTTGTTCATATTTAAACACTAAATACCAAAATTAATAGCTCGATGAAGCTGCAAAATCTGGAAAATACCTCGATTACTGACACCGCTTCTTACTTCATACCAAAGAATTAAAATTCACAATAATTGTTTTGTTTTAAAACTATTTTCATTAAAATTCCTTTTTTTAAGTAACCGAAACAACCATATAAATTCAATTGTTAGTTACTTTCAATTAGTAAAACTTTTTCTAAAACCATCACTGGTTAATATGACTGATTATTAAAATGTTTTTCTTTATGAAAAAGGTAGCGCAACACTTAAATATGTTGTTTTACAAGCTATTTAATTTTAAGACTTCCGTTTTTGAATTTCTTTAAAAACAAGATCCCATATAAACTTAATTCACGTTACGTTTAAATCGATATTTATAATTTTTCGTTAATAATAACAGTATTATTAATCTCTGGAAATTATTAAAAGAACTGGAATACGGTAACAAAACACTTATTACGCTTTAGCTATAACTCTTTAAATTATACGAAACTAATTATTAAATTTCTGTACGGTATTTATAATAATGATTCTAATTAAATCAAATTAGATTTCTGTATTTTTCACAACTAAACACGTTTTACTGTATTTGGGAAGTGCCGTCGGCAAAAAAACCCTTTACGTATACGATAAAAGACGGAAGATCTCCGCACTCTATTAGTGTTTATTGCGGACTTCTTGTTCAAATTGAAAAATATTTCGGCGATCGTATGGTTTTGGGAAGGGCAAATTTTTAAATGAACCAGTAAAAGAAATGGCGGGAAAATTTCCAACGAAAACTTTCGGGGATTCTCCTTTGAATTTATACATTACCCAAAGTACATTATACTTGCAGGTGGCTGTCTAGACAATTTTATTCTAGAAGATTCTGTTTGTCGGTATTTTGTTTACTAGAAAATATTTTAACCCAATGTGTATTAAATCTGTAAATTCGAAGTTCAATGCATTTTAACCATAAGTAAACCTTTGTTAAAGCGAATATTATATTTTAGCCCTATATAAATTCAATATTGAAAACAATTTTGTTCTAGAACATTCTATTCCACAAGAACAATTCCTATTGTCCATCAGAACATGAAGTAATAAACATTAACATTTGCAAAGATGGTACTTTTTTAAAACAAAAATTGCAGATTTTTCTAGAGACAAATTTTATTAGTTTAGGAATATTTTTTGAAAGTAACTTTTGATATTTAGTAGGACTCATATTTATGCAGAATACCAACTGTAATTTTAAATCAAGAAAAATATATAATAATATGCAGGATCGTATTAAGAATTCTTATCAATTGTGCAAACAAAATTGCATTTTTCTGAAGTTGAAAAAAACGAACCGTTACAAGAACCAATAGGTGAGTTCAGGCTAGAAAGTAAATGAAAAGTAAAGTCCAAAATAAGTAATACGAGAGCACAGTAACTTGCGTCAACTATACTAGAAATAAAACTTCCGTAAAAACTTAATCTACCACAAGAAAATTGAATATTCAAGCCGCTTACCAAGCTGCCCACTAGACTATTGTTGGATGAGCTCGAAAACTGAACTAACGGCTTGTGGCGAGTCTGTTATATGGTATTTATCTTTTATAGTATGCTGACGTAGGCAGTTCATAGAGACGTGGCAAAGATAAGTTGCTTGGGTAAACAACTTAAGTAGTGAGCACTTTTTCTGTATATAAACCAACATGCTAAGATGATTAAATCAGCTCAATCCATGAACTCGAAGAAAAACACTATGTCAACAGGATGGCCCGCACGTGCGTTTCTCAACATTGATTCATGTTTGCTTTTCTGTTTATTGTAATATTATTTTATTTTCTTTGTACAATTATCTTTTAACCAGATCACTCTTAAACTATTTAAATGATTCTATAACTAAATCGTTTTGTAATCGTTACTGATATAATAATTTTGGATAATAATAAGTTAAAGAAAAGACGATACAGTGAGGGCACATTATGCAACTTTATGTCATTCAATAGTTAATAAAGTCTAAAAAGCATCTACGCAAGTGAGTTTTAACAAAAAAAAAAAACTTACACAATCCACAATTATTTCCTTGATATTGATCTTGACAGAAATAGTTCATCCGTCGCAAAAAAGATAGATGATAATTCTTCTTTTAAGATAATACTGAAATGAGCAGTATAAAAATCTCATCCTTTCTTGTTATTCAGAAGTATTTTCTGTTATTTTTCTCAAAACGTCACAGTAGTAATCATCTCTAACTATATGAAAAAGGGATTATTTTTTAAATTGTAATCTGCATGATAAATACTTTAACAAGAATTCACCTACTACTGGCTTTCATATTTCATATGCAATATGCACTTTATCTATGACACACTGGCTGGTCATCATGTACAGGCTTTAGTTTTCCCTCGAGTGCTTAAGCGTTCAATAAATTATTATTGAGAGAGAGAGAGAGAACACTGTGACAATGTTTTACATGCATGAACCGTTCATATTTATTCATCAAAGTTTTAGAAGGGAGTAAACATCCCTTCATATTTAAGTTGTTTGTTTCTCAATCATTTAACAAGATTTGCAAACGTTAAACATCAATAAATCTTGTATATACAACATCCACCGCCAACTTGTCTGCTGGGGAAGGGGGAGGCATTAAAAATTATAATTCTAACAAATTAACACCCTTAAATAAATGACGCGTCACTTGTTTTGTTTTATAGGGGAATGTGAGTCTCATGAATAATTTTTCATTCTGATACTTCTACAGTAGAGGTTATCCGTATACTGTTTATATATTTATCTGCCTACCTGTATCTGACAAACCGATGAAGTATGTCACTGAGCTTTGGTGGCGATGGAAACATGTTGTAAACAATCTGTCCTTCCCTCTAGTTAGTCGAGGCTTTTACCCTTTGATGTCGGAAAGTCAAACAACGTTCAAGGATTAACCTATAAAACCAGTACGAATCTGTCATTTCGTCGTGTTCGGAAAGAGTTGCTCATTTGCTTTTGAATGAATGGATGGAAATTGGATTCGTAGATGTGTTTTTTGCGTTTTTATGGATTACACGAAAAACGTGATTATATTCTTTAATAAAATCCAATTAATTAAATATAATTTAGATCTTTTTACGTTTACACTCTAAAAAGAGAATCGGCAAATTTACCCTAAAAAATGGAGGCAATCATGTTACCTCCATTTTTTGGGGGTAAATTTATTTTAAAATGTAATTTTCATTGGAAGTGGGAAATTTCAATATTAGGTTAAATTTGCTTTGTAATGTTTCCTTTTTAAATAAATTTACAGATTAACATTACAATCTCAATGTAATCTTACATTTTAACATTAAAACACCTGTGTAAAGTTAATGACAAACTAAATATTTCATGAATTGTATCTTTCAGGGAAATACTTCTAGAATGTAATGGTGGAAAGTACTTGCAGATGCAATCGTACCTCTGATTATTACGTTGCTAAATGGATCGTTGAAACATAAAGTAAAATCAAAGTAATTTTTATTAGACGTATGTACTTATAATTATAATTATACTTATAAAGTATAAGACGTTAACAGAGCTTCTATTAATGCTTCGATTGCACCAAGAAAATTTAAAAATTATAAAATCTATAAACAATTCTACACGAGTACTTTTCTAAATTACAGTTATGTTAGGGCTGTTTATTTCGAATTCTTCAATTTTTGATTCATCCTAGAAAAACATTAAATAAGTTATTTTTATTTGATTGATTTATTTGTAATTTTAACACATACCTACCGATTATGTTTTAACTGCTACTATAAAATAAAACTCTTTCCACCTTGGGCCATACATGTAAATACTTGTCTTTAAAAATCTGCAACTACACTACAACGGAAACCAAAATATTAATTAGCAATTAGTACTTATCGTTCGATATGGATGGGGTACGCTTCGCCGATTGCGCAACCTTTAGGAAGAAAATGTAAAAGAAATGGTACACACCATTCCCCAAAAGCCCAATTTGGACTGTTCCTAATAGATTCCTGAATTCTTTCACGAAACGAAGGTCACCACTCACCAGCAAACAATTGAAATCAGCGAAATAGTATTCTTTACCTCATCGATTAAAAACATATTAAGGGCAAAATTACACTATACTTGTTAAAGTTCATCTTATTTTTAATATTACACTAAAATTGAATCAAGTTATTGAGCAATAATACATTTGCAAGGAAAAATTTTCTGAGTTATGTAAATTTACATTATGGGTAGTGATTATAACTTAAATGTAGCATAATTACTTATATTTACGTAATTTTACACAATTAAAGAACATTTTACCACAAATAGTAAAACAACTATTAACGTATAGGTATAGTTGAATTTTAGAGTAAAAATACCACAAGTAAGAGAGGAAAGGTAACTTAATTAAGCTGTGTGAAACCGGCCATTAAAAACCCAAACACATCTCAATGACTTACGGGGGCCTTTAACAGCCATCATATAGGGCATGTGAAAGAAGAGATCTGTAACAAAGAAAGACAAAGATATTCTTGAATTACGGTTATTTCTCTACAAATCCTGTAAATTTCATTTGGATGTTATGAAAGGACGCAAAATACTGATGAATTAATCTTAATTAGGTCATTAACTACAGTCGTGCCAGGATTTGCTTATAGGCCTATAAGAGGTTTTGTTTTAGCTATACTGTCTATTTCCACATTTTCCATAAATTATCCGTGTGTTCTTGAGTAAAATCTTACGATCGCCGCTTGGGCTATATCCTGATCGAAAGTCTCTATAGCCCTGAAGCTCTAACAATTAACAGCTTTGAAGTTACAGAGCACGAAAAGCAGGAAAAATTCATACTTTGGTTTATGGATTATTAACACATACAGCCTTGGTAACGTCATTGTGTGTGTATATATATTTTGTTTTTGTTTCGATTAAAACCGGTAATTATTATGTTGTTTTGCTTTCGTGTGAATTACGTGAAATTATACCGGATGTACCATTATACTCTGACCCTTTATAAACCTATATAACTTTTGTCTCCCCTGTATATTTGTCCTTTTTTGTCGTCCACGAGAGCAGGTGTGTTTCCAGGAAATTAAACAACAACTACCATGTTAGATGGCGCGCAGTATATTTTTCTGGAAACACACCTGCTTCCGTTATTTTCTTTTTAACGTTCTTAATGATAATTGTTATGTTATCTATTATGCATTTTCTGTTATATACTTATTAAAAGTTGTTATAAAACAACTTAAGATAATTTTTAACATTTAGCAAAGTTGAATTTGAAATGTTATTGAAAATTTATAAAAACTGGGCGCCATCTGGTAACCAGTAGCACTATTAATAAAAATCTTGAAACATGTGTCTTTACTAATATACGGGGCCTCTTCAATATGTCAATGTAGATACCAGGATAGCAGTATATCACCCTCAGCCTTTTCTGCTATCCTAATACACGATTTGAAATTTCTGATGAGGAATAAAGTTGTTATAAATAGTAAAAAGTATTTTTATTTATTTGTTTGTTTTATTAGATTTTCTACTTGTTCAGCCAAACTATTTTAATAGTTATTTTTAATAAATATTTTAACGTTCTTTTTAAAATAATAACCGGTGTTCTCAACGAACAACGGACGATTGCGGACGTTAGAATCGGCTGTTCTTAAAAATTTTAAATTTAAGTGCTTTGAACTTCTTAGGGATAATAAATAACAGTGTTTAGCAGCTGTGATTCAAAACTGAAACAGTGAAAAATTAGTTAATTTAGTCTTTAAAGAACAGGGCGGCCTTAGGTCGCCCTATATCACTAATTCGTAATGGCTCCAGGTCCTTTAGCTGATCCTAAACTTATTTACTGTGGCTCTAAAATGACACCGATGGAAATAACAGAAAATAATCACAACGTCAACAACAAGCGAACGCTGACCCCAACTGATAGCGAATCGAACAAGAAATATTTATTTCAAGAGGATAAACTAATCCAAGGTAATAAATATTTTATTCTTAACGCGGAAAAGCAACAATCCTCTTCACAAATAAAAGATCCTGTTAATCCTAACACTGATATAAATACAATAGTAACGCAAAAGGTTCCTCCTATCTTCTTACAAAACGCTAACAATTTCCACGCGGTAGTACAGGACATTAAACAAGTAATAAAGAATGAAAACTTTACAATAATCCACAAGGGCGAATGTTTGAAAATAAATCTGACAAGTCTTAATGATTTTCGAGCATTAACAAAGTATTATGATGAAGCCAACGAAATACGCTATTACACCTATCGTAACCCAGAGGCAAACAATGAATCAGTTATCATAAGAGGTCTGCCAGCGCTTATCACTGAAGACGAAATTACGAATGAATTAAAAAGTAAAAATATAGAAGTTATAAAAACAATCCGTCTATTGAGCAAAGATAAAAAACCGATGCCACTATGCGCTATTGAAGTGAAAAATATCAATCAATTTAATCAAATATTCAAAATTGACAGAAGCATGTCAACAAAACCTTTTCCGAAGCATTACGCAATGAATACAGATGATGCAACTAGCTAACCTACGTTGATCGCACAACTATTGCAAACGCTCATAAACTTTATCACTCCATATATTAGCCAAATCAAAACATTCTTAATAAACTTAATTCCAACCTTATTTAGCAATGACTCACCCAAATAAATATCTACAAGGCATACACAGCCTAATTATCACAAATTGGAACGCTAATGGCATATTGTCTGAAAAACGTTGGTGGCAAATAATATTGATATAATGTGCGTTAGTGAAACTCACTTAACCGAAAATACAAAAATAAAATTCGCGGGTTACAAACTTTTTCGAAAAGATCGCATAGCGGAACACGTCTCTGGGGGGGGGGGGGTGGCAATAATTATCAAGAGCAGTATTAAAGCTTACCCTGTTGACTTACCACACCTTGAGAATTGGAAACAGTTTCTATTAACATAGAACTAAAACAAAGACAAAATATTATACTGACATGTGTATATAAACAACCAAACAGAAAGCTGTTAGAATACGACATAATGGCACTGTTTAGCACTAACAAACCTACCTTAGCTGTTGGGGATTTTAATAGTAAAAATACCATTTGGGGTTGCAGAGTTAACAATCCCAATGGGATAAAACTACACTCTTACTTGACTAAACATGCCATACAAATCTCAGCACCTCCTGAGTACAGTACTACCCAACCCGAGCTAATCAACAACCCGATATTCTAGATGTATTACTTTTCAAAAACATTCACAGGCCAATATATCAATCGGTTCTACCGGAACTTGACTCGGACCATTTACCGGTAGTAATTACATTTGATAAAGCAGTAGAGCATACGGAACCCTATCGTCGACTTATAACCGGCATAATAAACTGGCCTTTATTTACAGAATATTTAGATGAAGTGCTGAAATGTCCGACTCGGCTAAACACAAAAGATGATATTGATAGCGCAATTAAACACTTAAATAGCTGCATCGAAGAAACAGTCCATAGAGCGACAATAAATCAAAGCAGAAGGCGTAATATAAATTACTTAACACCACCACAAAGAATTCAGACTTTAATCAAACAAAAACACGCACTGCGAAGATCCTGGCAAAAAACCAGAGACCCAGAAATCAAGCACCAACTTAACCGAATAATGAGAGAAGTAAAGCAGGAATTGGAACACTTTCGTATATTAACAATTACAAAAGATTCATCGAAGACCTTCAACTACGGGATCCAACAATGTGGCTAGTAACAAAACGGCTACTGAGACTACCACAGGCAACAACAAATATAGTAAATAACAACACCACTTATACAACTGACGAAGAAAAGGGTGAATTATTTACAACACATTTAGAGAACGTATTCACAACTCAAACCCATGCCAGAAATAGAAATTTTAATAAAACCATACTCAGAGAAACTTCAATATTAACCCCACATAGCCCTGGTCTTATCAAGCCCACTACTCCTCGCGAGATATTCAGGTACGTACGTAAACTACCTACACGAAAAGCACCGGGGCATGATCGAATTCCTAACATAGTATTGAAGAACCTAACTAAAAAGTGCTTTGCCGCTATAGCGTCAATATTCAATGCTTGTTTACGAACAGGATATTTCCGAGAAACCTGGAAGCGTGCAAATATAACTATGATACATAAACCAGGAAAGAACCCTAAAGAACTAACCAGCTATCGGCCAATTAGTCTACTCCCATCTCTTTCAAAAATATTGGAAAAGGTAATAAAATATCGATTAACCAACTTTATAAACGATAACAGTCTCCTTCCCTCTTTCCAATATGGCTTCAGAGAAAAACATTCAACCGTCACCAGCTGTCTCGAATAGTTGAAGTAATTGAAAATGGTTTTGAAGACAAGAAACACACTACGGCCTTGTTTCTAGACATCTCACAGGCGTTCGATAAGGTCTGGACCGAAGGGTTAATGTTCAAACTGTTAAAGCTAAAGATCCCAGACTATCTCTTTCTTATCTTAATATCTTTCCTCACAGAGAGGACATTTGCAGTAAGGATGAATGCCAAGTTATCAACTGTAAAAAAAATAAATGCTGGTGTCCCCCAAGGATCAATACTTGGACCAATCCTGTTCAACTTGTACGTACACGACCTGCCACAACCAGATAAAACAACAGTATCTATGTATGCAGACGATACGGCGTTAATTACACAGGATTTCGATATCAATATTTGTCAACAGAACTTACAAGAAAGTTTCAACACAGTAATTACATGGTTTCAAAAATGGAGAATCACTCTAAACCCAGGCAAGTGCGAAGCAAAAATTTTCACGTTGCGAAGACTAAACAATCCACCAAACATAAAAGTAAACAATCAAGAGATAGAATGGAATCCAGCTGATAGCGCAGTAAAATATCTAGGCGTATATCTTGACAGACGATTGACATGGGGTTACCACATAAATATGAAGCTAAACAACTGTCACAAAAGTTTCTCACTTTTGTATCCCATCATGAATCGAAAATCCCCATTAAAACACGAGTGTGGAATATTAATTTATCAATCTATCATCAGACCTATTATAACATACGCTTGCACGGTATGGGCTACAGCGACACAGACACACTTAAACAAGGTTCAACGTTTTCAAAATAAAGTGTTACGCTCCATTTTAGACGCAGAATGGTGTATAAGAAATTCACATTTTCATAGAGAAACTGGAGTCCCAACTATACACGAATACATCACAAAAACTGCCAGAAAATATTTCACCTACATTAACCAATGTCTTAGCGCAGTGATCAACAATACAGGTCAGAAAAACATTCATAAACGTTTAAAAAGAAAATTGATGCAAGATTTGTATTTATCCAACACATCAGAGGAAGAGAATAGTGATTAGTGCTAAATATGAATTTTCAAAACTAATAATGAACAAATAAAACTTAGTGATGGAGGACCTTAACAGTCCTTCTTAAAGTGATTAAACCGTTAGTTTCACAAAATGCACTAAGCTGTGAATAGCAGTGGTCTGCTGAACCGGCTGAGAAATGTACTAAAAAAAAACAAAATGCTGTTTAAATGTTAATATAAGAGAAATATTAATTTACATACACTTAATTAAAAACACTATAACTATAAACTATTTAACAAACTATTTAAATGTAGGTATTTACAAATTTATTTGAGGACTATTTATATAAAAACTATTTATGTATTACAATAATTATTAACATTTATTTATTCACTAGTATTCGACTATTAAGTAATTATTCAGAGTACATTCCACTATGCCGGTCAAACATTAACTGAGCTCCTTCTACCCGCGACTCAATTCATATATTTCATAAGTTCTAGAACATAACCGATGAATCATACATGCAGCTGTTGATGAGTCACGTCGATGAGTCGCGTCGATGAGTCATACATGCAGGTGTTGATGAGTCATACATGCAACACCTGCATACTCATACATCTAGAATGTTCGATGACGTCGTATGTGGGTTTACTATTCGTTACAATATGTAACAAAAAATGCATAAGAATTAACCTAACAACTAGCATAGCATTAACAACATTAGTAAATAATTAACTGATACAGATTGCGGGATATTGTGTACAGGGCCGCACCAAACCTAATGAATGCCGTCGAGCAAAAGACCCCACACGTTTCTTAGGGAAATTGAATACCGGTCAAATTAGCTAAAATTGTGATATGTTGTAGTTTACATTCTTCTGATCGAAAGTCTCCCTGTCTACAATGCTCTAAAATTAACAGTTTTGGAGTTACAGAGCACGGAAAGCAGGAAAAATTTATACTGCGGTATATAGATTTTTAACACGTACAGCCTCGGTAACGTCATTTTTTGTGTATATCTTTTGTTTTTGTTTTGATCAACACATCTAATTATGTTATTTTGCATTAATGTGGAATTATACCGGATGTCCCATTATATCTTGACTCATTATAAAGCTATATAACTTTTGAACTAATTGAGATAATGAAATGCGGTGTTCGCTAGTCTTCTTCTTAGTTTTTAAAGTTTTTTTTCTGAGTATCCATCTTTCTTTTCCACTTCCGTTTTATCCGGAAATGACATACATATTTTTGGGAATAAGGCATCTTTGTGATTTCAAATGGAAAACCTTGTATATTTTTCCACAGTTGGAAAGCTCATTATTTTCCCTTTTCAAAAGTGCCATTCCTGTCATATTTATTATACAGGGTGATGGTTTTATAAGTTCTGAAAAATGAATATTGCATGTTATTGAAATGCTACGAAAGCAAGATGTGTACAACAATATAATAGTATAAGTACCGCAAGCTTTCTTTCTAACGCATACAAAAATTTCATAGATATATGGCATATACTTTCTGAGATAAAAACTATTTAATACTTTTAATAAAATTGTCTCTAAAAATGGCTATCTTTTCTCACATATCGTCCGATAAAACAAAAGTATAGCACTTAGAAATGTAATATTTTACTCTTATATGTAGAAATAAATTTACTATTTGTTTGTTTTTAAAATATTTAATTTGGTTGAATACGCTATCAAAGTCAGAGGACTGACACTAGAAAAAAAAATGTTAGTAGTATCTCGCAGCTGTGCCATGTCAGTTGCGTAAATTGGGTTTGTGATCCACACCAATGCTATTGGGACGCATCAATAAATATAGATGGCGCTGTACAGCAACAAAACAAGACAAAATGACGTCAATACGCCGTAGGTGATTATGCAGGCAACCAATGAGATGCATGCTTTGGTAGTGACATAACCTTTAAACCTTCCAATATGACAATTATTCTACCGCATAATTAGATTTAATAAAATTGCGCTAGAATGCAGGTCGATCTTTGGCGCGTCCCAATATTCGAAGCGAATAGAAAATATGAGAATTGTCAAACGATGAATCTTAAGGTGTTTGAAACGCGAAATCGTCGATGCTTGGGACTTCGGATAATACATATAACGTAAAAAAGATCTCAAACCGTTAAATGCTAATCACTCAATATTAAATGTTAAAAATGTGTCGAAAACATAAATTTACCACATAAATTAAGGTGTCGAACAGTTTACTTCATATTGCCAAATGTTAACACGCCCATTCTCAAGACTCATATAAATCCCTAAATGATAAAACTTCATCGAATATGGGAATTCCGAAAATATAAATTGAAATTGTTACAGTAACGAATTAAGCTAAAAATTATTAAATACCAAAGTGACAAATACACGAAATCGCCGAACATCATAGTGTCGAATTTCAGACTCAGGCGATATCAAACAGATGTGACATGCTCTAAAAATGACTAAATTCTCCATTTTGGCTGTTTCAGATCTATAAAATATCAACTATGAATAGCTGATAAGTTCCTTCATTACGCGGATGATAAAAAGCTCCCAATATTAACTTGGTAGTGTACCGGTAAGGATGAGGCCGGGACGAAGAGCTATTTTGATCTTATTAGAAGCGTCTTGTGGCACATAACGAACGCTTTAGTCATGAAGGCATGAGGAAATTGTCAATCACCCGAGAACATAATTCACCAATGGTTTGTGCCAACAGAAAACTATCTGAGATGCATGATGTCAGTGTAACAAAAACAAGATGAGGAATATAAATTTGGAGGATGAACTTTCCTTAGAACTAGTTATATGAGTTTATCAAGTTGGACAAAGAGCTCTTCGATCTTTGAGGACAAAAAATACAAAAAACTGCTAGTATTTAGCTCATTTTATTTACAGCCTTATTTATCTACTGGCTGTAGAGTCATATGCAATAGTGTGTGACAGATCGAACACTAAAGCCCTTCTGATAAGACTGGCAAATCGTAACCTATTAGTATGTACTATTTACCCTTAAAGAAAAATTGAGATACAAAGTCTCACCAAACAACTAATTTACTATCCAAATAAGATATAAAACGCTGACGTTGAACTTTTGACTTTTTGTGACCTCTGGAATCCACTAGAACGATCTTTACTGGATGCCTCTTGCATAGTATTTATCAGTAGATTAATTTCAAATAAGCTTTCCAATAATTATTGCGTTGATTAATTACGTTGAAGTTAGACTTTTGACTTTTCTTTAGTTCTATAGGCAACAAGAACGATTCTTACTGAATGCTTCTGCCGTCAACCTTTTCAGTAGATCAATAGCTTTAGAATGGCACCGCACTTAATCGTTTACTTTAACGTTGAACTTTTGACCTTTACTGGCTATTGGAACGATCTTTACTGAATCACTCTTGCATCTTTTTATCAGTATCAATAATAGCTTTTGATATCGATCGATAGCTTTCGAGCCACACCCCATTTGATGGGGACTTTTGACCACTGTTATACTGTAGTGGCCGCAAAAACGATTTTTGTTGAAAGACTCTTGCATTAACCTCTTTAGTAGGCCAATAGTTTCAGAATGGCACCGATTATCTATTTTGCCGCTGAACTTTTGACCTCTCGTGACCTCTAAGAGTTACTAAACGATCTATACTGAATGGCCCTTGCATGACTGTTTTTAGTAGATTGATAGCTTTTAAATGACATCGCATATGATTATTTACGTTGATGTTGGACGGTTGACCATTGTTAAGTTGTAATGGTCACAAGAACGACTTTTGCTGAATGTCTCTTGCATTAACCTTTTTAGTAGATCAATAGCTTTAAAATAACGCTGCACCTGATTACCTATTTTGACGCTGAACGTTTGACCTCTAGTAGTCACTAAACGATCTATACTGAATGACTCTTGCATTAATCTTTTTAGTAGGTCAATAGCTTTAAAATGGCACCGATTATCTATTTTGTCGCTAAACGTTTGACCTCTTGTGACCTATAGGAGTTACTAAACGATCTATACTGAATGGCTCTTGCATGACTCTTATTAGTAGAACGATAGCTTTTGATTCGCAGTTAGTTATTTACGTTGAAGTTGGACTTTTGATCCTTCGTGACTTTTAGTGATCACTGGAACGACGTTTACTGAATAGCTCTTGCATGTCTTTTATTAGTACATTGGTAGATTTTTAATGACATCGCGTATAATCATTTAAGTTGAAGTTGGACGCTTGACCATTGTTAAGCTGTAATGGCCACGAGAACGATTCTTGCTGAAAAGTATTTTGCATTAACCTTTATACTAGGTCAATAGCTTTAGAATAGCTTGATTATCTATTTTGACGTTGAATTTTCGACCTCTCGTGACCTTTAGTGGTCACTGAACGTTTAATACTGAATGGCTCTTGTGTGACTCTTATTAGTAGAACAATAACTTTTGATTCACATTTGATTATTTACGTTGAAGATAGACTTTAAACTCCTGTTACTTTTAAAGATCACTAAACCGACCTTTACTGAATGACTCTTGCATGACTCTCACTAGTAGATCGATAGCTTTTGAATGACATCGCATTTGATTATTTACGTTGAAGTTGTACTTTTAATTTTTGTTAACCAATAGTAATAGTCACGAGAACGATCTCTTCCATTAACCTCCTTAGTAGGTCAATAGCTTTAGAATAGCACGGAATTAGATTATTTAGCTAGACTTTGAAAGTTGACCTCTGGTGGTTACTGGAACGATTTCTGCTGAATGTCCCTTGCAGGTCTGTATCGATAGGTCAATAGTTTTAGAAAGACATCTCAGTTTATTAATTACCTTGAGGTAGGACCTTTAACTTTGTGTGACTTCTAAAGTTGGCTGAAACTATTTTAATTGGATGCCTGTTTAACGGTCTTGACTTGCCTTTAATAGCCACTTGATTTTTGTTTACCTTGATATGTTGTACTTTTGATATTTTGTGATCACAATAATTTTTCACGGGTTTTGAAACAGGATTTTTTTGTTTGTTTGTTGGTCCAAGGAATTCGTGCGTCGTTCATTATAATCTAACGAATTTATAAATTTAAAGCTAGGTTTTCCCACGCTTTTTGAGCAAAACCTTTAAACTACATAACTAGAGTAAAAACTAAAATTACATACACTTTGGATGTTCATCAAGTCTTCATGCTAAGTCACATCATATTCCTACAATATCCTATTGGGACGCGCCAATAACTATAAATGGCGTTAAACAGCAACAAAAGAACATCGATATGCGGCAGGTGAAAATGCAACCAAAGGAACCTTCCAATATGGCAATTTATCCTACCGCATAATTAGTTTTAAAGAATCCCGCTAGAATGCAAGTCAATCTTTGGCGCGTCTCAATAATCCAGTGTATAGCCCCTCTATTTTATATAGTAGCGACATTGTGGAGCAAATCTGATACAAAATTTAATAAACAAAAAATTACTAAATGGTTTTGGTGTTGTGGAATTTTAATAAAAAGTTATTCAAAAATTAGAATTACAGAAGTATGTCATATTAATATGGTCGTTTCTACAGAACATGAATGCCCATTATCAAATTAATGTTCAACTGTGAATATTTTTGTGCATGATTATTATTAAACCTAAGATTTATTGTAAGACAGAATGTCAAATCTGGTAACATTCAATGTCGCCAACGTGATTTTGCTCCAGCGGCGAGATCAATGGTTGTCGCTACTATTTGAAAGTAAAGGGGCTATAATCCAGTGTAGAGACCCTTCAATTAGAGTCTGGCCAATGACATGGATTTTGACATTTTACTGATGAATAATGTTTTATATACACAACCCACTACGTCGTTTTTTTTATTCAGTCAAATACCGTTCACATGCGTGCCAATATTTGGCCGTGTAACAATTTTTGTACTTTTCAAATTTGGCGCCATGCGTTATGATATAAAGTGGCTGCCTTGACTAATACCGGGAATGTAAACATTCGACTTTAGGCTTTCATTCAGATTACATACCATAGCTTACTTTTCTGTAAAACATAAAGAGAAATACAACAACAAAAATACACGGGCTTTACGAAAACTCTTGTTACGGTTAGTTTTTTAATTTTAAAGCTAGTTGCATTCTAAGTGATAACGCTAATTTCTTAGTCTTGATAATAAGTTAACGAATGAACATTTGGTTTAATTTACACTTTCACATATTAGTTATGTGGCCTTGTCTATCAACGTACAATTTATCCTCATTAGGGTTGTAATTTAAAGGGTGTTAACTCCTAGCATTTTCATCTCTATGTATGTATTACATTATGTGTGGATGCACGGGCATAAATATGCTTTCTTTTATGTTCCGTAATGTACTTTTCCCTGTAAAAGGTTTTTCTAAAGTAAAATTATGCACAGCAAATCTAGTATACTTTCAATATTACGAAACACGAAGACCGTTATACTGAAACTGCGCATAATTCCACAATCTATCACAAGAAAAAAAAAGTTTATCCTTAAGTGTTTTATCATAAAAGAGAAGACCTATTTTGGACATGTGGCACATAATAAGGGAGTAGGGTCTACGGTCTGGTTTTTTAGGAGATGGAATTTTCCTCGCTTATGGTTTGTTTTCATATAATAAACCCCTTTTTCCTTGTATTGTTGCAACAGCACGTTTTTAGATAAAGGCCTATCATATAACATCATGCGTCGTAAAATTGTCATTTTCACTTTGTTAGTCGCAAAACACAGTGTTAACAATGAAAATTTTTAACCCCAGCTAATAATAACAATAATTGAAATATTGCAGAGCTTTTGGTTTTACGAGGTTTCGAGAGCTCGTGAAAAGTTGGAATAAGAGATTTCATGTTTAGAGGTTGCTTATCTTAGTAAATCATTCAATGGGTATAGGAGTATAGGGTATATGGTATATGTATAGAGTATAGTATAGGGTATATGGAGGATATCTCAACTACTTATGATGCAGTGGTTGTTCGCGAAAATCTAAAGAATAACTCCAAATAATCTCAGTATTATATTCTTTGAACAAACAAAGTAAAATAGGTTATATGTAAAACAAATATATACTTAATTAAGATTCCTCGATTGCTATTTTCTGTTGAGATGTTTACGAAAAACACTGTTAACCTAGAAAAACACTAAATAATGATAAAATATTCATTTTTAATAGCCACCATTGTTAGACAACTTATATCATTTCCGTTGGCAATGTTTTGGCACTCTTAAATACCACGTAAACCAATTAGTTCAGTCGGCAGGGAACCAAAGGTATCTGTTTTTGATTCTTTCGTGTTAACAGTTATTTTAGTGCACAAACCTATTCAGAATAGTGGGTAGAGCAATATATGTACTTGCGTACTAAATCGTAGTGACAGCAGAAAAGTTATTAACAATTTAAGACGCCATCAACCGTTTTCGAGGAGTTTTTATTCCGTAACTCATCAGGATGATTTCCTACGAAAAAATGTTTAGTATATGATTTGTTTATAATAAAAACAGCTACAAAATGGCACCAGTTCGATTGTCATAACTGAAATAATTAAGTTGCAAAATCGAAGGAACTGCCAAGATCGCGTATGTTTTTTAAGTTGCCATAAAAATTTAAATAGTCAACCAATACTGATGAAACTTACGTTAAGTATAGTTTAAATTATGCACTCAAAACCCGTATACCAGGTATGCAAAACTTTTTGTTTAACAAGGTTTTATAAATCTACTGCGCCGAAAACTTTGGAAGTTTGCAAAAGCTGTTTGAAGCTTTGCATACTATTGCAAATGTGCATATATGTAGTTTAAGTCATTAACAATCGAACGCAATTTGTAAAATTCGATTACGTTTATTTTTACAATTTTGGTTTACATCTCTTCATAGTTTTGTTACGTTTATAAATAATTAATTTTTTTGGTACGTATACTTGGTCATTTATAAAATATTCCATCGGGTTCGAATGGACGGCAAGAAAACACACAATTTAAAAAAAAGAAATTCAAGTTTCGATGCTTGGATCCTGAGATATTAAACTTTTTGCGTAAGTATGCACTACTCGTATATTATTTACCATATTGAAATGAATCAAAATCGAGTGTATAGTGTGAACCTTGTAGAATAAGTATGCAATTGCCCAAAATTATTAGTTTCATATTTCTAATGGAATTTATTGCAATAGAGTAAGACGCCCGCTCAAAAATCGGACAATCGCCTACTTAGTCTAATGCATACTTACGCAAGAAATCACAGGATCCAAGCATCGACTCTTGAACTTGCGTATTTTAAATTTTAAATTGCGTATTTTTTGCCGTCTATTCGAACCCAATGGAATATTTCATAAATGACCACGTATACGAACAAAAAAACTAATTATTTATAAATGTAGCAAAACTATGAAGAGATGTAAAACGTCACCAAAATTGCAAAAATAAACGCAATCGAATTTTACCAATTGCGTTCGATTGCTAATGACTTAAGCTATATATATGCACATTCGCAATAGTATGCAAAGCTTCAAACAACTTTTGCAAACTTCCAAAGTTTTAGGCGCAGTAGATTTATAAAACCTTGTTAAACAAAAAAATCTTGCATACCTGGCATACAAGTTTTGGATGCTTATTGTACATAATCTAAACTATACTTAACGTAAGTGTGATGAATATTGGTTGACTATTTAAATTTTTATGGCAACTTAAAAAACATACGCTATTTTGGCAGTTTCTTTGATTTTGCAACTTAATTATTCCAGTTATAACAATCAGACTGGTGCTATTTTGTAGCTATTTTTATTATAAACAAATCATATACTGAACTTTTTTTCGTAGTAAGCCATCCTGATGATCTACGGAAGAAAAACTCCTGAAAAACGGTTGATGGCGTCTTAAGTTGTTAATAACTTTTCTGCTGTCACTACGATTTAGTACGCAACTACATATATTATTCTACACACTATTCTGAATAGATTTGTGCAATAAAATAGCTGTTAACACGAAAATACACTCTTCACATCTCTATTGACTGGACTAAATATAATTGTGACTTTTTTATTAGGTTGGAAGTACAACAATAAAAATATGACATATTTTCCACAATTATTCCAATCGTTTTTGTTTCTGATAATATATTGCCATTTACCCAGTTTCTTAACAACTGGAAGTGCAATCAAACGTAAATCTCCTGGTAGGCCAAGAAAGAGGTAGGTAGTTGAAGATATATGACAAATGATAGAACAAAGTCCAAGTAATTCTTTGCGGATTATCTTCAAAAATTTTATTAATAATACGCAGTAAGTTGACTGAAGTACACATAACGAAAATTGACCTTAAAAACAAGTAATGCAAATACTTTCAAGACTTTTTAACTCTAATTGCACTTGCTTTTACACTTTATCACTTTAAAAACGTATAATCTAATTGTAAGTTAACTTTTAACTTTTTACGTATTGCACTTTACTTACCTATCGTATCTGGGCAGATTTTATTTTACTATTACTCATGACAAAATGACTTTCCTTGAGTACTGTTTAAAATGGAAACTGTCTATATCTAAAAAATTCTGCATTCCACAATCCATTGCACACAGTGGAAACACTACAAAAGAATTTTGAACCTTTATTGTAAAAGCAGTTTTCTTTTAGTTTTTCTCTGTTTAGTTAATGACGAGAAACTTACTTTCTTTACTTCTATAAATTAATAACTAGACTTTCTAAAAGCACTGCGTATCTTTTAAATGTCTAAAATAAATTGTATCTTATTACTATAAAAAAATCAATAAAGTCTCTCATATTATTTACATAAAAATAAGTTACATAAGGCACTACCACATAGTGGTAATTAAATATTCACAATCATATTGGCGTAGTATTTCCGCTACTACGCATACTTCGTCAACACTAAAAAAGCAAACGCTGTTGACATTTTGTAGTTTTTCGTTTTGTTTTTAAGCACTTAAAACCAATAAAAGTGTGCTAAAGCAATTTAAAGAAAAGCGGGTTTTGTTCCTTAATGTGTCATGAAAGAAAAAAACATTTACTAATAAATCTAATAATAAAAGGATCGCATATATTGGTTAACGTTCATTCAATCACAAACATACCTTGAAGGAAGAGCTCTTTTACAATCAAGACTGCAAGCACACAATTTCGTTTTAAGTATCTTAAAATAATAAAATGGGACTTTCTACTTGAGAATATGTGATGATGATATGAGTACTTAACTATAAATATTATAAATTTGATCTTAAAATATTCCAATTAAGTATTACTGTTTCTGTGCTACATAAATTTGTTGAAACAATGTGGTTTTATGAATGAATCAATATGAAAAGTATCACGGTTTTACTAGGAGATGGAGATTAAAGGGTTCGAGTGTAGTGCATAATGGAACCACCTTCAAAGAAAACTCTAAAGTACTAGTGTTAAGACTTGATTGAGTGAGAATTTTGGCTTTAATTAAAACAAACGACAAGATTGGATAGAAGACAATTTTCATTAACTTAAAAAATCTTAATAAGGAAGTTATTAATTTCTTCAAGTGGCATTATAAATGTGTGAAAAAATGGAGGTAACCGGAGAACACTTTAGAATCATGATTTATTATTATTAAAAAAAAAAGCTCTAAGCACTTATGAGTGCAAAGAAAGTTTAGATAGAGCCACCTATACGATAATAGAGCATCAATTGAAGATTGGATCCCCAACTGTTCACACAGTCGTACACGATCATCTGCATTTAAAGTCGTTTTGTGCCCCATAAGCTTTCTGATTTCTAAAAAGCAGAGCCTGTAATTTACGTGGTAAAAGGTTTTTGCCTGGAGAAGAGATCGATACCGCAGTTCACTCTTATTTTGAAGGTGTTCTGAAACAAGCTCGGTTGGAAACTTTAAAGCATGCAAGTTTTGTTCAACGTGGCCCTCTGAGTTAAGCTTAATGGCTACGTTCCTCTTGGGAGTCAACAAATTGAGTTACGCTCAATAAGCACGTTACTTACTTTTGTAAGAGCACTGGTGGGAGCAAGGCTGTCTATCCACCCTTTATAGCTCTCCAGGCTATTGGCAGAACTACCTACGTGCTCAACCGTCAGGGTCCGTCTCCGAAAGTGTCCGATTACTCCTACTTCAGCATGCGCACTTACACTACTTGGACCGGAGTACACACTTGGAGTCCAACTCCAAGTGTGGCTGTGACTTGGAAACTGGGTCTGTCTAGGATATCCCAGAATTCAGCCACCGCGCCCTTCCATAATTGAGGTGCATAGTGCACCAGTGGCCCAACTGACGAAACTGGAGTTTCATGTTTTATATATTACTGCATTCTATTTTTATTATTTATTATTGTAGTATCAACATAATTGCTGAACTTATCATAGATGTATTGTTAATTTAAATTTTATACATACCTATGGAAGTATTATTGTATTGTAAAAGAAATCTATTATTGTATTGTACAATTGACCATAATCGTAATTAATAGCATGTAGGTATAGTATTACTAATTTTATGTGTTATGTAGCATGCAGTAATAAACGTATTAAAAAATATGACACAGGACACGAGAATCGATATTAGAGAATCGACGATCAAAGATCGAGGGTCGAGGATCAAGAATCGTGGATCGAAGGTCGCTGGTCGGATAGAGGATCGAAAGTCGATAGTCGACGATCGCGGATCGAGAATCAAGCATAGATGATAGAGAACCAAGAATCGTGGATCGAAAGTCAAGGGTCGAGGTTTGAGAATCGAGAATCAAGAATCGAGATATCGATAGTCGACAATCGAGGATTGATGATCAGTGATCCAGGATAGAGAATCAAGAATCGCGGATCGGGAATTGAGGATCATGGATCCAGGATCGAGGATTGAGGATCGCGGGTTGAGAATAGAGGATCTAGAAGCGATGAAGCATAGATGATAAAGGATCGAGAATCGGGAATCGAGAATAAAGGGTCGATGATCGAGAATCTAGGATCGTGAACCAGGGATCGAAGATTAAGAATCGGGGATCGAGAATCAAGAATCGAGGATTGATGATCGAGAATCGAGGATCGATGATCGAGGATTGAAAACCGATGATCACGGATCTAGAATTGAAAGTCGAGTATCGAGTATCGCTTATCGAGGACCAAGAATCGATATGTGAGAATCTAGCAAGGTGAATCGGGGATCGAAAATTGAGGGTCAAGAATCGATGATCGATGGTCGAGGTTTGAGGATTGAAAACGGTTGACCGAGCAAGAAGGATAATCGAGCGTAGAGATTACTGGCTAGAGAATAGAGGATCGCGGATCAGGAATCAAGAATCGATGATCTAGAAACGAGGACCGATGGTCGAGGACCGAGAATTGAAAATTTATGATCAAGGATCGTGGAACGGGAATGAGGATAAAGAATAGAGGATACAGGATAGATGATCGAGAATCTAGGAGCGAGGATCGGCAATCGAAGATCAAGGATCAACGATCGATGATCGAGAATCGAGAATTGAAAATCGATGATCGAGGATCGTGGATAGAAAATAGAGGATACAGGATAGAGAATATAAGATCAACGATCGAGCATCGGGAATCGATGATATCGATCCTCGGTCGAGGATCGAAAATCGAGGATCGTGGAAAGAGGAACAAGGATGTTCGAGAATCTAGAATCGTGAACCAGGGATCGAACATCGAGAATCGGGGATCAAGAATCGATGTTCGATGATCGATCAATTATAGATGATAGAAAATCGAAAATCGTTGACGACAGACGAGGATAGCCGATCGAGGATCAAAGATCGATAATCGAGAATCTAGGAACGAAAATCGAGGGTCAAGAATCGATGACCGATTGTCGGAGATTGAGGATTAAAAACGGTTGATCGAGGATGAAGGATAATCGTGATGGTGGATCGAGGGTAGAGGATACAGGCTAGAGAATAGAGAATCGGGAATTGAGGATCGAGGATTAGGAATCAAGGATTGATGATCGAGAATCGAGGACCGATGGTCGAGGATCGAGAATCGAGGATTGAAAATGGAGGATCGTGGATAGGAAATCGAGGATAGAGAATAGAGGAGACAGGATAGATGATCGGGAATCTAAGATCGAAGATCGGCAATCGAACACCTCATCCTTATTGATAAAATTGTTTCACTGCATCAAGAAAACATTTTGAAGATCCAAAGATTTCAGAAAGCTGACTGGGCGACTGGAACTCTTTCACCACAACAAATACTGTTAGCCGTGCAGTGCTGTCTTGTGCCCATTACAGGTTGCTTCTTCTCCTAGCGGAACACTATGAACACGAAGAAAACTTTGTTATAGTATTTAAAGACCAAAACATTCCAGCAGTTTTACTATCTCGTAAGAACATTTCGGGTTGAACCTCACTTTATAAATAAATTATAGTAAATATACGGAGGGTAGTCATAAATTTCTAACAAAATGCATATTATAAAGTTAAACTGCTTGATTAACAATTCATGATTATTTACATTTATTTATTTTCATTTATGAATCACATTGTTCTATGTATCTATTATATCTAATAAATCAATGAGTAAATATCTCCCAATAGTCCCAATAGCAATAATAACATTATTCATACTGTTTGTGGTGCTGAAATATGTCAGGCTTGAAATATACCCATCTATTAACAAAATTCTAAATGTAAATTACATACATACAAAATGATTAATTTAATGTATGATGCAAGTTTCATAATATACAATTTTGTACGTTCATAGATATTACATACAATCCAACACAGTATATAAAATGAAACTACTATAGCATACTACATTTATCTTTCAACGACGTAAACAAAACGTGTTTTCCAGGAACGTTCTCTTTTCTTCCAATCCTGATGGGAGTTAAGTTAACTACAATATCAATTCCATAGCAGGAAGTTGTTTATGGTCTTAATACAGCCTTGCCAACACACACGGTTTCAAACTTTCTAAACTACTGAGTGTAACACAATGAAAGTGGTCTAAACTTTTAACCAACAAAAAAAACAAACAAAAAAGAAAAAATTGATTCGCTCTGCTCATATTGTGGAGGCTTTTAGCGCTGTACTAACTCGTAATGGTTGGTACGAACTCATTAATTAATTCCTTTGTGTTGCCGAGCAGTCAATTAAGAACTGAATTATGCAATGCAATTAATTTAACCCGCTGGTATAATATATACTATATAATAGCAGTATCGCTTCGACTCTACTGCACCAACACCACCATTACCTTTCGTCGATAATACGCGAAAAGGCCAGCGGCTTTCGGGTAGTTTTAGCGAAAATTCATTCAACATCACATCTATTCATTGCTTCCTTTATCTCTCGTTGTCAAATCCGGTGACGAATCGTTGCAACACTGACTACTGTGTGATGGAGCTGGAGAGACTCCAGTAGAGATACTTAATCAGAACAGAAGGGCTGAAACAAGCCCAGACCACGAGGAATCTGTTTATATACACGCGAGGTGGATACATTTTGCCTAAATCTGTCTTAAGCGAGGATTACAAACGAGGGATCGTCCCTAGATTCTTCAGATAATATTCACGATGAATGTGAGTATAATTACTGTGGAAAGCGGAAAGAGAAGGCTAGTGGGCGACATAAATTTTTCGTATTCATTTTCGCTAAGATACTAGTACATCTTGAAAGTGTACTTCTTTTATACGTCTTGATAAAAGCGAAACGGCTACGGTTGCGACGAAGTTTGTTACTGTAGGAACTCATTTCCGGTTTTGCAATTCCGGGAAATTTTCTTTTTATTTCAGCTAATTTCCAAGAATAAGGAAAATCTTATTCACTCTACCTAAAATACCTTTGATAAGAATTTATTATTTTAATGAGTTATTTGATCTTTTTAAAAAGACAAACATCATCCTAGTTTCAATTTATTTATACTATAATATGCTGATTATTTAAAATGATTCAATAATTGAATGACCAAACTGGACATCTTAACTTCACAAAGAATAAATACATTCCATGTTAGTAACTTTTCGTTCTAATTTCTTTTTACTGTGCCAAAACCATTGCTCCGCATCTTACCCGCCAAAGAATGACGTATGCAATGTCACACACAGCTCTAATAGTTTTCCTTATGTCTCTTCACACTACTGCATGTTCGGTTTTAATACGCATTACCTCTATTAGTTTCTGTCAGACTACATTGTGCTATGTTATACAACTAAAAATCTCGACACATTATATCATGAAATAAATCATATTAACAAGAATAAATAGAAATTATAAAAAAATGGTATAGCAAAGAAAAATTAGTAAAATCAAAATTGACAGAATTATTCTGAAGTGTCACACGACACGGTACAAAAATAAGTTCGTGTGTATGTCAAGTATCAAAAACGTTTAGTGGAGCTACATGCCTTGGCATGTCTGGCATTGGCGGGAAAAAAGAAATCGGATTGTGCAGCTTGGCCTGACATGACTTTACAAAGCAACGGTAAATGTAGTAAGAATATTGTAAATAACCAACAGTTAAGGTCATCTGTCCCCCATCTAACATGCAACACGAACCACATAGTTGATCACACTGAACCATACAGCCGTAGTTGAGGTGGCGGAATTTTCCAATTAGAAAAATCCCGTCTCCCCAAGTGGAATTCGAACCCACGACTCTTGGAACACGAGTGATGCACTGACATCAATGTCGTCTGATCTTACAGAAACCTTTGAAACTTTCCAAACATGGAAACATTAGATGGATGAATATTGAAAAGCTGTTACTTGTCAGCGGTAGTATCCTAAAACTTTACTGGACTTATTAAAACTGACTATAGAAAATCGATAATCTGCTTGTCTAAATGTTCATGTTGATCATGTAACGTGAATATGTACTGTCTCTGCTATATAATAGTATAATAGTAATAGTATGCTATATATAGTAGCAATAGTAATTGCTATTTTATCTGTAGTATATGTGATATATTGTGTAAGCGGTCTATGCTGTTTTTGCTATCTATGCTATCTATGTTATATATATGCTATCAATCTTACATTTATAGTACCTATGCCATCTATGCTATCTGTGCTAAGCTATGCTTTCTATGCCATCTATGATGTCTATGCTACCTATACTATCTATGTTATCTATGCTACCTATGCTATCTATGCTATATGTGTTATATATAGTATCTATGGTATCTATGGTATCTATGGTATCTATGGTATCTATGGTATCTATGGTATCTATGGTATCTATGGTATCTACGGTATCTATGGTATCTATGATATCTATGGTATTTATGGTATATATGGTATCTATACTATCTATAGTATCTGTGATCTCATGGTATCGATGCTATCTATGCTATGTAATGTTATCTATGCTATCCTATCTTGACTATTCCCTTCTTAAACGTGTTAAACTATTCCATGTTATGTATTTAATGTTAATTTGTGATTTAATAAAAACTATATGTTACATTTTCTTTCCATTCTGTGTTACACCACTGCTATCATACTAAGCTTAAGCTATATCATTCTATGTTATGCTTTATATCATGACATTACGCCGTTCTTGGTAAAGTTTTACTACTCTACCCAATGTATTCCTTGATTATCATTATTATTTCGAATGTGTTTCCCGTTTGCTGAAACAAAACAATTCGACCCTGCATTATAATAGTATTGTAACGTTTCGAATACATTTACTGCTTGTTATAATAAACTTAAATCTAAGCTAATTTCTAGATTTATTTATAATCCTACTTATATAATAAATAAAGAATGCACTTCATCTCAGTTTACCATATCTGTAAATATTTAGCAGCCTAAGAAAAAACATTTTAAGCTGAAGATTGGTCTCGAAAAATATCAAATACAAAGATTATATTTACATTTTTATCATTAGTTAATCGTGACATAATGGCATTTCTAGAACAAATCTTCCAGACCACACTTTCTCGTTGAATCCATTGCAAAAGACGACACATGACATGTCGAGGAGTGTTTTTTATTTTTGTATTTATTACTGAGATCGTAGGGTCAGCCTCGTTGAACGCTAGCAATCCGCAAGGGTCTTTGATATTGGGGTGGATAAATAAGACGATGTTGAAGTTTATTCTTTGATAATTGTTCAAAATAAGTTTAAAGTTTAAAATAATTGTTAACAATAAACAAATTCTTAACGTACCGTCTGCGATGTATTAATTCAAGAAGTTTAGTTGTTTAAAAGACGATGAAATTTAAATGCTGTTTAGGTTAAAACAGTTAGCTGCTAGCATCTATCGTAACGTTACAGAATTTGATAAATTCAGCTTCCGTACTTTTATAAATGCAAGTTGACTTTTAAGTTGATTCAGATATAATTGCGTAACACCAAGTTTAATAGTGAAAAATAACTTCCCAAGTTAAGGAATATTGAAAATTTTGGCAATAGCAAATAAAAATTCTTTTGATGACGAGTAATGCAAGAAGATCTCAATGGGACCAGAGATTAGTAGATTTGATTGTCCCAGGGGATTTACTTAAGCAAATAAGTAATTAACTATTGGACGAAGTTGGTTGTAAAATGTACAAAATATTTCTGGAAATGTAAATTACGTCAAAAATAATGTTAAACATGTTTAATTTCATTTAAACAATTAGTGAAGATAGTTTATAGTTCTTTAAGTATTTTATTGATTTCGTTGCATTGAAATTCACTGCTTTATTTCGTAGTAAGTAATTAATTAAAACTTTAGTGCAGCGAACCAATATTGTTCACAAATTTTTTTGTTACAAACGTCTACTGTGTTTTTATTTTTGAATTGTGTCAACAAGGGCTAAAGTATGCTAAAGTGGCTAATCATCGTTTGCAAACAATTTGGTGGCTTCCATTATATTATTTCTTGATGTAATTATTATTCCTTCTTAAATCTGAAGCTTTTCAATTAACACCTACGATCTGAATGTAATTTGTTTAAAAACTATAAGAGACTCTGTCTTTGAAGCTGAAGCTGCTTAGTGTGTTTTAACATTAATTTAAAGTATTAATATACTATATATAATCTTTAAGCTATTATACCTTTCGGTGTTGAGGTGTCGGGCACACCGAGCCGCAGGGTGGATGGATACGTGTGTGTGTGTGTGTGTGACGAGGTAGCGGAGCCATATAGGCAAGTACGCTGCGCTCGTTTACCCATCCGAGTACTGGCCAGCGCAAACTCGACTTAACTATGTTAAGCGATATAAATCTACCATAACCACTCTGCCGTACTGCCGGCTAAAGTATTAGTACAGATTTTTAATTACGTTGAACTTACATGTTTTTGGCGTTCAGTCGTGGTGCTTTATAGTAAGTTTTATTGCACATATTTGACGAGCCTAATCGGGGTATTATGTATTGGGGTAGGCTACAATATAAACATTATACAGTAAATATTTTTTAAATATTTTACGTAACATGGAATTAATTGCCCTTTCAACGACAGACCAACTCAGTTTTACATAATCAGTTTTCTTTTTATCTCATGCGCCGTTTTTGTAGCGTCAGTTTAAAATACGATATTAGAATTCAGCCCATAAAATCTTAGTATTGCTACATTAACTTATAAAAAAATAACTAAAAGGTTATGAGGTATTTTATTGAAGGAAATAACTTCTCGTATTTTCCCCAAATTCAAGTACTATTTATTTAACAATCTAATCGTTTCTTCTTCCCAAAATGTTAATTAAGTTTATTTAGGTTTTCAATTTTAATTATAAAGTAATCCGTAAACTCGCGCCGTTAGCGATTTCGTTATTATTATTAAATGGTAAATCGCGCGAACTTTCCGGTCACGTATTAAAATCAGTGCTAAGTTCTCTCTCTTCGGTGGGCATGTTACTTACTTTACGAGAGAAGAGAAAATATATTAACTAAGTTTTGGATGCCGCCATAAAATCATTAGTGCGCCTTAGAAATTCTGCTTCCATGAAAATAATAATATTCCTCCTCTTTACTACGTGTGCAGGTCGCGTAAATTCATTCTGTGACACTGATAAGTAAAATGTGACTAGACTTTAACGCACCGCACCGCTCTAGTAATCGCTTTCATAAAGTTGAATTGTCTAAAATGTGTATATCATGTAACAGCTCTTAAATGTAGTTTCAGCGAGATGAATTTAAGAAGCATTGTGTAGTTCGACTCTGAACAAGATTGGATAGACAGGTTGGATACAATCAGTTTTGTCTATAAAAGGAATTGGAAACATGGGGGTCATTTCCTGTATTTGGTTATCTCTACTCTTCGCTATATTTTAAACGGTGTTTCTAAACCACACATTTGTATTTGTGTATTACAATTTGTATTTTATGTATGCTACGTATTTAACAAGGTAAATGCTAGGTGTATTAACTACTACATTTAAAAAAAATTTTAATAATTTACCCAATTTTCAATGATTTCTAAAACTATGCGAAATTTAGCTACATATTTTTTTATTTAAAAAACATTTGACTTTTAATATTATATAAATATATTGAACTTAGAATATTAATTAAATATATTTTATTGTATACACTTTTAATATGATGTATTTGATATAATATGAATATATTCCATAAATATTGAGTGAATATTCATCTAACTAAAATCTGCAAAAAAGAAATAAAACAAAAAAAAAATCATTTTTATTTGGTTTATTGTCAGCAGAAAATCGACTAAAATATAAAAAAGTAAGACATTGTTTAACATAATAAATAAGATGTAATATTATGAAATATTATTAAAAACTTAGAATACATAGTTATATCCATAATGTTGCATAAAACATACAATAAAATAAATTAATACAGTACAATAAAAATCATCACCAATTCATTAAATACACTATTTCATTTTATTTTGCACCACCCAAACGTTTATTAGCAAACAAACACCATCATGTACACTTTATTACGCGTGATAAAATCCCAACGGCTAACGTCGACTGATATAGATTATTGGATATAAAATAAAGATTTAATAAATATTTTTTATATTAAAACAACATTTAATATTTAAAACACATTTATGAAATATTTATTAAATATAGTATGCTACTGGGGTTGGCTTTTGAAATAGATTTGTAAACTGGTTCTTTTGACGTTGTTAATCTTGTATTAAATATTAATAAACGTAAAATTATCATTATTAAACAGTTCTCTTATGATTTTTTCTGATAATCTGTAATGCTATAAAATCGATTAAACTTTATCTTGAAACTCTTGATGATAAGAAACATAATTTCACTAAACTTTATCTTCAGATTTTTCTATATTTTTTTAATACTTTTCGAACTAATAAAATACAACCCCAACAAACTTTATCGTAAAATTTTCTTATAAATTCAACAAATTTTTTTATGTAAGTCTATTAGAAAATTTTCTGATAATGTTCGACAATATAAAATACATTCCCAATTAACTTATATTATGATATTTTTCTGTAAATTATTTTGATAATTCTTGATATTCAAAAATAGTTTTTCAATCTACATCATCTTTGAACTCTCTTATAAGATTTTCTGATAATCTTGATGACATGAAATACTCAGAAATTCTTATAAAATCTTTTAATAATTTTCCATATTTTGAAATACGTCTTCAACAAACTTTTTCATTCTCTTATAAACTTTCCTGGGAAATTTTCTTTGTATAAAATATTTTTCCGAACAACTTTCTCTTTAATTCTCTTATAAATTTTTCTGATAAATTTTGTTTTTATTAAATTAACTTAAAAACAACTTAGCTTTGAATCCACTTATAAAATCAGATGATTTAATTAAGTTTATCTTAAAATGTGTAGTATCTTTTTGATGACTTTTATATTTAAAACAGCCTATTCAACTATTTTTTGTTTTAAATTTTTTTTATTTTCCTCATTTATTAAACTTCATAAAGCTTAACTAAATTTATTACACGTATATTAATACTGATAAGTATACTGAAGTGAATTAACGTATGCAGACATTTTAAATGTAAAAAGTTTTTTGTATTATGTCTTACGATGTTTTTCACAATTTGCAACGACCTTTCTATTGGTGATTTTAAATATTAAAATGCAGATGACTTCAACAATGAAAAAATTAAAAATTTATAACATTATGCTGAAATATCAAAAAGAATTAGTATCTAATAAAATTAGAAACAATTCAAGATGCAATAAAAGAGCACAATAAAATTAAAGAAGATTTTATATCGAATTTTTTTTACTTTCATAAAAATTAGTATTATTGCACAAAAAATTTAACGCTCTTGAAATATAATAATATAAATTTTGCAAATAGAACTTATAAAAGTACACATGAAATAATGGCCACAACTTCACAAGAATGAGACAAAATAAAAAAATACAAAACAAATTAAGAAAAACATTTTAAAGTACAAGAATTATTAGTAATAAAAGGTTTAGATTTAGAGGTAAAATAAAAGAAATCGCATCTAGATTAGATGACACACAAAGAAATTAAAGCATCGATTAACAAGCTGCGTTCAAGTCAACTAAGAATAAGAATAACCACCTCAAGATACTAGAATCGATGAAATATTAAACATTTTTCAAGATTATTCTAAAGGAAAAGAAGAATCTGAAGTATTTATAACATTAAAATTCCATAAAACTAAAACATAAGAGCTCGATAAAGCTTCCAGCTTAGACTATTTACTTAATCAGATTATTCCCAGGGTTGTGAGGATATATGAATAAAGAATATTGTAGAAGGCGCCACCCAAATTTTTTATTATTATTACTAGCGTAGCATTAAATCCAAGAATAATCATCTAACAAAGTAACTTACGGTAGGTTCGCTTTTTTACTTAATAAGAAAAACACTATATAACACTTAATGGGCTTTATTTAAACAGCACAAAAGAAATCTTCACGGCATTGCTGCTAGAAGAATACACGGTCTTAATTACCTTTCTGCATTACATAAATCTTCAAACCTCACAATTTTTTTTCGCTTTGTAAGTTAATAACGTTTTTTATTATTTATTTTATTACTATTTCATGACAAATTTAATTGTTATCAAAGCAAATTGAAGCACTTATTTATTGTTTAGCCAAATAGAAAAACGTTTATTTACAACGTCATTTATAGTCAGAGAGCTAACGAGTAACGTACGTTATAATCACACTATAATCACAATATAAGATCATATTACATTTCATGATAAGATTATATTATCTTTCATGAAAACTGCTTAGTATTGCAAAGCACACGATATCATATTACATTTTCATGATAAAACTATATCTTCTTTCATGAAAACTACTTTAGTATTAACTCTCTCATGACCATGAGAATTGTGTAGGCAGATAAGATTGTATCACTGTATAAATACCTCTATTTTAATCTTAAGAAACTCAGTCTTTATCCTGCCGTTAACAATCTTTGGTGAGTCTTTAATTAATCTTTAATAAGTGTTAATCAGTCTCAGATCATCTAGGTGTGGACTTTAAAATTGTCCTACTAGAAAAACATAGACTCATTCGAGTATTAATTAATTATGTTTTGTTTAATATCATTTAAATGTGAATTCTAAAATTGTTCTGTTAAGTGTGTTAATTCAAATCAAATTATTTAAACTCGTCTTAACCCATTTAAATAATTACTGACAAAGTAATAACACATTTGTATTGTGAATGTAAAAGAGATAAAGTTTTCTCCTCATTATAAAAAATAAATTATATTCTACGACTGCAAACGAAATCTATAAATTTGTTTTATTATATTAAATAAATAAAGTTAAAAAAAACCTTCGGCCACAGAATATAATAAAACTGGCGAACACGACCGCTTCACAACTCCGTAATGAATAAAATCCCTTATGAGTAGGAAAACCCTTCTCTGGCAGGACAACCCCTCTGATTTATGGAGGAAGAAATCAAATAGTGTAGTTAAGAAATGTCACATTTGAAACACATATGTAATGGTTTTTTAAATTTTTATATGAATCAAAATACTGAAAAAGAACGATAGTAAACTTGCCAGACAAATATTTTGACGTCGAGCGTGGCTGTGCAACGTTTATCGTGAACATACTGCAAAACATACCTAACCTTACCTTTGTAGTTTTGTAGCTAGTAAATGACAGATAACGTTTTGACATTTGTGAGTGAGGTTAGTATGTTTTGCAGTATATTCAAAATGAACATTTCTCAACCAACTTTGATGTTAAATTTACAAAAAGCATCCGTTGTAAGATACCTTTGGCTCGAAAGTACAAGCAAGAGGGAAATACATGTTAAAAATGATTTTAGTTGAATTGAAATCAATAATTTATTAACTTATTTATTATTATAAAATAATAAAATATTCAACCTATCGTAAGAGGGATGATGAAAATTCTAGGTCAGTAATTTAGTTAATTATATAGTGATTAAAAATATATTTTCTTAAGTGTAACGAATTTTTTATTTCAATACTTTTGTTTCGTTATTCATAGCGTTGACAGTGGAGGGACTAGCGTGTTCGTCTCTCACCCTGCGGTCCAGGTCGACTCTCGGTACCGGCAAGTCTGGTTAAGGTTTTCTGCAGTTTTTTCTTAGCTATGACACAAATGTGGGATTTGCGCTATACCCTCTGTTAAGTAGGCTGTAGCCTCACCTTGGGGTCGCCTAATGATAATAATCGCCCCTCCCGCGAAAACTTTATAGCTTCTGGGGTCTGGTTTGCTAGGTAGTAGCAATTATTTTTATTATTATTAATATTTCGTATGCCCAATTTATATTCTACTCTTTCTCAGTTCTCTTTTGAGGTTATGGGTGCTTTTTCTCTCTTTCCACAATTTTTTATTGAGCAATTCTTTTTTCATAAGTACTGCAGTATTTTCTTACTACTATACTTACTACGTGTGATCATAAAATTATTGGTACTTGATGCCTTGGATAGATACCAACTGCTCTATCCAAGGCATGCTAATTACCACAGTATTTTTAGAGACTATTTTTCTTTTCCAACGATAAGTTGTTATTCTTGACGTTCTTAACATTGTGATACGTAAAAAGCTAATTATAGATCATCTCTCACTATGCAGTGTCGATTACCGTTAGTAACGTTCTCTAGCATTCTCTCTCGCAATGGATGAAAATTGATAGTGTTGTCACGTTTAACAGTTTTCAGAGAGTGCTCGACTATCAAGATTAATCGAATTAATCATTCATAACTTTTATAAATATAATATCTACTTACATGCTGTCAGGTTTTTGGCATGCAATATAAAGAATGCACCCACTGATAAGAATTTTCAAACGAGACGTTAGATGGGTTACCTAACCTCACTTTCCAAATTATTATTTTGAGAACATTGTCTTTCAAAAAGTTATAAAAGGATTTATTCTAGTTAACATGCACATACTAGGCAGTAAAAGGATATTTGTAAAGCTGATTTTCCTTAGAATTTAGGTAATTTTCTTTAGTTCAGCTAACCATATGAGACGTTGACCCGTTAAACCATTTAAATTAGGTTGAGGGCATCATTTTTACAGTTATCGTGTAAATTTTTTGATGCAAGATTGTGATGTAGTCTCTTTAGCACAGAATTGAAACTATCTTGAATGTTCGGGCTGCATTTTGCAGATGATATCGTTGGAATAAAATACAAGCATGTGCGATTATGCCTCGTAGACAGAAATAATGTATTTAGCTTGAATTTTCATTTTGTAGATATCTGAAGATATGTAAATAATGTTTGTTAGTATAGTGTATAAGGTTTAATTTTGTCAAGATATTAAGGTGTTGAAAGGTAATTTTAAGTAAATTAAGTCAATGTTAGTTACTATCTAATAGTTGTGTAAAAATGAGTTGCCATCAACATTCAATGGTGGCTTTATTTTGCTATGAAAACATGAATGCAATATACCAGTGCATAAGTAACATTTTAAGCTACCATTTTATCCAATTAGTTTAAAGAATAGTTAAGATTTAGCTGTGAGTTAAAAAGAAATGTAAACAAACATGATGTCATAATCTTTAGTGTGGTGAGCTTTGGTGTTACTTGAAAAGAAGTGCGAATCTAAAACGGGTTATTTGCAGTCACCCTATATTACTTCATTAGGAATCGAATCAGTTTATAATAAAAATAACTTACTTTTCGTTATTACCATTTATTAAAAAATATATATTCGTAATTAGGCAGAAGAAAAAATTACATGTATTCAATTAATTATTATTATTTATCACTGTGCAATGATTTTTGTGTTTTTACATCACCCAATTATTTTATAAATTACAAAAACTTTTTTGGCACAGACATCCTGAAAATTTATTTAAAGTCCTTAATAATTTACTATAACATTTTTGTGTTTATTTATTTCCTTTCGCATCTAAACATTCCTGGGGGGTTGTAGAAATGGGCTTCGAATCTGTGTTCCTCCATTAGACGTTCTTGCTCCGCCATTTGTCGTAATTAACGTCGTTGTGGTCACTTCCGAGGCGCAGGATTCTCTCTTGTGATAAGAAATCGTTGGCTGACTGTATAATCTGTTTAGTAGGACACATTAAGTAAATAATCCTGATAACATAATCAATGTGTGTTTGTTTTGTTTAATATGAGTAGCATGTGTGTTTTAGGATGTTAATAATAATAATCAATCATTAGTGAGTGCTTTGACCATATGGATTGTCATTCAAAATACGATTTTTCCCCATTTTGTATACATGCAATTAATGATAAAAATGAAAAAGTAAATAAATAAAAAATGCGGCATGCATGAGAGTGTGATAAAAAAATAACATAAGTAATTAAGATGAGCTAGCAAAAATATTTAGCACTTTCGAGTTTCTAATTGAATTTCTCACTGATTGAATGAAGGTTTTCATTTGTTCTATTTGTTAGTGTATGTATTGATTCTATAGGAAATAAAGAAAGAAATAATAAAAAGCAATTATTAAAATATTTTATATAATCAGATGAATATATGTATATAATAATGTTGACATTAATAATATAGTACAAGAACAAAAGTCTTATTTAATTAATAATAATAATAATAATAATGATCAGATCATGTAACCTACATTTACGTAAAGTTTAAATAAATACGTACCTACATTTATTTATACAAACATTGAAATATGGCAAACATTTTATTTCCAAGGCCGCTTATACAAACAAATCAAAAAAATATTCAGTATATTTTTAGCTGAATGATAATAATTTGATTTCCAAACAAAAATTGCAAAGGCTCTTATTTAATCCCACAAAATTAATTAGTTATGTGTTATATTGCTAATCAGTTATATTTTATAAATATTAACATCCCTCGTCTTATGTTGGTATCTACTGGTAAAAGCCGCATCGGATTTCCCAGTGCGTGCATAAATCATGAACCCACTTTATTAGAGAAAGGGTTTATAAGGAAAATACGTCTGCTGCTGTTACTTATTATGTACTTTTATGTATAAAAAAGACATCTGATGATTAATTGTAATTGCATCGAGCAATCCGATATGATGATGAATTCGAAAGAAAGAAAAATTAACTCCCAGTCCTTTAATTTCATATACCAAGCTACATCAATTCGTTTTGTTGTCTTGTTTGTACCAACATCTCAAGTTGTAACAAATAATATTCGTTTGGAGCTATAAATATTTTTGCTCGCTTATTTTAAAATTATAAAATTAATGTTTAGAGAAGCGTGTAAACAGAAAAGTGTCGCAATATTCCGTGTCCAATTTGCAGTAATAAACCTTTATTTGATAATGCTATCATACTGACAAGTCATCAGAGCCCAGTTCTAACTTTTCACTTTCCCGGTTTAAGAACTCATTTCTACACGTATGCAATGCTAGTTCAGAATTTTTAAACGTTTACGCTAGTATCCCTCAGTATGAGGTCTAGTTTTATTCTTCAAGGTTTACTGCTTAGTTCTAATACGCTAGCTTCAGTTGTTAAAATCTAGTTCGGACTTTAACCTTTTGAACTAACCTAAGTTTCCGTTCTATTTCTAGTTTTTAGTACTAGATCTCGATTTCAATCTCGAGCTCTCAGTTTTTATCCCTAGTTTGTACCTAGCTTTAATCCTCAATAGTTATTGCTAGTTCTCTTCTTCCGATTACCAGTTAAATCCAATTACGTTGGACATTAACTGTCACGTTTCAGCTTCATCGTTAATTCCGGGTTGCCAGGTCAGAGCTTCAGTTACTTTTCAGAACTTTGTTCTCAGAATTCGTTTGTCATCTGTTCTAAGTTTCAGTGCCCAATTTCCATTTTGCCCAAGTCGGCAGTCATTAGTTTTAATCGTTTGTAGTCATTTTCATTCATCTGTGTTTACTTGACATTCGTTAGCCTTGTCACCAATTGCCACTAGCCAGGCGTTAGTCGTAAATCATCAGCCGTCAATCGTTATTTATTATCCCGTTACGCTCGCCGATCTTCTGTCGTTAGTTGTCAGTCATAGATCATTAGTCGTCAGCAGTCGGTTGCCAATAGATGGTGGTCAGATGTTAGTTCCAGACGTCTTTTCTCATTCTCTCGTCATTGGCCATTCGTCAGTTTTTAGCCATCATGCGTAAGCTGTTACTCGCCAATCGTTAGTTGTAAAATCAACATAGTCAGCCGTCAGTAGTCTATATTCGACACTAGTAAGTAGTTCGCGCCATTAGTCGTGAGTCTTAGCCGTGTGTTGTCAGTAGTCAAATGTCAGTCTTTAGTTGTCATTCGTCAGTTGTTAATCGACATTCGACAGTCGTCAGCTCTAATCGTTTGTCGTCAGTAGTCACATCACTAGTCATATAGTCCTGTCACTAATTGTTTCGAACCAGTCGTTAGTCGTAAGTCATCAGCCTTCAGTAGTACTTTGTCAGCCGTCAATCATTATTTATTCTTGTCGGCAGTTGGCCAACACACTCGTGGATATTGTGTCGTTAGTTATTAGTCATCAGTCGGTTGTCAATCGGTGGTGGTCACATAATAGTTTCAGACGTATGTCCTCAGTAATCACCATACGTGAGTCGTCATTGGCCGTTCGTCAGATTTTAGACATCGTGCGTAAGTTGTTACTCGTCAATTGTTAGTTGTAAAACCAATATAGTCAGCCGTCAGTAGTCGATATTCGACACTAGTAAGTAGTTCGCGCCATTAGTCGTGACTCTTAGCCGTGTGTTGTCAGTAGTCAAAAGTCAGTCTTTAGTTGTCATTCGTCAGTTGTTAATCGACATTCGACAGTCGTCAGCTCTAATCGTTTGTAGTCAGTAGTCACATCACTAGTCATATAGTCCTGTCACTAATTGTTTCGAACCAGTCGTTAGTCGTAAGTCATCAGCCTTCAGTAGTACTTTGTCAGCCGTCAATCATTATTTATTCTTGTCGGCAGTTGGCCAACACACTCGTGGATATTCTGTCGTTAGTTATTAGTCATCAGTCGGTTGTCAATCGGTGGTGGTCACATAATAGTTTCAGACGTATGTCCTCAGTAATCACCATACGTGAGTCGTTATTGGCCGTTCGTCAGATTTTAGACATCATGCGTAAGTTGTTACTCGTCAATTGTTAGTTGTAAAACCAATATAGTCAGCCGTCAGTAGTCGATATTCGACAGTAGTAAGTAGTTCGTCATTAGTCGCGAGTCTTAGCCTTGTGTTGTCAGTAGTCAAAAGTCAGTCTTTAGTTGTCATTCGTCAGTTGTTGATCGATAGTCGACAGTCGTCAGTTTTAATCGTTTGTCGTCAGTAGTCATATAGTCTTGTCACTAATTGTCACGAGCCAGTTGTTAGCCTTCAATCGTTATTTATTCTTGTCATCAGTTGACCAAAACACACTCGTGAATATTCTATCGTCAGTTATTAGTCATCAGTCGGTTGCCAATCGGTGGTGGTTAGATTATCCTGTCAGACGTCTGTCCTCAGTAATCACCATACGGGAGTCGTCATTGGCTATTCGTCAGTTTTTAGGCATCAGGCGTAAGTTATCACGGGTCAATAATTAGTTGTAAAATCAACATAGTTAGCCGTCAGTAGTCGATATTCGACAGCAGTAAATAGTTCGTCATTAGTCGCGATTCTTAGCCGTGTGTCGTCAGTAGTCAAAAGTCAGTCGTTAGTTGTCAGTCGACAGCCATTAGTCGTCAGCTTTAATCGTTTGTCGACAGTAGTCATATTCGAGTCTTTTTTCATCCGCCGTCTTCAGTTGTCATTCGTTAGTCTTGTCACTAATTGTCTCTAGCCAGTAGTTAGTCGTAAGTCATCAACCATCAGTAGTACTTTGTTAGCCTTCAATAGTTATTTATTCTTGTCATCAGTTGGCCAAAACACACTCGTGGATATTCTGTTATTAGTTATATCGTCAGTTATTAGTCATCAGTCGGTTGCCAATCGGTGGTGGTCAGATGTTCCTGTCAGACGTCTGTCCTCAGTAATCACCATACGGGCGTCGTCATTGGCCATTCGTCAGTTTTTAGCCATCATGCGTAAGTTGTTACTCGCCAATCGTTAGTTCTAAAATCGACATAGTAGTCGATATTCAACAGTAGTAAGTAGTTCGTCAGTAGTTGCGAGTCTTAGTTGTGTTTCGTCAGTAGTCAAAAGTCAGTATTTAGTTGTCATTCGTCAGTTGTTAATCGACAGTCGACAGTTATAAGTCATTAGTAGTCAGTTTTAATCGTTTGTCGTCAGTAGTCATATACGAGTCATGTTTCATCCGCCGTATTCAGTTGTCATTCGTTAGTCTTGCCACTAATTGTCTCTAGCCAGTCGTTAGTCGAAAGTCATCAGCCATCAGTTGTACTTCGTCAGCCGGTGATCAGATGTTAGTTTCAGACTCCTGTCCTCAGTAATCATCATACGTGAGTCGCCATTAGCCTTTCGTCAGTCTTTAGCCATTATGCGTAAGTTGTTACTCGTTAATCGTTAGTTGTAAAATCAACATAGTCAGTAGTCGTTATTCGACAATAGTAAGTGGTTCATCATTAGTCGTTAGTTTTAGTCATTTGTCGTTAGCAGTCGTAAGTCAATCTTTAGTTGTCATTTATCATTCGTCAGCTATTAATCGTAAGTCGACGGCCGTTATTCGTCAGTTGTCAACCATAGGTCATCAGTCAATTACTAGCTAGTGTTCAGTAATCATATGTGAGCAGTCAGTTATCATTTATCAGACCTTAATACTCATCTTCGTTTTGCATCTTATATAGTATGTAGGGTACATGTAACTATGCTATAAAATGAATCACTTAATTATTCATCCTCTTCCTATTTATTATTTCTTAATCCTTTTGTATTCATTCATTTTCCTTGAATATTTCGCTATCTTGTTTGGTTGAATCTTTATCAATATTATGAGTTATCAGACAATTTTCCAATTTTGAACTGAAATTTTCCAATCGCTTGGAATTTTATTATCCACATTTACGCGGATTGGGTGGAGGCGTTTATTTTGAGAATCCTGACATTTAGCCGCATTACGCGTGAAAGATCAAAATTCAGGCTAAAGGTAATCGTTAATATGCCTTACGATAAGTTATTCATAAATGTATGAAACCATTAATCCCTTAACCATTAATCACCTCCCGGTGCCGGCAGATCTGGTTAAGGTTTTCTGCAGTTTTCCTTAGGTGTGACACAAATGTGGGATTTGCGCTGCTCCATCTGTTAGTCGGCTGCAGCCGCATGTAAGGCCTACGTAATAATAATAATCGCCCCCTCCCTCCCGCACAAGCTTATAGCTTCTGGGGCCTGGTTTCCAGGTTATGGGTTTTAGTAATTACTATTATTATTATTGTTTTAAATCGGCATGTCTCTTTAAAATTTAGTCTATTATAGTACTTCGTAATATTCTTCTTAAAGGTATAAGCAGAGGTGGTGCACTGAAGCGCTTTGGTAATTCTTGAAGTAACTAAAGGTTGAATAAAATGTAACTAGATTATTTATTAGATTAGAAAATAATTTCTTCAATGTAGGAAATTATATGAAGGTTGTCAATATACAAAATTATATCACTTTTCCTTAAAATATGCCATATGCGGATAATCCTCCTAAAGCAAACGATACAAAGCAACACACGAACTTTATTATTATTAAGATTCCACAAGTTTATATAAGCGACAAATTCTATTTTGTTTCACTCCTTTTTTGAAGTTTTTATAACCCCATAACACGTTTTTATGAGTTTAGGGAAACCAGTGACGGAAATAAATCCTTCCCGTCTGATGCTGTCATGTTAAAAAATACAGGAAAGATTTTAGCATTTATTTCTCTTAGGAATTTTTAAGCTTCTCTTTCGTTGTGACATGACGCCTTTTATCTTTAATCTCATGTTTTTATTATAAATAAATATATTCTGTTTCCTCCTGTTTTTCCGTTCGAGTTGAAAGCACAATTTAATAATAATAATTTCTTAATTCTAAAAAAAGAATTGCTTTTTATCTTTTAGAACGGGAGGAATTTAAGCGATTACTAATACCTTTTTCTCTAGCCTTTATATAACAAGAACCTTTCTTCTTTTTGTTTTATCTTGGAAAATAGCGCCTATTTCTGGAGACTTAACGGCTAATCGGATTTTGTTAAAACTTAAACAAAGGAATTAGAAACAGCGAAAAAACAAATTAAAATGAATTGTTTTAAAAAGCTTGCCCTTTTTAGTAAGATTTGTACATAATAATGTTTGCCATTACATTACTTAATATTATTTATATAATCGAGATGGCAACTCTCCGGAATCTCGTAAACTAATCATTTTCTGCTGAAAATATTATTTATTTACTTTCTAAGCAATTCATCGATTCTGTAACTTTCTGAAAATCAGATTGAGTCTCACAACAGTTACTTTGAGTAGAAACTCCTCGTTCTCCATGAATTCCGGGGAGTTGCCGTTGCCTACTATGTTTGCCGTTACATATTTCGGGTGGATTTAGTAAATGACCCGTAGCCTCATCCGCACTAACCAGTGACCATTCCGTGTTTCTAGCAACATGCAAGAAGAACATGCAGAGTTAGAAACAATATCAAAAACAAAACAAGTAATGAATATGCAAAAATAATGATAACCAATGAAAAACATGAAAAATGATTTTTGTTTTTTTTAATAGATTAAAAAGAAAAGCAAGAATTTACCTGATGCTCTCCGTTCTCGAACGCGGAGACCAATCCTTACTTCGGCTTCCCGTTCGCATACGCCGTGGCCCCAGAGACTTGTTCGTTCTCCAGTTTTCCAAGTGATGCTTCACCGTGTTCTGTACTTCGGTATTTAGGAAACAATAAAATAGGGCCACCGTGAAACCCTGCAAGAAAAAAGCATGCATTATACATCACTGACGGATAAAGAATGAATCGTTGATGAAATTGACCCAAACATTCGTTTTATATCTACATTCTATTTCTTATGCTTTTGTTATTACATCCTGAACACTTTTGCGTTTCATTTTATTGCCCATTTTATGTATATTGTAAGTACCCGAGAAAAAAAGGATGAGCTAGAAAAAAAGGAAGGGAGAGAAGGAGTTAAATATTTAAGGCTTAATTTCAAGAGAATCCTTTTTTTTGTATATGTGTGATCTGATCTTGATGATGTACTGAGAGTATTATGCAGTTTTCAAATTGCTTTAATTAATCCTCTAATCACTTTCTCCCAGATGTTTCCATTGCCAAATAACTGCAATTATTTAATGAAAAGCACAGCAGTACATAAATAAATTCTCCGATCATAAAATTATTTTTCTCGCTTTTATATTAAAACCTTTCCTGTTTAGTGTTGTATTGTTTGCCGGTAAGTTTTAACTTACTCATAACTTTTATAAAACATCTTTCCTGCATATGAACATAATAAATATTATTAGCAATAGTTCGAATTGATATTCCATCTCCTGCGACCTATTGAGATACATATCATACACATTACTCAAATTCCTTGTTTTGCAAAAATTTGAAGTCGATTGTCAATTTTTAATTTTTCTTGAAGTGCAAGGTGCGATATCTTCTTTAATATGCTTTTAAATGCGATCTGTGCATGCATTCCAAATGCTGCATGAGCCCCCTAAAATTCGAAATTTGTTTGGGACTATAATTACATTGGCCGTTACTACATTTTTAAAACGATTTCAAACTACGATTTGGTTTATTTTCATCTTGAAGCTAAACAGAAAACATTTTGTTTTTACCTACTGAAAACGACCGGTTGTTAAAGAGATTAAGACCATACTTCAATATAAATTTTTAAGTAAAAACATTCTGTTTAGGTCTTTAAGGTAAGGTTCTTAAAGACCTAAACAGAATGTATATAAATAAGAGAGGAAATCCTGGATGCAGACCCTTTTTGAATATAATTGAATAGAAACTGCAAGTTTACTTATAACGAATGCTGTGGCGAAGTATCATACCTAACGGTACTTTCTTACTGAAACTAATTCCTTTACCCTTATTGATGGTTTATAGACAGGTTGTAAATAATTTGTATGTGTCTGCAAAGACTGTTTAGTACTGAAAGAACTGGCACCATTTGCAACCATTTGTGCAAAGCAACACACAAATAAAACCTTAATTCTAAAGTAAGAATTTCAATTAAATACTTTGTACACAAAAGCTCGAGACAACAAAAAATAGAATAATTCCCGGGACTTGGGTCCCGCGGATTCCCGGGTCAGAAACCCTAATCGCAGCATTAGTATAGAAAATGATAGAATATTTGTTAAGTTGCAAGAGTAAGAGAGAGTAACCACGTGACACGATGTGTCAAAGAGAAAAGAAGTTCCACCAAAGTAGCAATTACTACGCCGCCACGAATCTGCTACCCAAAAATTGTTTCCCATTTTGGTTCCAATTACGTGCTTGTGACTATTGGCAAAAATTTAATAGTTCCACTGGTAGTTGATGGTGCGTAGCGATGACTAAATATGCTGCTTGGGAAGTTAACACAATGTTTTCTTTATTAAACCTTAACATTAACAAACTAAATTAAGATGATACAATTAAAATAATAAATAAATATTTTTAGATTTTCCTTTTAAGAGAAACAGAAAGACTGGTTTATATTTTAAATTGGATTTGAATGATCAATATTTGATCAATAGTTCTGCTTTCTTCAACTCATTTTATTATAAAGAATGATCAGTTTAATTAATCTAAACAAATATTAAAATAATAGAAAAATAAAAATAAAAAAATATAATATTTATAATTTGTTATTTAATTTATAATTTATAATTATTAATATTTTTATATATATATTTTTATTATATTATATTTATTAAATTAATAATAAATGTTATTTTCAAAAACTTGTTAAATAAATTGTTGATTTTTAAAATCTTTCTGTTTTGATATTCGCGCCCAAAATTATCCTCAGTGACTTTGAATATCTTGATAAATTCAATGTGCTGGTCGTTTAGACAGCTTAATAATAATGATCCATCATAATTATAATTAGTTTATTATTAGATTTCATTAAATTTTGATTAAATCCATCCAATAAAAATTCAAAGTTGTCAGGTTGATTGTTTTAGGATCTTTTCTCTTCAATAATAACCAGTAAGTATCATTGAATTATTAATTTTGATTTAATTTCCCAGATGTTTTTCCAGAACTTTTTTTCCCGTAAAAATATTTTAGCACTGATTAACTTCTTAGTAATTAATTCACTTTAGTTAAATACTTTTATTCTTAATAAATCTCCAAACTTTGATTGTTGACATTTTACAAATGAACTTTGTTTACAAATTTTGACATTTCTTATAACCTTAAATTTAATTTTTTGAAGTAACCTACTTATATGTGTTGTTTCTTGCATGGAATAAAGCTGCTTGACTATTTTTTCACGTCGGTCTTATTTACACTATACGTGGAACAATTGAATTTTCTCTTTAAAATAAACAATTTCTAATTTTCAAGATTTACATAATCAAATTGTTTCATAAGATTCTTTATTTATCAAAAAACTAAAAAGACAAACTGTTCCCTTCTTTGATAGATTCTAAATATATACAACACTTTATGTTAATTCTGCATGATAAAACCACTATACAATGTCGACCAATTACATTTAAAACCACATCTATTATCTAACTTAATTCTAGACAAACACATTTGCAAACTGCTATTTGTCAAGAAATACTTTCTTTCAAGGCTTAATTAATTGATTTGAATAATTTTAGCTGGGTCACAACACCATCTGCAACCCATTTTACATTAATCTAGCTGAAAGCATAAGACGCAGGTCTACAAATATGTTTTCATTAATTTTTCTCAAAGAAAACACAACCTTTCCAACGAAATCTCTATAAATCCTGTAGTCAAGATAGTATTATTTGAAACTCTAATAATACTTTCTATTTTAACGTTATTCTAATTAACAAGAAAAATACAAGAAACCCATCTTTATTAATGTCGCTACATTAAAGTACCAAAAAACAACACAATTTATTCAGGTAAGTTGCTTGATGACATTTTAGCTTTGTTTATTGTTTCCAGCCTTACTTTGTGGAACTCCATAATCATGAAATAAATAAAGATTAGTAAAAGTTTCACAGTTTTATTAAAATATAACCTGACAATATTGTTTCGATAGCTATGCTGTCATTATCAAAGGTAATATAATTATAAACAAACACGTCGCTAAGGTAGATACAAAAATAGATAACTAGATAAAATAATAATAATCATCGGAATTAAATATCTTATACTTCCAGTAACGGAGAATTACTGAGCTCAAGTTGTTCATTCATTAAAGGTACCCTAAGTTTGTGTTTGTATATCTCAAAGGCTTCTAAAATGTCTAATTTGCGTTTGTTATTACAAAAATGTAGTAATTTAATATTATTTTGAGGAGTCATTGTGTGATTTTGTTCGAAAAGGTGTAGATTTTTCAGGATGTTTATTTTTGTAATGACGTACGTGTTCTTTATATCTTATGTGAAAATTTCGAAGTGTTTGTCCAATATATACCGAACTACAAAAAGAACAATTTAAACGGTAAATGCCCGATTTCATGATATCATGTATTTTGTCTTTAGCATTAAATAAAAATGAAAAAGTGTTAGTGTTGGTTTTAAATGTTATTTTATAATTGTTGGTTTTTCTTAGTATATGTGCAATTTTTTTTAGTATATGTGAATTTTTTTTAGTATATGTGGAATTTTTGGCAAAATATCAGAAAAAATTGCACATATACTAAGAAAAACCAACACTAACACTTTTTCATTTTTATTTAATGCTAAAGACAGAATACATGATATCATGAAATCGGGTATTTACCGTATAAATTGTTCTTTTTGTAGTTTATTATATATTGAGCAAACACTTCGAAATTTTGACAGAAGATATATGTTTTTACAGAAATAAACATCCTGAAAATGCATAGATTTATATCCATGTTAATTTTAAACGTTTAGCTTAATTCAACTTAAGAAACACCCATATCGTAGCTTGATTTTTTTCATTAAAGTTATGTGAATCTGTAAATTGTGAAATTGAAATTTATGCATGATATTTGCCTATTAAATCATTAACACGCAACATGTTTCTTAAGGAATACCTAAATATTATAACAAGTGACATGCTCTTGTAAGTGATACCAAAAAATTTAACCATTACAAAATAATTATTACGAATGAAAGCTCCTTTCTGAACGACTGCATTAATTTATGATACTCTATGCGACATCAATGTTACTTCTACATTACCCTTGTATATTTACCTTTACTTCTACATTTACCTATGTCTTTTCCGATGATGTTTAATTTACTTGAGAATTATTATTATTGATTTACTGAATTGTAAGATCGATTCATTAAAATCTCATAGAAAGCCAAAAAAGCAAGAATTTAGCACTTTAAATATTCTTTATGAATATGTGTAAAAATTAAAAATATTAAAAAACGAAGAAATTTAAACAGATTTCCAAAAAGAGGATGGTATCGATAGAAGCGAAAGCTTGCAACTCAATCCCAATAACTTACAACGTCAGGCATTTTGTTTTCAGGTTTAGTATCCCCCAGTCCATAGTCAGTTTGATAGCGTTGAGCGTATTCCACCCTTATCCATTACGAGTTTGATAATATTTCATGTCGCCACTATGAATAATGATAATAAATCGTCTTTATTTAACAAATGTATCTATTACAGATTCTATGACCAACGAGACATCATATCTTCATATCAGGTCAAGTATTAGAACTTATTTAAAAAAATTATATTAAGTACTTAATATTAATTGAAATCGATTGAATTTACATATAACTACACTTGTACTACTTTCCACTCTGAATAGGTTTATATATTTTAATTTTATCAAGTAGTAATTAAATAAAAAAAGGGTAATGTTCAACAAGAATTCATTCACGAATATGAAGATATATTTGTGAATTTCTATGATAAAGTTTAAACGTAATTTATTAATTAAAATTTATAATTAACTCAATAAACGTAGTTGCGGTTTGAAATATTTAATTACCTCCAACACATAATTACCGACACTCTAACTAATCAGTAGACAAAAAGAGAATTAATTTCAAAACGATTTATACAAGAAATAATACAATAAATTGTTGTTCAGCTATTTCTAATTACATAAATAGTTAATACGTAAAATTATTCAGTTCCGTATACTTCTATTTGGCCTATTTAACAACTATTAATTAAGCAATAAAGTTTTATCAAATTAATTTATTTTATAGTAACCATTACAACCTAAAAGATCCAATAAATCTATCAAATATTAAAAAAAGGTCTTTATTCGATCCATTGATAAATTAAGTATAATAATAATTTAATTGAGTGCCTTAATTTCGTATTTAGATGACTAAATTATATACTCTTATTGAAACCGGAACTTTACAATTAAATCCAGAATTATCTGATTAATTAATAGTATTTCTATTCAGTCTGTTTAAGGAAGTGAATTAATTAAAGACGTATTTAAGGCAGTTTTCATAATTAAATACTTTAACATAAAGTTACTAAAAAAACGCAAATTAAAAATATGTATTAGTTTAATGCTTTACATCTATTTGATCTCCTGAAATCATGTAATTATTTGAATACTTACACAGCCTGTAACGGTTCGTTTTTTTTCAACTTCCGAAAAACGCAATTTTGTATGTATAATAGAAAAAAATCCCTTAGTGCGGTTCTGTGGAGTCCAGTATATACTCCCGGTTGAATTTGCAGACTTCAGTTTATTTTAAATGTTGTCGTCTTTGTAATTATCAAAGTTCAATTTTCAAATGTTCTCACGGTTTCAAATGTCGTTTTGTAGCGAAAAGTATAGTTGAAGTTGAATTGAAAAATGCTTAGGGTTATTATCGGCTTTTTAATAAAGAAATAAATTGTCAGAAAATACATTAAACTTTTAAATTTATAGATCCTGTATGTGCTTGTCGGTTATTTCAGACAAAAGCAGAATCTCGTCTAGATTGCCACCTGCAAATAACATTGGGCTCTCTTTAGTAAGTAGATTTTAAGGGGAATCCCCGAAAGTTTTCGTTGAAAATGTTCTGGAACAATGTGACGTATTTATCCCTCATTGGCTTAGGAGAATCCCGCCATTTCTTTTACTGGTTCATTTAAAAATTTGCCCATCTCAAAACCAGGCGATCGCCGAAATATTTTCAATTTGAACAGTAAGTCCGCAATAAGCACTAAAAGAGTGCGAAGGTCTTCTGTCTATTATCGTATACGTACAGGAGTAGTATGCCGATAGCGCTTCCCAAATACAGTAACGTGTTTAGTTGTGAAAAATACAAAAATCTAATTTGATTTAATTAGAATCGTTATTATAAATACCGTACCGAAATTTAATAATTAGTTTCGTATAATTTAAAGAGTTATAACTAAATTGTAATAAGTGTTTTGTTACCATATTCCAGTTTTTTTAATAATTTCCAGAGATTAACAATACTGTTATTATTAACGAAAAATTATAAATATAGATTTAAACGTGACGTGAATTAAGTTTATATATGGGATCTTGTTTTTAAAGTAATTCAAAAACGGAAGTCTTAAATTAAATAATTTCTAAAACAACATATTTAAGTGTTGAGCTACCTTTTCATAAAGAAAAACATTTTAATAATCAATCACATTAACCGGTAGTGGTTTTAGAAAAACTTTTACTAATTGAAAGTAACTAACAATTGAATTTATATGGTTGTTCCGGTTACTTAAAAAAAGGAATTTTAATGAAAATAGTTTTAAAACAAAACAATTATTGTGAACTTTAATTCTTTGGTCTGAAGTAAGAAGCGGTGTCAGTAACTGAGGCGTTTTCCACACTTTGCAGCTTCATCAAGCTATTAATCTTGGTGTTTAATGTTTAAATGTGAACAAAAAGGCACTAGATGTTAATCATTTTGTGAAGTGTTATCGAATTACATAATTCGATTAATGTACTGTGAACTGAAGGATATTATTTTGTTAAAGTTTGAGTAAGTTGTATAATTATTCATGTAATAATTTTGATTTCCATCTGTATGTGCATATATTCTTCCCACCGTTAAAAATTCTTACTTTGGGTATTTATCTTTTTAAATCTACAACTATGTCTGAAATGAAAACTTTTATCTTTGACTATTATTTTTATTTCATTTATAAATAAATCTATTTTTGAATTCAACCATACTAGATAATATCGGACCATATATTTATGAAAGTCTTTAAACACATTTCAACTAATTTGATTTTTGACATAACTGAACATGATTAATAATTAAATTAAATTTAATAAATATGATACCGGTTTCTGTTTACGAGTATTAGACTATTATTATTTTTTTACATAATCCCCGGATCTCCTAAACATATAGTGCCCAAATATACTTATTTTTGACTATATCCTTATTCCTTCTTTTTTTTTAATTTGTGAGCTATGGAAACAATACCAGCGTCCTGAACTTAAATTTGTTAAAGAGATGTCTCGAGCAGCCGGAGCATTTATGAGTTGTACAGTAAGTATTAAATATTTTGTGTTGAGAAAAAGATAGTGTTACAATTGGTGCCCCATCGCGGGACCTTGTTTTTGAGAACCCTCCTCCCTGAGAAGGTTAAACCACCCCAAAATGGGTCAAAAGCACCCCTTAGATTAAAATATAATAAATACATGCAAAAAATGATTGAAAGCCGCAAATAATGCTATTTGTTCCTTAAGAGTAAATCCATTTTATACAGTGTGTTCATACAGAGTCAATTTTCTGTGAAACCATATGAAATTTTGAAAATAAAGTTCAACACTTTAACAATAATTTAGTGGGTGGTATTTATGTCATTATTAAGCAACAATTTCTGCAAATTGACATACAACGTTAATCGTTTATTATATATAAATACGTGAATTGCATACCTGTACAAAGCATTCCCAATACCATAACACTTTACAAGGTAAATTCTTTGTTGAAGAGTTAACATTGTGACACAATGACAATTTCAAAGAATTATTGCTTAATAATGACATAAACGTCACCCACTAGATTATTGTTAAAGTTTTGAACTACTGCAAAATTTCCTATCATTTCACAGAAAAATGTATATATTTAAAACACAAGGCTTTTTTTTTGTTCCAGTTCGTTTGAGAGATCCACCAGGCCGATTTACGCGTTTCTTTTTTAAATTAAAGCTTTCGCGGTGTAGATTAGTCAACACTACTTAATTTTTATAATTTTTTAATGTTTATATTTTTCATTTGAAAAACTCTAAGATGTTTAATTTGAGACGGGCAAATCGGACATTCACTAGGGGCGACCCCTCACCTTCTACGGTGGCGAGTTTCGTAAGTACTCTTTGCTTAATATAAAGGGTAATGCAGCCGTCCACTTCCATCATTAATAAGCGTAGACAAAATCCGCATAGTTTAAAATTATGAACTGACGAATTATACAAATAATAGCTGATGCCAATTTCTTATTCAGAGTGGTTTCATGTTGTTTGTATAAAAGGCAGGAAATCTGCCAACACTATGTTTATGTACATGTACATGTTATTGAAATATGTACTAATAGACGTTTTCAAGAATGTTTTAAACAAGATCGATTTTTGATTTTATTTTTATCATTTCGTAAGGTAGAACTTCCGTATGTATGTATTTATTGTGCCAGAGAGGCATATACGTCGGAAGAGAGGAGGATAAGCTGGGAGAGAGGAGTGCTAGGCTTAGAATCCTTCAATGCTTTTGACCGTCATGTCTTGACGAGATTTCCCTAGTTGACTATAAAATGAAGTAGGCAAAATAAAACGTGAATTTGTTTTAATTTTCTGGGGTCTTACAACAAGCAAAACTGTTTTTCAGCAAATTTGTCAATGCGTGGACACACTGTATTATAAAGAAACACAGAGATCGCGTGCGATAAACGTTTGACTAACCCTACAGGTGGAAGTGGAGTTACCTCTTTAATGGGAGTTATCAAAAGAGGATTTCGAATTTGAAGTCTTTTTTGTCCTATCTCCAACCGTTTAGGAGATATGGCGTTTTTTATACTGCCAAAGTGTTATTTGTTTCATAGGGGCAATTCCACCTTATATTAATTAGAAATAACAGAGGTCGCGTGCGATAAGCGTTTGAACCTTTAGGGTTACCTCTTTAAGGATGTTATAAAAAGGGAATTGCGAATTTAGGGCCATTTTTGCCTAAACATTGATTAAATTAATTTTAATTTTAATTTATGGCAATAACAATCATTAGTCAGGTTTGTATCTTACTATACAGTTACCTGATATTAATTAACTATACAACCAGCTTCCAATAATATGCAGATTTAAATAATATTAACTCTCCCTTTCTTATAACAATTTTCAATATTAAACTGTATCACTTTATTTCAGCACTAAAAGAACGCCAACTTCCAATAGAATAATGGATGGAGAAAACTTTCACTCCTTCCCTCTCTTTGAAACCAATTGATGATACGAGGGTGGTTCAAATATAAACCGGAATTTTTGAATAAACGCGCGAAGAAGTTAGTGTCGTTAAAGTGGCTGTACTGGATGTTAGATTGGCCTGTTACAAAGCGTAGAGAACAGCTGGGACCGCGTAATTTCGCTTGTCAGTGTAGTTGTAGCCATGAGTTAGAAGGACGTACCAGTGTCTGTTGCGCAACGCATTATTATTCGTTTTTTGGTCAAAGATAATGTAAAAACCGCGGAAATTTATCGGAAATTGCTCGAGCAGTTCGGGAATGAGTGCCTCTCCAAGACTCAAGTGTATGATTGGTGTTCCGCTTTTCGAAATGGCCGAGAAGTGGTGGCAAACTTGCCACATGCGCGGCGCCCCAAAACAAGCGTTACCGATGAGAACGTCCGCGCTGTAGAAAAACTCATTTTGGGAGACCGACGCATTACTGTACGCGATATGGCTGCACAAGTGGGCATCAGCATAGGCAGTATTGAGCAAATAATTCATGAACGGCTCGGTTACCGCAAAATATCAGCCAGATGGGTGCCAAGACTTTTGAATTTTGACCAGAAATTCACACGCTGGGAAGTTTGCACGCGTCTCCTGCAGCGATATGCAGACGAAGGAGACAATTTATTGCAGCGCATATTCACCACAGACGAGACTTGGGTGCACTACTATACTCCGGAGAGTAAACGCGCGTCTATGGAGTGGAGGAAGCAAGAGGAAGGCGCGCCAGTTAAAGCGAAGGTTACATTGTCAGCGGGAAAGGTGTTGTGTACCGTGTTTTGGGACATGAGAGGAGTAATTGCGGTCGATTTTCTCACTGAACAACGAACTGTGAACGCGCAGTATTATAGTAACCTTCTAAAACACACGGTGAAACCTGCCTACAGATCGAAACGACGCGAGATTCCAATCCGAACTGCGATATTGCTGCAAGACAACGCCAGACCGCATACAGCTCGGCTTACGATGGAAACATTGCACGAATTGGGTTGGGAAACACTGGAACACCCTCCTTATAGTCCCGATTTATCGCCATGCGACTATTATTTATTCGGTCCATGGAAAGAGGCACTTGGCGGACAGCGATTCAAAAGCAATGCGGAGGTAGAATCTTTCGTGCGCGAATGGTTACGTGACAAGCCGAAAGATTTTTACGAAAAAGGTATCCTAAAGCTTCCGGAGAGATGGCAAAAGCGTGTAGAGTGTGACGGAGACTATCTAGAAAAACTGTAAAACATTTCAGCTCTGTAACTTAATAATAAAATTTTTTACAGCAAAATTCCGGTTTATATTTGAACCACCCTCGTACGTTTCTTACCGAGATTGTATCAAGCACGAAGAAAACCTGAAATCTCTTCTCCAATTGGTCTCTCTCTATATAAGAAGTACGAGATCCAAATCTTGTTTTTTTTATTAGCAGCTCAGTCCCATGAATACAATTTATACACCTTATTTGATAAATGCTTCTATTCAAAAAAGGATCCCGCAGAATCTTTATGCATAATGGCTTTCACCAGATTGCTCTGAAACTTTGCTGAAAGATAGATTTCGATTGTATGATTGTTTTACGTGGGGTACCCGTGTGAACATACCCCCACGTTCCCTTCCAGAAGGAAGTGATTGGGATACGCGCAATCAGCGCGCAAGTTGCATAACCGGCAGTACAGCAATTGCTACCAGATCAGCTCACTGGTCGGAGCGAGGTTGCCTATCCACCCTCTACTAGCTATCGCAGGCATAGTACCGGAGCGATTGACTTACGTCACGTGCTCACACGCCGGTACCGAAGTACCTCGTCCAGCAATAGGACTATGCGCTCTTGCAAAGTGGGACCACTGCCCGATCGAATCCAACCTCAATTGTGGCGGGACTTGGTTTTTTAATGGTTTTGCCACCCCGATCTACCAATTTTAGGCTTGGTGGGCCCTCGACAGAGCTTCGTTTAAGTCTAAACGTTATAGACTCCCGGTGTGTACCCGTTTTTGGTGAAGTTGATTGTGAGAGGCTATGTATTCGCTTCAACTCTCCTTAAGTGTAATGGCTTTCAGAGCTTCTCCCAATCACTGTACCCGGCTGCAGTCCGGATCATAGGGTGGTCGGGATAGCTCCTAAGCACATTTACCTGGCGGCTTGCAGTTTCCCATGTGCCTTCGCTATATACGGCGGGATTCCTCACTTCGATTCTCCGATGAGATTGAGATTCAGTCAAACAGCGGGTTCCTTTGGTGACCATAAATGACCTCGGTCAAGCAGCGGGTTCCGTTGGTGACCATAATTGACCTTGGTCAATCAGCGGGTTCCGTTGGTAACCATAAATGTCCTCAGTCAAGCAGCGGGTTCCTTGGTGACCATAAATGACCTTATCCCAGGCGAGATACGAATCCGCCCACACCGGTCTCATCTACCAGGGCTCCCCCTGATCGGTATGAGTTACCGTCGAGAATTCTCACGAATTTCTCTACCACACGCTTAATCTGACAGCTTCATCTGTTGCCCTTTATAGGGATAGGGTAGAAGACAGCCAGTTTTATGGGTGAACGTCGTGTGGTCTCCCGAACACCCAATTTCGATAGATTTCGATGTGCGAATTATCGTACAGCCATTTGAAATTGAATAATGTAAAAATTGTAAAATTCAAACACCTGTAATTTTCTGGACTTTGTGCCCTTGACACTTTTGATCTACACATCGAAAACTATCTCTCAGCAGAGTTTCAGAGCAATCTGGTCAAAGCCATTTTCCATAAAGATTCTGCGGGGTCCTTCCCTTTAAATTTATAGTACTTTGAATTGATATTTTGTTAAATTGCTATTTTACAAATATGCAAGCAAAATACAGAGCATGGAAATGAAATTTCTTCGAGCCATCTTAGAAATAACAAGATTAGGCAGAATTAAGAACGACACCGTGAGGGAAGAATTAAGAGCAGGGCCTGTACTTGTAAGAGTGAAGAAAACCCAGTTGAGGTGGTTTGGACACATGATGCGGATGTAGAATAACAGAGCTATTAAGAAAGTAGGGAACTCAAGAACACAAGAAAAGAAGAAAAGAGGAAGACCGTTGAAAACATGGGATGACAACATTGAAAACATTCTACAAGAAAAAGGGATAACGAAGGAAGCGGCAAAGATACTCGCAATATATATGTAATGTTATTTTACATTTAATAATTAAATTGAATATTTTATAAGTTTATCACCATTACAAAAATTATACTTGTTTAGTTATAATTTAGATTGGAAAAAAGTTGTAGAAGAAATCTTTTACAACTTTTTTGCAATCTAGATTATGCTTATACTTCTCCCTGGAACCCGTTTATTGCAAAACTTGCCTTTTAAGATTTCACTATAAAATTCAATTAATCGTCTTGAAAGATTCTCACCTGTATGAGGTGTTCTTTATTATTAAACATTATTGACGTGAGATCAAATCTCCATGAAAATCAAAATTATTTCTAACCTTATAATTCAAAATATTACGTTAAAAGACATGGAAAAATATCACATAATTTTATAATTTAAAAACTATATTATATTCTGAAAATACCTTTTCAATTAAAATAAATATAAATTAATTATATCTAATTACTTTATATTTATAATACAACAATAATTGCAATGTAATTTGCATGAAATATCTAATAACGTATTTAATTCATCAAATATAAATACCCAACTGCAGTTACTGAAATTATTTTGTTTAATATAAAATTAGAAAATTAAAGAAATTTGTTGTTTAGAATTAAATAAAATCTAACTTGTGATAATAATTTATAAGCGATTCGTTCTTTTGAATATCGCTAGTTTAGTAATAACCAAAATGAGTTAGAGAAATGACGAGTATATAAGATATAAAAAAAGTCTAATTGGAAACTTGTTATTTCATCACCTCCCGAAAAGAAGATTTACAATATCTTTTCCGTTTATTTTCTGCCTATTCGAACTGAAATTCATTCCTCGATTATAAATTCAGTACGCGTTGAGACAACAATAAGGTAAGTATCAAAACATCCGACATCGTCATCTTTTAATAATTCTATAAAAACAAAAAACATCTGACCTACTGAAACAAAAAGCAGAAATAAGGAAAGAGAGAAAACTAATAAAGCCTGTAAGTAAATAAGGCGTCTTCAAGATTAATCAAGAAAAATCTTCTATATAGTAACCCCAAGAAAACACGATTAATTTAGAAAAAAAAAACATAATACGTTATTACTGTTACTTTTATTTACGAATGGACGTCCGTCGCCGACGTCTAGGGCGCCATAACGGCAATATACGGCGTTTATTTTTCCATCTAATAATACTGCCTTGGATCATAATCGTAATCATTCAGGAATGACCAGTTGGATGCGATCGTCAATTTTTATTACATTAATTCTTGACACGGCGAAAATAACGAACAATCTAAAAATAAATGCGTCACCTCGGATTTACACCAAGAGATAATCGACTTGTTGATTTAGCTGTCGCAGATGCCTGCTTTATTAGAAGGATAACAAAAACATCACGCACGCATACATACACAACACCTATCAAATTGTGGCGTGTGTGTCTGTCGCCGGCCCCAATCAAAAATGGAATCTGCGGAAAAGCCTTTCAATTAATGGTGGTGTAATAATTTATAGGTTATCTCCGAAGCGGCGATGGCAGAGGCGAAGAGGAACAAAGAATCCTTCTCTCCTAAAAATATCCTTTTTGTTTTTTTCCGAAGGAATCTTTCTTTCTTTGGGGGATTGTGTACGTCTCCTCACCCCGGTCAATCTGATCCTGATGTGAAAGTAGGTTAAAATTGCCCCGTAATTTCAAAGTACAGGCATTTCTCGGCGGCAATAAAATTCGCCGTATCCGAGAAGGAGATCTAATAGCATCACACGGCCGCTAAATTTCGCATCATCTGTCGAGTGTTTCCTCTAAGGGCCTTCCACTCCTTAATACGTTGTAGTAGTGGTAGTAGTCAACTTCAAAGGAAAACGATATCTCGTCCTTATTTCGCCTCTTTAATTCCTCCCTCACGTTCGATGCTCCCGTCTCTCATTTTCCACTTACCGAATTTCACTTGCTGCTCTGGGAAGGAATCATTGCCGCCACGCGCGAATTTTCATCCCCTATTTACGTTGGCTGTATATCGAGTTCCCTTAATGTTGGATGACTTCATACATATGAATTTTATGCGTCAGTCGCTTAACGTTTTAAGTAGATCCTTCTGAGTTCATTTAGCATTTCAGAACGTTTTATTCTGGTTTAAAGAAGCGACATACAAAAAATAATTAAAACGAACTATCAATTTACAAAGAATATATATTGTAAATAAATAATTCTTGAAAAAAATGATACTGACATATACAGGATGTAAATAAAGACTCAACTTTAAACAAATACAAGAAAATGAGGGCTGGGTTAGGTAATGTTTTCAAAAATTACCTCGTCACCTTAATAACATAAATATTAGCCTTTAAAAAGGCTCCAAGAGTAGTTTTTATAGACTTTCCATTATCGTCAGGTCGGGCTTTTCGGATCATGAGAAAACTGAGACTCTATTTGATGGATTATTTAGTTGGTCTGCGCAAAGTTCCTGCAGGTTTGAGGGCTTACAATATTTTAAATTAACTAACAAAGAAAATAATAGACACTGAAACACTTCCAATAGAAAGCAACTGTTTAAAATAAGAGCTTGCTTGTACTAACAAGCGTTAGTACTAGTAACACGTTAAACACTAGTTTAACGTGATAATTTAGAATTTACGGTAAATATTTTAATGACAGTCTACTATTGGATCATTTACATAATCATAATATTTTATATCTACTAAGATTGTGTTTTTTTCTTTGCTGAATTGATCTTTAGTTAATACTTATTGATGCATTATTTTAATCTAAAATATTATTATACTATCGAATTTATATATAAGAACAAATAGAGAACAATTTAAACAGTTCAAAACAAAAATTGCTAGTCAAATGTTTCGGCTTATGTTGTATTTTTATTTCTAAAAATAAGCTTTTAAAATTAACCTGACAACTTAATTGATGCAAGTGACGTAAAACACCTTTTATCATTTAATTATCAACAAACACACCTACATTTTCCAATAGAAATGATTGAACTGTTAGCTATTCTTGAAATAAACAAAATTATAGCGAAAATTGTTTTACAAACAAATTATAAATTTATTAAAAACGTGCACAAGCAATTTAAGGAGCAAGAAACATTTCTAGATATGAAATATTGTAATTTCGTTCGAGCAACACTGATACTCTAGCAGTAGGTCACATGAAACGTTGCAAAATAAGAAAAGGCACAATTTACCTCCGCTGACGTTATTTGTAGTGTAACATGAATTTCTCCACACATTTCTACTTCCTGTACCTATAAAACCTCAAGTTACCTAATACCATTGAGATCACCCGTAAATGTATCGAATCCTGAAAGTAACGATTTCTGCTTTTCTTTGTCACGAAAATACCACAAATGTCATCTTAAAAAGCACATCATCCAATCTAGTTTGTTGTTTACACTTCGACACATTCAGCAAACCTTTTTCTTTTCTAACTGAGATTAGAAATCGTAAGATTTATTGGCGTTAAAGTGACTCTTTTAAAGGATGATCTTCTATTCTTTCATTAAAACCGTAAGTATTATCTTAGCCCTCGAAAATCGAAACGAACACTTCAAAAATGTAATGATGCACGTCTTCCCCTTGTTTTACAAATGTCAATATAAACAGGCGCGGATTCACGGGGTGCGGGAATGGGGGAAATCCCCCCATAAATTTATAAATAAATATACATAAGATAGAAACAAATAATGTTTGTTTAATTATTATGTATTAAAACAATTATTTTCCCAAAAGCTTCCCCACCAAAACCATTCTCTGGATCCGCCCCTGATATAAACGATAACTGGTAGTAGTAATGTTGAATTTTAAACAAGAAGGGTGTTGTAAGTTTCCTAATGCTATTACCGAATATAAACACTAAATAAGTTTGTACCCCCGTACGATCGCGATGCATGTTGGTTTTGCTTCAAACGGTGTTTTGGTCCATTGTTCCTGTTTTTCTCAGAAATCAGAAAGGTGTAAATTTCTAATAGCAATTCTGGCGATTCGAAAATAATATACAGGGTGTCAGGAGAACGCATTAATTTTAAGGGGCGATAGAAGACATCAAAAGGAACAAAAAAGTCTGAATAAATCCTTTTCTATGTTAATTAGCTTTTGAGTAATTTAGAAAAAGCCATTGCCATATCTGGCAACCTTGCTTAAGTATAATTGCAGCTGGGTCTTGACCTTGTTTTAAAAAATCAAACACACAAACTGATGATGACAGCCGTTGCTTAACAAGAATAAACATCCGAAACAGATTAGTCGGGTGACTAATAGTAGATAGGCAACAAGAGTTCTAGCGCAAAGTCCCATGTTATTTCTTATGAAGGTCCGATTTAGCAAAAAAGATCACAAATCCAAGATGGCGTCGGCTCGCGACTCGAGGTCACCGCGACTCGGTCCGGCGCATAACAACTGTGTAAGATCTTGACATCTACGCGATTTCATGTTAAGACAAGCTTGTAGAGCTATTATAAATACAGCAAGTTAGTGTCTAAATTGTATTGAAATTGTTTATATTATTAACAAAGTGAAAACTGTGTATATTGTTTCTCAGATAGATTAGCATTTACCTGTAGAATTTGTCTGTCAGAACAAGATATCATTAGGTAGGTCATTAACGCAGTTGTGTATCTAGCATGCCATAATATTATAACAACCTTTTTAATAAATAACACAACACGGGATATATGTATTCAAATATGGCCTCCCGTACTGATGAGTCTAGGTGAAGACGAAACAAATTTATCCATGTTAAAACGACAAAATTGAATAAGAAATAATAAATTTATCCGTAATGCATTTTAACAATATACTAGCTATAAACTCGCTTCAAACATAAAAATATTAATTTAGTATCTACAAGCCTAGATACATATATTATTATGATGAATTGGATATAAAATACATCCGTCACAGATCAAGTATAAGAATTTCATAGACAGGCTCCTATAATGATCCAGCTGTTTCATATTTAGAACATTCGCATATTCTGTTAAAACAATAATTTAGCGTAACCCTTCTTTTACTACTGAAAATAAAAATGTCTTTTGCTTCATTAAAGCATATAATAGAAAATAATTCAGCATCTTCTATGGATAATTGAAAGCATTATTACCTGTCCCGATAAAAATTATGAAAGCACCATATAATATTTAACTTTTCATTCTAATCAATTTACAACAGATTTCATAAAAGTATATTACAAGCAGCAAAGGGTAGACCCAAAAAAAAACTCCAGAGGGCTGACTGAACTATTTGATAACAGAATAATGATAACAATTAATAAAACATATAGCTACTGAACACGGCCTATTTGATAAGTTATCTAATTCCCAATAGTTTTCTCTTTCTATTAAAACAATCTGATTAATTTATATATTTAAAAGTATGTAATACATATCAACTCATTTTATTATTTTAATTATGAATGCAGATCATTGATACATAGTAGATGTTTTTAAATATATAATAGAATCATTAATTTTATTTTAACGGAAAAAATATCCATAATAATTCTTCCATAATATCTTCTTGTATATAATAAAACCGTTTAGAGATTTTAACACTTCCAGTAATCAAGCCTTATCCACAATTAGTTTGTAACAGCTGGTACACCATTCATCTTGAAATTTAATATCCTTACATTTAAAAGATCCAACATTTAAAAGTACACAAAAGCAGAATCTATTAGTCATTTCATTTAAATCTACAGCATAATAAACAGCAAGCCTGTTCGCAATCTCTGTTCAATTTTACATCGTACTTTTGAGATGTAACATCTACCCGTTTTCTAGACAATCGAATTTGAACAGATCTATAACACGTTTTCTCATTTAATCATAATTAGGGACGACTTGAGTAGCAAAATAGTAACGATAAAAGCATAATATAAATGTTAAATCATCAAAACCCGTATACTGATCAGGTATAAAAGCGTTCAGCATTCGCGTAGCGCTAGACTATATCCCCTTCGAACCTTTATCTTTTCCCCATCTTTTAAATTCATAAAACGGTTTTAAAATGAGGTTTCTGCATAGCATTTTAAAATATGAACTGAACTGATTTATGTATCGTATTATTTAAATTCCACCTTATTACATCCAGTAACTCGGTAATTTTTCTCAGTTTTCAGCTGTTTTTTCGGCGGTGCGTGTAAACGGAATATAGAACAGTGCGGCAACTGAACGCGTAATACGTACCTCTTTTCGCATCCGTATTTAAACGTCTACAAGAAAAAAAATTTGTCATTCGCAACTCAGCTTATTGATAACCTAAGGGATCTTGCATACAACCCGCAGCTACAAGGTAATGCTCGAGCCATCTCGAATGCTTTAAAACAATGTACCTCGGCTATATGGAGAATCAATAGAGCACTGGAAAAAGAAACATCTATAGGGGTTAAGAATCATCTGTCAACCTGCCTGGGTCAAGCGAGATCATATAGGGAGATTATTAAAACCTTAAAAACTGTAGGTGGAAGCAATAGTCAGCGAAAAGAGACAGCTCGAGATCGCGTAAAGTGGACTGATATGAAATCAGCATTTAAGGGACGCATGCGAACTGCTGTAATAACTAACACCAAGCATATCGAGCCGAAGGCTTTCATGCAGGACTGCTCGACCATTTTTCAGAGACGTATTCTGAATGCGTTGAAGAAAGATGCATCATTAAAAGTGAACACAGCTTTAACAGTTGTGTTCGAAGTAAAAAAAGGTGATACTATTATAGAAGAAGTAATGTATATAAATACCAAAAATGCAGCCATATACCAAGACAGTAATTTAGCCCAATGGTTCAAGATCAATATTCAAGATCCTATCCTTAAGGATCTCGAAGAGTTTCAAGTAAGTATAGAAATTGTAGAAAGTTAGAAATAAACTAACGTACGCATATTTCTTTATCTAGCAAAAAGATAGCGGGTGGACGCTTAAATCAATCGTTAACCTCCAGCTCAATATCAATAAGCATACCCAGCAGCTTGGCTCATCATATTAAATTTGAAGCTCACCATAAAATCACATAATACAGCGAGTGTACATGAGGTCCTCTACCAGTGTCCTAAAAGATTAACGAAGAGATACAAAACTTGTTTAAAAGTGCTTAAAATGTATATAATTTAGATAATTGTTCTCATATTTATCCTGTGTTAATAAAGCTCAACAAACGTTTTATTTTTTTTATTTTATTTTTTGTTTTATTTTGTAAGTTACTACAAGTCTACGGTTAATCAACTTATGCATTGCATTCGATGACCTAGTGCTACAAATTAATCTGATGAAATTCCATCCGGAATATAAAAACAATAGGGCTCGTCCAGGATTCGAACTCGGGACCTCTCACACCCTAAGCGATAATCACACCTTTAGACCAACGAGCCAGTTATATATGGAAATATTTTGCTTCGAGAAGATTAGTATGTTTATCATTACATCTGAATAATATAAAATATAGAACCGATCTTGGTACAAGCATTTTCAAATTTGACATAATGTTTTAGCTAAAATTATAGGTCGCTTTGCCCATATACACAACATTATTAACAGATTTATTTATTGTACGATTTACTTCGAGTAATGCAATTACGTGAGTACCCAGCGTGAAAGTAAATATTGCGATTATGTATTTGTCACGGGTTAAATTCACTTTAGTTGAACGTGTGTACGCAGCCTTAATATAAATAGATATTTTGGTTGCCTAAACTATCGGCGCCGATAATTTCAAAATTTTGTGCCGTTATCATTTCCTTTTATTGATAGTGCGTATTTTGGAATAAACATTTTTCAAGAACGAAACGAATTCTTCTTTGTGTGGGTCGCCTTTGTCGCTGCTGCGGATTGTATTTTTTTGTACATATCCAACGGATTCTCTTCCGGATATAAGCAGCGGTAGAAGCATAATTTGTTCATTGCCGATAATACCGTTTTTGTTTTGGTATTCTATGTTGATAAGAACATTTGTCTGGAATTGCCAGGATTATCGAAACCCCAATTCACTAGTTTGGCCGTTCTCTATCTTTAGGTGAGTAAAAGTTAATTTTCAAGAGATTCGTTGTATTGATGGTCGCTATGATTTTGTAGGCCAAAAAAAAAAAGGAACCGTTTACAAAAAGGAATACTTTATAAAAAAGGAACCGTTTACAAAAAGGAACCTTTTATAAAAAGGAACCGTTTACAAAAAGGTACCCTTACAAAAGGTACGCCATACCGTGGACTCTAACAAGAAGCCAGAGAGGAGATCCCTAGAATTTTCTATCGACCCCGAACTTACGGAGGAAAAAAAAACTAAGGCATCTCTCAACTGAATAAGAAAGCCTCTTCAAATATCCAGGTCAGATCTTTTATATTTGTTCGTCCATCTGTAGACAACGACTACCGGAGTATAGTTAGGACCAGGATACCAATCACGTTTACCTTCTTAAGAGAAATTCATTAATTAACATTAAACTAATTTTATTTAATAATTTTGTTCAAGTTTACTTACCTATTTATTGTTGCTTGTGACAAGTTATCAAGTATTGATAAGATTGATAGTTTGAAGCTATTTCTTTATAGTAATGTGAGTGCAGCATTTCTATTATATTATATAGGGTGTACTTATTGAAATTGAGGACTATTTATTTAAAAAGAACAATTAGTTTGTTCGGTAGTTTTTCTTTTTTTGTTGTAAACATTTTGGGTAACGCATTTAACTTGGGGAAACCGGTTAATCTGTACCATTTATTTTTAAAACTCAACTATAAGATTTACAAGAATAATCTTTCGCAAGGCCCGTCTATTAATGCGTCCGCGAGTGGATCATCTATTTTAATTGCTGGAGTTGTTGGGATACAGATAAGCGCTTGTCTACCCTATAGCCCCTTTCTTTTTTTTATACGAAAATTCTTTAGTGTAGCGACTTCTGAAGCAAGGATTGATTGATGAAGCCTGGTGAATCGATTATTTAATTCATCGGTAATAAGGTAATTCATTGGTAAGATTTTCCCAAGTTAGATCTTTTTGTTTTATTGATTATTATTAATGTTATGGGGCAACAATTATATATTATATTCTTTTATTGGATAATAATATTATTTTGTTTAAACTAACGTATTGGATTGAATACTTAGATGTTTATATTTGAACATTTATACTTATATCATTGGTATGAACTGATTTGTTATAAGATTATTTAGGTGGTAAATTATTATTTATACGTATAAGTTTGGGAATATCCTTATATAATTGACTTTATTGCTTGCTTACGGAGCCTTCCTGCTTCTTTATGGGACTTGTATTCAAATTGTATCTTTGCAATGGGTTTAGTTAAATAAATGCTGTCAATTATTAAATGGTGTATCGAGTTTTATCAGGTTTATTTGGGTATATGTTGCGGATCACAGGAGTCGGTGATCCATAGAAGCATTGCTATTGCTCAGCAGAGGGCAACCACGATTCCTGGCGCCCGGGAGTCCAAATTTGGCCGGTGGACTTCCGAAATCTTACTCACCCCCGAAGCTAGCCCGGAGCAAAATTTAAAAATCACCCAAGTGGGCCATCCTATTCTTAATGCCGTTCATTTACCTTCCACCCGTGATATATTATACAATTTTACAGTGTTGAATAGAATATTTGGCAAAACAAACCTTACAAGGCATTCAATCGGCTGACCGAAGAACAATTTGACAATTAACATCAGTTAACATTCTGAATATACTAAAATTACATGGCGTATATAATAAATTAAAACTTATTATTATAAATTTAAAAAGCGCGACATATTTTTCAAATTCTATTCTCTCTATAAAACAACCCGGCTATTGGAGACATAAATCACTGTAAAATATTATTATTAAAATTAAGAAATGTATTGCTTGTTATAATTCCCGCGCGGAAGGGTATTCTACCCAAAACTCTGCAGGTTCCCCTCTTCTAAAAATATTTAAATTAATCAATCGCTTTATGAAATCCATAGAGAATTATGCAATCTTATTAAATAAGTCTAAAAACAGATTTATACCAGAACGTTTACTGAGGCAGAGAGAGGTTGAGAAATATGAAGCTTTTATAGAATGTATTTCGTTTGTTTTGTCATCATATCAAAAATATCATATTACATATAAATACTATTACAATACGACTATATTACATAGTACAACGAGAAATTAAATATTTACTTATTCTATGATTTTTCTCGCTTTAAGCTCTGTGATGACTGAAATTATTTCGTTTTCGTTTTTGAGACTGCTGCTAAGAGCTTTCTTTACAGCATACAACAGACGAAGTCGGTCCACTAGTTGATCAGGCGTACTCTGACGTATCCAATCCGGTTTCATCTTCTTTTACTTTTTGGGAAGACTGATCCCAAAGTCTGTTATTCTATATAAATTAGGCTTTATTATGTTTTCGTATTTCCAATGTTTAACGCTTATTAGCCGAGCGTTGTGTCTATAGTCTTTCTTATGAGCATTAGTAAGTGATATTATTTTCATATAGTTGTCGATATCTTCCTCTGTTGGATTAGGAGAGCTTATTCGTTTAAGCGTTAGTAAATTAAACAGGCCGGATGTTCCATTGAAAAGTTTGTTTTTAATTAAAATATCTTTTCCCTGAAACTGTACTCGCGAACAACCAAATCGCCACTCATCGATGTCGTTATATAGAGCGTACCTAATTTTGTCTACATTTTTGTTTTCTCCGCTAGCTAATAATGCTCTATAATAGTTAGAGAATTCGTGATAATCTTTTAAGCTAGAATCGCATTCTTCTTCTTCCTCATCAGCAGATGTAACGAGAGATGATTGTTCAAGCTCTGGTGAGGGATTGATAGCAACGGTCTCCGATCGCGATATAACACGATTATCATGAGGTTCTGCTGTATCACAGTGAAAGTAGGCTAATTTCTTAGGTATAGCATTACGAGCGTTTATTATTTCATCATCATTATCATCGTCCTCGCATCTTATTTCTTTATTGGCTTCTATAGCACAGGATTCATTGGTGTGCATACGTTTCAGATTCACGTCTTTAAATATTACATTATTTCTAGGTGGTCTTATTGTCAACAACTATGGTATTATGAACTGTTTTCAAATGACTTCTATAGTTATCGAAACGTGTAAAATACTTTAAACAAATAGAACACTGAACTTTATACCCCCGGTGTATTTTCAAATGACGAGCAAACCCTGATCGTAAAACGCTCATGCAACATATGTCACACTCGCGTCGCCGGTTCATATCGACTAATAATTGATCATGAACTCCTATTTATATAACATGTTCTTCAGGTCACTCTTAATTAACCCTGGCGCTACGTCCATCATCACCCTGTCGATCTACCTTCATCATTAATTAACCCTGGCTAGACGTCCTTCAGCATGAATTCATCATGACACAACACGCCTTCATCATTAATTAACCCTAGCACTACATCTATCATCATCTATCGATCATTCTCCATCCTTAATTAACCCTGGCTAGATGCCCGTTATCTTATCGATCATCTTTAATTCAGCCTTGATATGGTTCAATACTTCGATAAATAGCTGAGAAAAATTGAAAATAGAGATTGATGGAATACCATCAGTACGAGATTCCTGTAATCCAAGATGGCTGCCTACAAATCACAGCGTAGTAGGCGTGGTCCAAGATAGGTTAGGTTAGAACACGTTATGTTTCATTTTAAATTATACATGTATATCACCCTTCTCCCTTCACCCTTCATTTAAATTATACATGTATTCTTCTCCCTTCATCCTTCATTTAAATTATACATGTATATCACCCTCCTCCCTTCATCCTTCATTTAAATTATACATGTATATCACTCTTCTCCCTTCATCCTTCATTTAAATTATACATGCATATCACCCTTCTCCCTTCACCCTTCATCCTTAATCATGCTAGTAAATGAAACATTACATGTTCTAACCTAACCTATCTTGGACCACGCCTACTACGCTGTGATTTGTAGGCAGCCATCTTGGATTACAGGAATCTCGTACTGATGGTATTTGGGGTATAAAAGAAATTTGTATGTGACGCTATTATGTCCACCCTGAATTCCTGCTAATCCTCCTGTACGAGAATCAAGTGCTGGTTCTAAACTAAGTATCCCTGAATGCTTGTAACTGTCATCTGATGACGTCATGCTCTCCATAGCTCTACTGAAGAGATCTATTGTTAAAGTTACTAGATTAGAGAAACAGAAACAGAAACATTATTATTACTCATAACCAGGGTTTCTCAGCTATTTATCGAAGTATTGAACCGTGTCAAGGGTGAATTAAGGATGATCGATAAGATAACGGGCATCTAGCCAGGGTTAATTAAGGATGGAGAATGATCGATAGATGATGATAGACGTAGTGCTAGGGTTAATTAATGATGAAGGCGTGTCGTGCCATTATGAATTCATGTTGAAGAACGTCTAGCCAGGGTTAATTAATGATGAAGGTAGATCGACAGGGTGATGATGGACGTAGCGCCAGGGTTAATTAAGAGTGACCTGAAGAACACGTTATATAAATAGGAGTTCATGATCAATTATTAGTCGATATGAACCGGCGACGCGAGTGTGACATATGTTGCATGAGCGTTTTACGATCAGGGTTTGATCGTCATTTGAAGATACACCAGGGGTATAAACTTTAGTGTTCTATTTGTTTAAAGTATTTTACACGTTTCGATAACTATAGAAGTCATTTGAAAACAGTTCGTAATACCATAGTTGTTGACAATAAGACATCACCTAGAAATAATGTAATATTTAAAGATGTGAATCTGAAACGTATGCACACCAATGAATCCTGTGCTATAGAAGCCAATAAAGAAATAAGATGCGATGACGATGATAATGATGATGAAATAATAAACGCTCGTAATGCTATACCTAAGAAATTAGCCTACTTTCACTGTGATACAGCAGAACCTCATGATAATCGTGTTATATCGCGATCGGAGACCGTTGCTATCAATCCCTCACCAGAGCTTGAACAATCATCTCTCGTTACATCTGCTGATGAGGAAGAAGAAGAATGCGATTCTAGCTTAAAAGATTATCACGAATTCTCTAACTATTATAGAGCATTATTAGCTAGCGGAGAAAACAAAAATGTAGACAAAATTAGGTACGCTCTATATAACGACATCGATGAGTGGCGATTTGGTTGTTCGCGAGTACAGTTTCAGGGAAAAGATATTTTAATTAAAAACAAACTTTTCAATGGAACATCCGGCCTGTTTAATTTACTAACGCTTAAACGAATAAGCTCTCCTAGTCCAACAGAGGAAGATATCGACAACTATATGAAAATAATATCACTTACTAATGCTCATAAGAAAGACTATCGACACAACGCTCGGCTAATAAGCGTTAAACATTGGAAATACGAAAACATAATAAAGCCTAATTTATATAGAATAACAGACTTTGGGATCAGTCTTCCCAAAAAGTAAAAGAAGATGAAACCGGATTGGATACGTCAGAGTACGCCTGATCAACTAGTGGACCGACTTCGTCTGTTGTATGCTGTAAAGAAAGCTCTTAGCAGCAGTCTCAAAAACGAAAACGAAATAATTTCAGTCATCACAGAGCTTAAAGCGAGAAAAATCATAGAATAAGTAAATATTTAATTTCTCTTTGTACTATGTAATATAGTCGTATTGTAATAGTATTTATATGTAATATGATATTTTTGATATGATGACAAAACAAACGAAATACATTCTATAAAAGCTTCATATTTCTCAACCTCTCTCTGCCTCAGTAAACGTTCTGGTATAAATCTGTTTTTAGACTTATTTAATAAGATTGCATAATTCTCTATGGATTTCATAAAGCGATTGATTAATTTAAATTGTAACTGCAAAATTTTTCAATATGTAACTGCACGACCCGTAAACTACTGCATCTGATTTTCCTTTCATAACTCAAAAACAAATTATTTCTCGAAAATTATGTAAGGACCAAATGTATAGTAGCTTAAATTTCTCACAAAAAAGGAAGAATATCTTTTTTCGTAGCTGCAACCGTTTTGCTGCAAGGCAAGGCGTTTTGTGAAAAACAGTCTAAAATAGCTGAACTTTGACTTTAATGCTTAATGGATAACTTCCTTTCATGTAATGTAAAAAAATTAGAGGGTACGTATTTTGAAATTGTATTTTTTTTTCTTACCCATACAAATAAGGACCACCCTAAAGTGCATATTGTATAATTAACGACGAATAAATATGTTATTGTACTTAACTGTTCATTATGTAACCTGGCCTCCGTCTTTCATGTTTTTAAAATAAAGAACCATTTTTAAAAACGTTTTTCGATGTTAAGAAAAGTTAATTCTGAAAGGCTGGTTCTAAAAGTTTTAGTGTGAATACGGGCAGTTAATTGATGATCCATGACTATGAATACTTCGAATACAAGTTTTGTAATTGTTTTTATACAATACTTCCATTAGATTGTTTTAGTAATTTAAACACTATTTCGTTGTTAAGCATCTTATGGACACGGGACCCAAAGGAAGAAACAATTATTAAAAAAACTTTCTCGCGTCGCAATTATTTGTCCCCCACTGAAATTAATTTTGAAATTGAATTGAAGAAAAGAAATTGAAAAATCGTGGAAGTATTGAAAAGTTAACCTTTTGTTAACCATAAGAAGATTTTTCATCCCGAGAACGCGCAAAACAGTGCTTTTTCAGCATTCATTTAGAACGCATACAAAAAATAAAGCCATCAACTAATTAATTACCACCTCCTGAAGTTCGGATTCAACATCCACCAGAAAATTTATATGAATCTATTGGGTTGCATTGAAAATATTAATTTATGTAAGATAATTTTCTTCAATTTTGTTATGTATTCATTCCTATCAACGATTGTCTCCGTGATTTCTTTCTCGACAAAGCATTTTTCGTTTTGCTGTAGGTAAAAATGTACTTCCTGATTATATACAGTAAAAAACTAGTCAGATCTAACTAGAAAAAAAGCTTTTATTACTTAAATAATTCATCTTTACTAAATATTAACATGGTTTCTTTTAAGAAAAACTCTTACATTATACGCTGCTATAACAAATCTACAACAAAAAAAGCTAAATCAAGTTAACAACATGAATCTGATTTAAAACAGTGTGACAGTACACTATTTATTATACCCTAATAAACTTTATGACGATCGTCTTCAGTCGTCTTTTACAACCTACTATAAGGGGAAGCAAATGGGTATTGCTTGTTTCATTATGGAGCTATACCAGTTTCGAAAAACGCTGAGCTTTACCTTCTAACAGTTTTACTTATCGCTTAATCACCGCTTGCCGTTGAATTGTTTTAGTTCTAGAATGTACTAAGAAGGAACTGAAAAACAGTTGCAATAATTTTAAAAGACACATCGCGTTGTAGAATGTTATAATAAAAACATAAACTGCAATATAAAAGTTTAATTTCTTTTGTCGTAGGGGTAGTAAAACGTCGACGCAAGTTTCTGTTATATTTAATTACAAAGTTTAACTGTCGAAAAAATTGTCAAGTACAGTTGGGGCTGAAAAATTTTTAACGGTAATTTATCAAGTTTTTTGATGTTCACATCGTATGAAGCTGGCTTGTATGTTATTTATGACATATCAAATGAATAAAAGTGACGTTTCTTATGAAAATTTGAAAGTCGAGATTACGCAGTCGAAATAGACCGTTGAAGATTTTTCGGCCGCAACTGTACATTTAACATTTAACTAATTGTATTTATTTATTTCATGATTATGGAGTTTCACCAAGTTAAACGAGAATCAATAAAGGGTAATAATCGATAAGCTTTAAACAAATAAATTTAAATTAATTCCAAATTTGCGCAATTGTAGCATTAGCTACATCTAGGAAGGACTTAACGCATGGCATGAGAATCTCCAAATTCTCCCATAAAATCTTAATGGCACTGATATGGAAGTGTCATGTCATAGCGCTAAATATATTATTTGTTTTTGGTAATAAAGAATTTTGCTGTGACTCTTAATTATGGTCTTATCATTTATGTGTGTTTTGAAAACAATTTAATAATTGGAGGATCCAACGATAGTGGTAGGTGCAAATACGTTTTGAGCTTAATAGTCACGGTTGGCGTTGGATTCAAATCAATTACAGCTAGTGAACTCTTTAAAAGCACCTTATGTGAAAACCTTCACCTCTCGACGAGGTAGCTGGCAGCCGACACAATTAGCGTTAACGTATAAATTTCACTTTAAATATCTGAAATACTTAACTCGCATCGCTATCCATGATTTTAGAACGTCGTTCTTGCTCACTTCATGCAGAAAAGTTCAAATCATGGTCTTCAGAAATACCGGATCCAATAAAAATATTATAAAAGTTTAACTTTTTTCGTTAATGATTCACATAAAAATACTTTTGGAAGATTTCGATATATTGTTTAGCAGATATTTCCGATTCAAGAGTTTATTGCGTTCAAAAATAGAGTACATGTATTGTAAATTTTATTTATATTTTAATTTTTTCTTTGTGGTAGTATTGTCAAACTGGTAAATATATTGTAGTGGGTACTTCTTATAAACGCAGAAAATAAATATTTAAGAACTTGAGAGTCCCAAAGAAAAACTTTATCAAACAAAAATTAGATTTATTTCTTATTAGGATTTAATATTAACTTCTAGATGTTTTACGTATTAAAATATCTCTATATTAGTTACAAAAATTGTAATTCAGAGATTTATTATATTCTGTGGCCGAAGGTTTTTTAAAAGCTTTTATTTATTTAATATAATAAAACAAATTTATATATTTCGTTTGCAGTCGTACAATATAATTATTATTTATAATCAAGAGAAAACTTCATCTCCTTTTTACATTTATGATACAAATGTATTATAATATTACTTTGTCAGTAATTATTTAAACGAGTAAGACGAGTTTAAGTAATTAGATTTGAATTAATACACTTAACAGAACAATTTTGGAATTCACATTTAAATGACATTAAACAAAACAATTAATTAAGACTCGAATGAGTCTTTATGTTTTACTAGTAAGACAATTTTTAAGTCTACACCTAGATTAATACTCACTATGGTAAAGACTTATTAAAGATTAATTAAACTCACCAAAGATTGTTAACGGCTGGATAAACACTGATGATAAAGACTGAAGACTTAAGATTAAAATAGAGGTATTTATACAGTGATACAATATTATCTGCCTACACAATTCTCATGGTCATGAGAGAGTTAATACTAAAGCAGTTCTCATGAAGATAACAGATAGACTTATCAGAAAATGTAATTTGATATCGTGTGCTCACAATCCTAAACAATTCTAATATAATATGATCTTATCTATAGTGGGATCATAAGGTACGTTACTTCAGTAAGTTATGAAAGAGCAATATTATCTATTTACAAATTATTATATTTAATACCAAAGTGTCAATAGTTATAACAAATTAAAGTTTAAAATAAATTTTCTTAATGTTCAAAGATTGTCGGCATTCTTGCATAATTTTAGTTTTAGTCCTGTTGGCATTTGAACCATTGTTGGCACCCTACCGTGAAATATTGCTTTGTAAACTTTATCGAATTATTTATACTCATTTGTTCAAACGATATTTTTTATAGTTTATATAAAGTTTTTATGCTCGTACACTTCTTTCAAATAAATATCACTAAAGTATTAAAATGTTTATTAAATTAATTTAATTGTTTTTATTAACTCCATGATAAAAACTTGATTCCTTCTATATGCAATTTATTTTGTTATGGTTGCCCAGGGAAACTGGATTTAATTATGAAATGAGGCAAAAACGCATCTTTTACATTTAAATAATTATTTACAATCCTATTATATTACTAACATCAGTCATTAACTAATATAAAAGTAACTAATGTAAAACTAATAAAATTATCTTTTTACAAAAATTAATATCTTTAAAGGCTAGAAATACAGATAATTCAATGAGTAAATCATTATTATGTATGCTTCTAACTGACTAGAAACTTCTATAAACTTATGTCATCTTAGATGAAAAACATCAATCTAGCTATAAACCCAGTACAATATGTATATCTATAAGTTAGTTAAAAGATCATTTAGGGTTATTTAATTGGATCTACATACATTCCTAAGGTACAACTAATGCGAACTAGATATAGAATCTTTAATACCCTGTATTTCCGAACCGAAGTCCTTGGACCATATGTTTATGTAAACCTAGTCTCCTAGAATGAGCTCAGGTATCACCTTTTGAAAGTACAGTCAGTACCTTGGAAGGCTTTCTTTGAAAAACTTAACGTTAAAAATGGTGCGAACTTTGAAAAACAATATTTGCTATACAGGGTGTGTCACGATGAGTTTTCGTCAGAAGAATACGGGGAACCAATAGGAGTTGCGATTTGAAATTTTGCAGGTAATGGTTTTGGGTTACGTGGGTTACGAATCGGTTAATTTTAGAGGCATAGTTTATTAAACAATTTAGTTTTTAAATTGCCTCAGGAATACACATCAATAATAAAAATTGGGGTGTTTCATTTAAAATAAAGAAGTTGACATCTATTCCCGGTATAACCGAAAGTAACATAAATCTGAGATTGTTTAAAAACAAAAGCACGTAACCCAAAACCATTACTTGCAAAATTTCAAATCGCAACTCCTATTGGTCCCCCGTATTCTTCTAACGAAAACTCGTCGTGACACACCCTGTATAGCTAAAATATTTACATAAATGTAGTTACGTAAGTATGTAGTACAGCATTAATATCGACAACCTACACTCCGTTGCCTAAGTGAATAGTTAGAATGAAATACATGGATCCGAGTAAATTAAGGTGTTTTGAGGGTACACGTTCTATGTGGTTGCGTGCGTATGCGATCGCGTAAATCCTAAGTTGGCACCACCACTTTGTGAATTGAATGGCGTGTATAGCTTTAATAGGGCATAGTAATTAGTGAAAACTTGGATTCCTATTTCACACATATTATCCTTCCTGATGTATTACTACCAGCGTGCACACGCATCAAAATAAATCTTCCGCCTTGAACTTCCCTGCTAATTTGATAGATAACGTTTTCTAGCATATACAGGGTGTAGTATCGGTTTTCTTACATAGGAGAATAGCATGTAAAAATCACAATTTCTCAAACATTGGCTACCCTAATTATTTTATAGGAAAAGTCACTTTAGCAAAGTTGTAGATCTTAATGAATACTGTTCAAAACACCCCACTTTAGCATTCTGTGTTAAATAGTTTCCAAGTTATAAGCGATTTTCTGGTATAGGAAATTAACCGTGTAAATGGGAAAATCGTTAATAACAATTACCAGGTTGAATTTAGGCATTAGGTGTAAATGCAAGAATTATTAAGCACAGTTTCATGGAACAGAATCACTCATCAGAAAGTTACGATTGCTACTGGTGTGGAAGAAATATATGAGAATTATGAGAAAAAGCTTATTTTTATAAAATATTGTTAGTCATGATCAAATTAATCTCAAGAATCTTTCTCTTTTGTCTCTTTTGAATCTCTTTTGTATTACCAATTTAAAATGTTCAATGCAAAAAGAATGATACTATATTGAGATGTCTAGATTTCATCTCATTGAAAATTCATTAGACGATTCGATCGTAAACGCATAAAAATAATTATTTCATGCAATAAAATATAATAAAGGATAGACATGCTAGGATGTTAGGTCTATTAAATCTAAAGGCTACATATTAGGTCACAGATAGATTTATCAATTTTTAAAATAGAAATCAAGAAGGATAAAATCTAATGCAAACATAACCTCAATTTTGATATATAAAAAGGTCTGATTTCTAAAAAGGATATCAATCATTTAGATTGTTTCATGATAATACATGTTTATGCAACCCAAGTCACATATTAGGATGGTTTTTCCATTTGTCTGGAAGATTTAATTTTCCTGGTTAAATTTAGGGTTTACGATCATTAACGTAGGAAGATTTTTCCTGTTTTCCATGAGACTGACTCAGTTTCGGGTTGATATTTAACTAAAAATATGTAAATTAGGTCAATCTTGTAATGACTAATCTAGCACAATAAAATTACAAACTCTTATATAATAATCCAGAGTATTTATTATAATGAAGGTTTCGGCTCTGCTGATATGCTTCGAGTTTTGCAAATATTGATTCTTATACAACTTTTCTCACCATTGTTTCAATGCAAACACTTGGAGAACTGTATGCTGAACAATTTGACTATAATTTGACTTCATTTAAGTTGATTTGAAAATGTATTTTGTATAAAGCATCGTTGGGTTTATCTGATCGTAGAGAGGAATCTTAATTTGTGTTTTTCTTCTATTGTAAAGATGTCCTTGTGTAAATTTTATATGTATCAGTTACATTGTGTAATTATGTATTCTTTTTGTAAAGGATGAAGCTGGATTTATTGAGTTTTGTGTATAATTAAGCTATAATGAGATTTGTTCATCGTCAATCGTTTTTGTCAATTATCTTAGTTATGGTAGACTTTGAAATATGAGTGTCTTATATTATTTCAATCGTTATTTTGTCAGCTACAATCCTATCTTTGTAGAATTAAGATCTGTGGTAATTATTATCAGCTGTGTCGTAATAGTGACGTCACGAAAAACTTTCGCGAGGCGGTTGGTTGGACAAATTGACATAATCTTCATTTGTTTCGCCAAATCATATATAAATCCCAGCTAAAATTAACAAATTCAGTCGATCAAAAGCACTTGGAGAATCCATGCTCGGCTCGAGACCCAAAATCTGTAAATTAAGTGAGGTTAAAAGTGTTGACCGAAAATTCAACTAAGTCTGAAGAATTTACCTGAACATTTTAAAATAAATAAGATTTATTCTTTATTCAACAATTATATGGAAGTGTGAACGAGTTATTTTAAAATAAATTCAAGAAGATTTATTTCTATTATCGTACTGAATAATCGATGAATTTACATTAATAAAATCATCTGACAGATTTGAATGCAGTAGTACCAATTTTAATTAATAGTGGAGTAAAAGAGATAAAGTACATCAAGATCCATTTACTTTATATACAAGGTTGGTCAAAATAAAAGTTTTTGATTTAATTTTTCAATAACAAAAATTATAAAGACAATCTGAATAATTCATTTTCTAACCTTAAAGGTTTTTAAATAATTAAATTCTTATGAATAAAACAAATTAAATTTCTCTATTAAAATTTAATTATCATAAATTAAATTTATTTGAACATCTGTAAATATTTTTATTTGATTACATTGATTGATGTTAGTTTGCTCAAGTGGAGAACTGTTATAGCCCTATGTCAGGTTATTAACGACTAATTAACACACTTGAGCAAGCTCAGGATAGAATTTCCTATTTTACTTTATTATTTTGTTTGAAATAATTTTCTTTTTATTTTTCTTTGAATTTGATTTGTTTTTATTTCCATTAATAAAACTAGTGAGAATTGCCATGACTAACAAAAACAACCGTATACTTAATAAACTAATTTATTTTTGAAAACTAATGTTGACGTAACACTAACATAGTTGTCATAAAAACTAAAAGTCCTAAAATTTTTCGTTAAAAAAATTGTTGCTAAAAATGTTTAAAAATACAAAATTTTTCATTTTTCAAAAATTTACCGAAATTTTCGGTGGTCATTTTGACCACTTTCCTGAAGAGATACAAAAAAATGTTTCAACCAAAAGTTTCTTAGAATTTGATGTACTATAAGATTCCAAAAAGTTCAACAGGGAAAAAGGCGACAGACAGACCGACAGACGGACAGACAGACAGACATACTTCACGAATTCAGAGACGAACTTTCGTCGATAAAGACTGTGTTTTTAAATTTATCTGTGTTCATCTGATGTGTATATGTACAAGCATCCATTTCTTTTTCTTTTCATATTTAGAATTCAGCTTGCTGTTGTCCAGTTGTTTTTCTTTTCTTCCAGATATAAGAATCAATAAGATTTTATTATTTCAACTATTTCATGCTCTATCGCATTAAACCTGAGTTAGCCGATTGGGAAAAGGAAAAATATTGGGGTGTATTTTATTTTATTAGGGTTCACCGTAGATATTTTATGGGTTATCCTGATTGTGCCGCAGAGTAAATATCATCTCAATATACTATGTATAAGAAAAAAAATCTTATTATGGGGTTACACTATTATTATTAGCAGCATATTATTTAACAATTATAGTAATCTAACAATAACTTTGTGGTATTGTAGTTCACTTTAATAAATTACTCAACCATGTTTTAGTGAATCAATAGTTAATAATTGAATAGTTTAAATGACAAATCTGGCAGCAATTCTCTAGAGCAAATTGACAACTGTTGTCCTGGCTAATAAAATTTTATAAAAATAAATTTCTTGGCGAATTCTTCCACACTTATAGCAATCGTAACTTTCTGATAAGTGATTCTCTTCCATGAAACGTGCTTAATAATTCTTGCGTTTACCTAATGTCTAAATTCAACGTAGTAAATGTTATTAGGGAATTTCCCATTTACAATGTTAATTTCCTGTACCAGAAAATTATTTGTATCTTGGAAACTGTTTAACACAGAATGCTAAAGTGGGGGTGTTTTAACCAATAAAATCTACTTTTCTATAGTGACTTTTCCTATAAAATAATTAGAGCAGCCAATATTTGAGAAATTGTGTTCTTACATGCTATTCGCCTATGTAACAAAACCGATAATGCACCCTTTATAACAATCCAAATTTTCCTTTTCTAAATATTCACTTTTCCGCAAGATTCATTTCTATGCTGCAGATGCTACATATTACCCTAGACGAATTTACTAACTCAATTTCCCTTTTTTGGGCGATCCACTCGACATTTACAAATATATTAAAGGATAACATTCTAAAGGAAATTGATTTTCTTTAAAAATTGTCTCTCATAAAGTCGTGCCTTACATTTTGAAGACGCTTATTAACCTTTTTTTCCTTTCGAAAAGTATTTTCCGCATTGATAAGAATTATAATTAAAAATCAAACATCTTCAGATCTTTTCATTGAAGCTTGCTAAATCATGAAAAAAATCCAAATTTCAGAATTCAATTTTAATCGGAGTGTGCTTGAAATATAATATGTCACATATCTGAATGTTATTTAAGAGCTTATTAAATATTTCTTGTAGTTATATTTGCCTTTCTGATATACACATCAATTGATAAAGCCGACATTTATAAGAGTGTAAAAAAATTGATCAAGCCAAAGTGTAACTTTAAAAAATAAGCTTAATCTTATATTTAATTACAAAAATAAACATCCTGAAAAATCTAATTATGCCAAAAGGGTGTTCCATTTGAAAACACAAAGTTGCCCAATCCCCGAAAATACGCTGTGTCATTTCCGATTAAACAGGAAGTTAGAAAAAATACAGATATTCAGAAAAGCTTAAAACAAAATAAGAATACTAGTGAACACCGCATTTCATTATCTCTATTAGTTCAAAAGTTACATAGGTTTATAAATACGGCAAAATATAATGGGGACACCCGGTATAATTTCACATAATTCACACAAAAGCAAAACAACATAATTACCTGTGCTAATCAAAACAAAAATAAAAAATATACACAAAAAATGACGTTACCGAGGCTGTATGTGTTAAAAATCCATAAACCGACGTATGCATTTTTCCTGCCTTTCATGCTCTGTAACTCCGAAACTATTAATTTTACAGCTTCGTGGCCAGGGAGACTTTTGATCGGGATGATATAAACTACAACATATCAAAATCTCAGCCAATTTGACCGGGATCCAATTTCCATAAGAAACGTGCGGGGTCCTTTAGAAACTATAGGAATAACTTTTATTGACTTTGATTTCTGAACTGATTAACCTTGAATCAGATATAACTTACTATTTTTAATTCAAAAATCTCTATTTTTAAACTTTATTATAAATTTTGATAGTCAATTGACTAGACGTTCCGCATAAGAAAAAGCAAATACCTAACAGAGAGAAAATCTAAAAACAAAAAATTATTTAAAATACACTTTCTAAATTTTTATTCAAAATGTGTTACTTTAACTTAACACTTTTTACTTCGATTTTAGGAATTTGTGTATTTGTATAAAAAAAACAATGAATCTAAACAAATAATTACTTTTAGATTTTATATTGTTACGTGCTAATTTCGTAGCACCCTGTATAGCTATGCTTTTGTGTTATATTGTATAGCGTTAGGGATTTTCGCATGCTCTCCCTTTTTAGTTGCCATTTTGATTTTGAAGTAGTAAATTCCTGTTGATAAGTGGACTTACACTTCGTCCGTTCGATCGTGAAGCTACTTCTTTAAAAGAATGTTTAAGTGTCATCGCCATTAAATTGATTTTCCCCTTAGATTGTGAAATGGGAATTGCATTTGTGCAGATTTATAATTAATTTTTGGTGATGATTGCTCACGTACAGTTACTTGGTTGCTGGTTATCCTCTTGGATCACGCTATGTTCAATCCGGTTGGTGGCTTTCCTCTTCAGATTGAAAGAACACACACATGTATCGTGAGTCACTTATATTTATAGTTTTTCCCTAGTGTGCATGTACAATTTAGATCATGTTTCTATTTCAGTTTACCATCAGTTTACTTTGTTAGGAATGCTTGCGAGTGTGTAAGCGCATAACTGTGCTTCGTAAAGGTTAAACGACTAACTACTAGGGTTAATGATTGTGCAATCTGATTGGTACCTATAGCCGCGTTAATTTACTGTGCCCTTCTGATTACATTTTTTGAGACTGGAGTTTTAGTCAGACTTAGAGTAATTAGCCCCGCTCGCATGAATTCTCACCCCGTGCAAATGTATATAAAAATTAATAACTTGCATATAATTTTTGCCAAGCCTATTTCACCATGATTAAAAATATTACACTTAAATAATTTAACCGTTAATTTGTTTTAATTGATAATAAAGCACTGTGTATTCTATCTGAAGACTTATTATTTATATGAGTGTTATTTGTCCAGCTGTCCTAGTATTATCATTGATAATTAATAATGTAAAATTTAAATCTTTGTGACGGATTACATGTTAAATTCACCAAAACTATATTATACAATGACAGAACTTTAAAAGACCTTCCTCAGGCGACTGCAGGTAGACACGTGGTAACCCGACCTTTTTATTGTTAGTCCCGATGAATCTACCGGTGCAAATTACATATAACCCTTATTTCCATACATTAATTAACTTTTAATAATTAAACTACATATATATTTTAAGCAGAGATATATCTTCCCATTTTAATACATATTTTCATGATTTTTGACATACAATAGAAAGTATGCACCCCAGGTATTTCTTTTCAACGTGGTGTTAGATGGGTTGCATAACCTCAAGGGAAAAAATAATTAATTTTAATATGTTTTTTTATGAAGCCAAAGAAAAGGTTTTAACTTAATAAACATGACTCCAGATCACACTAGGCAGTAAAACGATGAATCTTAAAGTTATTTTCTTACAATCTTGACAATTTTTCATTGTTCAGTTAACGATGTGAAATCGTTACCTAAATAAGTGAGTAAAATGGAGTTGAGGCCATTTGAAGGCATGTTTTGACCAAAAACAAACAAGGTGCATGGTAGTGATCATGTATGCAGGTATTTGCTACCTTACCTGATTTATTTGTATAAAAAAATTATGTTTCAAGTTAACGAGATAGTGATATCGTTAAATCTTCTTCTTTAGATTATACAGCTTGTGGGTAATATGCATTATTGCTGTTTTGTCAAGAAGTTTTTTAAGCACAATTTTCAAACACATTTTAATGTTCGGGTTGTTTTTTATAGAAGATATCATTGAAATAAAATGCAAGTTTGTACGTTTTGCCATAGCAATCTAAAATTAGGTAATGTAGTTACTATTTTGATGTTAATGATATCTAAAAATAATTAAATAATGTTTCTTAGGATGTAAGGTTAGATCTTGTCAAGATAGGAAGATGTAAATAAGTAAATTTAGGTAATTAAGTTAATTTTAGTTATCTGATTGTTTTGGTTGACTTTTTCTAGTGATCTTATTGTTTTTATGTCAATACAAGTGACATATATCATTGAAAAGGGAATTTTTACCTATATATGTATTGAATTTGTTTAAAGAATAATTAATAGTTATAAACAATTATGTGGTTATGTTGTATTTAGTTTTAAAAATTGTTTTGTGTTTCACCAAAAACTTCACTAAAACCCTCGTTTGTTTCAAAAAGGGTATAAAAAGAGCGACCAATTTAGTAACAGTTATTTTAGATCTTTCAAATAGTGAGTTCTAATAATAATTACATTTAATTGATATAATAATCAGTGTAGTGAATTTATTTGTGGAATAATATTTATTTACGAGAAGGAAATTTTATTGGGATAATGGTTACTTTTAACCTTCGTTATAATTTGAATGTTGGAAGGGAATTTTTAAAAAATTGAATCATTAAATGGACTTACCATATTTCAAGCAAGCAGTTGGATTTTAATTTTATTTATTAATACCATTGATTTGGACATTATTTAAAAGGGAGATATATAGTTGGTTTTCCACCATTTTAGTATTTAAGACATATGAAACATAGAGGCTTGGTGTTTTGTAACAATGACAGTTGGCAAGCTATTGGCGCCAAATAGTAGTTTGATTTAAAAATTTAAGGTATTTATTTAATTTTAAATAAAAATTTAGCAATTAAAATTATGATAATACCAGAAATATTACTCCCCTGATAAAAGGCATTATACTATCTTGGGATTGATTTTTAATTTGTTTAATTTATTTCAGTTTCTTTTATATTTTAATTTTTTAAGTTCTTTTTTGTGTTCAATGTTAAATAAATTTTTGTCATTTCAAATTTAAAGTGAATTTGGTTTATATTTCTTTTGTGTACTTTAATTGTGTTCCTAGATCTATATTTATTTAGTGCCCTATTCAAGCGACCCACCTTAAAGCCACGTGCGGTGGAGATTTTGTTGCCTCACCACGTTTATAATTAACCGGAGCAATTTTTTTAAGAGTAAAGGTAGGTGGTTTATATTTTGTACATATCATCGCTGTGCTTCTACAAAAGTCTGTTGCTGTATTGTTTGAACTATCATAAATCAATTTATTGTTGTCAATAACAATAATAAAAACTGGATGCCTGAACCTGGAGCCAATTATAGCATTTTATTGTAATTTATTCTAATTACATTCCATAATATATTGTAGTTTATTGTAATTATCTTCCACTTAATGAAAAGGTTATTTTATTAAGTCACTTCTAGCGTACCAAAGGTTTGTTCGCTATAACGAATCATTTCAGAACGTTTGGAAGTCAAACTAAGCACTACATAAAACAAAAAACTCTCATCCGGTCACACCATGGAAGCACAAATTATAAATACAGCATCGAGCTGCAACCTTGTCAGAGTTAATACAACATCGAAGCAGCAATACACTTAACCATCGAGCAACGAAAGTGTAGTTTGTGTCATTTTAATACTGTAGAAGTTAGATTTGTCGACTTAGACGAATTTGTGTATTTTACCAATAATATTTTAAACTATATAATTCGCATTCCGGAGAGCTATTATAACAGCTATCATTGTTTACCGTTTAAGAATAATTCCCAAAATATTTATTAGTTGTAAGTAATATCATAGCTAACATATAAACAGAGAGGTCGACCTACAGAGAGCAAGTAGGATTATTAACAAGTTACAACAAGATTCGACGTATCTGTCTGTGATCGAATACTATATCTGAACACGTGATAATCATATAAAATTAATTATGTAACTCTCGGATATTTATTCATTTAGAAAATTATTGGCTTTAATGTTAAAACCAGTTGTTTATATAAAAAATAAGTTCGTGAAAACACTTTCACACAATGAATAAACTGCATTTGTATTTCTTGCCTCATGCCAAAGAGATTAATGACAGACCGTATACTGCAAGTAAAGACGTGCGACCAATAATAAATACCTACATACCAAAAACACATGAAGTTTTTTTCGGCACTAAAATTTAAGCAAGTAAGGAAATGATTGTATAGATTTGTATATATTCTTTCTTTTAAATAAATATTTGTATACATTTTTGCATATAAAAAATGTTTTGTATATAGTCTATTACACCATTTACATGAAATTTTTTAAAATAAATAATTGTATATATCTGTATATATTTTTTCTTACATATTTATGTAATAATAAAGCTCCATAAAATGTTTTTATTGTTTTTTATTTTTATTATTTACACATTATTATTTGTCATACTACAATTCTAGCACATATACATATAAACTCAACCTATGTATTGAGATGTTCTTTATAAAATTGCCACACGCTCGGGCTAGCATAAACTATGCAATGTTATATGAAATAAATAAATAATAATTATGATTTTATTCAAAATACCCCACGTTGCAGAACAATAATAAACTTTTGAGATAAAATGATGACACTATGGATATCTAACCTGATTTGGCTAGCTTTAATGAAAATTAAAAATAACCCAATAGCTTTTCTCCTTCCCAATAGGCTGACTCAGGTATAATTCGACTAAGCATGAAAAAAATATATTGATCTTATTAATTCCTGTACCTGGAAAGAAAACTTGCTACAAGAAAACTTTCCACACCTGGAATGCTGCATCTTGACGAGAAATAATCTTTAACTCTGTATATAAAATTTGATACTTGCGTCACATAAGAATACTAAAAACAATTATTTAAAATTATAAAAACATAGGTTTTATTTATTCAAAATAAGATTACTAGAAAGAAAACATATACATTCTAACACACAATTTTATGAAGAAAAACTTTCTTTAATTTACGTAAATGAATTGTTAGTTTGTGAATGATATAACATAGGTATCGCCACAGGTTTCGTTTAAATAAACTAATGTCAAACGATTCTAAAAAGAATTTAAAATTAAAAAACAAAGAAATGTGTTCTTTGAAGAACTTAACAAATGATAACAAATTTATTTAAATTATATTCAACTTGTTAATGTTTCTGATCAGAGAACAAAATCTTAAATTCGACGCACCTTGTATTTTGTAATAATCCAAATAAGTATCGCACATTTTTTCAAACTTTCCCGCTGTACATAAACGGTAAAAACACACGTATAATCTATATAAGGTTTCAGCATTTCGATTATACCTTAGTTAGCATTTACGAAGTATTGAAGCCGTCCTTTTCAAATTCCAAAGTTTGAAATCAGATTTGAAATCAGCGACTTCAAAACTCTCAGATTAAAGGTTTTAGCCTTTCGATTATACCTTAGTTAGCATTTACGAAGTATTGAAGCCGTCCTTTTGAAATTCCAAAGTTTGAAATCAGATTTGAAATCAGCGACTTCAAAACTCTCAGATTAAAGGTTTCAGCCTTTCGATTATACCTTAGTTACCATTTGCGAAGTATTGAAGCCGTCCTTTTGAAATTCCAAATTTTGAAATCAGATTTGAAATCAGCGACTTCAAAGCTCTCAGATTAAAGGTTTCAGTCTTTCGATTATACCTTAGTTAGCATTTAGGAGGTATTGAAGCCGTCCTTTTGAAATTCCAAATTTTGAAATCAGATTTGAATTCAGCGACTTCAGAAAACCTCAGGTTATAGGTTTTGGCAATTTAATTATACTTGAGTTAGTATTGACGAAATATCGAAGCCGTTCTTTTGAAGTTCCAAATTTTGAAATCAGCGACTTTAAAATCCCCCAGACTACAGGTTTTAGCAATTTACTTATACTTAAGTTAGTATTGACGAAATATTGAAGAAGTCCTTTTGAAGTTCCAAATTTTGAAATAGATTTGAAATCAGCGACCTAAAAAACCGTTAGATAATAGGTTTTGACAATTTAATTATACTTTAGTTAGTATTGACGAAATATTGAAGCCGTCCTTTTGAAATTCCAAATTTTGAAATCAGATTTGAAATTAGCGACTTCAAAACTCAGATTAAAGGTTTCAGCCTTTCTATTATACCTTAGTTAGCATTTACGAAGTATTGAAGCCGTCCTTTTGAAATTCCAAATTTTGTAATCAGATTTGAAATTAGCGTCTTCAAAACTCAGATTAAAGGTTTCAGACTTTCGATTATACCTTAGTTAGCATTTACGAAGTATTGAAGCCGTCCTTTTGAAATTCCAAATTTTGAAATCAGATTTGAAATCAGCGACTTCAAAACTCGCAGATTAATGGTTCTGCCGTTCGATTACACCTTAGTTAGTATTTACGAAGTATTGAAGCCGTCCTTTTCAAATTCCAAATTTTGAAATCAGATTTGAAATAAGCGACTTCAAAACTCGCAGATTAAAGGTTTCAGCCTTTCGATTATACCTTAGTTTGCATTTACGAAGTATTGAAGCCGTCCTTTTGAAATTCCTAATTTTGAAATCAGATTTGAAATAAGCGACTTCAAAACTCTCAGATTAAAGGTTTCAGCATTTCGATTATACCTTAGTTTGCATTTACGAAGTATTGAAGCCGTCCTTTTGAAATTCCAAATTTTGAAATCAGATTTGAAATCAGCGACTTCAAAGCTCTCAGATTAAAGGTTTCAGTCTTTCGATTATACCTTAGTTAGCATTTAGGAGGTATTGAAGCCGTCCTTTTGAAATTCCAAATTTTGAAATCAGATTTGAATTCAGCGACTTCAGAAAACCTCAGGTTATAGGTTTTGGCAATTTAATTATACTTGAGTTAGTATTGACGAAATATCGAAGCCGTTCTTTTGAAGTTCCAAATTTTGAAATCAGCGACTTTAAAATCCCCCAGACTACAGGTTTTAGCAATTTACTTATACTTAAGTTAGTATTGACGAAATATTGAAGAAGTCCTTTTGAAGTTCCAAATTTTGAAATAGATTTGAAATCAGCGACCTAAAAAACCGTTAGATAATAGGTTTTGACAATTTAATTATACTTTAGTTAGTATTGACGAAATATTGAAGCCGTCCTTTTGAAATTCCAAATTTTGAAATCAGATTTGAAATTAGCGACTTCAAAACTCAGATTAAAGGTTTCAGCCTTTCTATTATACCTTAGTTAGCATTTACGAAGTATTGAAGCCGTCCTTTTGAAATTCCAAATTTTGTAATCAGATTTGAAATTAGCGTCTTCAAAACTCAGATTAAAGGTTTCAGACTTTCGATTATACCTTAGTTAGCATTTACGAAGTATTGAAGCCGTCCTTTTGAAATTCCAAATTTTGAAATCAGATTTGAAATCAGCGACTTCAAAACTCGCAGATTAATGGTTCTGCCGTTCGATTACACCTTAGTTAGTATTTACGAAGTATTGAAGCCGTCCTTTTCAAATTCCAAATTTTGAAATCAGATTTGAAATAAGCGACTTCAAAACTCGCAGATTAAAGGTTTCAGCCTTTCGATTATACCTTAGTTTGCATTTACGAAGTATTGAAGCCGTCCTTTTGAAATTCCTAATTTTGAAATCAGATTTGAAATAATCGACTTCAAAACTCTCAGATTAAAGGTTTCAGCATTTCGATTATACCTTAGTTTGCATTTACGAAGTATTGAAGCCGTCCTTTTGAAATTCCAAATTTTGAAATCAGATTCGAAATCAGCGACTTCAAAACTCTCAGATTAAAGTTTTCAGCCTTTCGATTATACCTTCGTTAGCATTTGCGAAGTATTGAAGCAGTCCTTTTGAAATTCCAAATTTTGAAATCAGATTTGAAATCACCGCCTTTAAAACTCTCAGAATGAAGGTTTCACCCTTTCGATTATACCTTAGTCAGTATTTACGAAGTACTGAAGCCGTCCTTTTGAAATTCCAAATTTTGAAATCAGATTTGAAATCAGCTACTTCAGAAAACCACAGATTATACATTGGAAACTAAATGATCTCCATCTATCTCTGTACACCAAATATTTACTTTGTTACACAAGGTAACGCAATCATATGGAGTTTACACAAATTATAATTACATACTAGAAAAAACTTAATTTATAGGTCTGACTACACCGTTATTGCAATTAGAAGATGCATCTATAAGTTTTAAATAAATACAAATATAAACTGAATAAAACTTCAACTATTCCCATCCAAAATACAGTACTCCAGGTGACTGACTCAAAACCATGATGACAATCATTAAACTAATATTAAAAAAATTCCCAAAATCAATAAACATCAATACTATCGAAAATCTTCATTTTCATGAAATGACTTCTATCAAATACAGGACTCAATAAGTTAATTGTAACCTTGTATACATTAAGGCAATGATCTGTTTTAACTATTTCCAGTAAAATATTTACCCGAAACTGACTTAGCTTTATGGAAAAAAGAAAAATATTATCTGCGTTAACTAACGTCAAAACTCAAATGTAACATGAGGATAAACATTCAAGAAAGGTGGCTAAACTATTCTAAAGTTGTAACCTATGTTACATAAAACATGTTTTTTTTATAAAAGAACATAATTAACTTATATTTCCTGAAGAACCGCCAATGGGCGGTGCCCCCTTCGTGTCACATAACAATCATATCACCACATTTACTTATTACTCCTTATAATGTATGAATAGATTGTAAATTAGCTATCGAATAAATAAAAAAAAACTTATATTTACTGACTTACTTTAAAAACTTATAAACTTTTCATAAAAATTGAGGTTATGTCTGCATGAGAATGTTCCTCCTATAAATTCTATTTTAACTTGATAAATCTAAATGTAACCTAGCATGTAACCTTTTCAATAAATAAAACAAGTATCCTAGCATATCTATCATTCTTTTATTTGCATGAATAGATTATATAACATAATTTGATTATATTGGTGCTTCCGATCCTAATCGTTGCATTTAATATTCATTCCATATCTAGTGATGGAATGAAATACATGCAAAATACATAAGTAGGGTAGTGTTTTAGAATATCTATTCTACAACAAGAGTTAGAATATTAAGTTTTTGTTATCAAAATTAATTTCAGAATTTACAAATTCCATAGTTGTCGTGGAGAAAGAACCTTATGCGTTCTGGTGAGTGCGTAGCATTGATCGCTTTCGATTTGTCCGGTAATTGTGTCTTGTCAGGTTTTGCCCAGTCATTAACGTAATCGTATAGAAAGACTTCCTTCTTGGATAGAATTTTGAATTTTGCTTCATCTAAGACATGAAATTACGCTTTTAAATTTGTCGATGTTTCTAGATATGAGTAGAAATAAAGAAGTTTTGGTCTGTATAATAAAAATAAAAGAAACCACCATTGAAGTGTATTCTCTATTTTAGAATTCCAATAGGAATTCACGACCATATATTCATTGTTTTTTTGTCGTTCTCTATAGCTATAACATTTATTTTTATTATTACCTTTTCTGATAAAAAGTTAAAACATTTAAAAATTTAATTAGAATTTGTAACTTTCAGTGTGTTGAAGCTATCAAAAAAGCCATTACAACGCTAGCGGTAAACTAACAGCATTTATTTTAATTATTGTACTCTGCTGTGTAGAGTTAACTTGATTTCTTATCTCCTTGGTTATTTCCAGTGTGCATCAGCACTAGAAAAACAGCCGTTAAAAACAATAACCTAAACTTATTAACTTGCAGCGAATAAAATATAAAAGGAATATAAATATTATGGCTGCCAACTAAATTAGTTCTCGTGTTTTAAAACAGAATTTCAAACGAAGTACTGCTTTAAAATTCAGCTTGGTCTTCACCAGTAGCTCAAAAACTTTTATAATATTCATGGAAAATATGAACTAGAAAATTTCCAGAAGGCATAACTTCAATTTGGAACACATACAGAGCCGATAAAAATTTTATAGTCCTATAAAAAGAAACATTTTTATTGTATCGTTTAGTTATTCATATATTTAAAAACGAAAGAAAAAGGGAAATAAAACGTAACAAGGTATAAAATAAATTGACCTTAAGGGATTTTGAACCTCATCGCACCATCTGGTAAAACCACGGTAATGAACAGTAAGCACAGCTCCAACTTTTATATCTTAATTACCCAATTTATAATATAAGGAAATTTAGTTGCTTTTTGTTCTCTTTTTAATTCCCACGAGGCCATGAGTAGCAAATTAAAAATAAACTGAGAATAAAATTAAAAATAAACAAAACTAACAAATAAACTCAGTTGGAGGGGGGGGATAAAAGGATGGATGCGGGCCTTGATAAATAAATACCAAACAGATAGAGGACTAGGCAGATTATATCTGCATTAGTTTAATCCAAGCAAATCACGTCATAAACCTCAATTACCACCAGCGTAACAATATGTTGTCAAGTTTAATCATCTTCCTCATCGGAAATTTATGATAAAATCAATTACACAAATACATAACCTATAAAACAAACACGAGCCCTCTGTAATCCTGTTTACCAGGTTTTTTGTTCTATTTATCCCTTTTCCAATTTGATTAATTAACTAAATGTGATGATTTTATTCGAGAGTGTAGAACAAATATAATAATTAACGGATAAAATCCATAAAATATCCACATTTAACACAGCAATGTTTATTCTAGCAAAATCAAACAGCAGTACTATTAGACTTGTTCAATGTTCACATTAATAAGCCAGTAATGTATTATTTGTCACTCAAGCAATACATAACGATTTCCGCTATGCTAAGTCGGGCTTCGGATATAACCCATGCTATGCTATTGCTGTTTGATTATCGGTACACCAGGGTATTGTATTCTACATGATTGGAATATGCAATGGGTGGAAAATATTACGAACTTGCTTCCAAGAAGTGGAAAATTTACTCTTTGGAAAAAATAAACATTTTTTCCTCGGGGTAAGGAAGAATTAAGAGAGCTGAAATAATTCTACCATTGTTCAATCTGGACTGAAATCGAAGAGCTGCAATTATGGATATAAATTACTTTGGGTAAAAAGAAACTGGGGCCTATTTGTTGACTTAAACGGTCTACATTTGTTCGAACAGAAGGCGAAGTTTCAATCAAGAAAATGGGGTTAATCAACTTAAATGCAGAATTTGGGGGAATTTCAAACGTGATAAAACCTTTCAATGCGGTTATTATTCAAACTGGAATCAATTTATTGCTTGGCCTCTTACGTATTTTAAAATCGTATTTCGATAAGAATAAAATTACTTAGCATATTTCTGATTAGAATCAATTAAATTATTTTGATAAAAATAGAGATTTTAGAGACTAAATATTTTATTGTTAAAAAACCTCCTTTAAATTTTTATTTATTATTATTATAATTATTCCATTAAAATACCCTTTTTACTCATAGGTTAAATAGTCTTATAGGTTAAACTTAAAAATTAAAATTCATTTTACTTTTTAATATACAATATACTAGTTGGTTTTGCAAAAATGGTTACAAGGTTTTAAATTATATACAAATAGATATTACACTGAGAACAGCATTTAGTTGGACCAATTAATTTTTATTTTATTCAACTAAATATTTAGTTAAATCAAATAAAATTTTGTTTTGCTAACTAAATGTTTCGTTAAATAAAATTTAGTTTGTTGTTTGGGAACTAGAAAGTATTTTGATAAGCATTAAGATTATTCGTTAAATAAATGGGGCAACGACAAAGGCAAAGAAGATTTAATAAAGTTTTAATTATTAATTTTAACTTTTAGCTATTATTTTATATATTAAATGTTATTTAAATCTTATAAGTAAATTCTTTAGAAACTTCTTAAAAATCTTAGAATTCTTGACCCTCTAGAATTATAGAATATGAATCTCTAAACACAATTAAAATTATTTTACAATTTCAACAATGATTTATATTGAGATGATATCATATCATCTAATTTGTTTAGTTTGTATCACATTAAGAACATTTAATAGGCTACGATAGGCTCCGGAAGCTTTCAAATAGTCAAATAGCACTTATACGTAATATTCATGCAATAAAAAAATAGATACTCATGCTAGGATATTAGTTTTATTCATACATGCTTGGTTACAGATAATTTTATCAAGTTAAAGTAGGAAAATAGGAATACGATTGTATTAATACACATTTAACCTCACTTTATAAAAGGTTTATAAATATAAAAAGGCATATCAATCAGTTAGATTGTTTTTGTAGTGGAACATGGTTTATGTAACCCATGTTACATGTTCAGGATAGTTTATCCGTTTTTTTTAGAGGATTTTATTATTCTTTCTTTGTATGGGGTTTGATGATAATTAACGTAGAAGAGAATTTTCTGCATCCTACTAAGCTGAACCAGTTCGGGAAAATATTTCTCTGGAAATATGTAAAACGGGCCATTATTGTAATGTCTATAACAGTACATTTAACTTACAAGCTCCTGTATTTGAAAAAATTTGTGTTAATCTTTGTTAAAGTATTGGCTTTGCTGATATACTTCCATTTTTCCAAATATTGATTTTATATAAAATAATAAAAGTTTGAAAAATATTTTCAAACGTTGGACGACTATGCTCACAAAATTTCAAAATGATGTGTATGTAAATCACAGACAGCACCCTAAGACAGACTGTTTCGAGCTATTGGCTCTCATCAGTTAGGGGTAGCTGCCCGTGATTCCCATACACATCATTCGAGCTTATATACCAGCTCAGAAATAACATTAACACCGACAAATAATAGTGGTGCCTCCTATAGGAATCAATTGATTTTATTATAATATTTTACACCGTTGTATGATTGCAGGCACTTGGAGTACTGTATTCTGGACAAGATTGAGTATAGTTTGATTTTATTTATGTTGTCATTTGTATGGGAACTTGCAAAGCATCGTTTGATCTTAAAAACGTGTAAACAGATTTTTTATTTAAGTTTTTCTTTTATTGTAAATATTTTTCTATGTAAACATATGTATGAGTTACCTTGGGTAGCTATGTAGTCATTCCTTGTATAGGCATAGCTGGAGTTAATGAGTTTTCATTGTAATTAAGTTTTAATGAGATTTTTTGACCGTTGGTCGTTTTCGTTGATTTTCTCAGTTCTCGTTTATTTTAGACCATAAGTGTGTTATATTGTTTAATTGTTTTCTCGCCAGCTACATTTCTGTTTTTTAGATTTAAGATTAGTACTAATTATGAACACATGTTTTTCGTTAGTGACGTCATGACAAAATTTTGATGTGCGATTGTTTTTCGATTGTTTTGGTAAAACCTATATAAACTCCGCGGAAAAAAAACAATTTCAGTCAATAAAATGCATTGGGAGTGTCCATGCTCGACTCCAGACCAAAAATCTGCAAAATAAAGTAAGGTTATGTGGTAACCACATTTTTTTTTGTAAACAAACGACAATTTTTAACAAAGTGTTTATGGAATTGAATAGTTACCTGAATATTTAAATCAAAGAAGATTTATTTTCGTTCTTCAACAATTATATGGAATTGTGAACCATTTATTTAAATTAATACAAGAAGATTTATGTCTGTTTAATTATTGATTTGGATAATTCAACTTGTACGGATATTAAAGATCAGCTGTTGAATTGAAGCCGATAATACAGTACAAAATACATTTGAGTAAATTCGCTGACGTTTATATACAAGGTAAATCGAAAATAAAAAGATTTGGTTCACATTAGGAACAACAAAATCATAAAAACAATTTTTTTTAATAAATTCAAAATTTATTTTTTTTATTTAAGAGTGTTTTCAATAACAAAGTTGTAACATTTAAACATTTTCAATTTTTTTATTCACAAAAATAATTAATTTTTTGTTAGATAAACTTATTTGGCAATTGTAAATATTTTTCTTATCTGATAAACTTATTGGATGTCAGTTTGTTCAAATGGAGACCAGTTACAGCTCCCATGTCGCGTTGGTAACTAATATTTAACATATTTGAGCAAGCTCAAGGAAGATTTTCCATTTATCATAATAAAAATAAAGATCTGTGTTTCTTTTTATCTATGTGTTTATTTGATGTTTATGCAAGCATCCATTTATTTTCTTCACATACAGAGTTTAAGTTTGCTGTTTGTCCAGTTGCAGAAGTCCAAGTGCATTGATAGTAAGTTTATTTTTCCAGGTACAGGAATTAATTGGGTCAATGTAAATTTTTAACTCATGCTCTATCGAATTAAACCTGAGTCAGCCTATTTGGGTAAAAGAAAATTTGGGTGTTATTTAAAATTTCTTTATTAAAGCTAGCCAAAGTAATTTTAACATCATTAATTTATTTAATTTTTCTATTTAAATAATAACATCTCAATACATACAGTGCGCGTATAAAGTCTGGAACTATCGAAATAAATCTTTTATTAAATGTTTAAAAAGAAATCCTTAAATTTTTATTTTAAATGCAACATATTTTAGTGTAATTGTTATTTGTAGATTGTCTTTTGCTTCTGAGTTATGGCGATAGCAAAAATATGAAAACCTTAATTTTTTATGGTGGACTTAATGCAAAGGAAAGTTAATGCAATTCTAAGACCAAATATGCTAAAAAAGTATGATACTGTAATTAAAAATTTTCGAGATAATTGCTTTTAAAGTTTTAAAACAAAAATCTAATAACAATCAAGAGTTTTAATACAAAAAATTAAAAATTCTATGAAGAACTGTCATAATTTTAACGCTGAGTCACTTGTTACATGGCTACTTAATTTTTTTCATTAAAAAAATTAAACTCTTGATTGTTATTCAATCAAAGTTCCAATCAAGATATCAAATTTTTAGCCAATTTTTATCAAAGTAGCCATGTAACAATTGATTTAGCCTTAAATTTATGACAGTTCTTCAAAGCATTTTTATTTTTTTTATATTAAAACTTTGAACTCTTGATTGTTATTGGATTTTTGTTTTAAAACTTCGAAAATTTCTTAATACGTACAGTATCATACTTTTTTTTAGCAGATTTGGTCTTAGAATTGCATTAACTTTCCAAATCCATCATACAAAATTAGGATTTCCATTAAAAAAAATTTACTATTTTCATAACTCAGATACAAGACAATCTACAAATAACAATTAGGCTAAAACATGTCTCATTTAAAAAAAAATCGACCTGTTCAAGGATTTGTTTAAAAAACATTTAATAAAAGATTTACTTCAATAGTTCCAGACTTTATACGTGCATTGTATATATAATATCTAATCTTAGAAATATAATTTAATTTATTACCTTATTTAGGTATTTCAATTAATTTTCATTTAGTATTTCGAATAAAATATATAAACTCCTCATCAATCAATCATAAAATTAATTTAAGGCTGAAGTTCTTCACGGAGTGGATTTAATTTATCGTGACGTTTAGTTTTGAAACAATTTAAAGATAATTTTTTTTAGTGCGTCACCTTACTTTGAAACAACTTTAAATTAATTATGAAATGAGCCTCAAGATTATATTTTTTCTTTAATTTAAAAACAAACATAATTTCGAAATTCACGACATGAACAAACCATGTACTATGTTACATAAAATCTAATTACTTGCTTCAAGAGCATAATACTGAAGGAAGGAATTGATTTTCTTGTATTTGTTTTCTACTTTTTACGTGTAATTGGTTTAAGTTTTATTTAGGTATACGCTTTTAATATCGATTAGTCTCATTCATGTAGTTTTAGTCTTAAGTCTAAGAAATCGTCATGTCCACAAATTTATATTTGCTAAAACATTTTATAGTATTTTTTATATGTTTAATGTTCGTTTTTATATATGCTTCTTCATATGTTTAAACAGAATATGTTTAAACAGCCTTGGTAGTGTAATGACTGGCGTGCCGGACTTTCACCCAAGCGGCCCGCGATCGACTCCCGGCGCCGGCAGATCTGGTTAAGGTTTTCTGCAGTTTTCCTTAACTGTGACACAAATGTGGGATTTGCGCTGTTCCATCTGTAAGTCGGCTGCAGTCGCACATTGGGCCTACATAATAATAATAATAATCGCCCCCTCCCTCCCGCACAAGCTTATAGCTTCTGGGGCCTGGGTTTAGGTTATGGGTTGTAGTAATTATTATTATATTATTATTATTATAGAATATCATGCGGAATATTCAGAATACTGAACTCAAATGAATCTGAAGTTTATTTTAATCTTATGTCGGTTAATCATTTCGTTAGATACAATCAAAATTGGGAATTTAATTGTGAAATCCAGTATTTGAGTATTTAATAAACAGAAATTCAGTATTTAACTGAAAATTTATATTACATTCTAACGTGATATTTTTAATGGTCATACGTATCATTACATTACACATTTAACCCTTAGAATGAGGGAAAAATGAGAAGATATGTTCAAAATTTAATTAAGATTTCAAAAATTTGATATTTTAAATTGATGCTCACAGCCTTACAATTTTACGTTTGATAGCTTCAAGTTTTGTTCTAAAGATTGAAGGGTTTGATGCTTCGAAACATAAATACTGTCACGCTTCTTGATCGGCTTAGACCTTATAAACCTTATAGACCCTTAGAAACCTCATGAAGTTTTTTAGGTAACAGGAAAATTCTTAATTTCTGCTGATGCAATCATGCATGTAATATAATATGCCTCATGTAATATTCCTACTTTGTTTAACCACTCAATGAATTCCAGATTCCATCGATTTCCAGGAGTTCACAAAAAGAAGTGAATGATCAAATTGATAAAATTATTTTTAAAAATATATCTTCTATGGATGATGCCAAAAAAAGAAAGATACAAGTAGTAAAAAGAAATGGCACATTGTCATCGATTATCGTAAACCTAATAAAACCAAAACTGGTGATGCATTTTCTCTTTCAAATATTAACACTGTTTTGTTACAAATTGGTTATGCAAACTATTTTAACACTTTGGATGTCAATGAATGATTTAATCAGGCTAATGCCGATCCAGAAATTTCAAAAATCCGATTTTTTACTCCAACAAGTCTCTGAATGAATACGTCAGTATGACCTTTGGATTAAAAAACGACCATGGTATTCACCAACGCCTCATGAACACTATCTTGACTGGTGCATGAGGAACTTGAAGAACTAGCTTACTTATTAATCGATTACTAACCAATTTACGTTGTTAACGAGATCTAAATAAAATAAAAGCAATTACTAACTTTCCAATTTTACCACCCCTACTCAAGTTAAATATTTTTCTGATACTTTGATACTAATTTGACACTTTGACAACTGTGCTCATACTTTGATAACGATGTATTCGCCTGATGGTTAGAAACTTAGACGTTTTTAATGTTTTCACAGTTTTCGGCCGTTTTTATTTTGTTACTATTAACGCTTAAACAACTAGACGATGACGTAATAATCTTTTGATATTTTAACTATTCTTTTTTCGGGATTTTACGTTTACTGCAAAGGCAGCTTAAATGCAGCACGCAAGACATAATCACGAGATTGTGTTACATTTAAAATAATTCTTACTCGTCTGAATGGAGATCTTTAATTTGCTTGATTTATTGTTTTAGTATTTTAATTTATACATAGCAGTTTGTTACGTCAAAACTATTTATTTAAACGTTTTTATGCTTTGCTAGATTAATAATAAGGTTTGTAATTATTGTATTTTACTACGTTCATTTCTTATAGTTTTATTATTTTATGCAAGAATTATTTATTAAACGCTAGACATTTCAAAATCTGAAGCGGTTTTGCAATTCATCAAGGCCGTCCTTTAACGAAGGTAGTTATTTGAATGCTTGCGATGTGCATATCTCGTAATTGCTTTATTTATTGCAAGGCTTTTTCACTCTTCCCTCTTTCTATTCATCTTTTGATGTATAAACCTTCAATTATGTGGGATTTGGTTGCTTGCGTTGGACTCCTTTAAACACTGTTATGTCTATATAGTGGCATTCTTTCCAATTTAACTATCTGGATATCTACAACAACTGAAGTATGTAGAAGAATTGTCAGTTGTATGCCTCTAAGCTCATGTGTACCTTTAGGTATATCAACTGAGAACCACTGTGTTAGTGTAATTAGGTAATTATTATATAGCTTTTTCGGATTTAAATAGTTTTCCCCAGTGTAACACTTAGAACATATAAATTTTGTTAAAATTTATTCCTGCCCGTTTAATTTGATTCGTAAAGAGTCTTAGCTAAGTATTATCTACTTAGAGCATGTCCGATTGTACAATCTAGGTTAACCCGTAAACGTTAACATTTCGTGATCTTTTGTGACCCCTGACTTAATTTTCATAGTAAACAAGTTTAAAGTAATTCTTCCGCTCGCATAAATTCCCTAACTTAACTATTTTTAGTTTGTACATAATTATTACCTAAATATTAAGCTGAAGGAGTGCTAAGGTTACATGACCTTCAATTAAAGTTTAATAGCAATCCTTCTAAAGTGTGTTTATAATCATTGCAATAAAACATTTTATATTTTATTTTGTGATTTCTTAGTTATGTGTATTATCTGTGGTTTTGTTTCTTGCAAAGAAAGCTTTTAGCTATTTAGGTACGTTATAATTGGAAGAGTCTACCACATTGGAAGTAGTCGCAGATGGGTAGTTCTTTAGTGATATTTTTTGCACTAGACTCTTCCAGAAGGCGAGATTTCTAAACCTAATGGACTTTCTTATGGATCTACATTGTAGCGCCGTGATTGGCTGTTTACGTTCCCACTAGTGGACGGCCTTCGGCGCTTCGAGAAGTTTCATAACCTGCTTGTCTTCATCTTTACAATATAAAAGTCACAATAATTGGTGTCTAGTATTGATTAAATACTGTCGTGTTGTTGCGCTATGATTGTTGTGTGTTAATGATAGTGTTAATCGTACGTAATAATTAGATGACTACTTTATCTGTAGATGCATTTAAATGGTTTTTCTCCAATTCTCCGAAAATATGTATCATGATTTCTTTTTAATTTAATTTTTTATTTAACTTAATTAATCGTCAGATTTGAATTAAGAAACTTGTTACTAGTTTGAAACAATTCGATAGATTTAATAGTTTCCTGTACATATTATCTCACACACGAACTATAATTTATTTTAAAGAGCTTTACATTAGATTTCTTTCTTTTTTAATTTAAAATCCTTAATAATGTACTGATGACATTTATATTTTTTGATATATTCTGCAAGTTTAAAGGCTTTTTCCTTGCAAGCAGTGGTGATTAACTTCGAAAATTATTTAAAATATTGATATTTATATCACATTTAATATTAAAATTAGTCCTATTTACATAATAAATTTCTAAAAATGTGAATGACCACAATCTTCATAATCATTTGAAAGAGATGATGGGTTCTGATAATTCTTGCAAAAAGTTTAGTCGACCCTGCTGTTTAAATTATTGTGACACAGTATTCGACAGCACGAAATCGATTATATTATTTATTTAAAATATCAAAGCTTCTTTTAATAGTTAAACCTTTAAACATCTATCGTTATAATTAATTCTAATTAATTAAAACGACTTATTAATTAAACTATTATTAAGTCACAAAAAGGATTAATATGCACTCTACTATAAAACAACATTGAATTTATCTAAACACGTCAGTTGTTATGATAGTTTTCATTTCATATTTGTGCGCCACAAAAGCTGACCAATCACGGCGCCACAATACACGTCCGTAAGAAAGTCCATTAGGTTTAGAAATCTCGCTTCCAGAAGACATCTTGTGAGACCCATAACCTCACATTAGTTAGCTAACAGCCGCCAGAATTAACTGCGGTTAAATATTGTTACTGATTACCAATTAGCGACCAACATTTTGTGGATCGTATACGTACCACTCCTCATAGTCTCATCCCAGTTTGCGAATGGCTATTTACAGTTAGTCAGCAATAATACATGAGTGAAGAATCATGAACTAATGAGTACCCCATACCCTTGAAACAATTAGTAACAATCTTAATTAAACTTAAAGCTCTTAAAAGGTTTTAATTATTTACATAAATAAAATAATGAATTAATTAAAGTTGTGTGTGTAAATAAGATGGAATGAAATTGAATATATAGTAGTGATTGTAATGTATTTTAGTATTATAAGTCTAATAAAGCATCAAAGCTGCTTTTGTTAATAAAAGCTTGGAGATATTTCAATTTACTCGTTCCTTCACAAATAAAAAACCTCCTACCACTTGGTTTGGCACCATGTAAAGGAGTCGTAACAATTTCCAATATTAGATCTAATAAAATTCTCACCCCAAATAGCATCCCTTTTTCACGCTGTCTCATATGAGGGGGCTACAGTGAATAAACAGGGCTTTTTGATGACTCCGACATAATACCGTTTCATTGCATTTTAGTACCACTTGACCTCTCGACGGCGTTTCGTTTATTTATTTAGGATCTTTTAGTATAGTCAGCTCTACTTTTCAAGTTTAACCCCATACATTTATTATGATCGCAGGATCTTTTATAAAGGAAAACGGTATTTAAAAAAGCTCTCGGATAAGAAAAGGGAAAAAGTAACAATGCTAACGAGTAAATGGTATTTCTAAAATGAAAATCTTCCTTCTTCCTTATAACTGAACATGATTTAAAACTGATCCGGCCTATTAATCAGTTGGATTTTGTTGAAGTGTTTTCGAGTTGTTTGTCTAATTAAAATGATTAAAGCTGAAAAGGTTTATGAAGGAGATTGATAACGCCAGAAAATTATGTTTGTGAATTTTTAGAAAACATTTTTTTGTAGTATTGTTGCGTTGGAAAATTATTATTATTTAACATAAATGCTTCAAGTGAAATAAGTTCAGAAACGATGAAAGTAAAACGCATTTGTAATTCAAATGCAAAATATAATAATTAGCGTTTTTTACATAAACAACATATTATCCTCTGTAGTCAGTATTATTCTTCTATATTGCCACAATTAATATTTGAATTTTGTAAACATTAAAGCGTCGAATGGAATGATCCTCAAAAACCAGAAAGAAACTGATGCAAGTTCTACAAATAAACCATGAACATTAGGATATAAGTTACTCTGATAAGCTTCACACACTTAGGGGTTGATACTAAAAATAGCTCCGTATGTTATAACTTGTAGACAACCGATCAAATGATTTATTATTTTTCTACTATATTGCATTTTGACACTTATCAAATACCTACTGTATGAATGACCGTTCACCGTAAAGATGGTGCAGTGAATTACTATGAACTATAAATTACATATAATATATAGACTATGTCCACTGTGTAGATGGATTACGTGTATTATATGGATTATGTGTCACGCTGAGTACGTGAACTATATGGACTACATGGATTATGTAAGCTATGTGAACATGTAGAGTGTAGACCATGTGCTTAGGCAGACTACGTAAAATATATGTCAATATTTGCTATGCAGATTATGTAGACTTTTCAGATCATGCAGACTAAGTAGACTATGTGGACTACGTGGACTATATGCACTATGTAGACCATTTAGACTATCTAGACCATATAGACATATAGAGTATGTAGGCTACATAGACTGTGTACTGTGTGAACAATGTGGACAATGTCAACTATATAGACTATTTACTCTATCTAGATCATGTACACTATATTATAGACTATATAGACTACGTACACTGTGCAGAATATATAGACTATGTTCACGGTGTAGCATGTGTAGACTTCATAGGCCGTGTAGATCGTGTTGAATATGTAGACGATGTGGAATATATAGACTATGTCCACAGACTTGTACGACTGTGTAGACTGTCTAGAATATGTAAACTATGAACACTTGTATACTGTGCAGATAATGCAGACTAAATCTATGTAGATTATGTAGACTGTTACAAAATATATTTAATTTTGCTATCGTGGGGGTAGCAAAAAGGTAACCCAGATACTCGTCGCGTGGGTCGTGGGTAAATACTCTAAAATTATAATAAAGAAATCTTAAATGGGGGCCAGGTCCTAATCTAAGATGAAATCTTTTGGACGGACCTTCCAAAAGTGATGGTCCCACTAAAGCATGTACTAATTCGCATTTTTGGTGCACTGTACAACTAAATAAATAAAAGAGTAGTATGCTGATAAAAAAATTATAATGAATAACGAATAATAATCTTTAACAATGTACATATAACTTTTCTTTAACATGGAAAAATATTGTTAGTGTTTGTAAATACGAAGATAAATCTTAAATAGGTAAGTATATAAATATAAATTAGTAAATAGATATATTTAATAAATTGTATCAGATAAATAATTAACATGTAACTAATAACATATAAACATATAACCAACAAAATAATCGCAGATAATAATAATAGTAGTAGTACGAAGGCTCAAGAAGAAAAAATAATAAAAGTAATTCGGTAAGTGTTTGATTTGTTTTAATAAGTTTTAAACGTCTACTAATATATTATTTTCCTTTTGTTTTAGATTTACTAAGATTGCTAAGAAAACTAAGCTACGAAGTGTGTAAGCGCTTACTACCGACGTAAGCTCATTCGTTATCAAATTTGTACTCAATTGTAATAAGATTAATAGTTAATAAATTAATTAAAAGCAAAAGCGAATTACTTCCTTACAATAATTATCCCGTTGACGTTTATTTAAACACTCAGATAGGTAATCTGTTTGAAAATTTTCAGATAAAAAATTTACTATACTCTTAGTGTATATAAACAAAGGTAAATAGTACACTGCTATGATTTCTAAATAATTAAATACATAAATCATTAATTAGATCTGGTATTCTGACCTGTTGAATGCTGATGAACTGCAATTCATATAGGAACAGCATACCGGATGGTTAGTTACCAAATGTTGATTTTCCAAATAAACAAATCCTTCGCAATACAAGCGATATAAAGATGGAAGGAAGCCTTGTAATATCTAATGGGTACTGGTTGCCTCCATAACGATAACCACAATGAAAAAACCAGTACAAAATGTAAGTGTGCTAATCAACAGCAAAAAGAAGGGCTAATAAAAAAAGAAGAAACAAATTAGATATATATTAGTTTTAGGGAGTCAGTACGTTACCTATTAGGTGCATGCATAATAATAATAACAATTGAACTGAATCAAATTATACCAAAATCTATTTTTAATATAAGTTAGTAATTAAGTTTTAGTATAAATTAATGAGTAGTAATTTTAACCGTAACAAGACTATGTAGGCAATGTAGGCTATACAGACTATGGAGTCTATGTAGACTGAGTAGACTATGTAGAAAATATAGACTGTATCCACTGTATAGATTGTGTAGAATATGTAGAAACGTCACACTAGAATAATTTACCAACAGATAAAATCACATTGTAAAAAGTTTAGCACATCATCAAAAAACCAAAATTACCAGTAAATGCTATCAAAGCTGCATGTTATCCAAACATTTAACATAATATCAGAACTGGACGCTACCCAAGTAAATTGAAGTTCCCAAAAATCATTATAATTCCCAAATCTAAAAGGCCGTCCGAAGTGACTACTTCAGACCCATTAATTTTCTGTCAGTTATCTCTAAGATTTCGAAAGGATGTTTGCTAAAGAAATTTGTAACTGTTCATTTTTTTAACTTCCGAGAAATGCAATTTTATTTGTATAAATGAGAAAAATCCTTAGTGCAGTTCTGTATATTAATGTATATATTTTCTTGATTTAAAATTGTGTTGGTATTCGATATAAATGTGAGTTCTTAAATATCAGGGGTCACTTTTAAAAAAGAAATATTCCAGACTAATAAAATTATTTCTAGAAAAATCTATAGACTTCGCTTTAAACAAAGGTACCGTTTTTGCACATGTTAGCATTTACCATCTCTTGTTTTCGTGAAAAAGAATGCTCTCGAATAAATTTGTCCCCTATATTTAAAAGGCCAGCGATTTCAGTTGATGTGAACGTACATTTTAAATATTCTCATACACGTTTAAGTTGAAATTCTATGAAAAAATATTATTAAAACCTATCTTGCCTTAATTTATGATTTCCTTGTACGTGCTTATTGGTAAATTTCAAATAAACACATCTGCGTTTCGAAAGATATCATGTCTGCAAATCTTGTTGTGAAACCCCGGGCATTGAATTTTTGAAGTGTAAAAATACTAATTTTGGTTGGCTTAAAAAAAGTCATGTCATTCCCTTATTGGTCTATTCGAAATGTTCCCTCTTAAGATTGCCCGTCACCACGTAAGTTTGAATCCTTTTTTAAGCAGACTCCGAAATAAGCTTTTGGAGAGCACGGAGCTCTGGGGTCTCTCTTGGAGGGATGCTCTAGGTAAAGTTTTTGTTAATCTTTAATTTAAAACACTACAGTTTTTAATATGAATAAAGTTACCGTCTTCAAGAGTATAATTAAGTTTACTACTACCGTTTTGTGAGTTTAGTTCTGTTATCGTACCGGAAGCTCACTTGCTTCAATTTATCGTTGATTTTTTGGGGTTAATAAGTTAACCAAACTATAAAGTTTCCCGTTCTTTAAAAGTTGTGAAAAATACAGAAAGTTAAGTGATTAATTTGGTATCGCGCTTACCGAAACTTAATAATAAATTTACAGTGGAGTTAACGTTTAGTAGAGGCATTCTCAGTTTTAATGATTGATCTGGCTTGATCAAAATACAGTTAATTAAAAAGGGAACTTAATTAAAACTCAGTTCTACAAAAAAACAATTATACCGAACTTTAATTCCTTGGTTTGTGGATTTTGCAGCCATATCAAAATTTAGGGTGTTTTCCAGATTCTTCTGTTTCATCTGGCGATCGAGCTTGGTGACAAGTGTTTGTTCAAATTTAAAAGGCAATATTGTATTAATTGCTTTGTAAGGTGATGTTGGAGTGAATTAATCAAGAAAGGTATTGCGACTTTATGAATTTTATTTTGTCAATGTTAATATAAGAGAATTATCATTGTGTATTAAATATTTTTGACTTTTTATTTTTATTATTGTTTACTACGATGCTTTATATGAATTTTTTTATTTTGTTGGTTTTAAATAAACTTACAATTAAATCTAATTAATATGAATATTACAGGATCATATATTTATGAAAGTCTTTAAATATCTTACTCAACCTAACTTTGACATAACCGATTATGACTAAATAACAATCAAATTAAATTTATTAGATCTGATGCCAGTTACTCGTTACTGGTATCGCGTCAATATTTTTATAAAAAATTACTGAACTTTCCTAATCAGATGGCGCCCTAAACAATATGTATTTTCTTGTGTCTTAAACCTTTATCTATTCTTTTACAATTTGAAGCTGTTGGAAACAATACCTGCGACCTGAAATTAAATTTCCTAAGATAAGATTTCAAGCCGAGGCAATCTTGAGTTGTGCAGTTGTACAGTTTGCGTAAGAACTTTTGAAAGTTAAAGTAATTTGCTTTGTTTTTGTTCCGGTAAAAATGCTTTGTTTCAAATTTAAAAAGAATTTGGTTAAAAAGTAGATAATTCTAGACCATCAAAGTCTCAACACCCAAAGCAACAATTTAAAGTCTCTTACCTCAGTTCATCTGTTGGGGGGGGGAGGCGCAGCAGAGCAAATATAAAAAATTCGCTCTATTTTAAGTGGTCTCCCCTGTCTCCCTGAGCACATGCCAGTACAGCAAACTCGAAGAAGCCTATCTCGGGCAGCAGCCTAAGAGATGTTGACGCTACTCTAGGTAAACGCGGACGGAGCGCTGTCAGCACATCAGGTGTGCACCAAGCTGACTTGAAGAACGAATAGTTTCAGCACTATAGCCTGGAGAGTTAATAGAGGGTAAATTGGAGTGGATGGCAACCGCGCTCCCACCAGTAAGAACTGGCAGCACTTATATAGCAATTGACGCGCTAACTTAGCTATTTGTTTTCTAATAAAACGATTATGATTACTTATCACTAGCTATTATAAGAACAATCTTTGCTTTTCAATATAGAAATTAGTAGTCATCTTTAAGCTGCTGACATAACACCATTTTCGACTATCTATGACTAGTATAAGTATCGCCGACAAAGATGGAGATATTACGTAACAATCACCTTACATTGCCGATAGTTCACCATTTTAAAAAGCGGTACAAATAGTCATTCTTTAATTGTTGATCTGTTATCAAAATAGATTGTAACCAAAAGGGTCAATATAAGTACTGTCTTTCAATTTCTGTTCGTTTCGAAATATTTAATTTTTTCATAGTACGTATATCACAACTTATAGCAAATAACTGGTCGGTCTCAAATTATAAGTAATGATACAATATTCTACTGCTCGTTAGAGGAACTAAGAGGAAGTAGTCGAAAATATATTATAAAAATTTTAGGATGCATTTAAAGATTTAAGTAATAGTATTAGTAATTTATTTGAATTTATTAATTGAAATATTTTCATCACCGTTACATATACAGCCTTACGTGAAAACAGACCCTTGAACTAATTTCTTAATTTCAAGTGAAACATTTTATTAAACTTATTTTTTCGATTTGGCTGCAAATAATTCATTATCAATATTCAAATCGGGAAACCGTCGCGTCATACTTTTAGCAATCGTGGTCGCGAAAATTCAATTAAAATATTTTCACATTTTTGCTTTGCTTGCCTACTTTCTAGTCTTAACTCGTCGAGAACGACTTAGCAATAATTATAAAATAAACTCTTATAAAAAACTCATAGGAATCTAAAAGTATCCAATTGAGGTTAAATCATATCTTAAAACGTTCATTACAGCGACAAAATGGCTACTTACTTGTCTATAAACCAACAATTTAAGTCTTTAATTTTCGGAAGAAGTATTTGTAACGTCACTTTGACGCTCGATTGCGTACTTCAACAACAATGAAATTTTCTTGTCGTGCTTATCTTGAACGTGCTGGGGAATCTGATGAAAATCATCCCCTTAGAAGTTTAAATTAACTCATTATTCCCAATTTTGCAAGTATTAATTTCAGGAAGAGTTATGTAGGTATTTAATAAATTAAATTTATTGTGGAACTTGTTAAGTGATGTTTTTGCTAGAGTAATTTGTATACTAAATAAGTTCAACTCTTGTATGAGGCACGAGAAAATCTATTTGTGTATTCATCCTTCGTATATTCATCCATCCTTGAATCTATGTCTTAGGTAAGCTTATTAAATTACAATGCCTGTATGTGCAATGGAAATACACAATTTAATACACAGAGGATGACGAGAAAGAGCTTTTATTGAAAACACAATTATTAAGGGGTAAAATTTAATTTTTATTCTTCCATTAGACTGACTGCTTGCTGGGTTAAGACAAAAACATTGCTGACGTCAACCGTATTTCAGTCAGTCTAATTTTTTTAGTATAAATTACTACCCTGAACGTTATCCACACATGTTGGGAAAAATAATAAACCTCGACCCTACTTCAAATTCCACAATTTTCTTTCTGGTCAACTTGATTTTTCTCTCTCGACCGTTCCCTTTATGTTGAAATTTTTAAGAATCTTTTGTGAGAAATGTGAACCAATAAGTATTTCTATGTTATCGCACTGGACACACGTCAAATGATAATGGGAAAAGTTTGCAACTAAACGGAATCTTGTGTGGCTTATATTTTGTTTTATTTGTGTACTGGGAAATCTCAGTTTTCTTTTAATTTAAAAATGCAAATTGTTATAAAACTATAAATACAAGCAAGTAGACCTCTCTACGGTTTAAAAGTGCCTGTTTTGAATTTGAGGATTCGTAGATTTTAATAAGCTTCAACGTCAGTGCACCAAAACCACAAAGCCATATCAGATCAAGATTCCATAAATTGGGAAATGATAAGCATCACAACTACTATGAAGCGGATTCTAGGTTTCTATTGTAACAATTGCAGCTTTTAAATATTACGCACAAAAATAAAAATTCAAATTTAAAATTAAAAACTTCTCCCCTAATGATGGAAATATTTCAATTAATAAATTCAAATAATATTACTAATACTATAACGTAAATCTTTATATACATCCTAACATAACAAATTCTTAAATTTTGCAATTCAAGTAGTCTCAAGACTTGATTATTGTTTTGGACTAATTACTCTTCGTTCCTCTAAAAACCAGTAGGATAGTGTATTATTAGTTCATATAATTTTTTCGTATTGGTTACATGGTGCGATATACCTATAAACTAACAGAAGTTGAAATACAAAACTTATGTTGGCACATAATGGTTATGGTACATGTTCTTCCCAATTCAAGACTCCAAAGATTGCGTTCGTATATGAAAATTATTAAAAAATTGCGATGTATGTACTAAGACCAAAAGTACAGAAATTTTATAATAAAACTGATCTAAAAACAAAAAAAAAGAAAAAATGAATAACTGCATACCTCTTCTCGCATTGCATCGATAAATAGCATTCGTAAATGAAAAATATAAGCATTCATAAGAAAATGATGGACTTTGATGGACTGAGTACGTAACAAACGTACTCATACATGGAAACAGGCGGATTAGGTATATCACAATTTATCTTAAATCGTTGGAGATTTATATCAGAAAAAGCTATGTAAGAAATTTTAGATTGCAACGAATATCTTTCTTACCAGGACGAGTAGATAGAATTCCGGAATCCATGAACGATGAGTAATTATTAATTATAAAGCAATAGCTGATTCGTTTAAACTCTGAGACTCATTGAGTTGGACCGGAAAACAGTACATAAGAATCGTAAACGATAGTGCACCAGAATCGTGACTTCCAATAGATCTTCGGTATCTATTAAGACTGTAACACTGTAACACTATAATGCTGTAAGACTGTCACATTGTAATGCTATAACACTGTAAAACTGTGAAACTTTAACTCTGTGTGCTTTGCAAGACTCTAACACTGTTTACAGTGTACACTGTACATTGTAGCACTGTACACTGTACACTGTACACTGTATACTGTAACACTGCATACTGTGTACTGTAACACTGTACACTGTAACACTGTACACTGTACACTGTACACTGTAACACTGTACACTGTAACACTGTACACTGTAACACTGCACACTGTAACACTGTATACTGTAACACTGTACACTGTAACACTGTAACACTGTACACTGTAACACTGTACACTGTACACTGTAACACTGTACACTGTAACACTGTACACTGTAACACTGTACACTGTAACACTGTACACTGTAACACTGTACACTGTAACATTGTACACTGTAACACTGTACACTGTAACACTGTACACTGTAACACTGTACACTGTAACACTGTAAACTGTAACACTGTACACTATAACAATGTTCACTGTAATACTGTACACTGTAATACTGTACACTGTAACACTATACACTGTAACACTGTACACTCTAACACTGTACACTGTAACACTGTACACTGTAACACTGTACACTGTAACACTGTAACACTGTAACACTGTACACTGTAACACTGTACACTGTAACACTGTACACTGTAACATTGTATACTGTAACACTGCATACTGTAACACTGTACACTGTAACACTGTATCACTGTAATACTGTACTATTGTAACACTGCAACTTTGTGACACTGGGCATAATATGTAAATGGAAAGATTGTGAAACAATGGCACACTAACGATAATTACAAAACCGAGACGGATTTTTTATATTTGTATAGATCTTAAACCATGATGGAGAGTATATTAATTTGAGATCACTATCAGAAACATTACCGTTTTGATACTGGTGTTTGCATACTCAAAAAATTAATACCTTGAATCAAGGAATTACAGCATCATTAAGCAAAAATGAACTTAAGAACTGCAACAAATTCTTGATAGTTGTCTCGTCATGGTGCAACAGTCTATTGGTGAAACTGGTTAATCCTTGTATAATAAGCATCATATCGAGAAATGTATAACAACCATAAAACTGCCATAGATTAATTCGTGGATTGAAACCGCAAATTGAAAATTAACAGCACGACCAACATAAAACTGCATTGAAGCCTTGGTATCTGTCTTTATACTCCAAGGATGTATGGACTGTGCAAAGTAGCATTATTATGGCATAACCATTATTTTTGCTCATTCCGCAAATAAAAATCATTGATCTATTCATAGAAATCGTATCAGATTTCACCTAGCCATATATGGTAAGCTTTTGCTCATATTGCTTCATAATAGATAAACGAACCATACACTCCTGATATAGCGCCAAATTTATTCACACTCACTTCAAACCTTTGCTGGAGGACGCGTCCAAAGCGTTTCATTAGAAAACACACATACTTAGATAGTTGTTTTGGTTAAAGGATGCACGTGGTGCCTGTATTAGAAAAAGGGTGTTTTGTAGCTGTTTTATCGCTAAATATAACGATTAAGCTGATTTTAATCCAATGTGTTTTGAATATAATTATCCCATTGTTTGGAGGATTATTGGAAATTCATAAAATTTTCTGGAGTTACAGAAAAATTAGAACCTTTTTTAATCTGTAAAGACAATATAACTTTGTAGTTATTAATCTATTTTCGTCATTCAAATTAAAGAAATCTTTAATCAGTTCTTGTTTATTTAATAATCTAGTTTTAAGGGTTTTTCTCCTTCAAGTACATTCTTTTTGAGATCTTTCCTTCTGCATCGTCTGCAAATTGAATTAATCTGGTTATCATCTTGGTATTGGGTGTAATCAAAATCTAAATGGCTTTAAAGATTACTGAAAATTTTAATCAAATTTGAGGTGGCTTTTGCAACAATACACAGGTAGTATCTCACAGTAACCCATCAAGCTTTTATTATTATTTACAGAAGAATAAACTCGGAAGCGACAGTTGAAACAACTTCATGTTAATGATAAACTAAAAAATTGTTAATATTATTTCCAAACGAGGAAGAGCTCATAAGGTAGCCATAGTTTCGTGCGAATCAGCCAACCTTTCAATTTTCCCATGCCCAATAATAATTCGTGTTAAGAAGATATTTTTGGTCTATAACCTAACACTTGCAAATGAAAAGTTTGCAGAATTAGAAATGTAACAGCTCTTACAGTTAATATTATTTTCAAAGTTGTATAAATTACATATAGAAAAAATAAAGTGCACGGTTTTCAATATCCAACACGTCATAATGATTCCAGATGAGTATGAAACAGTCATACATGCTCTTGATTTTGTCTGTCCCTACATATCTTGGCGCTAGATTTCTCAATATCGAAAAATAAAGTCAAATAAGGAAACTATTTTACTTCCCTGTCACTCAGTGTAATTGCGGCTAGAATGATTACTGGCTTCAAAAACTACATTAATTAACATAGAAGAATTAGCTCGTTTTGATTTAATTACGTAAATTAATTCTTCTGTTATTGAACATAACCTGGCGAGTAAATATGATTATAAACTTCATTGCTTGTTTTATAACACATCACAAAATATGATTTCCGCTACTTTCATGCTGATGTAATATCAACAAGCACAGCACGTGGAATCTGTTTGCGAAACATACTTTCACTGACGTTTCGCTGACAACACGAGATTTTTATCCACAAAATTGATGTTTTATGAAATGAGATAAATTCAGAACTTGTACACGTTGTGGTTAATTAATTCAACTACTGTTTTCATCTATATTTCAAGCAGGTATAATAATAACCTGAAGTAGATGTGTGGATATTTATTGAGTTTATTCTAACAGAATACATATTGTGTTTGTTATTTCTAGCTAATTTTAGTAATCACCTTATAAACACACAAATTGCTGCTGCTAAAGTTGGCCATGGAACATCTTTATATATTTAATATCTTTACCTACCCTCATTTCACTTCTAGTTCTTACCCTAATTTGATACGTAGAGGGAGAGGAATTTGAAAAGTTACGTTTATCGATAATACAAACAATTATTGACAAGCATTGCCTAGTAATGTCAAATATCATTTAACACAATCCAAGAAGTGCAAGGCCTTAGCAATTATTCTGACGATTTTGTATTATAAACTATACACTGCATATAAAAACTGCATAGACATCAAATTTCCAAAATCGCCTGAACCTCTGGAAGCCTGACTTTTTTCACAATAGTGACTGCAAATAAGACGTGGGTAAATCACTGGACTCTAGGGGCAAAACTATAGAACCCATACACTAGCTGCATAAAGGCTCTCACACAAAATAAACCTGCATGCAATTTTCAGTTAGAAAGCAGATAGCTATACTCCGTATTATCAAAAACGTTCCCTGGCTATAGTTTCATTTCAAGATTGTTTAACAAAAATGAAACGTTATTGCATCATTTTCTATTACATACTTGTGTCTGGAAAAAAGCTTACATAATTCCTATCTTTAAAGCTGGAGACAAAAAACTGGTTAAGAATTATAGACCCGTTTCTATATTGTCAACTCTTCCTAAACTTTTTGAAATGATAGTTTATAAAGTAGTTTTAAACACAATTAAAAACCATATTTGTATAGAACAACACGGGTTCCTACCTGGGAGATCAGTTGAGACTAATTTAGTTGCTTATAGGGACTATCTACAGAGGGCGCTAGATAACCGTGTTCAGGTAGATTCCATTTATACTGATTTCAGCAAAGCGTTTGACAAAATCGATCACAATATTCTGATACAAAAACTAGATGTAATAGGTATGCCTTCTGACTTATTAAGATGGATTAAGTCATACATTTCGAATAGATCCCAAGCTGTGAGAATAAATGGATTTCTATCTGATTACGTTAAAGTTACTTCGGGGGTACCACAAGGTTCTCACCTAGGCCCTTTATTTTTCATTGTTTATATCAACCACATAGTACAATGTGTTCGTAACTGCCATCTTCTCTTGCGCAGATGATATAAAAATCTTTCGAGAAATAAAATCTTTATCCGATTGTGCGTTATTACAAGACGATTTAAATCGCATAGACAGGTATTGCAGTGTTAACAAGTTATTTTTAAATCTTCAGAAATGCTATACAATATCTTTTACAAGAAACTATACTGTGTTTACTTTTCCTTATCACTTCAATAGCTATAAATTACAATTAGTTGATCCAATTAAAGACTTGGGAGTTATAATAGACAATAAATTAACCTTTTCAAAACACATTACCTATATTACAAGCAAAGCTTTTAAATGTCTGGGTTTTTTAGTTAGGATTCGTCGGCCGTTTAGAAACCTTCGGGGTATTCGAAGTCTTTACTTTGCTTATGTCCACAGTATAATTACTTGGGCTAGTGTGGTTTGGAATCCGCAATATAGCATTTATATCAATATATTAGAATCAATACAGAAAAGATTTATATCCTATATCAACAAGAAATTCCATATGCCCGCTATTAATTACAATGAATGATGCGTAGAATTCGGTCTGCTGCCTTTGAATATATCCAGAGAAATGTATGATGTACCTTTTTATGTATGTATCTTTTTAAATTGATTACCGGCGTGTTAGACTGTCCAAATATTTTAGAACAGATAAATTTCAACGTTCCTGTACGTGTAACTAGAAATGATCATCTTTTTGTACCTTCTTTTTCAAGAACTAATGCCTTTTATAATTCGCCTCTTATTCGTATAGTACGAACCTATAACCAAAAGTATACCTCATTAGATCTTTTTTCAACTTCTTTAATCAGATTAAAAAAGAACTTGAAAGCAATATATCACACCTGAAACTTACGTTTCTCATATCACGTTATATTTCATTTCGTTTATTTGTATTACTTGTATTTACTATCAACATCTTAATGTTACGTAGATATTATTATTATCATTTTCTTTTTATTACGGGCTTTTTCCCGAGGTTTTATTATCATCATTATTAAAATACACATAATTTGTAGTTATTAGTTACAAGCAGTATACTAATTATAATTATTACTTAATTTTATATATACAAATATGTAGAGCTACCATTCGATCTGTAATTTTTTTTACTGTAACACTTTTTTTTTCTTTATTATTGGGTTTTATGTTTGCATTATTCATTTTGTTTTATTGTCTACAAAAGAAGTATTGTTTTTTTTGGATTCTTTCCTGTTTATACTTTTATTACTAAATAAATAAATAAATAAATAAATACCTTTAAATGCAGTTTAAGACTAACCTTCAAAACTGAAAGAGAAGCAAGTAAACAATTTTAGCCCTTATCCTTACTGCACGGAAAGATATTTAAAATTTTCAATTTTAATTTCCAAAATGTATATTTATAGGATTTTATTCATAAATATTATTAACAAATCCTTTAGGGTATTGTTTAAACAAACATATTTACTGCTAATATCTAATTTAAGGTTAACATCATTAAATAGGTATTGAAATCCCATCAGTGAAAACGAGCACATTAGAAATTATCAAATATTAGCGAGCTGGTATTATTGGAGGCGTAGGAAAAGCGCTTTGGCTAGCACGGGAAAATGAATTAGGTCCGCTTCCGGCTTACTACATTTCTTCAGGAAGTTTATAACGGGCACCAACCATCTAATATTTCCAAAAGCATTTATGGAGTAAATAGCTACTGGGGCAATTTTAGATTTTATATTCTGTGTAAATATTTTCTAATCTTAAGTTATTGATTGTAAATATACACCATTTATTTAACTCTTACGTGCATGAAAAAGAGAATGTAATCTATTTATATAACTATTTCTAATTATTATTATTAAAAACAAAAATGATAAAAAATTCTTACCTGTAACGATAGAAGCACAGCTCTGGCATAATCAAAAAACGCCGTAGTGGGCCCAATAATAGTCAGTACATATGTAACGCCCAGCAGCGGTTTCAGTACAAGTAATGCTTTTGCAGCCTTTCTATATTGTTGCGTCTCTAGTGTGTTCGCTGAACGTAGTTTCGTTATTAAAACCCACATGATGGCTATCAGAAAAATCGAATTTAACGAAAGCACCACAGTTATAGGTCCCTGGAAAACCCAGTCGACTGAAGTGGGTTTCATCCAGGGACAGTTTTGCCATAAGGTACCGGCATCTACGCTGCTGAATGGTGTGTCCTGAAACAAATAAAATGTTAAAAATGTTTTTTTCTTGTAAATACAATTGCCTTGTGATCGACTGTAAAAATGTAACAAGTATTTTTAATGAAGATTAAAGATAATAATTTATTAGTAGAATTAACTGTGTTGGTTTTAAAATGGAAATGATTTATGAAACGTATGGAGATTACAGAAATGAAATCTCTTCATAAATGACAGAAAAATGTTGAATTGTACATTTCATAACCTGTCACATCTAGGCGGATTATAAATTGAAAATGCGTCGAAAGCTGTTGGTAGCAATGTGAAAGGATTACATATGTATATGATTGGATAAGGAAACGAAAAGCTAACCTTATATATATTTTTTATATCTCGTTCAAAGTGTTGACAAATTTGTTAGCAATTCTAATATTACTTAAACTATTAAGAGTTCGTCTTGATATACCGCGTCAAAATGATTTGATTTATTTTAACACTGTTTATTTTCAAAAACAATTGCATTAGGGTTAGTCTTTACAGTGGGCAACAATCATTTAAATTCCTCCCGTAGTCTAAAGTAACTTTTTTTATTCTGTATCGTTTGATCAAATATAAAAAAGTGTATATTGAAAAATGGCAGCTTCATGTTGGATGACTAATCAAGAAATACACGCCTGTTATTCGGGTATAAAAATTTTATATTTATTTCTCCTATTGCTGTCCCCGTTATGATTGGAGCTACGAAGGCGGTTAAATTAACAAATTAGCAATCTTAGCATTCTTTTCTGCTGATTAACATGGCAACGATAAAAAACAATTAAACGTCGCGTTTTAGAGTTATTTTCAAAAGTAACATTTTTTTAATGCGGCACCAATTTTTTAATTCAATACCTAATAATAGTATATTTTTGTAGAAACACTTTTTGATTAAATAAACTTGAAAATTTGGAAAATTGTGCCCGACGTTTTCAGAAAAGTACGTATAATAGATGCAGGCCAGGTTAAGTCTAATAGGATTAAATGCAACCTCTTTAGAAATTGACACCGTCGGTACAAAACGTGACATCTGTTGAATGAACACAACAAGAATGTAGACGGCGCATATTCCATTTTGGATGTTGAAAAAACTTAAAAAGTTCTTGTCACTATCGCTAATAAGGGATAGTGTAGTCAAAACAAACCCGGGGGTTCCTATCCATCAATAGGTATTGTCATTTTTTATTGGAATTCTAAAAAGTTCCTTTAGCAAAACCTATATTTTTTTATGTTTTGATAGAACAACCCTGATGGATGGTAATTTGTTTACATAAAAAATAACTACATAGTACAAAAAATGCGTAAAAAATAAGTACTGTTACCGTTTTATTACTATAAACTGCAGTATAAGGGGTTTGCAATTTGTTATTAACTATTGCAATTATTAATCACAATTCTTATGAATACTTAATGTTCGTTATGGAAATAAAGATTATCTAATTATTAATTAATAAAATTTCTAACTAATAACTTCGAAAGTGAAAAGATGAGTTGGAAAAAGGTTTTCTTTTATTTTTTATGGTTTAGCAAATTCGTATAGATTGCAGAGAATAAAGGAGTAAAGACTAAATTTAAAATTCCAAGAAACAGAACTAAAAGATTAGAAAAAACATAATACCACAAAGAAAGTGCGCAGTTGTGTTTGGGTTAATTGAAGTAAGAATAACAAAACGGTACATAGAATATTTATTGCTGATATATGTATCTTTTATTACCTGCTTGTGTTATTCATAAACCTGCAGACTTGTATTGCACACAGGGGTTAATGTGCCTATTAAAAGAATTTGAAATTGTCTTACAAATCAGAAATCACAAAACAAAAATGCCGTTTTTAAAATATAACATCAAACGAGAGGTCGTTTCCTAACATGTATTGTTTATTTAGTTGTTTATCTGTTGTTATTCTACGAAATATTGTCCAAAATAAAGACAGGTTTGTTACTTTATTACGCTACTAGAAAACAAGCAGTATTGTTTATCTCCTTAAACTTCAAAATATGTGTCATGTGTCAATGCTGTTTTTCTCCAAAAGTATAGAAGTACGAGAAAAATGCCATGAAATTCTTACGCTCGATATCTCCATAGTTACTAAAGTTAAGAGGTGGGCAAATGTTTTTTTAATTGTCTTCAAGGGTCTATTTAAAAATGTAAAAAAATATTGGAGGTTGTATTTAAAAAATTTACTGACAACTACAAATTGTTCTGCGTCGTCTCAATGGTAAAGCTTGACCTATATTTTAGTCATTAGTGAAACTTTGGGACTGCATTTTCTTAATGGTTGATTAGTTTATTGTTTCCTTTTCACCGTAATTAGCTTCCGCTTATCATTTAAATCAAATTCGACAATCACATCAAGTATTACATCAACGAAATTTCGAACATACCCCATGTGTTTTTTTTTGGGAATTTTGAAAGTAAGGTTTGGTTTATTATTTTGATGCATCAACACATGGTTTTATATCTTCTTAGTTACGTTTAGGTATAGTTTCTTGTTGTCAAAATCTTATAGTACCTTTTAATTAAAGGGTAAGATTTCTAACCACTTTCATACACTATTTAGGTCAACAACCTATTGTTTATCTTTCCTTCTATGTTCTTAAACATACGAATTTCTGTATATTTATATTTATTATGTACAATTTGTTGATTATATATTTATATATGCATGTACTTTTATTGATATTGCGGTGTTATATTAAAAATAATATTTATAAAAGAAATGGACCAACCACCTATATTAGAAATGCCCCGCTTCGGGACCAACAAACTATGCGATGATACTTAAAATAATATTCGGCGCCGTGCCAATTCGGCGCGAGCTACTTCGGCGCCGTGCCAATTCGGCGCCAAAAAAATCTAACCAAACTAAAATGACATTTTAATTTCTAATTTAAATTCTTAGTAAGGTTAGTATTTTTGTTAAATTTCACTTAATTGCTTTTTCAAATTCCATTTACATCAGTTGAGTTTTTCTTGGTAGTCATTACCTGAATATTAATCCTATATGTTAATTACTGGCCCTCTCTAATCTTTTATTAATGTATAAGATAATCATCATATTAAGACGATGGTAAAATTTTCTAGAAAGAACTTATGCTCTGGGATGTTTGGCGCCGAATTGGCACGGTGCCGAATTGTCTCAGCGCCGAATTGTCTGCTCCGAATTTTCCGCGCCGAATTGTCGGCGCCGAGTTGTCCTAGACCCCCAATAGGCTGGTTCAGTTTTAATTTGGTTGAGCATAAGACCAACACAGATACCATAATTAACTTTACCAATCTTAATATCTGGAAAGAAAAACTTACTATAAACTACACCTGGAATTCTGCTTCTGGACGAGAAATAAAATTTAAACTCTGTATTAAGAGATATATGAATATTTGTATACCACATCAATAATAAACAAATATTGAAATTGTAAACACAGATTTTATTTATTTAAAAATAAGGAATAAAGAAAATAAAATTAACTCAAACACATCAATTATATTGGGAAAACCTCTCTTTAGCTTGTTTGAATAAATGATTATTTTGTTGATAACTTGACATGTGGGTTATAACAAATTTCATTTGAACAAACCAACATGAAACAAATTTATTTAAAAATAACTTAAATAAAAAATGAGAACTATGTTCTTAAATGGATTTTTTATAATTGAAAACAGAATTTCTATTAAAATTGTCTACTCAAATCTCTGATCAGAAAACAATTATTGAAACAACTTAAGTACTTTTATGTTTGTTGTTTGTTTGTTTGTTTTTGGGCGAGGAATCAGGATGGCGGAGCATCCTTCGTACCTTATGGCACCGATTGCTATGATCATTTGGCCGACCCTACTAGAATTTAGCCGAATCTAGGGGAATTCCACCCCCAGTAGGGATTTTTAACGTGCCAAACATTGCATTGACTCGGGACCTACAGTTTTACTTCCTATCCGAGAAGAAGGCATGTTTTTAATTTTTCTCCGCTATGAAAAATTACTAGCTCGACCGGGGATCGAACCTGCGATCTTTGGATTATGAAGCAAACATGCAAACCACTAATCTACCGTGGCTGGCAAGTACTTTTATGTTGTTAAATTTATCCTATGTGTCGCTACACTTGTTTAAAACTTACAGTCACTACATCTAGTCACCTAGGACGCGCTGATCGATCAGAGTACCGCAAAACGCCGTTATATTGGGGCAGAGAAGGGTGATCTTTAATAATGGACAAATTAAAAACGCATATTATGTATTTGACGTATTAGAGGTTTAAACTTTCAGAATAAGAAAAACCTTTTAAACTAGACGTGGATTTGATTAAACTCAATACAGATATAAATAATAAAAATTTCCTGCTTCTTTTGCCCCAATATGGCGGAGTTTTGCGGTACTCCTACCGACCAGCGCGACCTAGGTGTCTAGATGTAGTGACTCAATTAAAACTTTCTCGCTGGAAACACAGTCGGTAAAACACAGTCGCACTAACACTGATCCAAACTCAGCTGTTGTTCGTGCAATCGAATTGAGGGTCGATGATGAAATAGCTATTTACACTCGAATGCGGTAAGTCGAACTTTACAGGGCGACAACTTTGTTTAAGGCACGAGCCCGTAGGCGAGTGCCTTATTAGTTGGAGCCCTGTAAAATGACTTGACGCATGAGATTTGTATAAGATTTCTTGGCCGACAAGTTTTATAGAAAATTAAAAAAATAATTCAAAACATGCACATAATAGTGTGCTCTTGGATGACATTTGTAGTTTCCAAACGTACAATAGATGGCGCTGCGGCGATTTAAATTAATTAAATTTTAATTTTTTCTATTAAAGCCCGAAATATTTTTAATAATAACTTAGGTAACATGTATTTTATTACATAAACTTAATTATTACAAGAATAGTTGGTTTCTTAAATATCTCTAATTGCCCAGTGTTTTTTAGTATTTTTACCACATTCGCTTGTCATTTTACGACATCATGCGTAAATATGAAGCTACAGTTGACGTAAACAAAACTGAAACAAACGTTTTAAAATACAGGAGGCCAAAAAAGATATTTCTTCTTCAATTCACAGAAAATAATTGATATCACAACTCCCTGTGACTGTAATTAAAAGTGGAATTAATTATTATTTGTTCCATATAATATCAAGGTAAGTATCATTTTTCTTTAAGCTTGACATTTTTTTGTTTATAAAAACATATATGATCAATCTAACCCAACTTTATTTTACAGAATTTGATTCCGGAGCCGACGTAGGGCCAGCCTTTAGCCTTTAAACATTTAAAAAAACAAGAAAATCCTCGAACTGCATTTTTATCATGACGTCATAAAATAAACCATATGATTATAATTAACGAAAATCTAATTTTAATTAGATGAAAAGATAGCTAACAAAAAAACAACATAAGACACTCATGGTCCAAAATCAATATTTATAAAGAAAATTAACAAAAACGAGCAGCTTTCACAAATTTCATTGACTTAAGAATACATTTAGAATACAGTTTTCAGACGCCTCAGTATATTCCATATACATTGCTACTCAAGGTAACCTGTTCATATGAAGTTTACAAAAATTATAACAAAATACTAAAGAAAAACTTAACTTATAAATCTGACCATCATGGTCATGATCACCAAACGATGCTAATTAAGTGCTGGATTAATTAAAACATAAATTGGTCAAAACTACAACTATTCTCATCCAGGACATAGTACTTGAGGTGGCTGAATCCAGACAATGGTGAAAAACATCACATAAATATCAAAATTTTTAAAAATCAATGAACATCAATTCTGTCGATATCTTCTTTCAAGAAACATCGATACAAGCAGAAATAGAAGTAGATAAGTTAATTGCAGCATAATAAACTTCAAAATAATGATTTGTTTTAACTATTTCCAGTGAAACATTTAGCCGAAACTGACTTGGCTCTGACATCTGCTTTATGTTTGTAGCATATTCATTTTTTTGCTGACCTACCTTTACATTTGGTTGCTATGGTATCTTTACCTGGGCAGTTCCCAAGGAGATTTGTGATCGAAAAGTAAACAAAAACAAAAAAAATCAGAAGGAAAAAATGGAAAAAAAGAAAAACATCTTTAGTGTTTTATAAAATACAGTTCGGATTTAATTAATCTACAGACAAATTCATGAAAAATAAAAAGAAGCAGATTGTTTCTCTTTTAATAATTTAACAACTAACCTTATTCAAGTTGTGTGGTTGTACCAGTTACTCTAAAGGACTAATATTAGGACTGCAGAATATTATAAACTTTTCAGCTTCCATCGTTCAGCAGCAATTGTTGATTTTGTTAGTGTGTGTAAAAGACAATATTGTGAATTATCAATATAAACAAGGTATTGTGAAATCTGGACTTTTTCTTGAACTTTGTAAATGCTAAGTAAGTTTTTATTGTTTATATCACGATTGTATTTACTATTCCATCCCATTAGCTAAGAGCTCTTATGCAGGGTATTGATATCATAACTTGTGAGTCTGAAAAGTGTTATCTTTTTTTCTTTTTGAGTTTTATGAATAAATACAATTTTAAATTTACTTAATTTAAATAATATTGACCCATATAACTATGAAAATCTCAATTTACATTTCTATTTAACCTAACTTGGACTCTATTAAAGATAACAAATAATAATATTTTCATAGATCTGACCCCATTTTCTGATTAATGGTCTCAGAGTACTACCTTTCATAATCAGATGGCGCCCAATTACTGTATTTTACTGTGTTTTATAACCTTTATCCATCCTTTTAATAATTAGAAAACTGTGGAACCAATATCTACGACCCTAAATTAAATTTGTAATAAAAGAAATAAGATCTCAAGCCGGCAATTTGTTGTGTTCTCGTGCAAAAAAACTATCTTTCACCGTTGCCCAATCGCGGGGCCTTGTGTTGTTAATTTTAGAGAAGTAAAAGTATCTTTCACTGTCGGTCCAACGTGGGCCTAGTTTTAAGTTATCTTTCAACTTGTAACCTGTATTACCTAAAGCATGTTTTATTATAAAACTACATAATCTGCTCATATGCCTTTTTTAAAAACTTATTTCTTCCTTTTTAAATTCACAATTCTATTTGTAACCTAGCATGTTACCTTTTAATAGATTTACTACTTTCTTACAAAATTACCTTCGGTCTTCTCTAATGCCAGAATCATTGGTTTTAATACCGACTGTTTTTTTAGTTAAAATATCTAGATTTTCTAAATTTAATTGAAATTTATACATATTTAATTTACATTTTTTGGGGGGCTAAATTGGGGTAGGGGGAAGTAAAAACTACAGTTAGCTCCAATATTGAGTGTTAATTTACGAAAGATTTTTTGATGGCAATAAAGAATACATTATTTTGCTTTTAAAAATTGTTGAGGACCAAAGCTAAACAATAGCTTGAGGGGATTGTTTATTTTTGCGCTTGGAAACAAAATTTTCACAAAAGATAAACTGTTAGTTTGACTGATTCACAAAATATTTTAGAAAATGTTCTGTAATAATAAGTTGCTCTAATAACTCCCAAAATAGATTTCGATTATTTACACCTACGTCCAACAAAAAACACAAGAAATTTGGGTATAGAATTGTCAAAAAGATAGCACTCAAGGAGATAGTCTACTCTATGCGAAGTATTCATATTGTGATGATTAGCGACGTGCATTTTAGATGACCTCGCTGAAAAAAACCCGTGGTTAGCTCATTTCATTAGCTTATTCATCATAAGCGCCGTCGGTCGGTATATGTTATATGACATATACTTTACAAATACGAAAGCTGTTATATAAAACGTTGCCACGACACTGACAATTTCTTTAATACAAGTTGTTCATTTTAACTAGATCCCTTTTCACTTTTTAGTTTTTCGGCATGGTTAGTCAAACCCACCATTTTCTAACGGCTGCTTGTATTACATTGTAGTATTGCAGATCAAATTGATTGGCATCATTGTCATAGGGTTTTATGCTTTACTAAAATGCATGTCTCTAGTGATGATCTTTAAAAAATATTACTAAGAAGAACGTGTTATTTGAGATATTAATTACTTTTCTAAAATCTCACAGTATTGTAGAACATGTATTGCTCACAGTATTGTAATAGAATTCATAAAACGGCATAGAGATCCGTTTTATGAATTCTATTTTGAGACTGCTAATTATGACTTAGTTGAGTTCTTTGTTTAAGAACTTAATTTTCTTAATAATAATTTTATACGATGGGAAAAGCGACAGTTAAGGAAATATTTTTCAAAGTTGACAGATGAATTTGACTTAACTTCAAGTTACTCTATGAATGAATATTATAACATCAAGTAAGTGATAGATTTATTTCTTTTGTATATAAATCTTATTTATGTGATTTATTATTTCGGAGCATATAGAAATTCACTTACGGTTTTTACAGTGATCTTAGTTTTAAAGTTAATTATTCACTTTTATAAGAAACCTTCTTTGTAGCAACACCCTTGTAACTTTCATATAGTAGAACAAAAGCACTAAACCTTTTTCTTTCTTTATTTATTTGAAACAATTTTTCATAACACAAACCTGATGAACTTAGATGTGGTTTTCTTCTTGGCTTATCTCTTTTTTTTTGTCTGTGGTGAGTGGTGTAGTTGGACCCCCCTTTACTGTGGCGGCTGACACCCTGCACACAGCATCTGGCTTCGATGTCTGGTAGTTGCTGAAACGTGTAGCTAACTTTGTCGAAGAGTTTATTTTACTTTCCGACGTCAATTTGTATTGTTGACTTTAAACTTCTTCTTTTTTTCAGTTTACTGGGACATGCTGCTCAATGATTGATTTACCTTCAGCTTGTCTCGATGTCTCGCCTTCAACACCTCAGGACTATTGGTATGTTTAGAAAGTTGAGGTAATTTTTCTTCTTTATTTTACTTTTCTTATATTATAATAAGAATTAAAACTCGGGCACTGTTTATATGATGGTTTAACTTTTATTTTAACTTTTTTACCAAATTTTAAATGGATACATAAATTTTACATCTAAAACCCATTTAAGTAATATAGTAAGTTCATGATTGTGTAATTTTATAATAAATTTTATTTACCTTAGAGACCAATAGGATTTAATTCTTCTTTATTTGGGTGATATTCTTTGTGTTTATCTTGACTCTATGGGACCAGATTAATTTTCGCTATTATTTATTATCATTACAATTACTGGTCAAATATTATCTTGTTACCGTGGTTTATGTTATATGGGGATTGTATTGTTCAATAAATTTTATTTATTGTTAATAAATCATATGTTCATTGTCATTTTCTTATTGCTACGTACTTATTACAGTTTCTTTTTCAGAATTAAACTGCTAGTAAACTTCTACTAACTCTAAACAGTTCTTTTATATGAATTTTAATCTTGTATAAATACCAAAATTAATAAACCTCGGCTTATCCTGAATTCTTTTGTGTCAATTTAATTTGTGATTAAAGAATTATTATTCTCATAAATTCTTAATGACTGATGGTCATCTAGTTAATTCGAATCTCAAGATGGAAGGAATCTTAAGTCATTACTAGCTTCATATATGTAAAAAATATTCCTGAACTCATCCAATTACATCTAACAATAATAATAACGAATAACATTCTGAAACTCAACAATCTATGTAATGATCAATCAAAGCAAAATGAATTAAAACAAAGCCCATAATGGTAAGTATCGCAATATGTGACCAACGGACAACGCTTCCTTCTGAACAAGCCGGAGCAACTGTCCTTAATTATTTTTGTGTGCACGTGCGAATTGCAATGCCCACAATCTCTTCATACCTCTCGAGTAATTTTCTAATAATGATAGTTAATCAATTAAGTCCAGCTAGTAGTATTTAAATTCTATTTTATGAATACAAAAGCCCTTCGTGGACACAGTCAATGCATAATGGATGACTTCTGATATGGGATCGTATCATATTAGGAGTAAATGACTAATATAATATTCTTTAGAAAAAAAAAACAAAACTAAGCCAACATTAAATTATAAATTTAACAATCATCGCATAGGAAAGATTCTAAAGAGCCATCAGGACTATTTTCAAATCTTTCGGTAAAAATCTTCAGTTGTTCCTTTTTCCCCAATGACATCCTGCTCTTTATGCTAAATAAGTACGCATCTGGTTTTTTGTTCTTGTGGACTAACAGGTCAGTTAATTTACATAGACAGGAATTTCAGAGTATATATGTTTTGTTAAGTCCTTAATTCATGCCTATCTTGATCCAAGCATATTATGTTAACGATGTCGCCAGAGTTCATAGATAACATGTGAGATTTTTTAATTAATTATTAAAATATTATTTTGTATTAATACCAATTAGTCACTAGTTTATGCCCAGTTTATTTATATTCGATAAATAGGCATATGTTAATTTGACGTTGGAACATGGCAAATAAGATTTTGTAAAGCAAGGATGTAAAAAAGGTCTAGTAGAATTTTGTTACCTGAACATAATTAGTGGCTAATTAGGCATTATTTTCCAAATAATTAGTAGTAGATATATTGCTGGTTTACGTTACAGCACGTGACAATAACGCTTTCTTATGTATTGTTATCGATATCATTTCATCGACAATAAAAACTCGAAATTTTTTTGTACTTATAATTAGCCCTTAATTACCTTTATCATTAGTTTGAGGCATAGTAATTCGTACATTATATAAGCTTTTTCACTTGGAAGCACGTCTTTAAAGTTGTACAATAGCTAGTTTTGGTACTTAAAGAGCACCTGCAAGCATCCAAAATTGCAAGTTCTCTAGAATTATGCTTCATGCATATAATTAGCACCTAATTAGCCTTTAATTGATGCATAATTAGTAAGAGACATTGATGATATTGACGCTTATGTTATGGAGTAACCAGTTTTTGAGATAATATTGCCAAAGGTATCTAAAACGTCTTGTCACTTTCTGCACCTAATTAGCTCTTAATTCTCGCATACCTGCTGTATTGATCGATAATGTTAATACTGATGTCGGCAAAAACTTAAAATTTTAATTTGTTTTTAATTTTTGTAATTTTTGTTTGTGTTTAATTAACACCTAATTAGCCCTTAATTATTGCAGACTTTATTTCTAGCATCGAATTGCTATTTTCAGATTATTGACTCCTTTTATTGAATTAAAAATTAATCTAATCAACCTAAAAATGTGTATTGCCAAGCTTTCAAAAGTGAGTAATGCAATCTTAGGACGTTCTTCTTTCGAGTAATTTTCTTTAAACTGCCGTGCAACGTTTTGTTACAAAGTTCAGTTTAGTTTTAGTTACAACGAACCATAGAATTCTATGATATCGTCGGTACATTTCGCATCCAGCATGTTAAGGTAATTTTTAAGGACCCGTCCTTCGCCGTAGAATTGTGTGGATTTCTTTTTCAGAACTTTATTGCACCACCCTCTAACACGCAAAAGTTTAAATTTATCCTAGACCGCCTTCATAAGACATGGCGTTTCTTGACTTTTAATCCAACTTTTTAGCGCAGTTTCTAAAACAAATTTTACTTTATTATAATCGAAGTTCTAAGGGTAATTGCAGCGATAAATAAGTTGGGGAAGACGACAGGGACTATAATAATAAGAAAGGTCAAAAACAAACGGTATTCTTTAGTTTAAAAGACGTTAACGACTTGAAAGGAACTACTTTAATAAAGCGGGTATGCATTAATAAGAAAAGAAGTAATTTTAGTCTACGCTCTCAATTTCCTTTGAATTCATTGAGAATTTTCTAATTTCCTCTCAAGCGTCTTTTGTTTTGATTGAGTGTTTTACTATTGTATACAATAAAAATTTAGGTTAGGTTCAACTTACCCAGGCATCCGCTTCAACAAAGAGCTTGGTAATCGCCCAAGTTAGAACAAAAACCATCGGCAAACCTAAAAATACAAAAGAAAAACGATTATTACGTTCAGCGTAAAGAATTTTTTACGATCAATCTATTTGACAACTAAATGTCTCCCCCGAACACACTTAAATAAAAACAATATATTATTGACAGCCTGATGGAAAAATCGGATCGGGGAATAAAACTAAAAGAAAGCGAGGAACCTTCTGTCTGAAAGGTTCCGCGTTCCCTTATGTGATATAATATGTTTAAAATTACGTATTCAAATTTATTAATATAAAGTGTTTACCCCATCCAATGCAAACATAGATTCTCAATTTAAAATTCTCCCTTGTCAGCGTCTCGACGACCAGAATATAAAGATATAGTCCTGGAAAAAAGAGAAACAAAACTAAATTAAAACTTCATTCTTATTTTTATCTGTTAGAAATGTTTTTATGGGGTTTCCTTTTTTATGTTCTCTTTCTTTAAGTGGTGAATTTTTTTGATAGCGAAGTTTAAACACAGAAGGTTCAACACTTAAAAATGTATTTTATTAGATTATTAAAATAAGTTTTAATCATTATGTTCAATTTTGGAAATTAAATATTTTTATTAATACTTTTAATTTTTTTTAGTCAGGAAAGCCTCAAGAAGTTGTGAAAACATCATTATATTATAATATAGAATTGCTATTTCAAAATTTTCAATATAAAATCTGTTATGTATAATTGATTATTTCGAATTTTTAAGATTTCGTATACATGATTCATAAATGATATTTGAATCTAAAACGTTGAGATTAATTAATAGCATTACATTATTGAAATTGTGCATGTGTAAAACCAAATTAGTAACCAAGCTAATATTTATAATTAATCGTTTTCAACGAAAAGCTTAGAATTATGTATTTAAAATTGATATTCGTAAATTCAATTCTTAAAATTTGAAACTAGAATTAAATGTGAGTTTTAAAAATTATGTTTTCAAATTCCTAATATAAAACTTATTAGTAACAATCCACAACATAACTTATCTAGTCTGAAATCTCTAATTTATCATCAGAAAATTATATCATTGAAATGAAAAAATTGTGATGTAATGTTTAAAATCTACAATATAAATTTCTAATTTAAAATTTTAAATGTGAAATCTGTAAATTAGAATTCCCATTTATAATAATTACCAACTTTTTATTTAGCATTTAATCTATAAAAAATTCAAATATGATAGAATTCACACTTTCAAATTTATAATTGTGAAATTTCAATGCTAAAAATTTGAGTTAATTTTTTATATAGAATTGCAATTGTAAGAAGGCAAATTCTAAATTTCTGATTTAGTTTGGGATTTCAAATCAAAAAGTTTTAAAACTAGCTTATATAATTATAACTAAGAACGTGAAACAAATGTCTGATTTATAATGTAAAACACATACATTTCAATTTAAATTTATGAAATAAAATAAAAATAAATAATTTATAATGATACTTGATATCGAGATAATTGCTTGGCCCTTTAATTTAATAATTTAATTTAACTTTAATATTATTTAATTTTTATTTTATAATATTATTATGGAATTTCATGAACGACTTGAGATAGTAAACTCTAAATTTTGACTGAATCCGAAAGTGCTAATGTTTCTTTATTTAAAATTGAAATTTTAGAGTCTATTATGAAATATTAAATATTAGGGCCTTGAATTTTAAAAATTAGATTTACGTAAAACCATATATTATGCTCAATATTCATATGACATCTTTTATATAAATCTTTTATTTTATTATTAGATTTAGCATAATTTATGGCTTAGAGTTGTGAATTTAAAATGTATAAATGTTATAAAAGCATAAATTCAGAAATTGTAAATAAATAATTTTAAATAGATAAGCTGATAACCTCTAAACTCAAAAAAATTGTTTCTGTTATTTCAAACTACAAATTTCAACTATGAAGGTTTTCATTTAAAAATATGATAAGGATGATAGAATTAAAGATTTTATCAATATTCTACTAAATAAGAGTCGTAAAAAGTTTCCAACTTACTGTTGGAGATTTAAGCGCAAAATTATATATATTATTATTTATAATTTAAAATGTAGAATCTATCTAGTATTTAATTAATATTATACAGATATGGTTATATTAATAGAAACCCGAATTAAAAGAATTTTATTATTTTATGTCAAAATAACCAAGTATGAAGTATATTACCTGGGTATAGTTAACTTTGCTATAATTAGCTAAATAATAAATAGCAATTGGCTGACAATTTATACTAGAAACTTTTTACTTTTTTTATTGTTTTCTCTATATGCTCATCATCTGATGTTTATCCTATTTTCTATCATAATACTCTAGCCATCAAGCACACAAAAAAGTCATTTTTTGTCATTTTACTAAAACTTGATAGGATTAAAATGATAGGATTATTATTTATAATAGCTAATCTAACACCAACACTCAAAGATGGGTTAGGTTGTAATGTTAAAATTCTCGATTTAATTTTAATGCAATTTTAAATGCATTAATAGTAAAAACCTTAGTACTGTCCTGTCTATTTGAATACATTTCAGTCGGTTTAAAAGTGCAGACTATATTAAATCAAATGGTGTTTTCGTTAATATCAAAGTTCATTCCCAAAGCGTTCTCACGCAAACGAATTGTTTTTTTTTTAGAGAAAATACGAGATAAAAATGCTTTCTTGACGAAGTAATATGTCTAACAAAGTATTAAGTTTAAATTTATGGGTTTTCTACGTGTTATTCTCGTGTTTAGTAAATCACACCAAGTCAGGTGACGGAAGTCACGGAGCGGGCTTCGGCCTACGTTCTCTGGGTCGGTTAGCTCCAAAATTACCGCCAAGTGCCATGAGTTGGCTTTCGTTGAATTTGTTTTACCTAATATTAATTTGACTAATTATGATTAGTTATTGAATCCAATCACTTTAATCGGAGTCCTTTTTTGCTTGCGGACTTTAAGGATGTATTATAATAACTTGCGAGCAAATGACGCCCACAATTCTTTTTTTTATGTCTACAAACCTATTTTCTTTACAATCTATAAGCAAGCGAGACCAGTACCTACGCCCTGGATTATAAATTTGTCAACAACAAAAGAGATCTTAAGTCGGAGCATTAAAGTACGAATTCAGTATTTTGAATTTCATTGGTGTTACAGTTGACGTGCATCGCGCACGTATCATATGTTTTGTATTTGAATATAGTAACTCAGTTAGAGGAAGAAAACGTGTTAGTTACATTGACGCCCATGTGTGGGACTTTTCTAGTTTAAGTAATTAAGTAAGCTACAAGGTTAGGTTAAAAATATTTTTATTGTAAATGATAGAAATCTAAAGCATTTACTATAAGAAATATTTTTGGTCAAAGGTCAAGAAAAGAAATTGAATCAACAAACAATAGTGATGATTGTAGGTGTTAGTTCAGTTTCATGAAAAAATAACCAAAGTGACTCAAAACGGAAATCGTCTGTCAGAGATGATTTGTTTTTCATACGAAAACGTAAAATTCACGTACTCAAGCCAACAGTTACAAATCTTTTTGACGCTAACTTTGGAAAAAGACTTTTTGAAGCTGGTTTAAAGGCAACAGCAATCGCCCAGAAAAAAGCAAAAAATTACTCTTGCAGTAACTAAAAACGTCGTGCAATCATTTAACTTCTGGTAAAAATGATTGTTTGGCATAAGACAAAATATCCTGTCTTTACTTTCTACAAGATGCAACTCTTTACTTATGCGCTGAAATGCCTGGATCTTAGGGCACTTGAACTAAAAGCTCTTTTTAAAACTTTTTAAATTATCTCAGGTAGTGTTTAGATGAATCAATGATAAAAATTCAAGACAACACAACTCGAACTTTAGTGAACTGTAATAGTTATGAGGAAACCTATTGAATTATTAGATAGCTTCCTTATACTAAAAATGAATACATTGTTTAAAAAAGGTGGAGTTTTTATGCAAGACATCTTGTCATAAATCGAAGGTGGTTATGAAATATTTAAATAAACAACGAATCAAGTTACTTGGGTGGTCCTGAAACTGTCCACCAGAACAAGAACAGGAACAGGAAGCAGATATGAACCCATTCAAAGAACATGCTGTGAGTGGCATTAGTAGTACCTATGCCAAGAAGACTACGAGGTTTAACATCTTCTATAAGGGATACTTTCCCATATACCAATCATGTTTTTAATTTTTAAAATAAAATAAGATTATTTACAAAATACGTTGTTGCTTATAACTTCTAATTTAGATAGAATGTTGCAACATCTGTTTAATGTTGTTTAATAAAACCTCAAATTTAATTTTCACGAGAATTAAATATTTATAATCAAAATTCGTTGTAATGTAGATTTAAAACACTAGAATCGTAATATTAAAAATATGAAATGTTAAGTTTGAGTGTAAGAAGTGTTAATATATAATTACTATCCCAAAATTACAATTTGGGTATTTACATTTAGTAGGTAGTTTTATAATTAGATTTTCAAATTGTGAATTTGCAATTTATACATGTAATATGGTATATAAAATTCAAATGGAATATAAAATTCTTCGTGTAGTTATTATATAAACAAAAATTATTTAAAAATTTATATAATTAAAAACCAGATTCTAAATTATATATTTTTTAAAATATATAATTTTAAATTATATATTTTTTAAAATTATATATTTTGTTAAATACGGATTCTACTATCTAGATTTTAAAACTGTAATATAGAATGTAAATATATAATTTAAAATCTCGGGTATACAATCTGAAAATTTAATAACCTTAACAATTCCGAATTTAAAAATTTGAAATTTTTAATAATTTAGAATAGTAGGCCAAGTTAATAAAATTTACAATTCAAGAATTTAGAATTTGGCATTAATGTCATAGTAGAACAGCGAATCTAGCATTGGCTAAAGTATTCCACACGATGTTTTGCCCCGCAGCTTCCCCGTTTAGGACAAAACGGCGGGGAAACTGTCGTGTAGAATAGCAAAAAAGTGATGGTTTTCCCTAGCATCAGGCCAGAATGGGGATCCCCGTGGGAATCTTTTTAATTGAGTTGATAAATAAACTAATAATAATTAGTTAATAATAATTAAGATTTCTGATTCACGTTATTATTCTAAAAATTTTATAACTAAAGTTATTGAAATGTATAAAGGTTTTCTGTGCTAAAAATAATAATAAGAGCTGTATGAAAATGGGAGAGAAAATGCGGCTAAAACAATTCATGTGGAATAGCAAATTTATTAAAAATCTTCTCCGGCTGCTTCCCAGCTGGGGAACATCTTCCCACGTGGCAAAACATCGTGTGGAATACCTACTTAAAGTGGGTATTCCACACGATGTTTTGCCGCGCAGCTTCCCAGTTTAGGACATAACGGCGGGGAGACTGTCGTGTTGAATAGCAAAAAACTGATGGTTTTCCCCAGCATCAGGCCAGGATGGGGATCCCCGTGCAAATCGGTCGTGACCGATAATACCGCGCGGTTTACCGCTCAACTTTCAAAACCAAAAACTTTCATGTGGAATAGCAAGGAACATCTTCCCCGCGAGTTTTATGCTTATACACATGCGCATTTGAAGCTGGTAAAGATATCTAATGAATTGTTGGTTACATTACAGTTTATATTAGTTTATAAAGAGGTTATTGGTTTTTAAATACATTTACAGATCTTTCTAATCGAGTTGATAAATAAACTAATAATAATTAAGATGTCTGATTCACGTTATTATTCTAAAAATTTTATAACTAAAGTTATTGAAATGTATAAAAGTTTTCTGTGCTTATGGAAAGCCAAGAGTATAGTGATTATAAAAATAGAAACATTAAATGATCGTCCATGCTGTTACTACTCACTAAGGCGGATATTACTACTAAACAAAATATTAAAAATAATAATAAGAGCTGTAGGAAAATGGGAAAGAAAATGCGGCTAAAACAATTCATGTGGAATAGCAAATTTATTGAAAATCTTCCCCGGCTGCTTCCCTGCTGGGGAAACTGAACTTCTTCCCACGTGGCAAAACATCGTGTGGAATACCCACTTAAGACATGCCATTTAAGTTTTACAGTTTGATGTTTGAAACTTACAAAAAAAAAATCAAATTTAAATATTCTAATTTTAAATCCATAATTTATATTTTAGTTTCATACTGCGGAACTTACAATTTCAGTTCTTTAATTTACAACTCACATTATTTTTACAAAAACTCGAAGTTATACCATAGTATATTATAAATATTTTGCAACCTTTTGGATTGAGGACCTAACATGTTTCTAGAGCTAAAAAGTTTGCCTTTTTCAAAACTTCTAATGAAGCTTATGTATATTTGAAAAGGATAAATTCGAGAACTTCTTGATCTACCTTAATGTTTAATTAATTTCTACCTTCGGCTAGGTATTTATTCCCGTTAACCTACCGATCCTTTGTTATTAATCTTCCACTACACTTACCTTCAACAAACATCCAAAAGAACGTCGTTAAATGAAAATAGTGTAATAAAATAACCAGGAACACGCACGGTACCATATCGAACTCGAAGGAATTCTGTAACAATAAAAAACAGAAACAAGGACGGTTAAACTGTTTTAACTATGTCGTGCAATTGCAATGTATAATTAATTTTCCTTACCTCAGCAATTAAAGTCACAATCCAGACGAAATAGACCAGGATGTAAGCGCACATCAAATTTGTATGGATCGTGTTCCTTAAGCATCGCAGGTCTCTGCAACAAAGAAATAACACGGTTGGTCTATCCTGCCTGAGAGTTAAATTAACAATTTGCTTAACATTAATAAATACACAGTGCTGTAGGAGGATAACCCTGTTACACTGCTGGATGTATCTTGAATTTCCAACCTGGATCTCGTATTATTACTATTATTAGTAATAATATTAAACAAGCTAACTCAATGCTGGTAGTTTATTCTTGATCGAGTCGACGGAGAGAAAAGAAAACCAAAATGCATACACCGTTATTGTTTACCTATCTTTAGGGCAAACAATTTTCTTCCAAGTCGAGGAACATTTTGCTGATTTCATTTATATATAATATGAAATTCTCTGCAAAGGCAACATTAAAAGTAGGTTTCGTTAAGAAATATGAAGCACAAAACATTTTGAGACACAAGGTCTCATAAATGTTTTTTTCTTTATATTTTCTATGCCTAGTTATTTTTTTGTTTTTCTTCTTCGTCTTATTGCACTAGTGGAAATGAATATAAATGCTAGTATATAAAATTGCAAGATTCCTAAATTAAAAAAAAAGAAAAATCCTTTCCTTGACTTGTCACTGCTTAGACGTCCTGACGAATTGTTGCTTTCAAGCTGAAAATTAGCCTCATTGTTTTTCACTGTCTGTCTTGTATAACAAAGCACCCACACACACAAAAGGCTTTTCTTTTTGTGCGATATGTATATTCATGTAGAGCAACAAATGTTTAGATTATAACAATAGGGTATGGCTTACTTGTGTATAAAATTATATACCACTCTTGTTATTTTGTTAATTCTGTTTGCGTGGTGTAATTATTTGCAAAACAATTGTATTTAGGTTTCAATTAAATTAATTTATCATTCTAGGTGTTTGCTTTATTACTAAAAAGTTAATAAAAACTATTAAATCATTTCGTAGTCTGATTGTGGCTATTTGTAATTAGGAAATGAAAATTGTTTCATAAATAAACAAAATACAAAATATAAGGAGTAATACCTTTTATATGTTTTTTATGAGGTTATGTCTTTTTTTTATCTATTTTCATTATTATTATTATTAAAGCATGAGTATTCAAATTTACTGTTATAGCTTAGAAATTTTATTCAAACTTACCTAAGATACCTAAAAAGAGATAGTTACAAATGGAATTATCTCGAAATCTAAAAATTTATATATGGCTAGGGAAACCCCGTGGAAGCATGACGGTCGAAAAGCTAATTTATTGAAGTATTTCCTTATATACAACGTTCGTTGTGTGATTACAATCCTTCGGGTTTCCAAGAGTAATTATTTAATATTAATATTTATTAAATAAACGCATTCCAACAAAAACACTTGAAAATACTAAGCTTACCATTCTCAGACGTACTTTTAAACGCGTTATTTAACAATCACCTCCGACTTAACTCCTTTCCTCCCTTAGTTACCCTCGTTTTACTTCTTTTCCGGCTTATCGCCCCAACTTATCTATTGCACAGAATAACCTTCGCTTTCCCGGATTACATCCCTCTCCCAACTTATCTCCCTCTCTGACTTACACTTACACTGACTAACTCCTCTCGGGCTCCTCCTCCGACTTACCCCCTATTTTTATCATAAAACTCTACATTAAATTCATATATCATGTGCTTAATATGCACGCAAAAAATTGATTATTTTAAATATAGTAAATGTATATTAATCAGACTGTTTTATTTATTTCAAGTTTTATATTTGTTTAAAAAGTAGGCTTAAGATGAATATTGCAGATGTTAAATTAAAGCTTATACAGTTAACTGAAGTATTTGTAAAAAGGGAAAATTAATTCTTTTGGAAATATTATGTTAACTAATCTATTGCATTGATGCAATGTGTACTAATAATTAAATTAACATTACAAAAAGCCAACCATTTTCAAAGGAGTGTTCCAAAGCAACTATCAAATCGTTTCAGTCATACATATTGATGGAATTGGCCAATCACGTGATCCTTATGACATGCATTGTTCGAAGCATACACTGGATATTTTTGCAGACGAAGCGCGTTTTCATAGATCTTCCAGAGAAATAGTAAAATATTTTTTTCATTATTTTGTCCAGTATCCTCTAAGACATTACTTCCTTTAGTTATTGGCGTGTTTAGCAAATTCGCCGTTTATACCAGTTTATTATTTATAATTATTTTATTGAATTGTTTGTTAATACAATACGTGCATACGTGAATTATTTTCCAAATTATTTTATTCCTGGTTTTAACAATACATAACATCAAAATTATTGGATGTTCCTAATAATATGGCCAGATACTGTAATGTGTCTGACAATTACCTTTGATAATGACAGTTTAACTGTCGAAGCTATTATTGTCAGATAGATTAAGAAAATTGTGAAACCTTTACATTTACAAACTGAAACCCCCCCATCTACAAAACTGGAATTCCGTGATGTGTACTCGTCGCGACTACATAGACGTACATTTCTGTGCTGCGTATACTTTTCTCTTTATTTAACTGAACTAGTTGATCAAATTTTTTTTTCAAAAATGGCTTCAACCGGTGCTACAACAAGGTCAGCTACACTAACAAAATCCGTTACTGAGGAAGAAAAACTAATTCAACGTGCTGTCGAGAATATATTAAATTCAACAACCTTTCTTGAGGCATTGACTGATAAATTCATGATATCATTAAACAAAGAATGGATCACAGCATTGAAGAACTGAAAACTAAAGTTGATGCCTTGGAAAATCAATTATCAGCAACTAAAAACGAAGCAACACGAGCCAAGGATGACCTGGAACAATATTCTCGTATTAATAACTTGCGAATATTTGGTGTCCCGGGGCATGATAAAGAAAACACTGAAGATGTGGTAATAAATTTTTGCAAGGAGAAACTAGGGGTTACAATCTCAACATCGATGATTGATTGCTGCCACAGACTCCCCGGTCGAGAAGGTCGCTACAAGCCTATAATTGTTAAGTTTGTAAGCAGAAATACTAAAAATATGGTATATCATAACAAAAAACTTCTCAAAAACACCAATATCATCAACAAGGAAGACCTCACACAACTCAGAGCACAGCTTCTAAAGAAGGCAGCAGTAAAACATGGCATAAAAAATGTTTGGTCTAACAATGGTAAAATTCTATTTAAAAGTGGAAGAAATATTAAACGTATCAACACTTCAGATGATATATAATCTAATGCAGTTACAGGTATCGTGAAATATTTGTTCTGTCGAATACACTTTGGTTTGCGAGATTAACGCCTACATTTGTACGTTAATTGTAAATTATCAATTTAATAATTTTTATTTATTGTATTATCTTCTAACCGTTATTTGTTAATTTATTATTAAGTTAGATTTTTCTTATTAGTTGGTTTAAGTAATCTACATCTTGAAAAATTAATTACATGTGAATTTTAAATTATATATTTGGAATTCAGTTATAAAGCAAGTTGATTATTGGTAATAATCACATCAAGGTGATACAGAAGTATTATGTAAGTACTATAACAGACTACATTTCTTAATTTAATTTTGTAATAATAATTTACTTTTGTACTATTGCATTAACCCTATAATGAAAATAGCGCACTTAAACGTTCAATCATTACTACCTAAAATTCTTGATCTCAGATTGCTGGTAGATGCGGAAAACATTGACATCTTAACAGTATCTGAAACATGGTTACAACCTAGTATTCTAGATGAGGACATCCATATAGACGGCTATAACTTCGTGAGGAATGATCGATCAAGTAGGGTAGGAGGCGTGGGAATGTATATACGAAACACGATACGTTACTCTCGAGTTCATGTAAATACTATTATAGAACAGATCTGGGTTTTGGTTAGCGTCAATAGTGAGAAAATTGTTATCGCTTCAGTATATATACCTCCAAAACTTGATTACAAATTTTTCCTAAATGAAATTGAAAATTCTCTCTCATTTTGTATGCCCATGACTGAGCATATTTTATGTCTTGGAGATATTAATATCGACTTATTAAAACCTGATGGGACGCATGCAATATATTTACAGACAACGTTACAGTCACTAGGACTAACTCAGGTAATCAATGAGCCGACTAGAGTAACGAGTACTTCGGAGACGCTTGTTGATCACATTTGGGGGACTGAAGTGACTTCTATCAAATCATCTGGTGTATATACGTTTACTTTTTCCGATCATGATATGGTTTACTGCTGCGTATCATTACTAATACCCATGAACGAGCCAATCACTAAAGTATATAGAAAAATCTCGAGAATAAACTTAGATATATTTTATGATGATCTACGATCATTACCCTTTAACCTAATGTTTCGTATGAATAACTTAAATGATAAACTACAATTCTTTAATTCTTGTATTCTAAAATTTTTCAACAAGCATGCTCCCATACAAACTAGCAAATTTACTAGAAGAGTTGCTCCTTGGATAACAGACAATCTAAAACTCCTTATATCACTAAGAAACAAAGCTAAAGCTAAATTTAGACATACAAAGTTACCGCGTGATTGGAATTACTACAAACAGCTTCGAAATTTCACAACTAACGCCATAAATAATGAAAAAAAAGCATAGTTTACTCACATCACAAACACAACAGATAGTAGAACGTTATAGAAAAGATTGGAATTTATCGGCCTTGGTAAACAAAAACTACCTGCTATTCCACCACACATTGCAGATGTTAATCGTGTCAATGATTACTTTGTCGGCAGCCTCCCTGTGGTCCATGGTCACCCAACGCAACAGCCATTAATATTTCCCACTAGTGATAATTCTTCTATACCAAAATTTCAATTCAAAACAGTTTCCTGCGAGTCAGTCAACAAAATTATTACAACAATTAAATCTAAAGCGTATGGTAGTGATGAAATAAATATTGATATGATTAGATTATGCTGCCCGCATATTCTACCATGTATTACTTATATATTAAATGAATCCCTTATCTATAATTTATTTCCTGACTGTTGGAAACAAGCATTTGTTAAACCATTTCCAAAAACAAAAAATCCGTCCGAATTAAAAGATCTCAGACCCATTAGTATATTACCAACTTTTTCAAAGATTTTAGAAAAAAATTATATTCTTCCAACTCACTGCTCACCTTACCGAAAACAATCTGCTACCATCAATTCAATCAGGATTTCGTTCAGGTAATAGTTGCACAACAGCAATGTTGAAAGTTACAAGTGATATCATAACCGCTACAGACAGAGGTGATGTTAGTATTCTCGTGTTGCTCGACTACAGCAAGGCATTCGACACAGTGAATCATGACACGCTTATTACTATTTTGAAAAGTATGAATTTGAACTCGAATGCGTTGTCATTAATTAAAAGCTATTTATTCAATAGAACACAAAAGGTTGTAGTAAACACGTCAATTTCCGAACCCTTGCCTGTTAATCGAGGAGTACCTCAAGGTTCCGTTCTCGGACCACTACTCTACTCCATATACACTTCAATATTAATTAAGTCTATTAAACGTTGCGCTCTTCATGTTTATGCTGATGATACGCAGTTGTACTATTCGTTTAATTCCAATAACTGGCGTCAAGCTGTTAAAACTATTAATGAGGAACTTAATTTTATCTTCTTTGCTTCTCAACAATTATCTTTAAAAATAAATCCTGACAAATCTGCCGTTATATTACTTGGTAGTAGAGCACATATAAATAATATAATAGACTTTATATCTATTAATATAAACAACGTTGAGATACCCATTGTAGATAAGTCTAAGTGCTTGGGCGTATTGCTGGATAATACCTATAGATTTAGAGAACAGATAAGTAACTATATTGCAAGAGCGTACAATCAGCTTAGGAAACTCTATCCACATAGGCACGTATTAAGCCTAGAGACGAAGATTATTATATAGTATTACATCAGAAAGGATACAAAAAGTCCAAAACTCTTGCTTACGCTTTATCTATGGGATACGTAAATACGAGCACATTAGTCATAAGTTGGGTGAAACAGGATGGTTATTAATGTCCAAACGTCGAATGCTACACATGCTGTGCCTATTTCATTCTATTGTAGTCAATAAATGCCCCAGTTACCTCTACAATCTTATCACATTTATAACTGATGTGCATCATATACTTACCAGGTATCGGGGACGTATATCTCCTCCACTTCATCGGACAGAGCTATTTAAACGTTCATTCTCTTATCAGATCTGCGCTCAATATAATAAGATACCTGATAACTGGAAAGAATATAATGCTGCTAGATTTAAGACTGAATTGCGCAAAAGTCTAATAAATGACCAGATACGCTAAATATATAGATACGAAATTTACCAGCACATCGCATGTCTTAGTTTGCATTTCAATTCAATTAATTAATTTATTTTTTTTCGTTTTTTATTTTTTCTCTTTTTCTTATATAATGCTTCTATATCGTGTATTTATACTAGGTGTTTATAACATTTTGTTATCACGGAAATCATATTATAGTTAATTTAGGAATAGGTTAGTATTAGGCATACTCTTCTCACTTTTTCTTGTAATTATTTCAATACAGGGTTTGGATGGAAGAACAGTAAATATACTGAATCCCACCCTGGGATTATGCTATTATTAATGTTTATTTTTTTATGTACAATGAAATGTATATAATGGTGAAGCATAATAAAGTGGATTATTATTATTATTATTAAACGAAGTGTAAAAATTTGAGATTTAAATAACGTATAAAATATAAATTTTAATTTTGAGACAGATGAAAATCTTATCATTAGAAACTTCTACTAAAGTAATAAAGAATTTAAATTTAAAATATTCAATCAGGTTCAACTTTCAAACTTTAAATTGTTATACTTTAGAAGTTTAGAAGAATATAAAAATTGAAGTAAAGTTGGAAAATTTGAGATTTGAATAAACAATATTACTTGTAATTACAAATTGTTTACTTGTTAAGGCTATTTTTGATTTTGAATTCAATAATGCATATCATCAATTTGGAATATTAAATTCGAATCGACTGTATGAATTTAAAACTGAGAATTACGACTATATATCCAGATTCTAAATTTTAGTTTGAGTTTAAAAGATAAAACAACAATCATAATTTAAATATTTAAATTTGAAAGTTTATTTTCGATAAATTAAGGTTGAGAACTAAAAGTCTAAATCTCAAATTTAGAAGTGCTTCTTGAATAATGAGTTAGAATACGAGATTTTTGAATAAAAAATATATAGCTTAAGGTAAGAGATTAATTAGATTAATATGAAAATGTATAAATGTATAACTTAAAAATTCTAAATAATGAATTTGAAGTAAATCCAGAATTCGAATGTTAATACGTATTCGAAATTTAAAATACGAAAAAAATTCAAACTACAAAATATAGAAAAATATTGTGCATATATAGCATAATCTGCATATTCGCAATATAAAATTAATTCAATCATCAGATACGTACTTTTGCCAAATGGATAAATGGAATTCCTGAGATTACAATATTTAAAATTACAAATAGTTGAATACTTGACTAACAATTCCATCTTAAAACTCTAGATCTTTAATTCTCTATTATAAGTTTAAATACAAAATATTCAATTTGTAAAGTTAAACGTAAATACGCCATTTAAAATTGTTTATGCCAAAATGGCTATTTAAATTAGAAAGATGGCTATTAAAAATTATTATTGAAATGGTTATTTAAATTATACATTGTAGTCTCCTAATTTTTATAAATATTTAAAAATATTTATTTTTGAAAAAATAAGCTTAAAACGTACACTCTATAGATCTTACAATCTTTTCTGTGTTCTATATTTTAAATATTTCATTATTATTAATTCTAAATTCTGACATCATATTCAATATTTCAATCTTAGATCATATACCGTTCATGTCATACTACAAGGTCAAAATTTTATAAATAAATTCGAAATATATCTTAACTCTAGCTAAAGATTATGTAACTTTCATTTAAAATTTAAACTTTCTTTAGTTTTAGATTTTAAAATTCTGAAAATAAATTCACATATTCAGCTCCAAATAAATTCTTATTTACTGATATTGGATTATAATATGCATAAATTGTAATTGTAAGATTTCTAATTGTGTAAGTTTGTGCTTGGCATCCAAATTTGTTGAAAATAAATAGGAAATTAAATAGAAAATTAAATTACAATTTGAGAATTTAATAAATATAAATTTTACATCCGAAATTTGAATTTCTACCTTTCTACATTTTAAATCCTAGATACTGCATTTAATGTTCCAAACTCTAGAAGTTACATTCTAAATTGTATATCAAATACCGAAGGTTCAAGTTAAATTTTAAACTTTGATTTAAAAATTGGCTGTAACACTTCTATATTAATTGAGTTTCTCATTGATTCTCTATTATATATTTTAGATAGTAAACTCTAGATGTTAACTTCTAGATTTTTCACACTAAAATACACATTTACATAGCACGTTAATCCACACTTCCACGGTCTATTTAGGTTCTACAATACAAGTATGTTATTCTACGTAGCATAAGTTGCAAATTCAAATTTGTATTCAAAAATGGATTATAATTTATTAGGAAAATGATAATTTTTTTAACAAACAATTAAAACTTAATAGACAAGTTCATATAATTAATACGGTTGTAGGCATTAAAATGCAATGAAGGTAGCATAGGTCAAAGGCTGACTATCTACATGTAAAAATGAATTAACTTTATGTAGAATAGCTTTGGGAAAGGGTACATGAGAATTGAGAATTTAATTGAGTTATGGTTAACTTTCCTAAATGACTACTTATTTATTCTGTTAACAGCTTAAGCGTAACACTAATCGAATTGTAGGTACAAAAGTTACACCTTCTCTCGAAGCACGTATTTATCCCATTTAATATTGGGTAATTTTTATTAACCGAAGGGTTTCTCGGCTAGGCAGCTGACCTTACTAATATGTCATAAGTAGTTAGCAAAGCATTAATAAATATTAAAGATAAATCCTGAAAATTAATGGTTAAATAATAGAATTTAATAAATGACATTTGCTGGGCTTCTAGTAATTAAAATTCTAGATTTACAATTTAAAATTTAAAGCGCAAAATTTACAATTTAGTATCTAAGATCTAATATAGAGAAAGAAAGATTAAATTAGAAAAATTACAATTTATAATAATTTAGAACAGAATAATGCTCATAAATTTAAATATACAATCTAGGAGCGAGAAAACTAAATTTAGACTGTAGAATGGATAATAAGGGAATAGTTAGGGTGTGGAATAATTGCCTTTTTAGGTCCAACATAAACCCACAAACAATGTAGTCCTGTGCGATGATATCTTCAGGTTCCTATTTGAAGGTGATATTTTGAAATTTTAATAAAAAACTTAAATTTTTATAAAATGGTTTTATAGTTTTTGAAAAAGGATATGAGTTAATTAAGTTGTTTTATAGTAGTATTGATTTTTTCAAATTTTGATATAATTATGAGGTTTGCCCGCAGGGTGGCTGAAAGCGGGCAGCCATTGGGGAGTAGCGCCCCCACGGGAACCAGCTCAGTACACCTCGTTCCAACACACATACCTGCCCGTAAACACAACCATATAAGCACACAGTTTTTCTATTTTAACCCAACCACACCTACACTACACACACGTACACCGCATACGGGCAGGTCACCAACACGCATACTCGTTTCTTGTTTGACAGCGTGGGGAGCTAGTAGCAGTCTGAGACCCTTGGGCTCGCCTGCTGGAGGGTACAGCGGATAAAACTGGGTTCTGGGGTGTGCACTCCCAGGCTGCAAGGTAGTACAGGGGCCCGGGTCGGTCTAGCCAACATGACCTGGCTGCCCTATCAACTTGCGAAAATCTCGCTTATGCCGTAATGCCAGATGGCGCCTGGACCGGGAACCTTGCGGTATAATGCGGGGGGCTCCGTCGAGGACACCAGAGTCGGGTTCTTTGGAATCCTTTGGCTGCCGCTGGATCCTCAAGTTGTCAAGGAATGAAAAACATATACACAAGGTACTTACACCCATGTTAAAACAATTATTAAAAAAATTATGATGTTAGATGATAATAATGATGATGTTTTAAAAGTGCCCCTTATGACACAACCGGAGCTTCCCGGCTCCACCCTTTCTAATACACCCAACTCCTCCACCCTAACCAACTCCTGTACATCCTTTATTCTAACCCCTCCTATATTTCCATCTTTGGTCAATGACCCACCAAATGTTGGTTTAGAGAAAGAAAAATTAGTCAAGAAAAGGAAAACTGTTCCATTTGGTTCAGATGAGTCTGTGAATATTTCAGAAGTTGTGCCTAGATTCCTTGTAATCGTAAAAGAAGATGGTGATTTCTCGAAAATCAATCCTTTCCTCATTAACAAAGTTATTCAATCGAACGTTGGTGAGGTAAAAAGTATCCGAAAGATTCGAAAAGGTTTGTTAGTAGAGACAGCGTCTACCAAACAGCCTAAAAGATTGCTCCAGTTGGAGATTTTAACGTTACAGTATTGTCCTTAAACTATTGCAAAGGAGTCGTGTCATGTAATGATCTTGTGAACTCTTCCACGGAAGAAATCTTAGAATCACTTAAGAAATTTAACGTTACTGAGGTGTAAAGAATGACTTTCAGAAAAGACGGTGTTTTGCAAAATTCAGGGTCCTTGCTACTAACCTTTGCCGGTACTATCTTCCCAGAGAAGATAAAAGTCGCTTTTTATTCTCTCCCTTTTAGGGCTTACATCCCAGCACCACTGAGGTGTTTTCGATGCCAACGTTTTGGTCATTCGGCTGCCAGATGTTCAAAGGAGCAAGTTTGTGTTTGTGGGAAGCCACTGCATGAGGGTCAAGCGTGCCAAGCACCAATTCTCTGCGTAAACTGTAGTGGCGAACATTCGGCTAGATCGCAGAATTGCCCAGTGTTTAAAGAAGAATTGGCGATTCAGAAAATTAAAACAATGAAAAAATTATCTTATGCTGACGCTACGAGAGAAGTCGTTGGAATGAACCCCCCGAGCGTCTCATACGCAAAAGCTGTAAGCAGTGCTCCGAGATCTGAAAATGTCAATGCTATTATACCGGAGATCAGGAAGTTGTTCGACGACTTCGTTAAATCCTTTACTGAAACTCTCCGTATGTCAAGAATGGGTTCAAAGCACAGTAAAGCAGCGTCAGTCGTACTATTACAAGATGATCCTTTCAAACAATTGCCCTCTACATCTACTTTTAAGTCGCCACTAGAGTTAACAACCCAACTTTTCCCTTTATCTCCCACACAATCCCAACCTAACATAGATTCAGAGAACCTACCAGCTCCTGATGAATCTTCCCTTTGCTTTCCTATTTTCCAAACCGTTAATGTTGATGATATCCTATCCCCAAAAGTATGCTCTGACTCTGAAGCTTCGGCCAGAAGATTTATCACAGTAAAAACGAAAAAGAAAGGATGGCCTAAAGGCAAACCAAGAGGCCCAAGAACCACTTCACGGTCGAGTGAAATTTAACACTCCTTTACTTTTGTTTTATCTATTCTTATTATAGCTACCCAAATAAGTTAATATTATAAGTACCTTATATATTTAGAAAAAAAAGCAACACTTAGGTAATCATTTATAAACCATAAACAATCTACCAATGGATTATAACACACAAAGCATAATACAATATAACTGTAACGGTCTAAAACATCATTACCCAGAAATTAAGGTACTTTTAACTAAATACTCTCCGTTTATACTTTGTATTCAAGAGACACATCTAAAACCCGACAAATATTTAATCTGAGGGGTTATAACATTTTTTGAAAAGATGATCCACCAAATAGGAGAGCGAAAGGTGGGGTAGCCATTTATATTAAAAACGATGTGTCAAGCCAACAGATTCGACTACAAACAAAAAGCAGTAGCCGTTGTTTCTACTTTCCCTTTTAAGGTTACTGTATGTAATTTATACTTACCTGACTTTCATTGGCATCTTGAAGATCTCCAAGAATTAGTCCACCAATTACCTCCTCCTTTTATATTAGTAGGCGATTTTAACTCTCATAATCCTCTGTGGGGATCAGAAAACATTGACGTACGCGGGTGACTAGTAGAACAACTAATAGAGGAGGAAAATTTAATATTATTAAATACAGGTGAACACACATATATAAACTCCAGATCAAATTCGTTCTCTTCAATCGATCTAACTCTGTGCTGACCTGTGATCAGTATACGAATAAATTGGTCCACACTACCGGGCGAGGTGTTTACTGATCACATACCTATTCGTCTTGAAATGAACACGGTTACACCTAGTAATTTTGGATATTATCCACGCTGGAATACAAAGCGAGCAGAATGGGAAAAATTCTCTTCAACTGTAAGAGTTATGACAATTCAAGATGATGTAGATGTATGTGTAGAGGATATCACTACAAATATAAATGATGCAGCAAATGCCAGCATTCCTGTAGTAACTGGAAATCATAGAAGACGAATAGTCCCGTGGTGGAATGAGGAAATCGCCGAAAGTGTTAAAAGAAAAAAAAGGGCATTTAACACGTTTAAACGTAATCCTACAATGAAGAATTTTATTCAATTTAAAAGATGTCGAGCAGAGGTAAGGAGATTAATTGTTGCCAGCAAGCGGAAATCTTGGGAAAGTTATGTGTCTACAATGAATAATGAAACCCCCATTGAGGAAGTATGGCGCAGAATTAAAAATATATCAGGTAACATTTCAAGAACCCCTCCAAAACAAATAGTGCGAAATGGCAACTATACCAGCATTCCATCTGAAATAGTTGAAACATTTCTAGAACATTTCAGGAGAGTTAGCAGCGACGATAACTATCCAGATGAATTTAGGGAAATTAAGAATTCTCTAGAAACACCGTTAAATTTCCATACAAACGATTATATGGTCTACAATGAAAATTTCTCTCTAGACGAATTCAAACATACTCTTATCCTGTGGTACCTGTGCTCCAGGTCAAGATAAGATTACATATGAAATGTTACGTCAACTACCAATGCACGCCAAAGAATATATGGTACAGCTTTATAACACCATTTGGAGAACGGGGTATTATCCAGCAAAATGGAAAATTGCCACTGTAATCCCCATAATAAAACCCGAAAAGAAACTAGAACCCTCTACCCTCAAGCTATCGCCCCATTTCGTTAACCTGTTGTATGGGGAAAGTTCTTGAGAAAATGGTCAACCAGAGATTGGTGTGGTTTATCGAGAGATCGAACTTGCTTTTTACTTGCCAATTTGGTTTTCAAAGTCGCAGAAGCACAGAAGACAGTCTTTTTATGCTAGAACACACGATTCAAAAATCATTTGCCCAACGAATCATCATTTTTCATACAACGGCCATATTTTTTGATATCGAGAAGGCCTATGATATGACTTGGAGATACAATATTATAAAACTATTTATGAATGGGATATCAGAGGGGAATTAGCCTGTTTCATAGTTAGCTTTCTTGCAGATCGAATGTTACAAGTCCGACTAGGCAACACCATTTCATCGATGGGCACAATTCAAAATGGAGTTCCTCAGGGATCTACCGTGAGCGTCACCTTATTCCTCATAGCAATTAATAAACTGTTAGAAATTGACACACCATCGGTGAACAAAATCATGTATGTCGATGATCTCTGCCTTTTTATGGCATCCCATCCCAATGATGAAACATACGATCTGCAACTAGCTGTTGATCAAGTATGTGAAAAAGCTAAAAGTTTAGGGTTTACATTTTCAGCCACCAAAACAATATGTGTTCATTTTTGTCGTCTTAGGTCATGCAACTTAATCCCCAATGTTAACTTACATCAGGTTACAATTCGCGTAGTAACATCAGTACGCTTTCTGGAAGTGCTATTTGATGCTAAGCTTAATTGGAAGGATCATATTTCATACCTAGATACGAGATGCAAGAAATCTCTAAATATCATTCGGGCTTTAGCAAATATTAGATTGGGTAGTAGCAGAGAAGTCTTACTTACTATTTATCGATCATTAGTCCTATCTAAGCTTCAGTATGGATCAATAGTATTTTCAGCGACTCGTAAATCATGGTTAGCACCCTTAGAAAGAATCCACTATACAGGCTTAAAACTTGCAATAGGAGGCTTTTGTACAAGTCCTTACCTTTTAGTTAGCTGCGAAGCTGGTTTCCTACCACTAAAGTTTATCTTCGATAAGGCGTTGCTAAATTCTGTAGCCCGTATTAGTACTCAACCGCATCATCCGGTGAACGAATTATTTTTTGATCATACGATAACGGATCTGTATCGAAATCGCCCATCCATCACTAGACCGGCAGCAGTAAGAATTAGAGAAGCTAGGTCATTATATTCTCTGCCGCCCTATCACTTATTCGGCATGCGCATAAGCGAAATTCCTCCGTGGGTTCCCTTACAATTCCCTAAATCGTTAAGTCTAATACCAGATACAAACAAAAAAGAAATCTTAAAGACAGAATACCTTACATGCTTTAGAGAACTAAAACATAAATATGAACAGTATCAGTTTATATAGACCGATGAATCTAAAATCCCAACTGGGGTAGGTAGCTCGTTTGTCGTTAACCAAAGTTCGTATCCTCTGTTTCTTCCTGAATACGTGAGTATTTATACGGCGGAACTCACAGCTATCAAATACGCCATGCTATACTGCTATAGTCAGACTAGCAAGAAGTTTGTTATTTGCACAGACTCAACTGAACAGCTCAATTGAAGCTATATCAAATAATTATAATAAAGATGACCTTGTTAGGGAAATCCAGTCTTTATTAGCTGACCTGACTGCTAAGAGCTACAATATAGTTTTGATATGGGTACCTGGTCATGTTGGTATTATAGGGAACGAACGTGCTGATTTAATAGCACGCGAAGCTGCAAATAATTTGAACATAGACGAATCACGAATTCGGTCAGATGACCTAGGTTTCATAATTAAAGAAAAAGTCGAGCATAAATGGCAGCAAGTTTGCACAGAGGGAGAGTCAAAGTTAAAGCTAATAAAGCCATCGGTCCAAAAAATTATGTATCCCGCAAATTGCGATAGAAAAGATCAGACAGTCCTAACGAGACTTCGAATAGGGCATACAAGGTTAACAACAGGGCACTTATTAAGAACTACAGAACGCCACAGACCGAGATGCCATTGTGGGGTCGAACTCACGATCCCACATGTAATACTGGAATGTCCGTTGTATAATCAGATACGGAATCAAATAGGATTGGCTCCTCATATCGCAGATGCACTGGCGATTAACCCACAAGCCACATCTAAATTATTGAGTTATTTAAAACAAACTGGGTTATTCTCCAAGATATAAGATTATTTGATAGTTATATTTTACATTTATTTATTTAATGACACTATTTATTTTTCTATTATATTTTATATTTATTTATACACACATTTATATAGTTATATTTTTACACATATTTTATTTATATTATACAATTGCTAGAAAGTTTAGATTCGTTTTATAGTAATTTTATTTCAAATATCTTGTTTGTATCGTTTTTTGTTTCTCGTTCCAACGTTTTAAAATGTACTACGTGTGATATGAAATGTATTATCTATGCATACTGTAGGTGTATTGTGTAACTCCACACAATTACATATCTTACCTTGCAAATAGGCGATAGGATCTGCTTAAAGTAGAAATACGGCTAATAACCTAAGCTGTTGATGCCGTTAAATAAATAAAAAAAAATTATGAGTTTTTTTCTTTTAGTACGTAAATATAATTTGTGTAAGCTCCATATGAGTAGGTTACCCTGTGTAACAATGTAAATATTCTACGTACAGTGATGGCTGGAAATCTATGTATCTCCAATGTAATTAAGTTTAATGCGTTTTGTGACAGCTGATCGTTTTTATTGATTTTCTCTGTAAATATGAATTTTAGACCATAAGTGTGTTATATTGTTTTGATTGCCTTTTTACCAGTTATCTTTATAGAATTAAGATTGTTGTTAATTTTCAACATATGGTTTTATTTGACATGACTTTTCCAATGTTCAGAATTTTTGTGCGATTTCGTTGTTTTTGGCTTAAAGTATAAAAGGGCTTTCGAAAAAGAACAAAGTGAGTCGATTAAAGCATAAAGGTGGAACCTATGCTCGGCTCCAGATTAAAATCTGTAAAATAAAAGTATGGTTAGGGTTGACCCACGGGTTTTTTCGTTTGTAAACAAAGTCAATTTTATTCAAGTTGATATTTACTTTGATGGATTTGGAACAAATAAGACTTGTTTTTCGTTTTTTTTAATACAATCATTGGGAATTATGACCGATTTATTTCAATTAAATCAAAGAAGATAATTTTATTGATTTCCAGTTCATCATTTTGTATGGCTTTTCGACAACAGCTGAGTGGAACCTTATGGGAGTTTGTTGTTACCAATTATGCACAACAAAAATATTTGTGAAGTGAATTTTAGCGCCACGTATGTTTTGGAATATTATTACACTATATACAAGGTGAATCGAATTTAAGATTTTATTTTCTGCTCAGAAACACTAACAAGTTAATCATAATTTAAATAAATTTGTTCTCATTCTTATTCATAGAACACATTTCTTTGATTTTTATTATTTATTAAAATTCTTCTTTTTCTTTGACATCAGTTTATTTAAATGATGCTTATGCCATATCATCCACAAATTAACAATTCTTAAATAAATTAAAGAGAGTTCTTCTCAATATAACTTTTGTGTTGGAATTTATATTTTTCTTTTTAAGTAATCTTATTTTGAATAAATAAAACCTGTATTTTTTAATTCTTAAAAAGTGTTTATTTATTTTTGATATGGGATACAAGCACAGTATATATAACAATCAGTAGGTTTACTTGCATGTGGCACCATTCATTTTATTAATCAACCTTCGAATATCACGCCCATAAACGAACTAGCGGACCGACGTTTATCGGTCGGCATCGCCTACGAATGCCGGTAAATAAAACGCATTATGTAAACAAAATCTCTTGTTATATAATAGTATAGTAAAATATGAAATAGAATTATGTGCAGTGAACCATTTGATTGAAGTTGTTTTACTTATAGAATCTAATAAATAAAACTTTAATCAATGTAGATACTTAAAACATTTATTAAACTAAATTAGAAGAGTTGTTTCTTGTTACATCGTTAATAAGGTCGTTTTACAATTTTGAAACTTAACGTTTTTATATTCTATAGAGTTAGTAATAACTTGACGTATTTTTTTCAAAATTTTTAACGCAGCCGTTAGCGAGATATGCAATTTACAATTTTAAATTTTTCTGTCCTTTTCTAGTACAACAACGTCATAGTCCTCGTATACGCTGTATTGAAACAAATATGTAAGACGAAAGTATTATGATGTCAGCAGTGTAGAAAAGGACGGAAAATATTTAAACTTTAAATTCGTTTTATTTGGACTTTATTTATTTTTATTTTGGATTTTATGTGGACCTATACATTAGATAACAGTTATACTAATAAAATATACAAATTATATCAAAATTTAAATTCCATGCAACGACCCTATTACCAACTAAAGTTACATTAGTCTTTCAAGCCATTAACCATATTCTTGGCTGCAATAGTCATTTCATTTTATTTAGAAATAATTACGAACAAATGTATAGCTGTATACAATTTGAATACCTGTTTAACAAACAAATGGAGAATCTAGGTCACCGAAATCACATACGTACAAAATAGGGGAGATGAAATCAATTTACACTATAATAATAATAATTAATAATAATAAAATTTATTTTCATTCATATTAAATTAAAGACACAATGACAAACGAAATGCTAAAAAGTACAATCCTAACGCACGCTTTGACTTTTTTTAACAGTCGAGAGTAACAAAAGAAGATGTAGTTCACACCTGTTGATAAGGCGTTGACCTAGATTCTTTATTGTTGAACTCTTTTAATAAATCAGCATAAAAAATTTTATTAGGTAGGATTTCGTAATCGCTTATTTTTTCTATTACGTGTTAGTAATTCAATTTTAAGCAATTGGTAAATATATACAAAAGTGAATTCTTAAATACGGCATTGTTTTTACGACCGTATTTATTAAAAAATAATAGTATATAGGAGAAAATAACACTTACCGGTGATTATCCATCGGAAACCTGAAAAAACTAATTGTAGTTCTTTCCGAGGTATTTTTACAGCCTTTGGCGGCAAAACGACTGACACTATGCATTGTTTACTGGCACTAATACTGCACGATTGTGGGTTTATCCGGCCCTGGTAATCTCGATACGTTCTGTAGCGTGTTTGAAACAGAACTGCTGTCTGCATACTACCGACACGTGCCAGCATGTGGTGTGGTGGATGAAAATTATTTGCGACAGTCACATTACTGTATGTTTTATATATACTGTGATACAAGTATCCATTTACTTTCTTTATATATAGATATAAAGATATATACAGATTATATATAGATTTTTTTGTCCATATGCAAGATTCCAGGTGTAGTTTGTAGTAAGTTTTTCTATCCAGGTACAGGAATTAATAAGATCAATTTTTTTTATCTCATGCTCAATCGAATTGAAACTGAGTTAGCCTACTGGGAAAAAGAAAAACTATTGGGTTGTTATATTTTAATTTTTATTAAAGCTAGCCAAATGAGATTAAAAATTCATAGTGTTATTATTTTACCTCATAGTTTATTGTATGCCCGAACGTGGGGCATTTTAAATAAAATCATAATTATTTATTTATTGAATATTACATCTCAGTATGTAGTAACAACGCCAGGGACGGATTGATTCGGGCGAAGATTCTTCCCTGAAAGACAATATCAAAAATGGAGGCAAAAAAAGATTTTATTAAATAAATTTCTAGACATATGGGAGGGTGGAATACGTCATCTCCTAGAACTGCTAAAAAACTGCTCGAAAAATTAACATTTTTTAAACTTATTTTTTACATTTTTAAGAGAAAAAATGAACCTGAAAACATTAATATTTTTCCAAAAATGTATTACGGTTGTGTTTGGTTAATCAAAAGGTAACTATGCCGCACCCAGGCCAACTAAAAATTCAAATTCAAATTTTCACCTATATAGTATTGATCCGCCCTAATAGATAATGTAGAGATAAGAACATTAGAAGAATTTTAAAGCCATTCTTTTAGTTTGGACTAGAATTTAGACTATACTTTAACCCTATTTATGCGTACGTATAAACGTTGAATACGAATTGAACTTGCCTGTTATTGAAAACCCAGAACCAGTGCTGCTCAAATTATTTATCAAAAATGATCTAAAATTTTAAACTTTTACATATACCTAGAGTTTAAGATTTTGAACTGATGTTATAAGATTCTCAGAATAAATCTTCAAAATAAAAGATACTTGGAATGTAGATCAAAATCGCGATTTGTAATGACTACATAAATTAGTTTCAAATTATATTCAATATGTTACTATCTATGTAGAATTTGAAATTAGAACTTCGGCCAACATCTTTTTTTAACCTCTGGCCGCTTTATTAGTTTATTTGGTTTTGTACCTTATTCTATATGATTATTATCATTTAACTTAAGAGAGACTTTAAATGAAAATTTTATTTACATCGAGATAACATGTATAGGTGGTATGAATATTAATTCAAGTGTTGTATGTAAACTAACCACAGCTAGAGAGGTGCAGGGTTTCAAACAAAACCTCCCCTACTGAGTAGTCCAAGGGTAGGACGAAACAATTGTCTAGGGGTGTTTTGTTTGAAATTCTGCACCTCTATTAGTATTATTCTGAGCGGCTATTTAATTGTTGTGCTATACTCATATTCTGTTTTAACATTTGGCCGCTTTAATGAGTTTATCTGGTTTTATACTTTTTTTACTATATGATAAATATGTTCTTATTGGGATGAAGACGAAACTAATACTGTTTAAAATAAGGTCAGTGATTAATAATTTAGTTTCACCTTTAACTCGGCGAAAACTAAAAAAGAGCATTTCTAATTTTAATTATATGCATAGATATTTATACGGACAGAATGTTATTATAAAATACAGTAACCATTATAATTGTATCAAGAAAAGCACCAAATTGCTTATAACTTTTTGTTTGACGCAATCCTACAGAGTACAGACTCTATAATATATTAGTTCTTATTAGAAGTTTTATATAAGCAACATTTTTATGAATCGTTTTGCATTATTATTATTATTTCACTACTTTATATTTAATAGTTTTAAGAAAAAAAACTGTTGTATTTAAATGTTTCCATGAACTGTGCAGAATACTCTACACGTATTTCGATCTGTTAAATGTACAATGTTTCACAAGGAGCCTATCGCGACTTCAATTTCACTATAGTTTATATTTACTTTACTGCTGTAGTGCTATACTCAATACATACGAATACTTTTGTTTTCGAGTTTTTTTCTTTATTCTTAGTTTTCCTACGTATTTGGATCAGGAAACGATAATATGTAGTGTTATTTTAAAACCTAATCAAATTTTCCCGCCATTCAATTTTACGTAAATTCAATTGTTCCTCTTATTTTATTATCAAGATTTCGTGATGTATAGCATTATTTAAAAAATATTAGTCATTAAGATGTAGTATGTCTTTATAATTAAGGAGGATAAGTAGGATAACAAACTTTAGTACGATATACACAAACTGGATAAATTAATTCATATTCCGGTTATTTAACCAACAATTGTAAACAATAACGTTGGTATTGTAATCTAGGACAAATGCATAATTTAGGTACGTAATGAATCTCTTCTAAAATATAAACAGTGTTGTTTGATAAAGTTTTCAAATAAATCCATTCATTCTTACCATGTTATGACCTTCAATAAGTACTCCTATTACAGTTCTTTTAAAAGCATATTTGTTATCTTTTGCTGCAGTTTTATTTGTTGCGTGTTATTTTACCTTAACAATCGAGTAATACATAACAATCTATCGTATTATTAACAATCAGATTGTCAGGGCAGGTTTAAGTTCGATGAATTATTGAATGGTCGCCATAATTGTTCTATTGGTCAGATTCTAATACAAGAATATTTCGCGAAACACATACTCAATGCGCCGAAAACTAACTGACTGGGTTGGAATTTTTGGTGATCATCTGGTTGGTTCTTATTTCTTACTTGGTAATTTGAATAGAGAAATGTACTTGGAATTGTTAGAAGACAACATTGATCCAATATTAACTGATATTACAACAGTATTTGGATCAAAGGTTTCCGGGTCAATGGATTGGGAAAAGAGCGTTCTTGAATGGCCTCCAAGGCCGTCAGATTTATCTCCGCTAGATTTCTTTTTGTGGGGCCATCTAAAGAGTAAAATTTACGTAACGGCATGCACCGGACTCTTTAGAAGATTTACGACAACGTTTACTTACTGTCGTCTAATCATTACACAAATACTCCAGAACGTGTCGCCACATTTTGAGCAGAACGTTTACTACTGTATGGACGACGGTGGTGGTCATTCCGAGCATTCAATAAGATAAACTAAATTTACGACAACGTATGGTCAACGAATGCCGTGTTATCACTCGACAAATGCTCCAAATGTGAAATTAACTTTGATCTTGTACTGTTTCCTTCAATTTCATTTTCGCGGGAACTATTACTCTGATTCCAAAAAGTAAAACTACTACTGTAATGCGAATTCATTGAGTTTTCAAATGGTATGTCTTTTGCCACTCCATGCTATTTAAAAATCTTAGCGTGAACCTCACTCCTATTTTAGGGATAAATAAGTATTGAAGCCGTTTCAAGGCATATTTTGACCTGAAATAGACAAGATGCTTGCTAGTGGAGATATATGCAAATATTAGAAGATCTATGGGTTTGAAAACACATATTTCTGTGTTTTACCTTGATAATCTGAAATTATGTGATTTAGTTATTATTTTGTAGTTTGGTTATCTACATTTGTGTAAATATTGTTCTATAGGATGTAAGAAAGGATTTTATAATTATTAAAAAAGGTAAAACAAGGATATAATTAATTAATTCATATTTTAATGTATAATTAAATGCATTTTAAAATTGATCCAGTCGACATTTAATAGCCATCTTATTATCGGGTTTAGTACAAGTGTTTGGTATTTTTGAAAAGAGGAATTTTTTCTAACTAACTATAGAATTTGTTTAAACAATTATTAATAATTATAAACAATTATGTGGTTATGTAAATTTAGTTCTAAATCGCCATTTGTTTGTAACTAAATAAATTATTAGATCAGTGTTTTGGTTTTAAAAATATAAATATAGCAAGCAATTTGGTGACTCTCTCTCTGTAGATTTAATGGTTTCAAGCAGTGTACTTATGTCCGTTATGTTATGCAGTGTGGTTATGTTTTGACGAAACGTCAAAGTGTTTGATATATTTTTAAAGTTCATTGAATTTAGTTAGTTGTTTAAAAAATATATATTAATTAACTAAATAACTAAACAGTGTTATGAATTTTATTAGTATTTAAATTTTCTTTGTTGTAAAGAAACATTTTTGGGTTGTTAGTTTATTAATCCTCATTTAATTTGGATAATCAAATGGAATTTGCCAATGTGACATTTAAAAGGACTTACTTTATTTTAAGAGGACAGATGGTGTTTAATAATTTATCAATATCAATTATTTGGATTTTTATCATGAAGAGAGGTGAATTTGTGCATTTCTACAATTTTGTAATTAAACCTTACGGATGAAAGGGGATTTGCAGGTTGTTACTAATATCAGTTGGTAATTTAAAAGGCGCCAAAAGTTTGATTATTTGTAAATATTTTAAGGTAATTATTTTAATTTTAATTTAGTTATTAAGATTGTATGAATAACAGGGATATAACTTCTTAATATAAAAAGAATTAGACTGTCTTAAAATTAATCTTTCTTTTATTTCATTTTTTAATTTCAATTTTGTTTATTTGTTTATTGTGTTTGGTTAAATAAACTTTGACTGTTAAATTTTTAAAGTAACTCTTGGTTTATTATTTTGTTTTGTGCTTGTTTGGCTTAATTATATTTTATAGATCCATATTTATTTATTGCCCTATTGAAGCGACCCGATGGTAGTGTCTCAGATGTGACTATAGTCTAGGTTCAAAACAATTTATTATATCCAGAGCTTTTTTTATGGTAAAGGTAGGTGGTTTATATTTTGTATATGTTTTCACTGTGCTTTTACCGAAGTTTGTTTTATATGTGTACTATAAACAATTAAAATTTTTTTATAATTTATCAATTTTCAAGCATTATTATAATCGAGTAAGGTTTCCCCTCTTATTTCACCTGAGTAAGGTATATATTTATAGCAATATGTTTAGCGACATTTGATTTTTCTACGCGATTGTATTTAAAATTCGCTATATGTTCTTTGAATCTAGTCAAAACAGATCTTTTTGTCTTTCCAAAGTAACTCTTATTACAATAATTGCATTCAATTTGGTATATTCCCGATTTAATTTTTTATCAGTTTTATCTTTCGGATTGCCTAAAAAGTTTCTAAAAGTTTGATACGATGTATAATCTAACAAAATATAGAAACAACATAAAAATAATTTTGTCCAGCTTTCTCTTTTTTTCTCTTTCCTTCATGTATAAAAACATATATTTATCCTTAGTTGCATGTTTGTGTTAAAAATTGTTTTGCATGGTTTTTGATTGACCCTTTAAAAATCCACCCTGGAGAGGGTTATAGCACGTTTAGAATTTAGAAGATTTTATGCCGAGAAAAAGGTGTACCATCGTTAACAAAATACGTATTGACAATTAGTCAAATACAATGTGTGGTTAGGAGACATTGTTTAAATATAGTGCTGTGATAAACCACAGTCTTTACAAACCATTATTAGTGAATTTTACCAAAGCTTAATAATTTCTGATTCATCTTAACCTTAATGACTAATTTCTTATTTTGTTACAGTCCAAATCAAATTTAATAAGGTTAACTATTAAATTATATCACATTACCACAAATAATTATCGTGCAGTCTAATTACTAAACCATCTTCCAGTATTTACTGTAATATGAGACAAATGTCGGCAGGAGAACGCAAACTTTGTATTCATTATTACTTACTTATAATATTGATGTTGTTGTCATGCGACTTGCTGATCTTCATTAATAATATTCAAAAAAATATCTAGTTACTTTGTATGTCTGCTTAAACATCTAATTCATATGGAAAATTTCTCGCTATGCTGGTAGTCGTTCTCTGTAGCTCAGTTGGTAGAGATACCACCTAGACAGTGGAGGGTGCTGGGTTCGAGTCCCAGCAGAGTCGATAAATTTTTCTATATGAACTTGCATTCTAAATATTATTTAATGTAAAATCATTATTCAACTTAACAAAAATTAATTTCAACTAAAAAAAATATATTATATATATATATATATATATATATATATATATATATATATATATATATATATATATAATGCAGTCCTATGTTTACAGTAACGCCATAAAACTTGAATTTTTGGGGAGTAACTTCATAATTATGTAGTGGCAAACCTGTTTTTTACTGTCAGATATGCGCTCTTGCGATTTCAACTAACAATTATTACAAAAATCAAAATAAATCGATCACTTAAAATCATGCTGACATAGCATTACGTTTGTTTACTAACTAATCTTATTTTAAACTACAAAAGATGTTGAAATGTTTGCCTTCTTCAATGCACAGTGCAACACGTCTGTTCATGTTATCAAACACTTTCTGTAAAAGGTGAGGTGTAACGTTATCACATTCTTTCACAACTTTTGTTGTAAATCTTCTAGAGTATATGCAGCGGTGTCTTAAGAATGGTGTTTAACCATGAGCCACATAGGGTCGGGCATTATCCTGCTGAAAGTAACCGTATTGCAGTTCCTTGTCATCGACTTGATCGATGAACCAATTCAGAATGGTGTTCTAGTAGTGATAGCCTCTTCAAAAATATGAGACCGATCAATATCCTTCGCAAAAGAGCTAGTCAAATGACGCTTTTGTGCCACTTTGGCATTTGAGATATTACTGTTATGTTCTTATAAGATACCCTTCGACAACGTTCATTAATATGAAAGACGAGAAAAAACAATTTTCATAGCTATGAAGGACTACCATGAACCTACGAGCCTTGAATTATGGAGTAATCATGCAAACTATTAATCTATCGAGACTGGCTGAACCTAAGGGCTAAACAATTGGGACGCACCTATACTTTCGGATTAAAAATCGCACTTTTTATCATGCAAAATAAGGGAGATATGAGTATTTAGAAAAATCTTAATAACGACGTTTCTACCAATACAACCGGGGCGTCGGCGTCGGAGTGGCGATGTTCTGTCTAATGCATTCCTGACTGGTAGCAACTACGTCATCACCCCACAGGACAACATATTTACAAGCGTTTCTCTTGTAACGATATGTATTTTAAACAGACCATTTTGACAAATCAATTTCTTTTATTATTGACTATTTATAACCTGCTAAATAAAATAAAATACTACATAAATAACCCAAATACACCTCAATGACTTAAGGGGGCCTCTAACAGCCATCATGTAGGGCATGTGAAAGAGGAGATCTGTAACGAAAAAAAAGATTTTTACACACCCATTGCTGAGGTATGTTAATAGATATTTTGTAATATCGCAGTAATATTGCACAATTTTTTTAATATTGCATAAATATTGAAAAATATTACACCCAGTGCAGTCAAATTAAAAAATAGCGTAGGAAAGTTCAGTTGAAGTCATTGGATTTTTACAGAAGTCTTCCTTGAGGGCTGTTAAATAACCTCCTAAAAGCCACCGCCTGTAGGTGGTGAGCTCGAAGAGATAATGAGGGTTGACTACGCACGTTTGAAAGTCCATTGGTTCTCCTTTCCAAAAGGACCATACTTATCATGGTTATTATACAGGGTATGGTTTTATCAGCTCTTAATGTGAATACTGCATGTTATTTAAATCTCCGAAAATACGCTATATCATTTCTGGATAAACCGGAAGTGGGCAAAAAACGGCTACTCAGAAAATACTTAAAAAACTAAGAAGCAGACTGGCGAACATCGCATTACATTATCTCAGTTAGTTCAAAAGCTATATAGGTATATAAAGAGTCAAAATATAACGGGACACTCGGTATAATTCCACATGAATACAACACAACATTATTACTTATGTTAACCAAAACAAAAACAAAAAATGATGTTACCGAGGCTGTACGTGTTAAAAATCTATATACCGAAGTATGAAATTTTCCTGCTTTCCGTACTGTGTAACTCCAAAACTGGCATTGTAGCCACAGAGACTTTTGATCAGAATAATGTAAACTAAAACGTATCACAATTTCAGCTAATTTGACCGGTATCCAATATCCGTAAGAAACGCGTGGGGTTCTTTGCACAACGGCACTCATTAGGCTTGGTGCGTTCCTGTACACAATATCCCGCAATCTGCATCAGTTCATTATTTACTAATATTGTTAATGCTAGTTGTTAGGCTAATTCCTATGCATTTTCTGTTACATGCTTATTAAAAATAATTATTAAGATTGTTTGATTAAAAAAGTAAAAATTCTTATAAAACGAACAAATAAATAAAAATATCTATTATAACACGTTTATTCCTCATCAGAAATTTAAAATCGTGTATTAGGATAGCAGAAAAGGCTGAGGGTGGGGTTGCTGGTATCCTGATAGCTACATTTACTTATTGGTTACACTCGTATGTATAGATTGATGACACAAACTGTAATATCATCATTAATAGTGCTACTGATTAACAGATGGCGTCAAATTCAAGTTTGTTAAAAGTTAAACATTATTTTAAGTTATTTTATAACAATTTTTAATAAGTATATAACGGAAAATCCATAAACGATAACGTAACAATTATTTATCATTAAGGCCCGGTATTTCCACCTCAGTATAAACCTATCCTGGAGATAAACTTACGTATAAGTTATTAGCGGGTATTTCGATCTCAGTATAATATTTATCCTTACGATAAGTCTCAGTTAAATTTATACGGTACTTTTTCTCTGGATAATGTGCTAACTGGCAGATAAGTTTTTAAAATCTTTGTCAGAGCCGCCAATATTTTTGTTATTGTTGATTTTCTTTTTACATTTTCTTGCGAGTCTAAAAAATGGACAAAGATTTTCTTGTTTTATTTTAAATCACATGACGAAGATTTCTCCCTATTACATATAGTTTCAATGTTGTTAAACGACGTACAGATAATTTGGAAAAATGTAGTAGCAATTGTAGACCTTTTGGCGCAAATAGATAATTGTTTGCAGCATAAAACAACTAGGCTTTGCTGTTTTTGCATTTTTATGTTATGGTTGAATTTTAAAAGATTTATATTAATTATAGAAATAGTGCTGTAACACCCTTGGACGGAGATTTTTTGGTATTTGCAAAACAACAACTGTAAAAATTATAGAACGCGTTTGTGATGCATTAAATAGGGCCAGTATTTCCATCTTCGGAATAAACTGTAGTATAGCTATCCAGCAGATATGTTTATCCTACAGATAATTCGAAGTATAATTACAAACGGGTATTTCAATGTAGGTCGAGTATAAAATAATCTTTCAGTTAGATATCTCCTACCTGAAGTTTGCACATTTACAATTTGGTTTTTATTTTTAATATTTAACAGCTAAAAATCATTAAAGTTTTGATTTCTTACTGCTTCATTTGTTATAACGAAGGCATATTTTACTATCAATAATTATTGCTAACTCTAATAACAGAGAAAATTAAAATTTTGTTACTGCGAAAATGAGTGAAAAACTACTACTATTTCGTTGTTATTTTCAGCAATCTCAATTTTATTATATTCTTCAGAAAGCTCTATTTTGTTGCGTATATTAACAATGTTGTGTAAGATTGCTATTGCAACTATTATTTTTTGTATAAGCGTTAATCTGCATATGGATAGAATAGGAAATTGTCTATTCCATATGCCAAAAGCTCTTTCAATGATGTTCCTGGATCTTATGTATTATTCATTAAAAAGTCTTTGGGCTTTATTTTGTCGTTCAGCTGCATGTGTAAGTAAATAAGTCTTGAGAGCATAATTACTATCCCCTATTAAATTCACCATTTTAGAATCTTCCGAATAAAAGAGAATTGTCAAATATGGTGTTGTCGTGTGTAGCACCAGACCAACGTACTACAATTTCCGTGAAATGTAAAGAAGCATAAGTCGCTTGTATATTCAGAGAAAAGTAGCCTTTTCGGCATTGAAGATTTTCTGCTGTATAACCTCAGGGCAATTGCATCCTAACCTGTGTGCCATCAATTACAGCACTAACTCTTGGAAATCTTGCAATCTGATAAAATTTCTGTTGAGTTGTATTTATCTCGTTCTGAGTTCGTGGTAGGTATATATTATTTTTTCTCTTAAATACATTAATGCATCACAAACGCGTTCTATAATTTTTACAGTTGTTGTTTTGCGAATACCAAAAAATTTCCGTCCAAGGGTGTTACAGCACTATTTCTATAATTAATATAAATCTTTTAAAATAAACCATAACATAAAAATGCAAAAACAGCAATGCCTAGTTGTTTTATGCTGCAAACAATTATCTATTTGCGCCAAAAGTTCTACAATTGCTACTCCATTTTTCGAAATTATCTGTACGTCGTTTAACAACATTGAAACTATATGTTATAGGGAGAAATCTTCGTCATGTGATTTAAAATAATACAAGAAAATCTTTACCATTTTTTAGACTCGCAAGAAAATGTAAAAAGAAAATCAACAATAACAAAAATATTGGCGGCTCTGACAAAGATTTTAAAAACTTATCTGCCAGTTAGCACATTATCCAGAGAAAAAGTACCGTATAAATTTAACTGAGACTTATCGTAAGGATAAATATTATACTGAGATCGAAATACCTGCTAATAACTTATACGTAAGTTTATCTCCAGGATAGGTTTATACTGAACTTTATACTGAGGTGGAAATACCGGGCCTAATGTATTTAAGAGAACAAATAATATATACCTACCACGAACTCAGAACGAGATACATACAACTCAACAGAAATTTTTTCAGATTGCAAGATTTCCAAGAGTTAGTGCTGCAATTGATGGCACGAGTTAGGATGCAATTGCCCGGAGGTTATACAGCAGAAAATCTTCAATGCCGAAAAGGCTACTTTTCTCTGAATATACAAGCGACTTATGATGCTTCTTTACATTTCACGGAAATTGTAGTATGTTAGTCTGGTGCTACACATGACAACACCACATTTGCCAATTCTCTTTTATTCGGAAGATTCTAAAATGGTGAATTTAATAGGGGATAGTAATTATGCTCTCAAGAACTATTTACTTACACATGCAGCTGAACGACAAAATAAAGACCAAAGACTTTTTAATGAATAATACATAAGATCCAGGAACATCATTGAAAGAGCTTTTGGCATATGGAATAGACAATTTCCTATTCTATCCATATGCAGATTAACGCTTATACAAAAAATAATAGTTGCAATAGCAATCTTACACAACATTGTTAATATACGCAACAAAATAGAGCTTTCTGAAGAATATAATAAAATTGAGATTGCTGAAAATAATAAAGAAATAGTAGTAGTTTTTCACTCATTTTCGCAGTAACAAAATTTTAATTTTCTCTGTTATTAGAGTTAGCAATAATGATTGATAGTAAAATATGCCTTCGTTATAACAAATAAAGCAGTAAGAAACCAAGACTTTAATGATTTTTAGCAGTTAAATATTAAAAATAAAAACAAAATTGTAAATGTGCAAACTTCAGGTAGGAGATATCTAACTGAAAGATTATTTTATACTCGACCTACATTGAAATACCCGTTTGTAATTATACTTCGAATTATCTGTAGGATAAACATATCTGCTGGATAGCTATACTACAGTTTATACAGAAGATGGAAATACCGGCCCTAAGAACATTAATAAGAAAATAAGAGAAGCAGGTGTGTCTCCAAGAAATCGTACTGCGTGCCATCTAACAAGGTAATTGTTGTTTAATTTCCTGGAAACACTCCTGCTTCCATTATTTTTATTAATGTTCTTAATGCTAATTGTTACGTTATGGTTTACGCATTTTCTGTTATATACCATAGACAAAGAATAAATATAGAATGCTGAGGTATGAGCAAAATGTGAATTGTTGGGCGGAGCCATTTTGATACACTTAAAAGCGGGAAATTTAAAAATGTAAACAAACCCTATAATTCTGTCAACATGCCGTGATTATAACCTATTTGTTAAAAACACAAACACATTTGTTTATTTAACTTATTTGCGGTTAAGAAAAAATAATACAATGCAGATTTATAAAAATTTATACATTACATGTTCGTATTGTATTTACGTAATACAAAAATACTTAACATTACTGATGGTGAAATAAAATTAATTTATTTAATTGTTTTCTTACGTTAGGTCCCTGTATTTTGTTTGTAAGTGTTTTACTCAAATTATATATTCTAATTTTGCAATAATATAATATTATAGTTTTGCACAAAATGCTTACATGATTATCTATAATATCAGTGCCATGTAAATGGTTACTTCATTCGAGGAAAAAAATTAACATATTAGAATAAAAACTATTGTAAATATTAGCAACAATGCTATCTAATAATTTCTTATTACTGGGTAATTTGTTGTCAAAATAAGTTACAATTCTTCCGAGTGCTTTTTCAGATATCATACATATTTTTGTAACGCCAAGTGATGGTACTATTAATCCTCCTAAAAATTATTAAACAATGTAATAATCATTAAAAAACAAGTTAATATATTTAATTACCTTTGTTTTTCCGTAAAAACTTGGTGATAACATCTGCTTGTTTTTAAGTGCTGCGATAATTTCATGTAACGAACTGATTTGTTGTTTTAAAGTGCTTATTTTTCGCCTAGCTAAGTACAGTTTTTTAGAAGAACGTATACCTCTCTTTCGTGATTCTACTAATTTACGTTTTTGCTTCCTTGGATTTATACTATAAAACAATTTATTAAAATATATATCATGAATATTATATCTTGTGCATACTTTTAAGAATGTATTGATCGTATAAAAGTTGTTTGTCGCCTACGTTTTGTTGAAGTAGATGTTGAGCTCGAGAATGATGATATTACAGCTGCTTCTAAACTTGATCTGCCAGTAAAATGATTCATTACATATCATATCAGTAATAAATAAAAAGATATTTCAGAGTTATGTAGTTAAATAACTAAAAGTTACTAACTGGAGGTAAATGCCACCAAATTAAAACTACACTAATCACATACCTTTCTATATTTTCCTTCTGATTTGGTGGAACTTTTCTTTTTCTTGATGCTTTCTGAAATTCTGAGCTTTTTACAGTTTTTTCTCTGTAAGTACAAAAATTAAATTAATATTTACTAATATACTTATATGGTGGACCATTACTTTACACTGCCAACACTAGAACTCGAACTTGATATTGTAAGAGTACTACTACCATCCTTTGTTTTTGTAGTGGTTTTTACTATTCCAGACGGTCCTGGCTGTGGCTGTATTATATCATCGTCACTTGATGATGTTGAATATTTTACTACAATCATAGGTTTAATACAACTACTATTATTAATCACAATTAATTACAACTTACTTTCTACACTTTGTAAATTCTTACAAGGTAGTACCGCCTCTTTTAAAAATTTCTTTTTTGAGTTTTCGGAAATAAAAGTATCTTCATCTTTAAAATGTTCAAAACAAATGTACATTATTTTATGTAAAGAATACTCAGCACTCATTCCCAATATCTCCATATATTGCTTAAAGTTTGCTTTGGGTATCCTTAAAAGTATAAACAAAATCAGTTTATTTTTGCTAAAATGCAACAAGCACCTAGGTACCTAAATCTAATTTTACAAACCTGTGAAATGTAATAGATGACTCCAGTGATTGTAATCGCCGTACATTTTTACAAGATTTTATGCAACAAGACATTTTTTTTATTATACACAACCAACACAAGACAAAAATGTACAATAAAACTTTTAAGGTTATGTGAATAATCCGCATGAAAACCACGTGGTAATCAACGAAACGCAGCTATCTCTGTTAGTTGTTTCATGGTTCTTTATCACAAGTGCGTAAAAATGGCTGCCCCATGAATTCCTTTCGAATTTGCATTCGCAAACGTTCATACTCATTCTATATTCCCTCTTTGTCTATGTTATATACTTATTAAAAATTGTTATAAAATAACTCAAAATAATTTTTAACGTTTAACAAAGTTAAATTTGAAACATTCTTGAAAATCTGTAAAACTGGACGCCATCTGGTAGCCAGTAGCACTACTAATGCAACTGGTGTCTGTCAATGGCTACATACGGGGGCTCTTCAATATGTCAATGTAGCTACCAGGATTCAAGCAAAACATCCTCAGCCTTTTCTGCTATCCTAATACACGATTTCAAATTTCTGATGAGGAATAAAGTTTTTATAATAGTAAGATTTTATTATTTTTATCTATTTGTTCGTTTTATTAGAATTTTTACGTTTTTAGCCAAACAATATTAATAATTATTTTTATCCACAATCACTATATAATAAGGTAATAATTGAACTCCTTGCCAACGTATAATGTGGTTTATAAAACTCTAGGGTTTCTATACATAAAACACATGGAATTATAATGATTGTTGAACACACTAGCAACCAGTAAAGCAAAGGTACTACGACAAATGGAACACGAATAATGATTTTCACTTGTGTTAGCGGTATCCCGATAAGCCAGGAGGTGATTGAGTACAAGAGATGTGGGCGGCAGATCCGTCGATGGGTTGCGGGCGCCTGGACCATGCTCGCAGGGAAATCAGTCAGTGTGTTGAATGACCACAAGAAAGGAGAAACGTTACAGAGTTGATCGCTTGTTAATTATTGTTGTGTGTTATTAGAGTAATAAATCGGATTGTTGTTGACTGAGTTCGTAGTTTCTAACTTATCTTCGATCCTTGCTAACATCAGGAGTGGAATAGAAACCTACATTTTTTTTTCGCCCACCCTTCATCTTCCTGTCAGTATGGCCGAGCGTCGTCACAAAAGAAGCTTCACGCCACCCTTGGAAGGGTTACGGAAATTGCGGCGGCCTCTACCCACTGCTACCCCGACACCACCCCCCGTCCCGGTGGAATCTACACCATCTTCACGTGGTGGTATCACGCCGTGTCGTGAGGAAGGGTTTCATTTGGACCAAAGTCAGGACCTGGTGCGCGTTTTTACTGACACCGTTCAAGGGTTGATACGTAGCTCCTCTGAGCGGTCGCACAGATCGAGACCTCATGTAAGTACGTTCCATTTAAATAACGTCCTTTCAGTTTTTGACCCTGTGGTTACACGAATCGATGATTGGCTACGTAAGATAGATGAATGGTCCCAGGTATTTGAGTGGTCCGAACACGAAACAGCATGTTATGCCTTGCAAAAATTAAGTGGTGCAGCCAAACTTTGGTATGACGGCTTACCTACTGTTGTCCGTAGCTGGACCGAATGGAAATGTTTATTACGCGAAACATTTTTACCTATTCGCGATATTCATGCCTTATTACAGGACTTATTATCATTTACAGCGGATCATGCCAGTACCTATTATGAGTATACCTTTCAAAAATTGGCCATGATTAATCAGCTTTAACTAAACTTCGATGATAACGACGTCATCAATTTAATTATGGGTGGAATCAGCGATCCTCAAATCAGATTTTCTGTTCAAGCAGCTAATATCACTAATGCCGGCCAGTTGGCAAGTTATCTGAAAACCTTTGATAATATTAAAAAACCCCAGCTTCATCAACCATCAATCAAAGCGTCTGGTGCCACACTGTCTTCTCCACATGTCATTATTTGTTATCATTGTAAAAGAAAGGGGCATAAACGTATACATTGTCCTTATTATCACCGACACGAGAAAACGTCTGATGATCGGCCTAGTAATTTTTTACGATCTCGACCTTCTAATAATGTGTGTTCTTCCAGTAATAGTACCAATTCAGCGCCTACACATTTCCGTGCTATCGAATATCCAAATAATAATTCCGTGACAAATCGTTTCAAACAAATTCATTTTATTTCTACATACGACCATGATCCCTTCATAAAACCAATTAAAATAAATAATTCTCCTGGTAACTGTTATGTTGACCTCGGTAGTGAATGTTCGCTTATTTCGGCCCGTTTGGCTGAATCTCTAAAACTGGAAAAACAAAATATTCGTACCATAACATTACAACATCTTGGCGACCACGTGACTACGACCGCGTTACAAACGAGTGCTTTCATTACATTAGATGAGGTCACTAAATATATCGATCTCTTTATTGTTGATAAATGTCTGCAGTCGGCTGACATAATTATTGGTCGTAATTTTTCTGAGGATCCTGATGTTTTTTATGAAAAAGGTCCTCATGGTATATTGTTTTCGAATATTGAAGTTCGAAAAGTCGCTACAATTTTCACTAGTCTAGTGGAAAATGACACTAATCAGTTATTATTGAAAGCACTACTTGATGAATTTTCTAATTGTTTTTCGAACAATGACGTTACTGACGTCGGTAAATGCAGTTGTAAAATGACCATTACACTAACAACTGACAGGCCAGTCTCTAGAAAACCTCATCGCCTAGCTTTGAAGGAGCTGGAAACAATTCGCGCAATTATAGGCGAACTTTTATCTGCTGGCATTATTCGGCCCTCCTTATCTCCTTATAGCAGTCCTGCCTTTTTAGTTAAAAAAGCAAATGGCGATAATCGAATGGTTATTGACTATCGAACCCTAAACAGCATAACAGTGCCACAAGTTTTTCCATTGCCTCTTATCGAGGATCTGATCGATCGCCTGGAAGGTTTCATTTATTTTAGTAAAGTGGATCTTGCCTCCGGCTACTATCAATTTCAAATGGATGCTGATTCCATTCCCAAAACTGCATTTTCTACCCCTGAAGGGCATTACGAATTTCTCCGTATGCCTTTCGGCCTTCGTAATGCCGTTGCCGTGTTTCAAAAATTTCTTAATCAAATTCTGGAACCCCTTCGCATTACCAATCGAGTAATTGTCTACATGGATGATATTCTTGTACCATCCAAAACAATACAAGAAGGCCTCGACACCCTTCATACACTTTTCCAACTTTTAAAAACAAATGGCTTAAAAATGCGTTTAAGCAAATGTTCGTTTTTTCTAACTTCCCTAAATTATTTGGGGTTTGAAATATCCAAAGAAGGAATTCGTCCTAATAACGACAAAATTGATGCTGTTAAAAAATTGTCAACCCCCACAAATGTCACTCAGCTTCGTCAATTTTTGGGATTAACATCTCATTTTCGGAAATTTATTCCTAAATTTGCTCTTAAGACTAGACCCTTAACACAACTCCTTCGGCATAGCACTCCATGGCAATGGACTTCTGAACACGAAAATATAGTGAAAACTCTTAAAACCATTCTTACTTCTAAACCAGTGTTGGCACTTTTTAACTCGCATAACCCTACCCTTTTATATACCGACGCTTCCTCACATGGCTTAGCTGCAGTTTTGGTTCAGGTTGTTGATAATGCAGAAAAGCCTATCGCTTACTACAGCTGCCAGACTAATCCGGCCGAATACCGCTATCATTCTTTTGAATTGGAAACCTTAGCGGTCATTAAAGCAACTAAACGATTTCGGCATTACCTTTTAGGACATCCGTTCACCTTAGTAACAGATTGTAATTCCTTAAAAGGAGCACTTGGAAAGAAGGAACTTAGTCCCCGTATAGCTCGATGGATAATTGCTCTACAAGAGTTTGAATTTACTGTAGTCCATAAACCGGGATCACAAATGGCTTTTGTGGATGCCCTTAGTCGTAATCCCATTTGTAATGGTATTAACGTTCACATCATCAGTCATGAGGACTGGATCTCATCGGTGCAAAGCCGCGATCAATCCTTAGCGAATATTCTGGAAATTATTCTCTCTGGCGATAGAGATAATAACAAAGAAATCTTTAATAGTTATAATGTTAAAGGAGGTAAACTTTATCGTTTAACACCTTTTGGCCAACGCCTCGTTCTCCCAAAAACTTGCCGTTGGCAGATTCTGCGAAAATTTCATGATAATAATGGACACTTCGCCCTTGATAAAACCCTTGAATCTATTCAGCTACACTTTTGGTTCCCCGGTATGCGTCGCTTCGTTCAAAAATACATTGCTTCGTGTATACCTTGTACGTATCATAAAATCAGTGCAGGTAAACAACCAGGATATCTCCATCCAATTAATAAAATTGCAATTCCGTTCCATACAATTCATATTGATCATCTTGGTCCTTTTCCCAAGTCAGCGGGCTCCACTTATTTGTTTCTTATTATTGATGCCTTTACTAAATTTATTATAATTCGTCCCGTACGCAGTACCACCGCCGCAATCGCTGTCAAAGAACTTACCGAAACTTTTTCTATCTTCGGTTCCCCATCTCGTCTAATATGTGACGCAGCAAGTTGTTTCACTTCCAAAAAATTCAAAGATTTTTGCGCTACTGCTGGAATTCGACAATTTGTGAATACTGTTGGCGTACCCCGTGGTAATGGCCAAATCGAACGCTACTGCCGCACTGTTCTTGATAGCCTAGCTACTACGTCCGCTTATTCCCCCAACGCCTGGGTTTCACATATTTCAAAAATCCAGTTAAGTCTCAATAATACTGTCAATAAAGCTTTCAATGCAACTCCACAGGAATTGCTTATGGGTTACCGTGCGTATAATGGTGACGATATCCCCCTAGACAATTTAACACCCCGTCCTCTTGATGTCACCGCCCTACGTGAAAACGCGGCAAGCGCACTGACATGTCAGCAACGTTCCGCAAAGAAACGCTTCGATTCTAAACGCGCGTCTCCCCCCCAATATCGCGTGGGTGACTTGGTAGTTGTCAAGATTGCCAGTATAATTACTACAGGCGACAGTCGCAAACTTTTACCTAAATGGAAAGGTCCTTTTAAAGTAACCAAATGTCTCCCCCACGATAGATATGAAGTCCAACACCTCAAAAATCTATCAATTGCGCGAAAATATGTCGGCGTTTATGCGGTAGAACATATGAAACCATGGTTTTCCTGTAACTCATCCTCTGATGAGGATTAACCTTATTTGGTTTATGTTTGTTGCTTCTATTTTTGTATGCGCATTTGTAATCTTGTTTGTTATTTTTATATTATTATTAAATCTATGTATATTGGCGTCTGTATCAGTTGCGACTGTCTCAGAATTGCCGGAATATGGTGGGCGTCTGTGTCAGTTCAGTCTGTATCGGAACCGATCTAGTGATTTTGGTGTCTGTGTCAGTTGAGTCTGTCTCAGAACCGGATTAATGTTTTTGATGTCTGTGTCAGTTGAGTCTGTATCAGAACCGAACTTACGTTTTTGATGTTTGTGTCAGTTGAGTCTGTATCAGTATAACGTTGAAATTCACAACCCATTATTTGTTTGATGGTCACTGTTTAAAACCAAGCTTCTCCGTTGTTTGGTTGTCACTGGTTTTCCCTTTCTTTCGGTTTATCGTGAAGTCGCTCCTGCGCGTTTGAGCTTCCTTCTCAATAGTAGAGTGAAGTAACAAAATGGCGGGTTTTTGGTACTAGAAGTTGGATGTATGAGATATTAAGAAATTGGTTTTAAATATTAATTCGCTTTAGCGGAATAAATCTCACATTCAACAGAACGATCGCTTGGTTATTTGTGTGCGATCGGTCGTCAATTGGACGGATTAAGTTCTGGTGCTAACCATTTAGGTAACTTCTCTTCGTTAAAACCTCGTTGCGCTAAAAATCTTACAAATGTCTTTTTATTTTTAGGTAATATTTCCCTAGTAGTCACCTTGAGGGAATTGTTTTGTAAAAGACCTTTCAGTTTATAGAAAGGTAAAAATCTTCAAATATTTAAAATTAATACAATATACAGGGTGATTTTTTTGTAGGTCTTTTTTTTCTTTCTTTTGGGTTTTGTTGTTCGTTGTCGTATTTGTGTTCCTGCTCCCTGATCGTGGGTTTCATTTAGAAGGTCCTTCCCCTTTGGGTCCGTACCTACATCTATACAGGTATCGGGACGGAATTAAACAACAAACATCGAAGGGTGAAGTGATGACCCTAAGCAGGGTTTTAAACATACAGCCGTGGATCTTCGAATGGTGGGACGTTTGTGAAAATTTGTATGTATTATATGTCTGTGTTTTAGTTATATATATATATATCTATATTTATTTAATGTATTTACAATTTCGTCATGCATGTTAATTTTAAGAAACAACAATTTATTCATGCATGTTAATGTTAAGAAACGAGATCTCGACTAGTGGAATTGTAGGGTAGATTTAAGTACAACCAACTGTGATACAGATCACCATTCACCTTTTTTTTTCTCTCTATTAAGCATTAAAATTGCATTTAAAGTTAACTTTTAAAATCTGCCAATAGTTTAAATAAAGCCCTACTTAGAAAGTTTACATTTCACTACGTGTGTTTTATTTATTTATGATTCATTTGTTTGTGTGATTTTAATATTGCTTTTCAGTTCATCATTTGTAAGTATATATGTACGGTACGACCAAAATTGTGGAAGTTGCCCATATTTTAGTAGAAGATCTATTTCTTCGTTTGCCTGATAAGCTTGAAGCTTTAGTAATAAGCATTGTTTTTAAACGAAGTGGCGCTTGTTTTTTTTATCTTTTATATCTTGTATTACCCCGCCCCTCTCCGACTTATTGGGGGCTAGCTGGCAAAACTAAAGTAGTGTTATTTGGATCAAGCTGATACTTCCAGCACAGCTACATTTTGGTTGGTTAAGTATTTCTTTATATAAAAATAGCCTTTGTGTTTCTGTAGGTTATATCAGAACCGAACTTATGTTTTTGATGTCTGCATCACTTTAGCCTGTCTCAGATTTGGTATACCGTTCTTGGCATGGTACCAGTTAAGTCTGTCTCTGCCCTCGTTTGTTCTGCTTAATATTTTTATTAGCTTCGTTTGGTATGGTTGTTAACTATGTTTGGGACATTTGTCCCTGGTATGTGTTCTTCTCTGTTGTTCCAGCGTCCTTACGTTGGTGGAATTCTGCTGTTCAGTCTGGACGGTGCAGCTGTCGAGGACGCCAGCTCGTCAGGATGGCCGTGTTAGCGGTATCCCGATAAGCCAGGAGGTGATTGAGTACAAGAGATGTGGGCGGCAGATCCGTCGATGGGTTGCGGGCGCCTGGACCATGCTCGCAGGGAAATCAGTCAGTGTGTTGAATGACCACAAGAAAGGAGAAACGTTACAGAGTTGATCGCTTGTTAATTATTGTTGTGTGTTATTAGAGTAATAAATCGGATTGTTGTTGACTGAGTTCGTAGTTTCTAACTTATCTTCGATCCTTGCTAACACTTGTAATATACCAAGTGCATTGATTATTGCCGGAAATTTTTTGAGTGACATTTCTGCAACGTCATAATTGCATGACACGAAGTGGAGTGCAATTACGTTGCAGAAATGCACGAAATCAAAATTTCCAGGCAGAATCAATGCACGAGGCTGTATTCGGTAAGAGAATCGCACGACGCACAGAAAAAATGCATTATGATTAATTGGTTTTATGTAGCTATATACGTTACAAGTATAATTTCCAAAAAATTTCCAAAAAATTACTCCTTGGTAGCATATATATATATAAATTTTCGGGAAAATTGTGTGATTGTCATGGATACAATTCAAATTTGAATTTTTCTATTGGTTCTCGGCATCGTCGTGCGATTCTCACTTGTAATATACCAAGTGCATTGATTATTGCCGGAAATTTTTTGAGTGACATTTCTGCAACGTCATAATTGCACGACACGAAGTGGAGTGCAATTACGTTGCAGAAATGCACGAAATCAAAATTTCCAGGCAGAATCAATGCACGAGGCTGTATTCGGTAAGAGAATCGCACGACGCACAGAAAAAATGCATTATGATTAATTGGTTTTATGTAGCTATATATGTTACAAGTATAATTTCCAAAAAATTTACAAAAAATTACTCCTTGGTAGCATATATATATAAATTTTCGGGAAAATTGTGTGATTGTCATGGATACAATTCAAATTTGAATTTTTCTATTGGTTCTCGGCATCGTCGTGCGATTCTCAAGGTAACATCCGCCGTCGCAGTAAAATGTCTAATCTATGTGCTTTAATCTATCTGAGAACGGTTTCCGTGAATTTTATTTTTGTAAACCGTTATAAAAATTTTAATGTTATTAATTAGTATTAATGAATACTATACATAAGATAATTATAATTGATAATAAACGATGAAATTGCATAGTTGTCGCATTCGCATGCCATTAGAGATATTTGCTGTGCAATACAGGGGGGTAGTTCTGATAATTTCGATCTTTGATAATATTTATTATTTTATCCACAATCGCTATATAATAAGGTAATAATTGAACTCCTTGCCAACGTATAATGTGGTTTATAAAACTCTAGGGTTTCTATACATAAAACACATGGAATTATAATGATTGTTGAACACACTAGCAACCAGTAAAGCAAAGGTACTACGACAAATGGAACACGAATAATGATTTTCAAGGTAACATCCGCCGTCGCAGTAAAATGTCAAAATTTTTTGATAAAATTCGGCAATTCTGATTCTAAATGAGTGTGATTGTGGATAAAACATTGTATTGCATACGGGTTTTAGATGCATTTTAACACTTAAGAAAATTAAACTCTCGAGCAAGCTCTCGCGTTTAAACATTCTTGCGTGAATAAAATGCTATCTAAAACCCTTATACAATAAATTACTATTAATAAATATGTAACAAAAAATACATAAGAATTAATCTGACAACTAGCATTATGAATGTTAGTGTAATGTGAATAGATGGGATTTCGGGAAATTATGTACAGGGCCGCACCAAATCTAATGAGTGCCCTCGTGCAAAGGACTCCGCACATTTCTTACGGAAATTGGATACCATTCAAATTGGCTGAAACTGTGATATGTTGTAGTTTACATTATCCTGATCGAAAGTCTCCAGGGATACGAAGCTCTAAAATTAACAGTTTTGGAGTTACAGAGCACAGAAGACAGGAAAAATTCATACTTCGATACCTATATGGATTTTTAACACGTACAACCTCGGTAATTCATTTTTTAGGTATATTTTTTGTTTTTGTTTTGATTAACGCAGGTAATTCTTTTTATACATGTGAAATTATACAGGGTGTCCCATTATATTTTGACCCTTTATAATCGTAAATAACTTTTGAAGTAATTGAGACAATAGAATGCGGTGTTTGCCAGTATTCTTCTTAGTTTTTTTTTAGTATTCGTCTTTCTTTTCCACTTCCGATTTATCCAGAAATGACGTACGTATTCTCGGGAATAGGGCAGCTTTGTGATTTCAAATAGATCACCTTGTATATTTTTTCACAGTTGGAAAGCCTTTCCCGGAAAGATTTTCCCTTTCCGAAACTTACTCAACAATTAACTGTCAGTGTCAGATAAAGTTTACGGAGATGGAAAGATGGACCCTTAGTAGATTTTGATTTTTGTTGCTTTGTAACGCCATCTATATTTATTGTCGATTTTTATATCAGTTTGGTGCATTGCTTTTTAATAAATCTGGCAACCCTTAATGTAAACGTTTGATTTATCGTGATTTATTCATATTTCACTTGCTTTTAGATCTTATCTACCAGTGCTACCGATTTGCGGATAATTCTTCGATTTGTGGATAATTTGAAGTTCTTCAGGATAATTTTTTAACCCTCTCATTTATTGGATATTTTGAATACTTCAAAAATAATTTAACTAAATTCCAATTACTTTCTCTATAGCTTTATTAAATCAAAGATTCTTAACAATGGCAAAATTTAAGCTACTTTTAGTTACCGCCAATATAGAAACTTGGCAACGTTCACTTCAGGCGAATGGAAAAGTGCAGTGCAATACCAAATGAATCTTGTCACCATAAACCACATAAAATAGCAGCCTACAGATCATTAGTACACAGAGCTTTAACTATTCCACTAACAAAATCAGATTTTAGCAAAGAGGTATCAACCATTAAACAACTAGCACATGCAAATCATTATAATCCGAACATGATTGACACTTTAATTAAACAAAAAGATTATAGGTTAGCTATCAAAAGAATATATCCCATTGACAATCAAACAGAAGACACAAATTACATATCTATACCATATTTTGGCAAAATATCAGAAAAAATTGCACATATACTAAGAAAAACCAACAATTATAAAATAACATTTAAAACCAACACTAACACTTTTTCATTTTTATTTAATGCTAAAGACAGAACACATGATATCATGAAATCGGGCATTTACCGTTTAAATTGTTCTTTTTGTAGTTCGGTATATATTGGACAAACACTTCGAAATTTTGACATAAGATATAAAGAACACGTACGTCATTATAAAAATAAACATCCTGAAAAATCGAATTACGCCACACACCTTTTAGAACAAAATCACACAATGACTCTTCAAAATAATATTAAATTCCTACATTTTTGTAATAACAAACGCAAATTAGACATTTTAGAAGCCTGTGAGATATACAAACACAAACTCAGGGTACCTTTAATGAATGAACAACTTGAGCTCAGTAATTCTCCTTTGCTGGAAGTATTAGATATTTAATTATGATTATTATTATTATTTTATCTAGTTACCTATTTTTGTATCTACCTTATCGACGTGTTTGTTTATAATTATATTACCTTAGATAATGACAGCGTAGCTGTCGAAACAATATTGTCAGGTTGTATTTTAATAAAACTGTGAAACTTTTACTAATCTTTATTTATTTCATTCTTTTATACAATTAAAAATTTTAATTTTCGGTAAGACATTTCATTTTAATATAACGTGCACTTTAATACACTTGTTGACAGCACAACACTTGTATGACGTTGCAAAATAAAAGTATTTTATTGGAGAAGAAGATACTGTGATCTGGCGTAGACAGTATTTGCGTACATTTGAAGAGTACAGAACTAAAGTGCGGACAATATACTTTCTTGATGAGACATGGGTGAACGTTGGCCATACCTTTTCTAAAGTGTGGACAGATGAAAATATAAAATGTAAAAGACAAGCTTTTTATTCGAAGACTTACCACAGGTACACAACATACAAACCACTAATCCATCGAAGCTGGAGACTTTTTCAATTAAAAAAAAGTTATTTAATACAATTAATGCTGTTATATTGTTAATAAATAATATAATTTCAATAAAGTTATCAATTATATGTATTCTATGTTTGCTTTTTCAACTTTTTCAATGTTAGTAACTGCTAAGTAATTCAAAGAATCAGATAATATAGTACGAGCAAAACGTAACTCCATCAAAGGTGCCTTTGGAATTTTTAACTCATGTATTATAATACCAGCAAATTATACAAAATAATCTGAGTCCTTTGACAGTGACAGTTGTTATTAGCTAGATATAATATTCTGGTTTTATGATACACAACAGTTTAATTTAATCTTTGTATTTATATTATATTTCATGATTATGGTGTTTCACAAAGTAAGGCTGGAGACAGTGAACTCGAAAATTATTAACATTGTCAAGGGTTACCCAAAAAGATGGCTTGAGATGGAATGACCCAAATGGGAATTCAAAGATTTGCATGGACAGCAAACAGCGTACGACAGATGTACTATTCCGGCAGTAAAATCTTTTTCCCTTGGTAAGCGCTGTCACATCCAGTGACATGTTGTATTATGTTTCTTTAAATTACATATGTACGTCATAAAATACGTAATTTTTAAATCAAAAGTATGTATCTTGATATAAATTCTTTTTTCAAAATAAACCTTTTTTTATATTGATAATAAAAACAACTAATACTCTATTATCTTCATTGCAATGGTTATTTTGGACGCGCCTATGAGATTGTGTCATGTCATGAAAAGTCTTTGTTATTCACATAAAATTTGAGAAAAATCAGCCTATTGATAAAATCGTGCGATATGTTCCGGCCGGAATAGTACAAGTTTTGTGCAGCTTGATAAGGGCTTGTGTTAACTCCACCCCTATCAGGCAGTTTGCATGTGGTCACTCCGCTCCTTCCTCGAATACAGTATACGCAGCATAACATTCATATTCATCATCTAGTAGGCCGTGATTTTATTTTCAGCTGTTATTGCATTATATATAAAACTGTTTATTAAATTATTTTAGTTTATTAATTAAAACCTATTATAATGAATACAATTTCCTGCGAGAATAATAAAACAGTAAATAATATGTTTTGATTTATTTTAACTATGAGTCTCAACTAAACTCAACTTTTGATGTCTTGTAATGGGACAGCGTAAGAGGATGATAGTGATATTTCTTCATCCAGAATATTTATTCATCAAATTTAATGTTTTAAATCTTTCATTATTATCCTTCGTCCAAAATCTTGGCGACAAACTATGGATCGCGCATCTTTTTTTATTTCCAGCTGTTATTACATTTAAGAAAAATTAATTAAAACCTGGGCCGGATTTAGACTTGATAAGGTTCTAAGCTATATGAGATATGGGGCCCTTTATAAGTCCGGATATTATACAGTGTGTCCATGGATTGAGTTCACAAGAGGGGAAAAATTTTTATTTTTAGTTTTATCGAAAAATGTCATTCTTGATAAAAAGTTTTGCTTGTTGTAAGACCCCAGAAAATTAAAACAAATTCATGTTTTATTTTACCTGCTTCATTTTATAGTCAATTTTCTGTGAAAATTTTCTTTTGAACTGCAAAATTTCATATGGTTTCACAGAAAATTGACTATAAAATGAAGCAGGTAAAATAAAACATGAATTTGTTTTAATTTTCTGGGGTCTTACAACAAGCAAAACTTTGTATCAAGAATGATATTTTTCGATAAAACTAAAAATAAAAATTTGAGAAACCATTCAATTGCTGTTTATGTGATTATAAATGTTCACAAAAAAGTCATCTGAAAGTACACATGCTCACTCATAGTGATGAGAAGTCGTGTGAATGTAATGTATGCAATTTTAAGTGTTCGGTGCAGTCTACTCTCAAGACCCACCTTCTCACTCATAGCGATGGTCAACCATTTGAATGTAATTTATGTGAATATAAATGTTTACAAAAGCGTTATCTTAAGAGACACATGCTCAGTCATAGTGGTGAGCAACCTTTTGTTTGTAATTTACGTGATTATAAATCTTCACAGAAATCTAGACTCGCAAAACACATAGTCACTCATAGTAGTGAGACACGATTAGAATGTAATATACATGAAGAAATTTAAATTGCATGTTGAGCAAGCAATAAAAATAGACACAAGTGTGTGTAACCTACCAAGAACATATTTAGGGTTTCCACGCATCTACATTTGGTAAGATAGCCCTTCATTTGAACAATTTGCTATTCAACTGATGATATTGTAACAAGAGAGAAAAGGAACGAACCTCTTTTCGAGCGACAGGTGGTGTGTTCTTCCGCCTTCGAGAGAATGACGCATCGCACAAGCATGTAAATCAGACGTGGTTTATTCTGGTGTATTCTAGAAATACATGGTATGTTCGGGCGATTTCTGGAACGTTTATAGGATGGTATAAAGTCGACGTCGCGGAGAAAAGGATCAGTCAACTGCAAGTCATTAACTGGGTATTACAAAATAAATAGTGAATATAAATGTTGTATTAGAAATTCATAGTCTGTAAATAATAGTTTTTAATGGTTTATAATCATAGCGTTAATTTATAGTGTATTCATTAGTGTATAGAAATAAATATTTGTTTGTGAATAGACGATTTAAACAGCACTTGTATTATTATTTGAAAAAGAACGTTACAGTGATGTCAGGTGTGGTGTTCTAAAATAAATAAAATCGCGTAATAATTAAATAAAGTGCTGTGAGAATAAATTTTTAGTGTTAAAATTAATTTCAACAAACGATTAAAATGGTGATGAAACTATTGAAAGATCTCTTAGTAATAGATTTAAAACGGGAATTGGACGAGAGGGACTTGGATAGTAATGGAAAGAAAGAAGTTTTGATAAATCGGCTAAGAGAATGGCTTTTAGAACAGAAGGAAGATCCTGAAAATTACCGCTTCGAAATACCTGGACCCGCAATTGATACTAGTTTGTTGTTAAGTAAAATGGAAGAAAGTTCTAGAAAAGCCGAAGAAAGTTCTAGAAAGTCCGAAGAGAATTCTAGAATTTTAAGAGAGGAATTACTGGAAAGTTCTAGGAAGGCCGAAGAGAATTCTAGAAAACTAATGGAAAACACTAAAGCATTGGAAGAAAAAGTTTTGGAAAATTCTAGAAAGTCCGAAGAAAATGTTAGAATGCTAAAGGAAGAAATACTGGAGAATTCCAGGAGATCTGAAGAAAATTCCAGAAGGCTTAAAGAAGAATTGCAGGACAATGTCAAAGCGTTAGAAGATAAAGTTTTCGAAGAATTTTTTGAGAATGCCAGTGCGTTAGGACTGTTGGAAGGTAGATTGGCGGAACAAGATAGGGTAATAAAGATGGTAGAAGAGAAAATAGCCCAAATGCAATTACCATCAACAGCTAAGAAATACGACATAACCGATATGTTGGAAGATAGAATGAGGCAACTACGGTTTCCCTCAACTTCTGAGTTTAATGAAGTAAAGAAGCAAATTAAAGAAGAAAAGGTTCCTGCCGTAGGGATAAAAGTAAAACCACCCACGTTCGATGGAAAGATACCTTGGTCCACCTACTACAAACAATTTGAGGCGGCCGCTGGGGCCAACGGATGGACAGGCAAGGAAAAGGCCGTTTCTTTAACTGTGGCTTTGCGTGGAGACGCGTTGAATATCCTGCAAACAATCCCAGCAGGACAGGAAAATGATTACCAATTGTTAGTGTCTAGATTGGAAATGAGATATGGAGACGCGCATCTTCAACAAGTGTATCACGCGCAAGTGAAGTATCGTATCCAGAAGAATGGAGAAAGCCTGCAGGAGTTTGAAGCCGATGTTGCGCGGCTTGTCCGATTGGCGTACCCTACGGCACCCGATTCATTTCTGGGACAGCTGGCTGTGCAGACCTTCATTGATGGGTTAAGAGACGGAGAAACACAACAATCATTGAGTCTGGCACGACCAAGAACAACTGATGATGCGCTTGCTCACGCCTTAGAATTTGAAGCTGCAAAACAAGCGTCCCGAGGTCACGGGCGTGTTCGGACCGTTGTGGAAGAAGATGAAGGTTCTAAAGATCGCCTAGAAGAATTATTAATGAGAGTTCTTCAGAAGGAAGAGAACCGTAAGAAGAATCATCAAGAAGTTCGAGGGCCTCGTTGTTGGAACTGCGGCGAACAAGGACATGTAGAACGCCGTTGTCCCAAAATAAGAAAAGTACAACCGTCGGAAAAGTTAAAAAGGGTTGGCAAGAGGGGGCGAACGTTGACTGCGAGTGAAGATGCCCCGGAGATCACCATCCATGCCGTAACATCGAAGAACAGTACCAGCAGTTTGTTCGTAGATGGGAAGATTGCTAACCGAACTGTTCCACTACTTATTGATACGGGGGCGACAAAATCCATCGTACGCCCTGATGTTCTACGATCAAGTATTAAGCTGTTACCCACAACTACTCAACTCCGTACAGCAACAGGTGAAGTGATACCAACACGCGGAGTGGTGAAGACGAAGATTGGTATTGGAAGTGAAGAACGTGATCATGAGGTGCTGGTAGCCGACATCATTGACGAATTCATCTTGGGAATGGACCTCCTGAGAAAATTTGGTTTTACATTGGACTTGAAGGAGGGTGTTTTGAAGGTTGGTAACGAAGAACTTCCGTTGCACCCACGAGAAGATCCTGTCGTAAGGGTTTCGCTGACAGAAGATGTGATATTGCCTGGTCAAAGCGAGATGGTTGTCGAGGCAGGTTTGGATGGAGATCTTCGGGTAGGATGTGTGAGAATGATGGAGCCTGTTTGTGATAAGAAGATCCATAGTGGCTTATTGGTGGGAAAAGCGCTGATCAAGGTTGGAAAGACTGTACCGGTGAGGCTTATGAACGTTAATGTGGATCCGGTGACATTGAAGAAGAGTACCCTTGTGGGACAGTGTGTGCCAGTATTCCGAGTAGCCAGGTGTATGGCTGATGTTCCAAAACCAGTGCCCAAAGACCATGGTGGAAAATTAGTGGGTATGGTTACTAGTTCGTGCGAAGACCTTAACAGAACGGAAGTGAAAGAGGTACAGGGTTTGGTTCACCGATACCAAGATATTTTCGCTCTTGACGATAGCCAGAAGGGACGAACAAATATAGTAAAACATAAAATCAATACAGGCAACTCTATGCCTGTCCGTCAGCAGCCGAGGCGTCTACCTCTAGCAAGGCGAGCAGAAGCCGAAAAGATTATTACTGATATGGAAGAACAAGGGGTCATCGAGCCATCCAGTAGTCCATGGGCATCACCGGTGGTCCTGGTCAGTAAGAAGGACGGGTCAACGAGATTTTGTGTGGACTATCGGCAGCTTAACGACGTGACCAAGAAAGACAGCTATCCCTTACCACGCATCGACGACACGTTAGATACCCTGTCTGGTTCACGATGGTTTTCGACTTTGGACTTGAAGAGTGGTTATTGGCAAGTTGAAATGGAACCTGAAGACCGGGAGAAGACCGCGTTCACTATTGGTTCCGGACTATGGCAGTTTACGGTTATGCCTTTTGGTTTATGTAACGCTCCGGCCACCTTTGAGCGTTTAATGGAGACCATCCTGAGAGGGCTGTCGTGGAAGACCTGCCTGGTATACCTAGATGATGTGATTGTAGTCGGAAAATCATTCAACGAACATTTGAAAAACCTAGAGGAAGTGTTCCGAAGACTACGTGGAGCCAATCTGAAACTGAGTCCGAAAAAGTGCCACATATTCAGAAAGGAAGTGAAATATCTCGGGCACGTCGTATCACAAAATGGAGTGGCAGCCGACCCCGATAAGATTCGTGCAGTTCAAGAGTGGCCAACACCGAAAGATAAACACCAAGTTCGTAGTTTTCTTGGTTTATGTACCTACTACCGGCGTTTCGTACCTGGGTTTGCCAATATAGCGAAACCTCTGACAAGGTTAACTGAAGATGGGCGCGAGTATGTTTGGAGCGGAGAGTGTGAAACAGCTTTCCAACAGCTGAAGCGTGCCCTGACAACAGCACCAATATTGAGCTATCCACGGACAGAAGGGAAATTCATACTTGACACAGATGCAAGTAATTTGGCCATTGGGGGGGTACTTTCTCAGATACAGGATGGACAAGAAAAGGTCATCGGCTATTTTAGTAAGGTTTTGTCGAAAGCCGAAAGGAATTATTGTGTGACCAGAAAAGAACTATTGGCCGTCGTGAAGTCCGTTGAGCACTTCTACAAATACTTGTACGGACGGAAGTTTTTATTGAGGACGGACCATGCAGCGTTGAAATGGCTTTTACAATTCCGTAATCCTGAAGGCCAGGTCGCAAGGTGGATCGAACGATTACAAGGATACGACTTTGACACCGAACATCGAGCGGGCACTAGTCATCGAAATGCCGATGCTCTTTCAAGAAGACCCTGTCCAACGGATTGCCGTCATTGCTCTCGTTTGGAAGAGAGGGTTTGCCAAGTATTAAGGACTACCATCGTCAACGACAATTGGTTGCCGGAAGAATTGCAACGACAGCAGGAGGCTGATCCCGAACTAAAAATGGTACTGGAATGGAAGCGCGTGGGAGAAAGGCCTGCCTGGGAGGCCGTCAGCCCTTTTAATAGAACGCTCAAAGCATATTGGGCCCAATGAGAGTCCTTGAAGGTGGAAGACGATCTCCTGAAGCGAGTACTGGAGAGTGAAGATGGCACCACCATTAGGTCTCAGTTCGTGGTTCCAAGAAGCCGAGTGGCTACAGTATTGCGACATCTCCATGACGGTGCCTCCGGAGGACACTTCGGTGTGAAAAAGACTTTGGAGAAAGTTAGGGAGCGTTTTTATTGGGTCAACTGTAAAGAAGACGTGAAGGAGTGGTGCCGGAAATGTGAACTATGTGCCACTGGTAACGGACCCTTGGGGAAACGAAGAGCACCTATGAGGCAGTACAATGTGGGTAGTCCTCTGGAAAGAATAGCCATAGATATTGCCGGACCATTTCCCGAAACCGACGATGGGAATAAATACATATTAGTGGCAATGGACTATTTTACCAAATGGCCAGAAGCATATGCCCTACCAAACCAGGAAGCTGCGACTGTTGCTGACGTACTAGTCAAAGAGTTTTTCAGTCGCTTCGGAGTGCCCATGGAGCTGCATTCGGATCAAGGCCGCAATTTCGAGTCTGTACTCTTTGGAGAAGTTTGTCGATTGTTGGGCATTCGCAAGACTCGGACCACACCGTTACATCCGCAGTCCGATGGAATGGTAGAACGCATGAATCGAACAATGGGCAAATATTTGGCCAAGGTCGTCTCCGATCATCAACGAGACTGGGACCAATACCTGCATCTGTTCCTGATGGCTTATCGTGCATCGGTCCACGAAACAACCGGTCAGTCACCAGCGTCTGTAATGTTTGGACGCGAGTTACGGTTACCGTGTGATCTGGAATTTGGGTCTCCACCTATAGAGCAGGAGGTAGCCGGGAATGATTATGTCATCAACTTAAAGAAGAAGTTGGAGGATATTCACGACCGAACCCGAAATCATAGTCGAATCGCGAGTGACCGGATGAAGGCTACGTACGATGTGAGAGCCCAAGAAGGAGGGTTTCAACCTGGAGAGCTTGTCTGGTTATATAACCCGCAAAGGCGTCGTGGCTATTCTCCAAAGTTACAGCGAAATTGGGAGGGTCCATACCAGGTGAAGAAACGAATAAATGACTTGATTTATCGCATCCAGAAGTTGCCAAGGGGGAAACCAAAGGTGGTACACTCCAATCGTCTGGCGCACTATGAGGGAAATAATGACGCAGTCCCGGATCGGAAAGATGAGGCTGAGGTGACTATCAATACCGTAAGGCCTGAAGATGATCAACCAACCTTTAGAGAATTTATGGCTGCGTTCTCTGGAATTAGAAAAGCGCGATTCGGAGTCACGACTGAGATGCAACAAGATCTCTTCCGGGTCCCTGGTAATTATTCCATTGCCCACTGTGTCTCCGCGGATCTCCGTATGTCCAGGGGGATCGCAGTAGTGTTTAGAAATAAATTTGGACGGCTGAATGAACTTCGAGAACAAAATCCCTCTGTTGGTAAATCCTTACGCTTGCCTGATCATGACCGATCCATTTACTACTTGGTAACCAAGCAGTTTTACTACCAGAAACCGAGTTACGCCGACTTGTGGAGGGCACTATGGAATTTGAGGATCGAGTTGCTTACCAGGGGAATTAACAAATTGGCAGTTCCCAAACTCGGCTGTGGGCGGGACCAGCTGGATTGGAGAATCGTTAGAAACATGCTGGAAGTTGTCTTTAGAGGTACGGACGTCAAGATCTTCGTCTGCAATTTTGACCCACAACCCGCATTAAGGCCAACGAAGAGTGTAGACTGTTATTTCTACCGTAATGGAACGTGTAGTCGAGGTGAAGACTGTCGATATCGTCATGACCCGTTCTACAGGAACCAGAGCATAAAACCTGTTCTGGGACAGAACAGACTTGAAGAGGGGGGCAGTGTAACAAGAGAGAAAAGGAACGAACCTCTTTTCGAGCGACAGGTGGTGTGTTCTTCCGCCTTCGAGAGAATGACGCATCGCACAAGCATGTAAATCAGACGTGGTTTATTCTGGTGTATTCTAGAAATACATGGTATGTTCGGGCGATTTCTGGAACGTTTATAGGATGGTATAAAGTCGACGTCGCGGAGAAAAGGATCAGTCAACTGCAAGTCATTAACTGGGTATTACAAAATAAATAGTGAATATAAATGTTGTATTAGAAATTCATAGTCTGTAAATAATAGTTTTTAATGGTTTATAATCATAGCGTTAATTTATAGTGTATTCATTAGTGTATAGAAATAAATATTTGTTTGTGAATAGACGATTTAAACAGCACTTGTATTATTATTTGAAAAAGAACGTTACAATATTCATCAATTCCTAGAAAACCTAAGTGTCATAGTTGATCAATGAGCAAATGGTACAATTTTTAGGTCTGTTTCCTGTGAGGCAGTTTGTAAGAAATAAGTTTATTGGACGAAATAAGAAAATTGGAAGGTTTGGTGTTTCTGATCAGATGATGGAGAATTATTGGTGTTCTTCAAATCAAAAAATGGTAGATTCAAAACAATTTTACATTTGCTCAGTCTGGCAATTGTAAATAATAAATTATTTTGCTTATTATAATATATATTAGCAAACACCACCGGTTCTTCTAACCTTTAAAAATGTAATTCACTTAATTAATATAATAATAACCTGGGTACAAACCTTAAAATTGTTTTCATAGCAAAAGAGAGCTGTTTTTATGCCAGGTTTTTTCTTCGCTTCAACTAACAATATGCACCGCATAGTGGCGCTAGCTATCAGGATCACTCTGTAGCATACAAACCCTGAACAAGCTCGTTATATTATATATGGATGTTTAATAAGTGTAATAAACTTTTCATTCCTTTAATTGTATTTTATTCTGCATTTTGATTTTCAAAAGGTGGCAACCGTAAAACTATTCATTAATATTTTGAGTTGTTTTAAATGTACAATAAAATTATTTAAATAAGAAATACAAAATACTGAGTTTCTTTATTTACTCAAACAATAAATAGTTTCCATAGAACAGCAATTTAAAGCAGTCATTGCAAGAGATGGTCAACATGACAGTTTCATGTTAGACGCTAGACAACGCGGTCGCTCTAACTCTTAAAACCAATTGCACTTCAATGCATGTTCGTAGCTCAGGAGAGTTGTTATTTAAATAATAAATAATTATATTAATAAATAATAAGTAGCCAGCCTTGGTGGATTAGTGGTTTGCATTATAATCCAAGGGTCGCAGGTTCGATCCCCGGCTGAGTTGGTACTTTTTCATAGCGGGGAAAAATTAAAAACATGTCTTCTTTTCGGACAGGAAGTAAAACTGTAGGTCAATGGGATGTTTGACATGATAAAAATTTCTACGGTGGGGGTGTATGTTTTTTTATTAGAAAAAATAAATTTAGTACACATTTTGCGCAAATGTGAGGTTGAATTAGCGTAGTGTTTAGCTAACATTATAATAGACCTGATGGGCCATATGTGGTGGTGATAGTAGCACAGTATTTAAACGTGCAGATTTGTATGGGTTACACTTATTCCACATTTACACTTAACCCAGTGTATCTTAAATAATTATTTAAATAAAACAAATTTACTTGTAAGTTGGTCTAATTAACTTTTAGCAGATATTCAATACATAGAAAGAATCTGTAGTTACCATTTTTTAAATAAATCATTTAAATTAAGCTAAAAATATATATGGGTCATTCTTTCTGAACTCAACCACGGGCTAGGTCCAAAAATTGGCGCAACTTAGAAAGGCCAGCAGGGCCTGATTTTAAAGCTTGAAACCTATACTTTCGAATGTCACATATCTCCTATATGAAATAATTTATATTTGATCCCTAAAACAGAGTAAACACGTATCCAGTTTCAACAAAATTTAAGTTAAAAAAAATTAGAAAAAAAATTTTTTTTTAACTTTTTTTAACGGCATCGCATTCTTCGTCAAAGAGTATATAAATTTTGTCCACTGAGGTTTTTTCTAGAGTGCTTCTATTTCGAGCAAAATTGAGAACAACAATTTGTCATTTTAGATAGAAAAAAAAATGATAAGAGTAAAAAATGCTTATTTTTATACGGGAAAAAAATACAGACCAATCTAAAACGATTTTGAAAATTTTCGAAGGAACCGATATTTTTCGGTTCCACATTTCGGTTCTACTGGTAAATAAAAAAAATAGTTCAACATTCTCCAGACCAATAATCATTTCTTACTGAGTTGATGTTGATACTAGGTCCACTTCCACTACTAATTGACCAATAAATAGTGAATTGACTAGAAAAGTGTTACGTCACATTTTATGTTGGTAGCCCTGAATATTTCCAAACAAATTTCTTTTTGAAAAATCTACAATATTAGCCTCGTTCGGTATTTCACATCTGTTTACTCCAAGAGCTCCATTTCTATGGTATCCATTGTTGTAAATAATTGTAACTATAGTAATAGAGCTTTCAGAGTAAAGAGTTGAAAGACCGAAGAGCAAATATATTTATCACCCATGTTATAAACAATACTTTAACCTAACATATATCCACTGCCAGTTATCAATGTCATATTTGTTTGGAAATATTTGGAGCTATATACCAACATAAAATGTGACGTCATTACTTTCGCTTCCGGAACCCTTATGGAACCTAAAAAAGATCCTGGAACCGTAACCGGTACCTTAATGTTTAGAAAATTAAAACTGGAACCGGAACCGAAACCCTTATTTTGAATTTCCAAGAACCGGAACCTATATTTGTAAAGGATTCCAGTCCCTGCTGTTAAGACATGACAATAACTTCCTTAGCAAAAGTTTATCAAGGTGGCAATAAATTAATTCTTTTACGATCGTATATTTTATATGCACTTACACTTTCCAATAAAAGTAAAAACAAAAGAAAAGGACAAGGTGGTATTTACTGATCGTCAATTTTAGTACAAATTACACTGACCGTAAAAAAACCTAACAAAAACTTTAGATGAATCTCAAAGAAAAAACAAGACGTGTGAACTAGTTAATCATGCACCATTAGGTGCATCATTCCACACTGTTTCTCAAACGTTTTTAAAGAACGGGTTGCTGGAGTCGAACTATTTAGACACTCATTTTACAATTTAGATTTAACGCTGTACGCTTTCTTCTTGTTCCTTACAGTCAAACGCAAATTCTGCAGAGTACAGTTTGACACTCCTGAAGAAGCTGCAGATGCATTTAATAATACAATGGGCTCGGACATTTGAAAAATGATTTGGTAGAATGAATAAGTTCATAAAAATGTAAAGGTGAATATTTTGAAAAACCAGAACAGTTGCTACATATTCTTACTTTAATATTAAAATACTTACTCATTATCATTAACCGCATTCAGTATCTCAAATTTCTTTGCTCCACGATCTTTGCGTCTATAGTTCTTAATAATTGCAATAACGCTTTTAATACAGCAATACAGCTTTCAGAATAAAAAGAGCCGAGATCGATAATAGGTTGTTTGCAGTCGCTCTAAGATTTTTATATTTGCCGATTTAGCGACAGAAAAATGTAATGCTCGCGTTGTGCATATCCGGACTTTATTTGTTCAGTGCTAATAGTCTTTTTAATTAAATCTTAAATCAATCCTGTATTTCCTTAACTCTTACATCTAGTCCGAAGGGAATCAATATTATGTTCACTTAATATATCATAGTCAGTGATGCGTGCAAAGAAAGTGACAGTCTTCTTAAATGATAAATATTTTAAAAGTTTCCGTTGTATTCTTTCGATGCAAAGTTCTTCAGATACATGAGATGAATACCAAATAATTGCGGTAGATTCTAGTGTGTTTCTTACAAAAGAGAAGAAAATGGTTCAAGTACAACTGGATCTCTAAGCATTTAACGTTTCGCAAGAACAAGCTTTGGCAATCTGCTTTTGAAATGAAAATCTCGTATCACACCATACAACTAAATAGTTTATCTGAGTTGCACGTTGTATGGTCGTTCCTTCGATGCAGTAATCAATGTCTAGGGAAGAAACTTTACGTGCATATGAGCGACGTCACTGACTACTGACATTACGGGTCAGTACTACCCAGTTTATATTAGGAATTAGTTTTAGTTTGTGTTGATTATAATGTAAGATTTAGGAGATTGTTAATTGTTAAGAAAGAGTCTCCTGACTATTCATTCTGGTATAAAAGCTGTTGATAAATTTGTGTTGTTTGTAGAAGGAAATATACAGATTTACACTATATTTTAAACGGTGTCTCCCAACCACACATTGTATTTGACCACGACCAAAATGTATTTCGGTAACGGTGTTGCCTTTTTTTATTATTAGAAGGGAATTTCTTTAATTTACCCCGATAAATTCTTACATCAGAACTAGAATATTACCACTACAAGTAGTATAACAATAATGTAGGGCAATTAGTGCAAGTATTAAGTCATACATTAAAAGAACTTAAGGACTGTCTACAATCAACAATCCAACATTTAATGCGCAAACTGATGATATTGGAGCAGTAAAATCTAGAAGGCTTGGGTAAAATATTTAACTGATCTGACTACGAGCGGTTTTGATGCCAGCGTTGCCTGTGCATTACTGAAAAAGCTCACGAATAGTTTTTAATTTGGATACCTACGCAAAAAAACGTGGGAGATTTTTAAAGCAGAAATTTAGAGCCTGTACCCACCGAAATAAACTTAGGAAGGCATTATCCACGAGTAATGAAGCCGATTCATACTGCAAGTACGTTAGAAATAACATGCCACTTATTACAGGATTTTTAATTTATCAGATAATCAATTGCTTGAATTTGCTTCTGGTGATATTGCTGATGTTCATATAAAAACTGGTCTGTAAGTGCAACTAATAACTTTATTAAGCCATTATTAAAAGTCTATAGTGATTTCATTGGATACTACTTGGTTATATGAAATAACCGTTTGAACATAATAATTCCTCTTCATTATGTTTTAATTGTAACCAGTCGAATCACGTACACTACCACCATTACGAAGTTACGCTATCGTAATCAAATGGATGTACAAAGTTTTCACTTATAATATACCAAGTGCATTGATTATTGCCGGAAATTTTTTGAGTGACATTTCTGCAACGTCATAATTGCACGACACGAAGTGGAGTGCAATTAGTTGCAGAAATGCACGAAAGTAAAATTTCCAGGCATAATCAATGCACGAGGATATATTCGGAAAGAAAATCGTGCCGACACAAACCATTTCTACCTATTTTAAATTTTGATTATCACTGTCAAGTTGTAACATAACATAGTTAGCCGTGGTATCCAAAATTAAAATTGACAGGAAACGTTTATTACAATAGTTGTGTATTTAATTTCAATTGATTTGTTCTAGTTTTTTGTAATTTGTTCAGTTGTATAGTTTAAATAAATTTGACATTTTTAACAGAAAAATTTCCACTTATTAATTTCAGTTAGGTTGGTCTACCTACAAAAAATTTCCAAAAAATTTTTTAGTTGCCATGGTAACGGCTCCTGAGCTAGTTTTTTTATTGGTCACTACTGAGTGTCGTACGATTTTCACACAAATTTTAAATTGGACTGTCGCACAGCTGGCCTAGTTTGCACGTACTTATTACAAAAAATTAGGTCATAGGGTTGATAACTATTTCCGTAGAAAACCCGACCAACCTTCAACATCAAAAATTAATGTTCTATTTGTAAATGTTAACAGATGACTTTTGTACTGAGTTAATGGTCCAAGGAGTTGGAGTAAAATGTCTAGTTGACACTGGAACGAGCGTAAGTGTTTTTTAGTGTATGAAAAGGTCTTTTAGGCCGAGATCGCAGGTCGAGGCCATAAAAGTCTTTGAATGCACTAAAAACATGTTTACGCACAAAATATAAACAATATATTTTCGTAATTGCTTTAAAAAAATTAAATTTTGAAATTTAAATTATTTTGTAGCAAACAAAGTGTTAACGCAGTGTGCATGCCGCTAAATAGGTATAGTTCCTATAGTTTTATTGGGTTTACGCAAAACAGCGTGTGAAGTAAAAACTGAAAAGCTTATGTGCGTAAAAATAGAACGCTATTATTTCCACTTTCTATGTACATGAATGAGTAATAGTATGAGTAGTGTATATGAGTAATTGCAATTACAACCCTCAATACTTCACGGGCTCCTAAAAGAGACTCCTAAAGGGACTAGACTAAAACTCTACAACGCTCATCAACAAAAAGCCAATCGAAACTATTTTGTTGCTTAAACACAACACCATCACAACGTCTAACTAGAAATTATCCTACCGCCTTTGATTACAAAACCTAATTTTTATAAAAAATTGCAATAAATTAACTAAAAAAACACTGATGAAGGTGGGGGATAAAACTTTGTACACGGCACGCTTTGTAATTAATCTTTACTGGGTTCACTGGATTATAGAGGCTCGCTCCTTCGTCGCTCTCCCGTAAAGATTAATTTACAAAGCCTGGCACGTAAACAGCTATTATTTCATACTGTATTGTATTGGCTGCTACAGTTTGGAAAGTGCGGTTTTACAGTAGAGCATAATTGTAAAATTTTTTTATCGGATTTAAATAAAATAATTCAACTTAACAATGATTTAGTAGCGTTTACTGTCTCCAGCCTTACTTTGTGGAACTCCATAATCATGAAATATAATATAAATACAAAGATTAGTTAAAGTTTCACAAGTTTTATTAATATCTTAACCTGACAATATTGTTTCGACACTTTATGTCATTATCAAAGGTAGATAAGATTGATAAACAAACACGTTGCTAAGGATAAATACATACAGAAAATAGGTAACTAGATACAATACATACAAAAACTAAATCTCTAACACTTCTAATAAAGGAGAATTACTAAGCTCAGTTTGTTCATTCATTAAAGGTACTGTGCGTTTATGTCTGTATATTTCAAAAGCTTTTAAAATGTCTAATTTGTGTTTGTTGTTGCAAAGATGTAAGAATTGAATGTTGTTTTGAGGTGTCATTGGGTGGTTCTGTTCCAAAATGTGTTTGGCATAATTCGATTTTTCTGGATGTTTAAGTCTATGAGAGCGTACGTGTTCTTTGTATCTTTTGTCGAAATTTCTAAGTGTTTGTCCAATATAAACCGAGTTACAAAAAGAACAATTCAAACGGTAAATGCCGGATTTCATGATATCTTGTGTTTTGTCTTTAGCATTGAATAAAAATGAAAAGGTGTTGGTGTTAGTTTTATCAGACTTATCATTTTGGAGCAAGCCGTGAAGAAGCAGTCATTTACGTTGGAGATACCGATAAGCTATTTGATTTTGTTCTATGTATTTCTGCTAGTCCAGATCATATCCTGCAGCTATTTGGGCACACTTAATCCTGTCTTTACCTTTCTGTCGCAACAATTGCCAAGAATCCAAACAGTTTATTTGTTTTCAGATAGACTCTCCATTCTTTAATAAGGTAGTTAGTTATCTTTAAACTTTGATGCATTGAGTATTCCTTAACTATCTTTGTAACATAAACGGTTTTTGTATTTAGTCAAAGTAAAACTTCTAACCGAGAAACAAGAACAACGACGAGTGACATGGACTAAATATGTAGTTGTCCTAGACAATGTTCCAGAGAATGACTGGTATAAGGTCATATTCAGCGATTAGTCAAAGTCTGGTGTTTTCGTTGGTTACTCTCGCAAAAGAGTGATCGGAGCTAAACATGAAGCATTCCATAAGTACTGCTTAAAACGTACGGTTAGGTTTCCTCAAGGTGCAATAGTTTAGAGCTATATGTCAGCTGGAGGGTCAGAATGATTTCAGTCCATAGACGGCACAGTTAATGTTGAAAAGTATCAGCAAATTCTTAACGCTAACTTGTTACCAATCGTTAAAAATCGATAAGATGGTGCTTCTTACCACACATCAAAAACGACCAAAAATGGTTTGAAAATCATAATTTCAAAGTTGTTGAATGATCCTCAAGCAGTTCGGATCCTTAGTGTTATTGAATTTGAAATTATCAGCAAGTGGGGCATTATTCAATTTAGATAATTGTAATTCCCAAGTTAGAAGTATGTCAGCCAAAATTTAAGAGGCGCATAAAGCAAAGCGAGATGTTAAGTGAGTTTTGTTGAATTTTTGAAAATTGTTTTCTGCAGATCTTTTTTTACAGAAGTTAATGGTTATTGTTTGAAAATGTGTAATTTGGAACACTAGTAGGAAAAATAAAAATAGAATTCATTAAACTGTCCGAATACATATTTAGTTGTTAGGGCTCGTACATGTTTTGTAAATTTCACAGAGGAACATCGATAACTTAATACCAGAATTTATATTTAAAAGGTAAATAAAATAAATAAAGGTTGCTTATGAAACTAAAATTTGCAAATAATACAAATTTCTTTATCAAAATATTATTCCAAACACAAATGAAAATGATCCGAAATAAACAATTAAATATAACAAGGTTACAAGAAACGTGTTTAATACCAAAAATAGGTGAATCCCCTGTTATATTAGCATGATCTTAATACTACGTATTATGAATGCACAGCTGTTTTTTTCTGAAACTAATAATGGTTTAAATTTATAAAAACCATTTACATAAATAGGTACTTAATGTAAGCTTTGCCTAAATCAGCATCAGTAATTGATTAAATATACTGAATGATTAAAGCTTTGAATTCCGTGTTATTATTTTTGTCACTTTAAATACCCATGACTACCCAAACTCTTTTTGTCAAATTTGTCTTTAGGCAATATTTGATAATATTGTTGCATGCGCTCATTTTTAAGGTTTAATTTAAAAAAAGAATCAAGTTTCTAGCTCAAATATGTTTGGAGATATAACGATTTAAACCACAAATCGGGAAGCTCTAATTAACACATTAAATCGCTCGGCTCTTTAAAATATAGTACTAGGTATTAGTAGGTTGGTATTAGTAGCAATAAGTATCATCACAATTTTTTATGATAATTACACGTTCTTTAATAAGAGATTAAACAACTTTAACAAAAAATAGAATTTGCAAGTGTTTGGTTTGGTTACGTCTAGATCATTATTTTATTACATATGTATATCGGCTCGACTTTGTTTAATAAACAAAATAATAACAAGAATGGGTAAAACCCGTTTCATTAATGTTTGTTGATGTACCGTTTTTAATATTTAACATTTAAATAGGGATATGCATTTAACCTATAATAATAAATTAACCTACACAATTTAAATAGTTTTCATATAGAAAATACATATTAAAATCAACTAAATTCAACTGAATTAAATAAAATTCAGACACAAATGAATGGAAGTAAAAGATTTATTAAGTAGCTTTAATAAAACATAATTATTTTTGTCACTTTACCATAACTTAAACCTAACCTAACCCTAATCTTCGCTGAGCATATTAACAGCAAAGAAAAGACTTTGCAAAATCGAATTAATGACCTATGAAACGAGTGTTTTATGCTAATTTTTCTACTTTCACGTCGTTTTTCACTTTTTTAATAAGAAAGCCGCAATTTCAAAATTTAGAAGATTGCTAACAACTTTCAAAAAAGTTGACCTATTTCAGTACTCAAATGAGCTACAAACGCAGTGTTGACCACCTAATGAGTAACCTGTACAAATGGAACACCAAAAGTAAAATACCTAACATGGAGCACCTAACATGGAGCACCTAAAATAAAACAACTAAAATGAAGCACGTAACATGAAGCACCTAAAATAAAGCACCTAACATGAAACACCTAAAACAAAAACGTAACATCAAGTACCTAATATGGAACTCTTAATATGAAACACCTAAACACCTAAAATGAAGCACCCTACATAAAACACCTAAAATAAAGAACCCTACATGAAACACTATACATAAAACACCTAACATGAAACACTAAAATGAAGCATATAATATGAAACGATTAACATGAAATACTACTAATATGGCACACCTAAAATGAAGCACCTAACATGAGACAACTAGCTAACACCTAACATGAAATAGCTAACGTGGAACTCTTAACATACAATATCTAACAGGAAACACAACATGAAATAGTTAACATGAAACGCTTAGCACAAAACACCTAATATGAAACCACCGAACATGAAACACGTGAAATGAAGCAGCTAACGTAAAACACCTGACATAAAACACCTTGCATGAAATACCTAACATAAAACTTCTAATATGAAACACCTAACATGAAACGATTAACTTGAAATACTAAACATGCAACATCAATAATAATACACCGAACTTGAAACCCTAACATTAAGCACCTATCATGAAACACTAGAATGAAGCACCTAACGTGAAACATTAAACTAAAACATCGAAAACTTAACCTGAAACACCTAATATGAAACGTCTAACATGAAACGATTAAGTCGAAATACCTACATAAAACATCTACCATGAAACACCTAACATGAAACACGTAACATGACACACCTAAAATGAAGCATCTAACATGAGACAATTAAAATAAGACACGTAACATGAAATAGCTAACATGGAACACCTAATATGAAACACGTAAAATAAAGCACCTACCATAAAACACCTGACATAAAACACTTTACACGAAATACCTAACATGGAACAGCTAGAATGAAGCACCTTACATGACCTAATATGTAATACCTAACATAAAGCACCAAATCTGAAACACTAAACATGAAACACCTAATATAAAATACCTAACATAGAGCTTCTAATATAAAGCACCTAACATCAAAAGATTGATTTGAAATGCCTAGTATGAAACACTTCACATGAAACACCTAGAATGAAGCACCTAACATAAAATACCAAACATGAAACTTTTAAAATAAAACACCTAGCATGAAACGACTAACATAAAGCACCTAACACGTAACGCAGAAAATGAAATACTTAAAATACCTAACATGTAACACGAACATGAAACACCTAACATGAAACATCTAACATGAAACACCTAACATGAAACACATAACATGAAGCACCAACACGTAACGTATAAAATGAAACATTTAAAATAAGACACCTAACATGAAACACTTAACATAAAACACCTAACATGAAGCACCTAACATGATAACATGAAACACGATACCTAACATGAAACACCTAACACGAAACCTAACATGGGGTGCTTTAATAGCTTTATTATAGATGCAAAATAGAACACGTAATACTTAACACTTATACACACAAAGTGAAACCCTTAACATGAAGGACCTATCATGAAACACCTAACACGATACACCTAACATGGGGTGCTTTAATAGCTTTATTATAGATGCAAAATAGAAAAGATAATGCATTTTGCTATTCATTTGAGGTAGGCAATAAAGTTCATTATTACCTAACTCAAATGTATGACATAATAAGGCAGTCTTAGATAAAATTGTGTATGATAGACGTGGGAGACATTATACTGATAAAGTCACAGCAAATACATAATGTCCATATTAGGCGTTTATGAAAATTATACCGTCTAATATTTAAATAGTAGTGTGATATACCCTAACCAACCAACCCACCATAATCTTACCTAACATAATCATCATTATCATAATTTAATCATGGAAAAAATAAAGATTAATAAAAACTTTCACACGATTATACTGATTATAAATCTTTGACGAACGTTTTATTAATCTTTGATTGTTTTATGATTATGGAGTTCTACAAAGTAAGGTTCGAGATAGTAATCTAGCTTAACATTAAATCCAATATAATCTTATCATAACCCTAACCTAACCCATACTTAACTCAACCTAACCCTGATATAACCATAACCTTGTATTCTATTATGATTTATTCTTAACATTATTAAAGAAAAAACATTAGGAACGTCAACAAACCTTACCCTAACCGACCGTCACCCTAGCCCCAACCTAACCTTAACCTAACCTAACCCAGCGCTAACCCCAACCTAATCCTAAGCTAACTCAACCTTAACTTAAACCTAACCTAACCTAACCTAACCTAACCTTAACCTTAACCTAACCCTACCTAACTCTAACCGTAACCTGATCCTAACCTAACCCTAACATAAGCCTAACCTAACCCTAACGTAAGCCTACCTAACCTTAACCTTACCCAAACCTCATCCTAACGGAACCTAGCGGTTTTTCTTATTTTGTACCTCACCTATTATAGGAGACATAGGAAAGGTAAAATATACACAAGGTGTTTCATTAACACGTTAACTACCACAGTATAGTACATGCGTAATGAGTGTTTAGCGTAACAAATAGGGTTTATAAAAAAAAACTATTTTTAGTCATAGTCAAAAATAGTATATTGTGTTATTAGGATTAAAAGTGGCACTCTGTTTGATATTTGCAAGCAACTGCAAAAATTCGAGTCATACAAAGTCACTTTTAATCCGTATAACAGATGCTATTTTTCTTCTACGATTGAAAGTATTGACTATTAAGCCGCATAAGCTTAAGCGACATGCAACGAAGGTGTAGCATAGCAACGGTACATTTTTGTATTAATCTTAGAAACGTCTACTTTAATGGCCAATAATAGTATTAAAACAAAGCTCTCTTAATCATCATCATCATTTTTTCAAAAACAGATCTGTCGTTTTTATTGCATTTTTAGGTCTTTAGGTTCTAATCCATCAAACCTAATGAATAAGAGAAAGATGGAGAGAGCCTCTTATAGCGTAGTATACAAAACTATTGTATTTATATATGTCAAATGTGATACATGGAGTTGTACTCAGAGCCTAAAGGGCTTTTAAATTCGTAAAAAATAAAAACTAAAAAAGATGTTTATCATATATCTCTGGAAGTGTGGGGATTTTAAAAAAATATTCAAACGACATATAGTATTTCTATGTTACTTATATCAACATATAAAGCACTTTAATGGCCAATAAAAAATTTACGTGGTCGAGAAAAAACCCTTCCATAAATTACTGTAGAAAACCTTTTGAAATTGGATTTTAAACTTTTTGAACAATACAAGTAATTTCTATTATTCAATGTAAATATATAAAGTTGTTTGATTTCTTGGTCAAGATTGTGTTAGTACAACAAAATAAACGACAGTAAATTTGTTTGCCGTTACAGCTCATTTAAAACTCATTAGGCCTCAGACTACAGACTATACCTAGACTAATAACCAGAGACTATAGATAGGTTGCATCATAATAATAATAAACGCTGACTATAGACTACAAACGATAGATGATAGATACTAGAGTATAGATTATTATTGATAAAAATTGTAGACTATAGAAAAAAAATACTACAGAACGGACATCATCGAAAAAACTAAAAGGTTTACTTCAGCATCCTCTTTTATAATGAAACTTCTCAAGTTCTGCTCTTTGAGAACGTATCTTTATTTTTTCTAAATTTTTGCTACAATACGAGGGTGGTCCCAGAAGTACCCGACCTGACCAAGAGGTGGCGGTAGTTGTTTGAAAATATCACTGTATTGGAAAGTACGCAGTCTATAAAGCATATGTTTCAAGTTTGAAAGCGCCACGTTGTTCAGTATTTGTTTGGCAGCCATCAATAGTGAACGTTGTCAGTGAATTTGTGAAAATGGAGAAAATTGGTCTCGTTATGTGATACAATACTTTTATTTGAAAGGCCTCAGCCCAACCAATATAAAAGCTGAACTGGATTCTACTCTGGGTGAGTCTGCTCCTTCGTTTACAACAGTTAAATTTTGGGTAGCTGAGTTTAAACGAGGCCGTACGAGCTGCCAAGACGAGCATCGCAGTGGTCGACCAAATGAGGTGACGACTCCAGAAATGGTGAAGAAAATACACAAAGCGGTACTTGATGATCGTCGACTGAAAGTGCGCGAGCTAGCAGACATTACAGGCATTTCAAAAAGTGCGGTACATCGCATATTATCTGAGAATTTGGACATGAGAAAGCTGTGTGCAAGATGGGTGCCGCGTTTGCTCACACTCGAGCAAAAACAGTGTCGTGAAAATGTTTCAATTGAGTGTTTAGCGAAGTTTCACAGCAACAAAACAGAATTTTTGCGCCGTTTCGTAACAATGGATGAAACATGGGTCCATCATTTCACACCCGAGACAAAAGAACAATCGAAACAATGGACTCAAAAGGGAGAACCGGCTCCAAAGAATGCGAAGACCGTTTCATCTGCAGGCAAGGTTATGGCGTCGGTTTTTTGGGATGCGCGTGGAATAATTTTTATTGACTATCTCGAAAAAGGAAAAACTATCAACGGCCAGTATTATGCAAACTTATTGCAACGTTTGAGCGAATAAATCAAGCAAAAACGGCCGCATTTGGCTAAAAAGAAAATGTTGTTTCATCACGACAACGCGCCAGCTCACAAATCCGTTATTGCAATGGCCAAAATTAATCAATTAAAGTTTGAATTGCTACCTCATGCACCATACTTGCCAGATTTAGCCCCCTCGGATTATTTTCTGTTTCCAAACTTGAAAAAATGGCTCAGTGGTCAAAGATTTTCCAACGATCAAAAAGTGATGTCAGCAGTTAATGGCTATTTTGAGGAGCAAGACAGTTCTTATTATAAAAAGGGTATCGAACTTTTTGAACACCGCTGGGAAAAGTGTATAGAGCTGAAAGGAGATTACGCTGAAAAATAAATAAATCTTTTTCCAAAATTTTTGTGTTTTCTTTGTTGGGTCGGGTACTTCTGGGACCACCATCGTATGTATGATGCCATACTTAACGTTCTTCGACTACCACATACATAAAGCCATATAATAGAATTTTCCCTCAGATAATGCAATATAAAGTTTGCATTTGGAAAATACATTTTTAAGATGACTTTGGGAATGTTAATTTCGTATTCATCATCACCTCACTGTCTGAAAAGCTTAATGACGAAAAAGTAATTCGGCTAAATTTGAGAAGGCTAAATTTCAGCCAAACGCGGAACCAGGTTAGATTTCTAGTGATTTATTGTTTTAAAAGAAGTCATCTATTCCTTAACTTTAGCTCGGGACTATAAGTTTTATAATTGTCGAGGTATTTCTATGGAAAAGGTTGTAAGACATCTTAACTCTCTTTGTATTCTTAACTTTTTTTTTGTATTTGCAACCTAAACTATTTTTTTTTTGTTTATTTATGTACTTATCTATCCGCAAAATATAATCAGCTGGTGGTTTAATACTTGTAGAAGTTATAAAAGTATACCATCTAATCACAATTTTAACCTATTCGTATTTCTATGCAAAGTAAAGCACTGAAAAGAAAAACATAAATCTTTTTCAAATCTACAACCTACTTGTAGTATATAAAAATTCCAACGGCGATCGCAAGGGCTACTATACTAAGCGAATAACCAACGAAGTAGATGGTCAGCGTGGTGATCGTAGCCTCTTCAGCCGTGATATTTTCAGTGATTTCACTACAGGAATCGTAGTCCGTTTTCGACCACGTGCCGTTCCAAAGGCACATTCTGCTTGCATCTTCTGGAAATAAAAACGGACAATAAAAATTGGATTACTAAAGGCGACTTAAATTACAGAAAGTGTGAGAAAGAGGAAAGAGAAACAGTAAATGCTGTTTAATAAAAATGGTAAAAAACCTATAATGTATAAAAGTTAAAAGATCTTTATATTAGATGTGGAATTGCTTTTTTTCTTTTCAATTTTAATCTCTCTCCCGCTGAGAATTCTTCTTTACTTAGAAAAGGTTAGTTTTTGTGTAAACAAACCCAGAAGAAGAAAATTACAATTTTTCCTCATTTAAAAAGGTTAAAAGTTGAGCACAGACGTTTCCTTTTCAGGTAAACAATTTTCTTTTCGTTTTTACTTTTGTATGTCACTAACCAAAAAAAATAAGATTCTATCCACACCACTCCTTGTTGTTTTTATTGAGTAGAATATATTTTTGCTATGCCTACTTCGAAATTTCAAAGTTTGTATATATATTGATCAATAAATATCTCATGTATAATTTATAAGAAAATCTGGTCTATGTTATCAATGATAACATTGTTAAAAATTATTAAGAATCTGCTGTAACTAGTAAACCAAATAACAACATAAATCGTTTAGTTGCTCAGAAGCCAGGAAACTAAATTAATAGTGCTTGGTAAACGGATTTTAAAATAGGAATGGATTCAGATATTATTAAGGGTGAGTACACATGAGTACTGTCATGTTAAATGGTTTCACTGTAGAAATAATTTCACAATTTATGTAAAGGTTCGAACAAACAACCGTTAAATAAACAGTAATACAAATAAATAACAAACAAGAATAACATAATTAATTAATCAAATGTTCGAACTGGCGTCCATCTTCTGTTTAAGATTAAGGTTAAAGTTCAACAGCTATTTTACAACGCTCCTTGAGCCTTTACGGTACTAAATTAGTATCAAATTTAATATCGTCATATAAGGTACTAAAATCACATAAACCAATCAGATTGACTTTTGCCTGACGATTTAATTCCGCTTGATGCGTTTCCTTGAGAAACAACGACACTTCTTCACTAGGTGCTGAAGGATGCAACAAAAACGTCCATTTTGTGAATTGTAAAAAGTTTTTTTTAAGTTTTAAAGTTTTAAGTAAAACTCGAAAATATTGTTTTGAGTTAGTTTATCGTATTTTCTTGAAGAATTCCTTGATGAAAATAGAATTTTCTTTATTCCTATAAGTACACGGTGTATTGACTAGAAAAGGGAAAAGGTATGGTTTGTTAAAGGTTTTTGATACAGGATTTTGTTCTACGCTGCATTGGTTGTTTGGAGACAGCCCCTTTGAGTATATGAATTGAATAGAGTGCAAATTGGATTGAAGTGGTTTTCAACAACAACATGGATTAGAAAAGTAGATAGCTTCAAAAATAAATTTGAAGATTTGAACCAAACACTTCAGTAACTTGTGCGACAAATTGTTTTAGTAACTATCCAGTTGGTTATTTTTGTTATTGGTTAAAACTAAACAATAGAAAACGTATGTGATAGTCTTAAAGTTGTTTGCACCAATTTCACAAAAAAATTAAAAATTATTTGCAATAATTAAAGTTAAAATTACAGAATAAATCAGTTAAAATCAGAAACTTCAAGGTAAAAGTGCTTTAATGGCAAAAGTGGTTTAATGGGTGTTTGGGTGTTTAAGTAAGTTTTATTATATGTTTTTTATATGAAATAAATGTCTAAAAAATTTTATGTGTCTATTTCTATGTTACTGAAGGGTTGTTCAAAGGTGTATGTACTTGTCTAACTCGAAATCAACTGTTTGGGACTGTGTTCCCATCTTAGAGAAATTAAACAATAAATTACAGAATTGTTAATACTTTTTTAAAGAAGCTGGTTCTTATACCACAGTTGTATTCAAATCAACTAACCTTTCAATTTTCCCATGTAATAGTTAAAAGAATTTTAATGAGAACTTGCTTATTAATTACTTTGACTAATTAAGACTAATAATTAATTGTAAGGCTAATTTAAGTAACAAAATTTTTAAGAACAACAGTTTTAAATCTCATTTTTATTTTTTTAATGATCATTATTACCCAAAAAATATAAATATAATTAATATCTTTTCAATAATTTTTTATTTATTTATAAATTCTGGTGTACCGCTATCCATGATGTACTTTGTTTACACCCTCATTGCGCATTTACATACGAAGTCTGGTTCATTCAAATTTTGTCTTTCATGATACTTTGATTACCTATTTTCTCATGCACTGATTCTGCAGTCTTTTTAGGCCTTATTCTTATTGATTTTTTATCTGTAACAGATTATTACCCACTTCTTAATTCTGGTTTCTGAAATTTTATTGGAGCTGTAACTGTTACTGGAAACCCGAAGCTTTCAAAATTATGGATCTTATTACTCCTGCAACTGTAATTTGATGGGAATTCTGGCTGTAGTATTTCAGCTCTTGCTGGCATTCTACTTTTACCTAACATACCGAACTTTGTCCCTGCATTGGATTTTACTACAACTAACTAATTATCTCGTTCTGAATCCAATTGGTATCGTGACTTTCTTTGTTTATTTCTTATAAAAATCTTGAGCTTACTCTTTAAGTTCGTAGTACATATTTCCCGTAGATACGCACGTGGAGCTGAATTTGCATGAGCACAGAACGAATTAAAATCTAAAACAATTTTTCATATAACGAAAAAATATTTATAGCTTGAGAAATCTTACACACTCTCCAGTTCAGTATTTATAATACAATTAATTCTCTATTCCTTGTGTTAAAATACGCGACGCTTTTGTGAGGTTAGTTGTATGTTAAAAAATAATTCATTCGATAATGCAATTTTTATTAATGAAATTTGTTCGAGTTTAACCATGTAAAGATTTTGTGTATAAATCTACCGTCAAGAAATTGTCGAGTTAATTAATCAAATGTTTTAATTGTGTAAAAGTGTATCACTTGTCGAAATCAGCTATCAATTGAGCAGGAAACGAGGGGCGTTGCCAAAGACTTCTTTTCACGTCTAAAGAATCCGGTTAATTCAAAGGCGTTAATTGATAAAAACAATTAATGTGGTGGTAACAATAATAATGATTAGCGGGTAGCCGTTAAACACCTACTTGCAACAAATAAGTGATATAGATGGGATTGAATTATGTTCCCGTACATTTTCAAGCGCCTAGCATTAGATTGAACCAGTATATTCTTTTGAATGTTGTAGGGTTGGCAATTAACTCAAAAATCACATGATAATTATCTTTTTTGATAATTTGGTTTAGTCGCTGTTGCTATCGTGGCCTTTAATATCTACTTTCTGATTACGAAATGAATTCTGGCACTTATCAGTATTGTGGCACATTTATTTTTTGTATGAGAATTAACATCTTTAGTAATTAATTAATTGTAAATTATAATAGGTAATGTCTTAAATAAGCTCAGCTTTGAATTCTATGTAGGAACTTAAAATGTATTTACGAAATACGAAAGAATGTGTAGCCATAAATTAGTTACCCCTCTGACCCTACTTTTATACGTCTGAATAGTTTTTGTCGCACTCTCTGAAACTAGAGAAAAGACATATTCTAAAGCTTACAAGAATTAGGGTTGTTAGGGAATCAGTCAGTCAGTATGGTGGTGGTGTGAACGCGCGGTCGGTTTTGAACGTAAAAGGCCTTAGCGGTATCGGGTGTAGTGCGTGTTGAGACTAAAAACGCAGATATGCGTAATGCTAATATTTACTGTGTTTGTGAAATGGAAATGGCACTTATATGTGCTGATACCTGGTAACTGGTTAGCCAACATGGGATGTTGTTTGAATTGTGATTGTTGCCAATGTGTTATAGTGGCTTTATGTTGTTTGCAATTGGTGGAATTACTGTTATTGTTGTTGTTGGCTTGATGTGTTGATTGAGCTTTGTAAAATTAACCGCACAGTATACTGTTTGCTTGGAGACGGAAAGATGGGCGCATCTCAAAGCCGGCCTCGACTTGGGTGACTAGTTAGAGTCACACCAATGGCCTCGGCTGATCACCGGGCAGTATTGGGGCGCTTGTTCCTCTCTAGTTTCCTGTTAGGCAATCCCGTCTCGAGAGGCGCTCTCGGGGGAGGTGAATACATGACGGTGCCCCGGTGTGTACCTGGTCCTGTTAGCGTTAGATTAAAGGGCGTCCGATGCGGCAAGCATCTGTTTTAGGTCATCATGATCGTGGTAGTGCACTGAAGGTCTTCACTTACGAAGGCTCTAATCATCCAGAAGTAGCGTGGGACGGCATGGGGATCCCCAATCCCTCCGTAAGTACTGCCAATTTTCATGTAAAGGGTAAGCGACTAATGTGTTGTAATTATCTTTTCATGTATGCCTCAATCCGGCCCTGTGGTATTTTACGTTTCGGACTCAACACGACACGCATATGAATTGTCGCTAGTGAAGCGAATCCGACCGTTCCCGCTCATTCCGGAGCAAGCAGTAACATGACCCGAAAGGACCTGTCAAATGTAACATTCAGACTGGGATTAACTTCTAAGAATTCTTTAAAATAAATGTACCAAAAGAATGTTTAAGAAAATTTAAATCATTATTGAATTACGTTCCCGGCCTACAGTATTTTGAAAACTGTATTTCTGAAACACGGCATGGTACCTAATAATAATAATCACCAATAAGATTCTTAAACGCAACATTTAGCTTACTAAGAGACTTTGGGATTTCTTATTATGAGACCACTGTAAAATCGCGGAATAACAATCAGTAATGAACACATAATTATGAAAACCGCTCAGAAAAGTGGCGTAAGTATTCAACGGCTTTATTTTTGTTAATTAAAAAACGAAAGTAGTGACAAATGACTTCTCTGTTGTATAAGAGATTTTAATATTCAGTTTGTTCCGATAAAGTACAATTTTTATTTTTACATTAAAGAGGCATTTTATAACATTTTATAACGTCGGATCAAAATTAAGAGCAATGAAGAAGAATTCAACGCTTGATTGGACCAAAAAGTGATTAAACGTGCTTAAATTCAAAGCTTCATTCACTAACTCTTGTTTACACTAATTAATCAAAGTTCCATGTATACAAACTACATATTATATTAATTGTTAGCAAAACACGCAATCTGTTAACTTCTGAATTTCGACTATCAATTAGCTATTTGATAACATCTATAAACTGCACTAAATTAAACAATACACATTAAAATTACTAATTACTCAATTCAGACCGGTTTCTGGAGATCTACATGAATAAGAGCTAAATACAAGACCAAACGAAAGCCTTTAATAATAGAATAAACGCACGGCCTCTCTCGCTATGCGGTTCTCCACAGATAACAAAAGGAACTTCCAACGAAGGCAACAGGCAGATAGATTATTATTATTATTACTAATTAGTATGGCCGCAATGTGTAAGGGTGTAGTATGTAGTACTCTTAATGTAAGGCAATATAATAACTAATTCTCTTAATATTGCAATCATATGTGGTAACATCAGTTTTAACAAAGCAAACACATGGACAAAATTCACATTCCGAAGATAAATTGTTAATTAAATTTAGGAAATTAGCGATAGCATAGTATTTAAGCCAACAAAATAATGTAGAAAAAGTATTTATTAATAATTAGAAAAAAACCGGAAAAGATGGACAAATTTGGTGTGAATACAATTTATTGTAAATTCTGCGAAGCGTCTTATATTGGTCAAAGTGGTGGAAACGTAAAAAAACACTTAGCCGAACAAAAACCATTCTATTAATATTAATCATTTCATAGACGCAGATAGAATAGACTTATTAATTAATTGTTAATTGTTTATTGTTAATAGCATAAAGCTAACAAAATACATCATAAAAATAAAGTTTTTGTTCAATGATTACATTTATAAATAACATAATTTACAATTTATTCTTCACCCTTTAGTATCTAAAAAATAATAAAATAAAATAGAAAAGAAAATTTAATAAAAGAAAATATAAGGTTTTCGTTTCTACACACTTATCTTGTCCTTACAATATTTAATACACCTCTGTCTAAAACGTTCTACTGTTTCAGAGTTCTTGAGGCTGATGGATAAGTTATTGTAATATATAAGACCATTATGAAAGATGTCATTGTCTGTCAGATCTGTTGCTATAAGTAGTGGAAATTGCAGATACGTAGAAATCCTCACTAGCACGAGTTTGATAATGATGTAGTTCTGCTACAGTTCTGGTATGTTTTAATAACTGTTCTGGGAATAAACTGTGTTTTATTTTGTATACAACAGTCATTGCGTTTACAAATATTAATTGTTTCGCACTCAACAAGTCTGTTACCTTCAACATATTGTTAACACTGATGTAACGATTACATTTAAGAATATAGCGCATAGCTTGGTTTTGTTTCTTTTGTTGATTATTTATCTCAGATTTGTTTAACAAAAACAGAATTGATGTGTAATAATTAAAATGTGGTAGGATGATTGTCTTGTAGATGATTAATCTAGACCACTCAGTAAGATATTCACTTATTCTTTTCAAAAGATTTACTTTCTTAGCTATTTTCTTTGTTATATATTCTACATGTTGAGAAAATGTCAAATCTTCATCGATTATAACACCCAAATACTTGTACTCATCTACCTGTTCTACCTTTTGATTGACTACAAAGACTCCATTTAGTTGATATAGGATCAAATCTACTTTTAACAATCATAAATTTTGTTTTTTCTATAATTATCCGTGCACTATGGAAAGTTCTGCATTTATTATGTTTACCACTGTTTGAACGTATTCTCCAATGAAGTACAGTAGAGTGTCATCCGCAACTAGCTGAATAAATATTACGTTTATTCGGATATCTAGTTAGATCATTTATATACACTATAAACAAATTTGGACCCAACACTGTACCTTGTGGGACACCGTACCGATTTTCCATAGGCACTGAAGTGTTGTTTCCATATCTAGTCTCTTGACTTTGCTGATACAAATAGTTTTTAAACCACTTAAGCACTATATCTTGTATACCATATTTTTTTTAATTTTTCCAACAGCATTGTGCGATCTACAGTTTTAAATGCCCTACGGAAGTCTAAAAAAAGCACTGCAATAATCTTCTTATGGCTTAATGCACCTTTCCAGTTTATTAATACACTCTGTAATGCACTTTCACACGAGTTATTTTTTATAGATCCTGCCTGATAAATACTTAAAAAATTATTATATTCAAAATAGTTTATAAGTTGTTGATTCACTACTACTTCTGATAATTTTTCATAAACTGGTACCATGTTTATGAGGCGATATTCTTCACATTTATTTGTATTTGCTTTCTTTTCTATTGGAACCACTGTTGATTTTTTGCACTTCTCTGGAAATGTTCCATATTCCAAGCTGGTATTAATCAGTTGCAGAATTCTGTTGCCAATCCCTTCAAATGCTTTTTGCAATATTTCAGTTGTTATTCCATCAACATCACTCTTCTTCATTTTAAGATTTTTAACTGTATTTTTAAGTTCTTGTTCTTAAGTTGAAATTAGTCTAAAATTATCTATATTAACATCACAGATATCCATTTTTTGTTATCTTCTCAATATCATGATCATTGGCCTTACCACTAACTGTTTCAATTTTGCAATTGATCAACTGTTGCAATTAATTTTTCTGCAATTACATATTCATCTGTTTCAATATTGTTGTCAAACTGCAAAATGGAGGAAATTGCCTACTCAAGATTTTTTAAATAATCCGACTTCGTCTCATGTCGCCGTCACATGAGTGTGAAATTGGCGTTTTTGTAAGTGCTACACACTATACTTTATCTACGACCATAAAAACATAATAAAACACTAAAAGCTAAGAAAAATATTTAACCTAGAATATGATTTGAGATTGAGATGCTGGATTGTCAAAAGTAGACAATGCCCACAGTTTGTGGAAAACAGGTGTTAGTTGTAAAAAATAAGAAATGCGTATAACTCAATGTAATAATCGTTTATTATTTAAAATATAATACTGAAATTTGAACAATTATTTTAATTAATAATTGTAGTTTTGTTGGTATCTTCAATTTTTTAAATGTCAGACACATTTTTAAATGTACTTTGGACGTCGTGCTGTTCCGCCGCTGCTTTATTTTTTTAAATGTAAGTAAATCATAACCTCAATTTTACAAATACATTGAATACCTAATGCTTCATTTGAATGTAATTTGAAATAATAAATTCCCAAAACATTTTTAGATTTCCATTTAATCGATCGGTTATTCTAAATGTATGGATTAAAGCCATCAGAAGGATATATCATTAAATCAATTTTACGTTAATTCAATAACAATTTTTGTATAACTTTATATGGTAATAATAACTTTATATGCTGGTAGTCAACACAACAGCTCAAAGGTAGAGATGTCGCTCAGAAAGTGGAAGGCCAAGGGTTCGATTTCCAGCGGGGTGATAATTTTTGCTATATGGATTTGCATTCAAAATATAATTTAAAGTAAAACATTAATTAAACAAAATAAATTAACATTTAAATAAAATACAAAATAAACACAAACGTGTTTTAATAAAGTGAGTTTTGTTGATGAACGACTATTATACTCACAATTTTATAGTGATATATGTATAAATCACAGACGAGCTGCCCCTAACTGAGGACGGAGGAGAACCAAAAGCTCGAAACAGCTGTCTTAAGGTGCCGTCTGTGATTTATGCACGTATAACTATAAAATTGTGATCATAATAGTCGTACATTAACAATTTTAATTTTTAAAAATAAATTAATTTTTATCTAAAAGTTGTAACTATGTATATTTCAAATAATCAGAAATATTGCATGTGCTGACAGCTATGGCATTTTAATCGAACCACTGAAAATGCGAAACCATTTCCCACGGTCATTTCCGTACAGTTTAAAGATTATGAACAATGAGTCATATTCATTACTAGACTGTGTCAAATGTGTAATTTCTATAGTGGTCGTAGATAAATTAGTTATTTGCATACCAAATAAAGTTGTACTTTTTTATCACGAATATAGAGATTGTTGAACAGCCATAACGAGTGATAAAAAATCAGCTTTAGTGCTGAGGTGTACATTATGTTTTTTTCTGAAATCGTGAAATTAAGAATTTAAAATACAAAATGTGCATTTAATAACAGTAGAGTAGGCATCTAAGTCAACGTGGCTGTGTGCGACATATGTCAAATACATGTGCAACAATGCAAATAAAAATGACAGATAAGTCCGTAAAAGTTCTACTTTATGTACTATTTTAGAAAAACATTTTATTCCATAATCAGTTTATTTATAATGAAATTTTTCTGCTTTTAGAAGCATCAAATTTATCAATAATGTCTTCAAAACACTCAAAACATAAATTTTGCGTAATGTCATTTTTAATAAACATTACTGATAAATTCTTTGTATGACTGTGTGCAAGATTATTTCTTAAATAATCTTTTACATGTTTAAGAACAAAGATAGATCGTTTTCGTAATGTTAAGATTTTTTAAAAATTGTTTCAACATTGGGAAATGTTGACAACTGGCAAATGACATTAAGGAATTTCACCCATTCGAAAGCAATTCGACAAGCCATTCAAAGCGACAGAGATGATACATTCCTTGCAGGTCTGCTACGAAACTGTATATTCCATTATAAAGTTTTACCTATCACTATCTAAATGCTTGCATTTTCGCACAAAACTCTACATTGCGTCGACCGTACACTTTTTTACCCGCCTGTACACGATATGATATGTTTCACTTTTTTAGAGAAATTCCCACGTCAATAATTTTTATTTGTCGCGTGTCCAGTGCGGTCCTTGGCAGGAGGCCTCTTAGGGGCCCCCTAATTTGTGGGGCCTGAAGCGACCGCTTCCAACGCTTGTGCCTAAATCCGTCACTGGGTGACCTTGAACTGCTTGACAAATTCACTGTGTTGTTAGTTTGACAGCTCATCAAAAATGCCCTAACTTTATTTATTTCGATCACAACTAAATATTGCTTCCATTCAATAAAAGTTTAAAGTTATCAGGTTGACAGTTCATACATCTTCTTTCTAATAACCCTTACTAGTTATTAGAAAGAAGATCATCATCATATTCTTATACTGACAATTTTAGGCCAGTAACCGGGTAATTTATTTCTGCAATCTTCTACAGAATTGATTTTCTTGTTGTAAAATGTTTGGGGGTGTTCCCTGAATGTAACGTCAAGTTGGCGGGACGGGGGCGGTTGAGCGTTAGCCGCCATCTTGGAAACGCGTTTTGTCAAATATCTCGTGAACCGTGCATCGTACGAGAAAAATAGTACAGATCGTTTTCGAAGATAATAACATTTTCTACAACTTTTATTTAAAACTTTTTTCTGTATAGAGCATAGGTTTATATTTATAGCGCGCCAAACTTTTTCCAACATGGTTATTGCTAAATATATAGTTAACGGTTGATGATACATTAAAAATGGTACTAACCAAATTTGTAAAACACAAAATTTCCGATAAGATTTATTAGAAGTTTTTTTCTATACAATTTATACTTTAAGAGCTATAATGCTGTAAATGTCGAGTTGACACACAATAGCCACGAGATTATAACGCTATATATTAAATCATGCGCCTACACAGAGAAAAATGTATTTAAATTTCATCAACAATTGTGTGGTATTGTAAAACAAATTGGTCTTAAAAAAGTGATAGGGACCATTTGTGTAAGAATTATAAAACAAGATTGTGTCAGTTAGTTTGTCAAGATTTTTTAAATAATGTTTTCAACTTTTTGTAAGGATGTGTATAAACTCAAATATAACATTTTGTGGAAGTCAATAGTAATTTTGTAGAATCAAATGAATAGTTGTCTATAAGTTTCCATAACAAATTGTGTTACTTATTAAAACAGAATGTGTAATGTTGTTGCATACAATTTTATACAAAATTGTACAATTGTTGCGCTAGTTGTGCCACAATTGCTTAATAGTATTTACAAATTGTGCAATACTCTGGCACAAATATTCTATACAGAAGGTTAGGTATCACAAATAAAATATATATTTTTACATATATTAAAATATATGTAACCAATATGTATATAACTATACAATGTATAGTATGTACAGGTATAACACTAAAATTTCCTTTTGCTGTCGCCTGTTTATATATAAATCTCGAATTTACATTAATAGCGACAATTACAAGTGGTGACATCTATAAGCTGTCATCCATAAACTTTGCGAAACACAATAATTAGTAGCAAGCAGTTTGAACACTGGATCATGATTTCGTTCAAACAAAATATTGTATTTTTCTAAACATTTTTTTAAATTATACTTCAACATAATATGCTAGCTTATCCTCTACAACATTGTTCCAAATAACACAGAACTAAATCTGACTGTGTTAAATAATTGTCGTACGTTCCTGTTAGACAATTCAGTAACGAAAACCTACACAACGCTGGACAATACGATTCTACAATTATAATATAAATTTCTCCAACACCGTTTTGAACAATATTGTGCAAAGCTCTTATGAAGTATTTCTCTCTGTGTATATACAGTCTTGGTAGTGTAATGGTTAGCACTAATGTCTGTGACGTAAATGTGGGATTTGCGCTGCTCCATCCGTAAGTCGGCTGCAGCCGCACGTTAGGCCTACGTAATAATAATAATCGCCCCCTCCCTCCCGCACAAGCTTATAGCTTCTGGGGCCTGGTTTCAGGTTATGGGTTGTAGCAATCATTATTATTATATACTTTACTATATATTTTACACCAAACTAAACCTCTTACTTCTACCTCCAACCGAAGATACGGCACGTTACCATTCTTTTAGAACCTACCACCAGATTCAAACTTGGCTTGAATTTTACCATGATCCTGAAGAATGGGGTTGGGAAGCGGATTACAAATGAACTTCAACCAATTCAAACTACTATGGCTCCCGCACCATCAAGTTTATGCAAACAATAATATGCAAATAATATCTTGCAAATGCACAAAAAATTGCGAGGCTTCTTGTGGATGCCGAAAAGCTGGCTTAAAATGTTTCATTATTTGTCCGAATTGTAGTGGACACACATGCGACAATGTGCCAGATACATTGGATGCCATCGAAGATGAAATCGATGACGATGAAATTTTCGATTCATCTCCTACGAATATAGCGGAGGCAGAAGACAGGGATGTGGAAGGTGAGGAGTGTCTTCCTTCATCATCGAAACGGCTTATGACGTAAAATAAGTACCACTTTTTGTATAAATAAATGTTTTCATCCGTTTTATATTTCACAAGATTAATTTGCATTCATTGAACTTTGTTATCCCTTTCTCCACCTTTCCCTTCTCATGATTATTATCATCATCATCATCATTACTATTATTATTAATTTTTATGATGTACGTGATGTACAAACAATTGTATCTTGCTACATTGACAATTTTGTATGATAATACGTTCTACCCATGCAAGTAAGGAAGATCTATAAATTATGACTTCTTCGCACTATTTATAATATGCATAGATTCACTACACAGTATTGTCATTTTTCTGAAAACTTTTCGCCGTTTTATGTGTTATGAAATTTTTTCCGTGTACTACGAGCAACATTTTCACTGATAATTCACGCGGTCCAATAGTTTACCAGGCTGTAGCTATTACAGTATCAATTTTATAGAAAAAAACTTTAAATAAATCTTATTGGAAATTTTGTGTTCTACAAATTTGGTTATTACAATTTTTAATATATCATCAACCGTTAACTATATATTTAGCAATAACCGTGTTGAAAAAAGTTTGGCGCGCTATAAATATAAATCTATGCACTATGCAGAAAAAAGTTTTGAATAAAAGTTGTAGAAAATGTTATTATCTACGAAAATGATCTGCACTATTTTTGTCGTACGATGCACGGTTCACGAGATATTTGATAAAACGCATTTTCCAAGATGGCGGCTAACGCTCAACCGCCCCCGTCCCGCCAACTTGACGTTACATTCAGGGGACACCCCCGAACATTTTCCAACAAGAAAATCAATTCTGTAGAAGATTGCATTATGAACCTACTTTTTTTGCTCTGGTTTATTTATTTAATTTTCCAAATGATGTTTGTTCACAACCATGTTCCATACATTTCTTTTTATAAAAGTTTTTTGCACTAATTTAATTTTTTATTAATTAATTCGGTTTAGTTACCTAAACATATTTTTATTCTAAATAAAACTTTAAACATTAATTGCTGTCATATTACAAATCGAACTTTGCTGTATATAATTTTTGACGTTTCAAACGTAACCTCACATTAAATGTTATATTTAACCTCTAATTTTCTTTTTGAAACAAAAAAATTGTAGTTTTCGAAACGAATTATTTTATAAAATTTATCAATAATCATAAAACTAAAAAGATGAACTTTTAGCCCTTCTTCCATAAATTCAAAAAATATATAACGCTTTATATTAGTTCTCCTTTATAAAACCCCTATACACTGTCAACCAAATACATTTCAAACTGTATCTAATATCTAACGTTATTTTATAAAAACACCCTTGCAAACTGCTTTTCACAAATAAATACCTTGTTTATAGCCTTAATTAATTTAATTAAGCATGTTTAGCTGGGTCACAACAATATCTGCAACCCATTTAACATTTATCTATCTGACAATCATAAGACGCAGGTCTACAAACATATTTTCATTTAATTTCTTTTAAAGAAACACAGCCTCCCCAACGAAGTCTACAAATCCTGTGGTTAAGATAGTATTAGTGAAATTACAGTAATACTTTCTAATTTTACGTTATTCTAATTAACACAATCTACAAGAAGCCCATCTTTATTGATGCCGTTACATAGAACTTAAAGATTTAACAATTCTTCCAGTTAAGGTGGTTTGCCTTTGTGGGTCATTCTCACAAAGAGATCGAATTTGAAGTCCTCGAGGTTAAAAAGGCAAAATATATATTTTTTTGTTAAAATAAATTATGTGATATCCAATGTGTTTTTATATATTTAAAACACCTAGTTCTTTTTCTGTAAAATTGTTTAATGCCATTATAAAATATTGTTTTCTACCCATTTCGTTAATTCGGTCACTGTCCTCACCCAGAAACCTAAAGTTGTCCAACCATATAAAGATACTAAATCAATATTCAATTTTATTGTATTCGTGGCAATATTGACATAAAACCTCATTTAAAGCATTGAACAACAGTTATTAAACTTCAGATACGTTTTAAATATTTTTTTAAGTGAACTCGATCGGTTCTTGCAGTAACCAGCGGCAGCGAATGAACTTTTAAAACTCCCGCCATAAAATGTCCAGCAATATCCTCGATTTTTGGTTACTCCAATTTGCAAGGAGTATTGTCACAAGTGCCTGATAAGAGTTGTAATATTGCTTAGTTTAATCAAATATTCGAAAAAAGCTCAATAACTTGGTAAGAAAATTTAGCTCGCTACATTAAGATTTTAAACGTTTAGAAAATCAGTTTTAAAGTTAAAATCGTCAATCCGGTCACGGTCAATTCGGTCACGATCAATTCGGTCACTATCAATTCGGTCACGTGATCGGATATGATCTCCGTAACCAAAATGACGATTTTTCGTTCACGCCTGCTTTTTAGTTTGTAGTTCTTAAAAAAAAATTTTTTAGCTGAAAATTTGTTAATATTTATTAGGTTTGAGATATTTCCTCTATGGCCAGAGTCGCTCTCTGTGCGAAGTTAAACTGTTTTATAGCTGCACATTGTTTTCCGAGACTAAGAGCATATATGTATATTGTATATTATTTCTTGTCATATTTTTGACATATTTTACAACGTTCTTATACATAAAAACAAATCATTTTGATTTTAAACACAATGTGATGTGCAATGCTTTAGATCCTCAGTCAGATTTAGCTGTTTTAAAGCATTATCTCTTATTAAAAAGTAAAATTACCTTAAATATATGTTGTTCAAACTATATGTTAAAATAATCGAAGTTTATTTTAAGCCTTTTTTAATATTTATTAACAGAAATGGTAATTATCATTTTGATTTTGTATTTATCCGATACTTTTAGATCGGAAATCGAAATTGATGCTAAAAATGCACTGTATTTTATTATTACTGTGAAAAAAAAGCAACGATCTTCTTTGTTATTTTCATATATAAATGATTTAACAATACTGAATGACAGTTACAACTTTTATCCATTTTAAATTACTTTTTTAATGACTTTTCGTCATTTTAACTAGCGTGACCTAATTGACGTTTTTCTTTACCTGTGATCATAAAAAATAAGAAAAAAAGTAGAAGAAAAATAAATTCAGCTCTGTTGCGTATATTTTCTTATTCGTCATAATATTCTGCTTATAAATAAATAGCCTTCAAATTTTTCTTAGATTATTTATTTTGTTACATTAACCGTTTAGATATTCTATTTCTTTGTGAGAATGACCCTTGTATACACCTTAATTGGAACTTGTGTTATCTATTTGTTTTATCTATTCTATTTCAATTGAAAAAGGGTTTCCTAAGTTGAATTAAAGTAAACATTTAAAATTTGCATTAAATGCACTTAAAGACGCATAAAGGTACAGTATCCTTTATGCGTCTTTAAGTGCATTTAATGCTAATTTTAAATGTTTACTTTAATTCAACTTAGGAAACCCCTTTTCAAAATTTATTTTTATTATTGAGGTTATGTGAACCTGTAAATCGGAAAATTAAAATTTATGCATGATATTTGCCTATTAAATCATTTTTCATTCTCCCCTTTACGAAAGTGTAACTTTCTATCTTGACAAGGCAACCGAAAGCGAAAGTAAAACATGCGAGGTGGCTGCTAGGTATGAAAAACTTTCGGTCTCTGGACAACGAAGTAAAACTGTCAATTTTTCTAAAATATAATATTATAAGGTGAGCCACCTTGTTGTCAGAATTACCGTGGTAACAATACTGTTGTATATACAAACATTATTTTATTATAATCACTGAATCATCATTTTATTTATTATTTTACGGTGGTTAATAAATATGGAAGGGAGAATGAAAAGTTCAATACATTACACGCTGCGAAAGCCCTTTCAGGTGCTCGGTGTTTTTAACTAACCTCGACTACGCTTACTCTTCGCCTCGGCCAATAAAAAATACCTTGTACCTAAAAGTAAACTTTTGCAGCTTCTAATGCAAAATAACTATATACACATTATTTCTCCTAAGGAACACCTAAATATCATGACATTATGTAAGAGAAAGGTCAAAGATTAGACATGCTAGAACAATTAGATATAAAAAATTCTACTATAATATCTGGAAGGCATTTAAATACATTTTTCTGGAAGATGTTTAACACAATGATAATTTAATTTCAAAAATCAAACAAAAAGAAGTTATGTTTTTGAGACAAAATTTAATTTAAATCACTAACAAAGTCCGTTTTATAACGAACAAGTTGTTCTGTCTCTTTATTTTCCCTCGTTTCCCTTTGTGATGTGCATATTTAAATTATTGTGTGTCAAGTTTAATAGCGTAATTAAAACTAATGAATTAATTAATTGAGGACAAAGTAACTTGCTATTATACAGAGGGATTTATTAAAAACACAAAACACAGATGAGTTGAAAGGTTCAAGTTACAGACGGTTTTTGTGAAAAAGAAGGGTTAGAAATTGAAATGTTAATGATACCTAAATGAAATGTTCAAACAACTTTAATGTTAATATTTAAGTTGGAGGTAAATAATAGATTTTGTAGGTTTTAACTAAAGAACTAAACAATTATGAAAACCTAAACATATTGTAATAATGGTTACTTCTCATTTTATTTGGAATGGACAATTTCTGTGTGTTGCTATAATCAAAAATAATCGTCCTCTTAGTGATTAATATCAGGTTCTAGATGCTTTAAGGTAAAAGTCAATATATTTTTATATTAGTTGAAAAAAATGAAATTTTGTAATTTGTGACAAATTTGTGTCTAAACAACCAGGCCATGCTGGCAGATCAGAGTGCCGCAAACCGCCGCCATATTGGGACAAGAAAAGTGTGAACTTTAATAATGGACAAATTAAAATCACAATCGAAGAGCAGCTTATTTACCATAAAATTGAAGCATTTTTAAATGTAAGGGTTGCATTTTGGTTATAGTAATATAAAAATATGTAATTAGCTTGCGCCTTTAGACCGTTCAGTGAAATATTGTAAAATGTTGTTGATGATGTAATGTTTAAATTTGTGAAGATAGAAAGGTGTGAAAAGGTATTTTTGGGTAATTAAATCAATAAAAGTTTTAAGGAGATAGGCCTGTTTTCGACATTCAAAAAGGAGGTTATTTTGCATCGATAACACTTGTATTGTACATCCTTAAATTCACAATTTTAACTTCTAAAACCTTGTGTAATTAGTTTTAGTGTTTAAGAAATATCAAAGATTCTTTTTTTTAGTTAAAATTATCGTAGCAGGCAATTGTCTTAATCAAAACGTATAAAAAGACGGCCATTTTTTATAACAAATCCTTTTCAATTTCAGCCTTCAAAGGGTGCACACCTGTTGTAGAGCATAAATAAATTTTAGGTTGTTTTCAAATAAAATGCAAACAAATCAATGTCAAACATTTGGGGTTAGTGTTATTTACGAGAAACGTAAGTATTAAAAAATTTTAAAAAATTATAAAGTTGTAAAAACTGTGCTTCAAGTTAAACAAATGTTTAATTTATTCGTCGATGAAAATATCACTAGAAAAAAAAAACTTTTGTAGATTATAAATGGATTTGGACTTTCATGAAAATTATTTTACTTATCACTGATGTATGAGAATTATATGAATTTGAAATTCCAATTAGTATAACGTCGTGTCATTGACACAGTTTCCTGAATTCTTTGTCAGCAGCCTAGGTGACACCGGAGAATTACAAAAAATAGTTGGTATTTTTGTGGCGCCAAATTTTAAAATTACTATCTTAACTAGGATTACTATCTTAATAAATAGAAACTATGAGTTTTTCACAGTAATTAGTTTTATTATTAGTAATTAAGAAAATTGATGATACCAGAATTTAATAAAAATTAAAACAAATTATAATCCTTAAATATAACTAAAAAATTAAATATTTACAATAATTATCAATCTCCAAATAAAGAAAACTCAACTAATTTGGGATTAATTAAAGTTAATAAAATAATTAAAAAGAATGAATTTTGTAGATAGAATTTTCCTTTCCATTTAATTTCAATTAAAAGATAAGATAATAAGAGATATTTCAATTTTTTTTAATTCACATTATACAAACATTTTTTGCTCGTATCAATTTTTATTTTCTTTGTTTCTTTGTTATATATGAAAGCAAAAACTTGTGTTGTTACTATCTTGGAGATTTATTTATGTATGTTTTTTTTATTGCTTTGCCCATAATTATAGGAATATAGAATATCGTTATAGTGACCCGCATGGGAGAGTCTCAATTTTGTGGAAAGTATGGTTTTTCACAACTGCACTATTTAGCCGGAGCATTGTTTTATTTAAAGGTAGGCAAGTTGAAATTTCTGTATGCAACCTCTTCGCAATTACCATTTTTGTCATCTTATATTCTGCAGAAAGCCTTTTAAACTAAACGTGAATTTTGATTACAGTTTACATTTCTAATTAATTCTACATTTTTTACCTTATGATTTTGCTTAAGCATGTAAGGCGACGCTAGATTTGTCTTTTAAGTTCAAACATCTCTACGTTTGTCCTATTATACTTGATTACAGTTATTACATGATATTTTATATATTCCTGATTTATCAATGTAATCTGTTTTACTGCTTTTAAACAAAATTTTGAAAAGATAATTAATAAAACGTCAGTTTCTTTTACGAAATGTCGTAAAACTATATTTTCAAAACCTAGTTTAAAAACAATTACAATTTTGAATAACAGCCTTAAGAATGTCTTATGGCACCCAATGGATCAAGTAGGTTACGTGGATAAATCGGGTATATATAGTATATTATGTAATAACTGTGATCAAATATACATAGAACAAACTAAGAGAGGTTTGACGGTTGGGTACAAAGAGCATTTAGACCATTTAAAATTTAAAAATCTTAAAATTTTACTCTAGCGTCGTCCTTGAAGAAAATGAAGGTAAAAGGCATAGAATTAATTAGAAATTTTTAATCTATCATAGCTTAACTGTTTTGAAAGCTTAGAAATAGTTAAGATTAGAAAACTGCAAATGAAATCTAATTTAAAGCCTATTAATTACAGCCTTTTAGAATTGCTCCAGTAATCAGTGAAGCTTGACCGGTTAGTCAAGCTTGACTAATTATTTACCGACAACCCGTGAAGTTCTGTAGATATATAAGATCAGATTTTAGTTTAGTTTTTCAGTGGCTGCTGAGGATGACAGGCTAGATGTTGAAATACGCGTCCAGAGTGATTGAAAATGGGTGTGACGAGATTGAAGTACAGTTTTAGTGTAATTACGCTACAGTTTTGAGTTTTTTCTTCTATATTTCCACTCTGTTAATCCTCGAGTAAAGGAAGGAACGTTTCTGAAAGACGAGCAATCACCTGGGCGTGCAGATTCATCAACAATGGTAACAATTAATTAATTTAACTTAAAAAAAAAATTAAATGGTAATTAGTCTTAAAGAGCTAGAAACTTGGATATTACTGAAAAAATATGCAAAATTAATTTTTATGAAACACGTTTCCAGAAATAATCTTTTGTTTGCATTCTTTTTTTATTTTCTATATCTATATCTGTAATCTAATCTTTGAGAGGTCTGGCCAACATAACAAAGATCACAATTGTTACAGGACATTTTGAAAATGAATTTAGATGATTGATCACTGATTATTATGTACTGTATCTTTTAATTTTAAATGCAATTGTTTTATAGTTAAAATAATCTCTTTGATTAATGCTAAATTTGTGTATTTAGTGTATTTATTATGTTTTCTTCTTTTACGGTAAATTTGTTTTTTGTGCACAAAAGCCTTTGCACTAACTGTGATCTGTGTTATATTGACCAGACCTTACAGAAAATTACAGTGCATACCAAATTCATACATGATCAATGATATAACATTTTTAGCTTCGTATGTTAAAAAAAAAATTGGATAACCAAAGAATTTTGGCAGTTAAACACAATATAAAAAAGGGATGATGTAGGAAAGGCGTCTCATAAGTAACTTTAACAATACTTACGAATTTTAAATTTGCTTGACAAAGTTCAATTTTTAATTATGGTTATTTGCTAACGATAAATAAAAATTAATTTTGTAGAATAAAATCTTTTTGATTTCCAATACAGATATTAATTACCAAATTGTATATGTTTTATTAAATTTTTAGATGACCTAATTCTTAGTAAGCTTAAAATTCACGTATTCTGAATTATAAAGATATCGTGACGTTTTTAAAAACTATTTAAAATTCTAATTAATTTTCACAGGAAATTCCTTACATCATTATTATTAAATGTCAAAATATTAAAAAATATTAATTCATAATTTTTTTCTTACCCTACTTGCTGTTGGAGTTGGACGTAAAGGGAATAAGTTAGTATTAAATGAGGTAGAGCGAATTTTTAATTTCTCTCCGAGATGAGAAATAAGCTCTGCTTTCAAAGGTCCTTTAATACTTTAAACATTAAAATTTTCAAATACTTACGTTCCTGGCTGCTTTTCACGGATTCTTTTGCTTCACCAATAATTTTTAATAATAATAATCTCATAAAAACATTCAAAATCGATAAAATTTGATATTAAACGAAAACTGCATAGCAGAACATGCATCTTCGGAATACTTTATACCTTCGAGACATTTACAATTCCAATTTCAAACTGTCAGTTGTTATCGGTAGACGTAAACTTGGCGAACGTTACTATCAGGTGTCGTTTTATACAGATCGACTTCATCGCATTTCGATATTCTCTTTTTATGCAGACCGTTTGTGCGAAAGGTTTTTTCTTTTATTTAGTGTTGTGAATTGTTTTTCGTTTTATTCAACGCTGCGGTCTTTATTTGATATGATGGGCAGTCAATACTAAAATCGTATTGAAAGCATGTTAAACGGGTTTTCGATGCGTTTTATGTTTGATGACAAAAAGAAAATTGACGAGTAACCGCTATAGATGCCATGGCGTAATAAAATTTAAAAATAAAACTCGTTTCAATTGATTCGTATTGATTTGGTTCGAACCGTAGCATATTGGGCGAGTGTGTTCTGAAATGTCCACTATGGCGATAATAATCAAATCGTGCCTGCTACGTAATAATCAATTTAGAGTGCAGGTAACTCTTTTAATAATTCGCTTTTTGTTTTTAAAAATTAAACATTCGTTTTTTATAATACAAAAAAAGTTTAACATAAATTTGAGACAAGTTTTATTTCAATATTTGCAGGCACATTTAATATCTTTAAATGATTCCGGGTAATCCCGCTAAGTTTGAACTTTGAGTGTTAGCCGGACTTTTTTAGCACAAATAAGTAGGGTTGCAGAAATTTTCAGGCAACTTTGAGATCCACAAAACAAATTTTGTGGATGTCAGTAAGATTAGACAATGGAGTCGTTTGTTTAAAAAAGGACAAACTAATATCCACGATGAAGAGCATATCGTAACGGTGTTCAGTTATTATACTACAAGATGTAATTGCATAATCCAGCCATTGCATAAACAGCCTTGGTAGTGTAATGTCTGGCGTGCCGGACTATCACCCAAGCGGCCCGGTCTGGATCTGGTTAAGGTTTTCTGCAGTTTTCCTTAGCTGTGACACAAATGTGGGATTTGCGCTGTTCCATCTGTAAGTCGGCTGCAGCCGCACATTGGGCCTACATAATAATAATAATCACCCCCTCCCTCCCGCACAAGCTTATAGCTTCTGGGGCCTTGGTTTAGGTTACGGGTTGTAGTAATTATTATTTATTATTATTATAATACGAACATACCCCCTAATATTCGATGCCGAGCAGTTGATGACCTGTAAACTCAAGCAATGTAGTTCTATGCTACAATTGTTTCTACAATGTTCCTCACTTAAATTCTGGGTTTCAAGCCTGCATCGGAGCTGAATAATCCTTCAGAATAGTTGAAAAATGAAGCTTCTGGATTTCTTAAGAAATAATTTCTGAAAAATGGGTTTTTAAAACTTTTTAACAACTAATTCTACAAATACTTAAATAGACGAAGCTTTCTAATTTCTTTGGGATATTATACTCTGAAACGATAAAAAGATCATGACCCACGTTGGGCGCCAGTGAAACGAACGATATTTAACCCAGAACAAAAACAGAACAGATTACTTTAACTTCAAAAAATCTTACGCAAACTGTACAACACAAAATATTTAATACTTACTGTACAACTCAAGATTGCCTCGGCTTGAGATATCTTTACTTTACAAATTTAAATTCAGGTCGCAGGTATTGTTTCCACAGCTCACAAATTATTAAAGAAATGGGTTATAGGTTTAAGACACAAGAAAATGCATATATTTGGGCACCATCGGAATTTCATAGTTCAAGTCCAGGAATTTTATAATGACCCGATACCAGTAACCAGAAACTAGAATCATCTATTAAATTTAATTCAAATATTAGTCATAATCGGTTATGTCAAAGTTAGGTTGAATAAAATGTTTAAAGACATTCATAAATATATGGTCCTATAATATTCAGTTTAGTTAATTTTAATTAGATTTATTGATAAATGCAAATAAAAAATAGGAAGTTTCCAATTAAAACATCGTTTACAAATTTAAGTATATAAAAAAAATGATACTCAACGTAAGAATTCTTAACGATAGGAAAATAATACACATCAAAAAATTGTGATCAAAAATAGTCGATACAAAAATAATGGTTTAACTTACAATAACATTATCGAAAAATAAAATCCATTAAGTCACAATACCTTATTCAAATAGTTCAATCCAACTTCACCTTACAAAGCAATTGAAACAATATTGCCTTTTCTATCAGAACAAACACTTATCACCAAACTCGACTGCTTGATGAAACTGAAGGAATCTGGAAATCACCATACTGACGCCGCTACTGAATTTAAACTAAGGAACTAAAGCTCACAATAACTGTCTTTCATTAGAACTATTGTTTGATAAAGTTCTCCTTTTCTTAAAAAATAGCCGAAATAACTATATGAGTTCAATTATTTTTTAAGTTTAAACCGAGTTTAAAACCGATTTGAAATTATTTTCAAAATAAATCCTGTAGAAACTCGCTTCACGATAAGTCAAATTCGATAACTATAACTGTTCATTACAATAACTGTATTATGATCAAACGAAATCATTCAACAAAACTGAAATATAGCCGCTAAATATTAACTGCACTTTCGATAACTCGTACGGAATTAATTATTAGATTTCGGTAAAAGCGATTCTAAATTAATCACTGAAATTTCTGCACTTTTATCGATAATTAAACACATAACTAAAACATTGGAAATTGCCAAAGGCAATCAACCCGTACAACTCTCTTCACGGAGAAGGCGCGAGGCCTCCCGCGTGGCAAACGCCACTTCGCTCGGCTGTGTATTCAACCAGCCCCTATCTTAAACTATCTTCGACTGACTGTAAACTAAAAACTATTTCGCGGTGGTATGATTTTTTGAGGAGAGCGAAATTTTAAACAATCCAATAGAAAAATAGCGGGATTTTTCATCAGTTAATGGGGTATACTTACATTATTTATTCGAGAACAATCTTAATGAAAACTTACGGGGATTTCCTTTTGAATCTGTACATTATACTTGCAGGTGGTGTCTAGACGTCCTATCGTTATTTTGTTTACAAGGGAATGTTTTAAAGCTATGAATTCAAACTTTCATACGTTTTCACCATAGGGAAATTTTCGATAACGCTAATATTAGATTTTATTAAGAACATTAAAAACACTCACATCAACAAAGATTCTACGAAAATATAAAATATTGCTTACGGATGTTTCGAGGTGACTCTTTTGTACTTGGGGAAACATTAGTTAGTTTAATATAATACTTACAGTTCCGACATAATTGAAATTCAAATCTTGGCTTTACTAAATATTTTACTGAAAGATTTTTATAAAAATATTTGAAGACGAGTTTTTTTGCCTTTTTCTATTACCCCATTTAGAAATTACTCCTAAAAATGTAATGTGATTTTCATGCTGAAATCTTTGATAATTAGTAAATAAGTCTTATGTGTTTTAAGTCGATATATAATATATTGTTTAAAATTAATTAGAAGTCTAAATATTGGTGAAATCTAAACAAATTCAAATCAAGAAAGACTTCAAGAGGTTCTCCTACCGTACTGTATGAGGTTTATTAACCCAAGCCAGTTGTAGTTGTTTAAATGAGTTCCAAGTTTAAAAGTCTGTTAAATTTAAACAATTCGATTAGTGGGAAAATATGTAAGTATATGATCATGTCTTAATCCTGATTTGTGTCAGAACTATACACAATTATTCCGAGACGTGATAATGTGAAAAAAAATATATACAAAATTCACAGCACTAAGTGAGTGAATAAAGCTTTCGGTTTTAATATTTTTATATTAAACTAAAGAATTACATTGTATCTGGTTTTCAAATTAATGTCTACGCAGTTCACTGTTGAATTAATGTAACAACGTTTATTTTGTGACAAAGACAATATGCTTGTTTTAGCATACTGTCAGATTTTTTACAGTACCGAATACGAGTTTTATAAATAACATTTTTATGCAATGTTGTATATATAATGTATCAAATTCAATAATATTATTATTATATTTTTTAAACAATTTCTAAAATACTATTAACAGGTCACGTAGTTCAATTACCAAATTCAATGCATTGAAATTCCCCTTTTGTCTTCTAGTAGCAATTTAATTAAATTTGTTCTCTTGCAATAAATTGTAATTTTTTGTCAATGATGTTACATATTTTTTATTTGTGTCAATAAGGGCTAAAGATGGATAAAGTGTTTTATAATAATGACAACTGTCGCTCGATCTTCGAGACACTTTTATAAATTTTCTACGAATTTAATTTAATAATCATCAATTTAATATCATAATAATTACGTCGTAATCATTCATATATAAACAAGCTAGTGGCGCTCAAGATGTTATTTTTTTTGTAATAGTGTAATTATTATTCTTTCTTAAATTTGAAAAATCAGTAAGTTTACCAATTAACACCTACGACCTGCTAGAATATACCTGCTATCTTGGAATATTATTTCTTTCTAACCTAAATTCATAATTCAGATTGTCCATTATAATTCGCAGCTTTTTCTTCTAAATTCTAAATAAATGGTTGCTTAAGTCATCTTTGAAAATTTTGGCAAATTGCCCATTATACTACTACTCATAAGCTTGATTTTCCTGACCTTTTTACATTTTACATACAAGTCTGAATGAATTAATCCTTTTCGTCTTTATTGACGTAATATCAGCAATTTTTTTTATACATTGCCTAAACTATACTCTAGCAAACAAATGAAGAATTTAGGGTCACCGATATCACGAGGGCAAAATTGTAAAAAGCATCGCAAATCACGCAATGTTCACGCCACGATCACGTGATCGACTCGAGGAATTTAACTGATAACAGAAACAACAGATGAACTCGAATGATTCAGTAGCGCCACAAAATGTTATTTAAGAAGACCAACGTTGATGCTTAATGTGTATTCGATTATAATCGAATATACGTACAAAAAAAGTAGAAAGTGCAATTAAATTATGAAGATACATATGCACAAATAAAATACTATTTCGTAAATAATACAGATTAAAAAGAAAAACTCACAGTTGGGCATATTTTTGTTTTCCATTATACATTAATTGTTTTATTGAAATTTGTAAATTATTATACAGTTCGGTTCCTAATATATAAAAATAATTAGCATCATTTAGTATCAGTTTTATGTACTTAAAAATTAAGTTTGAATGAATTCAGGTTGAATATTTCCCGGCGTAAGCGACAGGCGACTCTTTGCAATTTTTACTCTTTGCTATTTTCATTTGCTAATTGTAGAAAGACATCATCGGATAATACATTGGAAGCACCTTCGTATTGCAATTTCGTTGGGAAACGAACTTAGCAGAAGCTTCGTTTCTAGATACATCGCATTTGTAGTAATCAGGCGTAATATTTCGTTTCTTGAGATATTCTGATAGGTTCTGATGTAAAAATTGCGTAATTACGTAATTTTGAAAAATGAAAATTCATGACTTTTATGCCAATTATTTCATGAGAGACAGAGTTTGAGTCGCTGAAAACTTTCGTTATGGGCTTTTCTGTTTTTCTTCCAGATTGTAATTTTTTCAATTCTGTTTTTGTTAAATTTACTCCTTGCTTTGTTGTGGTATCTGGTACGACATGTACAAGTACATATCTTTTTTTATTGTAATTACAAAACTTTTTGCGACACTTTTGAATAACGCGGTTTCTGTTGACGGAAAAGGTATAATTATTTGTCTTTTGTCCTCGTCCTTAGACTTCTCAGAATTTTGAATATTCGATTGAAATATCTGTTTAGGAAAGGTGATATATTTAGTGGTGATTTCTTACGTGCAGAATAAAGATTCTCGTGGATTTTTTCTGTAAATCATTTAAACGTCTTGCTTTCATTCTTAGATACACGCGAATCTCACATTGCTTTACTTGTAAGCCAGAAAAAAACACCTTTTGATTTTCTTTTAAAACTTGAAGATTTTTTTCCAGAACAGGAAGAATCACACAATGTTTTTTTACTGCAGGAGGAATCACGGGCTGTTTTTGTTCTTTGACAGTCCAGCTTTTTGATCATCCTACGGTAGAAATTTTCACTCAGAATAATTTGACTAATTCAAACTTTTATTGAGACACTTAATCATGTAATTGAAGTAAATCCCAGAACGTCTTCTAGGATTTCTTTCAGATAACCACCGTAAGCTTTTTACTACATAACATGGTATAATTTAAAACTCACCATCTTAGGTACATTGCGATCATTTTCGCTAAAGAACGATGAATATAACTAAATTTAAAAAATGGTAAACCAGAACACTTCACCTTTGAACATAAGAATTGGCCAGTCTATAAATCAGTTCGAATTACAGCGTACATTGTACAAAAAACTAAAAAATCGGCTATCACGATTTTTGCATCGTTCTTTGGCGAATGTTTTAGAACCATCCAATTTTTTAGGGAATTTCAAAATACGTATTTATGTAATAAACACACCACTAAATAATACAAAAACAAAACAATAACAACATTCATTTCAGTCTGCCGCATAGAAATTTACCAGCTAATCGTTGACTAGACCTGCTATTTTGACTGCGTTTGCTCCGAAGTTGCTACCGATCTTTTCGTCTGCCAATACGTTTTTAGTTGTAGTATAAGTAGATGAATCGAAAGACGCAATTTTTTTGATGAATGTCGTTCACCAAATCCTTAAAACCACTTCTTTTTTACTGGCGCGTGCTGGGTCAATTTTAAGACCCAGTGAAGATATTTCCTTAGAGGGCCCCACACCCCACTTCGGTTAGGTTTTTAAGGATAATTTATTTATTTAGATTAATTATTAGATCATCTATTATATGGGATTCATTAGTAACTGTCAGTACAATTTTTACGTTCTTCTTCCGGAAAGAAACTTGCAGAGAATGAAGGTTGTTGTGGTCACGAGTCTAGCAGATGAGAGCCATGGAGGTCCCTTCCACCGCAAACTATGATTTAGTAATTTTGAGGGCAAAAGTTCGCATGAGGCACTATCAATTGGATTATCTGCTGACGGAACGTAATACCATGACAAAGAAGCGACGATATCTTGAATGAAAGCTACTCGGTTAGCCACAAATATCTTGGTATCTGGGAGTCTTGCAAGCGATCGTATCAAACGTCATCTGCTTCTTCAAAGCATCCATGAGACTTTACACCAATTCTGTTGCCAACACAGCACCGCACAATTCCAAACATGGGGTGGAGATTGTTTTGAGAGGTGCAACTCTAGTTTTTACGCATATTAAGAAAGCTCTGATAGCCGTCAGAATATTGAACCTTTAAAATACGCTTACAGCACTGTAACCAATTCCAGACGCATCCGAGAATGCATGAAGTTCTTTTATGACGACCGCGTCTAAACTAATACGTCTACACAATTTGAAAGTTTAGGAAGTTCCAACTTGAACAAATTCCAGTTATTGATCACTGTCCCAGGAACAGGTTCATCCCAATCTATTTTCGCCATCCATAATTGCTGCATCAACCTTTTTGCAAAGAGAACCAGTTGGGTTAAAAATGTTTAAGTATTGTAAATTCTCGCTACTTCCGATAAGATATTTCTTTTTGTGCAAAGGCGATCTAGGTATACTGTGACACAAGTAGAAAAACACGTCGGCTATGGGGTCCCAATAAAGACTTAAAACTTAATAAAGATAAGTTCTTCTTTGTCGAATTGAACTGGCATTTGGACGTCGGCCGATGGTACAGTCCACTTACGCAACTCGAATTCACGGGATCACATAACCTATATTAAATCCAATTGAAGTTTCTAGGCAGAACCTACAAAATATCCCCAAATTAAGTCATCAATATAAATGTGATACGCAACGCATCAGCAACATTAGGATACTTCGATTCTTGTAAATTAACGAGTTGTTGAATGGTTCGCAAGCCTAAAAACGCGGAAGAAAATTAGTCAATCGTCGCTGTTCGTCAGGTGTTCGAGTTGAACAGCGGTAAGGTAAATTGTTGCTACTTTAAATATAATTTAATTGTTGATAATTTAAATTCAGTCGTGTCGTAGGGCCCTTCGAGGCAACTTTATAAAAGTCCATCTGGAAACTCTTGGTATCCCGGTGGGCCAGCACGCGCCTGCTTTTTTAATACACTCCCCAAGTTAATACTACCACTTTGAGATGGCAGACGATTGATTTTAGTAAATCCAAACACCAATCAAATAATTCCTATCAGGGAAAATTTTGACCATTATCGTTCAGTTTCTTGTCTGCTAGTTCTCGTACTTGATTGTAACACTACGTATGCATTTTACCACGAACAGTCAAACAGACGTATTTTGTTATAAAAAGTACACTTTTACGTCTTTTATCTTACAATAAATGGTACTTCATTTACGTTTGTGTTTCTAAAAACTCAATTAGTATTAAATTATCTTTAACTGAAATGAAAGGTTAAACGGCTATCGCATTTTGAGCACTTATGCATTGTTGGTTGCATAAACATATAGTAAATACAACAATGGTTTGAGATGATTATTTTAAATTACAACATACAAACTACACCAGCATATTGCATTTTGATTTAATAGCACTATATGTAATATATTTATTGCTCTGTGCCTATTTTTCTTTGTTGCATCTCTAGGTATATAGGTATGTGTTCCGGTAGCTGAAGTGAAAACTAACATCTTACAAAAAGTCGTTTATTGATTTTTCTGATTCTTTTATGTACTATATATACATACATGTTTGGCCAGAAAGTATCTGTTGCTATCTCAAATATTAGATAATTACTGTTCAGTAGTTCTTGGTATTTATTTTAAATTGGTACGTTTACCTTTTCTAGTTTATACGTCAACGCCTATGGGTGTCTCAGTTTCACTTACTTTTGATGATTTATGCCAATAAGTCAATGTTTTTAACGGCTTATCAAAACAATGTGTATACAGGGTGTTTACTAAACATGCGACAAAAATTCGGGGGCGTTAATCCTTAAATAGGGGGTGTTTTAAGATTTTTTTTCTTGGATGATTTTTGGATTATACCCATCGAATATCCGATTTCTCAATTCTGCTTCATTTTCCACTGGAGTAGTGTACACTAATGCCTTTAAATGGTCCCATATCAAAAATCCATGGGATTTAAGTCTATCACTTAATAACTGTATCGACTTTATAAATTGATTCATTAATATGTATTGTTTAGTTTAATAAAAAAAAACTCATTGTAATCGAACTAAATAGTAATTTGATAAATAATCATTTCAAGGGTTGATGTATTTACTCTTGGTTAGCTATTTTCAAGGGGGCTTTTTACCGAACTATTTGTTTTCTGTCAAGGGTAAATCCGTCCGTCCTACGCTCAATATTAACGACTGCCATAATCATTTTCTTACAGCTGTATGTATCTAGGGAGTAGTCAGTTTATTTATTTAGATTTGTGTTGCATTCTATGTAGGTGTGATGTACATTTTATTTGCGAGTGTTGTGCGAATGCAAATATTACAAACCATTACAGATGTGCATACATATAGGCATTTCAAAGTTTTTCATATTTTCAAGTATACAGTTTTTCAATTGTTTCAGGCCGCAGATTAAGTTTAAATTAAAATTGTATTATATGCTCATTGCAAATCGTCAAACTCTATATAAAAAGATCAACCTGATCTTTTGCTAATCAAATCAGTAATGTAGAACAAATCATAAAAACGTAGTTGTAAAAAGAGCGTGATTTTTAATTTACTTTTAAATACTTTGGACATTTTCTGTGTGCATGTTGTTTTGCCCTTTCAAACTGTTCCGCATCGATAAATAAAATAAAAAAGAAGGAATGCCATTAACTCCTAAACGTTTTTAAATTAGTTTTCCTAATTATCTCAAAATGTTTAAGCAGGTGGAAAAATTAAATTTACATTTCTATTATAGCTTTTTTCCAGGCCTCAATTAATGCCTTCTTTTTATTTTAATCTCAGGTCTGTATTTGTTTCTATATTTAAAACTTATTATAAGTAAATTTTAGGAAACCAACTTGGAATTGCGTTACTCTTTGTATAAAATGTAAACTTGGAGTGTTTCATCAAAGAAGATTTGAGAATTGAGTCTTTACCTTTCAAGTCTAACCTGAATAATATTTTAAGTACTAGGAAAATTATGTTTTTAATTGTTATTCTACATACAAATTTGTTATTGAAAGCACATCTGTGCATCACTCACTTTGATCTCGGTTATTATGAAAAGAGGATCGAGTTTATAATGAAATTCGTCCCTGATTGTATCAATCTGCATATTATATACAAACTTTGGTGAGGAGAAACGTGTATCCACCAACACCATACGAAACTTAACCATATAAAGCAAACTATTACATCTCCGGAGACAATTATGTGGAAAATGATGCGGCTGTTATAATATATAACACTTAACAAAAACAAACAGTCGTTCCATAAAAGCAAACATTCGTTCAGGTTTCCTACCACTGATGCCTACAAAATGTTCTAAATCATTTATTCTGCTTGTAAGGTATTTCTCAGAGAGAAATATATATATATATATATATATATATATATATATATATATATATATATATATATATATATATCTATATATATACGTTTTAAAACAGAAATGAACTCCTCGAACTGAATTAATTTTCTGTCAGTTTCTCTTCCTTTTTTATTTTGCCTCATCTTTTGTTCGGTATTACAGAAATATTTTTAATTTTGGTGTAAGCTTTATAAAGCTTCTATTATCTCGTTTATTTATACTTAGGCAGTTTATAAAAACGATTTCTAAATTTAGAAAAGAGAATTTGGGTTATTTAGATTTTCGAATATTTAAAAATAAATCGTTTAGTTGATATAAATAAACTTTAATGAAAATGTATAATGGCAACGATATATTTGCATATTCATGCATCTATTTACTTATACGCGAATAATTCCTTACTGTAATGTGCTTAATTTAATGCTGCTGTATTATGTCTTAATTTGATGTTTGATGTTGCTGATAATGAATGTTAGTAAGTTTAAGTCTTGCATTCTGTATGTATAAGGGTCGTTATATTCTGTTACGTCTTCCTAATTAAGGTTATCCATAATTGATTTGAGTGTTGATTCCAATACCGGAATAGGCTGGTTCAATTACATTTTCTCAGACTTTGTTATTTTTCTATCATCTGTTCTAAATGCATAAATTTATCTTATAGAAGTCGAATACGTCAATACTTATGTACTATTTAGTATAAGTGACATTAAAGAAATCAACACAACATGAATTTCCACATTTTATTATTTGATTCAGCTGAGGCGAACAACAGGTGTAATATTAGTTAAATTATTATGATCAGAATCTAGTTTAAATAAAATTTGGGATCTAGTTAATCTTAAAGTTACATAAAAGTTTATCAAAAGTTGAGGACTGTCAATATAGCCATGCAATTTTCTTAAAAAGTGTACAAATCAATATATACTGCTGTGGAATTTAGTATCCAAAATTTGGTAAATTTTTTAAAATATTAAAATCTTTGTTTTGAAATTAATACTTTTGAATTAATTTATCAACTTTTCCAATTAAAATTGAAAATAAGTTATTTAATTGTGTGTTATTGATTAGAAGCTACATGCACTTTTTACTATAGGTTATATAATCCATGTTTCTTTATTTATTATCAAACAGTTTACTCATCAAGTTCTTAAGAATACGTAACATTCACTTGCGCGGAAGTTATTGTTATTATGTAATTCCTTTATGATTAATTTCAAATGTGTAATATCGACGGGAATTAACTGTTCTTGACGTAGAAAGGCGTTTTTTAAAAATGGTACTTTATGTTAAATACGCAAAAGACGGAGCCCAAGTTACAAAAATGAACACAGTTTACTGTTAAGTACAATAAGATATTTATTCGTAGTGAAATTACACAATATGCACTTGCATATTCACTTAAATACTATTTACAGTTTCAACTTAAAACTGGTAATAATGATGTTCAGAAAGACCGAGGTAAACAAGAACCCTGGTTATCAGTTTGTACGGCTTTCTGGGTATGGCTTGAAAGAAGGTAAACAATTACCCTGGTAATCAGTTTCTATCTCCAAGCCTCGTCGTAACTCAGACTGGTCTGTCCCACAAAGCTCTGGTCTTTATATACTCTTTCTGAGGGCGTAAAATCCTTCAGTTGAGCATCCGTGGCCGTGTGTTGTGCCTACGTGATGATAGCATTCTACTTCCTCTAGGAATTCATAGAAAATGCATTACATAGAGTTCTGAGTATTGCAGCTGCTTCCTCTTTGATATATGTGGGCGCTTGCTGTGTGCACACGTGGCCGTGGGTTGATACTGCAGCTGCTTTCGTTGTAGCAGATGTGAGCACGCCGCTCGAGGCGTTATCTTGCATGTGTTTATAATTAGGTCACACTTCGCTTTAATAATGAATAAATGTTAACTCGGGTAATGCGATTCTCTAAAGGTTTTTGTTAATATAAATAAATCATTAATATTGCATAAAGTGTTGTGTAATAAATATGTGTCACTTTTCCAAACAATGTTAATCTGCTGTTTTGTATTGTATAAGTATATAGTCCTTTTATTAGGTCGTAAGATGACGTAAAATTAAGTAACGTGATGATGTAAATATTAGTATTTAAACGAAAGGAACATTATTGTTTTTAATCAGTCCAGAACAGTGGCCACCTTTTTATAATAACATCAATAACAACCAAAATTAACCATTGTTTATAGAATCTGTTACCATTAGATAACAAACACTGCTTTTACCCCTACACCATTACATTCTAGAACTGACAAAATAAAATTATAACAAAGATTTTGGAGTTGGAAGAATTTAAGATAAAAGTGGCCACTGTATCTAGTGATAGTGATAGTACAGTGGCCATTAGAGTATGGTACTGTGGCCACTACTGTGTAGGAGACGGGAATAATAAAAACAAGTACATAGACATTTACAGAATAATGATTTATTTTGTAAAAAATAATTTATATTAAAAAAAAGGCAACTTAAATTTAAAAAACCAGGCAAAAGCTAACAACCATTATAATAATAATAATAATAATAATAATTACTACAACCCATAGCCTAAACCAAGGCCCCAGAAGCTATAAGCTTGTGCGGGAGGGAGGGGGCGATTATTATTATTATGTAGGCCCAATGTGCGGCTGCAGCCGACTTATAGATGGAACAGCGCAAATCCCACATTTGTGTTACAGCTAAGGAAAAACTGCAGAAAACCTTAACCAGATCTGCCAGCGCCGGGAGTCGAACCCGGGCCGCTTGGGTGAAAGTCCGGCACGCTGGACATTACACTACCAAGGCTGTATAGTATACATAGATAAATTACTGGAAAAAACAGATTTGCTGTTCTAGTAGTGCCGCCTATTTTTACAGGTTGAGATAAATAAGGTACAATATCATGAGGAACATCTGGGAATTAATACCTGAAATAAATAGAATACTGTACTAAATAATAGTACAGTGACCTATATAACAAAGAAGTGGCCACTGTACCTACATTTAACATGGCCACTGTACCATCAACTAAATGTTTTTTAAAAAAGTAGGAAAAAACAAACTACCCAACACAATCAAAATATTATTATACCAATAAATATTTACATGTAGTAGGTATAAGCGGTCAACGCTAGTTTCGACGTTTTTTTATTTAGCCACTAACAATTATTTCACTTGCCTGTTGTATTTTACTTCAAGTACACAACTTCAGGTTGAGTTTGTTTTAAAATAAAAATCTTGAGATTTAAATGGAAAAACTTTGTTAATATACTCAGTGTCCTATTGGTACATTATGTGCTAGATGACAGCACCTAAACTTTATAAATAAGAAAATGGTGGGAAGGTGGCCACTGTTCCAGACTCTCCCCTACAGTCGTTAAAAAGAATATAGTAAATTTTTAAATAGTTAGCCTTGCATAGACAGTCATGTAAGGCACTTCATTAAATACGGTCACACAGTAAAGTCGTGAAAAATAATCTAGTAAAAATGTAAATAGTTTAGTCTTGCATAGACATTCAAGTTAGTTGGTTAGTTGATGACAAACGGCGAAAGTGTCCAGTCGTTATAAATTTGTAAAAGTGTTTATGTGGTTCTATGATCTGCCTGTAATTATTAATAAAGCCAGTGAATAAATTTTCGTTAAAACCATAAATTGGTGTTTTATTTTAAATAAACAGTTAATATAAATATTCTACGAATAAGGGAAATGTTACTCGCTATGAACTAAAACAATACTGAGTTATCAAGATTGTTATTCCTTTGTGGAAAATGTGGATGGTGATATATGGAAAGTCCATGCAACGGCAATTAAACCGGAATTGGAAACCAGCATTGGAACAGTATAAAGTGACATACGCTGCCAATGGTTTGGGGAAGGATATATTGAAGAAAGTTTTGACGACTATATTAAAAGGAAAGAACCAATTCTATAAAAAGGTAAGATAGTTATTTCCTTTTTGTAACTGGAACCTGCTAAAGAGAAGACAATTTTCGTGAAGTATAATGAAGTGAATTAAACAATTTAGTTATACCTAATTAAACTTAACTAGTTATTTCAATTTAATAGTCATTTGAATTCCAATTTGTATTTTATTTCTTTTATCCATGAGAATCCACATCGCCCTCAGATGAGTGTTTCATAATAATTTATTTCTTTTATTTTAAGTTACTTAATTGGGTCCAATTTATTTTACATAATCTTGAGTTAGTTAAGAACTCGCGTAACATTTTTTATATAACTATTGCATTATTTAAATCTATTACAAAGTATTTTAAAATCATATAAGAATTTATAAAAAAAGGAAGTTTATTTCCAAACTTCAGTGTCATTCAAAATCTCAAATTAATTATAAAAAAACATCTACGATCTAAATTATTCGTAATTTTAAAGATAAATTTATAGATAATTGTATGCAATTTATTGCTGTTAAAATTAGCAATTCCCAGTTTAATCTTAGACATACATACTATTCGTAAATACTTGAACCGGCCTTTTCCTGAAAAAATGTTATTAAAATAAAAAAATATATTTTTTTAATACTATTGTAAAGAGAAAAAAGTGTTCTTTCTAAGTAGCGTAAATTTAATAGGTTTCCATTTATAAAAATTTTGCGGAAAGGAGTAACTCAAAAACAGCTGAAGAAAAAAATTCAGGTATTCTCAAATATAGATAAAAATTTCCTAAGAAACTTTTGTATTTAAAATTATTTCTTAAAATGAATATTAATGACAATAAATCGCCGTCTCCATACTTTTAACTAACCCTGTATACAGATTGCTCTTGAAATCTATATAACTTAAAAACATTTTTTGTACATTTTCTATTTAATATATTTGTGTATTGATTTAAAAAATCCTAATATATTAATTAAGCATAATTCTGAAAAAATATATTCAAAAACGCGAGAGCAGCTTATTAATTGTACTTCACTTTGCTGTTTGTTTAATTTTAATAGACGAATTAATAAGATCGGGAGACGAATAATTTGAAATCAATTTTATTTGAATTTTTAGTTATTATTAGTGCCAAAAAAAGGCCAATGTGGTCATTACATTTTCTAAATACCAAACTTAATTCCGTCTAATCTGGAGGCATGCGTCCGATCTTGCTTCGCACATGGATGTTGAAACGAATCTTTTTCGATACACAAAAGCCCCACGATCAGGCGTCGTTGAAACAAAACTTTTTTTGTTACTCTCAAATTCCAATTACTAAATTAAAAATCCCACAATGGACTGTCACTGTAATCTAAATAAAAAAACTCAAATCACTAAATACTTACTGTACTAAAATACTTCGGCTGAGCTCTTTAATTATGCAAATTTAAATTCAGGTGTGGGTGTTAACCCCAAAAGCTTCTAATTAATTAATGAAAACGGGAACAAACAAAAAAATAAATAAATGGGCGCCATCAAACTGATGTTAACAAAATCTAGGAATCCCAATTTGGAAAGATGCCTCATTTAAAATTGACGTTAAGTTAACACATATCAATCGATACTAATGAATTTTAATTGACAAAAACATCAACAATTCGTTGAGCCAAGCTATATCATGCGATAATTAAATTTGAAATCTGTATATTAAAACGTAAAAGGAAACAAAAAAGAAATACAAAGCACATCAAAATCAAAAGGTTATCATTCCTACAAGATAATTAATTTCGGGATCCCAAATAGATTTTACATAAAAACTCAAATACTTTAGAATATTTCCATTGGTCCAACAAAGTTCAAAAATTCCTTGCACAAATAACTTCAAACACAATACTCTATAAAAACAATAATGACCATACACAAAAAACACAATCACAAACTTCTGACCTAGAAGTTGCGGAAACACATTATTATCTTTAAGTTTCAACTATATTATCCTAACGAAATTCATCGAACTTTAACATAATTATTTGCAATAACTTTCAAACAAATTCTCATGAATTACAACGGCAACTGTATTTTAACACTATATACTTAAAGGCTGCTTAACAAATTCTTAACCGGTAATACGGAATTATACTTAATTTTCCGATATAACGAGACGGCACTACTTTTCTTCGCTAAATTAACTAAACTAAATGAAATAATCCTATATTGGATCAATTTCCAAACAACGAAATCGGTACCTACGATATAACACTAAACTTAAATTGAGGCATAAACGGTAGTACGGAATATTTTATAATAGGGGCATACATTCACCATAACGATCCTTTTAAAATAACCTCGGGGCGCAAAGTGCTCGGAGGAGCCTCGAGTCACCAGCCTCTTTGATGGTTCTCTTCGATCGTCTTATTAAGAACTTTAAACTGAACTGCAGGATCTGAATTTTTATATCTTGACAAATGATTTTAAGAGGGACATTTTAAATTGGCCAATAGCGATACAAGGTGACTTTCACAACCCAATCAGAGGTTATTATTTCGAAACAAAGAATATTTGAAATAAAGGGACTTCACCCGTAATTGAGGTCTGTAATATTTGCAGTCATTTGATACACTGGGATCAAGAGTTTATTTATCCAAAGCCTACTAAGGAACACGTACAGGGAAATCAATAATTAAGGCCAAATGGATTCTGGTAATGTTTTTCTTCTACGAAACAAAGATTATAATCCTGGGGACGAAAACTTTGCTGATTCTATAATATTATTTATAAATATACAAAAATACATTATTTAACTTAACGCAATGTTTGCAGTTTTGACGCAACCAGATTTTGTTAAACTACACAGAACCGTACTGGGGTTTCTTTATTATTTATGCATATAAAATGGTGTTTATTAGATTGAAGAAATATAACGTTACAATGTAACGGGGTTCCGGTAATTTTTTACCCCGTGTCAATGCGATGTTTGGCACGATACAAATCCCTACTGTGGGTAGAATTCCCCCAGATTCGGTTAAATTCTAGTACGGTCTGCCAAATGAACAAAGTAATCGGTGCCATGAGGTACCTTCGTACCTCATGCTCCGCCATGCTGATTCCTCGTTCAAAAATAAATAAAATAATAAATAATGTCATAATGTATCACCACGATAACCGAATGCAGGGCACACTAGATTTCTATTTACAAAGCCCAAGTTCTAATCCCAGTTTAAGTAAGGTGTTTTTATAAATATGTTTTATAAATAAACAACTTTTTAAAATATAATATCTATAATTATATATTTTCAAGTTTTATTTTCAATTAACGTAAATATATATAGTTTATGGACGGCCGGTACGATCTTGAGGTGAGAAAGTGAGGTAAGGGGAAAACGAGAAAAAAATTTGGCACAAACACACCATACAAAAAATATATTAGTATGCGTTTGTTGTCGATCGTAACGTATTATAGCAGAAAACACGTGTATTTGAAACCGTAATTAGTTTTATAATTTTAACTTTAATAAAAATATTGCGTCGACTTGTAGATAAATACAAATGGAAATGGAAATTTATATAAAGTTAAAGTCAAAGTAGGAATCCTCAATAGTATGCATTTAGTATCGTGTATTTTTAAATAAAAAATAAATAAAATGTGTTTTGCTATAAAATTTTATAAAATAAAAAGCATATACCATAATATTATTCCATCTTAAAAAGCATGCTACAATATTCATATGGATTTAGAATAAAAAATATAAAAAATTTGTCTTGTTATAAATAATAAATATGTGGAAAAACTAATTTTTAAATTTTTATTTATTATAGCACTTCAAACAAGCATTACGTAGATTACGGTTACTTGAAAAAGAAAACATTGAAAAATTGATAGAAGTAAAAATTGTATTTTCATTCTATATTTCATAGTTTTTTCTGTTAAACATCTGTTTATACAGTTTATATTTCTATACCTGGTAATTAAATATTTATTAATTTAGTAAAAAAAAGTACGTAAAAAATTCTTAGCCAAAAAACATTAATATTAACTAGTACATTTAAAAAATTTTATATATTCGCATGCTCCTTTCTATACACATGTGGTACGTCACTAAATATATACCTATACAGCTGTGTTATAAGCGCTGTTGTTAAGTATGTCTTCATTTTACTTTTGAGCTAATAAAAAAAATTACCTGGTACTGTCAATTTTTCCAACGGAATTACATTTATTCTTATTTACTAATCGTTTTGAAGAATTTAAGATAAAGTTCAATATTTCTCAGATTTTTATAGCATTATTTCAAAACTTTCATAAGAGCCTATGTTAGATTTCGTAAAAATTGAATTTTCAAATCGATTTTCTCGAAATTTTACCTGGTAAAGTCAAAATAAAAAAATGTCACAAATTCTTATTTGCTTTTAAGAACATATTATCAAAGATTCATGAATTTCTAGGTATTTTCATTTTACCTATCGACCGTCCTTAAACAATGTCTATAAAATTAGGGGATAATTTTATGTAATTATATTATATCAGTTTATAAAAAGAGTATTGTTCATTTATAAAATATATTAAATATTTAATAATATTTATATATTTAGTTTAAAATATATTAAAAAGAAATTTTACCCAATGTGGGGTTAGAACTCAGTTTTTTGAAACCGAAATCTAGCATGCCCTGTATTCGACTATGGTAGCTATTGTCATGCATTTCTTCATTGAAGAAAATACAACAGAATCAATCTAATTTGAGAAGAGTTGACTGTAAAACCGACATTGTAACAGGGAAACTTTTGTAGAACGGCAAGTTATATAAACAGGTAAGTGACTTTTCAGGTACCGCTACTTATTTTACATCTCGACTAATCAAGAAACTATAATAGAAATTTTTCAAAAATTGGAAGCATGAGAGTTACTTTTTATTTGATTGTAGGTAAATTATGTTTTAAGATTAGAAGATTTGGACGTAAAATTGATCTTTTCATGAAAAGTGTGGAAATAACAGAGCACGGCACGTAGAAGAAGAAGAAGAAGATATTGTTTCTGCATTTAATGTAATGCGCCACAAATTAACGCATACAAGATGCAAGGTATTAACTTGGTACCTATAAAAGAATTCGCCTAAGGGAAAGGTACGGTGGCCGAAAAGTACAGTAACCACCTTTAAACAGATTTCCGCGCGTTCTATTCCCGCCAGCTGCATAACTTTTTTTTAGATTATTTTTAATAAAACTACATCCTGTTTACAATATGATTATTTTGTAAATTTAATTCAATAAAATTTTTAAATCGGAAATCGGCGTCACATCAGCTCCCCTTGTTGAACAATGACTATAAAATTAAGGGATAATTTTATGCATTTTATGTAATTATTTTTTTTTTGTAAATGTTACAATCTTTACAAAAAAAAGTTTATAAAATATATTAAATAATAATTATAGAAATTTAGCTGAGAGAAAGCATTAGCTGGGATTTTCACTCTCCTTCAGTTATTCGAAACTAGTACGCATAATAGAATGCAGCATTCGACTATGGAGCTGTTTTCAAATATTTCTTCTTTAATGAATGTCCATTTATTGTACCTTTTTGGTTGGTTCTTTTTTATTATTACTTGCCTTTTGATTTTTTTAATAATATTACTAATTACAGTACATTTACTTATCAATTGATTAACATTAACCAATCAACAATTAATATTAATTCATCTACGCATGTAAGCTTTATGCTTACTAAATATAAATTTTGTTGAAATTCTATAACAAAGAGGGAAATGAGTAGGAGAGCGATGCATGATTTTTACTACTCAATAAGGGGCGTGTAATTTTAGCAAACGAATCCACCCATATTACAGACGATTATTTCGAGGTTATGTCTAAAACGATACATGCTCCTGCATGGTATAGGCCCTTACTAATAAAACTTAGTTAAAAACATGGTTAAAAATAAAGAGCTTGCCAGAATGGACGGTGTTGGAGATCGAAGACATGAAGATAGAACTTACGCATGCGCACCAAGTTTATTGACTTAAAATTAATCCGTAAAAGTTTGGAGTTTGCAAGATTCTACGTAAACTATTAATTTTAAAGATTAATTTTTAATGTTGTGGAATGCTATTGGCTTAAAGCATTGTATAAAGTCTGGCGTTAATTAGCAAGTACCTATTAGTTTTAAGTATTAATCTTGAGGTTCTGAATAAAGGTTAAATTTTTGTGTAGATTTAGGGCGAATTGTATAAACGTGGTTTAGCTTTAAACTTGGCTCAGTTGCCGCAGTAACGATTGTCAGAACAATCTTTGTCTAGGATATTGATCCTAGTTCAAAGTTAAGATGTGTTTATACAACCCGCCCTTAGTATCCACTATCCAATCATGTCAAACAAGTTTAAATGTAAATCAAAACACTAAATACACGTAGAAAGAAGAATTATAACAGCTTTATAATGTGTTCATTTGTTTTTTGATCTGTGGTAAAATATGCTTGTCAAAGGTTCCTAGACGAAAGAAAAGCAACGAAACGGAAGAATTAACTTGCCGGATATCGTAATAACTTAAATACTAAATTAAATTTAAGTTTATTTATTTTTAAAATTTAATTTAATTTATTATTCTGAGATTACAAAACCTTACATTATAATTAAATTACAGTATTAATGTATTTCATATAATACTCATATCTCAAGGATGGAATTAGGGAAAATTGATTACAATCGAATAAAAAATAATGTATGACACACGGACGAAAACATTTTCTTTCGGGAAAATTGTAGTTTTCGTCCTTGTATCATAAATAGCTATTTTTTAATGTGTGTTTTGGCTTAATGCATTTATTGTTAAGTTCAATTCATGTCAGGATCTAAACTTGAGTATGTTGTGTCTCAAACGCAGAAAGGCTAATAGCTCACCTTCACATCTATAATTGTAACTCTAAATGATTTGATATATATTTTATTTAAAACCATTCCAAAATAGTGAATACGAGAATGTGAAAAAGTGTCTATTTGGTTCCAAGTGTGATTATTAATAATTTTGTAAAGCCTACTTTACTGCTCTTATGTAATAAAATAAATAATGTCTTAGTTCTTAGATCCATTGATATAATTAGTAATTAACTTTTTCCCTAATTCTTTTTATTTTATACTGAACCCAGTGGTGCCCAAGAACATCTCCAACTTAATTTTAATTAACGCACCTTTCACAATTTATACTGGGGAATGCTTTTGCCGTGAATTCAATGCTAACCGAGGCGTTATTTTTAATGATTAGTATTTTACTTCAGCACTTTTAGCACAAGTCCTACACAAGCTAGTTGCTAACAGGACTAACAGCCAGGACAAACACTGGGAAATTAAAGTTCCAGGAAAAACAATGAAGATACTTGTAAATGCTTGAATATCAAAATACTTTTAGATGTTTAAAGTAAGGCAGTAGCCACGTGAGACATTAATTCGGCACATTTTCTCTATACAAACCGACAACGCTGAGAGAATAAAGTCAGTTCATATAATAAACTCGAAGAATCAACTGTTACGCGGAACACTTACAATACAAACGCCGAATGTCTTATCAGTAGATACATAATTTCTAAACTGTCGGTCTGTACGGGGATTACGAATGCAAATGCTTACAAATATTTTGATACGATTTAGGTTTAAAATAAATATGGAACAACAACAACGTTAGCTAAAATCCTGAAATTTGTCTTCCAGTTTTGTATGGCATAAAATGGCAAATAGGCAATAATATTAAAATATGTTCCTATAAAAGCTCACAGAAAGGAAATACAAACTAGAAATATCGAGGTTAATCTATTTTCCATAGTATGAGATTTTGACAGCTTAGTAAACTGTTACGCAAATTGCCAACATTATGAATTGAAAATTAATCTATTATTTACGTGTACTGATTTTGATTTTGTGAAAATAATTTAAAGTAGAACAAGATAATTGGAGATTTCTTGTGAGAAATTAAGTCGTTTTTATTTATATTTTTGAATCATTTACTCACATTATATGGGTACATTAGAAAAAAAAATAAATTAATTAATTATTTAATCAGTTACAGGTTTACTACAATAAATTATTTATGTTAAACAGTTTATTTAAATCGGTTTTATGTAAATGGGTTTTTATAGGTTTCCTAAGTTGGGTTACCACTGATAATATAATTGATGTCGTGTTAAAAATTTATCGAATATCCAAAACTAGACCCTCTATTATGCCCTTTTGCATAAATAGCATCACAAAAACCGTGTAAATTAATAGTGTCTCTAAGTAGCATTTAATTAACAAGAGGTTGATCCCCTAAAAGAATATATACGTCTCATATTACAAAGAGATAGCAATCACTCGAGTTTGTTATCGTAAAAGAGGATCTCTTGATAAATCAATAACATAACGTATTTCCGCAAATTCTTTCAGCTTTTGTCATTTTCCATTCTTTACCTCCAAATATAGAACATTTCAAAAATAAATTACGTCCTGGACTTGGTTGCTTGGTATTAGTGCGTTTGAATAGTCTAAAATTTACGATCAATTCTATTAAGTTTAACCGTCCTTTAATCAGATCATCCTTCTCATAAATCTACAATTTGATAAACCGTATCAAGATGTGGGCTCTCTCTATAAATTAAACACACTCAATAAAATTCGGATTAATGCATTATTTCCCGAACTGAATTGGAAATACTCCAATTAATAGAGGAAAAGCTGTAGGAAAGTGAAACTGAAAAAAGTGCAAATAAATAAAAGCTGGGCACTTAATAGGTATTACTTTAATTTATGAAATTTTTCCTTGACAGATCTAAGGAAGGATTAAGTTGTAATAAAAAAGAGAGACAATTCCATTCGTATTCATTAAAATTTTTAAATAAAATGAAGATTAAACGTTTTGGGGAAAAAAATCGCACAAAGGAGAAATATTTTCAGACAGTTATTATTTCCTAAGGTGGTTGTTGGTTTTAATCCTTTTTTTTCTCTAGAGATAAAGCTTTTTGTCATCCTGTAAGAGCTTTGTTGTTTTGTAAACTGGAAAAGTGTAAGCGTTGTTGTAGGATAAACAAGGATTAGAATGAAAAGCAGGAATGAAAGTGAGTAGTACTTTATAAGTATGTGCTTTGTCGCATGAAAGTTGCCTCAAGGTAGTTGTAGTTGTTATTCTTGTTGGACCAGTATGTGCTGTCTTTATGGAAAAGGACTGTAATTAGATCTTATGCTTTGGTAGATTAATAATAGGTTTGTAATTATTGTATTTTACTACGTTCATTTCTTATAGTTTTATTATTTTACGCAGAAATTATTTATGAAACGCTGGGCATTTCAAAATCGGAAGCGGTTTGGCAATTCATCAAGGCCGTCCTTCAATGAAGGTAGTTATTTGAATGCTTGCGATGTGCATATCTGGCAATTGGTTTGTTTATTGCAGGGCGTTCTCACTCTTCCCTCTTTTTCTTCATCTTTTGGTGTATAATGCGGTGATATCAAATCACCGTATTGAAAATTTTATCAACGACGGAACGGAAACGTTAAAATAAATGTTTTACACATATCAGATTCAAATCAAATGAGGGACATGCTATGTTATGGGCATAATTAATATAAAGGCTATACATAGGACCACAGTTAGGGTCATTAATGTTTAAATTAAAAACTTAAGAATAAAGATTTCATGCAAACATAACCTAGCTTTCTTATGCATAATAATAATAGGTTTCATTTCCAGAAAAAGGATATAAATTAGTTAGATTGCTTGATTATAAAAATGTTTATGCAACCCAAATTACACTTTAGGACGGTTCCCACTTGGTAGGAAGATGTAATTTCCATATTAAAATTTACATATTACGATGTTTAACGTTAGACAAGTTTTTCTATATTCCAGGAGACCAGCTCTCAGTTTCATGTTGCTAATTAGCTGAAAATAGATTAATTAGATCAATCTTGTTGTGACTTATATAATACAATTAACTTTTGAATTTGTTTATAAGATCTCTGATCATTTCAATTAATGAAGGTTGTTAATCCTGTCGTTCAGGTTAATATGACTCTTATAGACTTTTATCCTGCTTTTCCTCACCATTGTTTTGATGTAAGTGTTTAGAGTACTGTATGCTGGACATTCTGATCATAAATTGATTAATGTTGATTTTATATTTAAGTTGGAATTTGTATATGCATCAATTGGTTTATCTATTGCAGTTCGTAGTTCGTACTGTAAAAATTATGTTTGTATTAAATTGTAAAGATGTTTCTATGGAGAAATTATTTGTATTACTTGTATCATGTATTTATGTAACTGGTTTGTAAAGGATGAACCTTGATTTGTTGAATTTCATAAGTATTTAGATCACAACGAGATGTGTACATTGTAAATCGTTTTTCTTGAATATCTTCGTTATGACACAATTTGGGACAATGGTTGTATTACATTTTTTTGATCCTTACTTCAAGGGCTACAATCCTGAATAATAGATTTAGGATTAGTGACAATTAATAACAGCTGTGCCGGATTAATGACGTCACAAGCTTACTCGATGTTCCGTTGTTTTGAAAAAATGTCATAGTTTTCTTTTGTTCTGGTATATACTATATAAGCTGGGGCAAATTGTAACAAAATTAGTCGATAAAACCTACAAGGCAGAATCTATGCCCGGCTCCGGATAAAATCTGTAATTGATTTGAGGTTATACTTCAATCATATGTTTTTGATATAAATGTCATAGTATAAATAAAGTTTAAAACTAAACTAAAAGTGTTACCTGAACAATCTTCAAGGATTAAAAGAAGATATAATTATTGTGCATCAATTATTTAAAGTGAAGGTGATGGTTTAAATAAATTCAAGTGGATTTATTTTTCAACATCGGTCTTTGTATCGATATTTTATAAACAAGAAGTCAGCTGATTGGTTTCGTCGCAGTGTTACCAATAAAGGATTAATTAAAAAAAAGGGAAATTATATCGTAATATACAAGGTTGGTCATAATAAATGATTCTTGTTAATCTTATGAATAATAAGTACCTAACTTTAAAGTTCATCCTCAATAATAAAAATCTATTTGGTTTAGTTTATCAGATTCTTTTGAGAATTTATTTGATTTCAATTAAATAAAACAATTAAATTTCTTTTAATTAAAATTTATTTTTACTTGACAAACATTTTTATTTGTGTTAATCTGTTCAAGCGAATGACCGTACTGGCCCTATGTCAGGTCACTACAACTATTTCTAACGTTTGAGCAAACCTGAGAATTTATTTCTCAATTATCAATTGTATTATCTTGAATAACATTTTATTTTACTTTGACTTTCCATTCGGATTTTTATTTTTGTTCGTTAAATAAAATTGATGTGTTTTCAATTTTACATATGTGTTTAATTGATGGTAATACAAGCATCCAGTGTTCTTTTCTTTTAAATTCAGAATTTAGCAGCAGTTGTCCAGCCTGCAGGAGCTTTAGTGCTTACAATATAAGTTTTTCTTCCTTTCCAGGTATAAAAGTAGATAAGAGTCTCGTAATTCAAATAATTTATGCTTTACTGAGCAAACCTGAGCTAGCTGAGAGGAATAAAGAATATCTGTGGTGTATTCTCAATTTAATCCACCGTATATAATTTATGTTTATATTTGGAACGGTGGACATATTTTATTTTACTTTTAGAACACCGCAATAAACTTTCTATTATCTGGGATTTGGTTGCTTGCGTTGCACCCCTTTAAGCGCTGTTATGTCTAGATAGTGGCGTTCTTTTCAATTTAGCAACTGGATATCTACAATAACTGAAGTACGTAGAGAAATTGTGAGTTATATGTCTCTAAGCTCATGTGTACCTCTAGGTATATCAACTGACAACCACTGTGTTAGTGTAATTAGGTAATTATTGTATTATATAGCTTTTTTGGCTTGAAATGGTTTTTTCCCAGTGTAACACTTAGAACATATAAACTTTGTTACAATTTATTTCTGCGAGTGTGCCCCTTTAACTTGATTTGTAAAGAGTCTTAGCTAATTATTATCTCCTTGGGGCATGTCCGATTTTACAATCTAGGTTAACCAGTAAACGTTAACATTCCGTGATCTTTTGTGACCCTGATTTAATTTTCATAGTAAACAAGTTTAAAGTAATTGCCCCGCTCGCATATATTCCCTAACTTAACTATTTTTGGTTTGTACATAATTATTACCTAAATATTAAGCTAAAGCAGTGCTATGGTGCATGACCTTCAGTTAAAGTATAATATCAATCCTACTAAAGTTTATTTACAGTGTGTTTGTTATTGCAATAAAACATTTTATATTTTATTATGTGATTTATTATTGATGTGTATTATCTGTGGTTTTGTTTCTTACAAAGAAAGCTTTCAGCTATTAATTTAGGTACGTTATAATTGGAGGAGTCTACCACATTGGAAGTAGTCGCAGATGGGTAGTTGTTTACTGATATTTATGACACTAGACTTTTTTTTAAATATTTTCGTCGTCCCTGGGCGCGTTCCAGAAGACATCTTGTGTGACCCACGACCTCATATTAGTTAGTTGACAGCCGCCAGAATTAACTGCGGTTAAGGATTGTTACCTATTGCCAATTAGCGACTAACATTTTGTGGATCGTATACGTAACACTTCTCATAGTCCTCATGACAGTTTGGCTATTTACAGTTAGTCAACAGTAATACATGAGTAAAGGCTCATGAACTAATGAGTCCTCCATACCCCCGAAACAATTAGTAACAATCTTAATTAAACTTAAAGCTCTTAAAAGGTTCTAATTAATTACATAAATAAAATAATGAATGAACAAAAGATGTGAGGAAATTGCGAAAAAGTAGTTTTTACATAATGTCAAACTTAAATTCCGAAGACTCTGAACTTAAATTGCATTTTAAATCTTATTTAGAATATAAGATGTGATATTTCAAATTGAATATCTAGAATTTAAAACTATGATTTATGTAAATCCTAGATTATAAATAAGCAATTTATAACTATAAAACTAGAGTTTAGAAAACACATTTCGTACAAGTGATTAGCGTTTGTAATCGGGATCTGGAACTTCAAGGAAATTGTGAATGTGTAATAAGGACTCTTGCGCATCTGCAAGTTTCAAGGTTGCTTGGAAGACAACGACATAATTCAGGGATTGATTGGAGTGAATTGTGGATCCGTTTTTATTGTTTTAAAATATTTCTAATTGCATTGTTTCCAGCTTAAGGAATTTTGCATCCTGGTATATTCGGACGAATGTTTGATGATTGGAGATCCAGGTGAGATCCCAAAGACCATCAACAACATGTTTACGACCACATTATTGACGATTTTCCACACAAATCCATTGCAACCGATGAAATCCATATCCACATTACTAAATTTGTGAATAATGGCAAGATTAGCGCTTTTGGGCAAAAGAACATTATTGTATTGATCAGGAAAACCATTACATCATCCACGAGTCAAGATATGGTGCGGCATATCTGCGCAAGATGTAGTGGGCCTATATTCCTTTGAGGTCTACGTGTCAAGGCAACAATTGGAATTTGATGTATGTAAAATGTTATTACAAGTACTATTAGAAATATGACTAGAGTCGCTCTAAATCACCAAGGCTAGTTTGAAGCGAGATAGCTAAGTGTATTTTTAGCAATATCTCGGCTTTGTCTTCCACCTCGGTCATCGAACACGACATCCATAAAGACAACTAGAAGATGCAACCCAGTTGGGAACCTAAGTATATCAAGAATTCCAGCTAGTCATTCAGAAAGTAAAAATTATTCAGAAAGTGAACATCACCCAAGCTACTACAAAAGGGAAATTGAAAGAACGTGTCATAACGTGGCTACTAAACGTTCTTTAATAATTGAAACTCAACAGAGAGAAAAAATCAAGTGTAGTCAAAGTGTAGATTCTTGCCGATTATAAATGTCCAATTTGTCTCACTTAAGAATAGTCTTGGCAAATTTGCACTTTATTGCAATAAAGATACTTCCAATAACATTCGCCTCCAAATCATTTATGTATAATTTACTCACTTTCCAAAATATAACGAGCTAGATAAACTAAATGTTATCAGTTGCTCCGTGAGATACAATTTCCTTCATGATAAAGCAAATTTGTTCATTTTACGCTTTAAAACGCAAGGTTTAAAAATGACGTTAACCTGCATATTGTCGTCACTGTCTCTGTATCATAGTACTTCAGATTAACATGAAACGATATTCCTCTATTCGAGTAGCCATTGCGTCCATTTATTGTTGTCACATCTACTTTGATGTTAGTTTGAGTTTTTTCACTGCTTTCTTGTAAGAATTTATATCAGCACTTCTGTATACTAACCCGTACTTCATCGATACAGTATACAGGTTTTACCGGTCATACACCTCCTTTATTGTATTTGTTGATAATTATTTTTACGGAGCACCGCGCGTGCTTTCTCTCTTTCTCTATCTCTCTCACACACAGACACACATACACACACACTTTTGTTCTTTGTTCTTTTTAGATAATTATTGATTACTACTGATTTTGGTTTGGTCACGGTGCGGAATACTATCCCTTCTTTTATTAATTTATAAAGAGATGGTGCTTGATGTCTTTTAGATTAATTCTTATGTAAAGTGTATTTGAATTTTTCCCCTTTGCTTTGTTGTAATTAGCTAAAAAACATAGTGAGATGTTCCAAGAAGGGTTTTTTCCACACTGTATGTTGTTGTTGTCTTTTTTAGGGATAAGAAAGGTACACGATGCAATTAATTAGTTTTAACAAAACTAGTTAGATATAAAAATTGTACTAATGTTAGAAAACGAGAATGCATTGTAAAATATAAGAAGTTACTGTAAGCATTTACAATTTGTAAATACGTTTTAGTAGAAGAATTTAAAATACAGTTAATCTAATTTGAGAAGGGTTTACTGGAGAATTGACATTGTAACAATAGAGGGGGATGAGATACTTCGACAATTAGCAGACCTTTTCCTAGCGTAGTGTTCTTTTTTCCTACTAGCACAACAAAAATATTGAAAGAAATTGATGCACACTTAAAGGCTCTCTTACACTCTGCGAATTCCAATCTTACTGAAAAAAAACAATAACACACAGACTGTCAATCTTTATTGGAAAGTTCAAACGTTGTGATAACTGATAAGGATAACGTGATAGACATCCATGACTGTCGCAAGACTTTCAAGTGGACTGCAAAGGCAATTGAGTCAAGTGTAAGTAGGTGCGGTCTTAATTACTGATAGCTAATAGCATCAATTTAAACTTTAGACATAATTATATTTAAGTAATCTTGGACTACCGATACATTAAAACGTACATGTAATCCAGATTACGAGGTTGAATTGTGAAAGCATGCTATAGTTCTTTTGAGGTTAGGAACACGTGCTGTAAGGTTTGTAAATCTTGTATTTATTATGTTTCATTTCTTATAGTTACATTTTTTATACAGGAGTCATTCTTTGATCTCTGGACTTCGAGGCCGCCCTCTAGTGAAGGTATTATCTGAATGACTGCCATGTGCATACTTGGCAATTTTGGTTTATTTGTTGCAGACCTTCTTCTTTGTATTTCTCTTTTATCTTTTGAGTTTCTCACTCCTTATTAATTATCTGGTTGCTTGCTGTTGTCTCCTTTGAGCACCGTTGCGAATTACTGGCATTCTTTCCGTTTCGATACCTAAAGGACTGTTTCAGGCTACAACAACTGAGAAAAAAGCAACAGTATCATAGTGAGTTACATGCAATTAAGCGCATGTGTTCGTCAACTATAACTTGAGCAACCGCTGTATAAATATAACCTGTTAATTAATGTAATATATAGTTTTTTTTATTTAAATAGTTTTGCCCCAATGTGTATTACACTTTGTAAACTGTATATAAACTCTGTTAGAACTTATTCCTGCGAGTGTGCCCGTTTATTTTGCTTGGTAGAGTTTATTAACTAATTATTAACTACTAGGGGCGTATAATCGATTGTAAATCTAAGCTGAAGCTGTAGTCGCGTTAATATACTGTTCTTTTTGGGACCTTTATTTAACATTTGTGCTAAACAAGCATAGAGTAATTAATTGTCCCGATCACATAAATTCATTCCTTAATTTTTGGTTTGTACATATTTATTAATTAAACACTTGACTAGATTAGTGCTAAGGTTATGTAACCTTACTAAAGTTTAATTGTATTGTTTATCATTGCAATAAAGCATTTTATGATTTGTTCGGGGACTTCTCATTTATGAGAATTAGTTGTGGTTTTATTTCTTGAAAAGAAAGCTTTCAACTTTAGGTACATTTTATTGGCAAGAGTATACCACATTGGAAGTCGTCGCAGATGTAGTAAATTTGTGTTTAGATCTTGTCGGCAGGCTTTATTTTAGATATTTTAGATGACTCTTTGCGCCCGATACAGAAGACATCTCGTTAGACCCACGACCTCATACTAGTTGGCTGGTAGCCGACAGGTTTAACTGCGATCAAGGGTTGTTATTTATTCTCAATTAGCGACTCCTAGTTTGTGGGTAACAACCTTAAACGGTCAAACAGTAACCCGTTACAGCATACATGGTCGACGTATTCATGCGACACATCGTGTATAGTACAAAATATCAAAGGCCGAATGCCCCAGGTGTGCTGCAAGGTTATGCTTCTAAAATCATGATTTAAAGGTCTTGCTTTGAGGTCACTACAGATAAAGTCACAAGAGGTTGTGATCAGTTTGTCATTCTGTCGCTTCAATCAGGGCATGAAATCAATTCGTATCAAATCTTCTTGATATTTTAGCTTTAATTTCGTATGAACAAGTTAGCAATATGCTAAAAAATTAGATCAATTGATGAGGTTGCTTAAGAAAATCAGGTTATCTGGTTTCAAAAGACTGGGCTCAACAAGAGGTTTAGACAAGGATGTCTAAATCATCATGCATTGCAGCAGAGGTCCAATCGAATGGCCCGCCATATCTCCGGACTTGTTTCCGATTGATTTTTTTAACTGGTCAATATTAAAAAAAGAAAGTATTTTGCAAGCAATTAATATAGACAAATTAAAGCTACATCGCCAAAAAAGCTAAAAGCTCCTGTTCTTGGTATGTGCTAGTTTTACGGAAACAATAAAATGAATACATTAAGTCTTGGTTTAGCAGGACGAAATAGCTATAGTTCGTCAGTGAAATAAATGTTTTGATTTCAGAAAGAGACCACTGTTGCTGAAACACGAAGGTCTTTTGCAATGAATTCTGAAAAGAGGATGAGTCTTGATGATGAGTACTGCATTGATTCTGAGTTCAGTAAAGAGGCCTCACAAAGTGATTACAGTTGGTGTGCTAATTGTTATGTGGCTTGTATATACGACACCTATTGATAGGACATAGGACTCGTAGAAAATGTAAATTCAGGAGAGGGAATGTATCTGTACTGTTTATGCATCCACATATACCAATCTCTATTATTTTATTAACTTCATAATGATCAATGTTTCAGAATGTGCTATGGCAAGGAGACATGTGCGAGGTTGATGTTCAAACCATCACAGGAAGACAGGGGCGTCGGAAGTATGGGGGTTCGCAGGCTGTTCGCCCCCTCTATCTTAAAGCAGGGGGGCGTCGCCCCCCTAGAAACAAGGATGAAAGTATAAAATATATTTATTTTAATTAAATATTATACGATCAATTTGTTTTTACTAATACAATTATTATTATTATTAAGATGAGTTTAATTATTTTGAAAACTTTAACGTGAAACTTTAACTAATCTTTGTATTTATATGATATTTCTTAATTATTTTCATTTATTTTCTCTTAGTTACTTATTCTTAATGATTTAAAAATTATTATTTTAATTTCCCGCTCAGTCATTTCACTAATAAAAAGCAGGGATGCGAAAATAGTTTCAACTTTCACGAGATTAAATTATTTGTTGGAGTTTTTCTAGATGGTAAATCTGTTTGCAGATAGTTCGCCCATCGTTTAGAGCAGTGGTTCTTAGCCTGTGGTCCTCGGGGCCCCGGAGATTTATAATGGCCTCGCAGGTGGTCCGCGAAGACTGTAATTATTATAGTGTTATATTATTTAAAATAATAAATACGAAGAAAAGATTGCGACAATCATTCTGTCTTTACGTTGTCAAAAATTACAACCATTGTCAAAATGTTCAATGTCGGCGATTTCACAAATTATCAAAAAAAAATAAGAAGCATCGCATACTTGATGATTTGCCTAAATCACGGCGCAGAAGAGGCTTGGTAAATGCAAGAGCTGAAAAGAATGTTGTGAAGCTGTTAAAATCAGAAAAATGCTTGCCTGCACGTAAAAAACCTATGAAGGAAAGTGTTAGCAAAAAATAGTTAAAAATAATAAATTAATTAATCAAGAAAATAGGTTAAGGAAGGTTGTACAGCGTTTTGATTTAAAATTCATTGCGTTTTTATGTATGATGAAATGTGCGTCAAAATGGACAGCTTTGCGTTACCAGGGCCCATATTCTTGAGTTTCGAGATGACGCAATTCTCTATTACCTTTTAATATTTGCTTGGCTAAGTTGTATCTTATGACGTAAAAACTACGTCATCTCGTATGCGAGACTTGTTCGTATGAGTTGACGTATAGTTCAGACCCTCTCTGAAACTATAGTCTCTTTTTATAGGAAAATTGGTTTGTTATCTTGTAAGTTTCTATTTCTTTGTCTTAAGGTCCAAGTGTACCCAAAAAACGTGTGTTATTTGTTTCATAAATAATATAATAATGTGACAACTTTGGTTTTAAGTTAATAGTCGAGGAATGTTAAAAACTTACTTACCTAACTTGTTTTGGAAAAAAAAGTTTTTTAATTAAATTATTTCACGTGTTATAAGTGAAAAATTAATTTTGGAGAAACTGTATATTCAAAATTAATCAAAATAATACCACTTATATTTCATAGTCTTTGAACTATTTTCCCAAAATTCTAAGAAAATCGTATGTCTAGGGACTAAACTATTACCTCCTTTTTGCCAAAAAAGCAGTTTTTTTATGGCAAAAAGCAGGTTTTTTGGCAATAATTTAGTCGCTAGACATACGATTTTCTTAAAATTCTGGGAAAATAGTTCAAATGCTATGAAATATAAGTGGTATTATTTTGGTTAATTTTGAATGTACAGTTTTTCTAAAATTAATTTTTCACGTATAACATGTGAAATAATTTAAATAAAAAATTTTTTTTTCCAAAACATGTTAGGTAAGCAAGTTTTTAACATTCCTAGACTATTAACTTAAAACCAAAGTTGTCACATTATTATATTATTTATGAAACAAATAACACACGTTTTTGGGTACACTTGGACCTTAAGGAAGCACATATGCAAGATGGACGTGCACCGTATCTAATCGGAAATTTCCAAATAACATATTTCCGACACTACTACAGTAAGAACAATTAATTGGAGTATCTCTGTACTTCGTATGTTTTTACGTAAGTTTATGAGTATGGTCAGTAGATACGCTATGTTCTATACGCTGTTCTAGCACGAAATCGTATGTATTTTCTTATGAACGTTCATTTTGCACTTCTAGATCATCCGCCGGCGATTTATCGTTTATCGATCGTTCATCGATAAACGATATCGTTTTGTTTATAGTTTATCGAAAAACAATACTAAGCAAAAACTAAACAATATCGTAAACTATAAACGCCGGCAGATGACCTTGAAATGCAAAACAAACGTTCATAAGAAAATAACATTAAGAGTGTTGAAAATAAATGGTTAAGAACCGCTGGTTTAGTGTATAAACATCAAGCTAAAGTAAAGGCACGTGATATTTATATAAATATAAAAGTAACATCAAATAATATAGTTAATTATTTGTTAATAAATATTTTATATAGATGACAATTAGGTCAAATTTAAAGAATTATCTTTTAAAAATAAAACATTTTTATTTTACTTTCAAGGAGCTAGCAGTATTGAGCATCCCTGTCTTAATTATTATATATTCCTTTTTTACTTATTGTATCTTATCTATGAAATCGAAGTTCGCCCCCCCTAAGTGAAAATACTTCCGACGTCCCTGCAGGAAGAATATGGCGTAGAACACCATATGTTCGGGTGGTAGTGCTCTTCATCTGTAGTAGTCACAACCTGGTACGACTATAACCTGCAATGATCTCGAAACATGGCCTTGAAAGCATAAGCTTGACCTTTTGCCCTTTGATGTTTTTTTTCTAGAATCTTGGCCTTACCTTGAATGATAAGTAGGTGTAGGAGTGAATCCAGAAACGTCGCAGCGTTGATCGTTTGAGAAATGGTGGGCAGTTCCCTTCGTCTTTCATGGATCCAGAAGCAGCATTCTTTATCTACTCGCGGAATTTGTAAAAATCAAGAAATCTCTAAATTCACTAACAGTCGAAAAATGTTATAATTTTATAAATCGTGATTAAAAAGGATTTACGCTAAACAGATGTAAATGTAGATGCAGATATCATAAAGTTCTTCCCAAAAAATATTATAAGGTAGACAGCTTCATATTTTCATTTTTAAAGTGTGTTCGTATTTGCCTTTTTTATATTTTATGTTAATGTAATAAAAAGTTTAAGTAGTTGTTGTGTTAGATAAGTTTCATTTTATTAAAACGAGAGATTACTTGAAGTTTTAAAGTAGATATGGTTATAACAAGGCAAAAATTGACGTTTCATATAAATGCAAATTGAATTTCTATCCGCTTATATTACATTTAAATACAATACACGTGCGTGCATAAGCTACTTATTGTTTTTTCATTGCATCCAGAATCTGTTCGGAAAATACTTAACTAGAAAATACTAAAAAAATACTGAATTTGTTGTTATGCCGCACAATAATTTATTTGGTATACTAATCTCAAGTTTTTTGCTACCTACTAGCTACTACTAAAACTAATTACATTTCAAGGCTTTACAAGTCTGAAACTGATTTATAAATCTGGGCATTGGGGTTACTTGTGCGCGTATTAGTGGTACACAGCAAGTGAGAGAGAAAGCTTTATAAAATGAGAAATTATTCTGGTGTTCTAACTAATTACTTCTAAAATATTCATCAAACCTAGGACTAAGTCATAAATCTAGGAAATCCCCTCTAACGAAGGTGATTTGTTAACAAGAAAATTATGAAGTTTCTCATTAAAGAACAACAAGCTATTACTTTTTTCTTTGTTTGTGGTTTTGCTATTTTATAAACGAAAGCATGAAAACTGAATTTAACTTTTCAAATTAACAGTAATAATTCTATTTCACAATCTTTAAAAGGCAATTTACTAAGATTATTTTGTTAAAATATCAAATTGTTTTCTTATAAAAATATTTTTCTCATACTTGTCTCAGTAGAGTAGTCGAGATTAATTTACGAACGGAACTGGAACGTAAAAATATGAGTGTAACATTATATATTAATAGATTAAAAGCTCAAGCTCCGTGGAAGCGGAAAAAGTTATATTTTTCATTTCCCATAGAATACTGAAACCGAATAGGAAAGCAGTATGATTATATTCAATTGATATTATTCTTTAATAATTCGTTAAGGAAATGTGCATGCCCTCTTCTATTTATATACAAATATTTTGTACTGACATTACTTACTATAATAAATTTTTATCTATATATATATATATACTTATTGCACCTACGTAGTAATAAGAAGCAAATTATCTCTGTAGGCAACGCTAATTTTATTAAATTGTTTTTTGATTTCCCTCAGTTCGATTTCAGTTTAGTGTTTAACCTTAAAATCTTCTTCTTAAAAGACTTTTCCGCATTCTGTTATTATCAACCTTGTCACTCCAAATTTACTCGTGATTTTGTGTAGACATTTTTATTAGTTATTACTTGTTTGGTTATGTTTCAGTTCAGGATTCTTCATTGGTAAACTCTCTGCAAAAGATAATTATTCCCTTTTTGATTTTCTGATCTTTGGTGCGGTTACACGGTTGCCAGATTTAATCTAAACTACCGTTTCTGTAGAAATCGTACAACTTCGAAATCGTATAACTATCAGAGTGTATTTTTGATGTAACGATTATAATTCTAACTTGATTATTGGTCATAAGACAAGAAGAGAGTTACCCTTTTTATATCCTGATTCTTAGGGTCATCAACTTACTTAATTTGTGTTAGAATTGCTGGACAGAATGACTGCATGACTAAAGTCCAATGTTAAAAAAAACTTTGATTATTTAATTTTTGTGGTATTGGGACAAGCAATTGTTGGTGGTCACTGGTTTATTAAATAAAAGTGACAATAACAAAAATATTTTTATCGTGCTTTGCACATGTTTTGTATATGCTTTTCTTTTGTTATTAATTCCTTGGTGAAATGTCAACTTTACAAGTTGTTACTTAAATAATTTTGACTACAATAAATGCGTTACGAGTTTCCCAATAATTATACGGATTATTTATAAACCTAAATAAATCTAAATCGACACTAAATCCACTTGGTACAGGTCAAGTTTGATATTAATCTTTTCCTGTTTATTTTTTTAAATAAATCTCTGTTTCTTTTCTAACGTGTCTTTTATTCTTATTATTGCTTATGGTGAATCATCTGTTATCTTAAAGCCGACGTTTGGCGGACCCAAAATACTGTCACCTAAGAAATAATTTTAATCATAAAATTACTCAATTAACTTTAATTACTCAATTACTATTAAAGTTATCTCAACTACAATGGAATGCGCCTTAAAACCAGACTAACAGCTATAAATAAATCTGCCAATGCCGCTTACGTGTAGATTACGATTTGAAACCATTTCCCATATGAATAGCTTCTGGTACCTTCTAAAAGATCGGCCGTGTACATACAGCACTGTGTTCGAGTTAGAAGTACAGGTTAAATGAAACCCAAGTAAGGATATTGTACCTATACATCAATAACCAATACGAAAATAATAGAATAGCACAGTAATGTCACAAACGGAATTATTTCAAATTGAATAAATTTCTCAACGTACAAATATTATCAAGGTTACAGTCGTCTATGCAACGGCTACCCACGCGCATGCACGCGTATGCATCTTATTAAAAGTAATTTATACAGTCTGCATATCATTGGAAATAATTTATTCATTTATACACTAATATAATATTCAATATTCATGAGGATACAGTATATAACCAGCTTGCTTTGAGCTTACAATTTAGTCAGTGGAAATGGCTCCAACAATTCAACATCTCGACGCAAGCTGGTGACTACCTTTTTATTATTATTTACTGAGAGGTTGACTCGAATCTAGCACCCAGGGGTTCCGATTACCTGACTCACTAATGTGCTTAGTTGTAGTATTCTAGGGATCCAGATTACCGGTTTTCCTAGCGCTTAGTTGTAGGACTTAGTGGTAGTACAGAATGGTCCCGATCGCCCTTATGTTTATTGTTAGTTTTAGGAGGACTTATACGTTCTCACACTTTATTTGTAAACCCAATGTTTTGTAACTTGTTGTTCAGTATATGATCAATTGTGGTCTGCGTTTGCTTTCTATTTCTAACTCTGACTACCACCCTCAGTCACGAAAACCCCATGTGACAGTAACTTAAATTTCAACAATGTCAAAGGCAAAACTTTTTTAAATTTGAACTAATACATGCTAAAGCAATGTCCAAACACTTGTCGAAGCTGCTTAAAGATGGATCATCCTTGGGACTCAGGTTGGGGTTAGCAAGTAGATTAGCATTGAAATAAACAAGCATAAAAGCGGTTTAGTGGTCTGAATTTTATTAAATAAACGTCGTATTGCAATTTTTTCAAATTCATTTTTCGTTAGCTGAAATACCCTCTATTATAGTATCCCGAATACGTTTTTACGCTTTATAATAAACTTAATACAAACCTTGCATTTCAATATTTTGAACTGATTCCTTGTCGTTTATAATAAATTTAAAGTTAAGTTGATTTTTCGATTTATTTGCGACTCCATTTAACAAATAAATAACGTATTTCCCTTTAGTTACCATTGTCAGAAAAATTTAATAGCTTGTGAAAATAACATGTTTTGTTCAAAGCAAACATGTTTTATCTTGGGAATTCCTTCAAGTCCCAATAAAAATATTAAATGCGAGGCAAATATTATTTATTTATCATTAGTGAACCTTTACATAAGCAGTACATGCACATTGTTTAAAATCTATTGTAAAAATAATTGTTAAAAGCTAAACAAATTCGTGCGTACTGCTTGATGGTTATTAATCTAATTCAGTTGTCAACGTTTAAAATATTTTTAAGTTATAGTGGTTGAATTTAAACAACTTCAAAAGGGAGACTGACTTATTAAATTCAAAGTTCAAAACTTGTTAAATTTAGAAATTGTTAATTGTTAAATAAATACTGAATTTAACCGCTAAAGCGTCATAGACAGTGTTAGAACATTATCGAGATAATGCGGTAAACCATCAGTAACGCCTAAATGTGAACGACTCAAAAAAACAAAAGTACCTAAGTGTTATTTTTCAAATTATCTAAAAAGCAGAAATGTGCGTTAAAATATTTACTCACTGAACACACGAAATGCTTCGATGGTCGATTTGTTTATTTAATTTAAATATCTCAAAGTGACTGTATTCAATTAATAATTTTGTTGCATTTTTATTGTTGCTAGTAAAACATTATATATTTACTCTTCAAGCTGATTTCATATTTAAACTAAGAAAAAAAAAAGAAATAAATTCAGTGGGTGGTGTGCAGTTAATAATAGAAATCAGTTATTCACACCATTAGTTTATTATTCCTAACGCCATAAACAAATTTTTACTACCGTTTTAATGGTAAAACTAACTAATTCAGTTATTTCTGTGTCCGTTTACTTCCAGTTCCTTTTTATTAATAAAAATGTGCTTTATTATTAATAACCGAAGTAGGCGTTTTTGTAGCCATTTTTAAAATTAAAAGAATAAATGATGGAGAAAAGACAAAACGAAGAATATTTGGGTTGTATACGTGAAACCTTAAAAATGGTGAATGTAATATTCATAATTGATGCTTTTATATGGCCTCTGCGGCTTGTAAAAAGCTAAAAAGCTTTTTCTTAATGAAATATGTAAGTTTTTTTGCGAAAAATATATAGAAGTTGAGGAATCTACTTCATCATGCGGAAATTTTAATCCTTCTTTCTTGTTGTATAATGGATTTTGTTACATTTTCAGTTGTTATGGGTTTAGTTATGTTTAGCGTCTGTTGTAATTGTAAAAGGAAATTGTCGGTGTACTGAGATTTATATAAAATAATCTATGTTAAAATTTTAAATTTAGGTTCCAAAATCGATAAGTCAAAGTTTACAATCTATAATCCAGAAACTTAAATTCATAATTTTAATTGCGGATTTTAAATCGATAATGTAGTTTGTAGTGGGTATTTAAAATATCATAATATTAATCTATAGTTCGCAATTCATGTAAATAAAATTCGAAATTTTGAAACTACAAACAAGAACTTTAAAGTTAAGTGTTCAAATTTATATTAAAGGAATTATATATTTACAAAATTTATAAATAGAAATTTTTAAATTTGGAATGGAGAGCTTTATATTCAGAACTGTTAATTTAGATTACTGTTAATGCAGAATTTTAAACGTTGTAAATTTTAATCGCAATAAATCTAAATCTATCAAGTTTCTTGTATTTCAAAATTTTACAGCTCTTGGTTAAATTATTTTGGTGGAGGTTTGTAAAGGTGCTTTTTTATCACATAATTGTTACCGCCTTAAATGTAGGGGTTGTTTTGTATTGTTGATGTCATATAAAAACATGTAATTATGTTGCGCTTTTGGAACGTTCAATGAATATTGTTAGTCGGTTTGAATTTTGATGTTATTGATACCTTAAATCATACAAATAATGTTTGCTAGGATATAATGTTTAAATTTGTGAAGATAGGAAGATGTGAAAACGTATTTTTAAATAATTAACTATAGTTATTTAGAAATTAAATTCCATCGACATTTGAAGGAGGGCTTGTTTTGTAATGAATACATAAGTGTAGCATACCAACGGATTCGGAATTTAATTTCCTATAATATGATTATCTAATTAGTTTGATTTAACTAAAAGTTATAAACAATAATTTAATTATGTTATCAATGAAATGCCAGTACTCATTTGTTTCGATGAAAATTTAGTGTAGAGTTCAATTGTTTACCAAAATCATATATAAGCACGGCCATTTTTGTACCAAACTCTCTTACAATCTCGTTTTGCAAAGAGTGTACACCTGTTGTTGTAGAGCATAAATAAATTGAAGGATATGCTTATAAAAAAATGTAAACAAATCAATGTTAAATATTGGAGGTTAGTAATATTTTTGAGAAACGTAAGTGTTAAGAATTTTTAAAAGTTTGTGAATCAAACAATTTAATTAACAAGTGCTTCAAGTTAAAGAAGTGTTTAATTTATTCTTTGATGGAAATATTACTAGAAAGAAAAAATTATAAAAAATCTGACTGGATTATAAATGGATTTAGACTTGAATAAAAATTAATTTACTTGTCACGAATGTACAAGAATATTAATAGTTGATAATTTTGTGGCATCAAATATTTAAATAAGAATTAAAATAATAACGTGATTTTTAATAGTAGTTTTATTATTAGTTAAAGAAATTTTTGATACCAAAATAAATTAAATAATTATAAACAAATTATAATCCTTAAAATTTAATTAAATAAATTTTTTACAGTTAAAGAAAATTTATTATTTATTTATTGAAAGCGATTTGTTAATCTCCAAATAAAGAAAATTTAATTATTTTGAGATTAGTTAAAACTTAATTAGAGAATTAAAAAAAATATAATTTAATAATCAAATTTATTTATCTTTTTACTTCACTTAAAAGAAAATTTACTTTTCTGGTATCTATTTTCTATTTTCAATTTGTTTTTCTTTGGTATTTGCTAATTAAAAATAAAGTTGTGTTATTATTTTGAAAATTACTTTGTGTAGATATTTTTATTATTGTTTGTCCATAATTACAAGGATATGATAAACCATTAAAGCGATCCGCCTGAAAGAGCTCTGTGGAAAAGATGGATTTTCATAACTACAATATATTTAGCTGGAACATTTATTTCAATTAAAAGTAAACAAGTAGTGAGTTGTGTATTTCATCTTTGTTACAATTGCATCTATATCTGTGAATAGTATTCAAATAAATTATACTCTATTTTTATAATATCATATAGTCTCATAAATCTAAGGGCATTTTTTATTTAAATATAAACTCCTAATTATAAAACTATCATATCAATATGTAGACTTTATTGTCTAAAATTCAGAATTTGAATTTTGGATTCAAATTATAAAACATAAAATCAAAAATTTATATACAATCTGGAAATTACAACTAATAATTTCTGTCTTGAAATTTTAAATTTGTATTATATATGTCGAAATTTACAACTTGTAGTTCTCAGTTTTGAATTTAACAGTTAAATATTGGTTCTGGTTCTACATTATCATGCATAAATACATATATATGTAAATTTCTATTGCACAATAAATCGAAACGGGAATACGTTATAGACCTATAGTTTAGAAACTTTCCGCACTGACACTTATTCAAATAGTAACTATATATATTATTCGTAAAGTAAAAGTTTCAGTCGGGGTAGAAATGGGCGAGAGTGAATCGTGTATGTTCCTTTATAATATTGTAATAATTCCCGTTTCTTTAACTTGGAAGTTTTTTAAAAATAAAAAGAACTAATCAAAATATCTGTTTTTAGAATTTATGTTGATTCCGCGATGAAGTGTACATACGTATTTAAGATCATAATTTTTTTCTTATTTAGGCCACTCTACCTTAAGCGATTGTTAAGAGCTAAACATTCGTTTTAATTAATAACAAAGAACCGCAGCAAAGAAAATGTCTGCTACGTTAAATCTCTATTATTTTAAGTAGAGCAAAGTTCTTTAACCTGCACGAGAAACATTCATTCATATTATGTAATGCACTTCCCGTTTATTGTTTCCTGTAAAGAGGGTGCATTATTTTGAGAAAATGCTTATTTGGCAATTTTTCATGTAGGTACATATATTAGGAGTCCAGCTGCTGCTTCATTGTTTTTCGTTCTGCCAACATATCAAACGGCATTTCAGCGATATTTACGTGTTGTAAGTTGTAAGCAACATATTTGAACTGATACATTTTGTAGTGAGGTTTATTTATTTCTTATATTTTCGTTTATTTATTCTTATTTGTTCTTTGTTTTGAAAGAAATTACTTTATACTATCTCAGGGTCGCACAACTGAATTTATTTAATGTTCTTAATATTCATTCAATCATATAACCATAGGTTCTTTCATTATATGACCTAAATTTTACTTATTGTGGTTATTGAATGTTATTAAATAAAGTAAGGTTATAGATAACCATTGACATTTATATCAGTACTGTCATACATGACAGTTCCCAACTTAATGCATATAAAATCAAGTAAGAATAACAAATCAATTATTTATTTAACCTCTTTATTTACTACTCTTTTGTTTTGGATGTTAAAAGAAAGAAATCTTACCCAGTCAACTTATATTTATTCCTTCTTAGAATGTTAATGGATAAAACCACTCATTTTTCCTCTTATCTAACTGCACTTTCACTGCACATACACGTCTTGCAATTTTCACTCTTCCTCCAAGACACACCGACGACTGAAGTTGAACAGGATCTGCAGACCACCTCTGTACTCTATGATGATGATGGACCACAAACCTACTAACTCTTCTATCGGCCCTTGTTGAATAGGTAACTTTATACTTCCTTCTGCACCTCCGGTAAGTCTCTTCGGTTAATCTTGAATTGGCCTCTCAATCTACTGGTATACCTCCAACAGGAAATGCTACTGACTAAATCTTCCACACCACATTAAGGATTGCTAATCTTCTTAATTTGTCTCACTCCTATGTTTAATTACTTTTCTTGAACTACTTAAAATCTATTCTTCTATATCTATCCTCTTCTTTTTATTATTTATGATAAATTTTACCCCCACTTTTATGGTATATTCTAAATTTTCTTCTATCTTCTCTTTTCCAAACTTATTTAGTAATTTATTATCTTCCCTTACTTCTTACACTTAACTATTCCTTTTCCAAATAAAACACAAGACTTTTATTCTATATTTATTAACTTTTTAACTTCTTTTTTAAGAGCTTCTTACAAAAACAACCATCTTTTTTCACAAACAAAAGCTTAATATTCATATCTCTCTGAGAAACCTATATTTCATTTATTTTAATTTTAATTTTATTTTTATCAGAGATATCACATTTCTTTGATCATTCTTACTACCCTTTCAACAATAATGCATATTTCTATAGTTATGAACAACTAATTTCTTTATTTAAAATTTCAATTTTGCATTATTATTGAAAGTACAGTCTTGATTTTATATGATCCATTGATATCCTTAATTAATGTACAAAATTTTCTTTTTCAGGTTGACCTTTGACTAAGATCTCCATTCTCTTACCATCCTGATTTGTATTTGATATTATAAACACTTGTATTCTAATAAGGATGTGCTATTCCAACTTGATTTATCGTATTTCATTTTTGTATTAAGTTTTCTAATCTGAGCACTACGTTAAGACATTATTTATGTTTTATTTAATGATATTCAAGAACCACAGACTTGGTTGAATTGTTGTTCAAATGAACAATAAATCTCCAAAGTTTATACTCGAATGCACCTTCTCATATTGTTTTCTCTTTAGCTCAAAAGTGACCATTGCAATATGTAGATGTGAGCGACGCCAAGGATCACCGACATCACGGGTCATTGCTACCCCCAAATTCTTCGAGAATTAGTTTTGGTTTGTGTGACGCATTTAGTAATAATAGTAAATTAATAACCGTAGCACGTTTCCTGTAGTGCAAGAATGTTATAAATGGAGATTATTGCAAATAATCATGTTGAAGTTCGCCGTTAAAATAAAAACCAGATAGTTCAAAATTCAGAAGATTTGTTTCCCGTATTGGTTTTCCAGGTCAGCAGTTTTGTAGTGAAATTTATGTGTAATATGTTTAAAGCCTTGTGTTTGTGCAAGGAAGTTATGAAATTGATTTTGGATTAAGGATAACTGTTTCAAGGTATTGATAGTTTAGATGAACTGGTTATGTAAAATCTGGTTAACTAGGATCCCGAAATTAATTAACCTTTAGGAATGGTAATTTTTATCTAACTTTGTTGTGTATTGTATTTTTAATTTTCCATCTTTATTGAATATACAGATTTCAAATTTATTTATCGTTTGATATAGTTAGGCTCAACGAACAGCTGATATTTTTGCTTGATTTTTTTTATTAATGACTAATGTGTTTGATTAATTTAACGTCAATTTCAAATGGGTAGTTATTTCCAAACTGATGACTTCTCGCTTGCTATAAAAAAATTATATGAATATCTTAATTAACCTGAAGCTTTTGGGGTTAACACCCACGCCTGCATTTGAATCTGCAGAATTAGAGATTTGAACCGGTGCATTAAAGTACAGTAAGTATCGTTTTTTATTGTAAAGTAAGCAATTGCAGTAAGTATTCAGTATTTGAATTTTAATGGTGTTATAGTTGACGTCCATCGAGCAGTGTTCGTTTTGTATTTAGTTTAATTAGAGGTAACAATTTAATATCGTTATAAATTAATATCGTTATACTGTTTCGTTTGAAAGTGGTAATGACTGGTTTTCAACAATTGGATAGATTAGAAAAGTAGTAAATTTGATGATTTACACCTAATTTTTTAGTGGAATTGTGTAACAAATTGTTTCAGTAATTATTCAGACATTACTGAGGTAGTTTTTGTTATTGTTAAATTTATAAACAAGATAAATTAAGCTAAAATCATAAAATTCAAAGATAATGAGTTGTAACTGCAAAGTAAATTTTAGGTGTGATTCTATTTGAATAAGTGACAAATATTTTAATAATTTAGATTAACCTTTGCAATACTCGTAGCAAAGTAAAATGAATTTCTTTAAATTTTATTTAGTTTTAAAGCAATAAAGAATTAATGCTAGTATAACAAATCTGATCAATGAATATTTCTTCCAAAGAATTTTGAAACATTTTTTTAATTTTTATTCTATTTTTTTAAATCTAGTTGCTTGAGAAATCATACTAATCTATATCAAAGATTGCGTTTGAAAGTTTGCATGTTTATCGCTTGTTATTCATAACAATAATTCCTATTATTGTAGTATTCTTCTTTATTTTAATGAATGTCTAGTTATTCATCTAACAAATTTCACATTCAAGTATTAAGTGCATTCAGAAAGTACTTAAACATAATTAGTGACAATGACATAAAATAATTTAATTGGCCATCAGAGGTGATTGTAAAATTAAACGACGCGTTCAAACAACCTCTTTATTGTTGAAAATATAACTCATCTTATGGGTACTGTCAGAGGTTATTATTAATTTATATTGCAGTTGTACTGCTGCGTTTTACGATGTAATATCAGTTGTAATGGAACATACATATACTATATACATTAGTTGCAGTAAAGTACTAAGCCTTTTTAATGTTGTCGCAAATTACAATGTAGTAAATTTAATATTTAAAGTTTCCATTTGCAATGACAAAGATTTTCGAAACATTTTCTGGCAAATATAGGCATAACTGTTATGAATGTACGTTTCAATTACAACTAGTGTTTGCGGTTTAATCTGCTTTAATTTAATAAGCAATGAATTTATCATTCGTGGTTTATAATTGAGCATTTTTTTAATATTAGGAAACTCCCTGGTTTGGCCTCTATTTGACCAGCATCTATTTGCTGTTTAGCTTGTTTAGCTTTTAGTAAAAATATATAAATAATACAATATGGTGATATTTAAACTAACTACAAACAATAAAACTTTTTTCTATACAAATTTTCTAATGTAATTGAACAAATTTGGGAAAGTCGTATCTTTATAATCAAGAAAGATATAAAGATTACATAATCTCCAATTTTTACAATTGCACATTAGAAACATACAGTATTTGTGTATCAATCATTTGCTTGTACTTGTAGGATATATGGATAGAAATCACCAAATTAAGAAGAATATCCGAATTTAGAAGCCACGCAAGAGTTAAATGCTCTACTATCCATTTTTTTTCTAGAGTCCTCTGACTTTGAAAGCGTATCACTCGGGAACTACTGAACCAAATTAAATATTTTAAAAACGAGCCAATAATAAATTTATTTCTACATACAACACTAAAATATTATATTTCTAACTAGTATACTTTTGTTTTTATCGGTCGATATGCAATAAAAGGTACCCATTTTTAGGTACAATTTCATTGAAAGTAAGTTAACTAATTTTTTTCTCATAAAGTATTTGTCATAGGTGTATGACATTTTTGAAGGGGTTAGAAAGAGACCTTGCGGTTCTTATGTTATCAATTTTCAGGAAAAAAGCGTTTTATTTAAGATTTATGTGAAAAAATAGCGAATTATGCGTTCTTGTCTATTAATAGAGAAAGCGTCAAATTTTTTTCGCTAGATCAACACTTTTCATGTGTAGACAATATTTTTTTCAAAAAAATGTTCATAATTTTAATAATAAAAATACGGAAACAAAAAAACGATTTTTGATAACAAGCGTTTTCGACAAAAAACGTTATTTTTGTTATTGCACTTTTATTGTTAAAATTCGGAACATTTTTTTAAAGAAAATAATGTCTACATATGAAAAGTGTTAATTTAGCGAAAAAAATTTGACGCTATCTCCATTAATAAACAAGCATGCATAGTTCGCTATTTTTTCATATAAATCTTAAATAAAACACTTTTTTGTCCGAGAATTAATAGGATAACAACCGCAAGGTTTCTTTCTAACCCCTACAAAAATTTCATAGATATATGATATATACTTTCTGAGAAAAAAATATTTAACTTACTCTCAATGAAATTGTCCCTAAAAATGGGTACCTTTTCTTACCTTATAGTCATAGTATATGATAAAAATAAAAGTATATCAGTTAGAAATATGATATTATATTGTTGCATGTAGAATTAAATTTACTATTTGCACATTTTTAAAATATTTAATTTGGTTCGGTAGTTCTCGAGCAATACGGTATCAAAGTCAGAGGACTCTAGAAAAGAAATGGATAGTAATGGGGGTTAGTACCTAATGCGAGTTTACTTATAACATATCAAGCGTTTCCCGAATAGCGAATCAATGTGAATTTCGAAACTTTTTTTATCATAATATATTCTAAATAATAAGAGACAACAATATTTAGAATAAATTTTCATAAATTTTTGAGTTTATTGAAAAAGTTCAAAATGTGTGTAATTTTAGCAGGGATAGACTTTCGTCTAGACGTTATTAAAGGAAGATCTACTTCGAAAAAAATGATATCATCAAACGATAAATATATTGGAGTATGATTAAACGGAATTACTATTTGATCAAAGCGGACCATTAAATTTATCGTGTACCTAACAAAGTATAATCTTACCCTAATATTGGTATTAATACGTCTATATAGCTATACTATAACGTTTTATTATTATAGGTTTTCGCCTGCGTGTGCAAATTAATTTTTTCTTGTAATAATAATAAATTATTATATAATAACAAAACCTTGTAATACAAACATTTCGTATAAACTTTAATAACGTTTACAAACCAAGTGAAAATTTGACCTTTATCTAAAACTAGGAGAAAGTGGTAGTGGGATTGGAATTATAGGGTTAATAAAGCGATGAGAACGTGGGAATCGATAGCTTTCATCTCAAATTAATAAAATTATGTGAGGCGCAGTCTCACATTACGTTTTATTAAAACCAATCGGATCTCTGCACAAAATTCCAATCTCAACTACTTATGTAGAATCGCATGCGATCAAATCATTCATCTGGAAATTGCAACCTGTAGACGTATTCGAACTTATGGAGCCCTTTTGATTTTGTATTTTCAGCTGGCAATTGTAAAACATCCCATGAAAAAAATATCTTGCATCTACAAAGTATCTAAATACTTTTATGTTACAAACGTTGCTGTATCTTGTTCAAAAAGTAATATAATGGAAAACATTTCTTTTATTTCTTAACTCGAAGTAACGGTTTCTATAATAATAATTGAGGTACGTTTTTATTAAAAAGCTTCGAAAAGCTATTTTTGGACTAACTTTCCTGTTTGTTGCCACCATCACACACACAACAAACACAACGCAATGAAAAACAAAATCTATTCATACCTTCATTTAAATATTTAAACTTGGGTAAAGGACGATGGTTATGAACACTGTTGCTGGTCGTGGTGTATGTTTAAGTATAATGTACAGGGACTACTACACCACTTCGCATAAACTATAAAGACGGGGTGCTATTATTTGAAACAGGGTTTGCGGATGATAGTTAAATAGTGTATATACTCTTGTTAAACTAATACCTCCGGTTCGTTTATAGAAAAGGTCATGAACTATATACTGCGGCCTGCTACTACTATATAGTAGATGAATTAGCTTTTCTAATTTTGCCATTAGCAAGCATCCGTTTCAAATATGCTAAAGCAACATAACAGCCGGATAGAAGGTATTTGAAAATTTATTGTAAACACAGGAAGGAAATTAGATATGATTAGAAAGGTAAAATTTTAATAAAATAAAAACTTTCTGAAAATCATCCGTTAAGTATTTCAAATGTGAAGCTGGGTAACGTTTATGAACTAATTTGATGTAACTATGATATTAACTGTCAGGAGCAGTAATTAAGTAGTTATAGCAACAAGTGTTAATAATATTATTTCTGTTTATAGTCCAATTAAATTGTGTATCGATTAGGAAGATTGCCAAGCAATTATCTCTGATGGCATTTGTACACAGACCTGAACATGTAGCTTTATCCTTCTTATTGGGCTTTTTCGCATTTTCTTTTGTAGAAGTTTAATATTTCTTTATATGTATCATGTTTTTCTATATTTCTAATTAATTCTTATACTTTGAAATATCATAACACACACAAAAAGTTTAAGCATATTCTTAAGGAATTAGACTTTGTAATATTTGACTTAATTTCTACGAGTCGCAGAATGTTGCTAGAATATCCAATAAGCATCTATTATTAAATGGAATGAACTGTAAAAACAAGATAAGAAGCTGATACGTAATCCATAAATAAGTCTAAAGTGTTTAACGCTGTAATTGGTAAAAATTAATAGTAAAAACCACGACAACATCAAAGAGTGGGAGGAAAATTAAATTATATTTTAAGAAATGCTGGTTACCGATTCGTTATAGAATCTAAAAATATCACGAAAGAAGTGAGGTTCATTGTCTTCCTTTAGTACTACCAAATTTCTTTCTTTCAAGAATTTCCTGACATTTGATTTCCATCTCAGACGAGTATGCAGCTCACCTCTATTCAAGGCTTGCAGTTTTTAGTTAATACTTATTTTTAGACCCGAAAATTGGGCAAATACGGAGGAATCAGATGCCAATTTGTACTCTTTCTGGTCAAGATTTGAGAAAACGAATCTAAACCCCCTTTCAATCATAGATTTCAGCTAATTCAGACCTTGCCCCAATAAAATTCGAGCCATTGCCAGAGTAAATATGAAGAGGTTTACCTCTCGTACTTACGAATCTTTTATACATGCTTAAAAAGGCCTTAGTCCTTCACCAAGTCTTCACTGACATTTACAGGCGGTTTTACTTTAAAACAAATGATGCAAGAATGTAGGATTTTCCAAGCCAAACTTTGTCCGGGACAATAGGATTGCTCGTATAAATGACATATTTTTTCGTGTTCTTGTGGTATATTAGTTTAGGAAGGTGCTTCTAAAACGATTGACTGAGTACTATTAATCACATTGCATACGGTTTTTTGTGGGGGTTAGGTCATGGCTTTCAAAAATTTCACTACCTTTTGGAATGGCCCATATCCATTTGCAGACACTCTGGATCTTGCCATCATAGTCTGAAATTAACCAAGCCACTGGTATCTACGTCGCGTGCTAGTAAGTCAACGGGTTTTTTGGACTGTAATGTAATACCAATCTTGGGACATTACCGATACGGTTGACCACAAAGATTTCCCAGATATTTTCTGGGCTCTATCCAACTGTCTTTATTTACTTACAACTTATTTTTGTATAACTGTATATTACTTTTATAATACATTCTTGATCCCCAACATAATCATCGTAATCCAATCATAAACATACATAACAAGTAAGCATCGGGAAATCCTATCGAACGAGACCTAATATATCAGGTAGATTTTTAATAATAAAATTGCTTTGGGACCCATTATCTAAAAATGCCCTGTGAAGATGATAACTACCAAAACTTTACTTTACTTCTGCTATGGCTGTAGCACGTAACAGCTGAGGATGGTTAATTGTGTGTGAAATGACTGTAGGTTGTGGTTATTGATCACCATAATCATTGGTTATTGATACCTAAAGGTACTATAGAGATCGTATCCGTATTAGATCTCTACTTTATATGCAATAATCTGTAATGTCCTTTTTGATATTGTTTACACCTAGAAATAAGTACAGGTTTTTGAGCCGTGACCCGGCCGTGAACAATTAACACATAATTTTTTATTAAGAAGTTTCTTCGCTCTTTCACTTACAGCAACTTCAATAATAATTCAAGTTATATAATGAATGTATTTTAACAAATCGATATTAAATTGTGAATATTCTTGTGTACGATTATTATTAAACAGAAGATTTATTGCAAAACGGAATGTCAAATCTGATGATCAAAACTTTTAATGTCGCCAACGTAGTTTTAGTATTTTTGTTGAGATCGTACTACTATTTAAAAATATAGGGACTACATAGATAACATTTTTGAAGCGCCATCTTCGCACAAATAAGTATTCTACTAAACGGTGATTTTTAGGTTAGTAACCAAGAACATTCATAATTGTGTTACAAAATAAATGATTAGCTTCCGTGATTCTACATTCTATAACCTTAATGTTAATTTACGTAACAATGCAGATTACATAACTATATTAAATACCTTGGTAGCAGCGTATAACAAACACTTCAAAATATACATAAAGGAAACTTATAAGGTAATGGCTTCTGGTATGTTATATCTAGTCAATACGATACAGAAAATTGACTGTTTAAGATTTACTGGTGCTATTAGCAGTACTGTATAATAAATACCATGGTATTTATTATACCATGGTATAGCGTATAGTAAACGCTTCACTTCATATAAATAGAATTCGTAGGCTACTGCCTTCTAGTATGGTATATAGCCAGTTCAGATAAAGATATCCAAATATTTAAGATTTCAATAAAGTTATGGTAACTGATCGTAAATACCATACATGGTAAGAGCGTATAACAAACAAACACTTGAAATACACATAAAGGCTACTCTTAAGGTAATTGCTTCTGTTATGCTATATCTAGTCAATAAGATAAAGAAATTGGAATGTTTAATTTTTACTGGTTCTATTAGCAGTACTGTATAGCAAATACCATGGTAACAGCGTATAATAAATGCTTAAATTCATATAAATAGTATTCGGTTACTGTCTTCTGGACTGGTCTCTATATTAGATTAAAAATATTATATATAACTCGGCATCTTTCTAAAGGGATATAGCCACTTCTTTATCGAAGCTTATTTATCCATTTATCAGATTGGGTAAGTCCTTAGTGTATTATTTGTTTTATACTTCACGAGTATTGAGTTTATTATGAGTTTTGGCCTTTTGCACAATTTTCTCCCGTATATTTCCATATTCTATTTTCTTCCTTACAATCCCTGAATTTGTTTTGATTGATCATCTCTTGCACTCCCCCGATTTTCATTATTTTTTAGGGAACACTAACACGTTTTTGTTATGATTTTTTCCTCAGTGTTTTCTCGTTTTTAGGTGTATTGTTATTCTCTTCATCGGTTTTTGATCTTCCTCTCTTCTTCCAGTTCTCTCTTTGTTTTATACTATAAGCTCCCTCACTTATCTCTTCTTCTTCATTTTATTAATCCTCTGCTCCCCTTTCATCACTAGTATTCACTTCTTGCAGCTTCATATCTTCAATTTATTTAGCTTTTCCATCTATCATTTCTAAGTTGTTTATCAATTCATCATTTACCACTTTCCCATTTATAATCAATTTACCATTATTTAATTATGGCAAATTTGTTTTCACTTCTTGTTTTCTTCATCATCGGGATCAATTGTTATATTTTGTTTATAATGTGTATAAGTAATAATCTCATGTGTATAAGTAATTTTCCTCTATGTATATGTTCGTTCCTTTTAATTTCTTTCTCTTCTTCTATTTTTCGGATTTATTTTTGTGATAAAATCTATGTCTTCTTCATCTATTTTGATTTCTCTTATTAACTTTAATAATATCTTTTCCAGCTTTGTTTTCGTTTTCTCATTAATGTTAATCTATGAATTATTAAATTCTTTTTTCTTATTTCTCTTTTAACATTCTTAATTTTTTACATCTGCGCCTCTAACTGCCTTTTGATTTTCGTGTTTGTCAGATTTTTTATATTTCACCTGTATCTCTTTTATCACATTAAACATATTTGTAACATACTAAAAGAACTGAAAAAACTGAACACAAACTAACACTAACTAAGCAACTACTCTTCGTTGTTCCGCAACGACTTGAAATAAGATTCCAGCAATTCCCACATCCCTGGCATCTGACGGAACGTGCCAAGGTTCTTTTGGATCAGGATGATATAAAAGAGTCTTCTTGGATAACTCAGTCTTTAATCTTGTGAAGGCATTTTCCTGGGCCTCTTCCCATCTCCATGCAGCTTTTTTTCTTAAAAGAGTGGTTAAGGGTTCAGACAGCTCAGTATGACTCTATTGAGATATCCGGCATCCAGACATACACGAACAGTTCCATCCCTTTTAGGTGTGGTCATGAGTGGGGAGATGTATGGGGAAGACGCTCGCTCAATCACTCCCCATTCAAGCATTTGTTGAATTGCTTTGTCAACAGCAGCTCGTTGTGTGACAGGAATGGGATAGGGCCTTTTGAAGAATGCATTTTCTTCCTTCAACTTGATGGAATGAAAATATTTGTTCGTTCTTCCAGGGAAATCAGAAAACACATTTTTAGAGTGACATAAAACTTCAAAAAATATGGTTTATGTTGCATAGAAAGATCACATGAATTTATTACATTTAAAAACATTTTATTTTTGTCTTCCACTACATCAGTGTTATATACATTCAAGTAAGATGAATTAGCATTTTATTTATCAACACTTGCACAAAAATTTGACTTATTCACTATTGATACAATAAACACACTTACAGGTTCACCGAATACATGATTGTGGTCTAATTCCGGAATTATTACTTCCGTTTCATCACTTTTTATTACAACACAACGCTTCGTTATCAAAATATCACCTTTGAAATGACGCAAGAAATCACAGCCAAGTATAACCGGATGTGATAAATTCTTTATCACTAGAAACTCAAACTTAAACTCAGAATTTTGAGTGCTAAAAGTAAGTTGAGCTTGTAAAGAGACCTTTTGATATTTAGACTTAAACGCACCTACCACTTGTATTCCGGTCACAGGGAAATGCGGAATAATATCCAGAAAAGCACTGAATTGAACCATACCTCCATGGATATCGCAGAAACCTTGCTACCCGTGTCAACAAGTGCTGCAAACTTAGTATTATAAAACGTCAAAAGCACTAGAGGGCAATGACTTTCTTCATTTGAGTGTTCATAATTGCACTCTTTTTTCATATCCTCACATAGCCTGTGTTGATCAATAACTCAAATGAGAATTTACATTCTTAGGGTTGGGTTTGCCACACTTAACTTTTAGTTATTTGTGATCACACCTACTTAAAACTTTTAAAAGTTGTTTCCCTTCTTTAAAACTCTATTCTCAGGTTGAAATGAGTCCACTGAAAATATTATATTTTGTATTCCAACTTCCAACCTATTTTTTCAGCGGAGAACAACAGACTAAATTAGCCACGACTTATTCAGCATTTTTAATTCACATTTTTGTATTTCCCAAGGTGAATCAGTAAAAGTGAGCATTTTATACTTATATATTCAATTCAGGATTCAGTTTTATCGAAATTATTATAGCATTCATCCCTGAAACTGCAAGGTGTTTAAAGCCGTATTCAAATTCAATTTTCAAACATACAAAACTTTACAACACGAGACTTAAATTTACATTAGAAGGGAAATCTAATGGGACGTATACGCTGTGCGCATGGGATTTGAAATTTCGGAAGAGAGTGAGAGAGTAGAGGCAGAGTAGAAAGTGGAAATCTAAATTCTTGGAAATTTCCTTCCTGTCCTTCCTACGTAAAAACATAACCAGCTTTTCTTTCGAACAATCTCGCGACAAATCAACTACTACTGCTGAAAATTTTATCCTGTTGGTTTCTCTTTCTTACTGCGTTCTCCGTTTTTCCTTCTGTTAAAAACGGGGAAAATCGCGAGAGAGTAAACCTGTTGCGCTCCAAAAACCCTAACCAAACAATCTTTTCCTGGGAGACTTTAGCGAATTATTTATTTCCCTAATAAACCACTTCTAATAAAACCGCGCTAGGCAGTATATATAGTATATGTTTAAGCCCGAAAAATCTATATTATTGTTTTGCTTTAGACGGAAATGTTTTGAAAACTCATTGTTAGCACGCCGTTTCATGTAAATTAAATACATTTCAGTTACGATTTTAAAGCTGATTTGTGTGCTTGTAAATCTGAAAGATATTTGTATTCATTTCAGGAATACACCCGTTTCCTTCACTCTGCTGGGTTGATACTGTTATGCCTAATTTAAATAAACACTGAAAAGTGAATTAAAACCATCTCTATTTTTATACATTTTTTTTCAGCAGAGAATTATCATCTGCATCAAGTTGAATTGATCGGAAAAATCGGTTAAAAGACAAATGTTTAAAGTTTTACGTTTTAAATTGCTGTTGATAAGAAAGCTATCTAAACATTCATTTGTTTATTTAGACTGTTAAAAATAGATTGCGGGATGAATAATAATCGAAATGTACTTAAAAACGTACTGAAAAATACACAGGATTGCTATTAATTTGGTTGACTTGTATTTACAGTAAGTGCTCTACTTTTCAAGTTGCGAATTGACATTGGTATTTCTAAAATATAAGGTATATACTGTTGTGATTTTAAACTGACCGTTAAGTTTACACAACTGTTATTTACTATTATTAACTACAAATCTTCAATAAATAATAAAACATTTTTTTTAAATTGTGTTTAAAATCTGTATTTTAAACAAAATTTTAAGATCGTAGAAGTTTCAAAATAAATAACTTTACTTCCAATAGACGTTCTGAAAAGGAAGGTTCACTAGCAATCTTCGAAAGAAAGGTTTCGAAAATTAAAAACTAAAATATAGACATAACCCTAATAATATATAATTAAGGGCATGCGTTGTAGGTGACTGCTAAAAAAACTCATACTTACATCCTTTTTCATAGGCGATAACGGTACAAATTCTTGTGCGATTAGCCAGTTTAAAAGAGAACGATAAGGTTATACAATAAATTTAAAAAAATATTACATGATGTCGAGGAATACAAGAGGTATAGGTACAAGAAGAGTGCGTGAAAATCTCAAATTCAGTTGAAGCGGGGGATTACAACAGAAGTAAAAAATAATGTAAAAACCAAGTAAGTCTCAATAGATATAAGAGGAGTAATAAAACAGTATCACGAGAAACGACTGAACGGTTAGTACAATTTCTCAAAACTAGTACGTATAAGAGGAGTATAAGAAGAGTGACAAAGAAGCAGTAAAACAGGAACACAAAGGAGTAGTGCAGGAAGAATACAAGAAGGATACAGTATGAATACAAAATATGAAGAGTGAAATAAGAAAGACATAAAAAGAAAGTACAGTATACGGATCGTAAAACGCCAGGAGGATATAAAAGTACACTAGGAAAGTTAGAACAAGTTGCAACAGAAAAGTTTTAGACAAGTAAACCAATAGTAAAGTTACAGCATAATAAACATTTTTCATTACTTATGGTAACACCTAGTTATGTAAAAGGTATATAAAGGTATCGAAAGTATGTAAGAAGGTCCCCAGATTTATTAAGGTTTTATAATATTATAAGACTATATTACTAGGTATATAATGAAGTGATATAATACTACACAGAATGTAGAGGGATAGAATAAAAGGTGACTGCTATATGTCATTTTTTCATAAACATTTATGTTATTATATGCACTTATTTAACTTTTTTAAATTTTTTAATGAACGTTTAAAAAAAATACAATACAATTTTCAAATCGGTAAATAAAAAAATTATTATTACTGGATATTTTAAGGACCCTTTTAATTTTTAATGGTAATTGTTCAATTGTTCATGTTTGCAGTAAAAAATGGCAATTAAAATTTTTAACAACAGATACAAAACTACATTTTATCACAAAAAGTGCGGTTATATACTACTGTTGTATTCACATTTCCGATTTTGTAGCACTCTAATAAATCAAAGACATATTACAAAAAAGAAACCAATAGAAGGTTAGCTAATTTCAATTTCACGCTTCGAGCACTACCCTGCACCGATTGTCTGTTACAGATTTTTGTGGTGGTGTCTAACATTCTTTAGTTGTTTTAAAAACATTCATTAGTAAAGTGGCGTGTGTGAGTGCAACAGTCGATACGATTTTATTAATTTTTAGTTTTAATAACATTATTTAAGCGTTTACTTAAAATTTATGTTTTACATCAAGTTTTTCAATATTGTATAACGTACCTCACGCTTCTCCATATAATATTTTATTTTTAATATAATGACATGTTTTCCTTGAATTAATTTCAGGGGAGTATTCATCTTTTAAGAGAAATATTATTTATTTATGTCCATGAGGGTGGCGCCTCTCTTACGTTTAGTGGATCGTTAAATGCTGGGACCCAGGAGAAGATCTGTTGTTTTTATTTCAGCATAGCTGGTGGACTGAGTGCGCTACTGGTTTCTCGCTAAACTGCGTGTTTTACGGGTGCATTTTAATTATACGGTCTACCACCCTGGCTCCCTTGGACAAGCTAAGCTTTTGATGAATATTTGATTATATAGACTCTTAATTTCTTTGTTTGGAATGTGTTGCCAAAGGGCAATTGACGAATAATCTCGACCACAATTGACATGACGCGTCGTAGAACTATTAACCATTTTGTGCGTACTTACTGAGACTAAAGTTTGACGCAATTTCTCCTTTGTTCCAGAGATAGGCTTATCCGCACGCCTAACCTGACAACCGATTTTAATGCAATTATTGATATACCTTTTTGTTGTTTTTTTTTAAATTTTTATGCAAGCAAGTTTATAATATATATTTTTATTTTCAATTTATTTGCGTTTCTTTTGCATTTTTTTTAAAATTTTATCTCTTACAATATAATTTAGTATGTTTACATTTATTCAAAGGAATTGGTTTTTGTTTTTGAGTTCCCTCATAAATTCGGAAGTTACACGCTATTAATAAACAAAGGTGGTTTCAGTCCATATAACTGTTGCGTTTAAGCCTTAATAAATGAAATAGAAATGTTGTCATTACTAAATTATATAAATTAAAGTCATATAAACTTGGTAATCATAGAGTTGTGGTTATTAATATATAAATAAAGATATATATTGGGAGGTACTACTGCCTAACAAAAGAAGTATGGGTATAAAAGTAGCACATACGTCCAAGGGGAGTATGAGAGGAGTATAAAGAGAATACTAAAGATGCAGTGAAGTGACGAGTAACAGAACTGTATGGAGAAGTATGACAAATGACTAGCAAATGAATATAATAAGACTGTAAAGGATATAGAAGAGGAGTGCAATAGACGAACAAGAGGAGATCAGTAGCAAAAGAAAAGTACAGTTGATTTAATACAGAGTAGCACAAAAAAAATCAAGTGTAGTGCTAGAGCAATAGAAGGGAAATATGCAAGAGTAGAGGTACAGTAGTTGCAAAAGGGTACAATTTGCTTTTATTTGAAGACGGATTTAATCATAATTCCATTAATCATAAGATTCCACTTTTATTGTTTGCACTGTGTAACGTGATCCTTCATATCGATGCAGATAATCTCAATATTAAAATCTGATTTGTGATGCGAACATTTCTCTTTAACCATAAACGTTTTTAAATATCTGGATTCTGTTGATCGGAACAAATATTTGTAAGGCAAATGAACAGTAAGTTAACTCTAACATAATTCCTCTCTAAACAATGCATACTTATTTTTGGAATTAGAATACCGATATTTATCACCGGTATTCCAGCTTTTGCTAATACCTCACTACGATTGCCACGTCTAAGCAATATTGCACTAGCAGCTTTTAATGATTTATGAAAGCTTCTTGGTACTAAATGCATCAATAGACGTATGCATTCTAAACACGTAAGATTACCATCTCATTATCTACCGTCAGAATAATAATAAGATGCCTACGGGTTTGCACAACCTCAAAAGTAAGTTAATTTGGAATCCAGGACTTAATTCTACGCAGATAATAATGCATTTCCATCCACAAAGAGAGAAATGAAAAAATCTAAATTCCCTAGAGGGACTTATTAGCAGTAGAGACTTTTGATATATTGGTTTTATTAAAACAAGTCATGTTTATAATTCAATTTTTTTTATATTTCCAGAACATTCTTTTGTCACTGCGTTATCGCAAATCATAAAGAAAGAAAACAGTTCCGCATGTACACGCGCTCACACTGCAATGAAGTAGTAGCGATCGAAAAAGAAAGAATAAAGCAATTTTTTGTCAAGACGCGAAATGCACCCTAGTTCCTTATTGTATGGGAAAAATTGAGGATCGTCCCCTTTTATTGTTGCTTGTCTGTCTCTAGTGCCACTCGGGAAATACGGGTCGAGCTCAGCTTTTCTCCGGCTGGCAACTTCGAGCAACGAACGCAAGTTTTCTTTTGCTTTTTGATATTTATACAGGCCTCAAGCAGTACAGGGCAAAGACGTACACAGTCGGTAATTTAATGTTTAAGAAACAGAAGATCAACAACCCCTTTCTCAATTTACAAAAAACCCCCAACAATCCCCCGGTATCCGTAACCTCCTTCTCATCTCTACCAATCCATCTAGTATAAGGGAAAACAAGTATAAAACATTAAATACAGACATGAGGTAATTTCATTTTCAGGTGGCCTTTGTTTGTCGGTGAATTAATTAATGAGGAAAAATCAACACGTTAAAAAGTAATTAACTAACCTGTTTAGTTCAAGAAAATGTCAACTGTGTTGCGAATTTAAATTGGCTTATTATTATTAAGCAGTTGGATTTTTTTTCTATTTATTTTTCTGACTAATTTGTGGCGGGATCGTGTATATTTTGTAAGAGAAGAAAAAATTAAATACAATATTGGATCTACACTGCAATTTCAAATTAATTAATTTTTCGAAAGCCTAGTGTAATTAATTTTTTCTTAACAGAAAAAAATGCCGCTGTGTGCAGGAAATTAAAAAAATTAATTTCCGTTGAAATGAGTATTTTGAAAACATCATACAATTCTTGTATTTGACGGTACATAGTTAAATTAATTAATTAAATTAATCTTAAACACTAGCTAGGTGTCACAAAATCAACAATTGCCCGAATGGCTATAAGCTCCAACACTGGTCAAAATGTAAGTCTGCTGCGCTAGTCACATATTTTTCGTATATAAACCTCTTAAATTCAGTTCATAGTATGAGCTCGAAGAATCAACACTTACAGCTTGGCACAATCGTTTTGAAGATGTACTTTTAGTAAAGTACATCTTCAGCAAAGAATCCTTTTAAACAATAATATTTGCTTGTTACTTGACTCTGGTGCTAACTCAGAATATCTTCTGCATACAAATCAACATTTCTTAATTCAGTTCATACTATGAGCTCGAGGAATTAACACTTACAGCAGAACAATCAATATGTTATCGCAGGAAACTATAGATCGATTGGAAAAACCAATCGCCTACGCGTCGCTCACTTTAAATGAATCAGAACAACAATACAATACGATAGAAAACAAAAATGCTTGCTATACTATCGACGTGCAAACATTGTGGATCTATTCATTTGGCCGATGACATCAAAAGTTGACAAAAACTATTTTCAGTTTGCAACAAATACAAAATATAAGAACAAAAGCATTCTGAAAAAATGAGATTTTTCAATAAAAAGCATGAGTAACTCATAACTTATAAAACCTCATAATTTATATAAAGATATTTTCGAATATATCAATATCGAAATTTCGAAATATGTTCAAGATTTAATTTATTAGATTGAAAAAGTACAGCTTAAAGGAATTTATCTTGGGAACATAATATACCAGTAGCCAATGATGCCATATTGATTAGGAATTGGTAAGTGTCGTGATCACAAAATGATAAGCAAGCAATTGCAATGGTCACGAAAGTAACTGAATAACCAATAAGTAGGAACACACTACAAGTTCCGACTGTACTCATTGGATCCGGTTTTAAAATTGTTTTGTTACTTGTTGTAAAATTAAACGAACCACCGTCTTCTTTTATGGTTACTAATTTGAAGGAACCAAAAAGTAAGTACGATTCGTTGGCGTTAAAGCTTAAAGTGCTTGACAATCACTGACCATCGGCCGTGCCCAATAGCCATCAGTATTTGTTATGCATTAATTAAACTAACATTTTAATAGCATTGGAAGAACACAAAACATAGTTTTATACAGTGGCACAGAGTTCAATAATGAAACAGATAAAAAAATTATTAAAATTACGTAAAATATACATACATTTTACTACCTCTGGATATAGGATGAATCTAATAGTATTGTTGAAAGGTTTTATTCTACTATTATCAAACATTTAAGGGTATTAGGAGCATACACATGCTAGTGAAATAAATCTTATGAATTATGTAAATTTAGAATATAACAGTTCAATTGGCTATACTAATATTCTATAGGTAATATATCGATGAAATATTCATACCAAAAGAATTTTTTACAAATGTTGTTCAGAGTCGTAAAGACAAAGACTTCAGTTTAGGTTCGCTACCCACAGCCACACATGCTATATACCATTCGATGCGTCTTATCGAGTTGAACAATAATGTCCGTATTTTAAAGTTTTACCAAGAAAAATTAGCCCATGTTTATAAACAGTACAATCTAAAAAGAAACAAGTAATTTCAAAAATAATTCTTAAGATGTCCCGAATAAAATTTGGGGCGAAACAATAGTTTTCGAAATAATCGCAAAAAGTTTTTTAAAAGGGAAGCCATAGATTGCCATGTTAATTCTTCCACTCTACCTGAAAATACATGTTTTGATGCGCATGCGACCTAACCTAACCAAAACTAAATTAAAATATACGTTAAGTTAAAATTATAGCTTAGGTTATAGGTTATGTTGTAGGTTAGGTTGCAGATTAGCTTGTAGGTTAGGTTGTAGGTTAGGTTGTAGGTTACGTTGTAGGTTAGGTTATACATAAGGTTGTGGGTTAGGTTATAGGTTAGGTTAGGTCGCATTCGCATAAAACCATGCATTTTCTGGTAGGGCAATTAACACGCAAGTCTATTATTATTATTATTACTACCTCGAAAACTACTGCGCTTTCCCCAATTTTACTACGGACACTGTTGTTCAGTTTATGATAGTGTGACGAAGTTACTAAATCTTGTTTATTGTTTCCAGCCTTACTTTGTGGAACTCCATAATCATGAAATAAATAAAGATTAGTAAAAGTTTCACAGTTTTATTAAAATACAACCTGACAATATTGTTTCGACAGCTATGCTGTCATTATCAAAGGTAATATAATTATAAACAAACACGTCGCTAAGGTACATACAAAAATAGGTAACTAGATAAAATAATAATAATAATCAGAATTAAATATTTAATACTTCCAGTAACGGAGAATTACTGAGCTCAAGTTGTTCATTCATTAAAGGTACCCTGAGTTTGTGTTTGTATATCTCAAAGGCTTCTAAAATGTCTAATTTGCGTTTGTTATTACAAAAATGTAGGGATTTAATATTATTTTGAGGAGTCATTGTGTGATTTTGTTCTAAAAGGTGTTTGGCGTAATTCGATTTTTCAGGATGTTTATTTTTGTAATGACGTACGTGTTCTTTATATCTTATGTCAAAATTTCGAAGTGTTTGTCCAATATATACCGAACTACAAAAAGATCAATTTAAACGGTAAATGCCCGATTTCATGATATCATGTGTTCTGTCTTTAGCATTAAATAAAAATGAAAAAGTGTTAGTGTTGGTTTTAAATGTTATTTTATAATTGTTGGTTTTTCTTAGTATATGTGCAACTTTTTCTGATATTTTGCCAAAATATGGTATAGATATGTAATTTGTGTCTTCTGTTTGATTGCTAATGGGATATATTCTTTTGATAGCTAACCTATAAACTTTTTGTTTAATTAAAGTGTCAATCATGTTCGGATTGTAATGATTTGCATGTGCTAGTTGTTTAATAGTTGATATCTCTTTGCTAAAATCTGATTTTGTTAGTGGAATAATTAAAGCTCTGTGTACTAATGATCTGTAGGCTGCTATTTTATGTGTATTATGGTGACAAGATTAATTTGGTATTGTTATGTCTGTTTGTGTTGGTTTTCTGTATATGGAAAATTCAAGATTGTCTGCGTTAATCTTGATATTTAAGTCTAGAAAGTTTATAGCCAACAATTATAAAATAACATTTAAAACCAACACTAACACTTTTTCATTTTTATTTAATGCTAAAGACAGAACACATGATATCATGAAATCGGGCATTTACTGTTTAAATTGTTCTTTTTGTAGTTCGGTATATATTGGACAAACACTTCGAAATTTTGACATAAGATATAAAGAACACGTACGTCATTACAAAAATAAACATCCTGAAACATCGAATTACGCCAAACACCTTTTAGAATAAAATCACACAATGACTCCTCAAAATAATATTAAATTCCTACATTTTTGTAATAACAAACGCAAATTAGACATTTTAGAAGCCTTTGAGATATACAAACACAAACTCAGGGTACCTTTAATGAATGAACAACTTGAGCTCAGTAATTCTCCGTTACTGGAAGTATTAGATATTTAATTTTGATTATTATTATTATTTTATCTAGTTACCTATTTTTGTATGTACCTTAGCGACGTGTTTGTTTATAATTATATTACCTTTGATAATGACAGCATAGCTGTCGAAACAATATTGTCAGGTTGTATTTTAATAAAACTGTGAAACTTTTACTAATCTTTATTTATTTCACAAAAAAAGTTACTAGATGTTAGTTAATCATTTTAGGTAAAAAAGTGAATATGCTTATCGTCCGTGAACAAGCCGCCGACTCAAGCGAGAGCACGCGTCCCTTCCCTAACCGATATTTGGCGTGCGCCGCGCCGCTCCGTATTACTCCTACCATTTCCCCCACGTTCCGAGAACACCTATATAAGTAAAGAATACTCTTTACCGTAGTTCCGATTCCCTTTCCGCCCCGCCAAAACCCCGTTCCGTTTCCTTGCTTTTCGTACTTTACCCGAGACCTCGCTGTGTGTATGCCTGGGGGTCTCATCCTAACTTCACCCTCTTGTCCGTACCTTACCCGAGATTCGAACTTCCACCCCTATCGCAATCCCTAGACTTGTCTGCCCTCCCGTTCTCCGACCTTACCGCACCAGCACGTTGAATTTGCCGCTTACGCTTTGCTCCCGTTTGCTATGCCTTACCGTAGAGTAACGTATGATTTGTGGCTACGGTAGAGTAGGTAGTATAATAGTTAGGGTTAGGTTAACTATTGCTTTACAAGTATTATTGCTAATAAAACCAATTGGTTAACATTATGTGTTTTATTTTCTGAAACTAACTCCTTTCTTATTTAGTGAAAGCTTTAGGGACAGGTGGATTGATCTAGGAATCTTGCGCCACTTTGAGTTAGTACCCAGGGCAGAGACACTCAAAGAATTTGGCATCCAAGCAGGGACGCCTACTGAGTCAAACCCCGGGGGACCGTTACAATAGCAAGAAAGACTTGCCATGACCAACATTCCTCGTCGTAATTTGATTATCTCAATTCTCGGCCACTTTTATTTAGTACTTATATTTAAACAAAATACGTATAACAGGACCGTATTAGCAAAAATTGCAAGCAATTTCTTACAAAGTAAAGTTTATTTTCAAGCTATAGTTTTTTTCCTTTAGTTTTAGATTCTATCTGTGACGCTCTCGCTAACCTAATGAACAATAAGACACCAAAACAACCTGTATACCCTAATCATATAATAGTTGGATTAAGTTACCTCTAAAATCCGTTCTTTTGTAAGTGTAACAGTCCGTTTTTTCTGTCTATTTGTTTGTTTCAATATCACCTCGTATATTGATAAAAATGTTATTGGGTCATCCTTTCAAAGTCACCCTGTATACTATAAAATGTAATTTTAATAATATTTTTATGGCGCCATCTATGCTTGGCATTTCAACAACAAAATATCGATTTTTATCCCTATATGGACATAAAGGTTTTCTAGCGTTCTCATTCGATATCAAGCTATTAAATGTTAGACGCGTCTTGGGGCGGGAGAACAACTCTCCCCGCGACCCGATTCTCATCAAAAACATTATTATTATTAACTATAATAATACGTTATTTATATAACAACTGAATGTTTCTAGTTCACTATCTTTCTAATGATTGGATAAAGATGTTTATGTGTAAATGAATAAATTGTATTATTGGAGTTATTTGTTTCCTTTTTTATTTTTGCTGTTTGATAATCTGGTGTTACAATTGAGTGAAGAAATTCGGTCTCCTTGCATGATTGAGACTGTATCACGTTAAGATCTAGAACTAGTTATAGTGGAGCATTACTGCTAATATTGTATTGTGCTGGCGCCCTTCTCCATAGCTCCATAAATCAGCTGGAATTTCACCTACAACCTGCTTTAATTTAAAAAGAGAAGTGTCGTACTTATTGTTCAGGCTAAGCCGAGGCCTAATTAAGTATAACCTAAGTATTATTACAAATACTACAAATACTTTTGTTTTTAAAAAATTAAAGAGTAGTTTTGTATACTACAAATTGGCGCCCAACAAAAAGAGTGTTTAGTTTTATTGTTTATGTTAGTTATTTAAGCTATTATTCATTATTATTAATCATACATTACCTAACCATATTAAGTCACCTGTATTTAGATAAAAGATTCTATATAAGATAGCAAATTCATTAAGAAAGGAGTAGTCAGTATTTATTGCGAGCTCTTTGAGGTCGAATGAAGTTATAATATAAGCGATTAGTTTGAACCCTAATAGTGTTTTATTTATTAGCTTTAACAATTCAGGAGTGGGATTATTTTGCGTCGTGTTGCTAATTTGAATGTGCGGTTAAAAAATGAATGATAGTGAAATGTCTAGTGGTAGTGAAACCGACTACGAGAATCATAAAACGAAAACGTCAGATCATGGAACTGGAAGACCAAGATCGAACACATGCATTATGAAGAAGTGTACCTTCTTTTTGTGGAAAGGATGGTTATTTGCGGGAAGACTGTCGGTTCCGAAGGGTTAGTACATCCGGCTTCCAACGGCCAGCAAAGAAGTGCACAAACTGTGGAAAGACCGGTTCCGAGAGGAGTGCCACTATTTGAAAATGGCTACAGTTCAGGAAATACAAAGGCAAGTTTTTAGTACCTGTTATTACATTGATGTTTTAGTTAACAATATTGCCTGCAAAGGGTATCTAGATACGGGAAGTCAATTAAATGTATCACAAGAGGGATTTCTGTTTCCTATAAATAAACCCTACGAGCCATTACATACTTGGCATTGTGACCACTTTGGCCCTTTTTGTAAAAGTTCTGGTGTCTCCTATATATTTATGATAGCATAGAAGCGACCAGAAAAACAAATAAAATTTGATGGGTCTTATAAAATAGCAAAGGTATTAGGAAACGATAGGTACAAGATAATAGCCTTAAAAGGCATGAGAGGTTACAAAAAATACAGACCAACTGTTTCTGCAGAACAATTACGCCTATTCACTGGAAGTGTAATCGACTATTTTTATTCAGATAGTGAAGTAAATAGTACAGATGAACTAATCGATCTGTTAGCAGGTTAAAAGGTCTTGATATTAATTCGATTCTTGTTTGATTGTAGATATAGTATAGATAAACAAGCAACATCCTAATAATTATGATCTAGGTTTGTGAAAAGCCTACAAGGTCTGTGGTGGAAATATATTTTGCTTAACTAAATAATTGTATAATTTTAATTAATTTAATTAATTAATTAACGAACATTGTACGTAATGGCCTGTAGTAGGCATTCATTAGAAAGGTTAAATAAGTGTGGCCTGTAGTAGGCAATACGTGTAGCCTGTAGTAGACAATAAGTGTGGCCTGTAGTAGGCAATACGTGTAGCCTGTAGTAGACAATAAGTGTGGCCTGTAATAGGCATATAGTTGACCTGTTGAAGGAAATATCTGGCCTGTAACAGGCAAACGTATAATGACGGTTAACGAGATGTTCAGATATTGTTAGTCTCTAAAATGTATTTTAAATTTTGTTTCAGTAAAAATCAATTTCCCACAGAAGAACAGAAGACAAATTTCCGTCCATTTAAGCAGCAGATGGAAATAAACCGAGAATGCTTTAGAACTCAGGATGGTCGATTGTTAGTTATTTAAGCTATTATTCATTATTATTAATCATACATTACCTAACCATATTAAGTCACCTATACTTACATAAAAGATTCTATATAAGATAGCAAATTCATTAAGAAAGGGGTAGTCAGTATTTATTGCGAGCTCTTTGAGGTCGAATGAAGTTATAATATAAGCGATTAGTTTGAACCCTAATAGTGTTGTATTTATTAGCTTTAACATTTAACAAATTTATTCATTACATAAGTTTGACTATCGAATCAATGTTCTCTGAGTAATTATCATGACAATTATAACGAGTAAAATGAATATATATGGGGTAACAACTATATATAACTTGCGTTCATTGTAAATTCGTTAATGAAATAAATCAAAATAAAATTAAAAAAAGAAATATTTTTATTTTTTGTCTTTCTTAAAATAAACAGTTTAATTTAAAATTAATAACTCACAGAAGAGTTAAAATATACAGGGTGTTAAATTTAAAAAAATGTAAGGTCACGTTGTTTCCTAATTCTGCGATGATCATTTGGCGCTTCAGAAAAATTCTATAAATTTCATAATATAAAGTTTTTTGTGTCTCTTTAAACCAAGGCTGTAGGGCTAATACAAAGTGTACGAAAAACTCTGTACAATTCATATGGGGTACCGTTTATACAGGACGAGCCAGTATGGTCTCTGAGCTTTTTTATATTAAGCAGCGTTACAGTTTCATTTTAAGTATGTTATCTAAAAGGTTAATTAAATGCAAATGCAGGACACGCGCCGTTTTAAACAAGCCACTGCAAACGAACATCGAAAAATACCAGACTAAAAGAGGCGGTAACGCAGCCGCCGTAATAACAATTTAAAATATTCTTGATAACACTGTTGAAACAGGAATAAATTTCATTTGAATCGCCGAGATGATCTCCGGCACGTTATAAAACACGGTAAGCAAATCATCAAACGGCACACACTAAGTCCCAAGTAAATACTGGCATCAAAGCGAAATATATTCATGAAGTAGGTAATATACAGCCGGCGAAACTTCGACAGCATTCATAAATATTTCATTATTGGCGCAATGATGGCGAGTTCGTTTCTATATACACATATTCACATTTTTATCTTAAAGCACAATGAAAAATAAAGAGTATGTGATAGCTACACGTATACAAAAGCGGAGAGCACTCGAGCGCAATGAGAAACTGCCTACATTACATTTTTAGCAAAGCACTTTAAATACTTAACACACGAAAAAGTTCTTCAGTAACAATTTCCATCTTGAAATTTTATGTAGCCTATATACCAACTACCTCCATGTTTTAAATCTTTAACGCTTCGATGAAGAATTAATTCTTTGTTCGACCAAAAAGCATTGTCTTGCACCAAATGGTCTGACGTCTTCTTCAGAATACTCGTCGCCTTCGAGTTTATTCGTTTTGTTAAAAACAAATACGAGGACGCCAGTTTCGAAAGTTTGTCTCGAGCGCGTTCGAAAATTAAAACAAACAACACTTTGTCGTTGAAACAAAGCTGGAAATCCATTTCAGTTTTCGGCTCGGCAAGACATGAAATTCGAACAAATTCTCAGATAATTAATTACACCTCTTTGTTGTGTTTCGACCAGTCTGACATAAAAAAATAAATTTTTCAAATGAATGTATCGTTTTGTTGAACAAATGAATGGGTTTTTCTAACATTCCGTGTTTGAAAGGGTAAAAGTACATACATTTCTGTTCGGTGCTGATTGAAAAATTCTTGCGGCTGCGGTATTTGTTCTTTTCTCCTGGGTGTATAAATACGTTTTGTACTTGTAGTGAAGCGTACATTTCCTACTTTCTTATTACTTCTGAGATACTAGGTTCATATTTTATAAAGTTTCCGGAAGATAAAATAGTTTTACAATAAAGCAGCAGATGTAAAAAAGAGAGAAAAAGTATGATAGCATATTCATTTTCTAGATGACGTAGTATATGATTCGCTTAGAAAAATAAAAGATAAACTTTTTAATGAAAAACTAATACTCACTAGAGTAAAGAATTACTTATCCCAAGTTGCTAAGTTACGTTATTAAAATTCCCCTCATGCGGTACATATAGTTACTGCATTGGGACTCTATGTGCAATGTGGGATAAGACTTAGTTCAAAGGACACTACATTATCAAAACGGGCGATTCAGAGCGTTTAGTTTCAAGCACAAAAATTAATTTATAAATGGAATTAATGTAATTTTTACATTACTTTCCTTGTGCATCACTGCTTGCGTTTTTTAAATAAATAGTTCTATTTACAATATTATCAAGGATTTTATGTAGATTTTGACTGCTCTTCAGTTTACTTCAATGTTTAACCTAAGACTTTTCCCTACTGTGTTATTATTTAATCTTGTCATTCCTAATTTGGTCATGATTTTAACTACACTTTTTTATTGTCTATTCCATATTTGGTAATGCTTAGGTTTGAGATTCTTGATTGGTAAATTCTGCTTATCACTGTGTTTTAGAAAGCTTTATAAAACATAATTTTCTCTTTTTACAGTTTGGTTGTGATTTCTATTGGAACATGAAATAAATAAAGATTAGTAAAAGTTTCACAGTTTTATTAAAATATAACCTGACAATATTGTTTCGACACCTAAGCTGTCATTATCAAAGGTAATATAATTATAAACAAACACGTCGCTAAGGTAGATACAAAAATAGGTAAATAGATAAAATAATAATAATAATCAGAATTAAACATATACCGATATATACCGAACTACAAAAAAAACAATTTAAAAGGTAAATGCCCGATTTCATGATATCATGTGTTCTGTCTTTAGCATTAAATAAAAATGAAAAAGTGTTACTGTTGGTTTTAAAGGATATTTTATAATTGTTGGTTTTTCTTAGTATATGTGCAATTTTTTCTGATATTTTTCCAAAATATGGTATAGATATGTACTGTGTTCTTTTTGATTGTCAATTCAATGTAAACTATTGGAACAGTTAGTGTATTTCATTCACTTGTGAAGTCTTAAAACATAATTTCCCTCTTTGAGGTTAAGTAGATGGACTCTTAAATATTTCCTATGCCTATTTTGGTATGCCACGTTTATGGTAATAACCTTTTAATTCATTGCGATTCCCTTTTAGTTTTTCTAAGACACTTTCAAAGTCTTTCCCTGGAAATTTAGGGTTTGATCTATTACCCCTCTAAAAAACATTGGAGCAGCATCTATAACACCAAGTGTTATACACGCTACACCCTCCTATAGTAAACTACTGTTAATCCTTTTTATCTTTAACTAGAAAGACTTTTCGCTAACTTAATAGGTTATGTAAATGCTAACGATAATAATTGTGCGTTAACTCAGCTCCCAGATTTTATTTAAAGCTATCTTTTCTGCAGAAATCGTATGCGTAAGTACCTGCGTCTTTTTAGATAATCTTCTGTTTAGCTCTAAAATAGTTCAAAGTTTATTTTTAAACTCATCTTGATAAATTTAAAGAAAACGTACTCAGAGGAGCTATGCAAGAGCTTCCGCCAGGATATAAAGTACTTTGAACGTTGCTAACAGGAAAGTAAAACGAAGACATAATGGGAGACAACATTTGGGTGTTGTTTCGTGAAAATCACTTACAAATGAGTATTTATAAATTTTTAAAGCTATTGATTTTTATTTCAATTAGGGAAAACCCGTCAATACATGACGTAAAAAGACTATTTATTCAAGAACTTTCTTATGTACATATTGTCATGATATGTAACATATAATATAAAGAAAATACTCACTCAGTGGGTTTTACCAAATTTAAATTTAAAGATTTTTAACGAAATGTTAGATGTGTTGTCTAACCTCACTGTCAAAATTATTATTTGATACGATTTTCTTTTAAGAAACTATAAAAAGGTTTTATTTTACTAAACATGCACTCTAGAACACACTAGGCAGTAAAGGAATATTTAAGTTAAGTTTTTAGTTAAGGAAGTTTGAATTTTCTTAGCATTTTGGTAATTTTCCATTGTTCAGCTAACGATGTTAAATCGTGGCCTAATAAGGTAATTAAAATAAAGTTGAGGCCAAACTAAGGCAAGTTTTGACCTAAAATAGACAAGGTGTGAAGTAGTGGTGATATACGCATATGAAAAATAACGTTTCAAGTTAACCAGATATTGGTATCGTTAAATTGTAGAAAATGTAGAATGTAGAAAATGTAGAAAATATCATTGCAAGTATGTGCGTTTTTCCATTGCAATCTAAAATAATGTAATTTAGCTAATATGTCCGTGTTATTGATATCTAAAGGTATGTAAATAGTGTTTATTAGGATGTAAGGTTGGATCTTGTCAAGATAGGAAGATGTAAATAGGTAATTTTAAGTCATTAAGTTAGTTTTAGTTATCTGATAGTTGGATAGGAAATGTGGTTTGGTTGACCCAGGTCTTATTTTTTATGTCAAAATAAATGTCATATATCAATGGAAAGGGAATTTTTTAGCTATCTATTTATTGAAAGAATAATTAATAATTATAAACAATTATGTGGTTATGTTGTATTTAATTTATAAAATGATTTTGTTTGTCACCAAAAAAATTACTATAGACGGCTTTTGTTTCAAAAAGAATATAAAAAGAGCACCCAGTTTAGTAACAAACTCTGTTATTTTAGATCTTTCAAATAGTCCACACATGATGAGAGAATGAATATAAGATTTTAAGGTTATGTTGTCAGTTTTAAAAAGGTAAACCACTCCAAACGTCAAAAATGTTAGGTTCTATTTTGTTGAAATGTCAATGTAATAAATAATCATCGAAGTTTATTGGATATGATTTTTTTTAATAATAATAATAATAATAATAACATTTAATTAGCATAATAATCAGTGTTGTGATTTTTTGTGAAATAATTTTATAAATACAAAAGGAAAATTTTATTTGGATAATGGAACGCGATGGAGCCGGCGATTATTACATTATTATTACGTAGGCTCAACGTGCGGCTGCAGCCGACTTACAGATGGAACAGCGCAAATCCCACATTTGTGTTACAGCTAAGGAAAACTGCAGAAATCGTTAACCAGATCTGCCGGTATCAGGAATCGAACCTGAGCCGCCTGGGTGAAAGTTCAGCGCTCTAGACAATACACTACTAAGACTGTAATTATAAATCTCCGGTTTGAATTTCTGATTTCTATCAAGTGTGAAGATGCCAGAAGTCGCAATGTTCTAAGTTCGCTTAGGTAACAGTAATAATCGTCATCGCAGATGAATCAAAAGGAAACAAGTGGCCATATTAACCGCCAAATCCAGCTGTCGATGCTATTGAAGCTGAGCTTGAAGTTTGAGAAAACACAGTAGTTAAACGTGCATTAATAGAGCCCTCATCAGAGACACATCTTAGAACAGTACAGTTTCACAACTCTTATCGTAGCGGGGGGTGGGGTGCTACAGCCCATTTTATGTTAATCAGACAAATGTCGGAAATGTAATTAATCGATTGCCTCAATAGCAATACATGTTTAAATTGTAACACTAGAGGTGCAGAACGTATTAGTCTAAGAGCCAGCGACAAAGATAGTTACGTCATTTCATTAAGAAAATTTTTAATGCCATTGTACTGTCTTAACGTAGGTAAACTTTAATTGGAAGTTCTGCCACATATCAGTGGTAGAGAGAGTAACGGGAGAGAGTGAAAGGGTTAAAAAATATTAATACAAAAACGTTATATAAGTAAAGCTGATTATGATGATAAAATGATTACCATTTTGTAAATTGATTTTAGATGTGAATGTTTTATGTTTAAAACATTAAAAATTTTAAAGTGTAAATAGAAAAAAAGAATTATAAAAAGGATTCAAAAATCAAAAAAACAAATATAGAGGTTATGACACTCCGTAAGGTTAATCAAGTATGCAACAAATAGACATAGGAACCACTTCATATATTAATTCTTGAAGAGGCCCCGCACCAGGGGCGAAACGTTAAATAAAATATAACTATAGTAGTTTCTTAATTTTTTAAATCTGGCCTTAAAGTTGGGTACATTGTAATATATTACATAAAATATTATTTTGCATGTCCTATATATAAGGGTCTACTTTAGTCCCCCAAAAGAGGGAGTAAAGTGTTTCCATGACAACAACAAGTAAACAACCAAAAAAAAAGTAATCGCGGTACATGTTTTTATGGATTCAGAATTTATTATCCTGAAACTATGTGATTTTGGCGTTTGCAGAGTTCAGTTGTCCGAATGACATGTAACGAAATTTTCGAAATTTTGAATTTTGTGTTTAAATCCTTTAGGACAGGCAAAAAATAGCGTATATACCACTGGACTAAAGTGCCTTTTAATCCCTCATGTGTTTATTTTCCTCGCTCGCGCTCGGAAAATAAACTCACATTCGTGATTAAAAGATGCACTTTAGTCCCTGGGTATATAATATACTATTTACCGCCATCACACCAAAAATCAGCTTTACTTATATCACGTTTGTGTATTAATATTGTTTAACCCTTTCATTCTCTTCCGCTACTCTCTTCACCAGTGATATGTTGCAGAATTTCCAATTAAAGTTTACCTATGTTAAGACAGTACAATGGCATCCAAAATGTTCTTAATGAAATGGCGTAACTATTTTTGTCGCTGGCTATATCGGATTGAAATCCAAATAAAGAAAACACAATATCATGTTTTTCAAACTGTGCCACTGCTAGCGTGGAAGTCGAGAAAAGGCGTTTTCTGGGCTGAACAGCAGTAACAAGCATTATTAACAAGCGTATGATCAGGATTTGCTCTTCGAGGAGTTCATGCAGGTTTGAAGATCTACAATTCTTGTTTCAATATGTTTGTTAGGATTTAATTTACTAATTTAAATATTTCATTATCAGTCTACTATTGAAGCAAGTAGTTAATCATAGTTTTTTAATGTGGATAAACAAATTCAGTATATCAAAAAGGCTTACTCATGCATGTGTACTTACTTGCTTATTTTTTATAATTAACCTCTCTTATAAGAATGAAAACAAAAAAGGCCTTTTGCTTTGTTAAAATAAACTTAAAAACCTTCGAAGCATAAGGATAGTAAACAAGGTAACCGTATAAAAACATTTTTAAGGTATGTATTTGGAATGAAACTGGAATTTATTTTTACAAGACAATTTTTGTTTTCTACAAAATAAAAAGATATTTCCGCAAAATGTAAACTTTAAATATTCATATCTTTCGTTAGGTAGTTTAGAATTTCTTTTTTAAACTTTTTTCCTGCGTTTTCTTACCACAAATATAATTTTCTTAACTTGATACTCTACTTTTTAAGGTCTCATTATTTTGTGCTCAGAATTCTCATGGGTATAATTAAATGTGTAAGTTAATAATAGTTCAGCATAAAAAATAAAAGCTGTAAATAAATCATTTCGTTAAATACGAATAAACTTAGCAAAAATGTTTCTCGTACTTTTTGTTGGTTCGTTTTAACAATGTCAAAGTGTATTTTGTAATAAATATTGCTATAACTTTGTAGAAAACGGATTACTTATACACAGTAAAAAATCAACCCTGTGATTTACTGGGTAAAGACTGTAGACTTAAAATTTAGAGTAGAAAAACATTTTTTTCACTCTATTCTTATAACAATAGTATATTATTTTATGCGGAGGAGAAGTATGACTTTTCATGGCGGGCCTGAGTTTACCCGCCGAACGTAGTGAGTAGTGAGTTTACCCGTTTAAACGCTTTAAAATATGTATTATAAAGCTGCCATGTTTTTGTGTTTTTGATACTCAGCTCTGAGTTTGATTTAAGCATACAATACTAGAAATGTAGTAGGCGATTAATAAATGCGAGTAGTTTCGATTGTCATACAAAAAAACGTTTTGACAGATATAAATTGTACACTTTTCCCTCCATGGAGGGAAAAGGAAAAGTAAAAATGTCGCCGGCGGAGAAGTTGCATTTTTCCGCAGCCACCTCAGTCAAATTATGACCTAATTATTTTACGTTTGAAAAAAAAATCTTCACTGCTGAAATCTATTTTCTCTTTATATTATTTATTAATTAACTATATATAGATTGAATCTTCAATCTAATAGTATTCTACTTTAAAAGTATAACAAAATCCACTCTAATTTTAATCTTCTTAAGATAAAAAAAGCCGTTAAAAAGTGATCTAAATTGGTAAAAATATGTTTGTTAGTGTTCAGGTTACTCTAGTTACAGTAAATAAAACGGATTAACACCAATATGCACTTGACAATGTATTTGACGATAGAAGTGTGTGCGCAATAGCAACACTAACAAAAAATGGCGACAATCAGCTGTCTGCTGTAATTGACTTCGACTAGTTATAAACTATTGAAACTTAGAAACTCTTTAAATAAAAATGTAGCTGTAAAATTTAAAACGTAAACAACAACTAAGCAAAATCTAGAGATCGGAATTATATTGACTATACCAAAAACAGATATCTGTACATAAATAATAGTACCTACATTAAGTTTAGATTTGTAAAATTTTGAAATTCCCGCTAATTTTAATAACATTTCAAATTGAAAAGTTTTAACAGTTATAACTAGAGGCCTGTTAGTGCAAATATGTTCACGTCTTTGCACTGCATGTGAATGTGAAACTTCGCAGTTTGTTTTAATAATTAATTTAAGGCAACTTAATACAATTTTATATTTTAAATATTTTATTAATACACGTATTATTTTATAATTTTAGTAATTAGTGTTACTTATTAGAAGTAAGACGGGAGCACTTGGAAACTTATAAGACATGTTCAGCAGTAAACTATTTAATATTGATATCAAACGGAGTTGTACTTTTCTCAATAATTCATATTCAGAGTTTTATTTACAAACAATAAACAGAGAAACAGAGATATTAAGAAATTAGGTAAGTAAAAGCAACAATTATAATTATATCTTATTCGCAGAACAAAAGAGTACATCATAATTGTAGGAATTTCGAACTTTAGCGGAGTTCCGCTAAATATATATATATATATATATATATATATATATATATATATATATATATATATATATATATATAATGATTAGAAGTAATAATGCGCGTAGAGATATACAAGAAAGTGTTATAATAATGGGATATCGCGCAACAGAGAAGAAAGAAATCATAAGTTGCAGCCGTCTACACGTGTTTCACACTTATTAGTGATCATCAGGACGGCATAGCAGATGGAATAAATATAAAAGCAACTAACTCAGAAAGATGTAACAACACAAGGTTTCACTGATAGCAGCCAACCTGCAAATGTGCGGTTGGCTGCTATCAGTGAAACCTTGTGTTGTTACATCTTTCTGAGTTAGTTGCTTTTATATTTATTCCATCTGCTATGCCGTCCTGATGATCACTAATAAGTGTGAAACACGTGTAGACGGCTGCAACTTATGATTTCTTTCTTCTCTGTTGCGCGATATCCCATTATTATAACACTTTCATATATATATATATATATATATATGTATATATATATATATATATATATATATATATATATATATATATATATATATATATATATATATATGCTGCACCGGTTGGTCTTTATATACGGTTACGGTGTTGCGCATGGTTGCGGTCGGCTGGTTTTTGGCGCGGCTGCGTGTCATTGGTCTCGCTTGATCCGGTGGCTTTCTCTCGCTTTCCCTTTCATGGTTCGTAAAACGATATAAAGACCAGACGCCAGACCAATAAAGACGCCCGTAACCGTATATAAAGACCAACCGGTGCAGCAGGACGTCAGTCTACATCGTGTAACCACGCGAAGTAGAAGGAAGTTAGAAGTGACCTGAAGATGGCAAGTGTGATCTTGCCGAAACGTCGTCAACCATTGTCTGGTTCCTCTAGGAGCCGAATAGTGAATACGCGGAGCGAAACCCGGAAAAGTAGTGAAGTATCATATAATGTCCGCGGAAACTTAAAATGTGACATCTATATATATATATATATATATATATATATATATATATATATATATATATATATATATATATATATATATATTTTCAATATGCGTTCTTACACCCCAAGTATTTTCATTTCCCAATCGGCTAACTCAAGTTTTATACGATAGAGCATGAATTGTTTGAATTATTAAAATCTTATTGATTCTTATAGCTGAAAGAAAAGAAAAACTTATAATGCAGACACTTGGGCTTCTGCAACTGGACAACAACAGGCTAAACTCTAAATATGAAGAGAAAAAGAAATGGATGATTGTATATACATCAATTAAAAACATAAATAACTTGAAAAACACAATCTTTATTTAATTTATGAAAATAAATGGAAATCCAAATTTAAAAGAAACTAAAAAGAAAAATTATTCAAAATAGAACAATAAAGTCAAATAGGAAATTAATTCCCCAGCTTGCTCAAGTGTGTTAAATAGTCGTAATAACCTGACATAGGACTATACAGTTCTTCACTTGAACAAACTATCATAAATCAATAATCAAATGAAAATATTTACAAATGTTCAAATAGCTTTACTTTATTGTAAATAAATTTTAATAAAAAAAATTTAAATTGTCTTATTTATGAGAAATAAATTCTCTTGAAAACCTTTAAGGTTAAAAAATAAGATTCTAAAATTATTCAGATTAACTTTATAAATTTTGTAATTGACAAATCAAGTTAAAAACCTTTTGTTTCGACCAACCTGGTATATAATGTAAATAGAACTTCTTCAAATATTATTCGATATTGGTACTACTGCATTCATCTATCAGATGATTTTGTATTGTGAAAACGTCAATTCATGAAATCAATAATGAAAAATAAATTCTCCTGAATTTATTTTAAAATAACTCGTTCACACTTCTATATACTTATTGAAAACAATTAAATCTTCTTTAATTTTTAAATTGTTCAGGTAAATTCTTCAAACTTATTCCAATCTTGTTTATGTTTTATTTGTTGACATAAACACAAGGTCAACCATATGATTATGACATAACTCAACTTAATTTACAGATTTTCAATCCGGAGTCGTGCATAGATTTGCCAAATGCTTTTGATCGACTGAATTTGTTAATTTTGGCTGGAGCTTATATAGGTTTAGTAGAAACAAATGCCGACACTGTCACTTTTTCAAACAACCGCATCGCGAAAGATTTTTATGACGTCACAATTTCCACTCAGCTGATAGATTTTCTCACGAATCTTAATTTTATAAACACAGGATTATAGCTGGTGAAACAAGGATTAAAACAATATAATACACTCATATGCTAAAATGCATCGTAACGAAGATATTAGACAAAGACGATTGACAATGAACAAATCTCATTATAACCTAATTACACACAAAATTCATTAAATCCAGCTTTATCCTTTACAAAATAGATACATAATTACACAATATAACTAATACGTATAAATTTTGCACAGGAACATCTTTACAATTTAAGAAAAACATAAATTAAGATTCCATTCTACGGTCTTATAAACCCAATGATGCATCTACAAAATCCATCTTTTACATTAACTCAAATGAAGTCGAATTGTTCAGCATACAGTCCTCCAAGTGTTTACATTAAAACAGTGGTGAGAAAAGTAGTATAAGAGTCAATAAGTGTGAAATACGAAGCATATTACAAAACCGAAACCTTCAGTAATAAAAATGCTCAAGATTATTAAATACGAATTTATAAGCTTATTGCGCTATATTAGTCATTACAAGATTGACCTAATTTATATGTTTTTAGTTAACTAGCAGCCCGAAACTAAGTTAGTCTCTTGGAAAACAGAAAAATTCATCCTGCGTTAAAGATCGTAGACTCTAAATTTAAACAAGAAGATTAAATCTTCCAGACAAATGGAAAAACCATCCCAATATGCAACTTGGGTTGCATAAACATGTATTATCATGAAACAATCTAAATGATTGATATCCTTTTTTTAAAAATCAAACCTTTTTTACATATGAATTGAGGTTACGTTTGCATGAGATTTTATTCTTGATTTCTATTTTAAATATTGATGAATCTATCTGTGACCCAATATGTAGCCTTTAGATTAATTAGACCTAACATGTATATTTCTATTTATATGGTATATGATATATATTATATATTTATATCTCAGTATATTTGCATTGCAATAAATAAATAAAACATTTATTTTATTATTGACCTTGACCTTAGAAACTATACTATTTTTAATCTAAATTTTGATCTAAATAGAAAAAAAAACAAAATTATACAAAAGTTTTATAACAATCCACTATATATATCCAAATATATATTTTATAACAAAACAATTAGAAATGTGACTGTTCTAGTGTAAAAAAAGTTACCATACATGATTAAAATGAAATTGTTTTAAAGTGTAATAAATCTACATTAGCATTGTATTGAAATTAACTCTATGGTCTACACAACGGTACAAATTAGTTTCAAAATCTACTGGACTTAAATACACACTTTTTAGAGTGGTCTAATGTTCAAATTTTACACTAAATTTTTTACTGTGTAATAAGGTGCAGTTTGTTTATTAAAATTTTAAAAACATAATAAATCTTACCCAAGAGTAAGTCATGAAATATAGGCCGAAGGTCGTTGATTAGTAAGTTCACCTGCTAATTCATAATTAGACTGGCGAAAAACTTGCTTGTGTTTGAGTTTATCCAAGCGCTTTAGATTGACTGACTCAGCCACTTTGGTAATTTATTTAATTTAAAGAAGCATTAGAGGAGCAATTTTCTCCAAGTATTCTGATCATTAGTTAGCAGATGTATCGTCATGTTATAAGTAACATGCCTACGAATGAGCAAATAGTAGAGTAACAAAGAAGAGTTTCCAAATTGAATATCACATTAGATAAAAACAGCATGCAGCTACTGTATCCTTGAGCTTCAGTTTGCAACTGGAAGCATACTTATAGCATCTCGGTTATATGCAGATAAGCTATAGGGTGCTAAATCAGCTATATTTAACATTTTGTCGTGTTCACTCTTCACTATTTCGTTGAAAGCTATCACGCCCGTTGCACAACATTTCTGCATTTTATAGCGATGGGGCTATTTTCAGTATCAATTATCTTTCTCCAATCGCAGATTTGATACTAGAATGACTTCTGCCCAAGCGTACATGGTTTATTTATAGAACTTGTGTCAGCTAATTAACTAATAATAATTTAATTGAAAGTTTTAATAATAATTATAGAATTCAAATACCGATCCGTGACAGTACTACAGTGCTATAACAATTAGAACATCTGGTTCTAGTTTGCCGAAGTGTTTGAGATGTCTGGATAGTGGCAAATGCTGGTGTGCAACGTTACAGCATTGGAAATCCAATTATTTTATTTTTGGTTATAAGGATTTGCGGATTCTGTTTGTTAAGATTTGAAAGCTTCGCCACATTTTACAGACGTATCGAAAACAAATTGTATCTGGAAAGACGATTAACACATCAAATTGCGGCATCTTAAATTCCGTAATTGATAATTCTTTTGCCTATAATTATTTTCTACGTGCAATGGAATTTTCCATTGGCATTTTTCGCTTGCTATAGATAAAACTATATAATGGTAAGTTCAGCATTTTTTATCATTTTCAGAATTCCCTGTTTACAATTTAAATAACCAGACCAGTTTTATAAACGTACCATAAGTAGATATTATATAAAATATTTAATAGATTAATTAGTGAACTTAAATTAATTTAGTTAATTATAACAGAAAACTAAGTAAAGTTATTTTAGAAATTAAAAGTTAAATAAAGGTAGTAAGAAAGGTAGTAATGATTTGCTGTAAAAAAACTCTATTATGTAATATGGCCTTTACAATTTTTAAACATATACGCAATTCTTTTATTTGTCTTAATTTGAGATGTGCGTATTTTTTGTTTTAGCAGGAGCATATCATAAAACGATTTTGCTTTATCTATATTTTTTTTTGTAGTATATCGTTAATATAATTGTGAAAACATTCTAGAGCCGGATTAGTACAAGATTATGATGACCTTTATATGTCCAGCCTATGTCATGATGTTTCGGACTGTTTTGTGGTTCGTACTGGCGTTTTATGAATAAAATTTAAATTTTTTTCCTGTTTCCAGCTTCTTCGTTTTAAGAGTTTTACGACGTAGTTTGTGTGTGTATGAAAAACGTTTTTCGGAAATTTTGTTGAAATTGGAGAATTTCCACGACGTATGGACGGATTTGCTGGGCTAATGAATTCCCGTTGGCTCTGCTTATTTTGTGTTTCTGGTAAAGACGTGAATCCCTGAAGGCCGTTTGAGATCTTAAGTGAGTAATTTGATTTCTAGTTAATAAATAGTTAGTTTAGACCGATTGACGAGATTCAAGTTTAACATAGGTATTTGATTTTCTGGGTCTTCTTATTCTTCTGCCATTCTTTTTTTCTTTTCCTTTTTTCTTTTATTTACCGGTCTTTACACTATGTACATGAACTTTTCTTGTCCACAACCTATTGTGTTGATGGAGTCAACTGGCATTCAACTATAATTTCTACGAAAATCTTGTACTTTGTGCTAAGAGAACATACATCACCTTGTGGGTTGATAACCGAATCCATCAGCTAACCAGATGGATATGATGTTTTAGAGTAATAAATCGCTCCGTAAATTTTAATTTTTTTCTCACTTATGGAGATCGATCATAGAAAAGGATTGTATGAATACGAGAAAATTTGATTAATTTTTCATTAATCTAAAAAAAATCAGGTTGAATTTTCTGTCTATTGGAACAAATATTAAACCATAAATTTTTTAAACAACAAAATTCAAATAAGATAATAAGATATTCATTCTAGAGAAAGATAAACGAGAAAGGAAAGAAAATAAATATTTTGACAAGAGAATTATTGTGATGGAAGCGAATGCTTGTCACAGTCGAGGCCCTCGCTTCTAATAAAACAATTTTCGGGAATCTATTTGTAATTTGATATACCACTCGTCATCCAAAGATTTGTATAGTAATAAATTTATCCTTGCGAATTTCCCATATTTTAATTTAAAACAAGCCTAAAATAATATTCTGTTATTTCAGAACCTAAAGTATTTCATTTAGCTCATGATGTGTCCAATTTTGTTTTCCTTAATATACATCCAGAAATCCAATTTCATTAAAATACCATCAGACAAGCTTTTTTTTATTCCGTCTTTACTAGATTTATGTTGGTTGTATAAGAATATTTAAACGTTCGCGCCATTGATAATGGAATAAAAGAAACACAGCGTTGATATTTAATTCAGAGCTAAATCTAATAAAAGTGTAAAGTAAACGCCTCCCCAATTCGTGCATAGTTGATGTGGAAATGTTTAAGCTAAATACGAGTTTATAGAGGAAATTAGACATCCTATAATTTCCTTCCCCTAAATATGTACCCTGATATGTAATGGTAGACCCGATAATTGTGTGTCATTTGCTTGCACTAGACCTTCGCACTTTCTGGAATTTCTGGTTTGACATCAATTTCGACCCTAGTTTTGTTGATTGAGGTTTAATTAGATAAGGGACGAAAAATTTCCCTTCAACAATATTAAAGAGTTCAAGGGTTTGTTTTTTAAAACGTTACTATAAAATGTTAGGGTAATGAGGAAATTAAGTCTTTAAATAACAGTAAGAAATAACCACCACAAACGTATGTATGAACAACTTTATTAATTCTTCGCAGCAATATTACAAACAGCATCTGCTATTATCAACGCACTCTTCGAACACCCAAAAGCATATTCCCTTTTTCCTGGTCCTGCTTAGCAGTCTCGCATTTTGATTCCCCATGACGGGGCCTGATGCTGTCACGTTTTCGTCTCGCTACATTTGGTGTCCATCGAGCCCAACGCCATCGAGACGCCAACAAAAATTTCTTTCTGCTGCTAATAACGATTCCTTTTAAACGAATCATTTATTCGGTATACCTACTACATCGTATAAGGTTTTTTAAGGGGATGAAACTCGTCTCTGTACGAAGTTGCGTTGAAAACTTTTCCACTTAGAGAAGAGTTCGGGAAGAGTTCGTCGTAACATGTATTTTCTAACTTAATTCCGTTCATAATCTTATTAATCTTGCTTTATCCATGATCCTTTTTGTAAAAACCGCCGATCTCTTTTATTAAATTCTCCCCAACAAGAGAGAAGCTGCAGTTGTTTTATTTCTATGTAAGCTTCTAGTACTTTTACAGATAAGTGCATCAAGTTCCAGGTCGGATAGTGCACCAGACAGTGGCGTATACTGAATTAACATTTGATAACGTCGCCATTTTCTTTAAAATAAAAAATATGTACAATTGTACAATTTTAAAATTAACGAATTATAAAATTTTGTACAATCAATGTCTAATTATCCTCAAACAGAAATGTCACGACGAATCAACGATTTAAATCAAAAATCAAAGATACTTGATCTTTTTACGAAATAATTTAAATCGTAAATACTTTTTCGCACGTCCTATATATAAAGTTCTACTTTGGTCCCCCAAAAGAGGGAGTAAAGTAACACTTTTACTCCCTGAGGGAGTAAAGCGCTTCCATGACAACAACAAGTAAACAATAAAAAAAAGTAATCGCGGTACATGTTAGGATTTATTATCCTGAAACTATGCGATTTTGCCGTTTGCAGAGTTCAATTGTCAGAATGACATGTAACGAGATTTTCGGAAAAAATTTTCGAAATTTTGAGTTTTTGCGATTAAGTCCTTTAGGACGTGCAAAAAATAACGTATATACCACTGGACTAAAGTGCCTTTTAATCCCTCATGTGTTTATTTTCCTCGGTAACGCTCAGAAAATAAACTCACATTCGGGATTAAAAGATGCACTTTAGTCCCTGGGTATATAATATACTATTGTCTGTAAAGTACTTAAGGGCGCGTTATCGCCACCAGTGTTATTAATAGGAAGCTTCAGAAACTATAAACATCTAAAGATGGCGCTACGGTCCGCAAAACGGAATTAATTTCTTTAAAACTAAAATTTGAAACTGTAAATAGAAACATTATTTGAACGCATCGCAGTTCTCTGCTCACAGTGTTGCTGAGAACTGTATAGAACTATTACAATTTTATTGTAATAGCAGGAACATACCTGCTGAGTAATCAATAATTCAATAATTCACACACAATAATTCATGAGACGCTTTTAGGTATTATTTTTAAAACTATTTAAATATTTAGAAAAGATTTAAATCCTTAAAAATGATTTTAAATCATTTTTTAGTATTTAAATTTTTAGAAAAGATTTAAATTCTTAAAAATGATTTAAAAACATTTAGATAGGTATTTAGAAAAGATTTAAATCCTTAAAAGTGATTTAAGCCAGTTTTTAATTATTTAAATATTTAGATGATTTAAAATCACTTTGAAATATTTAAATCTGATTTTTTTAAGGAAAATCAAATATACTTCCTAAAAAGATTTTAAATCATAAATCAATATTTTTGAAATTTAGTTAAGTGCATGTACAATGTTAAAAATATCAAAGCAAATCAAAATATCTGCTTTTTTTATTATAATTTCTAGTTTTATTTGAATATTCAATTATGTTTAGTTGCACTGGATATTGTTAAATAATTTAATATATTTTAAATAAGAACATGGCGTTTATATTCGGGGATTTATTTGAAAGCTCAAGACATCCAATAAAATTGTTTTGTGTTACATCGTTGAGTTTACCAAGTTACTCACTATTGTGAATACTGTGAAGTTCAACAGAACATTTATTTAGTCATTTTTGAAAAAAAAATTAAACATATTGCTGTGATTCCAGCACTTATAGTTGAATATAAGTCATTTGGGTTGCCTATATATTTAGGGGTTTGGACTCAACTTGAACAAATCTTAATTAAATAAATTAATTTGTTACTTAATAAGTAAAAGGTACATTCTACATCACTTTGTAATAATAAGAAGTAGACCTTACACTGATTTTTCACTTAAAACTGAAAGATTATTTTGACAAGTTACGATTTGCATATAGTTAGGTCGTTGGACTTGTTTTTTCATAATTGAAGCCATTGTAAGGTGTAGTTTCACCTGGAAATTGTAAAAGGCATAGATGAAAAGGTGTATGCAAGCAATCACCACAATACTCACAGTTTTTGTTGTATCAATTTCAAGTAAATGTCATGGTGGTTTCACGATTCATCAAATTTCATGATAAATGTATAATTTTCATTAATCTATGCACTTGCAGCCAAAACGTTTTGCTGCAATATTGTTAATTAGGTTCTAGTGCACCTTTAGCAATAGAATTTTCAATTGGACAGCTCTAAATAGAGAAGGTTTAGCTTTTTGAAGCTTAAAACTTGTATCATTTTAACCTCATCTGTTAAGATAGTAAAATCTAGTTAATATTTAAAGTTTTGGTGCCAAAATTATGTAAATATTGTGTAATAGGATGTTAGCATTCATTTAATAATAAGAAAAGGAAGTAATAAGGTGTGAAAATGTTATTATCTGTAATTTTGTAAAACCATGTTTATCAGGAAATTCAAGATGGTTGCCATTGAATGCTGGAGTTAAATTTGCGTTTTGAAAAATTATCCTCTTTCCAATTATGTAATTTGTTTAAACATTTAATTTAATTTTTTAACAATAATTTGGTTATGTAAATCTTGTTAGGTTAGATGTTCAATTTTTTAGTAACTTACCAGATTTTGTTAGTGGAAAAATAACGTTTGGCGTTTGTTTTTCAAAAAAATATAAAAGCAGTTCAAAAATCTGGTCACTTCTTTTTTTTCTTATTGATTTTCATACAAAGCAGAAGCCATGTCAGATCACGCAATAATTTAATAAAATTCTGAGGTTCTGTGTGATAGATTTTACGTCAATGAAATGTCAAAAAAGTGAGGTGACAAATGTCTTCCAAATTTAATTTTTTTTAAGTGTTAAGTAATGATAATAACAATGAACAATTAAAGTCATTTGAATAAAAAGGAAAGTGAAAGTGAAAGTGTTAATTTGGTTTTTGGACTAATGATTTATAAGAAGAAAATTTCTGTAAAACGTATTGGAACTTTATTTCTGGATGGATGAAATTTTAAAACAGGATATAATGGAAACTTGTTGGAAATCACTAACTGATTTGATGTACTCACGTCTTGGAGAAAACATGTCCAATATTTAATACTGGTAATTATTTACAATACAATTTTCACTGGAAAGATCAATTTAAAATTGTGTGTTTACCATCACAACAAATAAGCAGGTAAATTTACCGACTATTACAAAAAACTGCCAAATAATATAGTGGGTGTAAAAATTTTCGAGTGGCGCACAATTTTTTGAATTTAAAAATTTATTTTCAAACTTTAACTTTATTTTGTTTATTGAAGTTTGTTAATTGAATCCATTTTATATAGTAAGAATTTTTTTTGTTTTTGTTTTTCTATCATAAACTTTCAGTTTTCATTCTTTTTATGTGTTTATTAATAAAATAATATTTTAAATGTTCAAAAGGAGATTTATTTGTGTATGTTGTTTGTTTTGCGTCCATTAACAGAATTTAACAGGTATAGGTTGAACAATATTTTATTATTTTGTAAAAGAGCGACCCGCCTGAAATTTTCTCATGCAATTTTCCTGAGCTTGTCTTTGGATTTTAAAATCATAGCCGCTGCAAATTTTCTATCATCACAAAGGTAAGTGGTGTTTGTTTTTGTATAACTTTTCAGTTTGCCTTGCTACCTTTAAACAGAAATGATAGTGGTCTTTAATTTAAATAAACCTATGATCAAGTGTTGTATACTAGTACAGCGCTTATCACGATAAAACATTTATGGCGCCCGAACGTGATGCTTTCTATTTTTCTTATTAAAATTTAATCTCCAATATCATATCAATATGTACAACAAAACTATAATTTAGTGTTTCAATTATATATTTCAAAATTATTTAAAAAAAATATTCAAAAATTTAAAACTATTTAAAAAACTATTTAGAAAACTGAATTTTCTGGTTTTATTATAAAATTTTATTTTAAAATAAAACCAAACACATTAAATTATTTAGTTTTATTCGGAAACTCCACTAAATTTTTAAATTCAATAAATTTCACTAGTTATCTTAAAATGTCAAATTCTAATTCTGAAAAATACAAAACCGAACAAGCAAATTTTTACCAATACAGAAAGTTTCTAGTGGCATTTACGTTTTCAATTTTCAGTTCCTTTACATAGAATAATTGTTTCCTTATGAAAATCTCATTACTTCAGACTTAAAAAAATGATTCAAAATATTATTCAGAAATCTTAACATTTCTTATAATGACCAAAATTGCAATTGTATAGTTTGCTGTGCAAATTTAAATACTTATCGATTTCAATTAAGTTTTTATATTTCAATTACAAGTTGTGTACTTACTTTCAAAATCTTATTTCGCAATTATTTAAAGAATTTTTAAATGTTTTTCTAAATTTATCAAATCAAATGATAGGCTTACAAAATTTAAATATTGTTCGTTGATGAAAACTCGAAATTTTATTCAACGATATAAACTTTTAATTACTATTTACTGAAAAATTCTTTTAAAATTTTGTTTATTATTTTAAGCTTAAAACTTTATTATAAAGAATTAGACTTTGCAGCGTTTGAAGTGTTATATAGGTTACATTTTAAAAACTTAGAAGCTTCAGTATATTTTAATTTTATGTAAGTTTTAGTAGATGGTTAACTTTTAATGTCAACCTTTGAAATTTATTGCTAAAGATAAATTCTTAAGTTTGCAAAGATTTTTTACAGGTATATGAGTTGTACATGATTTATGTATTATTGAGAATTGTAATTCACATATTAAAATGTTGATTTAAATCTAAAGTTTATAGTAATGTTATTTTAATTTAATTTTCATTCTTTGTTAGGCTCTTATATTACGTTATATTCATTTACCTGTGCTCCAAGACAAAATTGCGAACAATGAGTTTGACGTTCACATAGGGATTAAAAAACAACTACTAAATTATAATTAAGTGGATGAACTTATGATTTGTTCAAATGTATAACAATTTTTAATCGACTTGACAAACTCATGTAACATATTGCTATGATATTCTATTGCTAATAAGAAAAAAGAAGAAAGCACCTCGTTCGGGCGCCATAAATGCTATGATATATTAATGTTTAATAAAAACCACATTCGTGTGACAATAAAATTTTATGGTGATAAGCGCCGTCCTATTATACACTTTACAATACTTGATCATCAATTTATTTAAATTTAAAGACCACTATCACTTATGTTTAGTGTAGCAAGGCAAACTGAAAAGTTGTACAAAAACAAACACCACTTACCTTTGTGATGTAAAGAAAATTTGCTCCGGCTATGATTTTAAAATCCAAAGACAAGCTCAAGAAAATTACATGAGAAAATTTCAGGTGGGTCGCTCTTTGGCAAATTAATAATAAAATATTGTTCAACTTATACCTGCGAAATTTTATTAATGGACACAAAACAAGAAAAATACACAAATGAATCTGCTTCTAAACATTTAAAATATTTTATTAATAAACACATGAAAAGAATGAAAACAGAAACGAAAACAAAAAAAATCCTTATTATCTAAAATGAATTCATTTAATTATTGGTGCCAGTTCGATTCACCAAAATAAGAATCAAGAGACAGTCTTAATGTTCTTTGTCTTGCTCAATTTTTATTTGATCAATCCCACAATCTTAAATCATAATTAAAAAAAAGAAACTAAATAAAAACAAAGTTAAATTTTGAAAATAAATTTTTAAATTCAAAAATTTTGCGCCATTCTTGGATTTTTGAACACACTATTATTATTTAGCAGTTCTCTGTAATAGTCATTAAATTTACCTGCTTATTTGTAGCGTAGGTGAACACGCATTTCCATATAATTCTTCTTCGGGTCTTCTTTTGTAATTTATTACAACTATTAAATATTGAACAATTTACCTCCAATACGTGAGTTCATACATCAATTGTCTATTTTCCAAAAATTCTTATTACATCCAGTTTTAATTTGCTTCCATCCAGAAATAAAGTTATAATACGTTTTCAAAAAAATCTTCTTCTTATAAATAAATAGTCCAAAAACCAAATTAACACTTCACTTTAATTTTTATTTAAATCACTTTAATTGTTCAATGTTATTTTCATTGTTAAACACTTTAAAAAAATTAAATTTGGATGACATTTATCATAACCTCATTTTTTTGAGGTCACACATAACCTCAAAATTTTAACAATCCAACATGGATTCTGGTTTATATGAAGATCAATAAGCAAGTAACCAGATTTTCGATCTGCTTTTATGCTTTTTTTGTAAAACAAATGACGAACGTCATTTCTCCACCAACAAAATTTGGTAAGTAACTAGAAACAATTGAACATCTAACCTAACAAGAACTACATAACCAAAATATGGTAGAAAATTTAAATTAAATGTTTAAACAAATTACATAATCAGAAAGAGGATAATTTTACCTACATCTTGGTATATTGCATGTCTAACAAAAAGCAAATTTAACTCTAGGATTAACAATACATGGTTTTATAAAATTACAGATAATATTTTCTCTTTATTATAGAAAGAAAGTAATATTATAATATAATATTACTTTCTCTTTTTAGGATAAAATTTATCCACATATTCTATCACACAATATTTACAACAATTTTGGCACCAAAACTTTAAATATTAACAAAATTTTACCATATTACCAGGTAAGGTTGAAACGATACAAATTATAAACTTCAACAGGCTAAACCTTCTCTATATAGAGCTGCCCACTTAAAAATTCTATTGCTAAGGGTGCTCTAGAACCTAATTAAGAATACTGCAGCAAAACATTTTGGCTGCAAATGCATAGATTAATGAAAATTATACATTCATCATGGATTTAGATGAATCGTTATACCAGCATGGGATTTGCTTGAAATTTAACAACAAAAACTGTGAGTATTGTGGTGATTGCTTGCATACACCTTTCCATCTATGCCTTTTATAATTTCCAGATGAAACTACACCTTACAATGGCTTCAATTATGAAAAACCAAGTCCAACGACCCAACGATATGCAAATCGTAACTTGTCAAAATAATTTTTCAATTTTAAGTGAAAAACCCTTCTAAGATCTACTTCTTATTATTATCAAGTAATGTAAAGTGTATCCTTTACCTATTAAATAACAAATTAATTTATTTTAAATAATATTTGGGCGGGTTCAATCTAAACCCCTACGTTTATAGGCAACCTAAACGACATACTCAATTATGAGTGCTGAAAATCACAGCAATATGTAACATCAGAATTTTAGTTCTATAAGTAAAATATACATATAGGATCTTCAAAACAATTATATTTTCATATGATGTTTTATTCATGCATAGCTATAACGAAATACAAAGGATACATTACAGTTATATATTAATTGTTATTACATTGTGTTCATTTATAAGAAGGGAATTATCAAAAAAAATAAATCGTTAACTAATATCTAGTTCATATGAAGCTTTGTTCCTTGTTAAAAAGTTTTCTTTATTTATTACATAAATGTTTTTTGCAACGGTACTAAAAGAAAATAATTAGAACTTAAATTTTTATGTTACGATTTCTATATGTATTTTGACGTTAAGCCAAATATTTTAAAATAGATGGTTAGAAATAATTTTGGTTTTTCAGGGAGACTTGTTCTTATGTAACTAAAATTTTATAATAACCTTTTACAGGTGAGAAAATCTTTCAAGACGGTTAATGAAATTTAATATGTAGTCTTTAAAAGTAAATTTTGGGCAATAAACGTGTCCCAGGGAGAATTATAGGCATAATTTAGACCATAGAGACTCTAGTCTCCCATGGAGAATAATTTAGATTAGAAAAAGTTGTAAAAGAAAGTAAACAAGAATAATTTATAAAAATATTCGATTTGATAATTACCAAGTGTAAAATAACATTATATTATTTTAAAATACTGTAAAATTGAAGAAAGATATTAAATATAACTATTTATCATAAAAAGTGTACAAGTTTTTCGTGGGGTTAAACTGCTATTAAAAAAAAGATTTGGATACCATATTTCTGATATAGTGTTTATTAGGGTGGGCGTTATTCTGCAAAAGTTAAAATTTTTTAGGTCACCCCGCCTAGAGCTTTTCAAAATGTCAAGAAATGAACAATGCAAAACTTCAGTCCATTTGGTCAATATTAACCCGTGCCACCGTGAGGTTTAAATGGGATTTAACATGGGTTTGGTGCACTGCTAAAAACTTTGTGGCATAACTTTTTATCTTTCTATGTTCTAGCGTGAAATTTTGTATACTTATGTTGTTGAAGTTGCTTAACACGAATCTGAAGCCAAAAATAATTTGGCAGTTTCGCGAAAATGCTAATTTTAGTGAAGTTGACCTCTTTTTTGACAGCTGTAAACTGTCAAAAGTTTTTCTGTCAGTTTGAATTTTATCATATTCGTGTTCAGCAGTTTCAACAACATAAGTATATAAATTTCCAAGTTAAATAGAAAGATAAAAAGTTAGTAGCTGTAGAAATGCACCAAACGCATGTTAAGCACGGGTTAATATTGACCAAATCGACTGAAAATTTACACAGCTCATTTTTTTGACATATTAAAGAGATCTAGGAGGGGATGCTAAAAAATCTTAACTTTTGCAAAATAACGGCCACCCTAGTGTTTATTTGTTTTTATTTCTGCTTGATACAATCTCGATAAAAAAGGGTGTTATTAGCTGGTTTCAAAGAGAGAAGGAGAGGAGATCTATCGAAGTAAAAAGGAGTGTTGAATAATAATATCTAATTAAATATTAAAACTTGATACAAAAGAATGAAAGCTTATTTCAATTTATGTACCTGTGTATCATTATTTATTCTTATAATTAGTAAATATCACGTCAACTGTAAAGTAAGTTGCACTACTACTACTTGCAAGATCCTTTATACTTCCATAAGGTAATTCGAATATAATAATAAAAAAGAAAAATAATTAATAAATATATTATTTTATTAGCAGTTCATTCACGTTATTTTATAAAGCTTGGAGACTATATATAGATACAGGCTAAAATATTATTATTGTTACTAAGTAAAAAAGACTACTGGTAATTTCATTCATTTAAAATTGAGACAAGGAATATATTTGAGTTATTTATAAAAGCGTTGGGTGTATCACAACAAATAAATATATTCAAATGTGCAATGTAACATTTCACTCATTCATCACAATACAAAAAATACAAGTTTTTAATTATGCTACAAGCAAATTTAATTTCAATAAAAAAACATTCTAAAAGATATAAATATTAAATATAATTTTTTCAGCGTTTAATTCTTATATGAGAAAAATATTCATAGAATTTTATATTTGATTGACCTGAGTCTAAACATAGCGAGAGCATTTTGCTATTCAGTTTGTTATTGCTTATAGTAATCTTCAACTCATGTTTCTTGTTAAAAAAGAATTCAAATAAAAAAGAATTAGCAAAAAGGGAATCTTACAGCCCCAAAAATTCAGATGAAGAGGAAAATTTAGTTGCCAGAGAAACAGACTGGCTTCTACCTAAAAATAGAAATAAAAAGCACAAAGCTACTAATTCACCAGAAAAAGAATACGAAAGCCCTAAAAAGCAAGTAGATAAAGTAACTAAAATAGTTAAACCACCGCCAATAATCTTAAGTAATGTAGAGGATTATAATGTAATCAGAGAAAAATTAAGCTCGGGTAACTTTGAGTATAAAACTAGCTTGATGAGTAACAAGCAAATTAAAGTTAATGTCAGCTCTGATAAAGAGTACAGAACCCCGACAAATTTAATAAACGAAACTAACATAGAATGGCATTCATATGAAAACAAAACCTCCAGACCCATTAAAGTAATGGTTAAGAACTTGCATCCCTCAACTGCTGAGGAAGAAATTGCCAAAGAACTACAAGAAAGAAACTTCAAGATCAATGAGGTAACACAAAAACTCAAGAGAACGACCTCCAACGGTAAGGTGAGCTACATTCGCTTGCCATTATATATGTTAGTATTTGATAACTCGGAAGACATCAGAAAAATCTATGATATACAACACATCAACAACATGAAAATCAAGATAGAAGCAGTAAGAAATAGCAAACTTATTTTACAATGTAAAAGATGTCAAAGATATGGACATACCAGTAAATTCTGTAGAAGAACTCCAAACTGTGTTAAATGCGCAGGAGAACACCTAACTTCAGCATGTACTAAAACTAGGGACACACCAGCCAAGTGCATTAATTGCTCTGAAGCTCACCCTGCTAGCTACAGGGGATGCACAATTGCAAAGGAGCTCCAGAAAAGGAAAGAAAATACGATTACGACAAAAAAAAGTATTCCTCAACCAAAATCAGCGATCCCCAATACAATCAGAACCGGGGTATCTTATGCCCAAGCCACACAACAGAAAGCAACGGGGTCAACACCTGTCCCATTAACATCCGAACCATCTATGATGCAGCTTATGCAGGATATGATGAAGACATTAGACCGAGTCAACGCTAGACTCGATAAACTACAGGCCAGAAGTACTGGTACTATACCCGAGACAAAATAAGTATATGGCTCTAAAAGACTTACGTATTGCTGCCTGGAATGCCAATGGCATTCTAAAGAAAAAACACGACCTTGAAGTCTTCCTAAACACTCAATATATAGATGTCTGCCTCATTTCAGAGACACACATGACAAACCAAACTTACCTTAAAATAAGAGATTATAAAACATATCACACTATCCACCCTGACAACCAAGCCAAAGGTGGGAGTGCTGTTGTTATAAGAGAAACGATCAACCACTTTGAAGAATGTCAACTGCAAAGAGAGGATATTCAACTAACAGTAATTGGAATCAAGTCAACGAAACAAAAAGTGAGAGTTCGTGCAGTTTACTGTCCACCAAGACATAATCTTAAAAAAGAAGACTACCTAACCCTCTTGAGGCACCTAGGGGAAAGATTTGTCGTAGGGGGGGATTTCAACTCTAAACACATAGACTGAGGATCTAGGTTAACCACAACCAAAGGGAAAGAATTAAGGAAAGCAGTCCAAGAAATTAATTGCAATTTTCACTCAACAGGAAAACCTACATACTGGCCTACTGACACCAATAAAATCCCCGATTTACTAGACTTCTTCATCACGAGAAAAGTATCTCCTAATTTCATTGAAGTTGAAGAAAACTTTTACCTAGATTCCGATCATTCAGCCGTCATATTAACACTAAGTGAAAAGATAATAAAAAAGACAGCTAAAGCCAGCCTTACTAACAAAACCACTGATTGGGAAAGTTCCAAGATCGACCTTCAGAAAAATATCTGCCTGAATATCAACCTTAGAACAGCTGAACAACTAGAGAAAGAAACCGAAAGATTCAACAGACTTATCCAAACAGCGGCATATAACAATACTAAAGAGATTGTACATATGACCAAAGGCGTAAACTATCCAGCCGAGATTAAAGAACTGGTTAAAGAAAAGCGAAGAGCCAGAAGAAGATGGCAGCAATCGAGAGATCCAGCAGACAAAATCATACTTAACAACAAAACACAAAAGCTTAAAGAAGAATCTATAAGCTTCTATCTGCAAGAATTATCAGCATATGAAGAAACCGATTACTCGCTCTGGAAGGCAATCAAGAAGATTAAAAGACCCGTAACGTCTATCCCCCCCTATTAGAAACAGCAATGGATCATGGACCAGAGAGAATAAGCAAAAAGCCGACTTATTTGCTGAATATCTGGCTGAGATATTCACTCCCAACCAAGGAGAGGTAAATCAAGATATGAATAACACCGACAATCCAAAATACCAAAATATCACACCAGTTACACCAAGAGAAGTATCTGAGGAGATAAAAACTAATTTGAACCCAAAGAACGCACCAGGATTTGACCTGATCACTGGAGAAATATTAAAGCACCTGCCTAGAAAGGGTATAGTAATGCTCACCTATCTATTCAACGCAGCCTTCAGATTGCAACATGTCCTTGCGTGCTGGAAAGTTGCGGAAGTGATCATGCTGCCAAAGCCAGGAAAACAACCTAACGATGTCAAATCCTATAGGCCGATCTCTTTACTGCCAGTAATTTCAAAACTTTTTGAGAAACTGCTCCTCAAGAGGCTGAGACCAATAATAGAAACTAATAACCTAATTCCAGATTATCAGTTCGGATTCAGGCAAAAGCATTCGACAATAGATCAGGTGCATAGAATAACAGATATCATCGAATGTGCTTTAGAAGAAAAGCAAGTCTGCACTGCAGTCTTCTTAGACGTAGCAAAAGCCTTCGACAAAGTATGGCACGAAGGTCTAATTTATAAATTAAACAAAATGTTACCAAAACAACATGCTGACATCTTAACATCATATATATCTGATAGATTGTTTAGAGTCAAACAAGAAGATGAGTACTCGGACTTAAAAGAAATAAAAGCGGGTGTACCCCAAGGCAGTGTCCTAGGACCCATTCTATATTTATTGTATACGAGCGATTTACCTGTGATGGAAGAAGCAGTCATTGCCACATTTGCTGATGATACTGCACTAATCGCAGTAGATAAAGACCAGGATAGCTCTATTAGAAAACTGCAAATTGCAAGCAACGCAGTAGTTGATTGGACAAGACAGTGGAAAATTAAGCTCAACGAGCTCAAATCTATTCAGGTAAATTACACCAACAAAAAACTAACAGAACGACAACTACTAGATATTAATGGAAAAATTGTACAGTACTCGATGAATGCCAAATATCTTGGCATGAATCTGGACGCTAAACTCAGGTGGAAGGAACATGTTAAGAAGAAAAGAGCGGAATTAGGATTAAAATATAGACAACACTATTGGTTGATTGGAAGAAACTCCAAACTCTCAATCTCCAACAAATTGCTGATTTACAATCAGATCTTGAAACCAATATGGCTCTATGGTATCCAGCTATGGGCAGCTGTGCCAGTGATTCTAACATCAAGTGTATTCAAACATTTCAGAATAAAGTATTAAGAAACATAGTGAATGCCTCCTGGTATGTTCGTAATACAGACATTCATACAGATCTTCAGATTCCAACCGTTAAGGAAGAAATAAAAAGGTTTGCTGGCAAGCATGAAGCTAGACTCCACCTCCACGTCAACTCAGAGGCTCTTCAACTGTTGGACTACCAACACCGTGTCCGAAGATTGAAGCGGAGAAAACCATCTGATATTGTGTAAAGTGTTAAAGCAGAGCATAGTGCGAGAGTGAGTGATGAGCAAATAGTCCAGAAAAACCTAGATAACATCAATGGATAGACTCTAGCTGATAATTTATTAGCTTAAGATTTATGAGATAAGAATTAATGGTTAGTCTGCCAAAGACTAGTTTTAAGTGCAAGCACAATGTTACTATTAAGAAAAAAAAATGTTTCTTGTTTATTATTGTAAATCTAAAAATTAAAAAAAACCAGCAAGTTAGCAAAAATTCAAATTCAAATCCAAATCCAAAATAAACAACTTTTCATTTTGTTCATGTACGATAAACTCTTGAAATAATTTATTTTTTGTTTCGTTTCGTCAAACCATACTTATAAACAAATCTACGAAGCAAAAAATGCTTTTACGTATCTTGCCGGAAGGTTTTCTCGTTATACTGTAAAAGAAACTGTCCTGATAGAATAAAGTAATTGATGGTTAATAGCAACAAATACGTAGAAGAGACAAAATCTAGTTTTAATATAATATTTCAGATAAAAAGAGATATGAAAAATATAGCTTCAAATTATTAATGCCTTTCCTCATCACATACTTATAAAGCGCAGCACGAAAAAAAATAGAAAGATAAACACAATCTTTTTTCTGCTCTCTTAAAAGTTCGTTTTATCAATTTTATTTATGCTACCGATCAACCTGGGCTGTTTTCCCAATACTCGGATAGAAAAACCGAGCCGTAAATAATGCATGATGCGACAGTTTCTCTTCGACACCCTTGATAGGTGGATATCAGGTAAAATAAGGTATCGCATTTATATTCCCGGCACGTGTTTGCAATTTTTATTACTCTTGTAGCATTTGCACAATTTCTGCATTACGATAAATATAAGAGAGGGAGAGTGAAAAATTCCCCATCTAAGCTAGCTTCTCAAGATTCATCTTGTAAACGCTAGAAATTTTTCCTACGTACATGTAATAAACCTTCTTAGAGATTGTGTGACTGAAATATCTAAGAATATCCAGCTCTCTTACACTAGACGTTTTATCTTACACTTTACGTTATGGTGATCTCATTAATTTAGTTGCTAATCACGATTTGATTAGGTGGTACGAGTTTCTTCTTAATCTACTTTAAATTAATTACTAGTCTTCTCAATTAGTAATATACGGTTTATACGCAATAGAAAATAACTACGTACGTATATTTTGCGTTTATTGCATTAATTTAAAATACAAACTTGTTACTTTTTTGTCAAAACTATTGCGGAAGAAGTAAAATCAGTGTCTAGTTATTATTCTTTTGATAAACAAATTTTCTTTTGTTCGAATAAAATGAAAACGAACTACATCTAAGAACTAATAATTCGTTTAGTAATTATTGAATCGAAGTCCCGAAAGCATAACTTACAATTACCTAACTAACGTAATATTTACATAATATCAACAATTTAGAATATATTGTACAGACAAATAAATTAACTTCAAAATTATCTTAATGCAAAAAGTGCATTATTCTAAGAGTAATTTATCCTTAAGAACTTATCATACTGCAATATACATTAGAATAAGTTCTTTCTATGGCCTACTGCCGCAAAAAAGCTCGTTCTGTATTAAACGTAAAAGCTAAAACGTAAACGTGTCAGAACATTCAAAAGTCAGAGGTTAAACATCTTGTCTTCATTGTAAAATCCAATTGTCGGAGTCAAAGATTCAAACCACTAGAGCGTTAAAATCAAAATATAAAGGATTAAAAAGTGTCAACACATCTTGAAATTTTATTTTAACATTTTCTGCAAAGAGGAAAATTTGTCAGTTGTCCTATAAATTTAATATTACCTGATGGTAATCACATTTTTAGAATTTATTATTTGCCGTTTATAACAAACATAAAGTTAAGCTGATTTTAAGATTTATGTATGATTTATGTTTTATTCTAAGAATTTACTTCAGTAGAGATAAAAATGTTACATGCGAGGCAAATCTCGTTTATTTATCATCACGAACCACCACATAAGCAGAATGTTTGAGAAATCTTAATAGATCTCTCTTTCTTCGTTCAATCCATGTTAAAAGGTATTTATTTTCTTTTACTGTAAAATTAAAATGTAGAGGAAAATCGAAAAGCAGTTGCTAAGAAGTCTGCCAGAGGCGGCGTTACGGTGCGGTTTTGCACTCCATTGAGGTTCTATTTTTTGAAAAAGGTTAAACTTTGGAGTTTGAAGGTTTTTTAAGTTTAAGCCAATTCTAATTAAGTAAGGATTACACTGAGATTTACCACACCGTTCGGATATACATATATGCACTGTGGTGTGTTTTGGGAAATTCTTAAATTCACTCTGCAGTGATTGTTTAAAATCTTTTTGAAGCTTAAAACAATTGCTAACAATTAAACGAATTCTTGCGTACTGCCCGAGGGTTATTAATCTAATTCAGTTGTGCTTTAAAGTATTTCTGAAGATTAAAAAGTGGTTGAATTTGAACAACTTCAAGTGATGGCCGAACTTTTCCAATCCGACTTAATGGTGGTTATTGAAGTATCAAACTGATTAAGTTCTAGTAGCTAAAAAGATTTTTTTTAATTTCTTTTTTGATTATTTTATTATTTTTATACTATTCCAGTGATTCAGTTAAGCCTATAAAATAATTTTGACCGGCAAGAATCAGGTTTCAGCCCTGTATGCGCCGCTGCATTCTGCATGCGCCACTGGATCATCTCTCTGCCTCTGATTTTAATTTCTGGCATTTTACTGTGATTGTCCGTACAATTAAGGCTACCTAATTCACCTCACGTTGTCACTGCTTCGAGCTTGGCCAAATAGCCGGTCGTACTGGGCAGTTTTTCAGTGAACTGGAATTTACACATTTTTCCTGTTTTAATACTCCTTTTGCTACTGCTGGCTTCGGCAAAGGTTACTGCAGCGTAGAGAGCGCTTGTTTGTTTACTCTGTGTTTGTTGTTGCTGATTTAATTGTTTAATGCTTTCGATGATTCGCTCTGTATCCTTACTCAAATATATTGTACCTTTTTTTTTATTTGCTCTTCTTTTCTTTCTTGATCTTTTATTTGCTTTAATTTAATTCCAATAACGTAGTGGATTAGTCTCGCAGTCGCGTTACCTCATTAGAACATTAGAGAATTCTCATGGAATTCCAGTAAAATTTCGCTTCGTCCTACACCGTGATTCCCATCTAGTTTACCCATAGGACTTGGTGTTTTCTATACTTGATAATATAACTACTTTTTGCTCAATTAAAAGATGCTCGAAAAAGCTTCATGGACGACATTATATAATGATTATCATTTAAGTAATCATCATTCTGTAATCATTTAAAGTAAAGCATTTGATGGAGGTATTGAAAAAGATGGTAAATTTGGCAACAACGCCGATATCAAGTTCAAAGTTATCATAGTACAAAACCACATTGTGCAAATTTTTGTAGCAGTCCAATTACTAGTTTGCGAGATAATGAATTAGTTTGATATTTTATATAACTACTCAGTGTGTATACAAAAAACATGGGATCTAAATCAAACGTGTTTATAAATCAGTTATTAGCTGATAAATTACATGGCATATATGCTTTAAAAGTGATCCTGTCGTTTTGGTTTGTACTTTTCCAGATATTGCAGTTGTAAATGATATGTACAAAAAGTGGTTGTCATCGATTGATAGTAGCGATAGTATCGATTGATTGTAATTATTACTTAAATAGACTTTCTTGATTTGTAAAATATAAAAAATAATTGTCTTACCAACAAACATACATTGGTGCATTTTCTTTTAGAAACTTACCTAGAACAAAAGAAACAATAATTAATTTTTTCTGCAAAAAGGTAACAACTTTACATATAAGTACCTACTACATATGAGTTTATTTCTTAACAGTAAAATCCAACATTGTGAACTCTTTAAACTCTATTTAGGACCTACATAGTAAAAATAAGCACCGTGAACAGTTTTTAGACCACTGGGTAAAGATTTTGTACTTAAAGTTTAGAGTAGAATAGCTATTTACACTCGAATGCGGTAAGTCGAACTTTACAGGGCGACAACTGGGCGAGTGCCTTATTAGTTGGAGCCCTGTAAAATGACTTGACGCATGAGATTTGTATAAGATTTTTTGGCCGACAAGTTTTATAGAAAATAAAAAAAAAATAATTCAAAACATGCACATAATAGTGTGCTCTTGGATGACATTTGTAGTTTCCAAACGTACAATAGATGGCGCTGCGGCGATTTATATTAATTAAATTTTAATTTTTTCTATTAAAGCCCGAAATATTTTTAATAATAACTTAGGTAACATGTATTTTATTACATAAACTTAATTATTACAAGAATAGTTGGTTTCTTAAATATCTCTAATTGCCCAGTGTTTTTTAGTATTTTTACCACATTCGCTTGTCATTTTACGACATCATGCGTAAATATGAAGCTACAGTTGACGTAAACAAAACTGAAACAAACGTTTTAAAATACAGGAGGCCAAAAACATATTTTTTTATATATAACAAAAATAATTCTTCACTACTGAAATCTATTTTCTTTCTATATTATTTATTAACTCTATATAGATTTAATATTCAATCTAATAGTATACTACTTTAAAAGTATAACAAATCCATTCTAGTTTAATTTTTTAAGAGAAGAAAAGCCGTTAAAAAGTGATCTAAATTAGTAAAAAGATGTTTGTTAGTGTTCATGTAACACTAGTTAGAGTAAATAAAACAAATTGGCACCAATATACACATGACAGTGTATTTGACGAGAGAAGAGTGTACAATAACGACACTAACAAAAAATGGCGACAATCAGTTGTCTGCTGTATTTGACTAGTTATAACTGTTGAAACTTTGCATTTTCAAAAACTACTAAAATTAGTAGGATCTTGGATATTTTACAAATTTTTAAATAACTTAATGTAGCTGTACAATCTAAAACGTAATGAACAACTAAGCAAAATCTAGAGATCAGAATTATGTTGATTAGAACAAAAACAGGTATCTGTACATAAATAATAGTACCCACATTAAGTTTAGATTTAATTTTTTTTAGGCTTAGGTAAAATTTTTAAATTCTCGCTGATTTTAGTAATTTTTCAAATTGCAAAGGTTTAACAGTTATAACTAGACACCAGTTAGTACAAATATGTTGGCGTTTTTTATTGCGTGTGAATGTGAAACTTTGCAGTTTGTTATCATAATTAACTTAAAACAATTTTACATTTTAAACATTTTATTAATACATATATTATTTTATAATTTTAATAATTAGTGTGGAGTTAACTCGTATTCAGTGTTTTATTTCCAAACAATAAACAGAGATATTAAAAAATTAGTTAAGTAGAAGCAATAATTATAATTATATCTAATTCGCCGAACAAAAGAGTAATTATATCATAATTTTAATAATTCCGAACTTTGGCGGAGTCCACGGAGTGCTGCATGAGAATCTCCTAATATAAATTTCGTGAAAGTTGGTAATGGAGCACGAGCAGTAGTTCACTCTATTAACAATTAACAACCATACCATGGCCCAAGAAAGACAATTTCGAACTAAAGATTCCGTGGTATCCGTTAAGCAAAATAGAAGTTGCCCAACTGTGCTCGAATAGATTTTTTCAATACGTTCTTATGTTTTAATTGTATATATGATATACTTTTTATGTATGTTTGCATTGCAATAAATAAATCATTTATTTTATTATTCGCCTTGATTTTGGAAAACTAAACTAATTCACTCTAAATCTTAATCTAAATAGAAATCTAATTATACAATAGTTTTATAACAATCCACTCTAAATAGGCAATATTTTTCCTACGTAGGGTAAAAGATTCAAAAGTCAAAAGTAAAATCTGACTCCGAAACGATTAGTAATTTGACCGTTTTAGTGTAAAAAGGTTACCATAAATGATTAAAAATATAATTGTTTTAGAGTGTAATAAATCTATACTAATTATATTGCATAAATTATATTTTAAAATATTAAACAAATAGAGATTAAATATCAAAGAGAAATCATTAGAGAATCGAATAATAGTTTAATTGTAAATAACATTTAATTCTCTCCCAGATTCTTTTAAGATATTTTGAATTTAATATAATAATAATAATTGCTACAACCCATAGCCTGGAAACCAGGCCCCAGAAGCTATAAGCTTGTGCGGGAGGGAGGGGGCTATTATTATTATTACGTAGGCCCTAAGTACGGCTGCAGCCGACTTACAGATGAAACAGCGCAAATCATTTGTATCACAGCTAAGGAAAACTGCAGAAAACCTTAACCAGATCTGCCGGCACCGGAAATCGACCGCGGGCCGCTTGGGTGAAAGTCCAGCACTCTAGACATTACACTACCAAGGCTGTCATATATTTAAACATAGCTTATCAAGCAAATCTGACACGTTAAAAAAAAATTAAATTTACTAAATTGCTGTTCATCTTCAAACATATAAATCAAAAAAGTAATATATTGGCGGAATTTTTATGTCAGTAACATCTAGGGTCAAGGTAAAAAATGAAATAACAACACTTATGAGTGTTTCTGAGATACCTGATGATTAATCTGCAAAGCACACCAATTAGTGTACACCAAACTTTTGTACTATCAAAAGTAACAAATGCCTACTTCTTTTTCTGACATACAAAGTACCTTATTAATGTATAATATATTTTTAGCAGCGTGGTACACATTTAGTACATATTCTCATTATATAGGGTGCCCATTATGTATGGAATATAGTATATATCTCGGTAAATATCGACTTTATAAAAAAATTTGTTATATAAAAGTTGTTTAACATTTTATTTTCCATGATAAGATAGCATTCAATTGTTTTTATTTCAGAAAACAAATGAGTAATGAATAACACTTTAATTTTTTTAAATAGCCATGTACACTTTTATTAGGCTCATTTTATAGAGACTTTTTTTTCTCTTTTCGATGACATAAAATCTTAGTACCCTTAGTAAACTGTGTTCATTTTTGTGACTTGGACTCCGTCTTTCGCGTTTTAAAAATAAAATATTGTTTTAAAAAACGCCTTTCCACGTCAAGAAAAGTTAATTAGCATTACTAACAGTAATTGTTTTTATTCGATGAATATAATACATTTAATTCCACCGTGTTCTGCATTTAACGCCATTAACTTGAAGGAATGTGGCATTTAAAAGGAAAACAGCATACTATTAAATTAAAAACAACCTGACATTCATATAAAAAGCACTACTTTTAAAAGTAAATATTTTAAAAGCAGCCGATTTTTTAAATTAATTACAATCTACCATTCAAATAACGTTTATTTTACTTTTGAATTAACAATAATAGTTATTTATGGTACTGTGAGTTAAGTAAGATATTATCCAACGAATGAAAAATTGGCCCACGAGTTGGTAATTTTTTCCGAGTGGATAATATCATTAACTCACGTGTGCCGTACAACATTTTATCCAACACCTAATTATATTTTATAAAAAAAAATATTGAAGATTTTATACATTACAAAAATATTATTTCATAATGGTACATGTAATAGTAGGTGGCTGTGAAAGTAAAAAAAGTAGTAGCTAGTTTGACGTTTCTTGGTTTTACGAATTAAAAATGATTTGTGTTTGACGTTTCCTCTTTTAGGTTATAAGAGTGCATGAACAACTGATATTTGTAATAAAGTCGTGCTAATCTATCTTATTACACTGTTGTTGGTTCTACTTTATTGTAAATAATAGTATATTATAATACAAGTGTATAAGCAAGCCTTTAAAGCACGCACGACGGGTTTAAAAGCACGAGGCGAAGCCGAGTGCCTTTTAACGGAGCAATTGTTGTCGGATGTTAATTTCATTTCTAGTTTTTTAAATAAACAATCCTTCAGGAGTTGAGAATAGATAAGGCATTTTTCCTTCACAGGTACTGTAGATAAAGTTAATTACAAACAATTACCGTTATTATCAATTAAAAATAGGATTCGCAAATGGTTAATTTGATGTGTAGTTTTTGAGTAGGATTTTGCTAAATAGAAAAGTATTCCAAAAAAGCCTCGTGTTCGATATTGCTCTTAGTTTTTCTAAATACTTCTATTTTACAATTCTCTTGTAATTTTTTTTATATTTTATCATTATTTTAGTATCAAGAAACAAAAGGATTCTGTGCTGATATTACCGAAGGAAAATTTGGTTTCCCTGTAGTCTATGTCATAAATAACTTTCCAGAAGAAGGCAAGATAGTCTTGGGTAGGTAAATACTTTAAATAATATGAACAAGATTTGCTGGTAATTTTATGTTCTTTTGCTTGTTATAGATATTTTAAAGGAACGTACCCACGATATCGATCGCTTGGAATACTGTAGATCCGTAATTCAAAAGTGTGGTAGTTTCGAATATACGAAGCAAGTTTTCAGCAAATATAAAAAAATGATCACTATAGAAAGCGAAAAGTTGGGACCCAACCCTGTGTTTAAAGAAGAATTTATGGATTATTATTTTGATGGAAGGGCTCTGGTCGCTTAATACAGATCTATTGTAGTATAATAATATATATTATGTAATTAGGAGATCAAGCGATACTTTAAATTCTAGAAGATGTATTATAACGCTGAGGCGCCAGCCGAGGCGTTATAACATCTTCGAGGATTTAAAGAAGCTTGATCTCCGTATTGCATAAGTTCAACAACATCAAATGATTTTTACGTTGCCAACAACAACGGAGATCAAGAACGTCTTGAACTCCGGTGTCAGTGACAACGGAGATCAAGTTATACTTTATTTTACTAATTGTAGTATATAAACAATTGTTTGAAATACGACATGAAATAAAATATATTTTTAAATTTGATTGTAGAATAGTGAAAAGCAGAAAGTATACCCAAGTAGCACAAAATATTGGCAAATGATTGGGGCAATATTGAACCTATATTGCATAATTGGGGCAATATTAGTAAGATTTAACCAATATTGGTTTTTGAGAATATGTTTTAACAATATTGTAATAATATTGGCGGAATATCTAAATGCAATATTGCGCTTTACTATAAAAAACCAATATTGCAGGATCATTTAAATGCAATATCCCATAAATGTTCACAATAAATATTCTAACAATATTGTTTTATAGGATTTATTTTTAAATTATTGAACCAATATTGGCACATTACTGGCAGAATAACTGTAGTAGTTTTCTTTTAAATATCGTATAGCAATATTAAACGATTATTTAAATACAACATCGCATACATATTTATAGTAAATACTCTAACAATATTGTTTTATAATATCTATTTATCTATTTATATTTATAACATTTTTTCAAATTTATTTGTCTAGTTTCCTCAGTAAACGATTTAAACTATATCGAGGACAATAACCCCAAACACAAAGCCGAAAAAATCAAAGCCTGGTTAGTTCGTAAATGTCCAAAAGTTATTGAAACTCATTTCAATAACTAACTCAAAATTCAAAGTCCGGACTTGAATGTTATTGAAAATCTATGTCAATTGAAAATTGCAATAATGATTATAAGGAATCATGAAATTTTAAACAAAGAACAACTAAAACGATCGCTTAGAAAAGAGAGGTCAAAAATTTTAAAAAAATTTTAGAGTTAGTTTTAGTTATTTTTTCTTTTTACTGCTTTACTAGGTAGAAAATTTTGTATGAGTGTTAAAAGATACATATTTGTAGTTAACTAAAAAGGACAATTCGTTCCGCTACCTACCTACCCCTAATCGTTGCATTTCTAAGCAGTCCGTTCCGGGTGGATGTTCACAGGTCAAGCCACGAGAATTCACAGTATGTTTTAGGATGCAACGCAACAAGTTCAAAATAAATGATTGTCTGTGTGTACGACTTCATTATTTTGTTTAATAAATAAATTCGTTAAAGTGTTAACATGTGTGTGATGATAATTCATGTGATTTAATTCAATTTATTCATTTTCTGTGATGATTGAACACCGGCTGCTGCGAACATTGGTCAGTGTTGAACCAGGAGGCCAGGACCAATGCCGTTATTTTGTGTAACACCATTATTGGATGCATGTATTGTAGGTAAGTTTACGTACAGTCATAAAAAGGGGTAGTTATGTATCGGTCAATACCCTACTTATTGAGACGTTTCTGATGTTGTTTATCTTTTATTACAGGAACGGACCAGTCAACCGGTTTTGGTGTGATAAGCCATCCTTACTTTTATTAGATGTTTCTTCTTATTATAAGTTCTAGATTATTGTAAGATTCATGTTCTTTCAGGTTAGCTATTTTATTTTGTTTATAATTTCATTTAAATATTTCCGTCGTTTCTTTTATTATCTATGTATTTTTAAAATTAACATTTGATTCTTTCGAATAAACTTTTGCATTTATGTATGTAGTTTTCAAATTTATTTTTTTATGTTTTAATAATAAATATGATGCAATTAACTCCTGGTTTTTTATTTATTTTACCTTTATTTCTCTTGTTTTCTAATACAGTGACAACATTCTAAAGCAATATTTACAATCAGCATTTCACCAACATAGCATGCTATTATTGAGCAATGTCTAAAGACCATATTGGACCAATAGAGTAGAATATTATTGAGCAGTAAAGCAGAATGTTCACATTTCTAAATTGGGTCAATATTTGTTAGGAACATTGTACCCTTATTGCCGCAATTTCTAGCCAATATTGCACCAATATTTTGTGCTACTTGGGTATATAAAATAAAAAATAGCAGGTTGTGTTTTTATATTTATTCATTAGTGTATGTACACCAAAAACCAGTGTAAATAATAACCCCGTTAGTTTAGGAAATAGTTATTTGTTTCATTAGTACAAAAAATGCATGTTTTTGGGACGAATAAGAAAGTTGCCGGACGACGCGTTAGTGGAGTCTGGCAGCCTTATGAGTTCCAAAAACGAATTTTTTGTACGAATTAAACATACTATTTTTTCCCCAACTGCTTGTTTTTAACTAGCAAACTCTGTGAGAGTATTGTTTAGAATAAACAACATGACGTTAAAGTACTTTTTATTTACTGCCATTGTAATATGTGTAAAAAGTGACAATTTGAATATTAAGAATTAATATCATTAAGAAATACTCACAAATGTATAATATCACTCCCATTTCGTCGAAAATTCGAAGAAATTTCGACAGGCGTTGTCTAAGATATATGTTTACCGTTAAATAATAATTAGAGGTTAGGATTGGTTTTTGTTTTTGCGACGTCGTTCCAACGTTCCGAGCAGCAACTAAAATTTTAGGTAATAGAAATGTCGAATTTGTTTTTTTTATGTCTTTAATTAATTTAATATTTTAATATTGTCATAGAAAAGATAAATGATTATTATTTAAGTAAAGATTTCTACTTATTACTTCGCATTATTGCTATAAAAGAAAATCTTATAAAACACCGCGGAAAATAGTTCATACATAACCTCAGACTACTTTTTGTATTGTACAAAAAGTGATTACTTTTTGTACAATTGCTATGGTAACGAGTAACAACAGTTCCTAAATGGTCTACTTTTTATACAAAATAATTTGATGTTATAGTGTCATATTCGTGCGGTTGGAGAAAAAGAACTTTATTTTTCATTTAAGCGAGTACTCGCCACTAATATTATTGTCAGTCTGGCGTTTGAATTTAGTAACCGAATAAACAATTTTCACTACTTTTGGTAATATTTGGTTATATGAAGAGTATATAAAAGTATTGAAAGTATATAGTTTATTAAGAGTTTTATAAATTTACTGTAAGCTCTAGATATATAATGAAGTCTTATAAATGTACCCATCAACATTTTATAAAACCTATAGTAACCGTTACCATAGTAGATGTATGTTAACAATTTTTGTATAAAGTTTGCCACTACCTCGTTTTAACATTAAGATTATAATATACTAGTATAAAGCAGTGCGACTTTCCTTCTCACACTTTTGCAGAAGGCAAATTGCTGGGGTTTGGAGTTACACCCCGGTTTTATCGTTTGTACAAATTTTAAATGACATTATCAAAAGATCTGACAAAAGATGAAAGAAAAGAAAGTAATTTTTTATGTATAACTGGTTGTCTTACTAAGGATATATAACATCACTTAAGCTATAATTATTTCGGTTATTACAATATTTTTAAGATACTACTGGAGTTCGTCAAGTTTTATAACAACATTTTCAGTACCTAACGGTATATCACTTAAGGGTATATAGTGAACTAACAGCGCTATAATAACACATAATAACACAGGCCACATTTTTATCAGATTATTGTGGATGATATTACAATGTCCGGTGTTTATAAAAGGATATATTTATTGCTTTTCGCCATTATGGTATATTCCCAAAGTGAAGGGGATACTTTACATACGCATTATTTAAAATTTCATATTTAAGTTATTATAACAAATTTGAGCTCAAAATTAGCATTCATTTAACACGGTCTTATAGGGTTTAACACTTTTTTTTCTATTTTGCGTCTATAATAAAGCTGTTAAAGCACCCAAAACAGTGCGTTAATAGCTCATTTGAGTGCTTTAATAGCCCATCTTTTTCAAAGTTGGTAGCATTGAAAAATAATTGAAAAAAAACAGAAAATTGACAAAAACTTTCTTCACTCAATTTTCTGTGTCAATCAATGAATTTTCAAATGCCACATCAGTGTTCTCAACTACCACAAAAATCCCTAAATTTTGAAATTGCGATTTCTTTATTTAAAAAGGGAATAAAAGACGCAAAATAGAAAAAATAACATAAAAAACTCGTTTCATAAGTCATTATTGCACTCATTTGTCAAATTTGGACTCGTGCAATAAATCGTACCTTATGAAACTCGTTCTTTAATATAATATTATCGAACTTTTAACAACTATGCATGATAATGTTATTATAGTTAGTAGTGTGTATATTATTGAAATTGTTGGAAAGTTTTTAATTGTAAATTATGTCAAACAGAATGAGTGTAGCTTTAAAAGTAAAAATCAAAATGTTAACTGATTTATCTTGGTCAAACTACAAAAAAAATTATAAAAGAAGTCGGAATTAGTCAGTGTGCAATGCAGTGCCGGTCTTAGCCCTTTCGGCACCCTCGGGCAAAGTCCTTCAGACCGCCCTTATTAACTTTAAAAAGTTACTGTTATTGAATGATTTTAATGATTTTATCGATTTCGGCGCCCCAAACAGCCTAGCGCCCTCGGGCGCCGCCCGACCTCGCACCCCCAAAGGCCGGCACTGGTGCAATGAATTTTTTTTTAAATTGTAGCAATTCTGGAAGCTTTGAAAAAAGGATTCGGGCGGAGAAGAAGAAGAAGTAGTAAACACGAAGATGAATAAAAAGAGGTTAAGTACAAAAGAGCGGATAATTACTTCCAAGAAAATTGCAAAACAACTTGAACAAACAACCACTTTTTTGTAATAATTTAAAATTTGTAATGTAATAGAATAATAATAAATTTCGTTTGTTAATCAACAGCGAAGGTTTTAGAAAAAAGATACTTTTTTTAATGTCTCTATTTAACAATAATCGTCATGTAAAAAATGAATTAATGGACAATGTGTACTCCGGTGTCATAAAGCATCCGTTGTCACTGAATCATCTAACGATCAACGTTAGGATAAAGTTGAGTAGAAGCAATTAGCTGCTGTTTTAAATCTTAAATCGTTTCTAATATCTCTCTCCCGTACATGCGTTCAATAATGTGAAAACTAAAATTTTGACGCACCGTAAGTTTATATTAAAGATTTAGACATTTAGCAGGTTTAATAAATATTTGATTGTTACAAAGAAAGGAAAAAAATTAGCAGTAAAAAATAGCAGTAAATTAGCAGAAAAATTTCCTTTAGGGTCGTTTTACATACTGAAATTAGTAATAGTTTTAATTTTATACGCGTTAACTTCTAAAGTTTTTAAGTCTTTCAATGCTGATGTGATGTATGATGTACACATCGCACCTTAATGGCTAAACCGAAGTTTCAGACTTATGGCGTTTGATGTTTCATACCTTTAAGAGAATTACAATCACCCTTAGGCTTTGCAGCTAAACATTTCCAATATAAGTTAACAGCTTTGTATTTCGTATATAAGATTAAAGTCTGGTTTTGAAATTAGTTTCAGAAATCCCGAGTTTCCAGTTACACTTAATCTAGAACCTTACAAAGCTTCAAAGTTTGAACTATTTTTATACAACTATTCTAACAGTTTCAAACTAAAATGTTATAATTTTATAGTCTACTTTAAGGCTTCAAATATTGAAAGTATCGTATTTCAGAAATTCAATGTATTTAGCTTTCAAAGTGTCCACAGGTTTAGTTTCTAAGAGACTACAAGTTTTATAAACTCAGAAACGACTTAAGGTTTCTTTACACGACTTTATAATTCAGGAATTAATAGTCTCGCAGTTTCACCGTTTAAAAATGCTTTAATGTTTTGAGGCTTTCAAATTTTACCGCAAAATTCTCAACTGTATGATTTGAAAATTTCAAGATTTCAGTCTCGTTTTAACATTTCCAACATTAAAAACTGTGAGGCTGTCCTGCAGTGTAGCTAAACGTAGCCGAAAACTGACACAGTTTCTGAGACTTGCTTTATGAATTAAATTCCAGGAAACAGAGATAGACTTCTTATAAAAATATAGATATATTTCAATTAAAATGTGGTTCATATAGTTAAAATAAATTGATTAGGTGAACATTTCTATGATGCGCTTTGTCAACGGGCAAATCAGTCAGGATTGCGGTTTAATTTCGTTTTAAATTCTAAATATAGAAAAATATTAAAAAGTAACCTACCAGCTGCGAACGTCAGCTGGCAGCGGCTTTAGCTTATAATCATCCCGCTTTGACTAACTAAGATACAAAGAAACATGAGCACACGCCTACCACATTTATTTTAAAATTAGGTTGTAAGTGATTGTTCTTTATAAAAAGGTCTAAATGTAATTTTTTTCAACATTTTCGGGATGTGAAAATACTTTAAACTAATGAACAGAACGATAAAAACAAATTTACTTGCTTACTTTATTTACTTGTGGAGATTTTACTAACAATTTTTCAACAGTTAATCAATACTCAGAATAAACAATAATAGAAATAAAATACATAGGATGCAAGAGAAACAAAAAGAGATTTATTCAGTGATATAATAATAAACAGAAAAAAAGGTGAATATCAAAAACTAGCCAATAAAAATTCAATAAAAATATCAAGTTAAAATTATAATAGATCATACAATAGCAAAAATCCGATAACGATTATTTCATAAATAATCCATTTAACAACAAATCAATATAAATAAGAATTATTCAGTTATTATAATTCTAAAATTAATCTTCATTCAGGTCAGGTCATTCAGTCAATAAAATTGGAATGAAATAAATTAATATTTTATAACAATTAAACAGTTCTTAAATTACTAAAATCAAACAGCAGCAATCAACCAAATCTATGATAAAACTAAACCGAAAATTATATTACTTAGTTACACGTACGATTTCTCCGAAAAAGATAGTTTTAAATTACATCTTGCAACTGTGTAAACGTGATAAATATAACCGAATCACAAATACGATACTGGTATATGTTTCATATATAACCTAAAAGTTAAGAAAAGAATTTTTATAAAAATTAACAGATTAGCAATAATTTGTGTGTACCTATAGAAGGCTCTAGTGTAGTCTGTCTTCTTGGTGTATGTATTTTGGACTCGATAAAAACACTTGATTTTTTAGATGCTGCTCCAATGGTTTTTTTGACTGGTTAGATGAACAAAAGCCGACGTCGCAAGGAATTTATACAAGAGAATTCTGGAACTAATTAACAGATTATCGGTATAAACTAAAGCATAGCAAGATATATGGTTTCGGCTTCAAAATAGAGGTCCGGAAAGATAAAAATTGCCTCTTGTATTTGGGTAAGGTCTTCTTACAATACAAGGCATGGATAGAAATAAACCTTATAAGAGGATAGATTTTATGCTGGAGGTTAGGGTTTAGTAATTTGACAATTTTTAGGCTGCTGCAGATCAGGTTTGACTAAGAAGAGGTGTTTTTATGGTATTCGATGTTAGGTTTATTAATTTAACAACTTTAGGATGTTGGAGGTTCGTTTTGATTAACAACAGCATTTTTAGGTTGTTGAAAGTTAGTTTTTTCAATATTTCGCGTATTAAGGTGAGATTATGTAATTTTTAAATTTCTTGGGTTATTTTACTTCAAAACTTCGCATTTGTACGTCAATATTATAGTTCTTCAGTTAGTTGATATCATTTTATTTTTTGTATTATTTTACGTCAATATAAAAAAAAGTCAAAGTCTTTATAAATATTAGTTTACATTTTACGTTTTTTAGGACAGTTTACCTCATTTTAAGTTTATTAAGCTACTAGTTTCGGACAATGCCCCTCGTTTTTAGGTAGTTTATTTAATTTTATTTTTTTTTGATTAGTTTACGTCAATGTTTTTATATGTTACGTTAGGTTATTTTAAGTTTTTCTAGGGTATAGCGTTTTCGATTTATGTATACTGACTAAAACTGCTGTCGTGCAAGTGTTCTATTTAGAAACAGCTGATGCAGAAAATGTGCACTTGTGTAATAGCGTTTTCAATTTATAACTTTTAATATTGCCCTGGCACCGAGCAAGTTCTGAAATAGTGCAAGTTCGCACGAACACCGAGCATACAAAAACGAACTATAAATAGAACGCGCGCGCGTCAATAAACAAAACAACCTAACCTCAACTCTATGAAACAACACGTGCTTTGAGCTGTTTTTATTGTACAATCAATATTTGATACATTGTATTTGTTCTATTGCATTATCTATATCTTTAAAACACAAGGCTTATTTTTGTTCCAGTTCGTTTGAGAGTTCCACCGGGTCGATCTAAGCTATTCTTTTTTGATATAATTAAAGCTTTCGTTGTGTGGATTAGTCAACACTACTTAATTTTTATATATTTTTAATGTTTATATTTTTAATTTGAAAAACTCTAAAATGCTTAATTTGAGACGGACAAATCGGACATTACTTGGGACGCCCTCTCACTTTCTACGGCGGTGAGTTTCGTAAGTAATCCCGCTTATAAATATAAAAAGGTGATGATGCAGCATTGCAGCGGTACATTTCCATCTTTAATAAGCGGTTAACACGCGGTTAATGTTTAAAAAATTGCTAGGTTGCGTAGATAAAACCCGCATAGTTGAAAATTATAGACAATAGACGAATTATACAAACAGAAGCTATTGGAAATTGCTTATTCAGAGCACTTTCATATTGTATAAAACGCAGGAAATTTGCCAACATTATGTCTATGTCATGTTTTTGAAATATGTACTAATAGACGCTTTCAAGAATGTTTTAAACAAGATCGATTTTTAATTTTATTCTTATCATTTCGTAAGGTAGAATTTCCGTATGAATGTATGTAAAATAAACCGGCGGGGAGGGGTAAGCCAGAGAGGAGTATAAAGTCGGTAGAGAAGAGGGTAAGCTGGGAGAGAGGAGTGCTAGGCTTAAAATTCTCAACTGATTATGTTTGGTTGCGTTTATTTAAATAATCACTCACGAAAATCCGAAGGATTGTAATCACACATCGAATGTTGTGTATAGGGAAATCCTTCAATGCTTTTGACCGTCATGCCTTGACGAGGTTTCCCTAGTATTTAGTTACTTCTTAATCATTTTTTTTAAATACGCCTGAAACGATGCCAAAAACTTCTAAACAAATGAAGATAACCTAAAATCAGCTGACGCACTAACAACAGTGCACGGTCGAAGAAGAGCTCGTGGTAAAAAACTTACACGAGTGTATATATTTCGTGCATCAGCTGTCGCTAAACCGAACACTCGGCACCGAGTTAGTGTGAGGCAGTTTTAGTCAGTTTAGTACAGTATTAATGCATATAAATCAAAAAAGTTATAACCTTGTAGCACAAGGATGATGATTTTGTGCTGACTAGTGCATCGGGTGATTTTAGGTTATGTTCGTTTGTTTTGAAGGACCCCGTGAGTAGCGTAAATTACAATAATGCATTATTGTTATTATTGCCGTTAAAATTATTCTCTTCATTTCATCGGGTGATGAAGATGAATTAATATGTATTTTAGAAATGCAACCCAAAGAGCTCCTAAAAGAACTCGGCAGCAGAGTGATCAGGAAATAAACTAGTTTTACTATCAGTATAAATTTAATTATTTTTATATATATTTTCTAAATTTCTATTAATTTATTTTTTGTACGCTCTCTAATTTGTTGATACGTTTTTGTTTGGCCTTTACAAAAACATTTTTATATATGAAGTTTTAACGTTTTGTCCCTGTGGGTCTGGAAGTCTGAAGACTTTTTTAAAAAATTTTATTATATTATATAAAAAGTTGAACATTATTTTGTTGTATAGTTTATTATTGTGTATTTTTATATAATATAATAACATTATTTTGAAAAAGCCTTCACTGAGGGACGATACGTTAAAAAATCATGTATAAATATTTTAGTGAAGGTTTATTTTAAAATGAAAATAAACAAAAATATATTAACAATGTATTTATTTATTATTATAGTAATTTAGTCCCGAAAACATTTTCGCGAAATGCTAATGTGCGCATTTGTATCTACATAATCTGCCTTGGAGCGTGTCATTTGACCTAGCACTGTTTCAGAACGTACTCCGTGTCAGTGTAATATTGGTGCGTATAAATCGAGAACTCTATAAGTTAAAGGCCCTCTTAAGTGATGAAACAACTAATTAAAATATGATATAGTTAGTCTTTGTGAGTACATTAGTGAAAACCGCACCTTTTTATCATGTAAAATAAGGGAGATATAAACATTTAAAAATCTTGATGACGTCATTTCTACTAATGCAACCGGGGCACTGTAAGAGGGCACCTAACAGTGCATCTCAAAATGGTTTATTTATAAGTTTGGTTTGCCGAATAAAATAAATACGTATCATTAGTTCAGTGGTCAGTGTATTACATTAAAAAATATTTTTGGTTATATTGTAATGTTAAATATATATAAAATGCACCTTAACCAATCAAAACATATTGCTCACACTTGGTTGCGCTATAAGCTTTTCAATGTCTATTTTCAAAAATAATTATAAAGCAACTGTATAAGTATTATACCATTTTAGAAAGTTTAAACTCTCAGCTTTTTCACCATATAATAAGATATGTTGTTACATTTTATTTGAACTAAATAATATAAAGTTTATGGGTACATGCATTTTTCCCATGGCCTAAATATTTTAAAGCAGCGCCACCCTTTGGATTTTGAGACCCCGGGCACAAATATCGAGAGGGGCCGCAGTAAATAAAAAAGTGTTGATTAAAATAAGGTAGCTAGTTGCAGGGCCCCACTAGCTCCCGGGGCCCCGGGCATATGCCCAGCTGATCGACCTTAGGAGCACTTCTGAGTTAAAGTCTTAACTATTTCCGCTGTTTGCCGAAGTTAAGATTGTACCTTTTTCTAATAGCAAATTTATTAAAATATAAGATACAACAGAAAAATCTTGCAGACCTCTTGCGTTTTTGTTGATAGACGTCGAATTGTAACGAAATACTCGTTTGTAGATATCAGACCCCTTTATTAGCAATCTAAGGACTCTAATAAATCAGTCAAAGAACTTTTAGAAGAAGCGTAGCAGCTACTAGAAGTTCCTATTATTGAATGGAAATATTAATTTTACTGTTTTAAATTAGAAAAATATTATTTTGTTAATGTTAATTTAAGCGGATAATGCCGAATTTTTTAATACAGAATTAAAATTATTTTTATGCATAATAAAAAATATATATCAAACACATATGATTTCAATTGAAAACCCTTATATTCAAGATTACTTATGCAAAATTCCAGGTTTATATCACAAAATCTCTAATGCGTTGCCGGCCGCCCCGGTTGTATTAGTAGAAATGACGTCAGCACTCCACAGGTTTCACTCCAAGTATTTTAAACAAACCGTTTTGGCAGATTAATTTCTTTTATTCTTGACTATTAAAATACCAAATAACCCAAATAGATTCCAATGACTTCAGAGGGCCTTTAATGTCAGTTTGGGGTTGCTTCGTAGGCGTCGACTTTTCAAGATTTTAATAGGGGCTGGCCAGTTTAGAGTTTTAGCAACCGTACTAAACACGGTCTACACTTTTAAGTATCTCCAAAGAAATTATTAATTAAACTTATACATACAATAACAATACAACGTAAAAATCAAAAAACTCAAAGCAAATTTAGAGATTAACCTGCGCTTTTAAACAATCGTTTGTAAGATCTCCCCAAGCAAATGAAATGATGATTTCTGTTTATCATTTTGTTTATTAGTTTAAACGGAATTCATATCATGAAAATGAAAAAAACAATTAGTCCCTTTTTTAAAGAAAATCATTTAAATTAGTGCAACTTAAAATAAGTGTGGTACGCTCAAAGCCGACATAATTTCACAGTTCAGTTAATCGGAGCGGGGTGATAATAACCCCCAAGTCGCTGTCGACTAAGGTTCGATTCCAGTTGGCAGATAAATTCTCCTTTTTATATATTTTTACAAGATGTAAGATTTAAAATAAAAATTTTTCTATTCGATAATATTCATTTTGTATATAATTTTAATAAATTGTAATTCTGATTCACAATATTACACACGACTAAAAAACAGGTTAAGTAGAACTGGTGATCTTTTTGAATTGACTACCTAAATAGGTACTTGTGTGTGTTGTAGTTTTGGCATCAGGAAACATAGTCCTCAGCCACAAAAATAAATAGGTACTTAATTAACGAAAATTATTAAATTTGTGATATCTTCTTTCAAATAGCTTTTTAGTCTACGTAACGCAGAAAAGAATTTTTCAGCTCTACATGTGGATATACTATGTAACTATAAGTATGGTCATCAAAAATATAATGAACTCGAAATATTTTTTTGTCTTTTTGCAAAGAAAATACAACAAAATATTTCAGTTGGATAAGTGCGTAAACCACTCTTTAGATTTTCAATTTAGAACTTTTATTACCTAGAATAGTGTTAATCATCGTCGTGTCAATGAGGGCTCAGCCCCCACTACATTAGTATAATAAGGGCTACAGCCTTCGAGCCATCACATAGTCGGCGCATATGGGTTGCTTACCTCCTTGAGCTCCATGTCAAGGAAATGTTATTAGCATTTAATAAGGATTTTATAGAAAACATCATTCATTACTGGCCGTCTTCACCCTCAAAAATTGATTTTGCGTAGTTTTGTCCTCAGGCTAGCGCTAAGGGAAGTCGAAGCTAACTCAAGGAAAACTAACTAACTAACAAAACTACTTGAAAAATATCTTGCTTCATATCGATTAATTGGTGCACATCCATGGATGTTCGGGTATTTCCGGAAATTCCATCGGTCAAATTTAAAATCTTCCCATTGAATAAGCATTCAAGTATGCTATATGCATTGGTACTTTTTTGAGCTATGACGTATTCGCTTATTTCTATCTTTGTAAATTAGCTATTATTATTTTATTATATTTAATTATATAATACTTTCATTATAAATATGTACATTTTAATTCTATTTCAGACTGTTTCAGATATTTTAGATTTAATACAATTAAATGCAGCCTATTATGGACTTACTAAGTTTCTTCAATTTCTTGCAATAATTCTTCTTTTGGCAAGGTGCGGGAAGTTAGCCGCACATTATTTGAAACTAGGGCACATAATATACCAAATTTTAGCGCCTACTTAGCGCCATTTACGCCGCTGAAATTAGAATTTGCGCCGCTCTCTGGAACTCAGATATTACAATGCGGCCAAGTTCACGTGAACTTGGCCCATACAATTTTATTTTTCAAATTTAAAAAAAAAATTCATCACCATCATCTTGCTCTGAATTTGAGAACCACCAATGCCGTTAGAGTTTTTAAGAAATGTTGCATTTTTAGAAAGAAAATTTTTTTTTAATTTTACTACCGTGAAGTTGGCTGCACTTTTCTTCCGAAACCTTCTATTCCTAATATCAATATTTAGCGCTGAATTTGCACCAATTAGCGCCCACAAATAGAGAAATGCTCTTCTTAAGGTTAAAATGTTAAAACCTTTAAAATAGTATGTAATTATATATAATCTTTAACCTCATATACCTTTCGGTGTCGAGGCGTCAGACACACCGAACCGCAGAGTGGATATGTGCAGTATGTAAAATGAGTGTTTTTAAGCGCTTAATTAGCCCCGCTTAATTAAGCATCACACCAATTTTCCAAAATAAACTGTATTTTCTTCTTAATGTATATATGAGGTTTCATCTAGACTGGGCAAGGAAACCAGCGTCAATAACGATCATGGTACCTGCTTTGAGGAATAACAATAAGAAATCGACAGCGCTAATATAGCGCCAATTAGCACCTTCCAAAATGTACCTCGTTTTGACCTTTTATCCTGTCTCAACTTTTGAAAAATATGAAGGATATCCATAAACAATCGACGGCGCTAATATAGCGCCAATTAGCGCCGCCCAAAAATGTACTTTTTGACCTGTCTTAACTTTTGAAAAATTTAAAGGATATCCATACCCAATCGAAGGCGCTAATATAGCGCGAAATCGCGCCGTCCTAACGAGTACTTCTCTTTGATCAGTCTCAGCTTTTGAAAAATTTGAAGGATATCCATTGTAACGGTTACGTAATTTAGATATACAGATTCCTATATTATTAACAAACTTTAATAATTACGCTAAACAATTCTTTAATATAATTCATTATTTATAAAAATCATTTTCCACTTTACAACTTATTTAAATTTGAAAAGATTTAGAGGGAAATCTTTATCATTATATGTTGAGGTCAAACAGGAACACAAAAGGGTGATAAGAATTCTTTGGTAAAATTTCTAGAATGATGGAGGCCTTTCATTGCTAAACACCTGTTTGCCTTCTTTATTTAATTAATTTTATTAAGGGGAAAAACCTATAACATCTAGGTACGTGTTAAAATACGTTATTATTCAATATTATTATTTCCTGATTTTATTTAGGTTTTCTATTTTTGTCTATTAATCTGGTTTGCGATTTTGAAAGAATCTTAAAGAATGTGGAGCTAAGCAGATGTCGTTAAGAAATCTATCAGTAGTAAGGAAAATCAGCCAAATTATCTTGTAGATGGACCCATAGAGGAATTACTGAGACCAAATCATTCAAGAGTGTGGCAGTAATTATAATTATGCATTTTAACTGAGAATGAAGGTCAGTACACGTACAATTTTTTTACTCTTCCTTGGGAGACTATCAAGTTTATGAAGGGGACCTCCAGATAAAATCTACTATAATTATATTATTACATATATGCAGATATTGTTACGTACATATACTTACTCGTTTATTGCATCAAGTTAAATAGTTATATACAATCTGTTGTTTATATTAAATGTAAATCAATTGGGGTGGTACCACTTTATTGATAGATATAGTCGTTATCTATATGAAGATTGAATTATCTTATTGCTCTATATTTAGGTATTGTTTTGATATACAAGTACTACCTGTTTTTGATTAGATTTCTTTAATTGTGGCCATCTATTTAGTCTCATATTCCTTTATTGAAAACCATCAATTCGTTTATCTTAAAAAGAGCCACGATCTGACAGTTGCATTTTTTCTCTATGTTATAGATATTGTCTGCTATTATTTGTTTACTATCTATTATATTCTATAAATTATTTGAATTGTTGCTTATAATGATTTATTAATGATTTGTTTACTAACTCGCTTTTTATAATCACTTTGCATACTATATATTAATTAAATTGTTATTTATGATATCAATTTAGTAGGTATTGCCCCACTTGGCCAGCCTGCGCCATAAATGAAGCGGAGATCTATGATATGATAAAAGGTGTGAGGTGAGAATTATTAGCGGTTACCTGTAAAATGATTAGCGGTTACCTGTGAAATGATTAGCGGTTACATGATTAAAGGTGCTGATTAGCAAAGGTGATGATTAGCAAAGGTGATAATTAAAGGATTTGAAATGATTAGCGGTCACCTGTGAAATGATTAGCGGTTACATGATTAAAGGTGATGATTAGTAAAGGTGAAAATTAAAGGATTTGAAATGATTAACGGTAACCTGTGATATAATTAATTTGATATGATTCGCGGATACCTGCGACCCGATTAGAAAGGATGATCTAATTAAAGATAAGGATTTGATATGATTAAAGGTTATGATTAAAAATGTGATAATTGAGTAGCGGATACCTATGATATGATAAAAGGTGTGAGGTGAGAATTGATTAGAGATAGCCTGCGATATGATTAAAGGTTATGATTAGAAAGGTGATAATTGAGTAGCGGATACCTAAGATATGATAAAAGGTGTGAGGTGAGAATTGATTAGAGATAGCTTGCGATATGATTAAAGGTTATGATTAGAAAGGTGAAAATTAAAGGATTTGAAATAATTAGAAGGGATGAGGTAATCTGTGATCTAATTAAATTGATATGGTTCGTTGGTGATAGGATTAAAGGATAAGGATTTGATATGATTAGCGGATACCTATGAACTGATTAGAAAGGGAGATCTAATTAAAGATAAGGATTTGATATGATTAGTGGTTACCTACGATATGATAAAAGGTGTGAGGTGAGAATTGGTTAGAGATAGCTTGCGATATGATTAAAGGTTATGATTAAAAGGTTATAATTGAGTAGCTGATACCTATGATCTGCTAAAAGGTGTTAATTTGAAAGGGTGATCTGAATAAAGGTACGGCTTTGATAGGGTGATCTGTTTAAAGGTAAGGATTTGATAGGGTGATCTGCTTAAAAGGTATTGATTTGAAATGATTAAGTGAGAATTAGCGGTCACCTGTGAAATGATTAGCGGTTACATGATTAAAGGTGATGATTAGCAAAAGTGATGATTAAAGGATTTGAAATAATTAGAAGGGGTGCGGTAATCTGTGATATGATTAATTTGATATGATTCGCGGATACATGTGACCTGATTAGAAAGGGTGATCTAATTAAAGAATTTGATATGATTATAAGGGGTGAGGTAACATGTGATCTGAATAAAGGTACGGCTTTGATAGGGTGATCTGCTTAAAGGTGTGGATTTGAAAGGGTGATCTAAATAAAGGTAGGGCTTTGATAGGGTGATCTGTTTAAAGGTAAGAATTTGATAGGGTGATCTGCTTAAAAGATATTGGTTTGAAATGACTAGGTGAGAATTAGCGATCACTTGTGAAATGATTAGCGGTTACATGATTAAAGGTAATGATTAAAGGATTTGAAATGATTAGTAAGGGTGAGGTAATCTGTGTTATAATTAATTTGATATAATTTGCGGATACCTGTGACCTGATTAGAAAGGGTGATCTAATTAAAGATAAGGATTTGATATGATTAGGTAATATGTGATCTAATTAAAGAATTTGATATGATTATAAGGGGTGATCTAATTAAAGGATTTGATATGATTAACGATTACCTGACATACACATTCTGCTACATGTGACTGATAGCATGATGAATGTGGCTGATATTTATTACACAATAAAGTAAAGGCAAATTAGTTAGTTAAAAGAGTTATCGTTTTATATCTTATACGATTTATTATTTATAATTTCGATATTACAAAATCAAAAATCTAAGTTTACGAATATTAATACCAATTATACATGAATAAACTTTATGAAGGTAACACGCACACACAAAATCTAATCCTAAACGAATGTTCGTCTTTTCTATTTCATGGTAGAGTTCAGCAAACGCTCTTTCCTACTGCTGTTTATTTTCGATCTGGGGCTCAAAGGGCTGTAAAGAGAGAGAAACAAAATTATGATGTGTTAATATTAAGGACCCCTCTGTTGATTATTTCATTATCCAAGGTAGACCAATACTCAAATAAAACTGCGTAAAAATCTTTTGAAATTAATACAATTTGATTCAATTACCTGAAAATGATATACAAATAAAAAAGAGATACGTACGTACGTTAATTAAGTAGAACTGTAACCCTCATCGACGTCATTCGAATCCATAACTGCAAATTCTGCTACCATTACATCGTTGTATGGATTCACATCAACCGGTACACCGTTGATATGCACAAACATATTTTGAACAGCTATTGCTTCATTTAATAGATTTATTAATGAATCTTTAAGAACCTCCATTATTATAAAGAGAGTAGGAACTACAATAGCATAAAAGGTTAACATTCAGTCGATCAATTTAAAAACTTATGATAATATAATCGAAAACTCACCTATCGATCTTGAAGCTGTAAAACACAGTTGTCTTACAATAATGAAACTGATTAAAAATGAGGCTTATATATATATTCTCACACATTTCTTAATAGTACTGCATACATCTGATTGATAAAAATAACATTTCTCTGATTAGAAATATAGTAAACACTAATTATAATTTATCGAAACTATTTGCGTTTCACAGGCTTGAAATAAAATCTGTTAAAATGTGTTTATTGTAATGTATTGTAATTACTGAAGATTATAGGGGAGCATGTGATAGCATTTTAAACGAATTGAGTATTATTTATATAGTTTACGTAGAAAAGAACGAATTTAATAAATGTACCTGAGCAATTATAATTAGAAAATATTATATAGTATCATTATGCCTAAAATTAAATTAATTGTATCCACGATTTCTATTAAATACAATAACATTATATTGCTGTAGAAATAAATAGTTTGATTGCATTATTTGGTAATATTTAAACAAGTCGAATTATTATCGATATCAATTTCCTATTAATTAATATAATCAGTAATTTGTTTACAAGAAGTAAAGACAGATTATTCTGTTATATTGAATTAGACAAAATTCCTCATTCTGCTATCAAATCCTTTAATCAGTTCAGCAGATAGTGGTAGACAGGTAATCAGTAATTAGGTCACAGGTAACCGCTAATCAATTCTTATTTTTAATCATACCGTTATGCGAGTTCAGCCGATCGCTATTCCTGTTTGCGATTTCGTTAAGCAAGGCATTCAATCAAAATGTATCGTTGAACTATTATAATCGGATGTAATGAGAAACAAACTGACTATCGAAGTATAATTTCTCTTCCATTACATACAAGGCAATAAATTGTGTACATCTTTGTCTGTAAAGATATAAAATCAATACAATTTGCAATAATTCTATTGACTGTTTTTCATAAAATATTATAATATTTCTAATTATAAACTTATATTAACAATCAAATCCCTTTCGATATCTACCCTTGTCTAGAGAACAATCTTTATTAATAACTAAAAAGTCATATGGTTCGTTGCAGCACATGAAACAAATATTATGTTTAAATTCAAGTTTAATGTTTAAATGTTTAAGTTCATCATAGCTTGCATCTCCTAAAATATGAGCGTTATACACATGTTTTGAATTCAATTCATCTTGCTTAAAGAGAATAAGTAAGTTAGCGTTATCCCTAATCAGATGTTTGGGAATTTTCGTATATGTTTGACCTAAATAAAATGAATCAACACCCTTTATGTCTACCCATGCTAAAATATTGTGTATTTTTCTTGTTTATCAGAAATTATATCATCAAAAATGAATACTGAATTAGGTTTCACATCATTAGGGGTGATTGCATCATCGTTTTCGCCATATTTAGGTTGAAATAAAGATTTGGCGTATCGGTAGATATTTTCAAATTTTAATCCGTTTTCATTAATTAGTAGACCTAACAAGGCAATAGTGTTACCACAAGAAAAAGGTCCACTCAAAATTACTCAACAGGAAACAGGTAAAAGCTTACCATGCTTCTTATCACCATCGGTATATTATCGAGAAACAGCATCGTCTAAGTTAAATATATTTAGCGACTTCTTTTGCTTAATAATTTTCATTATGGTATGTGTATATGTCTAGTCACAGTTTCAGCAAACGCATTGTATTCTATCCACGAATCATGTAAATTTAAGCAGTATGGTTTAGTTGTATCAGAAAGTGAGTTGACCTATTCAAGCTCTAATCTAATGTCTACAGTAGAATCCTTAAAACTCTCTACCTGCCTTTAACAATCAATTACAAAAACTGGACGAGTTTCTGGCGTATAGGTAGATATTTTCAAATTTTAATTCCTTTTCATTAATTAGTAGACCTAACAAGGCATTAGTTTTACCACAAGAAGAAAGTACACTCAAAATTGCTCTACAGGAAACAGGTAAAAGCTTACCATGCTTCTTATCACCATCGGAATATTATCGAGAAACATGATCGTCTGAGTTAAATATATTTAGCGACTTCTTTTGCTTAATAATTTTCATTATGGTATGTGTATATGTCTAGTCACAGTTTCAGCAAACGCATTGTATTCTATCAATAGTCACAGTTTCAGCAAACGCATTGTATTCTATCAACGAATCATGTAAAATTAGGCAGTATGCTTTAGTTGTATCAGAAAGTGGGTTGACCGACTCAAGCTCTAATCTCTAAATTCATGAATACCTTATACACACGATATAACTACGATGTAAGATTACGAGAGGGTACATGAAGAAAAGGGTATGTTGTAAGTCGGTTCTGAATTTCTTAAAACATTACTCGAATATCAAAAATTCGTAACGGCGATGCATAGGTTTAATACTATCAACAGCTCATATAAAGGAAATGTTAGATTGTTAACAGTTTATGAGCATTAATCAAAGACTATTCTATAATGATGTATTATTTATTTATAAACGTTACATAGTATAGTAGCTAAATACATGACTGACTGAAAAAAGTTACTTTTATTAATGATGACTATTCAATTCGATCTGTCACTAGCTTAACCTTTTAATTTCCACTTTTGACCAAATTATAGTTAATCTGATCAAATATTGCTTACAAATCGGAGATCTAATCTAATGTCTACAGTAGAATCCTTAAAACCCTCTATGAAGTTTTAGAATTGTTGATTACTAAGACACCCATTTCTTCTACCTTCTTTAGTAAATTCATATTGTTAGCTTCTACTTTGTCAACTGTTACTAAAATGCTGTTCTTTAGATCCTTTACCTCGCTCTATGTATCTGTAGTCATTACAATGAAAGTTTGTACTGTTGTGTCGAATTGACGATTTGATTTGAAAATTTAATAATGTAATTTATCGTTTAAACTAACCCTTGTTTACTTCTATACCTATATTTTTAATTAATATGTAATTAGTATATCAAAATATGTTCTTAATATGTTTTTCAATTTCCTTATAAAATATAACTATGTATCATTGAAATAAAACATTATTAAAATATTAAAAATAATTTTATTTTATCACATCCTAAATATTTACACGACTGGTCACCTTTCTCGACAGCTTCTTTTCAAACAATTGCAGTCCTTTATCATAAACCTAGTGGTGAGCTTGTATTATTCGTATTGTGATATGGATATATTATTCAATTTTCATGTCTTTTGCTAACCCTACATAACCTAAGCTTTACATAGATTTGGACACGTTTTATATTTCGTATTTAGACACAAAGCACGACATATCTGCAGAACGTAGGGAGCAGAGTAAGTACAAGCATCTAAAGTAAACTCTTATTTAAACGTTATTTTACAATATATCATACATTTCAGCAGCTCGTATGATTATCCGTCTCTATCGTAACACAGTATGTAAGGACATTATGTTAAATACTATCTCATACATGTAAATAAACATTTCTTTAAAGAGTTTGTTAGGTCACCTAATCTGTTATAATATTACTATGATATTAGATGTCGTCGATTACAGTTTTACCATTAGGACATACTTAGTAGGTTATATGTGCTAAGTAAAATAATAAACAGATATTTCGAAAATGTTATGCATTCTTGAGAGAACGGGGTATAATATTTAAAAACACTGTAGAAAACATATCAGCAGAGAAAGGGAATACATAAATACAGTATGTTTTGTATGATGAGTTGTCGTCAGTTTAAAAGAAATAAGTTCGTCGCCATATTTAAACGTTATTTTACAATACATCATACATTTTCAATAGCTTCGAAATACGTAGATATGTAATAATATACTATATACTCTTGTAGGTTATTCAACGTATCTATAGTAAACTCTTATGATTAATAATAATCTGTAACCTTATTGTTTTTTATTACATCACAGGTTACAGCATACGAATATAATTTAGGTTAGATTAGATTAGAGCCTACGAATACATTTTTTAGGGCAGAACGTAGGGAGCAGAGTAAGTACAAAACAACATACTTTAGATCGTAAGGTGACGTCAAATTGTATAATATGATGATGTAAATAGTAGATAGTATATAAGCGTAGAAAATCATAGTTTTAGGCACTTCTGATATAAAGCGACGGAGTAAAGTCGTGTAAGAGAAAATAGTACAAATGTAAAGTTCAGTCCTGTAAATAAAGCGACAGAGTAAAGTCGTGAATGATAATATTGTAAAAAGTTAAATAGTCTAGTCTTAATTAGACAGTTAAATTGGTTGGTGATTTGTATACGGTGAAAGTGTATAGTTGTTATAACGTGTAAGACTGTTTATAAGGTTTAAAGGAACCACCTGCAATTTTCAATTTAAAAGTTCTAGCTAAAATTATCGCTAGTCAATAAATCTACGTTAAAACCATAAACTGGTGCTTTATTTAATTAAACTCAAAACAAATACCTCAAAATATTCTTCGATTAAGGAAAAAAGTACCCGCTATTAATAAAACAAAAGTGTGCTATCAAGATCAAGAGTGTTATTCTTTGGTGGAAAGTTCTGGATTGTGTTATATGGGAAATCCATGCAAAAGGAAGTCAACCGAAATTGGAAACCAGCACTGGGACAACATAAGGTGACTTACTCTGCCATTGGTTTAGATACAAGGACTAGACTAAAAGGAAAAAGCAACTATTTAAAAAAAAGGTAGGAAGTTATTTCCTTTCTGTATTGGTATCTGCTGAAGAAAAGACTATCGTTTGTGAAGTGTAGTAAAGTGATTTGAACAATTTAGTAATAGTTAAACTTCATTAAGACTTCAATTTTAAAAGTGATTTCAATTTAAATTTGTATATTTTTTTAATACCACAAGAATCCACATTCACCCTGAGATGAGTCTTTCTTAAAATTTAATTATGTTATATAAGTTATTTAAATGGCGCCCAACTTTCTTACGTAAACTTGAGTTAGTCAAGAACTAACATAACATTAATTTTATATAACTATTGTATTATTTAAAATTATTAAAAGGTATTTTCTAATCATATTAGAATTTATAAAAGAGGGAAGTTGAAAAGCATTTCCAAAGTTCACAGCTAAATCAAAAATCAATTTAATTATAAAATATTTATCTACGATGTAACGGCAGTTATTCACAGTTTCAAAATATATAATAAAATTTTTAGAAATAATTTATTATTTTTAATTAACCAATATTACAGCATTTATTTATGTCGCTGTCAACGTGAAGCATTTGTTAATGTGGGGCAAAATACTATTTTTTTGTAAATGCAATATCACTGCAATATATTTATATATAATACACAAAATAAGTATGGTTATCTTTATTTAATGTTATTAACATGAGACTGTAAATGCGATCATCTAACGTTGGGTTCTATTATTAAATGATCCAAAAACTTTACCTTTATTGCTGTACTTGAATTTCATTAAATCAAATTTGGTTAGTAACAACCATTGACATATATACCTGAAATGTCATATATGGCAGTCCTTAAATTAAAGTATGTATGATCAAGTAAGCATAACATAAAATTAAATATTTGTTTAACTCTTTATTTAACACTCTTTTGTTTAGGATGTTGAAAGAAAGAAATCTTACCCTGTCAACTTACAATTATTCCTTCCTTTAGTCAAGTCTGCAATGGATATTTTTCCAAGTAGGTCAACTGACATACCACTCCCTTTTAAGCTTCTATAACTTCACTTTCACCACACATACCCTTCTTTCAATTTTCTTTCCTCATCAGTGAAACGCCAAAGAATGCTGTACAGGATCTGCAGACCACACCTCTGTAATTTATGATGATGGACCACCGAACCTTATAACTCTTCAATCTGTCCTTGATGGGTAGGTAAACTCTATACTTCCGTCGTATAAGTTACTTGTGATTATCTTCTTTATCAGGAATCTAATTACGACTATTCTTCTTCAGCACCTCAAGTAAGTATCTTCTATGACTCTTGTAAATGGCCTCTCACCCTTATGGTACTCTTCCGATACAGGAACTGCTGAGGACTACTATTCTTCCACACCTCAGTAAGTATGGTTGATGATTCTGTACTGCATGTACTGATAAAACCAATTGAGGTCAGGAAATTTATTTATATTTTTCAAATTATATTTATGTATTTGTAGGTATTGCACACATAAATAGAATTGCTGTTTATTTTGCACTATTATTGCTATTAGGTTTAAAAAAAAATAATATTATTTTTATTCTACTTGGAAGCTTCTTTTGTTAATAATCTTTGAGTGAGATTTTCGATATTAGTTTGTACTACTACGTATTATTTGTTACTACTACATTTTTTTTACTACTTATATTTTCTCTTATCAGAGTTCAATAATTTAATATTACAGTAAATTTTAATAATTTTGACTGTGATTTTTGGATATAAGCTTGTATTATTTGTAATCTTTGTATACCTATATATGTTTTTTCTCTCTTTAACAGAATAATCTAATTTTATGTAGTACTCTCTCTAGCAATTTATAATTTATTACTTCATTGAAATTTATAATACCAGCTTATATTATTTGTTATTGTTATGTTAACATTATGCTTTATTTCATTCATTTAATTAATTATTATGAATACTACTTTATTATCACTTATATCAATATTGGTTTTTAGTTAAGCATATACCATGGACTGTTTGCGAATTGGACATGTCAATATCCGATCGTTACTACCGAAAATTAATGATTTTAAGGATTTGGTTACAACGTTCAATGTGCTGGCCTTATCGGAGACGTGGTTATCAGAAGACATAAATTCAAGAGCACTTAATATTCAAAATTATAAATTAATACGTAAGGATAGATATGGAAGGGGAGGTGGGGTGGCTTTTTATATAAAGCAAAAGCTTTTTAGTCACGTTATTGATACGAATGAATTAATAGAACAACTGTGGTTACAAATTAAGGTAAATAGTCAAAGTGTTGTATTGGGCGTGTTTTATAGGCCTCCAACCTTCAACTATAAAGCTTTTGTAGATGAAGTTGAAAACTCAATTATGTTGTGCACACCATACTCTGATAACATTGTATGCATGGGTGATGGCAATGTTGATTTTCTTATGGTGGATAACCCTGCAACAGTATATACTGTAATAATATGTTAGAAAGTTTAAATTTCACTCAAATTATCAAAGAACCCACTAGATTAAATTCGTTGTTAGATATTATAATTATTTCTAAAGCTTCATTCATAAAAAAATCGAATGTCGAGAATTTTCATTTGTCAGATCATGACTTAGTAAGTTGTGAAATAACATGTCAAAAAATACCGCGCATTCCAAGTTCTTATACTTATCGTGATTATAAAAATTTCAACTCTGAAATTTTCTATACCGAGTTAGAAACACTTTCTTTTTATGATATATTCTATGAAAATGATATTAATAGAAAGGTAAATATTTTAAGTAGCCTTATAGGAAATCTTTTTGATAAGCATGCACCGTGGAGAACCATTACAGTTACAAAACAACCTGCACCTTGGTTAACTGATAATGTTAAATTACTTATGAAACTAAGGGACAAAGCAAAAACTAAATTTAAAACATCTAAAACCGCAGCTGCATGTTAATATTACAGGATGTTGCGCAATTATACAAACATCGCTATAAAAAATGAAAAACGAGCTTACTTACAGTTTAAGCTTGCTAGCAGTAACTCTAATATGATGTGGAAAGAATTCAAACGTCTAGATATTGTACATTCCAAAAATAATGCTAATAATTCTTTTGATGGTAACATTCATGAAATAAACAAGTTTTTTGTCGATAGCATTCCTTCTATGACTGTCGATCAGAACACTTTAAATTTCTACATAAATAATACTTTAAGTAATGATATTGTTTTTAACTTTAAGATTATAGATTCCGAGATTGTTTTCAAAATAATTAATTCTTTAAAAAGTAGTTTTACGGAATTAGATGGATTAAATATCAAAATGATTAAGTTATGTTTTTATTTTTATTATACAAATTTTACACATAATTAACTCTTGTATTCTAGAGAATATCTTTCCTGATAGTTGGAAGTCAGCTCTGATAAAACCGATAGGGAAAATAGAACACCCTGTCGATTATAAGGATTACAGACTAATCAGCATTCTCCCAACACTCTCAAAAATATTTGAAAAGGTCATTAACATGCAACTTCGTGGATACTTAGAAAATAATAAATTATTACCAACGTATCAATCGGGTTTTCGGTCTGGTTACAGCTGTACAACTGCTTTATCTTACATTACTGATGATATTTTTAAAGCGTACGATGAAGGAAAATCTACTTTGTTAGTTTTATTAGATTATAGTAAAGCTTTTGATACAATAAATCATGATTTACTTCTCAAAATATTACACTATTTAGGTCTGAGTGAAAATGCGATTGGTCTGGTCCGAAACTATTTGTGTAATAGAACACAAAGAGTTAAAGTGGCTAATGAGGTATCTTCACCTGTCGATATTATCAGAGGGGTGCCGCAGGGATCCATATTAGGACCTCTGCTATTCACCTTGTACACGCACGGTCTTTGTGGTTGTGTGGGGGCCTGTAATATTCACATGTATGCAGATGATACTCAAATTTACTATTTCTTCAAGTCAAGTGATGTCAAAGAAGCAACTAAAATTTTAAATAATGACCTCAAAGCTGTATCTGAATTTTCGTTACAACATGCATTAATGTGAAATCCCTCGAAATCATGTGCTCTATTATTAGGAAAATCAAGTGGCGCTCTTCAAGTTCCACCTATTAAAATTGGTGATATTGAAGTACCTATAGTAGAAAATGCTAAGAATTTAAGAGTAATTTTTGACAAAACATTTCGGTTCAGGAAGCAAGTCTCTACATACATACAGAAAGCTTATTTTAACTTAAAATTGATCTATCCCCATAAAGATTATTTAAGTAAAAAATCGAAAATTTTACTATGCGAATCCATGGTCTTATCACAATTTAATTATTTTGCTCCTGTATATGGCCCTTGTTTGGATTATGACACAACTCAGCGTATTCAACGAGTCCAGAACTCTTGTTTGCGTCTTATTTATGGAATTTTAAAATATGATCACATTTCGCATAAATTAATTGATACAGGTTGGCTCCATATGAAAAAACGGTTTTACTTACAAACAGCTGTATTCTACCATAAGATAATATCTGACAAGCAGCCTCCCTATTTATACAATAAAATAAGATACAGAACAGATGTGCACAATATAAATTTGCGGCATAGAGGTCTGTTGACTATCCCTAGATATAACACTACTTTTTACCAACGTTCGTTTACCTATAATGTCGCAAGAATTTATAATGAGCTACCATTTTCCATCAAAATCCTTGCTATTAAACAATTTAAAAAAGCTTTGTTCAAAAAGTTACTACTAGATGATTGATACACCAGTTCGTAAACAGTTTATGTAATTGATTCTTGTATAATTGATATGTTATAAATCTATACTAAAATTTTTTTTTGTGTAATAATCCTACCGTTAGTCGTTCGTTAACTCCAGGGAGATGATGGAAGAGCAGCTTATGCTGAATCATCTCCTTGCGATTCTGACGATTAAATAAGAATAAATAATTGGATTAAATAAATAATAAATAATTAAAAAAAATATATAAATAATTAAATTAGAAATTGAAGTATCTTATGTATTGACGATAACACTATAAATTGTTGTGTTGAATTGACCTTAAAAGATAGTGATATGGATCCGTCAAACAAGGTTTTAAATGGTGTGTTCACATACCAAAGTGAGAGGGAATATTTAACAAGTATCATTCTAGAAAAAGACAAGGTAATCTCTTCCTTGTGTGAAACAATTAGTGCATTAAAGCAGCAAATTACTCTATTAGACGTTATTAAATCGTTAAATAATAGTAAAGAAAATAAGCATTCTGAAACACTGATGCTGCAAGCAGTGCATACTGAAAAAACAAGAAATACAAGTAAAACTGACAAGAAATTAAACGAATTAAATAAGGAAAAAAATCAATCAGCTAAATACTCTGCAAGAACTCCAGATTTGAGAAGCTTAACGATAAAGGATAGTAAAAATTGCATTAGAAATAAACCTAAACAATTTAACAAAGAAGAGGTAAACAGCGCAATTATGGAGGCACAAACATTAACGAAATGCCAACAAATTATTACCATAAATGAAGATAAAATAGATAAAAGCAAAGAGGAGTGGAAGACAGTATCTTATAATAAAAAATCATCTCGTAAGAAATTACCTATAATCGGAACGCACGTTGATAGCCAACTAAAAGTTGCCGAGCAGGTACTTACACTACATGTTTACAATTTAGCACCTGATACTAGTGCTGATAATGTTGTCGAATATTTAGGTTCACATTTGCCTGTCATTAAATGTGAGAAATTAAATGCCAAACATCCAGAAAGATATGCATCCTTTAAAATAAGTGTCAATAAAACATTAACTGAGGTAGCCTTAAACCCTGCCACTTGGCCCAAAGATGTCCGCATAAACAAGTTTTTTCAGAAGAGAAGGAAATCTTCCTCGATAACGTAGTAAAACAAGATAGTGGAAGTGTAAGTGTATTTCATTTAAACGTTCAGTCAGTCAGAAATAAAATTAGAGAGATAAACGTTCTTTTAAATTTTAATCAAAATCCATACGATGTTGTGTGTTTGTCGGAACATTTTATAATTTCAAAAACTGAAATGGAAAATTTAGTTATTACAAATTATGTTGTAGGCTCCTATTATATAAGGGAAAAGCAAGAACATGGCGGAGTTTTAATTTTATGTCGTAATGGTATAAATTTCAAAGAAAGAACAGATATAAATAAATTCTCTGTTGAAGCTTTTTGCGAAATACGAGGGTAGATCAGTATTTACGGTCCCTGACATAGTAGGCTTTGCATGATATCGTCACTCATTTTTCTATGAGAACTGTCATTACTAATTATTTGTTGTGTCAAGTTTTACGTAGGTGCGTGTTGTTCTTTGAAAGTTATTAATAATTAAGCTGGTCGATAACAGACAATTTTTAAAAATGGAAAAAAGTGAAGTCAGAGCGGTGATAAAGTATTTGCAAAAAAAAGATTAACACCTACTGAAATTCACAAGGATATGACAGACGTTTTAGGGGACTCTGCCCCTTCTTACCAAGTGGTGAAAAATATGTCTCGTGAGTTTAGATTAGGCAGAACAACTTGCGAACATGCGAAAGGTGCGGGACGTCCAGTCTGTGTCACCGTTGACAAAAACATCAATTTGATCCATGATATGGTAATGGCAGATAGAAGACTGACTATTCGCCATATCGCGGAAATAACGAACATCTCTTATGGGTCAGTTGAAAATATTTTAAGAAATGTTCTTGATCTCAGAAAAATTTCGGCGCGTTGGGTTCCAAAGATGCTGACCGTCGATCAGAAACGCTCTAGAGTGCTGCATTCGGAAGCCAATTTGGAGTACCTGAAGGCCAATCGGAAGCAATTTCTCACTCGCTTTGTGACTGTGGATGAAACATGGGTGCACCATTTTGATCCTGAGACAAAAAGACAAAGTATGGAGTGACATCACAGAGGTTCTCCACCTCCACGCAAATTTCGAGTTCAACGGGCGGCTGGAAAGATTATGGCCACAGTGTTCTGGGATGCAGAAGGAATTTTGATGATCGATTATTTGCAGCGTGGACACACAATAACGGGTTCTTATTATGCAGGGTTAACTCCAAAATTGCGCGAAAGCATCGACGGAAAAAGACCAGGAAAGTTGGCACACAAAATTTTGTTCCATCATGACAACGCTCCAGTCCACAAGAGCTGCATTGTCATGGCTGCCATACAGAACGCTGGCTTTGAAATCCTAGAACACCCTCCATATTCACCAGACCTGGCACCCAGTGATTACCATCTATTTCCAAAATTAAAGGAAAACCTGCGTGGACAAAAATATGGAGACGATAATGAAGTTATGAACGCAGTAAATGGCTGGTTTGAGGAGCAACCGGAAAACTTCTTCCTGAAAGGCATTGAAGCATTGGAACATCGGTGGACCAAGTGCATTGAAGTCCAGGGAGATTATGTTGAGAAATAAATAAATAATGTTTTAAAAATTCTTTCTCTTTCTATATCAGTGACCGTAAATATTGATCTTCCCTCGTAGCAGCGATAGAACTTATAGATTTAGATATCATTGTTGTAGTCATTTATCATTCACCAACGGTACAAATAAACACTCAGGAGGATTTTTTAATATTCTTGGTAAATTTTAATGCATTATTAGAATACCTAAAAAACTTTAAACAAAAAATTATTTTAGGTGGAGATTATAATGCGAGATTCTTTTCTGAAGACAGCAGGTTTCAGGATTTGCAAGACTTATATGTCTCATATAATTATAAAGCTACAAATAAAAAGAATACCAGGTATAATAACTGCTTGGACAACTTTTTAGTAAACTTTGATAATTTCGAGGTAGATATTATTGACCCTGGTCTTTCAGATCATAAAGCAATCATTTTAGATATACCCGTAATTACAAATTGTAATGAAAATGTATCAAAAATTGAATCACGTAAATACACCACTATAGGTAAGTTCAATTATTATAATTTATTAAGCCAGGAAAACTGGGATTTTATTTCTTCAGGAGATATGTCCATTAATGCTAAATTCAAGGAGTTTATGGAGATTTTATACAGGAACTTAAAAGTAGCATTTCCTCTGAAAACCAGAAAATGCCCAGCACAGCAGGTCAACCAGAAACTGTACTGGTTTACACCTGAGTTGCACCAACTGAGGGAAAAGCTTCAACTGTTATCAGAGCTGTAACGGGCTTTTCCTTCAAATGAGTTAAAACAACAAAAAACTGATGCAAGAAATTTATATAGAAAAAAGTTGCAAGAAAGTAAAAAGAAGTATTATAATGAGAAAATAAAAAAGTCGGATAAATCCTCAAGGGTTTTTTGGAATATAATAAACGAAAACCGGAAAGGTAAAAATCAAAATATAAATGTAAAACTAACTGCCGATGAAATAAATGATCATTTTGTAGGTGTTACTGCGGATATAATTTCAAAAATTCCCAAACCAACTAAAAACCTTAAGGACTATTTAACTACCAGATGTAATGAAAATAATTTACCAGCTTTTCACTTTACACCTGTGTCTTACATTTATATTAGAGATACCATAAACAATTTAAAAAATAAAACCTCAAGGGATCATTTTGAAATGAACGTTCCTCTTATAAAAGGTATAAAAGACAAAATTATAATTCCCTTAACAAAATTGATTAATCAATGTATAGACGAAGGTATCTTTCCAGATATACTAAAACAATCAAAGGTGGTACCGATACACAAAGGAGGAGCTACCGATAACGTAAATAATTTCAGGCCAATCTCATTGGTTCCTATTGTTTCCAAGATTTTTGAGTCTGTTTTAAAACAACAAATATACGAATATTTTGAAGAAAATGGTCTGTTTTGTAGGGAACAATTTGGTTTTAGAAAAAACAGAAGCACAACAGAAGCCATCTCATACCGCATAAATAACATAATAGAAGGTTATGAAAATGGCGATCATACTGAAGTAATCTTCTGTGACTTGCAGAAGGCCTTTGACTGCGTGCAGCATGAGTCATTACTAGAAAAATTGACATACTATAACTTTTCAGATGTCAGTTGCAAGTTGATACGAACCTATCTGGAAAATAGGTGTCAGTATACTTTTACAAATGGACAAACGTCTAAATGCTAAGAGGTAAGATGCGGTGTCCCTCAAGGGTCCGTAGTCGGGCCCCTGTTATTTTTAATTTATATAAACGACTTGTCCAATGGATTGGTAAATACAAATTTCACACTTTTTGCAGACGATTGCATTCTATTTTCATCACACAATGATTTAAACACCCTAAGAAACCGCATGGAAGGTGTGCGCTCAGCAGCCACAAACTGGTTTTCTGCAAACACATTAAAATTAAATGAGGAGAAAACAAAAAGTATGCTTTTTAGTTTCCGAAATATAGATCCTAAAATAAATAACCTCTCTACCGTTAAATTTTTAGGCTTAGAGTTGGATTCGTTGCTAACCTGGAAAGTGCATGCAAGTTCTTTAGCTAAAAAATTAAGCGGAGGTATTTACGTGATCAGAAATTTGAGAGAAGTAGTAACTAAGCAATTATTGTTAACTGCTTATTATGCATTGTTTGAATCAGTATGCACCTATAATCTGGTAAATTGGGGTCATTCGGCTCATATCGATCGTATCTTCGGTCTTCAGAGAAGGGTTATACGAATTATAACTGGCTTAGGCTATCGAGACGATGTAAAGTGTAAGTTTACAGAATTGGGAGTATTAACAATACCATGTCTTTACATGTACACTTGTTTAATATACGTAAAGCAAAACATACATTTATATTTCTTAAATAATGATTACCATAATTATCCAACCAGAGCAAATTTGCAAATAAGAGTAAATTATTTCAGATTAGAACATAGTAGAGTAGGGGTTAACTATTACGGACCTGCTTTTTTCAATAAGCTTCCTCAGGACATTCAGACTCTTGAGATAAACAGTTTTAAAAACTCCATCAAACATCTATTGATCGCAAAAGCTTACTATAGAACACAAGATTTCTTAAACGATTCACTGTGATATAATTAAGTATAAAACTATGTGATAATTTATTGTGTGATACTGTAAATTGTTAAAGTAACTTAAACTGTAATGCATTAACTTTTAATTGTCTATGTACTTGACTTGTGTAAAACTATTGTTATAGCACCAATAAACTGATTCATTGATTGATATATTGTTTATTGTTTATCTGTTGTATATTGTGTTTTTCTTTTTATTATTGTCAGAATAAATAAATATTATTATTATTATTATTATTCTCTTAAATTGTCTCACCCTTATGGTACTTTACTTATCCATGAACTACTTAAAATGCTGTTCTTCAACTCTTCTGTATATTTCTTCTATTACTTATTATTTGTGTTAACTTTTTTCCCCTTATGTTTTATTTTAATTTTTCTTCTATGCTTCCCTATTCAGTATTTTTTTTAATAATTTATATTTCTTCTTTCAACTCTTACACTTAACTCTTCCTTTTTAATAAAACACTCGACTTTTCTTTAATATTTATTAACTTATAATCTTTTATTTTCAAGAACTTTTTACAATTTCATCCATATTCAAAAAACAAAAACTTATTATTTTTAATCTCTCTGAGAAACCTCCAGTTCATTTATTTTCCTTGTTATATTTATTTTGACCAGAAATATCACCCTTCTATGATCATTCTTACTGCCCTTTCAATAACAATGCTTATTACTATAGATATGATAAAACTAATTTCTTTATTTAAAATTTTAATTTTGCATTATTATTGAAGGTGCAGTTTTGATTTTTATATGATCCATTAATATCCTTAACTAATATACATCATTTTCTTTTTCAGGTTGACCTTTGAATGTAATTTATGTGAATATAAATGTTTACAAAAGCGTTATCTTAAGAGACACATGCTCAGCCATAGTGGTGAGCAACCTTTTGTTTGTAATTTACGTGATTATAAATCTTCACATAAATCTAGACTCGCAAAACACATAGTCACTCATAGTAGTGAGACACGATTAGAATGTAATATACATGAAGAAATTTAAATTGCATGTTGAGCAAGCAATAAAAATAGACACAAGTGTGTGTAACCTACCAAGAACATATTTAGGGTTTCCACGCATCTAAATTTGGTAAGACAGTCCTTCATTTGAACAATTTGTCATTCAACTGATGATATTGATCAATTCCTAGAAAACCTAAGCGTCATAGTTGATCAATGAGCAAATGGTACAATTTTTCGGTCTGTTTCCTGTGAGGTAGTTTGTAAGATATAGGTTTATTGGACGAAATAAGAAAATTGGAAGGTTTGGTGTTTCTGATCAGATGATGGAGAATTATTGGTGTTCTTCAAATAAAAAAATGGTAGATTCAAAACAATTTTACATTTGCTCAGTCTGGCAATTGTAAATAATAAATTATTTTGCTTATTATAATATATATTAGCAAACACCATCGGTTCTTCTAACCTTTAAAAATGTAATTCACTTAATTAATATAATAATAACATGGGTACAAACCTTAAAATTGTTTTCATAGCAAAAGAGAGCTGCTTTTATGCCAGGTGTTTTCTTCGCTTCAACTAACAATATGCACCGCATAGTGGCGCTAGCTATCAGGATCACTCTGTAGCATACAAACCCTGAACAAGCTCGTTATATTATATATGGATGTTTAATAAGTGTAATAAACTTTTCATTCCTTTAATTGTATTTTATTCTACATTTTGATTTTCAAAAGGTGGCAACCGTAAAACTATTCATTAATATTTTGAGTTGTTTTAAATGTACAATAAACTTATTTAAATAAGAAATACAAAATACTGAGTTTCTTTATTTACTCAAACAATAAATAGTTTCCATAGAACAGCAATTTAAAGCAGTCACTGCAAGAGATGGTCAACATGACAGTTTCATGCTAGACGCTAGACAACGCGGTCGCTCTAACTCTTAAAACCAATTGCACTTCAATGCATGTTCGTAGCTCAGGAGAGTTGTTTTTTTTTTTAAATAAGCGACTCGACTGCCAGGGTCATTTGTCGCTTTTGCTACAAAATATCACTGATATAAATGGTCAGTAATAAGTAACAAATCGGTACGAACAATAAATATAAATAAAAAATTACTACAACAATAGACACAATTAGCACGAACGAAAATATATAATAGGATACCATACAAAACATTGATAAAACTATAAAAAAAGTATATAAATAGGTAAAATAGATAAAACTGGCTAATATAAGTTTTGTAAGTAAATAAACATAATTCGAATATATAAAATATCACAGATAATAGTTTTTATCACAGATAATAGTTTTTATCACAGACTAATAAGTTTTACAGTTTAGAAATTAGGTTTGTAGAACGTAGATATTTTAGTAACTTTAAAATACTTTCTTTATTATTGTTCAAAATTTCTGGTAGAGTATCAGATAAACCACAAGTTCTTCCCTGGTTGGTGTATTCATTACATTCGATAAGGATGTGTTCGACAGTAAGTGGAGTTATACACGTAGGACAATTAGGCCTACTTCCCTCTGTTAATAGAAAGGTAGAAGTTAATCGGGTGTGACCTATTCTTAATCGACTTATTATTGCTTGTTCCATACGTGTAAGTGTAATCTCAGATTGTTGTAACTTGACACTCGGTTTTATATCTTTTAGAGCGGTAGTCTTTGTATTCCACGACGCTTGCCACTGAAGTTCTGATTTTTGCTTTATGTATGTTCTTGCGTCTTTTGGGCAAATCACATTTACATCATTCTGAATCCGAGCTGCTGCAGATTTTGCAGCTTGATCTGCTTTCTCATTTCCAGAGATGCCAATGTGACTTGGTATCCATATCCACACTATCTGTTTGCCTTCACTTATTAGTTTTGATAGTAAGGTGTGTATGTCTTGTACTATAGCTTCGTTGTTAAATTTGTTACTTATTGCTAACAGAGAAGACAAAGAATCTGTGCAAATTACATGAATATCGGACGTTGATTCTCGGCATATACTTAACGCTTGCAATAAAGCATATATTTCGCATGTAAAAACACTTACAGTATGTGGAAGTGACCATGTAGATATATTATTGCCGTTGACTACGGCGCACCCCGCTCCTGACTCTGTTTTAGACCCATCGGTATAAAATACGTTGCACTGACCGTATTGTAACGAGTGCAACGCATCGTCTGGTCCGGCCGTCAATGGGTCGTGGAACATTCCGGAGCGGCAGCGCAATGCACTCAACCTTCTAGTGTATTCTAGCAATATACCGGTATGTTCGAGCGATTTCTAGAAGATTTGTATGGTGGTATAAAAGCGACTTTGCGGATAAAAAGGGGCAGTCAACAGCAAGTCATTAACTGTGTATTACAAAATAAATAGTGAATATAAATGTTGTATTAGAAATTCATAGTCTGTAAATAATAGTTTTTAATGTTTTATAATCATAGCGTTAATTTATAGTGTATTCATTAGTGTATAGAAATAAATATTTGTTTGTGAATAGACGATTTAAACAGCACTTGTATTATTATTTGAAAAAGAATGTTACATTGGTGTTACAGGTGTGAGGTTTTTAAAATAAATAAAATCGCGTAATAATTAAATAAAGTGCTGTGAGATTAAATTTTTAGTGTTAAAAATAATTTCAACAAACAATTAAGATGGCGATGAAATTGTTGAAAGATCTGAAGGTAATAGACTTAAAACGCGAACTGGAAGAACGAGATTTAGATACAACGGGCCTTAAAAGTGTGTTAATAAATCGGCTAAGAGAATGGCTTTTGGAGCAGCAAGAAGACCCTGAAAGTTTCCTCTTCGAAATACCTGGACCCGTAATGGATACTAATTTGTTATTAAGTAAAATAGAAGAGAATTCTAGAATGTTAAAAGAGGAATTACTGGAAAAGTCGGAAGAGAATTCTAGAATGCTTAAAGAAGAATTATTGGAAAAGTCCGAAGAGAATTCTAGAAAGTCTGAAGAGAATTCTAGAATGTTAAAAGAGGAATTACTGGAAAAGTCAGAAGAGAATTCTAGAAAGTCCGAAGAAAATGTTAGAATGCTTAAACAAGAATTACTTGAAAATACTAAAGCACTGGAAGAAAATGTTAAAATGCTTAAAGAAGATTTACTGGAAAACTCTAGAACGCTTAAAGAAGAATTATTAGAAAAGTCTGAAGAAAGTTCTAGAAGGCTTAAAGGAGAATTGTTGGAAAATGTCAAAGCGTTGGAAGATAAAGTTTTCGAAGAATTTTTGGAGAATGCCAGTGCGTTAGGACTATTGGAAGGTAGATTGGCGGAACAAGATAGGGTAATAAAGATGGTAGAAGAGAAAATAGCCCAAATGCAATTACCACCAACAACTAAGAAAGACGATATGGCCGAAATGCTGGAAGATAGAATGAGGCAACTACGGTTTCCCTCAACTTCTGAGTGGCCGTTTAATGAAGTAAAGAAACAAATTAAAGAAGAAAAGGTTCCTGCCGTAGGGATAAAAGTAAAACCACCCACGTTCGATGGAAAGATACCTTGGTCCACCTACTACAAACAATTTGAGGCGGCCGCTGGGGCCAACGGATGGACAGGCAAGGAAAAGGCCGTTTCTTTAACTGTGGCTTTGCGTGGAGACGCGTTGAACGTCCTGCAAACAATCCCAGCAGGACAGGAAAATGATTATCAATTGTTAGTGTCTAGATTGGAGATGAGATATGGAGACGCGCATCTTCAACAAGTGTATCACGCGCAAGTGAACAATCGTATCCAGAAGAATGGAGAAAGCCTGCAGGAGTTTGAAGCCTATGTTGCGCGGCTTGTCCGATTGGCGTACCCTACGGCACCCGATTCATTTCTGGGACAGCTCGCTGTGCAGACCTTCATTGATGGGTTAAGAGACGGGGAAACACAACAATCATTGAGGCTAGCACGACCAAGAACAACTGATGATGCGCTTGCTCACGCCTTAGAATTTGAAGCTGCAAAGCAAGCGTCCCGAGGTCACGGGCGTGTTCGGGCCGTTGTGGAGGAAGAAGAAGGTTCTAAAGATCACCTAGAGGAGTTAGTACTGAGAGTTCTTCGGAAGGAAGAAAGCCGTAAGAAGAATCATCAAGAAGTTCGAGGGCCCCGTTGCTGGAACTGCGGCGAACAAGGACATGTAGAACGGCGTTGTCCCAAAATAACAAAAGTACAACCGTCGGAAAAGTTAAAAGGGGTTGGCAAGAGAGGGCGAACGTTGACTGTTAGTAAAGATGCCCCAGAGATCATCGCCCATGCCGTAACATCAGGGAATAGTACCAGCAGTTTGTTCATAGATGGGAAAATTGCGAATCGAATTGTTCCACTGCTCATTGATACGGGGGCGACAAAATCCATCATACGCCCTAACGTTCTACGAACAAGTATGAAGCTGTTACAGACAACTACTCAACTCCGTACAGCGACGGGAGAAGTAATACCAACACGCGGAGTGGTGAAGATGAAGATTGGCATTGGAAGTGAAGAACGTGATCATGAGGTGCTGGTAGCCGATATCACTGATGACTTCATCTTGGGAATGGACCTCCTGAGAAAATTTGGTTTTACGTTGAATTTGAAAGAGGGTGTTTTGAAGGTCGGTAACGAAGAACTTCCGTTGCACCCACGAGAAGATCCGGTTGTAAGGGTTTTGCTGACTGAAGATGTGATATTGCCGGGTCAAAGCGAGGTGGTTGTCGAGGCGGGTTTGGATGGAGATCTTCGGGTAGGATGTGTGCGAATGATGGAGCCTGTTTGTGATAAGAAGACCCATTGTGGCATACTGGTGGGAAAAGCGCTGATCAAGGTTGGAAAGAGAGTACCGGTGAGAATTATGAATGTTAATGTGGATCCGGTGACATTGAAGAAGAGTACCCTTGTGGGATAGTGTGTGCCAGTATTTCGAGTAGCCAGGTGTATGGCTGATGTTCCAAAACCAGTGCCCAAAGACCATGGTGGAAAATTAGTGGGTATGGTTACTAGTTCGTGCGAAGACCTTAACAGAACGGAAGTGAAAGAGGTACAGGGTTTGGTTCACCGATACCAAGATATCTTCGCTCTTGACGATAGCCAGAAGGGACGAACAAATATAGTAAAACATAAAATCAATACAGGCAACTCTATGCCTGTCCGTCAGCAGCCGAGGCGTCTACCTCTAGCAAGGCGAGCAGAAGCCGAAAAGATTATTACTGATATGGAAGAACAAGGGGTCATCGAGCCATCCAGCAGTCCATGGGCATCACCGGTGGTCCTGGTCAGTAAGAAGGACGGGTCAACGAGATTTTGTGTGGACTATCGGCAGCTTAATGACGTGACCAAGAAAGACAGCTATCCCTTACCACGCATTGACGACACGTTAGATACCCTGTCTGGTTCACGATGGTTTTCGACTTTGGATTTGAAGAGCGGTTATTGGCAAGTTGAAATGGAACCTGAAGACCGGGAGAAGACCGCGTTCACTATTGGTTCCGGACTATGGCAGTTTACAGTTATGCCTTTTGGTCTATGTAACGCTCCGGCCACCTTTGAGCGTCTAATGGAGACGATCCTGAGAGGGTTGTCGTGGAAGACCTGCCTGGTATACCTAGATGATGTGATTGTAGTCGGAAAATCATTCAACGAACATTTGAACAATCTAGAGGAAGTGTTCCGAAGACTACGTGGAGTCAATCTGAAACTGAGTCCGAAAAAGTGCCACATATTCAGAAAGGAAGTGAAATATCTCGGGCACGTCGTATCACAAAATGGAGTGGCAGCCGACCCCGATAAGATTCGTGCAGTTCAAGAGTGGCCAACACCGAAAGATAAACACCAAGTTCGTAGTTTTCTTGGATTATGTACCTACTACAGGCGTTTCGTTCCTGGGTTTGCCAATATAGCGAAACCTCTGACAAGGTTAACTGAAGATGGGCGCGAGTATGTTTGGAGCGGAGAGTGTGAAACAGCTTTCCAACAGCTGAAGCGTGCCCTGACAACAGCACCAATATTGAGCTATCCACGGACAGAAGGGCAATTCATACTTGACACAGATGCAAGTAATCTGGCCATTGGGGGGGTACTTTCTCAGATACAGGATGGACAAGAAAAGGTCATCGGCTATTTTAGTAAGGTTTTGTCGAAAGCCGAAAGGAATTATTGTGTGACCAGAAAAGGACTATTGGCCGTCGTGAAGTCCGTTGAGCACTTCTACAAATACTTGTACGGACGGAAGTTTTTATTGAGGACGGACCATGCAGCGTTGAAATGGCTTCTACAATTCCGTAATCCTGAAGGCCAGGTCGCAAGGTGGATCGAACGATTACAAGGATACGACTTTGACACCGAACATCGAGCGGGCACTAGTCATCGAAATGCCGATGCTCTTTCAAGAAGACCCTGTCCAACGGATTGCCGTCATTGCTCTCGTTTGGAAGAGAGGGTTTGCCAAGTATTAAGGACTACCATCGTCAACGACAATTGGTTGCCGGAAGAATTGCAACGACAGCAGGAGGCTGATCCCGAACTAAAAATGGTACTGGAATGGAAGCGTGTGGGAGAAAGGCCTGCCTGGGAGGCCGTCAGCCCTTTTAACAGAACGCTCAAAGCATATTGGGCCCAATGGGAGTCCTTGAAGGTGGAAGATGATCTCCTGAAGCGAGTACTGGAGAGTGAAGATGGCACCACCATTAGGTCTCAGTTCGTGGTTCCAAGAAGCCGAGTGGCTACAGTATTGCGACATCTCCATGACGGTGCCTCCGGAGGACACTTCGGTGTGAAAAAGACCTTGGAGAAAGTTAGGGAGCGTTTTTATTGGGTCAACTGTAAAGAAGACGTGAAGGAGTGGTGCCGGAAATGTGAACTATGTGCCACTGGCAACGGACCCTTGGGGAAACGAAGAGCACCTATGAGGCAGTACAATGTGGGTAGTCCTCTGGAGAGAATAGCTATAGACATTGCCGGACCATTTCCCGAAACTGACGATGGGAATAAATACATCTTAGTGGCAATGGACTATTTTACCAAATGGCCAGAAGCATATGCCCTACCAAATCAGGAAGCTGCGACTGTTGCTGACGTACTAGTCAAAGAGTTTTTCAGTCGCTTCGGAGTGCCCATGGAGCTGCATTCGGATCAAGGCCGCAATTTCGAGTCTGTACTCTTTGGAGAAGTCTGTCGCTTGTTGGGCATTCGCAAGACTCGGACCACACCGTTACATCCGCAGTCCGATGGAATGGTAGAACGCATTAATCGAACAATGGGCAAATATTTGGCCAAGGTCGTCTCCGATCATCAACGAGACTGGGACCAATACCTGCATCTGTTCCTGATGGCTTATCGTGCATCGGTCCACGAAACAACCGGTCAGTCACCAGCGTCTGTGATGTTTGGACGCGAGTTACGGTTACCGTGTGATCTGGAATTTGGGTCTCCACCTATAGAGCAGGAGGTAGCCAGGAATGATTATGTCATCAACTTAAAGAAGAAGTTGGAGGATATTCACGACCGAACCCGAAATAATAGTCGAATCGCGAGTGACCGGATGAAGGCTACGTACGATGTGAGAGCCCAAGAAGGAGGGTTTCAACCTGGAGAGCTTGTCTGGTTATACAACCCGCAAAGGCGTCGTGGCTATTCTCCAAAGTTACAGCGAAATTGGGAGGGTCCATACCAGGTGAAGAAACGAATAAATGACTTGATTTATCGCATCCAGAAATTGCCAAGGGGGAAACCAAAGGTGGTACACTCCAATCGTCTGGCGCACTATGAGGGAAATAATGACGCAGTCCCGGATCGGAAAGATGAGGCTGAGGTGGCTATCAATACCGTAAGGCGTGAAGATGATCAGCGAACCTTTAGAGAATTTATGGCTGCGTTCTCTGGAACTAGAAAAGCGCGATTCGGAGTCACGACTGAGATGCAACAAGATCTCTTCCGGGTCCCTGGTAATTATTCCATTGCCCACTGTGTCTCCGCGGATCTCCGTATGTCCAGGGGGATCGCAGTAGTGTTTAGAAATAAATTTGGACGGCTGAATGAACTTCGAGAACAAAATCCCTCTGTTGGTAAATCCTTACGCTTGTCTGATCATGACCGATCCATTTACTACTTGGTAACCAAGCAGTTTTACTACCAGAAACCGAGTTACGCCGACTTGTGGAGGGCAGTATGGAATTTGAGGATCGAGTTGCTTACCAGGGGAATTAACAAATTGGCAGTTCCCAAACTCGGCTGTGGGCGGGACCAGCTGGATTGGAGAATCGTTAGAAACATGCTGGAAGTTGTCTTTAGAGGTACTGACGTCAAGATCTTCGTCTGCAGTTTTGACCCACAGCCCGCATTAAGGCCAACGAAGAGTGTAGACTGTTATTTCTACCGTAATGGAACGTGTAGTCGAGGTGAAGACTGTCGATATCGTCATGACCCATTTTACAGGAACCAGAGCATAAAACCTGTTCTGGGACAGAACAGACTTGAAGAGGGGGGCAGTGTAACGAGTGCAACGCATCGTCTGGTCGGGCCGTCAATGGGTCGTGGAACATTCCAGAGCGGCAGCGCAATGCACTCAACCTTCTAGTGTATTCTAGCAATATACCGGTATGTTCGAGCGATTTCTAGAAGATTTGTATGGTGGTATAAAAGCGACTTTGCGGATAAAAAGGGGCAGTCAACAGCAAGTCATTAACTGTGTATTACAAAATAAATAGTGAATATAAATGTTGTATTAGAAATTCATAGTCTGTAAATAATAGTTTTTAATGTTTTATAATCATAGCGTTAATTTATAGTGTATTCATTAGTGTATAGAAATAAATATTTGTTTGTGAATAGACGATTTAAACAGCACTTGTATTATTATTTGAAAAAGAATGTTACAGTATGTATCGAGAATATTTAAAAAGTCCATTTTAATGACGTTACCAGCTGTTTCAGATTTATCATATTTCCGAAGATCGAAACGAATATCTATTGCTGGTACGGTCCATGGCGAAGTTTTGGGGTAGGCATTTAAATATAAACCAGCTTCGGGGATTTCCCATGCCCTAGAAGTGACGATGGATCTAACGGTCGCCGGTCTAGTACGCGTATCCTGTACTTGATAGAGGTCCAATAGAGCGCTGCTGACTAAGGACGATCGAATATGGTTATGCGTGCGATATAATGCCGCGACACGATAGTTCAATAGTAACCTTTGACGGCGTAGCCATAAAGGCTCTAACCCAGATTCTACGCATAAACTGTCTGCTGGGCTTGTTACAAAGGCCCCCATTATATAGCGTATTCCCATGTTATGTATTGTGTTTAAAATACTCAAACGGGATGGTCTGGCAGAGGAATATACCACACAACCATAATCGACTCGAGATAGAACCAAAGATCTGTACAGCATCAGCAGTGTCTGTTGGTCAGATCCCCAGTTTAGGTGTGACAAGCATCTAAGTATATTTAAGATACTATTACAACGGGCTTTCAGTTTACTGATGTGTAGCGTCCAGGTAAGTTTAGAGTCAAATATTAGGCCTAAATAACAAAAATTATCTACGTTTTTAATAGGTACCGAATTCATCTGAAAGTTGTGTTCCTGTTGACAGGTGCTTCGTTTGCGACAGAAATGTAGCGAGACCGTTTTTTCAGTTGAAATTTGAAGACCTCTATTAGTGGCCACCGAGGATAGCTTAGAGAGTGCATTTTGTAAAATTTCTTCAATATTGTTGAAAGATTGTCCAAAAGTAAATATTACGATATCATTTGCGTAGGCACAGTATCGAACAGTTGTGTCGATGGATTCTAACAGTCCTTGTATCGCTATTATAAACAGAGTGGCACTTAGCGAGGAACCTTGTGGAGTCCCGTTTTTAATATTATAATTTTCAGATAAAACATTGCCAACTCTGACTCTAATGACTCTGTTGTCAAGGAACGACTTTACGAATTTAGGTAAGTATCCTTTTATTCCCCATTTATTTAGTTGTTCTAATATTGTACTGTGCCTGGCAGTATCAAATGCACTTTTCAAATTTATAAAAATAGCTGTTAGGTGAAGACCTGCAAGAAAACTTCCTTGAACAGCATTTTCAATATACACTAACGCATCTGTCGTAGAGTGTTCTCTACGGAATCCGAATTGATACTTGCTTAACAATTTTCTAGATTCAAGCAGCCATGATAATCTATTGGTAACCATCCGTTCCATTAATTTACAGATGCAACTTGTAAGAGAGATTGGTCTAAAGCTTGATGGGCTTGTTGGTATTTTTCCTGGCTTCAATATGGGGATTATAGTGGCTTCTTTCCACGATTCTGGTAAAATACCAGTTTTCCATATGTTATTATATATATTTAACAAACCAATTTTTGCGTTTTCAGATAGATGCTGAAGAAATGCATTTACGACACCATCACTGCCTGGTGCTGTGTTGTTGCTTTTTCCAAGTGCCTCGTTTAGTTCGTCAATACAAAAGAGACGGTTGTATTCATGTTCTTGCGGTGTATTGAAATCTATGAAATCATCCTCGTTATTGACTTGAACTGCCTCTATATTGCACAACTGTGCAAAATGCTGCGCTAGATGGTTAGCAACATCTTGTTGATCACTTATGATTTCATCATTTATATTTAAAGTAATATTGAAGCAACTACGGTTTCCAGCAATGGCTCGTATTCGTTTCCACACTTCACCAACATCAGTAGAAGTGGAAATACTAGATACATATTCCTGCCACGATTTCTTTTTCGCTGCTTGGATGGTTTTCCGGCATTTTGCCCGAGCTCTTTTAAAGTTTATTAAGTTGTCAATAGTAGTGTTTCTTTTTAGAAGATTGAGTGCTCGTTTCTTTTCAGCAACAAGAGACCGGATTTGCTCGTTCCACCATGGAACTACTCGTCTGTGTGGAATACTTTTTGTTTTTGGGACATGTACTGTTGCTGCTTCTACTATGAAATTGGTGATGTCGGGCATCGTTAATTCTGTATTAGATGAGGCCATCAACGTGTCTACACATTCTTTATATGCATTCCAATCAGCTTTGTTTAAAATCCATTTTTGTGGAATTGCCGTGGGAGCGTTGACAGAACTAGGTTTTTTAATAATAATCGGAAAATGATCACTAAAGTGTAGATCTGGGTCCGTAGAAAAAACTAAAGTTGTCGATAAAGATGGAGTGCAGAGAGTTAAATCGATAGCACTGAACTGTCCAGTCGATACATCGAAGTGTGTTGGATTACCATTATTAAGAAGACATATATCCAGTCTGTCAACTAGGTCCTCAACAGCCCTACCCTGTCTATCGTTTTTATAAGACCCCCACGTGAAGCTGTGTGAGTTAAAATCCCCACAAATTACATAGGGATGGGGTAACTGACTGACCAGATCTTCGAACTCCTCAGTACTCCATGGTGCGCTTGGGAAATATATATTACAGATAGTAAGAGGCTTTGGATAAGTTAATACGCATTGCGATGGCTTGCAGTTCGGTGTTAAGTAACAAGTTGCTGTAAGGTATATTTTCTTTTATGAGCATGGCAACGCCTCCATGAGCACGTTCTCCATCTGTAGCATCCTTTCGTAGTAGAAAATAGTTCTTTAGTTCGTAGTTCTGATTGTAATTAAATTTAGTTTCTTGTATGCAGAGGCAGTCAGGGTTATATTTTGAAACTAATAATTGAATTGAACTTAATTTGTTAAAAAATCCACGACAATTCCACTGTAAGATAAATGTATTATAATCCATTGTAGATAAATATTTTAAGATGTACCTCTACGGGGTTTGCCTTTCGGCAGCCTCGTTTTTTCTTTTTTACTTTATTTAATATCGTCCGTTCGATGGACTCCAGGCTTGATTCGATAGTTCGTTCATCTTCTGTATTATTACTTAGTTGTGAAAGTTTCCTTTTATCTTTTACACCAGTGTTAGCATCAATTACTGTACTTGTAGAAGCTGTTACTATAGTTGAATTTACTTTAGGAGTAGATATTTGACTATTATTTCTCTCTTCATCACTGCTGGCGATTTCGGAGGTAGTAGTTCTTCTTACTAAGAGAGCATTAGTTAGCTTTGCCAGTTCTTTCTTAATAATACCTCTAATTTCAGGAATTAGTGTACGTAAAGGATCTGCTTCTAATTGGGTGGTAACTTGAGCATAGGATCGGGATGGGACAGTGAAGGAATTAGACATACGTTTTGCTTCCGTATATGATACCCTATGAACAGTTCTAATTTCCTGTATTCGCATCTCTTGCTTGAATACCGGACATGACCTTGATGTCGCAGAATGATTATCTTTACAGTTAGGGCAGCTAAAGGGTTGCGTACAAGGTTCACCTCTATGTGAGGGATTACCACAGATACATAATTCAGATTTATCACAACCAGAGGATACATGACCAAACGACTGACACCTATAACAACGGACAGGAGGGGGTATATAGGGTCTTACATTTAAATGGTAAAAGGCTGCGGTAATGCTTCTCGGTAACTTAGGTGTGTTAAACGTAAGGATATGATTAGGAGTATCGACAAGTTCTCCATTCCTCCTGCTTTTAATTCGTTTAACTTCTATAACACCTTCATGTTTTAAACCCTCTTTTATCTCTTCCAACGTGCAATTTAGGAAATCCCGACAGTAAACTACTCCTTTAGATGTATTCAGTGACATATGAGGATACACTTTAACCTCATAATCACCAAAGCGGGAAACTTCTAACAATCTCTGCGATTGAGCGTTAGATACAGTCTCTATCAATATCATGCCTTGTATTCTCTTAACTATCTTCATTCTACCTATAAGTCCGTAGATAACCTTTGATATAACAAAAGGACTAGTCGTAGCAAAGTCACCTTCTTTTTTCTCCATGACTAGGAACCGGGGAGAAGAATCCACCGTCTCACTGAGCCTAACAGGATTTTTAATTGGGGGAAAATCTAAACTGGTAGGGGTTGGGATTGGGGAATTGAATGGGATTTGGGTAAAGGGGGTGGAGCCGGGAAACTCCGTTGCTTCAAGGGGCACTTTTGAAACGTTGTTTGTTTTATCATCACTCATCATCATAATTTTAATTTTGTTTAAGTATGTGTGTAAGTATAGTGTGTGTGTTTTCCAATCCATTAAGTGTTTGACAGTTTAAGGAACCAGCAACAGCCAAAGGATTCCAAAGAACCCGACTCTGGTGGCCTCGACGGAGCCCCCCGCATTATACCGCAAGGTTCCCGATCCAGGCGCCACCTGGCATTACGGCATAAGCGAGATTTTCGCAAATTGATAGGGCAGCCAGGTCATGTTGGCTAGACCGACCCGGGCCCCTGTACTACCTTGCAGCCTGGGAGTGCACACCCCGGAACCCATATTGTGCGTTTTATAACGCGAAAATTTAATTTCACCCTTATCTGTTGTTTCAAGAACCCAGTAATGTTGCCAACCCACTTTGATTGAACCCATTTTTGTAACTGACGGTAAGCGACTGATGTGACTATTTAAACTATACCCCCACCACTTTTAAAACTTGTATTATAGATACCCTCTCTATACTCTTCTTTCAAAACTGGAGCGATTACATTTTCCACGTAGCGTATTCGTCTCTGAAATCGTACCCTATCCCTTGCTATTATCTCCCATTGACTTCTGCGTGCTTGACGATGTGCATACTCCCATGTTAACATGTAATGCATTTTGTTTTTACTTTCATCAAATGTCACTAAACCACCCATTTAATCTGTCCTCTATTAAGTCATATGCAAAGTCCCTTAGATGTTGCGCAATGAGATTTTTTACCAAACACTCATCACAAATCACACCTCTAATGAAGTCTTGATACAACTGCACGCCTTTTCTATATCGTTGTGTTAACTCTTGACAATATTCTGGACTGAATATCCCCGTACCATGAACAGCTTCGTGTGCCGCATCCTCCTCTAGCGCTTCTAATTCACACCGTAGTTTCACCACAGCATTCAGTTTATCAATAGCTTTGCTTGATACGTCTTCACTGTTACGCGTCTCCATTGTATTTCACTACGTTACACCTAGACCATGTGTTCTTATATTCACCCGCCCCCCACCCTTTCCCCTCTTCATTCTTCCATTACGCAATACACCTTTTGACTTCCACATCCAATATTACCTTTTCTGGTAGATAATACACAACTTCTAGCATTCCAAACACGTTCGGGATTTGCATCTTCATTAATGGTTCCAATATGTTTGTGATGTTCACTATGCAGTCACCCGGCATGTCTACAACACCATCTATTATGCTATGGTAGAAATTGAAAAATTCCAAACCCTTCAGAAGGTTTAATCGATATGTTAGTAACGGTATTAACTGCCACAGCTCATATAAGGACTCCCACGCTAAATACAATTGATCATCCTCCTGCATCAGTTATCTTTATGATTTTTGTTTTATCGTAATTTCTGTTAACACGCTCAAACGAGATAGTTTTTGTACCCATTTTCAAAGGAACCCCGACCTCTTCTCCTGCTTTAAAGTATTTATTAATGACTCCTTCATTGGTTATTAACGCGTTCCACTCCGTTTCATCAAACAGCATGCACTGATTCTTTACTCCAGCTACTTTTATTACAGGAGTGTATCCCAAATGAGCACATAATCCAACAAATACAACTTTACTTTTTGATTTGTTTAAATAAAACACTGATTGATTCACTAGCGGTGCCCATTTAGCATCCTTAGGAAGCTCGTTTGGAACCATCAACTGCTTTTCTAGAGCTTGCGCTTTCGCATTCTCAATTGATTTAGCGAGGCTTTCCATTGTAACACTGCACTGTACACTGCAACTGCAAACGCTTTACTCTTCCCATACATGCAACCTGCTATATATATATATCTAAAGCTTGACCTTGAATGGTGTTTGATGACCTTGAAGAGTGGTCTTGAGTTCAAGGTCAAAACATTGTTGCCATACTGATGGCCTTGAGAATGCGGTGTTGACATATTGATGACCTTGAGAATGCGGTGTTGCCACGTTTACGTGACAGAGATAGATTCAAGGTCACCATGTGTTAGAGAGAGATAGGTTCAAGGTCAAGGTCAGGAATGGGGGGTGGTTCCAGAACTCTCAATTTTTTCCCTACTTCTAACCAATTATGGAAGATCATTAATGAAATAGGAAATTCACAAAAAGAGAAGAAAACAGTAGACTGTATAAAGGATACCAGTGATAATGAAATAATCAATCCAAAAGACATAGCAGACTACTTTAACTATACATTCATTAAAATGGGCGAAACACTGGCAAGAAACATAACATCTGACCCTAATTATCAACCTCTGACGCAAACATTACATAACAGTTTCGTTTTGCTCAGAACTGACAAAAATGAAATCAAAAACACAATTTCACAACTTAAGTGTTAGAAATCTCCTGGAAATGATAACATTCGACCCGAAGTATTAAAGCAAATCTCAAAATACATTGAAGAACCACTAGCATATGCATTCAATAAATGCATAGACAGCGGAGTATAGCCAACTACCTTCAAAAAGGATATTGTAATACCTGTATTTAAAAAGGGTGATACTACTCTCCCTACCAACTACCGAACTATCTCCTTAATAACTTCTCTGTCAAAAGTCTTCGAAAAGCTAATCGAAAACCGTCTCCAAAATTTTTTAAGTAAACACAACTTGCTTTCACCACAACAATATGGATTCAGAAGACAAAGATCAACTGAAGATGCTATACTGGAACTTACAAAAAAGATCTATAGTGCTCTGGATAACAGTAAACCTTGTTTATGTATATTCTTAGATCTTTCAAAGGCCTTCGACACAGTCAGCCATAGCTTACTACTTGAAACGCTAGAACAAATTGGTATAAGAGGAGTAGTACGACAATTTTTTAAAAGTTACTTATCAGGTAGATCTCAATTTGTAAAAAATAACAAAACAGATAGTGAAACAATGGAGATAAAATATGGTGTTCCACAAGGATCAGTTTTAGGACCCGTACTGTTTAATGTGTATATAAACGGCCTTTTCTCTGTTGAGAGTAAAGGAGAAATAATGGGATTCGCTGACGATACTTCCATTTTCTACTCTGAGGACACGTGGCAAACCTTAAAAGAAACAGTAGAATCAGATTTCCCAAAAATCAAAGATTGGCTAAATTATAGACTATTGACATTAAATGTGGACAAAACTCACTACCTACCCTTCCACTGCAATTCATCTTCAGCACCTTCTTTCAACACATTACATTTCTCCACGAATATCCAAAAGTATACAATTAAATCAGTCACCAATACCAAGTACCTGGGAATACATTTTGACCAATATATGAGGTGGGATATCCACATTCAATTTACTTGTAATAAACTACGAATGATGTTGCCAAGATTTCGATTCCTTACCACGATTTTGATTTACAAGCAGCTAAAACTCCTTTATCAAGCACTGGTTGAAAGTCACCTCCGATACGGACTTATAGGATAGGGTGGTGCCTTAAAGACACACCTGAATTCTTTAGAGGTTATCCAGAAAAGACTTTTGAAAACAATCCTGAAAAAAGATTACACGTACTCATCTAATTTACTTTTCAAAGAAGCAAATGTATTCCATATACGACAACTTTATTTTTTCAAAGTTGTTTCTCTATACCACAAGAAGAAACATTTTCATCTACAGAGACATACGTACAACACCCGACAAAGACTTCATACGGTACCTCAAATGCAGAAATCAATTGGTCAACGCTCGTACATTTACCTTGCTCCAAAGTTTTACAATATAATTCCTGAAAGCATAAAAGTGATCACTAATATACATCAATTTAATCCAGCATTAAAGCAATTTGTATCTGAACAGCAATTGGTGTGTAATGCATTTCACTAAGAAGATCCAGACAACATGATGCGCATGCTTCGTTTTAAAGCCTTATTTTTTTATTATTATTTATTATCAATTTAAGTATGTTACCTTAAAGAAAAAAAAGCAAAAAAAAAGTATTTATAGTGATATAATTATTAATAATAATAAATATTAATATAATAATTAAGTAGTTTTTTTACAAGTAATAAGATTTATAAGTAAATTACTAAAAAGAAAATATGTATATTGTTTAAGCATATAGTATATACATAAATATAGTATTAGATGTATACACAGTAGAGTTAGTTTACAAATACTTTTATCATTCTTTTCCCTCGAAACAAGCGTCAACTCGCTTATCGACTATTTAATATTTATTATTTTTAGTAGATTTAATCTTCAGTGAAGAAAATGTATGTATGTTATATTATCTATAATAAATATTATTATTATTATTATTATTATTATTATTATTATTATTATTATTATTATTATTATTATTATTATTATTATTATTATTATTATTATTATTATATCTGCATTGCGCATGCAGTCCTATGTTTACAGTAACGCCATAAAACTTGAATTTTTGGAGAGTAACTTCATAATTATGTAGTGGCAAACCTGTTTTTTACTGTCAGATATGCGCTCTTGCGATTTCAACTAACAATTATTACAAAAATCAAAATAAATCGATCACTTAAAATCATGCTGACATAGCATTACGTTTATTTACTAACTAATCTTATTTTAAACTACAAAAGATGTTGAAATGTTTGCCTTCTTCAATGCACAGTGCAACACGTCTGTTCATGTTATCAAACACTTTCTGTAGAAGGTGAGGTGTAACGTTATCACATTCTTTCACAACTTTTGTTGTAAATCTTCTAGAGTATATGCAGCGGTGTCTTAAGAATGGTGTTTAACCATGAGCCACATAGGGTCGGGCATTATCCTGCTGAAAGTAACCGTATTGCAGTTCCTTGTCGTCGACTTGATCGATAAACCAATTCAGAATGGTGTTCTAGTATCTTTTGGTAGTGATAGCCTCTTCAAAAAAATGAGACCGACCAATATCCTTCGCAAAAGAGCTAGTCAAATGACGCTTTTGTGCCAATTTGGCATTTGAGATGTTACTGTTATGTTCTTATAAGATACCCTTCGACAACGTTCATTAATATAAAAGACGAGAAAAAACAATTTTCATAGCTATGAAGGACTACCATGAACCTACGAGCCTTGAATTATGGAGTAATCATGCAAACTATTAATCTATCGAGACTGGCTAAACCTAAGGGCTAAACAATTGGGACGCACCTATACTTTCGGATTAAAAATCGCACTTTTTATCATGTAAAATAAGGGAGATATGAGCATTTATAAAAATCTTAATAACGACGTTTCTACCAATACAACCGGGGCGTCGGCGTCGGCGTCGGAGTGGCGATGTTCTGTCTAATGCATTCCTGACTGGTAGCAACTACGTCATCACCCCACAGGACAACATGTTTACAAGCGTTTCTCTTGTAACGATATGTATTTTAAACAGACCATTTTGACAAATCAATTTCTTTTATTTTTGACTATTTATAACCTGCTAAATAAAATAAAATACTACATAAATAACCCAAATACACCTCAATGACTTAAGGGGGCCTCTAACAGCCATCATGTAGGGCATGTGAAAGAGGAGATCTGTAACGAAAAAAAAAGATTTTTACACACCCATTGTTGAGGTATGTTAATGAGATATTTTGTAATATCGCAGTAATATTGCACAATTTTTTTAATATTGCATAAATATTATAGAAATATTGGTTTTAATTGCAACATAAATATTGAAAAATATTACACCCAGTGCAGTCAAATTAAAAAATAGCGTAGGAAAGTTCAGTTGAAGTCATTGGATTTTTACATAAGTCTTCCTTGAGGGCTGTTAAATAACCTCCTAAAAGCCACCGCCTGTAGGTGGTCAGCTCGAAGAGCTAATGAGGGTTAACCACGCACGTTTGAAAGTCCATTGGTTCTCCTTTCCAAAAGGACCATACTTATCATGGTTATTATTATACAGGGTATGGTTTTATCAGCTCTTAATGTGAATACTGCATGTTATTTAAATCTCCGAAAATACGCTATATCATTTCTGGATAAACCGGAAGTGGGCAAAAAACGGCTACTCAGAAGAAACTTAAAAAACTAAGAAGCAGACTGGCGAACATCGCATTACATTATCTCAGTTAGTTCAAAAGCTATATAGGTATATAAAGAGTCAAAATATAACGGGACACTCGGTATAATTCCACATGAATACAACACAACATTATTACTTATGTTAACCAAAACAAAAACAAAAAATATACACAAAAAATGATATTACCAAGGCTGTACGTGTTAAAAATCTATATACCGAAGTATTAATTTTTCCTGCTTTCCGTACTGTGTAACTCCAAAACTGTTAATTATAGAGCATTGTAGCCACAGAGTCTTTTGATCAGAATAATGTAAACTAACACGTATCACAATTTCAGCTAATTTGACCAGTATCCAATATCCGTAAGAAACGCGTGGGGTTCTTTGCACAACGGCACTCATTAGGCTTGGTGCGGCCCTGTGCACAATATCCCGCAATCTGCATCAGTTCATTATTTACTAATATTGTTAATGCTAGTTGTTAGGCTAATTCTTATGCATTTTCTGTTACATGCTTATTAAAAATAATTATTAAGATTGTTTGATTAAAAAAGTAAAAATTCTAATAAAACGAACAAATATAACACACCATTATTCCTCATCAGAAATTTAAAATCGTGTATTAGGATAGCAGAAAACGGTGAGGGTGGTTTGCTGGTATCCTGATAGCTACATTTACATATTGGTTACACCCGTATGTATGACATTAATGACACAATCTGTAATATCATCATTAATAGTGCTACTAGTTAACAGATGGCGTCCAGTTGTTACAAATTTCAAAAATGTATTTTAAGTTATTTTATAACAATTTAACAATAACAATTATAACAATAAATTGTACGAGCCTCAATATATATTGCCACAGGAAACATATGCACTTCCTCTTAAAGCCAAAAGACAATTTGAATGTAAAATATGTAATTATAGATGTTCATTAAAAGGAAATCTCAAAAAACACATGCTTACTCACAGCGGCGAGAAGCCATTTAAATGTACTTTATGTTATTATAAATGTTCATTAAAAAGTATCCTCAATAGACACATGCTTACTCACAGTCGTGAGAAACCGTTTGAGTGTAATTTGTGTAGTTGCAGGTTTTTACGAAAAAATCATCTTGAACAACACCTGTTTATTCATGATACTGATAAACCATTTACGTGTAATCTATGTGATTATAGATGCTCACGAAAAGGTAGCCTCAAAACACATATGCACATTCATAATGGTTTGAAACCGTTTGAATGTAAATTATGCAGTTATAAATTTTCATTGAAAAGTAAACTCAAAAGGCACATGTTTAGTCATAGTGGTGAGAAACCATTTGAATGCAGTTTATGTGGTCATAAATGTTCACAAAAAAACGATCTCAAAAGACATATTCTCATTCATGATAATAAGAAACCATTTGGATGTAGTTTATGTGATTATAGAAGTTCACAAAAAAGTAATCTTAAAGCACATGTGCTCACTCATAGTGGCGAGAAATCATTTCAATGTAATATATGTAATGTAAAATATTCAGCACAGTCCACTATCAAGAGACACTTGCTCACTCATAGTGCTGAGCAATCATTCGAGTGTTGTTTATGTGATTATAAATGTTCACAAAAGGGTAATCTTAAAAGACATATTTCTACTCACAATAGTGAGCTGCCATTTGAATGTAATTTATGTAATTATAAATGTTCACAAAAACGTTACCTCAAGACACATATGGTCATTCGTAGAGGTGAGCAGCCTTTTGAATGTAGTTTATGTAATTATAAATGTTCACAGAAAAATGATCTCAAAAAACACATTCTCATTCATAGTAATGAGAAACCATTCAATTGCTGTTTATGTGATTATAAATGTTCACAAAAAAGTCATCTGAAAGTACACATGCTCACTCATAGTGATGAGAAGTCGTGTGAATGTAATGTATGCAATTTTAAGTGTTCGGTGCAGTCTACTCTCAAGACCCACCTTCTCACTCATAGCGATGGTCAACCATTTGAATGTAATTTATGTGAATATAAATGTTTACAAAAGCGTTATCTTAAGAGACACATGCTCAGTCATAGTGGTGAGCAACCTTTTGTTTGTAATTTACGTGATTATAAATCTTCACAGAAATCTAGACTCGCAAAACACATAGTCACTCATAGTAGTGAGACACGATTAGAATGTAATATAGGTACATGAAGAAATTTAAATTGCATGTTGAGCATGCAATAAAAATAGACACAAGTGTGTGTAACCTACCAAGAACATATTTAGGGTTTCCACGCATCTAAATTTGGTAAGACAGTCCTTCATTTGAACAATTTGTCATTCAACTGATGATATTGATCAATTCCTAGAAAACCTAAGCGTCATAGTTGATCAATGAGCAAATGGTACAATTTTTCGGTCTGTTTCCTGTGAGGTAGTTTGTAAGATATAGGTTTATTGGACGAAATAAGAAAATTGGAAGGTTTGGTGTTTCTGATCAGATGATGGGGAATTATTGGTGTTCTTCAAATAAAAAAATGGTAGATTCAAAACAATTTTACATTTGCTCAGTCTGGCAATTGTAAATAATAAATTACTTTGCTTATTATAATATATATTAGCAAACACCATCGGTTCTTCTAACCTTTAAAAATGTAATTCACTTAATTAATATAATAATAACATGGGTACAAACCTTAAAATTGTTTTCATAGCAAAAGAGAGCTGCTTTTATGCCAGGTGTTTTCTTCGCTTCAACTAACAATATGCACCGCATAGTGGCGCTAGCTATCAAGATCACTCTGTAGCATACAAACCCTGAACAAGCTCGTTATATTATATATGGATGTTTACTAAGTGTAATAAACTTTTCATTCCTTTAATTGTATTTTATTCTACATTTTGATTTTCAAAAGGTGGCAACCGTAAAACTATTCATTAATATTTTGAGTTGTTTTAAATGTACAATAAAATTATTTAAATAAGAAATACAAAATACTGAGTTTCTTTATTTACTCAAACAATAAGTAGTTTCCATAGAACAGCAATTTAAAGCAGTCACTGCAAGAGATGGTCAACATGACAGTTTCATGCTAGACGCTAGACAACGCGGTCGCTCTAACTCTTAAAACCAATTGCACTTCAATGCATGTTCGTAGCTCAGGAGAGTTGTTATTTAAATAATAAATAATTATATTAATAAATAATAAGTAGCCAGCCTTGGTGGATTAGTGGTTTGCATTATAATCCAAGGGTCGCAGGTTCGATCCCCGGCTGAGTTGGTACTTTTTCATAGCGGGGAAAAATTAAAAACATGTCTTCTTTTCGGACAGGAAGTAAAACTGTAGGTCCCGTGTCAATGGGATGTTTGACATGATAAAAATTTCTACGATGGGGGTGTATGTTTTTTATTAGAAAAAATAAATTTAGTACACATTTTGCTCAAATGTGAAGTTGAATTAGCGCAGTGTTTAGCTAACATTATAATAGACCTGATGGGCCATATGTGGTGGTGATAGTAGCACAATATTTAAACGTGCAGATTTGTATGGGTTACACTTGCTCCACATTTACACTTAACCCAGTGTATCTTAAATAATTATTTAAATAAAACAAATTTACTTGTAAGTTGGTCTAATTAACTTTTAGCAGATATTCAATACATAGAAAGAATCTGTAGTTACCATTTTTTAAATAAATCATTTAAAAAAAGCTAAAAATATATGGGTCATTCTTTCTGAACTCAACCACGGGCTAGGACCAAAAATTGGCGCAACTTAGAAAGGACAGCAGGGACTCATTTTAAAGCTTGAAATCTATACTTTCGAATGTCACATATCTCCTATATGAAATAATTTATATTTGACCCCTAAAACAGAGTAATATTTAGCGATAATAGGCATATGTTTACTTTTGGAAATTTAAAAATGTACGTCATTGTGAACTGTAACCCTCTATGTTTAGAAAATATAATTAATTAAATTATTGCATAGGATGTCTAATTAAAATAATTTCTGTAAATAAAATGTAAATAACGCTAAACTGGTGTTTTTTTAATAATGAAAGTGCATATATTTATTAAAAATTTCTAATAAACGCATATTTCATGATTTTTAAGTGCATATTTCACGTTTTTATAGTGCATAAGTGCATGCATATTTCAGCATTTTTAAGTGCATACAAATCCTATACCTATTTATAACTATTATAACCTACTATTTTAACTAAGTGGAAAGTAAATTTGATAGGCACAAGAAAATAAAGTAAAATTTAATGAAGACGAATCTAAAATTATGCTAGTCGCATGAAAACGGTCTCCCAAAAACGTTTGAATATATGTACAAGTGGGAACCATTGGAGTATGTAGAGAAATATTTAAATTTTCTAGATCATAGATTTTCATTCGACAATCTCATACACATACAGTATGTTTCAGCAAATTGTAGTAAATTAATACCTGGATGTGTATTAATTTACTGCATTTCTCTGAAACATCGACAAGAATTTCATGCAGATCAAGGCAGCCGGAACCTAAGAATCATCTACAAAGGTGCAATCCAACCCATTATGACATATGGAGTAACGGCCTGGAACAGTCTTAGAAAAGCAAATGAATATAGTAAGGTCAAAAGAATATAAAAAATGATGAATAGAGAAATATTGAAGACGTACAGTATCCTATTGGGAATTACACCAATAGTTTGAAACAAAAAAACTCCTTCCAATATTTCAAATATTAAAATTTTGTAATTTTAATTTTTAACAAAATTGTAATTGTTTTTTTCCTACACATACACACCTTACCTAATCTAAATCTTTTCCAATCCTTGGGATAATGGAATATTCGAAAGGTTTTTGAAAAGTTCAATTATGTTTGTGCCTTTGGGTTTTATTAAACATATAATTCGTTAAATATGTTTTTCTTTTTACCCCCTTTTAGTTAAACCCAATTTTATCGATTTTTTATCCTATGGTTGATACCTTACTAATAATTCAAATCATGTTAAAAATGGTGTTTCAGGTTTGGATACAAGCATACAAGTTTCTAAGTAATGAATATCGTATATTTCCTATTAATTTTAATGTGGATCTGTGTAAGGAAGTCAACGTGGATCGTTTTGGCGTACTAGAATCGTATAGAAGTTCGGCGAATGTGGAGCTGCGATGCCCTTTTAAAAAGGTAAATCTTGGTTTTGCATACATAAACAACTACCAATGTATTTTCAGGGTTACTATTCTTTGCGTAACGCCTTTTTTGAATTTTACCAAGTTTCCACCACATGTACCGGCGGGTCAGTATATGCTTGACGTGAAACTATTTGATAGCGAGAATTTTATAGCGGGCATCAATGTAGAATCTGTTGTTGAATATATTATGAAAAAATGGGAGTACTAATGCCTGCAAACGCTTATGGATTCTTGCTACTTGAATTAATAAAATGTTCTACAGTATTTGTATGTCTTATGTTCAATAAAACTTTTCCTCTCTGATGGGTATTAAAAATATATCAAAAATATATATATCGAATATACAACATAAGATCCGACGAACCATAAGAGAAGCCATTGAGATCGAGAAACGTCCGAACAATCTTAATACCAGGGACGATACACAGCGACTACCATCAGCTTGGAAACCAGCTATAACCAGCATCACCGTCAAGAAGCGAAAACCAGCACAGCAGAACGATAAAAGGGAAAGCGAGAGAAAGCCACCGGATCAAGCGAGACCAGTGACACGCAGCCGCGCCAAAAACCAGCCGATCGCAACCATGCGCAACACCGTAACCGTATATAAAGACCAACCGCAGCAGCAAGACGTCAGTCTACATCGTGTAACCACGCGAAGCAGAAGGAAGTTAGAAGTGACCTGAAGATGGCAAGTGTGATCTTGCCGAAACGTCGTCAACCATTGTCTGGTTCCTCTAGGAGCCGAATAGTGAATACGCGGAGTGAAACCCGGAAAAGTAGTGAAGTATCATATAATATCCGCGGAAACTTAAAATGTAACATATATAATATATATGTTACATTTTAAGTACTACTTTTCCGGGTTTCACTCCGCGTATTCAACATATGTGATGTATTGCGCAGGTGGGGGATATATATATAGCAGTTGTTTTATGAAGTAGTGGAATTTGTTAAGTTACTGGGTTTGTGAATAAACGTTTAACTGTGAGTCAATCTGCTTTTTATTTAAGTTTAACAGACCTTACATTGGCGACGAGGATTTAAAATTGAATGTTTCAAGAATATTTATTCGATCAATTGCCATTCCATTGCGAAAATATAAACATGGCTTCTCTATTCAATCAAATTGGTGAGTTCGATAGTAGTTTCGAGTCTTGGGACTGCTACGTCGAAAGAATACAATGTGCTTTTGAAGCGAATGATACTAGCGCGGATAAGAAAGCTGCGGTATTGTTAAGCTGTATCGGAAGGAATAATTTTAAGTTACTTCGTGATTTATGTCAACCAGAGATAATAACTTCACGAACATATAATCAGCTAGTAGAAATCATGAAAAATCATTTAAACCCTAAACCTCCTGTGCTGGTAGAAAGAGCAAGATTTCGGAGTTTGTTTCAGCAACCAGGGCAGATGGTAGCAGATTTCATTGCCTTGTTGAAAGAAGCAGCTGCGTTGTGTGAGTTCGGTGCAAATTTAGACGATGCTCTACGGGATCAAGCAATTTTCGGTCTCCGTGACGAAATTACCAAAAGACGTTTAATTGTGGAACCTATTGAAGATCTGAATTTCAAAAAAGTATGTGAAGTGGCATTAAAAACGGAAATTCAAATTAAAGACAATATGGCGTTTGGTTCTTATCAAAACCAAGCAAATTTTCTACAAAGGGCAGCAGCAGAACCAAATTTTCGATCTTCTGCGTCACGACGTAAGCAAACGTCATTGGGTCAAAACCAATCAGGATCAAAAACGCATGGTTGGGAAACTCCGGCGCAGACATCACGTATTAATTCACGTCCAACCTCGGCAAGATACAATAACAACAAAATGTCTGCATATAATCCACAATTTAATAATAATAATTTTAACCTTTATTCCAGGTATAAAAATTATAAATGCAATTTTTGTCATAAAATGGGGCATATAAAAAAATATTGTAAGAAATTCCTAAATTGTAGGAACAATTATGGAGTAAATGTAGTTGAAGATTTAGAAGCAAACAAAATTGAAGATGTAGTAGTAAATAGCGACTTGCAAAGTGAAGGTAACAATTCTATATTTAATTTATTTAACATTGGAAATTTTTCAAATTTTATACCTCCGTATTATGTTGAGGCATTTATAAACGATATCAAAGTAAACATGCAACTTGATACCGGCAGTTGTGTTTCTATTATTGGTTATTCATTGTTAAATAAAAGTTTACCTCATTTGAAAATAAATAAAGAAAACATTACCTTAGTTGCTTATAATAATTCTCAAATTCCTGTTATAGGGTCTGTTAATGTTATGTTAAAATTTAGCAATAATGACAAATTATTTAATTGTAAATTATTTGTAGTTCAAAGTGATGGGCCTATCCTAATGGGAAGAGATTTAATCAACATGAGCAATTTTCAATTACCTCTTCCCGTAAATGTAACTGTTAACGTTAACGAAAAGAATCTTGAAGCATTATATACCAAATTTCCTAACGTTTTTAATGATAAATTGGGATGTTACCACAGCAACGTCACATTACATTTACGTGAAGGTTATCATCCTATTTATTTTAAACCACGATTAGTTCCTTTAGCAATTAAGGAGAAAGTGGAAGCTGAAATTAAAAACATGGTTAAAGATGGAGTTTTAGAACCAGTAAATGCTAGCGATTGGGGAACTCCTATTGTAACCGTTTTAAAACCTAAGGATGGAGCAGTCAGAATATGTGGAGATTTTTCTGTAACTTTGAATCCTGCTTTAATATCAGATAAGTATCCTTTGCCCAGGGTAGAGCATTTGTTTAATAAATTGCAAGGCGGTGTTTCCTTTACAAAGTTGGATTTGAAAAGTGCTTATATGCAGTTGCCCTTGGATAAAAAATCAAAAGATTTAACGTGTATTTCAACTCACATGGGTTTATTTAAATATTGTAGAGTTCCATTTGGAATCAGTTCTGGGCCTAGTATTTTTCAAAGAATTATTGAACAAATTTTGCAAGGTATAAGCAATATATCAATTTTTCAAGATGACATTTTAATTACAGGTGCAACCGATTATGAGCATTTCAAAACTTTAGAAACTGTTTGTGAACGACTAAGTAAAGCAGGACTCACTGTTAAAAAAGAAAAATGTAGGTTTTTTCAAAATTCAATTTCGTATTTAGGTTTTATTTTGGATAAGGAAGGTTTACATCCTGATAGAGATAAGATTGAAGCTATCGTAGCTATGCCACGCCCAGAGAATGTAACGCAAATAAAAGCATTTACAGGTATGGTCAATTTTTATGGAAAATTCTTACCAAATTTATCAAATGTGCTTGCTCCCTTATATAGATTAACTTGTAAAAATAATGAATTTAAATGGACGGATGATTGTGAGAAGTCTTTTCTCGAAGCCAAGAATTTATTACTTTCATCTAAAGTTTTGACACATTATAATCCAAAGTTACCATTAAGATTAAGTACCGACTGTAGTAGTTATGGTTTGGGAGGAGTTCTTTCTCACATTTATCCAGATGGTAGTGTAAAACCAATAGCATTTACCAGCAGAATTTTAACTAAATCTGAGTTAAACTATAGTCAAATTCAAAAAGAGGCCTTGGCAGTAGTTTATTGCATTAAAAAGTTTAGTAATTATTTGTTTATGAAACATTTCACGTTAGTTACTGATCATTCTGCTTTAATTCAGGTATTTAACAAAAAGAAAGGCATTCCAGAAATGATATCTAACCGTTTACAAAGATGGGCTTTGTTTCTATCTACTTTTAATTTTGATATCATACATAATAAATCTAAATACCATGCAGATGCAGACGGACTTTCTCGTCTACCTTTGAATTCAATTTTTGCTTGTAACAATGATGAAGGTTATAATTACATTAAATTAATTCAAGAAGCTAATGTTCCAATAAATTTTAAGATAATTTCAGAAAAAACAAAAATCGACCCAATATTAAGTGAAGTTTCAAAATATATAATTCTTGGTTGGCCTAATCAAGTGAATGATAATTTAAAATCATTTTATTTAAAGCGTAATGAATTATCAATAGAAAATGGAATTGTTCTTTGGGGTCACAGAGTTGTAATCCCGGAATGTTTAAAAACCAGTTTGATTAAAAGCTTACATGTTTCACATTTAGGTATGGTGAAAATGAAAAATCTAGCTAGATCGTACTTTTGGTGGCCAAATCTGGATCAATTCATTGAAGATGAAGTTCGCAATTGCGACCAATGCCTTCAACTTAGATCCAACCCTGCCAAAGTTCCATTACATCCATGGTCCTTTCCCAATAAACCATGGGAAAGGATCCATGCTGATTTTTTTGGTCCTATTGCTAATAAAATGTACATGGTAATAATCGACTCGTATTCTAAATTTATTGAAGTTGTAGAAATGTCAAATATAACTTCAAATTATGTTATACAACAATTACGTCACATTTTCAGTAGGTACGGCCTACCACAAATATTAGTTACTGACAATGGTACGTCTTGGACATCGGACGAATTTAAGTTTTTTAGTCAAGTAAATGGTTTTACTCATATTTTGTCAGCACCTTATCATCCAAGCTCGAATGGAGCTGCGGAGAATGCAGTTAAACTTTGTAAGCGAGCTATTAAAAGTGCACTTTTGTCTAAAACACCAGTAAATATTGCTCTAGATAGATTTTTGTTTGACTATCGAGTAACACCTTCTTCAACTACTAATGAAAGTCCAGCTTTTCTATTTTTTGGTAGACAATTAAGAACTCGGTTTGATATGTTACGTCCTAATGTTTCACAAAATGTTGCACTTAAACAGTCTAAACAAATAAAAAATTATCGAGGTATAGTTAAGCCTGGTTTTCATGTAGGTGAGAAAGTAGGGTATAAAGATTATGCAACTGGTTTATGGAGAAAAGGAGAAGTAGTTGGCTATAAAGGTAAAGTTAATTTTGAAATTTCTAATAATTCAGATTTGAATAACAAAACATTCATGAGACACATGGATCAGTTAATTAAGATTGGTTCAAGGCCTTCTGTAGTTTCAGAATATAATAATAATAGAGAGATAAGTAATACTGAAACAGACAATAAAAGCCCTGAACCAATACCAAGCACTAGTTCCCCTTCTCTTAATCACAGGTACAATTTAAGAAGTAGAAAGGTTTAGTTGTAAAATCATGTTATAATTTTTATTTCATACATAATAAATCTAAATACCATGCAGATGCAGACGGACTTTCTCGTCTACCTTTGAATTCAATTTTTGCTTGTAACAATGATGAAGGTTATAATTACATTAAATTAATTCAAGAAGCTAATGTTCCAATAAATTTTAAGATAATTTCAGAAAGTAAACATATGCCTATTATCGCTAAATATTACTCTGTTTTAGGGGTCAAATATAAATTATTTCATATAGGAGATATGTGACATTCGAAAGTATAGATTTCAAGCTTTAAAATGAGTCCCTGCTGGCCTTTCTAAGTTGCGCCAATTTTTGGTCCTAGCCCGTGGTTGAGTTCAGAAAGAATGACCCATATATTTTTAGCTTTTTTTAAATGATTTATTTAAAAAATGGTAACTACAGATTCTTTCTATGTATTGAATATCTGCTAAAAGTTAATTAGACCAACTTACAAGTAAATTTGTTTTATTTAAATAATTATTTAAGATACACTGGGTTAAGTGTAAATGTGGAGCAAGTGTAACCCATACAAATCTGCACGTTTAAATATTGTGCTACTATCACCACCACATATGGCCCATCAGGTCTATTATAATGTTAGCTAAACACTGCGCTAATTCAACTTCACATTTGAGCAAAATGTGTACTAAATTTATTTTTTCTAATAAAAAACATACACCCCCATCGTAGAAATTTTTATCATGTCAAACATCCCATTGACACGGGACCTACAGTTTTACTTCCTGTCCGAAAAGAAGACATGTTTTTAATTTTTCCCCGCTATGAAAAAGTACCAACTCAGCCGGGGATCGAACCTGCGACCCTTGGATTATAATGCAAACCACTAATCCACCAAGGCTGGCTACTTATTATTTATTAATATAATTATTTATTATTTAAATAACAACTCTCCTGAGCTACGAACATGCATTGAAGTGCAATTGGTTTTAAGAGTTAGAGCGACCGCGTTGTCTAGCGTCTAGCATGAAACTGTCATGTTGACCATCTCTTGCAGTGACTGCTTTAAATTGCTGTTCTATGGAAACTACTTATTGTTTGAGTAAATAAAGAAACTCAGTATTTTGTATTTCTTATTTAAATAATTTTATTGTACATTTAAAACAACTCAAAATATTAATGAATAGTTTTACGGTTGCCACCTTTTGAAAATCAAAATGTAGAATAAAATACAATTAAAGGAATGAAAAGTTTATTACACTTAGTAAACATCCATATATAATATAACGAGCTTGTTCAGGGTTTGTATGCTACAGAGTGATCTTGATAGCTAGCGCCACTATGCGGTGCATATTGTTAGTTGAAGCGAAGAAAACACCTGGCATAAAAGCAGCTCTCTTTTGCTATGAAAACAATTTTAAGGTTTGTACCCATGTTATTATTATATTAATTAAGTGAATTACATTTTTAAAGGTTAGAAGAACCGATGGTGTTTGCTAATATATATTATAATAAGCAAAGTAATTTATTATTTACAATTGCCAGACTGAGCAAATGTAAAATTGTTTTGAATCTACCATTTTTTTATTTGAAGAACACCAATAATTCCCCATCATCTGATCAGAAACACCAAACCTTCCAATTTTCTTATTTCGTCCAATAAACCTATATCTTACAAACTACCTCACAGGAAACAGACCGAAAAATTGTACCATTTGCTCATTGATCAACTATGACGCTTAGGTTTTCTAGGAATTGATCAATATCATCAGTTGAATGACAAATTGTTCAAATGAAGGACTGTCTTACCAAATTTAGATGCGTGGAAACCCTAAATATGTTCTTGGTAGGTTACACACACTTGTGTCTATTTTTATTGCATGCTCAACATGCAATTTAAATTTCTTCATGTACCTATATTACATTCTAATCGTGTCTCACTACTATGAGTGACTATGTGTTTTGCGAGTCTAGATTTCTGTGAAGATTTATAATCACGTAAATTACAAACAAAAGGTTGCTCACCACTATGACTGAGCATGTGTCTCTTAAGATAACGCTTTTGTAAACATTTATATTCACATAAATTACATTCAAATGGTTGACCATCGCTATGAGTGAGAAGGTGGGTCTTGAGAGTAGACTGCACCGAACACTTAAAATTGCATACATTACATTCACACGACTTCTCATCACTATGAGTGAGCATGTGTACTTTCAGATGACTTTTTTGTGAACATTTATAATCACATAAACAGCAATTGAATGGTTTCTCATTACTATGAATGAGAATGTGTTTTTTGAGATCATTTTTCTGTGAACATTTATAATTACATAAACTACATTCAAAAGGCTGCTCACCTCTACGAATGACCATATGTGTCTTGAGGTAACGTTTTTGTGAACATTTATAATTACATAAATTACATTCAAATGGCAGCTCACTATTGTGAGTAGAAATATGTCTTTTAAGATTACCCTTTTGTGAACATTTATAATCACATAAACAACACTCGAATGATTGCTCAGCACTATGAGTGAGCAAGTGTCTCTTGATAGTGGACTGTGCTGAATATTTTACATTACATATATTACATTGAAATGATTTCTCGCCACTATGAGTGAGCACATGTGCTTTAAGATTACTTTTTTGTGAACTTCTATAATCACATAAACTACATCCAAATGGTTTCTTATTATCATGAATGAGAATATGTCTTTTGAGATCGTTTTTTTGTGAACATTTATGACCACATAAACTGCATTCAAATGGTTTCTCACCACTATGACTAAACATGTGCCTTTTGAGTTTACTTTTCAATGAAAATTTATAACTGCATAATTTAAATTCAAACGGTTTCAAACCATTATGAATGTGCATATGTGTTTTGAGGCTACCTTTTCGTGAGCATCTATAATCACATAGATTACACGTAAATGGTTTATCAGTATCATGAATAAACAGGTGTTGTTCAAGATGATTTTTTCGTAAAAACCTGCAACTACACAAATTACACTCAAACGGTTTCTCACGACTGTGAGTAAGCATGTGTCTATTGAGGATACTTTTTAATGAACATTTATAATAACATAAAGTACATTTAAATGGCTTCTCGCCGCTGTGAGTAAGCATGTGTTTTTTGAGATTTCCTTTTAATGAACATCTATAATTACATATTTTACATTCAAATTGTCTTTTGGCTTTAAGAGGAAGTGCATATGTTTCCTGTGGCAATATATATTGAGGCTCGTACAATTTATTGTTATAATTGTTATTGTTAAATTGTTATAAAATAACTTAAAATACATTTTTGAAATTTGTAACAACTGGACGCCATCTGTTAACTAGTAGCACTATTAATGATGATATTACAGATTGTGTCATTAATGTCATACATACGGGTGTAACCAATATGTAAATGTAGCTATCAGGATACCAGCAAACCACCCTCACCGTTTTCTGCTATCCTAATACACGATTTTAAATTTCTGATGAGGAATAATGGTGTGTTATATTTGTTCGTTTTATTAGAATTTTTACTTTTTTAATCAAACAATCTTAATAATTATTTTTAATAAGCATGTAACAGAAAATGCATAAGAATTAGCCTAACAACTAGCATTAACAATATTAGTAAATAATGAACTGATGCAGATTGCGGGATATTGTGCACAGGGCCGCACCAAGCCTAATGAGTGCCGTTGTGCAAAGAACCCCACGCGTTTCTTACGGATATTGGATACTGGTCAAATTAGCTGAAATTGTGATACGTGTTAGTTTACATTATTCTGATCAAAAGACTCTGTGGCTACAATGCTCTATAATTAACAGTTTTGGAGTTACACAGTACGGAAAGCAGGAAAAATTAATACTTCGGTATATAGATTTTTAACACGTACAGCCTTGGTAATATCATTTTTTGTGTATATTTTTTGTTTTTGTTTTGGTTAACATAAGTAATAATGTTGTGTTGTATTCATGTGGAATTATACCGAGTGTCCCGTTATATTTTGACTCTTTATATACCTATATAGCTTTTGAACTAACTGAGATAATGTAATGCGATGTTCGCCAGTCTGCTTCTTAGTTTTTTAAGTTTCTTCTGAGTAGCCGTTTTTTGCCCACTTCCGGTTTATCCAGAAATGATATAGCGTATTTTCGGAGATTTAAATAACATGCAGTATTCACATTAAGAGCTGATAAAACCATACCCTGTATAATAATAACCATGATAAGTATGGTCCTTTTGGAAAGGAGAACCAATGGACTTTCAAACGTGCGTGGTTAACCCTCATTAGCTCTTCGAGCTGACCACCTACAGGCGGTGGCTTTTAGGAGGTTATTTAACAGCCCTCAAGGAAGACTTATGTAAAAATCCAATGACTTCAACTGAACTTTCCTACGCTATTTTTTAATTTGACTGCACTGGGTGTAATATTTTTCAATATTTATGTTGCAATTAAAACCAATATTTCTATAATATTTATGCAATATTAAAAAAATTGTGCAATATTACTGCGATATTACAAAATATCTCATTAACATACCTCAACAATGGGTGTGTAAAAATCTAATCGTGTCTCACTACTATGAGTGACTATGTGTTTTGCGAGTCTAGATTTCTGTGAAGATTTATAATCACGTAAATTACAAACAAAAGGTTGCTCACCACTATGACTGAGCATGTGTCTCTTAAGATAACGCTTTTGTAAACATTTATATTCACATAAATTACATTCAAATGGTTGACCATCGCTATGAGTGAGAAGGTGGGTCTTGAGAGTAGACTGCACCGAACACTTAAAATTGCATACATTACATTCACACGACTTCTCATCACTATGAGTGAGCATGTGTACTTTCAGATGACTTTTTTGTGAACATTTATAATCACATAAACAGCAATTGAATGGTTTCTCATTACTATGAATGAGAATGTGTTTTTTGAGATCATTTTTCTGTGAACATTTATAATTACATAAACTACATTCAAAAGGCTGCTCACCTCTACGAATGACCATATGTGTCTTGAGGTAACGTTTTTGTGAACATTTATAATTACATAAATTACATTCAAATGGCAGCTCACTATTGTGAGTAGAAATATGTCTTTTAAGATTACCCTTTTGTGAACATTTATAATCACATAAACAACACTCGAATGATTGCTCAGCACTATGAGTGAGCAAGTGTCTCTTGATAGTGGACTGTGCTGAATATTTTACATTACATATATTACATTGAAATGATTTCTCGCCACTATGAGTGAGCACATGTGCTTTAAGATTACTTTTTTGTGAACTTCTATAATCACATAAACTACATCCAAATGGTTTCTTATTATCATGAATGAGAATATGTCTTTTGAGATCGTTTTTTTGTGAACATTTATGACCACATAAACTGCATTCAAATGGTTTCTCACCACTATGACTAAACATGTGCCTTTTGAGTTTACTTTTCAATGAAAATTTATAACTGCATAATTTACATTCAAACGGTTTCAAACCATTATGAATGTGCATATGTGTTTTGAGGCTACCTTTTCGTGAGCATCTATAATCACATAGATTACACGTAAATGGTTTATCAGTATCATGAATAAACAGGTGTTGTTCAAGATGATTTTTTCGTAAAAACCTGCAACTACACAAATTACACTCAAACGGTTTCTCACGACTGTGAGTAAGCATGTGTCTATTGAGGATACTTTTTAATGAACATTTATAATAACATAAAGTACATTTAAATGGCTTCTCGCCGCTGTGAGTAAGCATGTGTTTTTTGAGATTTCCTTTTAATGAACATCTATAATTACATATTTTACATTCAAATTGTCTTTTGGCTTTAAGAGGAAGTGCATATGTTTCCTGTGGCAATATATATTGAGGCTCGTACAATTTATTGTTATAATTGTTATTGTTAAATTGTTATAAAATAACTTAAAATACATTTTTGAAATTTGTAACAACTGGACGCCATCTGTTAACTAGTAGCACTATTAATGATGATATTACAGATTGTGTCATTAATGTCATACATACGGGTGTAACCAATATGTAAATGTAGCTATCAGGATACCAGCAAACCACCCTCACCGTTTTCTGCTATCCTAATACACGATTTTAAATTTCTGATGAGGAATAATGGTGTGTTATATTTGTTCGTTTTATTAGAATTTTTACTTTTTTAATCAAACAATCTTAATAATTATTTTTAATAAGCATGTAACAGAAAATGCATAAGAATTAGCCTAACAACTAGCATTAACAATATTAGTAAATAATGAACTGATGCAGATTGCGGGATATTGTGCACAGGGCCGCACCAAGCCTAATGAGTGCCGTTGTGCAAAGAACCCCACGCGTTTCTTACGGATATTGGATACTGGTCAAATTAGCTGAAATTGTGATACGTGTTAGTTTACATTATTCTGATCAAAAGACTCTGTGGCTACAATGCTCTATAATTAACAGTTTTGGAGTTACACAGTACGGAAAGCAGGAAAAATTAATACTTCGGTATATAGATTTTTAACACGTACAGCCTTGGTAATATCATTTTTTGTGTATATTTTTTGTTTTTGTTTTGGTTAACATAAGTAATAATGTTGTGTTGTATTCATGTGGAATTATACCGAGTGTCCCGTTATATTTTGACTCTTTATATACCTATATAGCTTTTGAACTAACTGAGATAATGTAATGCGATGTTCGCCAGTCTGCTTCTTAGTTTTTTAAGTTTCTTCTGAGTAGCCGTTTTTTGCCCACTTCCGGTTTATCCAGAAATGATATAGCGTATTTTCGGAGATTTAAATAACATGCAGTATTCACATTAAGAGCTGATAAAACCATACCCTGTATAATAATAACCATGATAAGTATGGTCCTTTTGGAAAGGAGAACCAATGGACTTTCAAACGTGCGTGGTTAACCCTCATTAGCTCTTCGAGCTGACCACCTACAGGCGGTGGCTTTTAGGAGGTTATTTAACAGCCCTCAAGGAAGACTTATGTAAAAATCCAATGACTTCAACTGAACTTTCCTACGCTATTTTTTAATTTGACTGCACTGGGTGTAATATTTTTCAATATTTATGTTGCAATTAAAACCAATATTTCTATAATATTTATGCAATATTAAAAAAATTGTGCAATATTACTGCGATATTACAAAATATCTCATTAACATACCTCAACAATGGGTGTGTAAAAATCTTTTTTTTTCGTTACAGATCTCCTCTTTCACATGCCCTACATGATGGCTGTTAGAGGCCCCCTTAAGTCATTGAGGTGTATTTGGGTTATTTATGTAGTATTTTATTTTATTTAGCAGGTTATAAATAGTCAAAAATAAAAGAAATTGATTTGTCAAAATGGTCTGTTTAAAATACATATCGTTACAAGAGAAACGCTTGTAAACATGTTGTCCTGTGGGGTGATGACGTAGTTGCTACCAGTCAGGAATGCATTAGACAGAACATCGCCACTCCGACGCCGACGCCGACGCCCCGGTTGTATTGGTAGAAACGTCGTTATTAAGATTTTTATAAATGCTCATATCTCCCTTATTTTACATGATAAAAAGTGCGATTTTTAATCCGAAAGTATAGGTGCGTCCCAATTGTTTAGCCCTTAGGTTTAGCCAGTCTCGATAGATTAATAGTTTGCATGATTACTCCATAATTCAAGGCTCGTAGGTTCATGGTAGTCCTTCATAGCTATGAAAATTGTTTTTTCTCGTCTTTTATATTAATGAACGTTGTCGAAGGGTATCTTATAAGAACATAACAGTAACATCTCAAATGCCAAATTGGCACAAAAGCGTCATTTGACTAGCTCTTTTGCGAAGGATATTGGTCGGTCTCATTTTTTTGAAGAGGCTATCACTACCAAAAGATACTAGAACACCATTCTGAATTGGTTTATCGATCAAGTCGACGACAAGGAACTGCAATACGGTTACTTTCAGCAGGATAATGCCCGACCCTATGTGGCTCATGGTTAAACACCATTCTTAAGACACCGCTGCATATACTCTAGAAGATTTACAACAAAAGTTGTGAAAGAATGTGATAACGTTACACCTCACCTTCTACAGAAAGTGTTTGATAACATGAACAGACGTGTTGCACTGTGCATTGAAGAAGGCAAACATTTCAACATCTTTTGTAGTTTAAAATAAGATTAGTTAGTAAATAAACGTAATGCTATGTCAGCATGATTTTAAGTGATCGATTTATTTTGATTTTTGTAATAATTGTTAGTTGAAATCGCAAGAGCGCATATCTGACAGTAAAAAACAGGTTTGCCACTACATAATTATGAAGTTACTCTCCAAAAATTCAAGTTTTATGGCGTTACTGTAAACATAGGACTGCATGCGCAATGCAGATATAATAATAATAATAATAATAATAATAATAATAATAATAATAATAATAATAATAATAATAATAATAATAATAATAATAATAATAATAATAATATTTATTATAGATAATATAACATACATACATTTTCTTCACTGAAGATTAAATCTACTAAAAATAATAAATATTAAATAGTCGATAAGCGAGTTGACGCTTGTTTCGAGGGAAAAGAATGATAAAAGTATTTGTAAACTAACTCTACTGTGTATACATCTAATACTATATTTATGTATATACTATATGCTTAAACAATATACATATTTTCTTTTTAGTAATTTACTTATAAATCTTATTACTTGTAAAAAAACTACTTAATTATTATATTAATATTTATTATTATTAATAATTATATCACTATAAATACTTTTTTTTTGCTTTTTTTTCTTTAAGGTAACATACTTAAATTGATAATAAATAATAATAAAAAAATAAGGCTTTAAAACGAAGCATGCGCATCATGTTGTCTGGATCTTCTTAGTGAAATGCATTACACACCAATTGCTGTTCAGATACAAATTGCTTTAATGCTGGATTAAATTGATGTATATTAGTGATCACTTTTATGCTTTCAGGAATTATATTGTAAAACTTTGGAGCAAGGTAAATGTACGAGCGTTGACCAATTGATTTCTGCATTTGAGGTACCGTATGAAGTCTTTGTCGGGTGTTGTACGTATGTCTCTGTAGATGAAAATGTTTCTTCTTGTGGTATAGAGAAACAACTTTGAAAAAATAAAGTTGTCGTATATGGAATACATTTGCTTCTTTGAAAAGTAAATTAGATGAGTACGTGTAATCTTTTTTCAGGATTGTTTTCAAAAGTCTTTTCTGGATAACCTCTAAAGAATTCAGGTGTGTCTTTAAGGCACCACCCTATCCTATAAGTCCGTATCGGAGGTGACTTTCAACCAGTGCTTGATAAAGGAGTTTTAGCTGCTTGTAAATCAAAATCGTGGTAAGGAATCGAAATCTTGGCAACATCATTCGTAGTTTATTACAAGTAAATTGAATGTGGATATCCCACCTCATATATTGGTCAAAATGTATTCCCAGGTACTTGGTATTGGTGACTGATTTAATTGTATACTTTTGGATATTCGTGGAGAAATGTAATGTGTTGAAAGAAGGTGCTGAAGATGAATTGCAGTGGAAGGGTAGGTAGTGAGTTTTGTCCACATTTAATGTCAATAGTCTATAATTTAGCCAATCTTTGATTTTTGGGAAATCTGATTCTACTGTTTCTTTTAAGGTTTGCCACGTGTCCTCAGAGTAGAAAATGGAAGTATCGTCAGCGAATCCCATTATTTCTCCTTTACTCTCAACAGAGAAAAGGCCGTTTATATACACATTAAACAGTACGGGTCCTAAAACTGATCCTTGTGGAACACCATATTTTATCTCCATTGTTTCACTATCTGTTTTGTTATTTTTTACAAATTGAGATCTACCTGATAAGTAACTTTTAAAAAATTGTCGTACTACTCCTCTTATACCAATTTGTTCTAGCGTTTCAAGTAGTAAGCTATGGCTGACTGTGTCGAAGGCCTTTGAAAGATCTAAGAATATACATAAACAAGGTTTACTGTTATCCAGAGCACTATAGATCTTTTTTGTAAGTTCCAGTATAGCATCTTCAGTTGATCTTTGTCTTCTGAATCCATATTGTTGTGGTGAAAGCAAGTTGTGTTTACTTAAAAAATTTTGGAGACGGTTTTCGATTAGCTTTTCGAAGACTTTTGACAGAGAAGTTATTAAGGAGATAGTTCGGTAGTTGGTAGGGAGAGTAGTATCACCCTTTTTAAATACAGGTATTACAATATCCTTTTTGAAGGTAGTTGGCTATACTCCGCTGTCTATGCATTTATTGAATGCATATGCTAGTGGTTCTTCAATGTATTTTGAGATTTGCTTTAATACTTCGGGTCGAATGTTATCATTTCCAGGAGATTTCTAACACTTAAGTTGTGAAATTGTGTTTTTGATTTCATTTTTGTCAGTTCTGAGCAAAACGAAACTGTTATGTAATGTTTGCGTCAGAGGTTGATAATTAGGGTCAGATGTTATGTTTCTTGCCAGTGTTTCGCCCATTTTAATGAATGTATAGTTAAAGTAGTCTGCTATGTCTTTTGGATTGATTATTTCATTATCACTGGTATCCTTTATACAGTCTACTGTTTTCTTCTCTTTTTGTGAATTTCCTATTTCATTAATGATCTTCCATAATTGGTTAGAAGTAGGGAAAAAATTGAGAGTTCTGGAACCACCCCCCATTCCTGACCTTGACCTTGAACCTATCTCTCTCTAACACATGGTGACCTTGAATCTATCTCTGTCACGTAAACGTGGCAACACCGCATTCTCAAGGTCATCAATATGTCAACACCGCATTCTCAAGGCCATCAGTATGGCAACAATGTTTTGACCTTGAACTCAAGACCACTCTTCAAGGTCATCAAACACCATTCAAGGTCAAGCTTTAGATATATATATATAGCAGGTTGCATGTATGGGAAGAGTAAAGCGTTTGCAGTTGCAGTGTACAGTGCAGTGTTACAATGGAAAGCCTCGCTAAATCAATTGAGAATGCGAAAGCGCAAGCTCTAGAAAAGCAGTTGATGGTTCCAAACGAGCTTCCTAAGGATGCTAAATGGGCACCGCTAGTGAATCAATCAGTGTTTTATTTAAACAAATCAAAAAGTAAAGTTGTATTTGTTGGATTATGTGCTCATTTGGGATACACTCCTGTAATAAAAGTAGCTGGAGTAAAGAATCAGTGCATGCTGTTTGATGAAACGGAGTGGAACGCGTTAATAACCAATGAAGGAGTCATTAATAAATACTTTAAAGCAGGAGAAGAGGTCGGGGTTCCTTTGAAAATGGGTACAAAAACTATCTCGTTTGAGCGTGTTAACAGAAATTACGATAAAACAAAAATCATAAAGATAACTGATGCAGGAGGATGATCAATTGTATTTAGCGTGGGAGTCCTTATATGAGCTGTGGCAGTTAATACCGTTACTAACATAGGTATCAGCTACTCAATTATAACCTTTTAATCATAACCTTTAATCATATCGCAAGCTATCTCTAACCAATTCTCACCTCACACCTTTTATCATATCGTAGGTAACCACTAATCATATCAAATCCTTATCTTTAATTAGATCTCCCTTTCTAATCAGTTCATAGGTATCCGCTAATCATATCAAATCCTTATCCTTTAATCCTATCACCAACGAACCATATCAATTTAATTAGATCACAGATTACCTCATCCCTTCTAATTATTTCAAATCCTTTAATTTTCACCTTTCTAATCATAACCTTTAATCATATCGCAAGCTATCTCTAATCAATTCTCACCTCACACCTTTTATCATATCTTAGGTATCCGCTACTCAATTATCACCTTTCTAATCATAACCTTTAATCATATCGCAGGCTATCTCTAATCAATTCTCACCTCACACCTTTTATCATATCATAGGTATCCGCTACTCAATTATCACATTTTTAATCATAACCTTTAATCATATCAAATCCTTATCTTTAATTAGATCATCCTTTCTAATCGGGTCGCAGGTATCCGCGAATCATATCAAATTAATTATATCACAGGTTACCGTTAATCATTTCAAATCCTTTAATTTTCACCTTTACTAATCATCACCTTTAATCATGTAACCGCTAATCATTTCACAGGTGACCGCTAATCATTTCAAATCCTTTAATTATCACCTTTGCTAATCATCACCTTTGCTAATCAGCACCTTTAATCATGTAACCGCTAATCATTTCACAGGTAACCGCTAATCATTTTACAGGTAACCGCTAATAATTCTCACCTCACACCTTTTATCATATCATAGATCTCCGCTTCATTTATGGCGCAGGCTGGCCAAGTGGAGCAATACCTACTCAATTTCATTACTTTATTTTTGTTTTCCTGTTTGCAACCCTTTTTGGTATTTTTGGGGAATAATAAAGAATACCTGGGGCTCGTTAAATTTGTACAATTGTACCTATAAAAAGACCTTATGAAAATCTTTGGAACCCACGAATCCCTCTCTCCGACTAAAGTAAAGCAGTCGAGGCAATGCAAAACGTATTCTAAACAGCTGTACGTTATACCATAAGCAATCAATGGCGCCAATATAGCGCCAATTAGCGCCGCCCAAAAAAGTACTTTTCTAAATCTGTCTCAACTTTTAAAAAATTTTAAGTATATCCATAACCAATCAACGGCACAATATTTTAAAATATTTTAAAAGTTGAAACAGATCAAAGAGAAGTACTTTTTTGGGCGGCGCTAATTGGCGTTATATTAGCGCCGTTGATTGCTTATGAATATCCTTCAAATTTTTCAAAAGTTGAGACTGATCAAAGAGAACTACTCGTTTGGATGGCGTGAATTCGTGCTACACTAGCGCCGTCGACTGGGTATGGTAATACTTAAAATGTTTTAAAAGTTAAGACAGATCAAAGACAAGTACTTTTTTGGGCGGCGCTAATTGGAGCTATATTAGCGCCGTCGATTGGGTTTGGATATCCTTCAAATTTTTCAAAAGTTGAGACAGGATAAAAGAATACAGTTTTGGACGGCGCTAATTGGCGCTATATTAGCGCCGTCGATTTCTTATTGTTATTCCTCGAAGCAGTACTTCAGATACCATGATCGTTATTGGCGCTGGTTTCCTTGCCCAGTCTAGATGAAACCGCATATATACGTAGAGTATTAAGAAGAAAGTGTAGTTTATTTTGGAAAATTGGTGGGATGCTTAATTAAGCGGGGCTAATTAAGCGCTTAAAAACACTCACTTTTGACTAATAAACCATTTTTTTCTATAAAAATGCTCGGTTTCACCTTTATTTAATTTCATAATTACATACTGTTTTAAAGGTTTTAACATTTTAACCTTAAGAAGAGCATGTCTCTATTTGTGGGCGCTAATTGGCGCAAATTCAACGCTAAATATTGATATCAGGAATAGCAGGTTTCGGAAGAAAAGTGCGGCCAACTTCACGGTAGTAAAATTTAAAAAAAAATTTCTCTCTAAAAATGCAACATTTCTTAAAAACTCTAACAGCATTGGTGGGTAGTGATGGACTCGAGCCGAGCTTTCCTAGAAAGCTCGATTTGACCCGAAAAAAAATATTCAAGCTCGACTCGAAACTTGACTCGAGATAATCTGTTTCAACTCGACTCGAAACTCGGCTCGAAATCGAGTCGAGTCAAGCCGACTCGTTTTGGAATCATAGTTATTTTCCTAATTCATATAGTAGTCGTGAAAACTTTTTTCTTCTCTTAGTCAGAAAACGAGCCGCTTGCGGCAACTAACTGTCGTGACTGTCAAAGTCTGCCATATTGAACATAAAAATCAAAATCTCAGTAAACAAGGAAAAGATTAATGTTTGCACTGATTCACCACTGGCTACATATATTTACTACATATTTTTTTAAACTTTTGTCGTTTCTTTTTATTACACTTTAAACCAAAAATGTGAATTCGTAGGAAATTTTAGGTAGCTTTCTTGTGATTATGTATTTAAGGTGCCTAAATAAACAATAAATGTGTCAGTAAGTAGCCGGTGATAGTAAACAGATTTCAAAGAAAGGATTAAGGGATGATTCATTGCGGCTCCTTTTCATTACCCATCCGGTTTAAAACCAAATGTTAAACAAATTTTTAGAAAATCCCGAAATAAGTAGGTAAACCTTTTTAGATAAAGTGTTTGATTGATTTGTTGTTGAAGAAGATTCTGGAATCCGGTTTGTTTCTTTGATTTTTTCCGTGTACTTGTACTGCAAATAATAGAGCAAATAGACAACAACCAACAGCTTAAAGCAATAAATGTTCTCGATGCTGTGCGTTTGATACGTTTGTCAAGGAGTCGGATTAAACCAGAATCAATTAAGAATTCTTTTAAGAAATCGGGTTTTTACACAGAACTTAAGGAAAATCATTTGGAAGAATGTTTTCTGATGAGGAGCTTGCAAAGTGGAATACAATGAACTCCGACATTTCCTTTAATGAATACATAGAAATAGACAATAACGCTATTATTTGCGGTACACTTGACGAAAATAATATCGTTTCAGAAGTTAAAACAACTAACAAAAACTCATTGTCTGAAGATGAAGTCAGAATCCCACCATCAGATAATGAAGCAAACAATGCAATCCTTATATTGCAACAATATTTTGAAAATTAAGAGTCCACTAAAAGTGAAGTGTTTGATTATATTAATAAATTAAAAGTCATCATTAATCTTAATTAAAAAAAACAAAACAAACTAAAATTACTAATTTTTTTAATATAAGTTAATAAATCCACGACGTTATCAACACGTTTTGAACATAAAAGATAAGATCAGATTGCAAGCAGCAACTCTTGTTACTTCAGCTGTTAAAAACTTATAAAGTGGCGTGCAGGAGTTTTACTTTTTAACATTTTGTTTGTCATTGATGAATACATTACACCCTAATAACGGGATAAAATAATTATATACTAATTAAAAATTTCATTATGTTTTAAATGTTATAGTGTAATGAAGCCATTTAGAGAAAAGTAATTGCGCAAATTCTTAGTTATAATCCGTTAAAGTACAAAATATGGGAATACTGTAAACTGTACAATTTTCTCGAGCCAGCTCGAAAAGCTCGAAAAACTCGACTTCAAAAACTCGACTCGACTCGAATAAAGAATTGTCGAACTCGACTCGAAACTCGGCTCGAAATCGAGTCGAGTTTCGAGTCGAGTCGAGCTTGGCTCGGGCTGAGTCCATCACTATTGGTGGGCGCAAATTCAGAGCAGGATGATGGTGATGGAATTTTTTAAAAAAATTTAAAAAATAAAATTGTGTGAGCCAAGTTCACGTGAACTTGGCCGCATTGTAATTTCTGATCTCCAGCAAGCGGAAATAGCAAATTCTAATTTCAACGGCGCTAATTGGCCGCTAAAAATTGGTATATTATGAGCCCTAGTTTCAAAAAATGTGGCAGACACTAATCTTCAAGACTAATTCAAAAAAAGAATTTATGTGAGAGTATTTTTAGATCGAAATTAATAAAGGTCAAAATAAACTACGTCACTTCATGTTTCTGAGGTACCTGATTTATTTACAAACGTCAGTTAGCGTAAAGCAAACTTAAACACTATAAAAAGTTGGAAATATTCCCATTCCTCTATTCTCTCACTCTTAGCAACTCATTTCCATAATTTTTCTAGTAGTTATACTAATATTACGTGCGGTACGTAGGTGATATACACATAACCAGCAACGTGTTTAATTAACAAAAAGGTCGCCCGTCCCATTAAAGCAGTTTTTCATGTTTCATTCTTCTAAAGTGTCATCACTTATGTTTCACACCAGTGTTGCAAACCGCGTTGTCGAGAGACTATTGAAAGAAAAATGATTAAAGACTCGCATCCAGATGAAGAGGCTAACAAATATGTATATAATAAGAGTCGCAAAACGCGAACGGTATTGGATAGCAAATTCCGACTTGAAGTGCCTCACGACGACGAATCCAAGAATCAGGTGAATATTAAAAGTGCTAGTCAAATAAATTAAGTACCTAGTATAAAAAATAATTGTCCTTGGTGTGCACTGCCTTATTTAAAAGGTTTTATTTAACTTTTTAGGAGATCCTGATTCCATTTAAATATCTGACTGCTGTTAAAGGCAAGAATTTTCGAAATGAATTACTTTCTGTCTTGAACAATTGGTACGATTGTCCAGAAGAAATTGTGATTATGATAGGCAAAAACATATCCATCATACATACCTTCAGTCTTTTGTACGTATGTGGTAATTAATGTTATTTAATCACTGAAAAAAAATAGTAAGGATCGTCCTTAAACTACGTAACGCATATTTAGAAGAAATTTGGACACCCTCTCCCTTGTAACGTGCCGTAGCGTCTCGTAACGCTACTCTGAATCCCCCCTTCGATAATTACGTAATGCTACTATCAGCCCCCCATAATAATTTTAAAAAGCATGTAAACTCCGAAATTTCACGACGTCGGCGAATATGGACGAAAATTGAAATATTATTTTATGAAATGTTGAAATAATAGCAATAATATAACACACACAGAAATATTCTTAATTTGTTAAAATAATATTCATACTCCACAAAGTAAATAATACGCAACAGAGTAAGGCTAGAGACAGTAAACTCTAATATTCATGCTATCGTTTTAAATAAATTTATAATTTAAAATTTTTTTCTTGCAAGCGTTACGTAACGCTAAGCTTAATACCCCCTACCTCTAATAACACTGCGTAAACGCTATAAAAGGCCACCTCTCCCTTCAAGCGTTACGTAATTTAAGAACGACTCCTAAATATTTCAATTGTGTTTGTGATTAATATTTTGTTAATAATATAACAATACAGGCTCGATGATATTCAAGACAATTCTATTCTACGAAGAGGAAGTCCATGTGCCCACCTACTTTACGGCGTACCTCAAGTAATAAATACATCTACTTTTCTACAATCTTCCCTTAATTGTGAATTAATAAATCTATACAGTCCTGAGGTAATATAAATAGGGTTTCAACAGTACGTATTTATAAACTAAATCCATTGATACTATTTCAGCTAGCTTATGCATACCTTAACATAATAAGCGATGCTTTTCGAGGACAAGCAATAGAAATGTACTGGCGCGATAACTCTATATGCCCAACAGAAGAAGAATACAACTTGATGGTAGTAAGGAGTAAGAATTTTAATAATATATATATTTTTTATATATATTATATATATAAACTACTTATTTTAGAAACCGGATGTATCTTTCTTTTAATTGTGCGTTGGCTAAAGCAATACAGTTCTGAAGGTATAGATGGCACAGCTTTAGCTGAAGCTCTTGCATTATACTTTCAAATTTATGACGACTATAAGAGTCTAAATGATATATCCGTAAGTTTACCTTCGTCCTAATTATTAACTATCTAATTCTTGCGCTTTTAGTTTCAAGAAAAGAAAGGATTCTGTGAAGATATTTCCGAAGGAAAGTTTGGTTTTCCTATAATCTATGTAGTAAACAATTTTCCAGAAGAAGGGAGGGTAGTCTTAGGTTTGTACATTTAAGATTTTTAATTCAAGGTTCTTAGTAAAACTTTTTTTCCGTTTTTTAAATATAGATATATTAAAGCAACGCACTCGCGATATTGAAGTGCTGAAGTACTGTAGATCTATAATAGAAATATCTGGTGGATTGAAATATACGAAGCAAACTTTGAAGAAGTATAAAGAAATAGCTATTCGGGAAAGTCAAAAGTTGGGACAAAATTCTTTATTTAAAACAAAAATACTTGATGGTTTGATGGCTGCAGTTACTGTATAAGATTGATAAGTATTTATCATAGTAATAAATGCATTTTTAGGTTGTGTTTTATTATAAATGTATAGAATAAAAGTGAAATTAGAATTTGTCACATGTATAATTGTAATTCAATAAAACAGAAACATATAAAAATATAGTTTATTGCGATTTAATATAATGTTTAAAATAATGATAATGATAGGAGATCAACATCTGTCCGCTTGGGCTAGAGGTGAAGCTTAGTGTGCGGTCAGAGAGGCTCCGCATTCGGCAGTATTTTTGCTCTGGCATATACGGCCGACGACGCACATCATTTCCAGAAAATCACGTCATGTCCTTTAATGGATATTGATTTGCATAGCATGTATACCGGGTGTCCACTCTCAAAGTCGATTATAAGCAATTAACATTGTGTACTTTACTTTTATGTATTTTGTTATAATACATAATAATCAATACATATTAAATTACTGAACAGTTTAAATAGTAATAAATTATACAGTTATTTTATAATATTAGTTGAACAAAATACACGTACGAACACATGAGAAAACTTCAGAGAACATACAAATACCACCGGAAAAATAAAAATTGTTTGATTTTGGCCGGTGGTCGGTGAAATTCGGTCGTATACGGGCAGTGTAAGGCTGCGGTCAGAGTGGCTCCGTATTTTTGCTCTGCCGTATACTGCCGATCACGGGAAAAGAAACAAAGATCTAATAACTAATGTGAACAGTCACACTGCCACCTGCTACATTGCCCGTACACGACCGAATTTCACTGTCCTCCGGCCAAAATCAAACAATTTTGATTTTTCCGGCCGTATTTGTCAGTTTTTATGTTTTCGTACTGCAATGGTCACTTTTAAGCTACAGAGAAAACAATATGAGAAGGTGCATTCGAGTATAAACTTTGGAGATTTATGGTTCATTTGAACAACAATTCAACCAAGTCTGTGGTTCTGGAATATCATTAAATAAAACATAAATAATGTCTTAACGTAGTGCTCAGATTAGAAAACTTAATACAAAAATGAAATACGATAAATCAAGTTGGAATAGCATATCTTTATTAGAGTACAAGAGTTTATAATATCAAATACAAATCAGAATGGTAAGCGAAAGGAGATCTTAGTCAAAGGTCAACCTGAAAGAGAAAATTTTGTACATTAATTAAGGATATCAATGGATCATATAAAATCAAGACTGCACTTTCAATAATAATGCAAAATTGAAATTTTAAATAAAGAAATTAGTTGTTCATAACTATAGAAATATGCATTATTGTTGAAAGGGTAGTAAGAATAATCAAAGAAATGTGATATCTCTGATAAAAATAAAATTAAAATTAAAATAAATGAAATATAGGTTTCTCAGAGAGATATGAATAATAAGCTTTTGTTTTGAAAAAAGATGGTTGTTTTGTAAGAAGCTCTTAAAAAAGAAGTTAGAAAATTAATAAATATAGAATAAAAGTCTTGTGTTTTATTTGGAAAAGGTATAGTTAAGTGTAAGAAGTAAAGGAAGATAATAAATTACTAAATAAGTTTGGAAAAGGGAAGATAGAAGAAAATTTAGAATATACCATAAAAGTGGGGGTAAAATTTATCATAAATAATAAAAAGAAGAGGATAGATATAGAAGAGTAGATTTTAAGTAGTTCAAGAAAAGTAATTAAACATAGGAATGAGACAATTTAAGAACATTAGCAATACTTAATGTGGTGTGGGAGATTTAGTCAGTAGCAGTTCCTGTTGGAGGTATACCAGTAGTTTGACAGGCCAATTCAAGATTAACCGAAAAATACCTACCGGAGGTGCAGAAGGAAGTATAAAGTTACCTATTCAACAAGGGCCGATAGAAGAGTTAGTAGGTTTGTGGTCCATCATCATCATAGAGTGCAGAGGTGGTCTGCAGATCCTGTTCAACTTCAGTCGTCGGTGTGTCTTGGAGGAAGAGTGAAAATTGCAAGACGTGTATGTGCAGTGAAAGTGCAGTTAGATAAGAGGAAAAAGGAGTGGTTTTATCCATTAACATTCTAGGAAGGAATAAATGTAAGTTGGCTGGGTAAGATTTCTTTCTTTTAACATCCAAAACAAAAGAGTAGTAAATAAAGAGGTTAAATAAATAATTGATTTGTTATGCTTACTTGATTTTATATGCATTAAGTTGGGAACTGTCATGTATGACAGTACTGATATAAATGTCAATGGTTATCTATAACCTTACTTTATTTAATAACATTCAATAACCACAATAAGTAAAATTTAGATCAATAATAAAAGAACCTATGGTTATATGATTGAATGAATAGTCTCATATTAAGAACATTAAATAAATTCAGTTGTGAGACCCTGAGATATCATAAAGTAATTTCTTTCAAAACAAAGAACAAATAAGAATTTTTATATAGAGAAATAATTTATAAATAAACCTCACTACAGTACGTATATTTTGTTGAACTAATATTATAAAATAACTATAGTATTTATTATATTACTCAGATTTACAATATTTGAAAGACAACAGATCATAATGATTGATTCAGAAAACTTAATATCTTTTTCTATTCATATACTCTAATTTAATTATTATATGTATATGGAATAGAGGTTGCATTATGCGGTTCTTAATGAAACTGCTTTTCATAATGCCAACGAGCTCGTCTGATCGCCACCCAGTTCACAGTTTGAGGTTACAGCTTAACAGCTCTGGAAATTCACTTAGGAGTAATAAATCAGTCACGGTCGAAGAAAAAAGAGTGTATGCAACTCGCACATATGGTTATCAATACTCTCGTATGAATTACACAACTCGCTGTGCTTGTGCTGGAAACGTCATGCTCGTGTATTAATAACCATAATTATGTGCTTGTTGCATAATATATATGTAGTATTAGTTTATGAAAAAGAAACTCCGTTATGGGATCAAAAAGCAAGCTATACGACAAGAGAGATATATACATGGTATGCAAATCAATATCCATTAAAGGGAATTTTACACAAAAATCTGAAACTGTTCTCTGGTGTACTGCCGTTGCTGAACGCATTGTGACCACGTTTCCCTGACGTGCGTCGTCGGCCGTATACGGCAGAGCAAAAATACTGCCGAATACGGAGCCACTCTGACCGCGCACTAACAGGTACCAGTGTGGCCGTTCACATTAGTTATTAGAGCTTTGTTTCTTTTCCCGTGATCGGCCGTATACGACAGAGCAAAAATACTGCCGCATACGGAGCCATTCTGACCCAAGGCTGCGGTCAGAATGGCTCCGTATGCGGCAGTATTTTTACTTTGTCGTATACGGCCGATTTTTTTAGTGAACAAAGGCATACGGGCCGAAATGAGATCGAGCCTGGACTCCGGGATTGATCTCACGGAACCGCGTGACCTGTATGTTAGTGTTCTTAATGAAATTAAAAAAGTAATATCAACCTAATAAAGTGGTAACTTATTATAAATTGTTATTTATAAAATTACAATGTTAAAAAGTTTAACGGGCTGACTTGTATACGGAAAAGAAGCTCTCAAGGAATTCCTCACTTAGTGTAATATAAAATTAAGATTTAATATAATCGAACAACATTCTTAAAAGGAATATCCCAATATTAATGTTGATCGAAGGGTTCGCTCAAGTACTATTCGACAATTAAACTTCATAAAACAAAAAAATGAATGTTGGAACATTGAAATTATTCAAAACGAAATATAGGAAACGAAATATTGTAGTATGCCCTATTGGTGATTGTCCGTATTCTTTATGCTCAATTAGAAGACTTTCCTTCAAACCAAGAAAATCGTAGTCATGATGTTCTCTTGAGATGATGTCGCTTTTTTTTTGTCTTGGACCGTGGCAAACCAGAACAACACCATTTCATCAATGCTGTTTTCGAATGAGTATCATGACTGATCATATAGTTTTAGAAATAAAACTATAACCGAACCGAAAACCGAAAACACAAAAGTCATCGTTACTGAAAAGTAACGATGACTTTTGTGTTTTCGGTGTGATCTTGAAAGATAATTGTGTAAAGTTTTTGATAGAAGCACCTGATGAAGGCTATCTTATGATGAAAGTAACTTAATGAATATTTATTAATACGTGTAGGTATAAACTATTTACTATTTAAGAAAGTTGTGGTAGGATAGTCTGAGCCAAAAGATATGGAGCTGTTCAAATAATGGCTCTAATGATACTAGTTTTATTAGAATGCATGTGAAAGCAGTTTAGTTATTATTTATATATGTTTTTGATTAATTATTATTAGTCCTTTTAAAGTATAACCTACAGAAACACAAAGGTTATTTTTATATAGATAAGTACCTAACCTACCAAAATATAGCTGTGTTGGAAGTATCAGCTTGATCTAAATAAAACTGCTTTAGTTTTTGCCGGCTAACCCCAATAAGTCGAAGAGGGGCGGGGTAATACAAGATATAAAAGATTAAAAAAAACAAGCGCCACTTCGTTTAAAAACAATGCTTATTACTAAAGCTTCAAGCTTATCAGATAAACGAAGAAATAGATCTTTTACTAAAATATGGGCAACTTCCACAATTTTGGTCGTACAGTGCATATATACTTACAATTGACGAGCTGGAAAACATTATTATAATCACACAAATAAATAAATACTAAATAAATAAAACACACGTAGTGAAATGTAAACTTTCTAAGTAGGGCTTTATGTAATTGTAATTATTGTGCTGATCAAAAATTTTAATGTCTAATAAAAAAATGAATGAATGGTGATTTGTATCACAGCAGGTTGTAAACTTAAAAACTACCCTAGAACAATTTCACTACTCGAAACTTCGTGTTAACTAGTTCTTAAAATTAACATGCATGAATAAATTGTATACACGTTTAATAAGTATATATAAACATAAATAGAATGACACAGAATACATACAATTTCAGACAAAAATCCCACCATTCGAAGACCCACGGCTGTTTTAGTATAATTTAAAGCCTTGCTTAGGGGTTTTCGCTTCACCCTTCGATAATTTCTTGTTTTGTTACGACCCGGTACATATATAGATGCAGGTACGGATCCAAAGGGAAGGACCTTCTAATTAAACCCAGTCAACGGCAAGCAGACAAAGACACTGAGCAGCAAAACCCAAACAAAAAATACAAAGAAAAAGACCTACAAATAAGACACACTGTATATGGTATTGATGTTAAATATTTAAAACAGAATTTTACCTTTCTATAAACTGAAAGGTCTTTTACAATACAATTCCCTCAAGGTGACTGCTAGGGAAATATTACCTAAAATAGAAAGACATTTTGTGAGATTTTAGCACATGGAAAAAGAATGAAAAGAATTTACTTAAATGGTTAGCACCAGAACGTAATCCGTCTAATTTGACGATTGATCGCATATAAATAATCAAGCGATCATTCTGTTGAATGCGAGATTTTCTCCGCTGAAGCGAATTACACCCAAAATCAATTCTCTAATACATCTCGCACATTTAACTTCTAATGCCAGACAGCCATTTTGTTATATCGACGGCACTATCGAGCAAGCGCTTCACCGCGCAGGTACGACTTCACGATAAACAGAGGGAAAGGGGCAACCAGTGACAACCAAACGGACGGAGAAGCGTGGTTTTAAATAGTGACCATCAAACAAACAATGGGTTGTGAATTTCAACGTTATAATTCCCCCCTCAACTCCCAGTCGCGAAAACGCTTTCGCGGCTTAGCATAACCTAGTCTTGCTAAAATCTAACTTACCCAAAATAAATTGAAAGGGCAACCCACCAGGATGAAAAATACCATGACAAAAAAACATGACACCAAAAATAGACACCAAAAAGGTGATCCAAAAAATAACAACAACAAAGGACAAATACAAATTGGAGGTGGAGGTGAGGAAAGAACAGAGCAACAAAAGGTTCCACCCCGAAGCATGAACAATGGTCGGGCAAGCAGGGTTCATTGCAAAGACGCGCTTCACACACGGTACTGGGCACAGTGGTATTCCACTTCGGGAAGGGACCACTGAGCAACTCCCAGTGCCCGAGGCTTGGCAACGACTCTCACAACAAAACCTACCATCACGAACCACTGAACATGGCCGACAAAAGAACTGAACAGAGAGCCGCAGACATACTCAGAAAAAAAAGGGGGAGAATTGATAGTACTTAGGTTTGTATACTATATGAGCAATTAAATGATGTGGTAAATTTCAATAATGTTCTTTATTATTCATTATTTGATACGTTAATCGAATCACGTTTAGAGGGGTATACTTATTGTCACTCAAATTAGGTCGTAGTTTAGTAGATGCAAGGGGAATAATGTCCTGTTGTTCACCTAAACACTATTGCTGTAATTTATGCATTCTCTGCTATACGCAGATATTTGGAACTTATATCGTGATTCAATTTTATGAGTTTTACATACGAATTCATAAACCATTAAATGTATAGAGACTTAATTTAGCTTAAAGTAATTGATTATATTCAATATAGCTTCTGGAGTCTGGTTTCCAGCTTATGCGTTGTAGCAATTATTATAATTATTCTTATAGTACCGTTATAGGGGAACTTCATACACGCTAGAGATTAATGAAAACAATTAACAAAACATGACTACTGTTCTAGACTTATCTAATAAGATTGCATAATTCTCTATAGATTTCATAAAGCGACTGATTAATTTAAATATTTTAGAAGAGATGAAATACGACCTTTAGTTTTGTACGTAGTTGTATGCAAACACCCTTTAATGAATCGTGCTATATAATGTTACGTAATCGTTTTATCATGTATTACGTCTTTTTACGGGAGAGTTATACAATCTAATTCATGAAAAGTAATTGACGTTTCAATCACGGATACATCATAATATAACCTATGCATTTACCCCTTGTTACGGTTCATTTCACACCCTTTATTTCTTTGCAACTAATCAATATCTGCACACTTTGTATTTACATTTAAAATATATCTCGTTTATGGTTAGTTACTACTAGTGATCTTTCCATATGTTAACCCTTTCAACTGGTATTTCGATAGTTTCAAACAAGAATTTTTTTCATGCTTTGCATATACGCTTATTATTATTATTATAATAGTTGAAAACATGCATAAAGTACGTAACTATCCTTTTCACAATTGGCATGAATACGTTCTCTGTAATATCGATTCCTTTTACAAATGGCTCCGTCTGTCGGTAGTTCAGTACGTTGTCGGTAATACAGATTTCCGTAATCGTAGGGACGTGACAACAGTTAGGGAAAATCAATATTGTGAATCCCTGCTTCCTATTGGGCTAATCTACAAATCAATACTCAGGGTAACGCGCACCACCCTTCAATTATTATTATGTTTAATTAAAACCTTCTAGAGGTTTCTATTGGACAATCAACTCAATCAATAATCAGGACAACGCCTTTATTTTTAATTGACCAATCAGAGAGCTATAGGGGGAAGCCGATCAACTCAATCAATAATCCGGACAACGTTCTTATTTTAATTGACCAATCAGAGAGCTATAGGGGTGATTTAATTGACCAATCAGAGAGCAGTAAGGGTTACTTAATTGACCAATGAGAGAGCAGTAAGGGTGACTTAATTGACCAATCAGAGAGCAGTAGGCGTGTCATCCAAGATGGCGTCGACCAATCAGAGAGAAGGGGTGGGGCTTCGTCGACCAATGAGAGCGAAGGAGTGGGGCTACAGGAGTGGGGGTAGCCAATCAGAAGCAAGGGGAGGAGCCATGCCATTGGCATGCCAAATGGCATGTCAATTTCCGTCTGCCTAAGGTGACCCAATACCTACTAGTACAGTATAGATAAGGCGTTTTCCTTCACGTGTACTAGGTATATAGAATAAGTTAATTATGTAGAAACAATTTAAAATGTAATTTTTCGTGTGATTTAGTACTATTCAGTACGAGTTGTATACTACGTACCACATATTATTCTCCCACCAATCCAGCAGTTTTCATCATTATGACGGTTTACAACATGACAGATATGATTTATAAACTTGGTATTATATAAAAACAAAAATAGTATTCAGGCAAACAGTCTGAAACGACGCTTTAGTTGACTGATATTACTAGCAGGTGAATTAATAGTGTATTACATTACAAGTCATGAAAGTGAAACTTTGCAGAAGAGGAGGCTTATTGAAGAGTACGAGGATGCGTAGCATCCGAGTATCTCTTTAAAGCCTCCGAGTCAAGCAGAGACACTTTCATGACCAGTGATGTATTATATTTTTTCTGAAATCGTTTTTCAAAACTAAAAATAGATTTAAACTGAAAAAAATATATCAACATCAGAGTCGTATGAGAAGTTAATATCCATGACAATGAATCAACAACAAATCAAAAATACTTTGTTGTATTTGATTGTTAGTGTTTTTAATTATATTAAATAAACGTTTCATAAGATAAGTGACGATTTCTAATTCAATTGCAGTCTAAAAATGACAGATGAGTCTTGTAAAGTGACAGGAGTCTTGTAAAAATCATGAAAGTGACTAGTCTTTAAAGTGACACTTTCATGACCAACCTGAGTTCTGTCATGACAAGCTTTCTTGACGATTTCAGAAAAATATACTTTAGTAAATAAAATATACATTTATTATCAACAAGATAGAAGCTATCAGAAACGATGTAAAAGACTATTATCTAGAAAAAAATGCCATACAGAAGAGCCAGAGGATGAGAACAGTACTGGATAACAAATTCCGACTTGAAGTGCCACACGATGATAACTATATAGATCATGTCAGTATTATTTGATTTATTTAACTAATTAACTAATTGTAATAATATTACTTGTATTGTAATATTATTAAAGTTTTCTATTTTAAATTCAGGAAATCCTCAATTCGTATTTCTATATTAGTATAGATATTCGATTTTGTATAAGAAGCGGCCCTATTGCACCATTTACTTTGCAACTTTGCATTTTGCACTTTGCACTTTGCATTTAATTTTCTGTTGCATCATATGGTTCATATTTTGAAAATGCAAAGCGCAAAGCAAAGTCTTTTTTGCAAAACTTTTACAAATAAAATTTCCGTCACGTTGCACCATAATACTATGTAAACAACTTAAACAAAATATTCAAAGTAAAGTGTCATTTTTTTGCAAACTGATTTTTCTCTTTGTGAACTAAGGAGAAATTACTCAAATGGCCATTAGGCATATTCTGTGGTCTTCGGACAGTGAAGAAGAGGAAGAAAATTTAATTCAGAGAATAAAAAGTTATAAATTACGCATTAATTTCAATCTGGAAGATGGATTCAGTTTCAAAGAATCATTTCGTCTTAATTATGAACAAGTTGATTTTTTATTGAGAGAAATTGGACCAGTACTAGAAAGAAGAAATGATAAGAACAAAGCGCTTTCCGCTAGAGAACAAATTCTCACTACCCTTCACTGGATGGGTAATGGTTGCCAATACCATGGCATTGCTAATATGCATGGTATCCATAAATCTACGGTTGGTCGGAAAGTACATTTGGTGGCTACTGTTATAGTTCAACGCTTACTGAACAGGTTTGTAAAGTGGCCTGAAAATGCCATGGATTTGGCTCAAAGCTTCTTCCAAAAAGGCGGGTTTCCGCTTGTCTGTAGTTGTGTGGATGGAACATTAATTAACATTGATGCACCTCGAGATAGGGAAGAGGTTTACGTTGACAGGAACGGAAACCACTCATTGAATATAATGATGATATGTGGCCCAAATAATTATTTTTATGCAATAAATGCTAATTGGCCTGGAAGTGTACATGATTCCAGAGTATTAAGAAATTCTGCCGTATATAGAAGGTTTGAAGCAGGTTGGAGGCCGTTTCCAGGGGCAGTTATTCTAGGTGATAGCGCATATCCATTGAAAAATTGGTTAATACCACCTTTAAGAAGAAATCCGGAGCAAAATAACGAAATTCGCTTCAATAGAGCACATAAAAGAACAAGAAAAATAATTGAAGACAGTTTTGGAATTTTGAAAGAAAAATTCCCATGTCTTAATTATATGAGGATACAGCCACGAAAAACTGTAATAATAATAACTGCTTGTTGTATTTTATCTAACATAGCCAAAGTTGTGGGAAGATGTGAAGATATTGAGCAAGTTGTTGAACAAAACCCAGAAGAAATTGATAATGAAAATCTAGAGGATAATCCAGAACCAGAAGCACAAAACAAACTTCAAGAACTTCTACAATTTTTTAATTAAAAAAATAAAAATTGTACAATTAACGTAAATAAACTTGAACAATTAACAATATAACAGTAAAATTCAATGAAACATGTAAAGCATTTAATAAAAATCAACGTCCGAGTCGGAGCAATAATCAAGTCCCAGCACATTTTCACTTCTAACACTCTGCAGATGTTCATTGTTTTTATTTTGTACTAATTCTTCCGTGAATTTAGATGTCCCGATTCCTAATTCCCTTTCTAGTTTTAATGCTTCTAGTTTCGACTTGTACACCTCTACTTCTATCAACTCTTTTTTTAATTTTTTTATTTCGTAAAATAGTCTTTCATTTGATTTTTTATTTGTTTTTTCTTCAGTATTGTCCATTTTATTGTTGGATTTTCTTTTCATTTGTTTTTTATTTTTCTCCTTAATTACATTAGGTACATTATTTTCTTCTTCTACTAAACAATTTGAAGAACCCACTCCATCGGACTCTATTACAGTCAGTCCATCTATGACGGGTGAGTCCTTACCTAGTATATCCAAGATTGTCTTGTCAATTTCATCCATCTTACTTTCAACACCTCCTCCAGTACCAGTTTTTCTACTATTATCCCGTTTCGCCTAAGAAATATAAGGGATAAACATTTTTGCTGCAACGAAAAAAATAAATTTACCAGTGCCCTACTTTTCCATGTTCCAAAAAGCGAATCTCGCATAAATTGCCAGGTTCTTGTTTGACCAGCTAGCCCCAATGCTTGGGCTTTTTCTAAAACTCTTTTCCATCCTTGCTCCTTTTCAGTTTTACTTAAGGTGTTACCGTTAAATGATCCAAACAGGATATTTTTTTCTGATTTAATTACTTCCAATACTGCTAATTTTTTTTCTATACTTTGTGTTTTCATTTTGGTTACTTTTAGAGCTAAGTTGAAGTATTTTAAATAAGTTTTTGTTTAAAAATGACAACTTCTTTGTAGTTGAATTAAAATGACAACGGACAAGTGCCGTTATCATAGAAACGAAACATTCCAATAATGCAAAGTTGCAAAGTGCAAAGTAAATATTGCAAAGCGAATGAGGTATGACGGTGCAACACTTTACTTTGCAGCTATTCACAAATTGCAAAATTGCAAAGTGCAAAATGCAAAGTTGCAAAGTAAATGGTGCAATAGGGCCCTTACACATACCCTTTTTAATGCCTTGAATTATTGGTACAAATGTCCAGAGAAGATTGTGAATATTATGGCTATTGAAATGTCTTTAACTGCGAAAGTCTTGATTATTTATGTATAAACGTATGATTAGCCATTATTGTTATTTACTTTGACATTATTGTACTTCTCGCCATCTAGAACTGATAGATTATAATTATAACCTTTAAATTAATGATTATTTATTTCCGCTAAATATTTTCATCAGCCCCAACTATTTCCTAGCGAATTTTCGTATAATGTATGTATTTAATCCGGTTATACTGCGTTCCCTTTTCTAAGTTTCTGTTCGTATTATTATTAGTACCTATCCTATATTATTCATTGTGAGTTCCTGCAAATTTTCAAATGTGCAGTGTAGTAACTTCCATTTATTTTAAACCATAGAATTAAACCACGTTGTAGATTTTCACTATTCTAGTAATCCAGCAGCATTTCAGATTTAAATGTGTTTAACTTATACTGACTTATACATGCGCGTTTAAAATCTGGACGCATGTAAATAATTTCTTTTTTGTTACTACCTACGCTTTCTAAAAAATTAAGATTTTAAATCCTTCCACGTTTCCACGTTGAACAATGATGTTATAAGCACTTTTCTTAAATGACATTAATTTTTCATATTTCTGAGTAGTCCTTTGAAAGACACCGAAAAAGATTTTTGTCACCTATTACTTTAATAACTTAATATCTTAAAAACTATAAATGATGCAACCATGACTAGTACTTTAAGCGAATATGTAAAATATACCGGGGTTTCGGAAAAACTAAGCCATGTACAAAATGTAATTTTTTGTAGAAACTCGGCATATTTTTAGATAGATTGGTTAAAGTGCATCAACAGGAATAAAAAAGTGTAGCAAATCATGACTGTAACTCTTATAGTTTACAAGATATCAGAACTTACTTAAGTCAAGGGTGGAAAATATTATATTTTTGCAAATGCCTTTCAAGGACCTACTTAAAACTGTTAAGAAATATTGGGGGTTGCATCTAAAAGAAGTGGCTATTACGCCAGAGGAGACAAAAAATTAATTTTTGGAGTCTTTTAACAAAATAAAATTGACTTATGTTTCCAAACTTTACGATTTGTGTAACGTGTTGTATAGCGAAACATCTGCGAAGTTTGCGTTATAATTCTTAATTTTGTAAAATAATTCAGTATTACTCAAACCATGTCACAGAAAAGTCCGGAAACTACTGGAAAAACAAAATTGTAATATCCAGTACGTATAATTATACAATTCGTACATTATTAAACCTTGTGATCAGCTTTTTCCAATTTTGAAATTCGTGCAATACTAATTAAGGTTACGGCGATTACCTTGTCTCAAAATTAGGAAAAGTAGTTGAGACAGACAGTTTTACACAGCTTAATATAAAACATTTTAGCGGGAAATTTGATCATATTACATACAACACTCGTTACATGCAGTACCGACATTACATACAGTGAGGTTCGAATTAAAATTTGTTAGCAGCCCTTCAAGAAAAAAAATGAGCAATAAACATTCATTGGCGTCACTAAAGATATATTTTAGGATACAAAAACATGAAATTTAAATAAAACAACAGCAGCATAAATCTCAAATTAGTGAATTCCTCAAAATGCAATCCTTTGTTTAAGTACACACATTAAATATTAGCATAATATCCAAATTAACAGGAAAAATATTGTAAGCACCAGGAAATGATAACCTTAAAACTGTTCACTTTTATATGGAACATCTACAGTGCGAGTATAAAGTTTGGAACTATCGAATAAACCTTTTTTGTACTTTGCGTTCACAATGGGCTCATTGTGACACCGAAAACGATTTAATAATAGAGGCTATTATAACATCGTTTTTGGAGACTATTTGTTTTGTAAGATTGGTAACATTTGTTTTATATTACATATAAACACATTTAATCTTGACACATTCTAACCTCACAAAACGCGAAAAGTCATTTTATAGTGTTACCACATGTTAAACGCAAAAATCACTAGATTTAATAATTATTATAATAATAATAGCTTGAATTTACAATTTCTATAAAATTAATGGCGCAAAGTACAAAAAATAGGATATTATACTTGTTTTATAAGACGTATTGTAGCACTCGTTCCTTTGGAACACTCCTCGCTTCTCTCGTCGTGTCCCAAACAACTCGTACTACAATAGACCGTCTTATACAACTCGTATAATAATATACTATTATTAAATGTTTTTGAAAAAAAAATTTCGGAACACGTCGATTTTTATCTTAAATGACACATACTCGTATTTTAGTGTAATTGTTTTTTGTAGATTGTCTTTTGTTTTTGAGTTATGACGATAGCGAAATTTTTTTAAATGGAAACCGTACTTTTTTATGATGGATTAGGAAAGATAATGAAATTTTAAGACCAAATATGTTAAAAAAGTATGATACTGTGTTAAGAAAATTTCGAGATAATTGTTTTTAAAGTTTTAAATCAAGAGTTCAAAGTTTTAATAAAAAAATTTAAAAATTCTGTGAAGAACTGTCATAATTTTAATGCTAATTTGATTGTTACATGACTACTTAATTTTTTTATCAAAAACTCGGAGCTCTTGATTGTTATTCAATCAAAGTTCAAATCAAGAGTTCAGATTTTTTGATAAAACAATCAAGTGGTCATTTAAAAATTTAGTTAGCATTAAAATTATGAATAGTTCTTCACAGAATTTTTAAATTTTTTTTATTAAAACTTGGAACTCTTGATTGTTATTCGATTTTTGTTTTAAATGTTTAAAAGCAATTTTCTCGAAAATTTCTTTATACAGAATCCTACTTTTTAGCATATTTGGTTTTAGAATTTAATTATCGTTCCAAATCCATCATAAAAAACTAGGGTTTCCATTTAAGAAAATTTCACTATCGCCATAACTCAAAAACAAAGATAAGCTACAAATAACAATTACACTTAAATATGTCGCGTTTAAGATAAAAATCGACGTGTTTCAGGATTTTTTTCAAAAACATTTAATAAAATATTTATTTCGATAGTTTCCAGACTTTATACTCGTACTGTATACATGAGTTGGTAGAGAAACAAAAACTAAATCACATCAAATTTCAATATATACAGTGTGTAACATTTGAAAAAAGTGAGATTTTTCTGTTCAAAAATGTATGGGTGTTCCATTTAAAATAAAAAAGGTTGATAGTAACTACACCAATATGACAATATCACAACCAAGCTGTTTTGAGGGAATAATTCAAATCACTTCTCCTAATCTTGAGACAAGCTATATAGATAAATTCTTTCTAATACAATATGTACAAACATAATAAAATGTTGTTTCAAAAATATCAATTTCATAAAAGTATTTACTGTCTCCAGCCTTACTTTGTGGAACTCCATAATCATGAAATATAATATAAATACAAAGATTAGTTAAAGTTTCACAAGTTTTATTCATATCTTAACCTGACAATATTGTTTCGACACTTTGTGTCATTATCAAAGGTAGATAAGATTGATAAACAAACACGTTGCTAAGGATAAATACATACAGAAAATAGGTAACTAGATACAATACATAACAAAAACTAAATATCTAACACTTCTAATAAAGGAGAATTACTAAGCTCAGTTTGTTCATTCATTAAAGGTACTGTGTGTTTATGTCTGTATATTTCAAAAGCTTCTAAAATGTCTAATTTGTGTTTGTGGTTGCAAAAATGTAAGAATCTAATGTTGTTTTGAGGTGTCATTGGGTGGTTCTGTTCCAAAATGTGTTTGGCATAATTCGGTTTTTCTGGATGTTTAAGTCTATAAGAGCGTACGTGTTCTTTGTATCTCATGTCGAAATTTCTAAGTGTTTGCCCATATAAACCGAGTTACAAAAAGAACAATTCAAACGGTAAATGCCGGATTTCATGATATCTTGTATTTTGTCTTTAGCATTGAATAAAAATGAAAATGTGTTGGTGTTAGTTTTATAGGTTATTTTGTAGCTGATGGTTTTTCTTAGTATAGTTGCAATTTGTTCTGATATCTTGCCAAAGTATGGTATTGATATGTAGTTTGTGTCTTGTATTTGTGTGTCAATTGGAAATATTCTTTTGATAGCTAACCTATAATCTTTTTGTTGAATTAAAGTGTCAATCATGTTATGGTTATAATTTCATAATTATAAGAAATTTCAATCATCAAACCATTAGCATATGCAAACCATTATAACCATAACATGATTGACACTTTAATTCAACAAAAAGATTATAGGTTAGCTATCAAAAGAATATTTCCAATTGACACTCAAATACAAGACACAAACTACATATCAATACCATACTTTGGCAAGATATCAGAACAAATTGCAACTATACTAAGAAAAACCATCAGCTACAAAATAACCTATAAAACTAACACCAACACATTTTCATTTTTATTCAATGCTAAAGACAAAATACAAGATATCATGAAATCCGGCATTTACCGTTTGAATTGTTCTTTTTGTAACTCGGTTTATATGGGCAAACACTTAGAAATTTCGACATGAGATACAAAGAACACGTACGCTCTTATAGACTTAAACATCCAGAAAAACCGAATTATGCCAAACACATTTTGGAACAGAACCACCCAATGACACCTCAAAACAACATTAGATTCTTACATTTTTGCAACCACAAACACAAATTAGACATTTTAGAAGCTTTTGAAATATACAGACATAAACACACAGTACCTTTAATGAATGAACAAACTGAGCTTAGTAATTCTCCTTTATTAGAAGTGTTAGATATTTAGTTTTTGTTATGTATTGTATCTAGTTACCTATTTTCTGTATGTATTTATCCTTAGCAACGTGTTTGTTTATCAATCTTATCTACCTTTGATAATGACACAAAGTGTCGAAACAATATTTTTCTATTTTACGTCGTTACTAGACCCAGTAAAGCACCGGTTTGGGTTCGTTACTGAGAATTTTGGATGCTTTACTAAGCTAGTGTATTTTATTTTTCTGGTGTTGGCGACATTGCAGTTTTTCCAAATTTTAATTTGACGTTTACGTCAACGTCAAATGTCAAATCGTGAATGGGAATGGAAACAAAATGTGTTTTTAATAAATCAGCTTCGATTATCATGGACAATTATTATCAACGTTAACAGAACTGTCACAACGGAAAGTACCGTGAACTTGTTAGACACCAGCAGGCGGTATGAAGAATATAAAAATAGCGATCAGGCTATCCTGTACCTTGCTACTTGTCAAATTGCAATAAACGAAAAAGGGTAGGTATCATAACTTCAATTTTTATTACCGTGAAAAACACAATTGTTGTAGACATTAACTGAAACATTGGAAGTGTCATGTGACGTTAAAGTAATACCAGGTAAATTTTGGTTTGACACAATATTATGAGAGAAAGAATTACTATCTGATACAGTAATATTATTTTCAGCGTCGTCCGTATGGTGAGAACATCCAGGTAATTCCAAATTAAGGTTGTTTACTGTGTCATGGTTAGAACAATCAGGTAAGTGCAATACAGTTTGATGACCAAGCATTTGTGCAACTTCAATCTTTTTCTTCAAAGATGCATCAATATAACCCTCTGCAACAGCAGATGATTTCCATCCTCCATGTCGTTTTATAGTTAGTAAATCACCGCCTTGGTTAGCCAACTGTGTTGCACTCGATCTTCGGAAGCAATGTCCAGTGAAGAGTTCTGGATTTGGTAAATGAAGAAATTCAGCAATATTTCTTGAAATTTTCCCAATAGTATTAATCCCAATGGGACTATTTACACAGTGACCACCACGATATGTTAAGAAGAAACGTTTATGTGTAACAATTTTCGGTCTCAAGGCTGCGTATTTTGCAATTAAATCAACCCAGTCTGGGTTGGTTATCATAAACTGTCTTGGTACATTGTTTTTTGTTTTAGGAACTGCTACAGTAACTGAGTGAGGTCTATATTCAACGTCATCGATGGACATGTTTGTCAATTCTTCGCGCCTACACGCGCCGCTATAACCCATTATTAATATAACCTAAAATTATATTGTTTGTACACAGTTACAAAATAAATAAAATTTACACCCACTTTCATCGCCAGGTACAATTTATTATCTGCTTCTTTAATGAATTTGTTAATGTCGCTCTCTTCCAATATTTTTGATTTTTTTGGCTGATAACCTGTAGACATTCGTTTCAAAAACGCTTGCAGTTTAACATATTTTGATATGTCGACATTCCTGTATATATCAAGACACGATTTAAGTTTTGAATAGGTGCTCCACAAAGTAGATGGTTTGTATTTTTTACTTTGCTCATCAAAATAGGCCAGTAACACATTCTCTGATATATTTCCAACATTTTTTCCATTGCACCATTCTAAAAATTGATAAAACTGTTTTTCATATTGCGATCTGGACTTCTCTGGCAATAAATTGGTAACAACATTGGCCGCACTTGCTCGAATTTCGGGCGGAGTACATGAAAAATCTTCAGAACTCATTTTCAAGAAAAAATTATGACAATTCAAATTGAATTTTCCACAGCCTTCTTAAATAATACTAAATCATTGTACCCAACCTTAACAAAATTCCCTAAATTTCAAATTTTTATTTCTTTTCTGTAAAAAGGAATTAAGAGGCGTAAAATAGAAAAAATAGTATAAAACACTCGTTCAGAAAGCTCTTCCAGCACTTGTTTGTTCCTCCACTCGCCGCTACGCGGCTCGTGTTGGAATTCCAAACGCGTGCTTGAATCGATGCTTTCTCGAACTTGTATTTTAATATACTATGTCAGGTTAAGATATTAATAAAACTTGTGAAACTTTAACTAATCTTTGTATTTATATTATATTTCATAAAAGTAAGTTACCGTAACTAGAACAGTTTCTCAAAGTTCCACGGTGAGTATAAAATTTGAAAATGAATTGAAATTCTCGAATATGTGTATGTTATGACCGAATTTATTACCCACAACCGACGTGGGTATTTCTATTAGGCCATTGTCCGAAACGAAATACACACAACGCGTATTTCGTAAATATAACTTTTCCTTTGATTCCTTTTCGGTCTTTGAGCAAATACAAAATATCCACAACGCGTTTTGGTCAAAGGCGTTTGTCCACAACGCGTTGTGGGTAAAACCAGTTTGCACAAAAACCAAAGACTCTAAATCGGCTATCGGGCAATTGTGTTTACCCACATCGCGTTGTGGATGTTTCGTTTCGGACAATGACCAAATAGAAATACGGAAGTCCACATCGCATTGTGGGTAATAAATTCGGTCATTGACCGAAATCGGAGTTGGAGTATAATATATACATTAATATAATTATAACATAAATGATGCTTCACTAAGTAGAGTACACTTTAAGTAAAAATAAGTAAGTATGCATAGCATTCTAGATGCATTACATACATTATCATATAGATCAACAAGATTTGTGCGTACTTTTTGTCCCCACACTCTTATTCTGATGAATTTGGTTTTATGTTTTTGCTTTTGATTATACACTTAACTACTTTCAAGATCTAATTTGTTAGGTAACATTTGTTGCGATTGATTACAAGATTTCTAATATAAAGATCTGCAAATTTTCAGTTTGTTTATGAGAAACTTTTAAATGCATTATGATTGATAATGTTCAAGATAATTCGCTCTTAAGAATCCATTAAGTATCCATGTAAGCATCTGATTTACGGTGTTCCTCATGCATTAAATACTGCCAATTTTATGTTGTCACAGTTTATTTATGATTTAACAGCTACAAACAATGCTGAGGTAAACCTAATAATATTATATCAATCATAGAAAATCATTCATTTACAACATTTCAGGAAGCTGTTATTTGCAATGATTTACTGATAGACGTTTTTCGTGGACAAGCTATGGAGATCTATTAGAGAGATAATTTCATATGTCCAACAGAAGAAGAATATTAACTAATGGCATTGAGGAGTAAGAACGCATAAATTAATTAGTTAGAATTTTGCATAATCTTTATTATTACTTAAGAATTTAATAGAGTATATAGTGTAGAATATACAGTGCGTGTCAAAAGTAAGGAATAAATTCAATAAGAAGGAAAGTATTTATTTTTGGAAAAATTCCAAAAACAGGTCAATTTTGTTTTTAAAGTTCGCGCTTCTTGACATAATATTTCGATATACAGAGTGATGCGTTGAAGTGTGGTGACTATAGCACTTTCCAGTCTTCATAATTATTCTTTTCAAAAATTTCCTTATGTAAGATAACAAACTTATTACATTATCTTGTTGGCAATTGCATAAAGTGTCGGAATATGGAATAAAAAATGGAAGTAGCTATTTAAAAAAATGCCGATGACGTCATCACACTTCAACGCATCACCCTGTATGTCCGAATATTATGTCGAAAATTTTAAAACCAAAATTGACATGTTCTTGGAATTTTTCCAAAAACCAATACTTTGCCTTTTATCGAATTTATTCTTTACTTTTGATTCGCACGTATGTAACTCAATAATGATTGGGTCTTTCTTACAAATTTTTTTTCAGCATATTTATTTTAAAAATTTCTTACTTTCATAAATCAAAGTTAATCCTAACTAAAAATATTACATTTAGTAGATCATTTTGGGCCGTGTGACTGGTTGCTCCTTTGTGGGCGGGTGATATACCTCACTTGCGGCGACTTATATGCATACGTATTGACACCAGAATGTAAAGTATCACAGGGCCGTATTTAGGGAAACAATGAAAAGACCATTTCACTTTATTGGCTTACCCATACATGAAAATGAGGAGTGCTTACGTATCATCCCTCGTCGCTTCTAGGCGACTGGGGACTTTGAGAGTGACGATCTTCAGTGCACTATCTCGATCATGGTGACATGAAACAGATGCTTACCGCATCGGGACAGGTGTACACCGTTGTGCACAGGATTATTCATTATATTTTCACCATCCCATTATGTTATCTTTGTTACTATTGGAGATAAAAAAAGTTTTCTATAAAAGTTGTATTGTGCTATTATTTTATTTCGTTAATTTTATTAAATGCCATCAAAAGAAATTGCATGTATAGGTGCAACAATACAACTTTTTAGAAAACTTTGTTTACTTCCACTAATAACAAAGATAAAGGGGTCGTCAAGATATAATTAATATCCCTGTACACCGTCATACACCATACTACATGGTTGCCGGAGGGAACAAGATCATCCAATGCAGCCTGGTGGTACCGACCGGGGCCACTGGTGAGACTTCATCTATTGTCACCCAGGTCAAGGTCGACTGAAGCTAGCTAGCTGTCTAAGCTCCTTTCAGCTTATCAAATAGCAACCATTCTTGCTAACAATCATAATGCAACCATAATTGCATCAAGAACAACAAAAACAATATTACAAACATCACATTTGTTAAACAATAAATAATTATTACTTCATAATCAAAAACACACTATAAACAAATATTAAAATACCACATCTGCATCTTTTAACTGGTCTCTTTTAACACAACCGAACCGAGGGCCCTTTTTAAGTTCTACCGTTCCTATCGCATAGACCGACTGACCTATTTTTGTATGCTTTTGGATATTTGTTTCTTACAACTGAGAGGTGTGACGTAATACATTAAGACAGGGTCAGAGGGGTTACTAATTTATTGTCTTACATTCTTTCGTTTTCTTATAATATATTTGGGGTTTTTACACAACATTCAAAACTTTAATAATTTAAATTAAACAGAATTAGCCATTATCATTTACTATTTAATCAATACCTGATGCTGATCTACACTTAAGACTTAAACAAGACAGATATCCCACGCTAGTAAAGGAAAGCTTGAATGTAGTGATTACTGTGTAGCTCTCGGTTAATATTTATGGGCGGTATGTATTTTAGTGCCGGTCCATCTATCTCTTCTTTAATTTAACTGGTAATTGACTACTCAATAAAATTACAACAGCGTGAAAAGATCAACCCTTAATTTACTTAAGACAATTCTTTCACACAATTGCGCATGCTCAGTTGTTGAAACTGCATAGTTACCTAAACGGTTCATAGAGCGCGTTTGAGTCAAAAAAATGATCTGGCAACATTGTCCAGCAGGACATCGTCAACTGTCATTTGAAACAAACACAACAACAAAAAGATGGCTACTTCCTTGCCTTTTTATAGTGTTACTTTAAATGAAAATGACGTGCCTGGTGCTTCATTGTGAAATAAGAGACCATCAGAACTGACAAAATTGCAGCTTCAACGGTTTTTAAAGTGTAGAAATGTTTGTACAAGGGGAAATAAAAACGAACTGATTGTGAGGTTAGTATAAAATTGTTGCTTCTTATTAAACATTACTAATGCACATTTTTCTTATGTAACTGCCGAGAATCGCGAATTACTAATGCATGTGCAAGAGCAAGTGCAATATTATTTTTATTATTTTCACCGTTTTCACCATTTAACCTAATACGTTTGACAGTTGTCAGTTAATCGCAATCGCCAATGTTGCCACATTTCTGCAAACATTCATAAAATTCACTTTCGCGCGGCGCATGCGCCACTAATATTTCTGTAACGAAAGGCCCTATTTTCGTAATCACGCCGGAATAAAGAAATACGACCCGAGGTGAGATAAGATAATCGTGCAAATTCACGTTGCTAAGAATTCAGTGACGTACGCTAGAACCAACAGATTTTCATTGCTTCATTCACATTTAGTTTTAATTAAAATGGGGTTTGTTCCGCTAATGAATCTTTCTAGCTCATTTATTGTTTATTTTATCATTAGATTATAGATGCATTTTACATTTTTGCTCACGTATTTGTGATGACTCATTTCATGTATTTATGGTTGAAGTATAATAATCATTAAAGACAAGTAAATCCGTAGGGCTATTGCCACGTTTGGGAAACACGACTCTAATCAATTTTCCATTATAAGTCTATATAATTGCAGTTCCAGAGTTTATTGTCAATATCCGCAGCCAAATCTGTTTTAAGTAGTTTGCCGAACTGCACACACTGACGATATTTGGAGTTCCTTTTAAGATATCCTCTGCTGTAAGATATTTTAACTGCCGAAGTATTCCAAATACACCAGCCACTTTATGGTACGCTTCCATGCGTTTAACTAAACAGACAGTATATTATCAATTATAACAAACACCAGACTTTCAAAATTATTCCCGTTTCCAACTTGCTGGCAAGTAAACAACAACACAAAAGAAACGCAAGAAATAACACTCCGCAACCGCGCGCCGCGAATTAAGGTTAAAAATTATTGTCCACAGTCTTCGCGATAGCCGGAACACCAACTTCTTGTGCCATGTGACAATTTAATGTTATAACGCCAACGATGCCGCTGTTAATGGAGAGCAAACTGTCAACTTGCGGAAACGTATTATGTTGCGACAGCCATTCTGCAGTCTTTGTTGCATCGTTCTGGTCACGTTGCATACGCGTCGGTCGCATAACCACGTATTGCTGTCGGTTAAACAGTGTATCCTATTTTCTTTATGGAATGCCATGAAGTTCGAAGATCTACCAAGGGTATTCGATAGATTGCTAGAGCACTTCTAGTAATAGGGATTTTAAGCAGACACTTTATGCGTGTTTATAATTGTTTAGAATCAAATTGGGGCTGTATAATTAAAAAATATACCTAAGCACCTATGACAATTTTTAGTTTTTTTTAATAACTTCTGACGCGTTCGACATTTTAAACTTTTTCAAACAGATTTTGAATCAGCATATAAAACTGCAAAACATTGCACATTCAACCAAATTTCCATCTTCAATAATAAGAAAGTTAGCCATGCAATCCCACTCGATCTGGGATACAAAATAATGCCTCGGCAATATGTGGTAACTGCCACAGTCAATCTTGCACGAATGTTGCACTCGATACAAATGACGATGATGTGTGCGACATCAATGAAGATGTGATAGATCCATCCTGTTTCTTGAGGCAGTCTGCGGATATGCAGCAGCCAGGAGAAGAAGATGAAAACGAAAAAAGCATAAACCTAGAAATGGAATCTTGCTTGTTTCAACACACCATATTGTGGATTCTATATATAAAAATATCGATAAAAAAGTTATTCTTTTTTGTAGAAAATATCTACAAATTTGATAACAAGTATTTTTACCGTAAAACTAACCGTTAACGAGATATTAGAAAAAAACCCATTTTATGACCTTTGACATCGCGTAACGTCTTTAGCGGTAGACCGATTGCTGCGGAGCTTTGACATTTCATTTAAAACTATAATATGAAGGTCCACACAAAAAATCGGCTCCATCGGAATTATAGTTATTGGTGATGTCTATTTTAACTGGACTATTAGAATTTGGAAGCGATCTGACCGCGGCCAATAAACTTCGCAAGTTTGATATTTAATGCTTTCCTGCATATATTCTGTTAATAAGATCATCTTCACACATCTCGTCAAAACTGCAAGCAGTAAGTTTTTGTTTGTCTTGAAGTGGGAAATTTATATATAGTGGTATTCCGGTGGTATTCATTCATTCTCTTTTAAAGCCGACATCGTTAAAACCGTCAATCGTTCGTGCAGTAAAACTAATGTCAACAATAGTCCAGTCATTAGGTACTTTTTGGTGCAAAAGGTTGAGGAATTTTGAAACTTGGCAGGAGTAGACTTGGGGGTCTTAACTATGGCCCTAAGTTTGCATACGCCTCTTGCGCCGCGCTCTTGAAAAAATGACGCCCAAAGTCAGTTTTCGGTATATAACTTGGTTCCTGTGGGTTTTAATAAAAAGGTTTCTGATTAAAAATTGGAGAAACTAAGATTTGCTACACAATTGCTTCTATAAACTATTTTTGTCAGACTAATACTTTCCTATTTACAGGGACGAACAATTGGTGGAATTGCAGAAAAGCGGCATTTACTTAAAGAAAAAGTAAATTACAGAATTATTAAAAAAGACAATTTCAGCCATTATTCCAGTAAAAGAAAATTATGGTATATAAAGTGAGATTCGAACCGACGTCAACACTGCCATAATGGGTATATAACACAGCATACCGTCGCATATGGATCTGAGCCAGCAGCCTGTACACATAACACTTCCACGTTACTACTATTTAAAGGGGAATCGTTTATTAATAGTTGAAACTTTATAGTTTTTCTGGATTTCCTCGTAAACGAGTGAATTTTCCGTATCGGAACATTTTTGTCAGCTGGTCGAGCTCTATAAGAAAACCACAATTTTAATCCCAGAAAAAAATTAATATCGGACACACACGCTAATTAAGCCGCAAACAGGGACCATTTTAATTAAGTGGCCAAAACTAAAGAACTATGCGACCCAAGACGAATCCGCTTGAAAATCCCTGTAGAAGACTGTATATGCCAGCGAGAACCCTAGACGTTTTCCTTTCCGGGCATAATTAAAGCCGCCAGAGAGACCTACTTCCCGGGTGTTTTTCCGCGATTTCTAACACTTTCTAAACAGTTAATCGCGTATTCTATTTCAAGACACCAAACAATAAAATTAAATAAAGATACGTATTTTTTAAAACTTCTAACAGTTTTAGGCACGTATAGGCATGGTTTAAATTCAAAAGAAATATTTTTCCATTTATTTTTGCATCATTTTCTAACGTTTTAGGGGATGCGCGAAAAAAACGGTCACCCTAGTGTAGATATTGAATGTGTAGATATCTTTAATAGAAAGATTTTTACAGCTAAAAATATTAATTCATAAAAATGACGATTTTTAAATGCTTTAATTAGGGCAGGCGGGAACTGACGCATGCGAAAATTAAATGACGATGGATTTCCTTCTTTGGAACCCTAAAGAAGTTCTCACAAAGTTTGACCAAAATCTAAAATAGTGGACCAACAAGACAAATTTTATTTCTTAGACGATTTCGTATGGAATGACTCAATACTATTAAAATGAATTCGTGGAATTTAAAAAGGGGGACATAATTTTTAGAACTATTTTATAGTAGTATTTTAAGAAAGAATTTAACCTACATATTTACTTAGAAACTACTATTAAAATGAATTCGTGGAAATTTAAAAAGGGCGAACTAATTCCTGGAACTATTTTATAGAGTAGTATTCTATGAAAGAATGTACCCTACATTTTTACTTACTAACTGCTATTAAAACGAATTCGTGGAAATTTAAAAAGGGGAATACAATTCTTGGGACGATTTTATAGTAATATTATCTAAAATATAACCCACATTTTTACTTACTAAGTATAGTGGAGGAGCGTTCTCAGAACAAGATAATTTTTTTGTGTTGTCACACCTATGTATTGGTAGTTTGAAACTAATTTATTTTTGTTACTTTTGATTTAAATAAGGCAGCCATATTTTTCCATATATTCTTTAGAAAAGCGTTTGTCAAGATTTGGTTCGAACAGACAAAATTGCGACAAACTAAATGCCGCAACAATTATTGTAGTATCGTTACCTTTCTTCTACTGTCTCTCTTACTAAACCATCAACGTATAAAACTACATTTATAAATTATTTGTGAAGAATAATGCATATTGTTTATTGTTTCCAGCCTTATTTTGTGGAACTCCATCATCATGAAATAAATAAAGATTATTAAAAGTTTCACAGTTTTATTAAAATATACCTGACAATATTTTTTCGACAGCTATGCTGTCATTATCAAAGGTAATATAATTATAAACAAACACGTCGCTAAGGTAGATACAAAATAGGTAACTAGATAAAATAATAATAATAATAATAAAAATTAATAATAAAAATCATAATTAAACATCTAATACTTCCAGTAACGGAGAATTACTGAGCTCAAGTTGTTCATTCATTAAAGGTACCCTGAGTTTGTGTTTGTGTATCTCAAAGGCTTCTAAAATGTCTAATTTGCGTTTGTTATTACAAAAATGTAGGAATTTAATATTATTTTGAGGAGTCATTGTGTGATTTTGTTCTAAAAGGTGTTTGGCGTAATTCAATTTTTCAGGATGTTTATTTTTGTAATGACGTACGTGTTCTTTATATCTTATGTCAAAATTTCGAAGTGTTTGTCCAATATATACCGAACTACAAAAAGAACAATTTAAACGGTATATGCCCGATTTCATGATATCATGTGTTCTGTCTTTAGCATTAAATAAAAATGAAAAAGTGTTAGTGTTGGTTTTAAATGTTATTTTATAATTGTTGGTTTTTCTTAGTATATGTGCAATTTTTTCTGATATTTTGCCAAAATATGGTATAGATATGTAATTTGTGTCTTCTGTTTGATTGTCAATGGGATATATTCTTTTGATAGCTAACCTATAATCTTTTTGTTTAATTAAAGTGTCAATCATGTTCGGATTATAATGATTTGCATGTGCTAGTTGTTTAATGGTTGATATCTCTTTGCTAAAATCTGATTTTGTTAGTGGAATAGTTAAAGCTCTGTGTACTAATGATCTGTATGCTGCTATTTTATGTGTATTGTGGTGACAAGATTCATTTGGTATTGTTATGTCTGTTTGTGTTGGTTTTCTGTATATGGAAAATTCAAAAAGATTGTCTGCGTTAATCTTGATATTTAAGTCTAGAAAATTTAAGTCTTTTAGAACAAAATCACACAATGACTCCTCAAAATAATATTAAATTCCTACATTTTTGTAATAACAAACGCAAATTAGACATTTTAGAAGCCTTTGAGATATACAAACACAAACTCAGGGTACCTTTAATGAATGAACAACTTGAGCTCAGTAATTCTCCGTTACTGGAAGTATTAGATGTTTAATTATGATTTTTATTATTAATTTTTATTATTATTATTATTATTTTATCTAGTTACCTATTTTGTATCTACCTTAGCGACGTGTTTGTTTATAATTATATTACCTTTGATAATGACAGCATAGCTGTCGAAACAATATTGTCAGGTATATTTTAATAAAACTGTGAAACTTTTAATAATCTTTATTTATTTCATGATTATGGAGTTCCACAAAATAAGGCTGGAAACAATAAACAAGATTATTTCGTCGTCGTTAGAAGAACAAGCCAAGTTATACAAGAAACCTATGATCAAACACGGAATCGCAAGTCAGAATGTCTGAAACGTCAGGTTATTCCTAACTACATAAACATCACTACCAGAACCAAGAATTCGATTACTGAAAAAGTGATTAGGAATGCCAAAAGAAGATGGCTCAAAGAAGAATCGAAGAAATGGTTTAGTATAAGAGACAATATGCACGTTTATATAAAGGTACTCTATACAGAACTTACTCATAAATTACACAATATCCAATTTGACATCTTAGATTTTGACATTCGAGAAACCGTCAGTCACATTAAATTCAAAAAATACACCACACAGAAAAATAAACTTCATCGACTTGTACAACAAAAACGTACACTACAAAATAACCATAATTGTCAGAACACTGCAAACTTTTATCCTCGTTTCATAAACTTGTCGAATATAACATTTAATGACAGAGAAACACGATTTCTTAACAAAGGTTTCAAATTTTGTCCTTTTCCAAAATTTACCAACAAAATTAAAGAAATTTTGGCCGTTGAATGCGAAACTATACTTAAGAAAGATTATAATAACTATGCAAAATTCCACATTTCGAATTTGTTAAAAGAGATGTCTTTGAAACAGGACAAAATGTACAACACATCTAACATATCACTTCTTCAATCTATAAAACAGAAAATCACAGAGAACAATCTAATTTCTGTTAAAGCAGATAAGGGTAGCACTTTGGTAATTCTTTCAAAAGATATTTACATACAAAAAGTTAATGAATTTATTAATAAAGAAAATTTTGAAACGTTAAACAAAAACCCAACCACAAAATTCCAAAAAGAAATAAAACAAGGTTTAGAAAACTGCAATATCTGCTTTTCAGAATTAGAAAAGCAACAAATCATTAATAAAAACCCACAAATACCTAAACTGTATGGATTAGTCAAGACCCACAATGCCAATAAGACCAGTTGTATCATACATCAATGCACCTAATCACATTTTATCCAAAAAACTGAACCAGATTATTAACACGATAGATTACAAATCGAAATACTCTGTTAGAAATTCATTAGAATTAGTAGATAAGCTGCAAAACATACATCTTCCACCACATTCAAAACTTGTTAGTTTTGATATTTGCAACATGTTCTCCAGAATACCACCACAAGAATGTATTCCTTTATTAGATAGTTTCTTGATCAATAGTAATATAGAATTAGTTAAAAGGTTAGAGTTAATTCAATTATTTGACCTTTGTATAAGTCAAAATTATTTTACTTTTAATAACATAATTTATTTACAAAAGGACGGTTTACCTATGGGTAATTCTCTAAGTCCTCTATTAGCTAACATATTTATGGACAAGTTTGAAGATCGATTATTTAAATTAAACCTCTCTAAACACATTATCTTCTGGTTTCGTTATGTTGATGACATTTTAGCTTGTTTTGACAGTTCTTTTGAGGTTATCAATGAATTTTTAATTCTTATAAACAATATCCATCCTAATATAAAATTTACACTAGAAACAGAACAAAACAGGGCTATAAACTTTCTAGACTTAAATATCAAGATTAACGCAGACAATCTTTTTGAATTTTCCATATACAGAAAACCAACACAAACAGACATAACAATACCAAATGAATCTTGTCACCACAATACACATAAAATAGCAGCATACAGATCATTAGTACACAGAGCTTTAACTATTCCACTAACAAAATCAGATTTTAGCAAAGAGATATCAACCATTAAACAACTAGCACATGCAAATCATTATAATCCGAACATGATTGACACTTTAATTAAACAAAAAGATTATAGGTTAGCTATCAAAAGAATATATCCCATTGACAATCAAACAGAAGACACAAATTACATATCTATACCATATTTTGGCAAAATATCAGAAAAAATTGCACATATACTAAGAAAAACCAACAATTATAAAATAACATTTAAAACCAACACTAACACTTTTTCATTTTTATTTAATGCTAAAGACAGAACACATGATATCATGAAATCGGGCATATACCGTTTAAATTGTTCTTTTTGTAGTTCGGTATATATTGGACAAACACTTCGAAATTTTGACATAAGATATAAAGAACACGTACGTCATTACAAAAATAAACATCCTGAAAAATTGAATTACGCCAAACACCTTTTAGAACAAAATCACACAATGACTCCTCAAAATAATATTAAATTCCTACATTTTTGTAATAACAAACGCAAATTAGACATTTTAGAAGCCTTTGAGATACACAAACACAAACTCAGGGTACCTTTAATGAATGAACAACTTGAGCTCAGTAATTCTCCGTTACTGGAAGTATTAGATGTTTAATTATGATTTTTATTATTAATTTTTATTATTATTATTATTATTTTATCTAGTTACCTATTTTGTATCTACCTTAGCGACGTGTTTGTTTATAATTATATTACCTTTGATAATGACAGCATAGCTGTCGAAACAATATTGTCAGGTATATTTTAATAAAACTGTGAAACTTTTAATAATCTTTATTTATTTCATAATAATGCATATGTTTTCTCCACTTTTCTCCATTTTCAAGAACATTTTCCTTGAAGTGAATGCATCCCCTTACAGTTGACATAAGCATACATACAATTATTGCATTTGAACCAATTTAGATTGTTTAATCTTGTAATATTTGACTAATTTTGATCTTTTCTCGTTTTGCCTTCTTTTATTTGTCTTAATTGAGTCTGTGTATATTTTGGTTAAAACCTAAATGCCATTGTTAAAGAAATACGATCAACGCAAAGAGCGCACTGCATCTAAAATGCATGTAATACTATTGAGGTTCCACGGCTCCGTGTCGGTGTGACGTCACGAACGAACTCCGACACTTCTAATGGCTTTATCTCAGTTATTAGTTATCTTAAAAATGTGCGGTTTTCAGTATTGTTCTTAGATTTTTTTATTCTAAAATTTATTTTTTGCACTACACCCCCTTTAAGGTGAGGTTATCTAGACGATCTTGTCCAATCATGTTCCTTAACCTCTTTTTTATACGCTTTAATGTCGAAAAATAACATTCTCCACTACAGTTATACTTCCACCAGAAATACATGAAATGAATAATAGGGCCTTTGACACTCAATTGTGTGAACGCAGGTAACGTCGACAAACGATACTACTACTTCATACTTCTAATCTGTAAAATATATTTTTGTTTATCATACACCCTGGCAATTAGGTAGATAGCTTAAGCAGTGCATTACGATTGGCGGTTGAATTGCCACGTCATCTTACCAGTTGAGAAAACTCAAGGGTTTAGTGTAGCAAATACTGCGTTTCCCACAAAATCACTAAAGCAAATCCATAAGTGTTTGTTAAGGTTCTAAAACTGCATTATGAAATATACAAGATTTGAAACAATATACATTCAAACAATTGTTTCGTCCTAACTCTTTGGATTCATCAGTAAATAAGGCATTGTTTGGCAATACATCTGTGATTCCGCTTATATATAAATCTGGGAATATTATTAATTTCGACAAATAAAGGTGATGACATCTGTACTTCTACATATACTAAAAGATGTTTAACTGTTTGATGTTTGAAAACTGCAATTTACTTTGTCAAGACGGAAAGTATTCTGCGAATTAGTAACCGACGATTGATCTATTGGTTACATTGAAACTTTCCTTCATTATTATTTATCTAGAACAATATATTATTAATTAATTATAGAAGCGGGAAGTTTCTTCTTCATGTGTGTTGGTTGGCTAAAGGAAAGAAGTCTTGAATTAGTAGATGCTACATCTCTAGGTGAATGCATTACTTTGTACTTCCAGATCTATGACGATTATTATCAGAGTTTAACTGATGCAACCGTAAGTTTTGCAAATTTTTATATACATATATTTGATACTGCTGAATAAACTAGAAGCAATTGCTCTCAGATACTAATTTAATTTATAATTTTTTAAATAAACAATCCTTCAAGAGTAGAGTATATATAAGGAGTTTTTCCCTCATATGTTATAGAACATAGTAGTATTGTAGATACTATACAAAGTCGATTAGAAGCAATTATAGTTATTATTAATTAAAAAAAGTATTTTAATGTTCTGAACTGCTGGATGGTGTAGGTGACCAATAACATAACTTAACCTAATAACATAAAGTGTTGTACATTATATCAGAAGAAATGCTTTGTTAGGAGCGTACAGCTGGTTTCAAATAAAACCTAGAACAGTCATTACTCCATAGTGTAAGTTTTACTTTTTATTTTCCTTGGTGTTTAATAAATTTTATGCAATTAACTATGCAAATATAATTTAAAGCCTGGTTCAAACATTGTTAAAAACGCAAAAATCACTCTTAAGACTTTGTCCTGGATTTATTTGAAATTAGCTGTACATATAGTAAGTGTGTTTTAAATTCTACATGTGCTAATTTACAGAAACAAAAGCTATAGTGTATTCACGAATCGCTGTATTTTATGGTATACTGATTCGTAAACATCTGCTTGTTGAGCTCTGTTTCTAGGGGTAAAAATTATTTTTACCGGCTAGCCCGTTATGAAATTATTACGGGCTCTTTATCATCAATACCATAGCAACATATATATTTATTTCATACTGTCCGGTAAAAGGGTATTTACCGGACTCATTTGAGTCCGGTAAATGAATTATTACGTTACAAGGCCGGTAAAAAATTTTACCGGACTGAAAATCCAATTTGAGTCCGGTAAAAAATTTTACCGGACTGAAAATCTAATTTGAGTCCGGTAAAAAATTTTACCGGACTGAAAATTTTAAATGCATTTTTTTTTAAAATGAACAATGTGAGGCAGTATGAAATAAAACGCCTTACGTCATACTTCCGGTAAACCATTACAGTAGCTCGTTTCAACATTCGAGACTCGGCTCCTTCGTCGCCTCGTCCCGAAACGTTTTCAACTCGCTACTGTAAACTTGGGTTTACCGGACTTATAACGTAATATACTATTATTGAAAACATTCATATATATCTTACGAATTGTGCTGTACTGCTTCAGTAAATGTAAGAAATATTTATTAAAGATTTACGAGTCAGTATACCATAAAACATTGTACAATGCTCGACCGTTACACGAACCCTACGTGCTTGCACGGATAACAACCTCGCTAATCGCTCGCTTGTTACGTATCATCCTCGCACGTAAAGTTCTAAGTGGCGGTCTTGCAATGTAAATTACTATTACTCTACTCTAACATGTTACGTTAGCAGAATAAAAAAGTTACTGTTGACACAATACCGAAGCGTTCACCGAGCGAATTCACAATCATGTAATCTTGACCAGCAGATAACCATACATAGGTTCTTAATTTGATGTGTAGTTTTCGAGCAGAGTTTTGTTAAATAGTAAAGTAATGAGAAAAACCTCATGTTCCACATTACTCTTAGTTTTTCTAAATACTTATGTTTTATAATTGTCTTTTAATTTTTCTTATACTTCATAAATCTTTCAGTATCAAGAAACAAAAGGATTCTGTGAAGATATTAGCGAAGGAAAGTTTAGTTTCCCTGTAATATACGTCGTAAATAACTTTCCAAAAGAAGGGAAGATTGTCTTGGGTAGGTACTTAATATATGATTAACAAGATTTGCTGGTAATTTTATGTTCTTTTGGTTGTTATAGATATTTTAAAGGAACGCACTCATGATATCGACCGATTGAAATACTGTAAAGCCATAATTGAGAAGTGTGGTGGTTTGGAATATACCTACGAAGCAAGTTTTCACCAACTATAGGAAGAAAATCACTATCGAAAGCGAAAAGTTGGAACCCAACCCTATGTTTAAAGCAGAATTTATTGATCATTATTTAAATGGAAGTTCTCCGCTCGCTTAATACAGATCTATTGTAGTAAAATGAAGTATATTTCTTAATTTGATTGTAGAATAGTGAAATGCAGATAGTTAATATATATAATCTTAGACCCATTTACCTTACGGTGTAGGGTGGCAGATAGTTAATAGAAAATAAAAAATTGTTGCTGTGTATTTACTCATTAGACTTACCTACCAAGCCTTAGGAAACTTTACGATTAGAATCACGCAGTCCTTAAGAGTTTAAAGAGACTGTTTAAAGTTTGAGTTTAAACAGGAGTTTAAACTATTATAATATTTTCAAGTAATCACAACAGTTCAAGTCACAATGTTTTCAAGTTTTTTGTTTAATCTTGGTTTCAAAAGCAAGCTTCTATGATTACTATACCGAATCTTCATGACTGAAACAATTGCTTAATAGGTATCGCTGAACCTAATTTCATCATCACTACATTTGTGTAATTAATCTTTACTAAACGATTATTGAAAATAGTGAAATTGATCGCTAAAACTTGACAAAATTTCTGAAGTTGCAGAGCTTTGATATATAGCGTACTTTGATGCCATCAAGTTCTTAAACTTCCAATTCTAAATCTTCAAAACTGTACAAATCTTGAACTGCATAAGTCAAAAACTTGAAATTATAGAAATCTAAGAATTAGAAATCTATACCTCCGCGTATGTTAAAATCTTCATATTTTTAATTTTTTTATAAACTTTTAAAATTTATTCTAGATTTTGTAAATTTGAAACTTTGGAAGTTAAATACATAGTTTAAACTTTTTTGGTCTTGTAGGGTTTTAATGTTTTGAAGCTCCTTAAGTAAATTTATAAATTTTCGCAAAATTTGTATTTTAAAATCCTAAAACTGAAACAGTTCAACCCGTGGAAACTCAAGAAGGAGATGTGCATGAAAAATTAGTGAAATTATTAACAAAAATGTCTCCTGCATTAAATAATGAACTAAAAGAAATGAAGAAAAGGCTTAATTCATTGAAGGATTTCCTTATATACAACGTACGTTGTGTGATTACAATCCTTCGGGTTTCCAAGAGTGATTATTTAATGTTATTAAATAAACGCAATCGAACAAATACAATTGAAAATTGGCTTATTGGCTAAGCTTACCATTCTCACACGAACTTCTGAACGCGTTATTTAACAAACGTCCCCTTTCCCTGCCCGACTTATCCCGTCTTACCGTAAAATTGTACAGTGAATTCATATACCATGATTAATATACCAGTTTTAGAAACTTTGTCAGTTATTTTGTCCATGTTACTTAACAGATAAGACGTTAGTTCTTAGACATTCCTATTCTACGTTTTCATCAATTATCCCAATCTGTAAAATTTAGAAATTTCGAAAGAACGAACACACTCACAGAGACAGGCAGAAACATCAAATTTCATGAAAACACTCCACAGCAAATACTATGAAACTCGACTGAGAACTGTTGGTGGCATAGTATAAGCAGGTATAGGGAGGATGCGGCCGGCCGTGAGCATATTGAAATGCATGGATTACAAATAATGCTTAAAAATGTAAATAATTAAAAATTACAAAACTAAAACTCCACAGATTAAAAAACGGTTTTAAAAATATAAAAATTAAATGAAAATAAAAAATAAGTAGTGTTTGACTAATCTACAGAATCAAAACTTTAATATAAAAAAGAATAAAGCAAATCGGTCTTGCAGAACTCGTAGACGAAATGGAACAAAAATGAGCCGTGTTTTAAATATATAGATTAGTAAATAATAATTGAACTGTTGATCAATATCATTATTGTATAAATAATTACTGATACAATAAAGTTCAATATGGCCGATGTATTCTATCAATCTAAGTCTAAAGCAGTGTTAATGGGAACACGATAAGTTTGATCGCCAATAATGAAATCTTTATAATAATTGCTTCAGTCATTTACAACTTTTTACATTTTGCAAACGTATCTCGTGATGATTTGTTTTGTCCAAGCAATATGAAACAGCTATAAATAAGTAATTGCCTTCATCTAATATTTAAACAATTTGTTTTCAACTAATGCGGGTTTGTCTACGCAACCTAATAACAAATCAAATGTTAAACGCAAGTGGTGGTTGCAGCAAACTTTTATAATCGTGAATAGTTCCAAAAGTTACCAACGCTGGAAATTGAGATGGCTACGTCATTCTCATGCGTATCCACATAAATTTTTTAGATTTATTTATTTAAAAATATAAAACTTATAACTATAAATAAATACAGAAATTAAGTAGTGTTGACTAAATTACACAACGAAAGCTCCAATATAATAAAAATTACGTAAATCGGCCCAGTAGAACTCTCAACGAACAGATGTTAATTGACCCACGTGAAATCCAGTATGAAATCATCAGCCAGCAGTAAACCTTAAAAAACCGATAAATCAACTTTTAATAGTGTGGAGATAATCGGTGAAAACTTTTTTTTAGAATGTATATTGCAATATGATTGCGAATAAAATATTATTCAAGATGTATGGTATAATGAAATTTCACAAGAATATATCAAAAATTTATAAGAGTCAATGCCATCTAGGTTAAAAGATGTTATAAAAAAGAAGGGTGGAAGTTCTCATTGTTAAGCTGATTCGAAGCTTTCAGTATTATCAGTTGGGTATGATAATTGTTGATTATTTGTACTTTAGAGATTGTTGTAAAAAAGAACGAAAAACAAAATTGTTTAATAAAGATTATATTTTCTAATTATTCTTAGTCCTTTCTTAAATATTTGTAAATAAACGTTTTCTTAAATAAATTCATGATATTATTCAAATTGTGTCTACTAACTGTTATTTATGATTTTAATACAAAATGATTATTTTGTGATTACAAATCTCATCAGTTTTGATTTGAGAACTATTAATTAATTTGTATGGATGCGAACTTTTTTCCACGATTGTAAACTGAAAGACAAATTAAATGAGACTCGTATAGGTACTTAGAAAATCAGCTGCGGGCACAGGTGATTGTTGGGTTGCCTAGATATATCAGGGCCAAACTTAAACTTAAACTGAAATATTTCTGATGCAATTTACTTTCAAATTTCATAAAATTCGCCGGATTTATTTGAATTAAGAACAAGAATTAGTCATACAAATATTCAAATTTAAAAAAAATCAATATAATGACGCTAACTATTATAGAAATAATCTATACCTAATGTTATACCTTTAGATTATTTATTTTCAAATTAAATCCGTAAAATAGCGGAAAGTTTAATTTTTCTTGTTAAGTTTGCAGCTTTATAGCTGATTCTATGACAAAACATATTTTTAATTAAATAAGATCCTAATTTTATTTATTAATATGAAAAACCAAAAAACACAAGATGTAAATTATAGGAAGAGATAGGTAAGACCATCATAAAGGCAAAGCGGGCGTGGCTCAGTGGCAAAATACCGCCTCTCTATCTTACTGATGATGATCTGTGTAACAGATCATCAGTTCAAATCCCGATATTGTTTTGCAGCTTATTTTTTAAATTAATTTACGCACATCAAACAAATTGATAATTTTAAAAATTCAATTCGAATAATGAAACAAAATAATGTATATGTAATGTATATAATGGAACAGGGATTTAAGAGCATTAATAAAAGGGATCACACATATTTTCAAAGCAAGTATACTTTATGATGTTATTTTATTTTTAGAGTATTTTTTTAATTAAATTAAATTAAATTATTTTTAATTAAAGTGTTAATTGAGAATTGTAGCCTGTACCTACTGAAATTGGCTAGAAGTTCTATTTACCTTATCAATAAATATCCATTTGTCCACTTTTTCAGAAACTTACCTAAAACAAAAAAAACAATAATTAGATTTTTTTTATAAGAACCAGATAGGCTTGGTCCTTAAAAGTAAAAACATGCAAAATTAATCAACTATGAAATATTTTTGTTTAAGGGTTTATTCGATAGAGCAAGAATTGTTTGAATTATTAAAATCTTATTGATTCTTATACCTGAAAGAAAAGAAAAACATATATTGCAGACACTTGGGCTTCTGCAACTGGACAACCACTGGCTAAACTCTAAATATGAAGAGAAAAAGAAATGGATGCTTGTATGTACATCAATTAAACACATGAATAACTTGAAAAACACAATCTTTATTTAATTTAAGAAAATAAATGAAAATTCAAATTAAAAGGAAATAAAAAGAAAAAATATTCAAATTAGAACAATAAATCAATTAGGAACTTAATTCCCAAGCTTGCTCAAGTGTGTACAGTTCTTCACTTGAACTAACTAACACAAATCAAAAATCAGATAAAATATTCACAATTGTTCAAATACTTTACTTTATGAAAAATAAATTTTAATAAAAGAGAAATTGAAATTGTTTTATTTATGAAAAATAAATTCTCTTAAAAACCTTTTAAGGTTAAACAATATGATTCTGAAATTATTCAGATAAACTTTATAAATTTTATTATTGGCAAATCAAATTAAAAACCTTTTATTTCGACCAACTTGGTATATAATGTAAATAGAATTTCCTTCAAATTCTATTTGCTATTGTTATCACTGCATTTACATCTGTCAAATGATTTATATATTGTGAAAACGTCAATTCAAGAAATCGATAATGCAAGATAAATTCTCCCAGAATTTATTTAACAATAACACGTTCGCACTTCCATATAGTTGTTGAACAATAATAAAATCTTCTTTAACTTTTTTAATTGTTCAGGTAAACACTTAGAACTTATTTCAATCTTCTTTGTGTTTTGTTTATTGACATGACACACGGTCAAACATATGATAATAACATAACCCAACTTAATTTACAGATTTTCAATCCGGAGTCAAGCATAGATTTGCGAAGTGCTTTTGATCGACTGACTGTTAAATTTGGCTCCAGCTTTTATAGGTTTTGTAAAAACAAATGCCAACACTGACACCTTTTCAAAATAATCACAACGCGAAGGATTTTTATGACGTCACAATTTCCACTCAGCTTTTAAGCTCAGATTTTAATTTCATAAACACAGAATTATAACTGGTAAAACAAGGATCCAAACCAATATAACACACTTATGTCCTAAAATACATTGTAACGAAGATATTAGGCAAAGACGATTGAGAATGAACAAATCCCATTATGACCTAATTACATATACAATTCAATAAATTCAGGTTTATCCTTTACAAAATAGATACATAATTACACAATATAGCTAATACATATTAAATTTCCACAGGAACATCTTTACAATTTAAGAAAAACATAAATTACGATCCATTATAACAATCGGATAAACCAAATGATGCATATACAAGTTCCACCTTTGACATTAATTCAAATGAAGTCAAATTATAGTCAAATTGTCCAGCATACAGTCCTCCAAGTGTTTGCATTAAAACAATGGCGAGGAAAATAGTATAAGAATCAATATCAACCATACTGAAGCATAGCAACAAAATCAAAACTATCAGTAATAAAAATGCTCAGGATTATTATATAAGAGTTTAAAAGCTTATTGCGCTATATTAGTCATTACAAGATTGACCTAATTTATTTGTTTTTAGTTAACTGGCAGCCCGAAACTAAGTTAGTCTCTTGGAAGACAGAAAAATTCATCCTACGTTAAAGATCGTAGACTCTATATTTAAACAAGAAGATTACATCTTCTCTACAAATGAAAAAACCATCCCAATATGCAACTTGGGTTGTATAAACATGTATTATCATAAAACAATCTAAATGATTGATATCCTTTTTTAAAAATCAAACCTTTTATTACATATGAATTGCGGTTATGTTTGCATGAAATTCTATTCTTGATTCCTATTTTAAATATTGATGAGCCTAACTGTGACCCAATATGTAACTATTAGATTAATTATGCCCAACACCTAGCATATCCATCTTTTATTTTAATTTGATATGTGAAATAATTGTCTTCACATTTACGATCTTATCGTTCAATAAAATTTTCAATGAGATGTACTTATTACATCTCAATATATTAAAGATTACATAAACTATAAATACATGACTTTAGAATTTAGTACCTACCTAAGTCAGATTTATATTATATTATTGTATTATAATATGTTTAAAAATTATAACTTAACATGTAGAATATACAGCGTGTCTGAAGCCACCCAGAACATACAGAAATTAAAATGGGAAAAATTTAATCAGAGGTCAGAGTCTGCTGTCATGCTGTGCTACCTCCTTTTAACTTGAAATGTTGTGTAAATATTATTCTCAAAAACACCAATTCTCACTGATCCAATAAATATTTTATAAAAGTAATTATCTTTTCAGATTATACCAATAATAATTAAATAATATCGAGTCGCGAAAAGATAAACTAATATGTGTAACAGCATAATCAAATAATAAAATAATTGTTAAAGGACTTGGTCACTATTGCCAAGAATTATTGTAATAATACAATTTTGACTCTATAGTAATATTTAATTGATTCTTTTGTTTCAGATGAAACAATTTATGACTTAAGATTTAACATCTATTACAATTTGCAATCCCAATTCACAAATTGTAAATTTAAACTTTAGGTATAATCTCAAATAGAGAGTTTAGTCAGTAAGTTTAGAATTTAGTCAAGCGGAACTGAAGATTTAAAAGTTGAAGTCTTACAACATCAAGTTACAATTACAAATCTAAACTGAGTCAAAATTTCTCAAACGGATCACCCCAATTCGTTTGAAAAATGTTTATAAACGTTAATAAATTTTTCAATAGTATTCAACATGCTCAACATTAATTCAGATGCATTTTGCGAAAATATTTTTTTGTAAATAATATTCGTTATTAAAGTTTATGGTCAGTTTTTTGAAAAAAAAACTGCTACAGACGTTCTAATGAACAAAAGTTTCTCATTTCATCGTTATTTCAATCATCATTAAACACATATTTGTAGTGATTTTTCCTGATTTGAAAAGTTGCATTTTAGTCAATTATTTATAAGTTTTTAATAATCTTTATTTATTTCATCATTTATAAGTTTGTTTATAACAAATTCAAGTAACATAAAACTATGTTCTGGGCCTTATTTCAACTCGAAAGCGTGGCCTTTGCATAATGCTGTTTTTGGTTGAAGGATAGTTTAGACGCGAGCATGACAAGTCGCAGCTTACTCGCAAGCCTTGCGCAACGATGAAAAAACTCAAATAACTTTTTTTTTAAGTTCGGGCCATTTTTTTTTCTTAACGGCATATTTTTAAGAAACGAAAGAAGTATTTGTCGTTTTCTTTTCGAGTTGAAATAAGGCCCAGAACATAGTTTTATTTGAATTTGTTATAAACAAACTTATAAATAATTGACTAAAATGCAACTTTTCAAATCAGGAAAAATCACTACGAATATGTGTTTAATGATGATTGAAATAACGATGAAATGAGAAAATGTTCTTCATTAGAACGTCTGTAGCATAATTTTTCCAGAAAACTGACCATAAACTTAAATAACGAATATTATTTACAAAAAAAATATTTTCGCAAAATGCATCTGGATTAATGTTGAGCATGTTGAATACTATTGAAAAAATGCATTAACGTTTATAAACATTTTTCAAACGAATTGGGGTGATCCGTTTGGGAAATTTTGACTCAACTGTAATACTTGATCTAATCTCTAGAAATTAGATATGCAATAATTAAATTTATTATTATAAAAATTATTATATTTACAGCTAACAATTACATTTCTAGCATATTGAACTTACAGTGTAAAATCTAGATTCTATAATTTAAGACGGCTACTTTGCAATATTAATCTAAAACTTTAAGTCCCAAATGCAAAGCCTTATATTTAAACATAACATGAAATATAAAAATTCAAAATGTAGAAATTTAATATTCAATTTCAACATAAACATGAAGAATTTAAAGTTTAATATCCGAAAGTCAGAATTAAATTAGAGAATTAATAATAATAATAATAAAGAACCTGATATATGGAATGTGAATATATGCAGCGGAGGTTATTGAAAAAGTATATTAGCCTGGAAATAAGAATATTAGCTCTGCAGGGCTGATAGCCGTCCGTTCAGCTCTTCGTGCAAATATTTTTTGTTTAAATGCACTAAGTATACCGGCCCAGACTGTCCCGCAAAGTAGATAAAAAGCAAGGCAGAGTTAAAAAACAATTGCCATTTACTTTCATTTAATTAATACCAAGTACTGATAACGAAAATTAAAAAGAAAAAACTATATACGTATACAAAAATTACTAAGAACATTCATATAACAAAGAACGATAGCACTTTTCGTAAAAGAATCTGTATCTATTTATATATTTAATGATGTAATTTAAAATATCAACTTCTATAAATAAAGGAATTATAAGAAGTTATGGAATAACGCTAATACATGTTATCGGTACATAAAGCTTTGGATGCAAAATGCAACACAATGTTGACCAAAAATTGAAAGATAAAATAGTACTGTGAAAAAAAGTATATATAACTATGATTCGTTTATTTCATAATTAACTTTGCAACAGATCATGATTTCAGTACTAAGTAGGTAGGTGGGTAGGTGTGGTACACCCGTTCCAGCATGGAAACCTGGGGGGGGGTTTATTCAAATTACAAAAATTTAAGTAACTATCGTTGTATGAGCTCTTAGATAACGCTTTATAGACTAATTAATTCAAAATATTATTGTTACATAAACTCCCATATTAACCGTTAACATCAGATCGATAAACAATTATTGCATACCTAGATAGGTAAAAGTATAGTTGCTTGCTCTAAAGGGAATGGAAATGACAGCGTTATTGTAACGCTAATTTTACTGATTACTGTAAGTAAATAATTAGGAAATGTAGAATTAAAAGGGTAGTTAATTGAATGTTTAACCATGAATTATAAATGGAGACACGGAAATATAAATAAAATCATTTAGCCAAGAAAGTCGCTTAAAAGGATAATTACAACTTACCCTCATAATTGAGAACGAAGACAGCGACTCTAAAGGGCAAAATCCCATCAATCCTCGCAATCGATTTAATAATCAATGCCTGTTGGACTACTAATGAAGTTGGCGTAAATCCAATAAAAAAATAAGATTCACCAAACTTCTGCCGGATAGATATGTTCGTTGAGTGCACTAACAAACGAATGCAATGTATATACGCGTTCCTGATAACCAAAAGAGGAGGGAAGAAAAATTCAAAAGAATTTTCAATAGATTACGAACAATGTCTTACAGACCATAATAATTTCGATATTTTTACTCCTTAAAGCGAAAACTTTTGTAAGCAATTGGAAATAAAAATGAAATATATAACGATACACATACACGTTCAAAACTGGACTTTTGAAACAGTTTTATATCACGAAAACTTAATATAGAAATTAAACAGTAGAATGAAAGGTTTAGAATATAGTATTCTAATTTAACAAGAAACATATTTACGATTTAAAATTGGAAATTCATGTTATGTATTTAACCCTTATCTTTCAGTTACAGTAACAATCAATTCATCAAAACTCATTAAAATCCAAAATTGGGATTAAATAATTTATATTTTACGACAAATAAATAAATAAAATAAGTTTTAGAAGCAGAAATACGAAACTTGAATTTGGTAACTTACGTAGGTCAATTTTAGAATTTAGAGTCTGGAGTTTAAGATTCCAAATCCTATAGGTTCTATAGATGGATACAACAGGAATACATTTTTAGATTCTAATCTAGAATTTGAATTGTAACGCCTAAAGTCAGAATTTAGTATTTAAGATTCACGTTATATAGAAGTTTTTATCAATCAAAATTTTATGTTAAATAATCACTATGGTTAGTTCTTTAGCGCAAGGGCTGTTGCAACAAAACAATTTATATTTATAAATAAAAAAAAATTTAAAAAGAAAACGGCAGTGGAGTTATTTGAAACAACCACTATTATCAACATTCTAACGCTGTTGGTGTTGTTTGAAGAAACAATGTTTATGGTAATATTTATTAGAGTATCTTATTATCGTTCAGTACTCATGTGGTTATAAGGTGGTTATAAGTGGTTAACTAGGATTTTGTATGAATTACAGAAGAATAGTTAAAATGATTAACGTCTTAATTAAAAACTAATCATAATCACTAAACGAACTTAAACCAATTTATTTGAACACTACAAAAATATTTATTTTATTATTTTGTTTATTGTGTCTAGAAAAGGAACGAATTTTTTTGTTTATTGTTTATCTTCTCATTTAAATTACAGCATGGCGTTCACGTGATCTAGATGAATGCATTTTTTTTATTGTGATGACTCATTTCTTGTATTAATGGTCGATATATAGGCTTTTCAAAATTCTCAACAAATTCTTTGACAATGTCATTTTCTCATTGTGAATCATTTTAATCGGCGACCGGGGCGAGGTGGGCCACATTCTTCTAGACCCTATCGCTTGCAAAATGCATACCAAGGGAAATGCTGTTTCAAAAATTAGAACTAAATTGATTTATAGTAAATTATTTATATTTTTCCAATATTATTTATATTAAATCTACCTCAAATTCAAATAACATTTAGAAATAATTTAGTACAATTAATTAACTTCCTTATAAATTTTTAGAACTAATTATATTCTTCTTATATTATGCGTTCTGTAAGCGATAAACACTCGACACCTCAACCGATAAATCACCTCAACCCGTTTTAGATCAATAGAGACCCCCCGCAGAAGATATGATGTAACACAAAAATTGCGCAGTAGCCAGCTTCTTCACTTGGTTTTGAGGAACACATAATTTAAATCCCAGACTCTATTATTGCCCCTTTTGCATAACAATTTTGCATGCACTACAAACCAATCGAAAACTCGTATAGAATCCTTATTAAAAACAGAAACTTCCCTTTTTTGTTTTCAAGAAATTCTATCTTGTCGCGGATCCACCCTTGCTTTAGTTGCTCCTCGCGTATAGCTCCAAAGTTTTTTCAAATCCGCGTAATTATTCGTAAGCCTAAGTAATAACATCGTGACATTATCAAAAACTTCGGGTTTTAAATGGAAAATGATTTTTCCCGGATATCTCGATAGAATATCAGCTACCACATTTTCAGAACCCTTACAGTATTCGATTTTGAACTTGAATTCTTGTGGATGAACATTATCCAACGTGATAACCGAACTGACTGTAGTTTACATATCAAAAGAAAACTTAAAGATTTGTGGTCCAATAAAACAACCAAACTCGACCCAGTATTAACGTGCGTGACTGTTTTAAACAATGTATAGCTGCCAACGCTTCCTCCTCCGTGGTTGTGTAATTTAATTGACTGCCCTTAAAAGTGCAACTCAAACAAGCAAAAACCTCCATTTCCTTCTCCCTATAGCGTGATCTAAGTTATCGCACTGTATATAAAAACATTATCTAAATACGGATGAGCTTTGTGATCCAATAAAACAACCAAACTCGACCCAGTATTAACGTGCGTGACTGTTTTAAACAATGTATCGCTGCCAACGCTTCCTCCTCCGTGATTGTGTAATTTAATTGACTGCCCTTAAAAGTGCAACTCGAACAAGCAAAAACCTCCATTTCCTTCCCCCTATAGCGTGATCTGAGTTATCGCACTGTATATAAAAACATTATCTAAATACGGATGAGCTACTAACGTGTCATTCAAGTACGCGGTTTTAATATCCGCAAATGGCCGTCTTTCAACTTCTACCCAACGCCAGTTTTAATCTTTTCCTTAATAGGCTCAACAAAGGTACCGCGAGATTTTCATGATCTTTGCAAAACCGCCGATCGTAGTTTACTAACCCTAGAAAACCTTTTAATTGGTTAATGTTGCAAGGGTTAGAAAAATCGACAATCACCTCAACTCGTTTTGGATCAATAGAGACCCCCACAGAAGATATGATGTAACACAAAAATGTCACTTTTTCCTGAATAAATTGAGACTTTCTCAATTTAACAGTTATGCCCTTTGCTTTATATTTATATAATATCTTGTTTAGGTGTTGGAAGTTTGTTTCAATATCGCTCGATAAAATTAATAAGTCATCTACGTAAATAAATGTGAAAGAAGCAAAGACTTTCCCCAAAACCCCATTTAAGCATCTTATTGAGCTCGCCATCGATGTAGATCAAGCAAACATGAAGCAAACTATTTATTATAAGTTATTGTTTTCTTTCAATAATAAAATGTTTTTCCCTTTTATATTTGTACTAGGTGTGATGTGATGTCAATAAAACATTAATAACAGTAAGTTGTTTTTTTACTGAAAGTATATAATATATTAAATTGAACTGTGATCTGCATTTAACGCCATTAACTTAAAAGAATATTGTATTTAAATGCAAAACTGCATATTATTAAATTAAAAACAACCTGACATTCATATAAAAACGACCGCATTTAAAAGTAAATATTAGTATTTTTTTAATTAATTACAATCTACTATTTAAATAACGTTTATTTTAGTTTTAAATTAACAATAAAACTATTTAAATCAACCCCTGAAATACGTTTTTGATTTAAATGCACACTACATTGAATTAAGAATTTGAAACAATATCAAAAGTAGAGCTACTTTTAAATTTAAAAAATATTTTGTTGCTGCATTTTTGAAAATAAAAAATTTTGATGTTGCCTGCAATTTCTTTAATTTAAGGGCAAAATGTTTTCAGTGGAGATAATAAAAAGAATCTACCCTAGAACAGTACCTTGTGGTACTACGTATTGTGCAATTCTTTCGGAGATTATAAATTTTCCAGTTTTACACGTTGCATACGATTTTTAGACAACTTAACTTAAACAAGTTTAAAAAGCTGTTCCACGTATTCGTGCTTCATCCAATTTTTTATTCCATCATTACCGGGATAATTTTTTAGTCATTTAATTAACTCATTTATTTCTTTTTCAGTGGTTGGTCTTAAGAAACTAGAAGTTTTATTGAAAGGAGCAACAGAAGGTTTCCGTATTTTTTGAGTAAGATCAGGTTCTACGTTTATGAAAAAGTTGTTTAAAATCTGGGCAATTTCTAATTTATTTTTAGATTCGGTGCTGTTTAATAATGTAATATCTGTAATTTTAGGGTGTTTTTTTGTTAAACATTGTTATGTTATTTATAGATTCCGGTAGTTGTTTAGAATTGTATTTTGTAGAATTGATGTTTGAATTTCCATTCGACGTTTACGATATTCGACTTTTGTTATGGTTATTAGATTATGTAATTTGTTCATGCGTGTAATAAATTTTTGTTTTAAATTATGACCTGGGTTTTCTTTTATACTTTTTATACAGCCTGTCTCTTTCTGTTATTGTTTTCATTATGCCATTTTTATCCATTCCTTTTCTTAATAAATTTTGCTTTTTTTGTTTGATAATAACTGTATTTTTCTCCAACCGCACGAATATGACACTATAATATCAATAGTTATTTGGATCACTAGTCCAGAAAATGATATTTTGCGAGTGTGAGTGGTATTGCGTAGCCGAGGCGTCTAGCCGAGGCGGAGCAACACGAGCACTCGCAAAACATTTTCTGGACGTGTAATCCACAAAATTTTTCATGCCAACAAATTTAAATCATTTTTTAAAAGTAAAAAAGTAGCGAAAGTAAATAACTGGGGATTTAATTTTTTGTGGTTGGTACCTACCTTTCACTGCACATTTGATTTTTAAATTTCGAATTAAATTGACATTTCTTCTGAAAATAATTAATTTGCTAATACTAAACGAATTTTGGAAACGCCAGCTCATATAAAAGAAGCAGCTGAAGCAGCCATAAAGAATTTATTACCTGCAAAATCTGCAACTCGATATTGGAAGGCTTATGACGAATTTAAGAAATGGTGTGCTAGCAATAATACGAATAATGTTTACAATGAGTATGTTCTACTTGCTTATTCTGATGAGAAATAAAAAAAAAACAATTCTGCAACTCTATGGTCCATATTTTCCATGTTGAAGTCAACGCTCAATATTAAAGACAATATCAACATTGAAACTTATTCAAAACTAATTGCTTTTTTGAAAAGAAAAAAAGATGGTTACTTGCCGAAAAAATCTAAATGTTTAGAGATTGAAGACATTGAAAAATTTATTACAAGTGCTCCCGATAAGGATTATCTATTAATGAAAGTAAATAACTATTATATCACTCGACTACTCATGGTTTATATTACAATTGTGATTTCAGACAGCATTAATAATTGGTACAAGTGCAGCTTGTCGTAGAGATGAGCTCAGTAAAATGACAGTACATGATGTTAAAGATAGAAGCGATGTAATTATTATATCAATTCCCAACACCAAAACAAAACATCCCAGAAGTTCTTGTGTTACTGAACCACTGTGGTTAAACATAATTAGAAAATACATGTCTTTAAGACCATCTGGCACGCTCTTGGATAGATTTTTTCTTTACTACAAAAAAACAAATGCACAAGACAGCCTGTTGGCATTCATTCTTTTGGAGACATGCCTGCTAAAATAGCAACATTTTTAAAACTGGAGAATCCGAAACAGTATACAGGCCACTGCTTTCGAAGGAGTAGTGCCACAGTTTTGGCTGGGCATGGAGCCGACATAACAACAATTAAAAGGCATGGCGGGTGGCGAAGCAGTGCTGTCGCTGAATCATATATCGAGGATTCCTTAAAAGGAAAAATTGCTATTGCAAACCAGTTAACAGGACACCAACAATTGCAGCCACCTCTCGATATCCCATCTACATCAAATTCAAACCCCATCATCACTAACATCCCACCTACATCTAATATAGATTTTATAGATACCAACACCCCATCTACTTCAACAAACATTCAAAATTTGGAAGTGAATTCAAATCATTTGGCCACCATACCAAGCATCAGTGTCTCTAATTTGCAGAATTGTACTTTAAATTTTAATTTTAAATAATATTCCTTTTGTATTAAAGTGAAAATATAAGTTACCTAGATAAGAATCATGCTCATGCATAAGAATATTTATTACTTAATAATGTTACTTTACAATATTACTTTATTTGTTAATGGACTTGGACTGAATAATAAAATGGCATTTGTATTGTTTTGTTATACGTTTAATGGTATGTAAGTAGAGATCTGAAACTTTTTTAAACACTGATGTCCATGTACTCGACAAACATTTCCACAGTCCATACCTAACCTAGAAAGCAATTACATTAGTTGAGATTTGTATAGCAGTGTTAATTGTGGAACTTACGTTGACATTACGATTACATCTGCATGAAGATAAACTGAAAATATTGTTTATTCGCAATCGTATTGGTAATGAATCCATTCCTGACCATTTAGAGGTCCGAAAATGCATCATTGTTTGTAACTTTGACATTCTCATGGTCCGAAACGACCTATTTTCGCACCTCTACGTGTCTTTAAATTCAGCTACTAGGTGGCGCGCAGAAAATTACATCGCCAAATGCGGTGTATAAATGGCTGTATAAATCATGTTTGGTGATGTTGCGGACCTTGGCTGCTAAAGAACGAGTACCCAGGTATTATTATTAATTTATAAATACTCCTATTCAATAAAATCCTCGAAATATTATGCGATCGAATTTGATGATGTAAGTGGCGACATACGTTATGCCAATCCCAACCGATGACATTTTGCATCTGTCAAGAATTTTAGATAATTCGGTATTTAAAGGACGATTGCGAATAAAATAGTATACAAACCTCGGCAAAAGTACCATTCCTGTGTCTTGAGAACTAGTTCGCCTCGAGGCTATCGCCTCTCGGTAAACTATATTGTTCTCTCGACAGGAATGGAGTACTTTCGGCCTCGGTATGTAATGTACTATTATTCACAGGTTTTATTTGTTTATTTATGAATTGCCTGGTTTTGATTTCTCATTTATGTCAAAATTGTCTAACTTGTTGACATTTAGAAAATTAAGCATCAATGCTGCCACCCCACTTCTAGTGAATCTTTAACAAATGTCACTTTTGTAAGTACTAGGCCGGGAATTTAATGTTCCCGGCGGATTTTGAATCCTGCAAAACAGTCGATAATGGCCGGCGGCATGAAAATTATTTTGTATAAAAAGTAGACCATTTAGGAACTGTTACTCGTTACCATAGCAATTGTACAAAAAGTAATCACTTTTTGTACTCATACAAGAAGTAGTCTGAGGTTATGTATAAACTATTTTCCGCGGTGCTCTAAAAGATTTTCTTTTATAGCAATAATGCGAAGTAATAAGTAGAAATTTTCATTTAAATAATAATCATTTATCTTTTCTATGATCATATTCAAATATTAAATTAATTAAAGACAAAAAAACAAAACAAATTCGACGTTTCCATTAAAATTTTAGTTGCTGCTCGGAATGACGTCGCAAAAACAAAAACCAATACTAACCTCTAATTATTTAACGGTAAACACATATCTTAGACAACACCTGTCGAGATTTCTTCGAATTTTCGACGAAATGGGAGTGAGATTATACATTTGTGAGTATTTCTTAATGATATATTAATTCTTAATATTCAAATTTACACTTTTTACACATATTAGAATTACAGTAATTAAAAAGTAGTTTAAGGTCACGTTGTTTATTCTAAACAGTCCTCTCACGGAGTTTGCTAGTTAAAAATAAGCAGTTGGAGAAAAAATAGTATGTTCAATTCGTACAAAAAATGCATTTTTAGGACTCGTAAGGTTGCCAGACTCCGCTAACGCGTCGTCCGGAACTTTCTTATTCGTCCCAAAACATAAATAAACAACTATTTTAGTAAAAAAATTAAGTAAGATATTTTAAATAAGATTAGTTAAGATAAGATTATAGTAACAATTAAAAATAGTTGTTCAATGTTCAGCTTCTAATGTATCCAAGCAATCGCCCAATACTCCATCTGGTTTATGTTTTAAAAAATTGTGGTCCAAACAAGTTTTTAAATTGCCTTGAATGCGTGTAAATGCTTTTATTGTAAACGCATTATGTAAATGCACGACCGAAGTGAAGTTAATTTCACTCATCATGTTGAGGTAATTTGAGGCTTTTGAAAAAAGGTTTATGTTTATGTTACCAACGATAATTAATGTGTATGCCACTGTCATATAAAGGTTGATGCATAATTCCTGTCCTAACTTGCATTAATTCATTGCATTAATTAACTGCATTAATTCAAAATGGCAACAGTTACGAACCAAATTTTAAAAAAAGACCAAATTATCTAGTTTTTCCTGGATCACAGCTATGATCGAGCAGCCACGATGAAGCATCTTCTGGAGCAGAGATTCTGCCGACGATTGATCAATCGAGTTCTAAAACAATATACAGAGACTGGCAGCTGACTTTCATGTCAGGTTTCACCTCATTTTCATTAAAATAGTCGCAGTCATTATATCAAGGCCGTTTGCTTTAATATTTATATTTTCTTTAGTTAGTTGCCTGAATATGTATTACTTTGCAGCTAGTCATTAATTTGTAATTGTGTTGTATATGTAGTTTAGGCAATCTCTGAGAAAAACTGTTCCATGGCATTTATTTAAGTATATCACAAAATTAAATTTAACTCGTACTCATCCAGAAATTTTTTCTAGTTTCGGTAAGAAGAATTCAGTCAAAGTGTTCATTAAAATAAGTTAGGGTAACTTTCAAATTATCGAAAGTTTTGAAACGTTTCTGATATTCTGACGAAAAAGTTTGAAGCCTTTTGCGATTTTTTACTGTTATTATATGCATCTACGATGTTTAAATAGTCCAGTCAAGTTATTGTACATGGTTCCTTGCAAAAGGTCGATTATGTATAATTTTTGGATGAGTTGTAGGAACCAAGGCCACTAGCAAGTTTGCGGAAACGGATGTAATGTGCAAGTAGAGTTATATTGAAAAATCGTTGAAATGTTCGCACTCATTTCGATTTTTGATCAATATCTTTTTCCCTATGCATCGGAGAGCAAAAGCAGTTGTTATTAATACTGTCGAGAACAAAATTTGCTACAACTGTTATATTTACGACTTTTTCTAGGGGTAATAGCTATCAAACTACAGAGCAGTGAAAATGTCATAATTTTTGGAAAATTACAACACACACCTTGAAGAAATATTGATGTATTTATTTATAGAATATTCTTGAATATTAATGATTAAATATTATTAAATAAACATTAATACATTTTCAAAGTAAACATGAGATTCAAAAGAAAATACAATCAAATATTAAATGAAATTTAGCTCGCTGTAAAGATCCTGGTGTTAAATAATCCTCTTCGTCACTCATTATGTTGACTGCAATAGAATCTTGATTTATGTCAAAACAGGGATAGGAGCATTTTGGCATGACTGGACCAGTCAGGAGCACCGCGGCACTGTTTCTTGCTCCGACATGATATACATTTCATTTAGGATTCATGTGCAGGATCCTTACTAATTTGAATTAATGCGAGCCCTTGATCTGTGCGCATCCAACCCCAGTCCGTAAGGCAACAAATCACCCACTCAAAGTCATAAAAGGCTTGATTGGATTTCTTGTAGTCTAGCGTACGAAGTCGTTTCCGAAAAACCAGTAACGAGATTAGACGAGATTTTTCCCTCGAAGAAAAAAAATAGAAAATAGTACCATGAAGATAAACAGGCTGCTATTATCCAATCAAATTTTTCGAAATGAGGTGTTTAAGGTTTCCAATCAGGAAATTTTAAAAAGGTTTTCACATACACATACTATATCTTAACACTCAAAAATTGCTTTTGGAAACAAAAATAGATAAAAAGGAGCTTATAATCAGACGACGGTCATAAGCATGATAAAAACAGACCACAGAAACTGTTCTAAAAATTCTACAAGACACCACTGCTATTAGGAATAAAATTGGGAAGAATTTAACATTTAAAGCAGATAAACGAGTCGACACTGATAACAACCTATTTAAAAAGTACAAAGTGCTGCCTCAATTCAAGGTGAATCAAGCTACAAAAACGATTTAAAAGTGAAACTATTTTAAAACAAATATGACACACTGCGACACACATCAAATCTAGTATGTAACAAATAGTAGTTCATTTTAATTACTACTACTATACAAGTGCAGCATTCACGAGAGTTTGTTTAATTATTATCTCATCCATTTTATTCGTTCATTTTTATTACAAACTAAGATGTGACGTTTATTTCACTAATTAAAAGCGAAAAAGTCTAATTAAAAAAACAAAAACGCTGATGCGTTACGCAGGGATATTGTAATAAAGTTTATCAGGCTGACGTAAAATAGTTGTAAAGAAATCCACGTTTTGTTATTGGATAGTAGTGTATAAGGAAGGTTATTATTTGTTTTAATATATCTAATGTGTAGGAGGCTATACTACATAAACAAATCAACAAGGAGACATATTTTCACTTGTAATTACACGAGTGCTTCGAAATTATCGATTTGTAATACGAACGTTGATTAGCAACCACGAGTGTCATTTTTTGACGTTTTAATTTCCCGACGTGCAACGGAGGGAAATTTGTCAAAAAATGACACGAGTGTTGCGTTTTAATCAACTTGAGTATTACAACAGATAATTTCAGAAGCACGAGCATGTAATTCGGTAAGATTATTTCATGATACAGTTGTTTATTTAAGCATCTACTTAGCGTTGTCACGAAGATAAAAACAGTCGAAAAGGACAATAAAAAATTATCGAATTATCGCTGTAATCCAAAAAATAAAGCCTTGCGATTGGTCAAAAACGAAGTAGAATGAAATAATCACTTGTAATTACACGAGTGTTTCGAAATTATCGATTTGTAATACGAACGTTGATTAGCAATCACGAGTGTCATTTTTTGACGTTTTAATTTCCCGACGTGCAACGGAGGGAAATTTGTCAAAAATGACACGAGTGTTGCGTTTTAATCAACTTGAGTATTACAACAGATAATTTCAGAAGCACGAGCATGTAATTCGGTAAGATTATTTCATGATACAGTTGTTTATTTAAGCATCTACTTAGCGTTGTCACGAAGATAAAAACAGTCGAAAAGGACAATAAAAAATTATCGAATTATCGCTGTAATCCAAAAAATAAAGCCTTGCGATTGGTCAAAAACGAAGTAGAATGAAATAATCACTTGTAATTACACGAGTGTTTCGAAATTATCGATTTGTAATACGAACGTTGATTAGCAACCACGAGTGTCATTTTTTGACGTTTTAATTTAGCGTATTAAATTTGTCAAAAATGACACGAGTGTTGCGTTTTAATCAACTTGAGTATTACAACAGATAATTTCAGAAGCACGAGCATGTAATTCGGTAAGATTATTTCATGATACAGTTGTTTATTTAAGCATCTACTTAGCGTTGTCACGAAGATAAAAACAGTCGAAAAGGACAATAAAAAATTATCGAATTATCGCTGTAATCCAAAAAATAAAGCCTTGCGATTGGTCAAAAACGAAGTAGAATGAAATAATCACTTGTAATTACACGAGTGTTTCGAAATTATCGATTTGTAATACGAACGTTGATTAGCAATCACGAGTGTCATTTTTTGACGTTTTAATTTCCCGACGTGCAACGGAGGGAAATTTGTCAAAAATGACACGAGTGTTGCGTTTTAATCAACTTGAGTATTACAACAGATAATTTCAGAAGCACGAGCATGTAATTCGGTAAGATTATTTCATGATACAGTTGTTTATTTAAGCATCTACTTAGCGTTGTCACGAAGATAAAAACAGTCGAAAAGGACAATAAAAAATTATCGAATTATCGCTGTAATCCAAAAAATAAAGCCTTGCGATTGGTCAAAAACGAAGTAGAATGAAATAATCACTTGTAATTACACGAGTGTTTCGAAATTATCGATTTGTAATACGAACGTTGATTAGCAACCACGAGTGTCATTTTTTGACGTTTTAATTTCCCGACGTGCAACGGAGGGAAATTTGTCAAAAAATGACACGAGTGTTGCGTTTTAATCAACTTGAGTATTACAACAGATAATTTCAGAAGCACGAGCATGTAATTCGGTAAGATTATTTCATGATACAGTTGTTTATTTAAGCATCTACTTATTAACATAAAGATTAGTATTTGACATGAAAGTAAAAAATGGGACACATGTGACACTAGTTTTCAGCGTTGTCACGAAGATAAAAACAGTCGAAAAGGACAATAAAAAATTATCGAATTATCGCTGTAATCCAAAAAATAAAGCCTTGCGATTGGTCAAAAACGAAGTAGAATCAAATAATCACTTGTAATTACACGAGTGTTTCGAAATTATCGATTTGTAATACGAACGTTGATTAGCAACCACGAGTGTCATTTTTTGACGTTTTAATTTCCCGACGTGCAACGGAGGGAAATTTGTCAAAAAATGACACGAGTGTTGCGTTTTAATCAACTTGAGTATTACAACAGATAATTTCAGAAGCACGAGCATGTAATTCGGTAAGATTATTTCATGATACAGTTGTTTATTTAAGCATCTACTTAGCGTTGTCACGAAGATAAAAACAGTCGAAAAGGACAATAAAAAATTATCGAATTATCGCTGTAATCCAAAAAATAAAGCCTTGCGATTGGGCAAAAACGAAGTAGAATCAAATAATCCATATAAATTAGATATTTTAGCAAACATACAAAGTAACTAAATAGCTTTTTTTTAAATATTATTAATGAAGAGCAGCATATGACAGTAACCCTTGCTAATAGTCGTCTCCCGGTAGCTGAGTTGGTAGAGATACCATTTAGCTAGTGGAGGTTCCAGGACTCGGTTTCCAGCCGGGCGATACATTTTTCTATATGAATTTGCATTCAAAATATAATTTAATGTTAATCATTAATTAAGCAGAATAAAGATTAACCTTTATCGATGTTTAATAAATCTTGGATCGTTTGAGTTGCCATAGGCTTGACCTAGTAAGCGAGTATTTTGGTATACTTAATGGAGGAAGAAGCTTCAAGATTTGTTCTTATACTTACAACTAAATTCTTCTATAACAGATAGATTTAAATTGTTGTAAACGAAATTTTGAAAAAAAATCATAAAATGCGAATAAATTTAATATCTTCATTATACTTGGTTGTAAATAATTTGTTTATGTTAAATTGACTATGTTAAAGTTTCGTTTGTTTTAGGCAAAAATTGTATCACATTCATTTGTTTCGCCAAAATCATATATAAACACGGTCATTTTTGTAACAAGCTCTCTTCTATTTAACTTTATGGAGAGGATAATGTAATTTAAGATTATGTACTTTAAGTTAAAAATGTAAACAAAGCGATGTCAAGATTTTGAGATTAATTTTATTTTTGTGAAACGTCAAAGTGTTTAAAGTTTTAAGAAAGTTAGGTATTTACAGAACATCCTAATAGTCTAAGTGATTATTATTTAACAAGAGCTTCAAATTAATCAAGTGTTAATTTATTCTAATTGGTAATAGAAAAAAACTTATGACTGGATTATAAATTGATGTGGACTTTAATTATAAAATTAATTTACTTACCACTATTAAACAAATAAAACAAATTAAACAAATCGGTGTGTCCGGCACTTCGACACCGAAAGGTATAAGAAGTTAAAGATTATGTATGTATGTATGTATTAAACAAATACATGGATTTGTTCCAGTTGGAAATTGGAAATTCCAGTTAATAAAGCCCTCTATGTAAAAACATTTGAAAGAGGTCAGTGACATACTTTCTTGATTTCAGTGTCGAGGTGAATAAAAACAGAGAGCGGATATTATGGAATTTATAAAAAATACAGTTGACAAGCTTGTGTCAATAAATATTTAAAAAAGATTTAAATATATAAAAAAGAGTTTTTCACAGTAGTTAGTTTTAATTTTAATAATTAAGAAATATGATGATACCAAAAGTATTAATCTTCAAATAAAGAATACTGAACTATTTTGAGATTAATATAAAGAATTTAACGATAGGATTAAAAAGGTAGAATCTAGTAATCAAATTTTTCTATATAATTGCATTTAAATATTTAAAGATAAATTCATAATTAAGCAGCGTTTCTATCTTTTAACTTACTAAAAGAGAAAACCGATTTTTTGTTTCGTTTTCTTTTTGTTGTTTGGTATTTGTTAAATTATAAAAATAAAGTTAAGTGTTGTTATTATTGAAAAATTACTTTGTGTATCTGTTTTTATATTACTGTGTCCCTATATATAAGAACTTAGATCTCTATAAAAGCTTCCGCTTTCCCAGTCTCAGTCTCAATTTGTGGAAAATTATATTTTTCACTATAACGTATTTAGACAGATCATTTATTTTAATTATAGGTAAGCAAGTAGTAAGTTGCGTATCGCATATTTATTACGTTAGCATCTGTGTCTGTGTTAATTTAAACAAAACTACCTCAAACAATATGTATACCGGTTTGGAAACACATGGACTTGGTATAAGGATATAAAAGTGTTCATAAAAATAGTGAAACGCTGAAGAAGAGGAATATTATATGTATAGTACAGTATTATAATATAACGCTTTATAATCCGTTATAGAACGCTTTTATATCCCTATACCAAGCCCATGCGTTTCCAAGCAGTATATGATTAACTATTATTATAAGCTATGAATTATTAAGCTATGAATTAACGATTTTTACTTCTACTTATAAATTCTGCATTTATTATTTTCATCAGTTCACTTATTCTCCTAGCCAATTTTCGTACGCACGTTTAATTTAATTAAAGTACGTATTTAACCCGGTTAGGTTGCGCTCCCTTTTGTAAGTTTTTGGATTTATCATTACTAGCATATTATATATAATTGGTTTTTATATTAACTGGTTATTTGGTTTATAATATTTTTTTTGCAAAAATTTTATAATTAACCGTATTTAGGTTTTTGGGAAATAATAATATACGATGTTTCAAATGATCATTTCTGATTTTTAATTTTTATATCGTTCTTCAGTGAGATTAACCAAATTATAATTTTAAAGCTGCAATATAGGATTTATAATAAATTAGAAAAATGTCTTGGAACTCTGAATGTATTTCCATGACCAATTACTATTATGTTAAATGTAAACATTATGGCTTACTCAAGCGGTCTAGAGTCACTCTATATTACTTATAAGAGTTCGGCCAACGCGGGAATTGATACTGATTGGTTGGATCCATTTGCACTAATGCCAATTTAAAAACACGAAGTTTGACAAAATTATGTAATTTAGGACAGGTCTTTTCACTTCCTCATAAGTTTATGTGGAAGCTAATTGCTATGGTTATAATTGTATCTGTGACAATTAACTGCCAAATAAAGTTACAAGGTGGTGAAAAGATCGCCCCTAATTTGAGAAATAAACTGATGTTTAGTAAATCGAAGAATTTTTATGTATTTCTCTTTAGGTTTTTAATAAATATAAATTGTAATTGAAGGGTTGATGTCAAAAACAGCATTTGTCGGAAAAAACTACAACCAAAAACTAACTGTAAGGCCAACATTTGTATTATTTGTATCTATGTGCAGTTTATGAAACATTCTCATAAACATAATCCAAAAATCTGTGGTTTTTGACAAAAATTTGCAAAACGGATTTGTTATTTTTTTTAACATAAGATACATTTTAATTAAAAAATTAGAATATATCGGTCTGCCAGATTAAAAATTTTTTTAAAAAGATTTATATCTCTAGCATGAAAGAAAAAATCTTCGTAAGCACTGCTGTTATTGTCCTCGACAATGTCACCTGGGTCTTCATTAGTCTCCAGAATATCATAAAAACCACGGTCTTTTCGATGGGATAATACTTCACAAAGAGCTTGAAGGTCTTTTAGCTTTGTATGATTTATCTCAATAGGACCCTGGTACATAGGGTACAAGTTGTAATTCACTAGTAAAATGGAGTCTTACTTCTGATTATGCATTGCTTCCACGTTCCAGAATAGCTATGTCTTACTTCTATAAATTTATTTATTTAACACAAAAATGCTATTGCGTGAATGTATGCGATACATTCGCGAAGACTTTAGTGGAATAGGTGGTCGAGGATTCTTTACAAAAAACTTATCAGTCGACAAGTTGAAGTTAAAAATATCTTTCGTAGTCGGCCCATTTGATAAAATGTGTAAAATATGGTAATAACTCTGAAATAAAACGATTTCATAAAAGCAAAATATTTTCACTTTTCAAATTATTATTATGAAAATAATTAAAACGGAAATTGACTTACTAGAGCACCAGAGACATTAAGAGTTTTTTGTTGTAAATGAGAGTAGTTTCTCAATTTTGCAGATTAAATATATTACTCTATTTAAGAATTTTATTATATTAGTCAATTCAAATAAGCTGAGGTCAATTATAATGAAATAAATGTCAGGTTATGAAACATTTGACATTTGCCAGGTAAACATAACCAATAATTCTTGCAACGTATATTTTTGGATCCATAATGGCGGTTTGACATTCGCGTTGGCTCAACTCTTATAAGTAATATAGAGTGACTCTAAAGCGGTCCGGACAGTAGCGCCATCGGTTGATAGATGTTCAAGTTACCGTTTTTTTTTGATTTACCAATAAAATTCAAAATTTTTATTGTTGCTAATCAACGTATTTAGTGTACGGATACAAAGCGCTTTTACTTTAACGCCAGTCTCCAATGAGATGTAATTTACATAAAAATGTGACGTTGCGTAAGCTATTTGAGCTTACGGCAGAATATTTTTTGCGTCTAATTTTGCAATGCGAAATCGACAAATCATCTACTTCTTCAAATATAGCTGAAGATTTTAGTTTCGTAAGTTCTACATTAACATCTGCCCCTAATAGCATATCCTACAGATAAAGAGCAATTTCTAATACCATCTGAACTAAGAGTTAAAATTCAGAAGCATTGTTAGGAAAGTGCAACAAAAAAATTGTATGTAACGACTGCATTTCTCCATTGACATCTACTACAATACCAGGATCTTTGATGAGATTAATTGAATCGGTCAATGCAGAAACTGAATATATTCACTTTTTATGTAAATTGAGTTGTACGTGAATTCACCATAATTCAAGGGTGCCCGATCGAATGGTGCAAAAATTGAACATGTCCTGCTTTTCTATAATGTAGAAAAGCGATGGTATAGTACAGAAACTGAATAAGCCTAGGACATGTTCAATCCCTGTAGCGTATGTCTTATATATCTAGGATGTACTGAAGTAAAAACAGCTGAGCTGATATCAAATGAAGCCATCGTCGCGTCGTTTTGACATATGCAAGTGATATTTTGTTGAGTGAAGTTCTCTATGCAAAAATGTCTAAATCAACTAGTAACAATGTTTACGAAGAAGAAAGTGAAACTGAACAACCTAAGATACAATTAAAGGTATTTATTTCCCACTGACTCCAACTCACTCCAAAACTGAAAGGTTTCCAGAGCGTTATGTAGTATATTGGGAAAGAATTTGACGAATTTTACCAGCATATCCTAAAATGGTGTGTGAAAGAGAAAGAGAAAGACAGTGCAGTGAAAGCACAAAAAAAAATTTATCTCTATTACTTTAGGATTTTCAGATTTCTTTTGTTAATATTAAGTTCAGTCGTCCTTTTACCACAAAATATAGTATGAGCAAAAAGCAACTCCATCAAAGGTATCTTTGAAATTTTGAACTTATGTATATTATAACATCAGAAAATTATACAAAATAATCCGCGTCGTTTGACAGTGAAGGTTGTTATTATTTTCTGGTATTATAATAATCATGAGTTAAAAATTCTAAAAGCACCTTTGATGGAGTTACTTTTTGCTCATACTATAGTTTCTTGCTTATTCTTTGCATTTTATTTGCAATCAATGCAGAAACTGAATATGTCCCCGTCTTATATGCATTTTTTTCTCTTAGAATACAAAACTTTAAGTACATTGAACCATGTGATCTTACGTAGAAGGTACCCTTCTTTCATATCCCAAAAAGTCACAAAGGTCCATAAAAGCAATATTGAGTAATTCAGTTTTTCTTGTTTTTCTCAAAATAAGGTGGTTGGGACATATTCAGTTTCTGCATGGACCGATTCAATTAGCCTGCAAGAGCGCGGAAGTTTGATATATCCAAGTGAAGCTTTCGTAGCAGTTGTAGTGACTGTTACAGATGTGACACGAGCACTTGTGCCTTTCCGCTTATCGAACCTTGTTTGAGACGAAATTATTTACTCTCCTGCAAAATGCATAACCAAGAATTATACAATTTTATAATAAAAACAGCTATTATACCAGTAGTAGATAATATATGTTTAGAACAAATATGTTGCCTAAAAAGGAAGCGTGTAATAGATAATTCAATACAATAGTTTTACAATAGTTCGTAGCGTTTTGAGAATTAAACGACGAACTGACAGAATTCTGGAATCGAAATCCGATGCTGAATTCTTACAACTTGTGCACCCGGAGGTAATAACTCCAGTAATTCTACCAGGTTACAATTATGCGATGCAATTGGTCAGAAGATACCGTATACAATAAAAAGTTTTATTACATTTAACATGAGGCTGTTGTAAATGAAATTCGGCAACGATAACATATTGACAAATAAGACAGGTTTTGGAAAAGATCTAGATGTAAGTACCTAACTGCAAAGCGAAATCTACCAGATATGGACGCGATCAACGTGATCAGTGGTCGTAGTTAAGAGAGAAGATTTATTTATTTATTCTTACTTCCTGTCTTATTATAAGAGCAATACATTTAGAGATATTGCACACAAAGTAAATCACGATACCTTTATTATTGTAACGTTCTTTTTAAAATAATACCAAAAAATGTTGTTTAATCGTCTATTAACAAGAGAAATATTATTTACATGCACTAATTACAAATACTATAATTATAAACTGCTAACGAACTTAAATGCTAGATATTTACAAACTTATTTTAAGGACTATTTATTTTTAATACAACATTCATTTATAACATTTATTGATTCACTGATATTTAACTTTTAATTACACAAAGCACATATTCAATTCACCAGTTGAACAACAATTGTGTTGTTTGCGGAAAGTGTGTAGAATTCTCTAGAAGTCTCCAGCACATCGACGACCGGTCGTCCACACCACTCACGCGAGTTGACGAATGTTCGACGGTCGGCGTATAGGGGGTTTTCCCATTCGTAAATTATCATCTTTAGAAATTTCATGGTAAGGTGTGGCTAACCCCTGGAATGTGAATAGACTCTGACAATAGAAATAATTTAGTAAACGCAGAACGTATACTGTTTGTTAAAACAAATTTGAAGATAAACTAATCTTTGGGTTTCTTTATGATCCATTTGGCAAAGAATGAATACATTTCGCCGTAATTTCTCCTTTATGATAGAAATTTAATGGAGAACGAGGGCATTTTATGGTTAAGAAAAAGTATGTTTTATTTATGGGAATCAATTTTAGATAAAAATATTAAATGCAAGAGACAAATTTTAGCTTTTCTATTCTTGGTTCAACATAACATAAACAAAGGTTTTGAACGTTCCTTTCTAAAATTCAGATATGGTGATGTTGATCAGTTTTGATCAAACACGTCAATTCGCCACCACGGAGTTTGGCCCAAGTAACGCGAAAAGCTCAAACTTTCGACTTGTGATTTTGGCTGTCTTTTTAGTTAACTCTGCTGTATTTGTTTGATAACTTGCTTGGGAGTTAATAAGTTGCACAAGTTTAATTAAGTGAGGATCCCATTGATAAATAAGTATCGTATCGTGATACTATACATTTGCCCTGAGAAACGCATGTATCTCAAGTCTATGGGGTACTTAGAATTTATGCAGTGCTTATTTAAAACATGCCGAGTGTTAATCAATGTCGGTGAACAATTTTGGGTTAAATAAAAGATTTGGAAGGTTTACCATATCGTTTGATTGAGTGGCTGAATTTTAGCTACTTCGAGTTAAAGCTTCCCTTAAAGCTTTCCCATGCTGCTTCTACTAACAAATTTTTCTTGTAATGGGTGTAAATAAATTATAAATACTGTAAGATTTTGAAGGAATGTGTAATTTAGTGTTTAGATTAGTTTAGTAAAATATACCAAATTTTTTGACAACAAGAACGCCAGTTTCAACTACTGCTGTCGCCAATAGGAAGTAATAATTATTTACAACTTGCATTTTAGATGAGCGAACACGATTTTTGTTCGAACTGTTTAAATAAACAAAATATGCAGTTATTCTCAGTTGATTTTCGTATTAAATTCTTTTTATACAGTTCAGTGTTCAATCAATTTGAATTTTCCTATAGGTTTATTTTTATATAAATGCAACTTTTCGGGCCGGACATTTGGGCCCGGCCGTTTAGGGGCGGCCATTTCGGCGCGGCCGTTTTGGCGCGGGACACTTCGGCGCGAGGACACTTCGGCGCAGGGACACTTCGGCTCGGACCACTTAGACGCAGGGACACTTCGGCGCAAGAAATTGTCTAGTATTATTGTGCAAAATTTTCAAATTAAGAAGGTGTACATAAAAATAAAAGAAAGTTACTCTGATAATAGGGTAGTTTGTCCCAAAAAATCAGACTAATGGTACAAAAAACCTTTTGTTTAAAGATCTTCAAAAGTTTTACCCTAATTTACATGCGCCCAAATGTCTCGGCGCCGAAGTGTGCCTGCGCCGAAGTGTCCTTGCGCCGAACTGTCCGACGGCAAACTGTCCTCGCGCCGAAACGGCCGCACCCAAATGGCCTAGACCGGCCACTTTTATATTGTATTTTTACTGTGAAATTTTAATAATATTGCAGTAAATGAAATTTGGTCTACTAAACTATTATTTTAAACAAACGTAATAATTTATTAGTTTATTTGCAAATTTAATGAATTGAGGTCTGCCTTTTATTGTTTAATAGAAATTAAAACTGTTAATAACAACAAATTTGTTTTCCAATCTTTGGTTTTGTAACGGTATATTTTCTATCGGCTTCAAATACGTAGAATTTTATATTTATATTTACAAAAATCTTAAGTTCGGTTCTGCAAATTTGCATTCTTTTTAAAATATAAGTGTTTAACAAAAATGATAACTCGAGGAGTTCGCAGTTTTAGAAGAAAAATCAATACTTGCTTTTTAGTTGCTGTGCCCTGATTCGTTAAGCCAAAACACGCGACTCGTTGTTGATTGGGTACTTAGAAAAAATCAATATTTGTTCGTGAGTGAGATCTCGCTATTGGCTGATATTCCTACGCGGAAATAAAAATGTGTTCCTACGCGTGAGATTGGGGTTGGAGCGTCGCGTCACTTAGTTGCTTCCGGCCTGTGCCTCGAGTCAGACGACTCTCGTTTTGATCCACCAGTAAAGAGGGTCGATATTATTGAATTTTCGTTCTTGTTTAAATAATTAAAAAGACAGTTTAGTTAAAGTTTTTGTGTAATTACGTGCCCTGGCCTCGGCAGGGAGCAGTTTATATAAATTTATATATAAATAACTTTATGAAAAACCTGTCAACTTGGGTCGATGTCATCGATTTACCGTTTGTTGGTGCGGTTTGGAATTGATGAAAATTCTGTATACAGTTCCGTACACCTTTGTTAGTGAGTGAAATTTTTGGAAACAATTTATGTTTGATAAATCTCGTTAGAAGGTTTGTCACCACCGTTTCGTTAATAAACAACTGGGGTTGTTTTATCGTGCCGAACTATTAAAGACAATTACTTCTCTCTGTTTGTGCTCCGAGTTAGTGCAGTTTTGGTTACTGAGAATATTATAGATTGATCTATAATTTTAAAGACAGTTTCCAGTTCTCCAGTATTTAAAAGCTAATAATTAGTGCTTTACGGGAAGAATTTAAAAATAGCAAGCGCTATTTGTGATTAAAATCACTTATGTTTTTGAAAGACTTAACCTTTATGCCACGATTGTTTAATTTGTGCATTAATGAAAATGGTTTGTGGAATTATTTGGGCAACTGGCCGTATTTGACATGAATTTCATCTTTGAAACCTGCTACTGTTATGCAATAATTTGAATGCAGTTAGAGTCAATTATGGTTTTCAAGAATAAAGGCAACTTTCCAATTTCTAATGGTTTAGATCCAGTATGTTTCGTCAGGTTAATGCGGATAGAAAATTAAGGTATTGTACTTTATAGAAAATAGATTTTTATTGCAAACTAGTTCATGAATCCTTCATGCAAGGAACTTTGTGATTTTTCTTTAGGACGAGAGCTCTCATTAGCATTTAAAATTCAATTTATTATTATTGCTAGTGAATTTCAGAATAATTAATTTTGATAATATTTAGACTAATCGAATTTGCGTAATATCCTTCAGATATTTGTTTATTGTATTGCAATTTAGTTAAGTAAATATAATTTCAACAATCAATTAAACTTTTTGATGAATAATTTTGGTTTGTTAATATCAAGTAAATTTGTTCTTTTTGGTTAATTAACGTCTTATGTAAATCTTTTTGAGTTGTCTTGGTTTAAATCATTTTAGAGCAGTTAAATTATTATTTAATGAATATTGATTTTATGTGTAATAAACCTATCTTGTGTGTGTTTTATTATTTATGTGCATTGTTACTCCGTTTTATTTTCTTATTGTTTAATAAATGTTTTCAGTCTATATTGAGGATCTAAATGGAACCATGTAATTATGAACATTTTATTTCATTTTTATTCCAAAATTTTTAAACATAAACAAAATCTTTTTGTTTTCAATCTTAATATTTAATTCATTTTCTGGTTAGTGAATTTTATATTTTTAAAGCTTATTCAATTAACATCTTTGATCGTTTATTTTTAATAAACATTCTTAAGCTTCATAATCAGATGGCGCCCTTTTTGAGTTATTACTTGTGTTTTGAAACCCTTATCTACTCCTTTTCTTAATCTATACAACTGTGGAACCAATACCTACGACCTGAATACTAAATTTGTAAGATAGAGCTAAATCTCAAGCTGTGGCAACTATTTTGAGCATATATGATAATGTAAGTATGATAAATTTTATTGTTATTTTACCGTGGTAGAAAAGGCTTTGCTTCACTGTCGCCCAATCGCGGGGCATTTTTATAGTTATGTTCTTGTGCAGAAAAAGTATTGTTTCAGTTTCTAATGAATGTCATGTTTGCATTTCGTCAATAAGCGCTACTGATAAACAAGTTGGTTTTTAAATATAACCTGGTGGCGTTTGGGAAACACTAAACTGTGGGTGGCATAGTCTTTGTAATAATTTTGCAATGTATTGATTTAATTTAAACTATTAATCGATTTCACTCTTTCCAGATTGGGAGTAGATGCGACTATAATAGTTATCATCGATCGTAGTTATGATCATTTATACATACAATTTTGTGGCGCTTAACATTTTTATTTAAATAATTCTTATCCTTTCTAATATTTAAAATTGAAAAGCTTGCTTTTCAATTAGCCTACACGACCTGAAAATAATTTGTTCAAAAGCATAAAGAGGCTATATGGTGTTAAAAGCAAAAGCCGCTTTAGGTGTTTTAACATCATTTTAATTAATATAAGTATGTAATTCCAACCAACACTAATTTTAGAAAAATATAAGAAATGCACATGCAAAGTCACTGAGTAGACGAGAGCTAACATACTTAGATACTGACATGTTGCACCTACACCATACATTCAGTACGTAGGCTATTGATACAACAGCTTTATCATTGCCATAACAGTATGCCAATAAAATTTAGTAACCGTTATGTGATTTTTTGTGATGTTTATTCGGAAGCTATCATCATCAAAAAGGAACATACGAATAAAAATATACGTATCAGAGATAAAAGAAAGAATTTTTCAGTTCTAAAATAAATTTTTGATGACATGATATTGAAAGCAGAGAGAATACAGAAAAATCTCAATTATTCCGAGTCAAATGTATAAGCATGTTGCATAACTTTATTTAGAAAATAATAATTTCATTAAAGATTCCCTTTCTACTAATTTTACTTTTTTTGTTAAGTAAATTCTGATAAACGAATGAATAATAATGAGATGTCAAGCAAATATAATCTCATATTGTTTTATCTCTGTTTGTTTTATGAGATTGTTTCTCGTGTAATACATACATTCTCTAGAATTGGTTTACTTCTGGATGAAATGAGATAGGAGTGCATTATTAATGGATTATTGACCGAAAACCAGCGCTGTTAATACAGAGTGTGATAGAATTGTGCGCTTTGTTAAACATATATAAATTCAGTTATATAATTTACATTGGCACCAAGGGTAATTTCCTTTTAATATTAAATTAACTAAACCCGTTATTAAATGTTTGATGAGTAGATATGAAAGCGGTGATGCTAACATGAATGCTAACAATAATAATCACTATATACTCAAATAAGCAATAACAATGTTTTAAATATGAATAACACATTTTCCACCACAAATAAATAATTAGTTTCTTTTATCTCCCAAGTCATTTTTATAACAATTACTATAATAAAGATAAAAATTCAGATATTACATAAAAAGCAAAAAGATGGGGAATTTCGCGAGTTTACGTAGTTCAGAAAATTTACATGATTTACAGAAACTCGTAGTAGAAATAACACTCTAAAAAATCCCACAATGCTGGATAACGAGGACTCTCTCAACTCGTATATGGAGACTCGCTCAAGTACCTACACCCCTGTCTGCGGGCTGACACACCACCGACATCATCAAGAAATTTTTGTGGTTAACCACGTCATAAGAGTAGCAAACTCAAGCACAGATGGTCATCGTTGCTGTGGTGGAATTACTGCTATCCCTTATCCCTACTGAGCCAGGAATACTCAACTCAACTCATTTATCCGACTAACTAACTAAATTTCTCAAAATATTCTGTCGCCTTGAAACGTTATCCATTTTTTCATGTGATTGGCCGCAACACCGGTTCACCTAACACATTTTGTACCCTCTCACTTCGTCACGGTCGTCGATTAACGTTTTTATAATGCGAAAAGGTCCTTTATGTTGCGAATGCAACTTGCAATTTGAACCTGTCGCAGCGTCACTGCTAATTTTTCCCATGACCAACTGATCGACTTCATGAACATGTAAAAGTTGTTCCACGATCACTTATTAATCTAGTAAGCATCCCAAACAAAGCGAAATTTGAGTAAGAATTTGCCTTTTGATAGCGCCTCAATTCTTACAATTTTGTGTACTTATCCACTGTCACTAATAATTTCTTTTTACTAGGTTGCAAAAGAACCGACATTTTCTATGTGTCATATTACATTACCTATACTTTGTTACATATCTGCGATACTATTCCCTGTGAACCAGTAATTTCTCCTAATCCTTTCTAATATTTTTTCGAACTCCATATCGCCAGCGTTATGGCATATGTACAGTAGGTACACAGCATATTTATATACGCGTTGCTCTCGGAGCTACCCAAACCATTTTATTGTTTACGAGTCTGTTGTAAACGACACCATTTTTAGCTTCAAATTCGTCAAAACATTGATTAGTTTCTCGACTTTGTTCGTTCGTGCTCAAAATATCTCAAACTCGAGAAAGTTAATAATTTCTTGGTAGGTTTGTATTGAAGCAAAGTTTCTGGCGTTTGTCATTTTCCACTCTGTTCTCTACTTGAACTAGAAGTGCAATTCTAGTATTTCCAACCACAATGTCCAAGTCGTTACAGCAGGTTCTTCTTTTTAAAAGGTTTTTAAAGCATTACAAAAAAATTCGTTATGTCCCTCGGGGGTGGTGAACGTCGTCTTTTCTATAGAATTTTTGGTTACAGGCACTTGGTAGAGTCGGTGTAGAGTTGGTAGAGTCGGTAAAGGATAAATCTCTAATAATGAGTGCGTTTAACTTACGGTAATCTACACACAGCCTAAAATCTCCTTCCTTTTTCTTCATGTGGTATTAGACTGGCGTAGCATAAGGTAGGTTTGCGTATAATTTTATTATCAAGAAATTTACTAATAATATTGCACACAATTAACCAAGCGATAAAACAAATAAAAACATTTATAGTCATTAACAGAAATCGGAAATTCCAAGAATACTTAACAAGTCTATCAGCTTATGAAGCTAATAAATACTCTTTGTGGCAGACGACTAATAGACTAAAACCTACCATTAGGAAAAATTATGTGCGTAGGAAAGAAACAGCAACAAAAAAGTTCATACATTTGCTGATCATCTGGCCAAGGTAGTTGAGCCATTTTTTCGTATCTTACAGAGCTGGGAAAAATGCGGATCCAGCAGGTATTAAAACCACCATACCAAATGAATCTATCAATGAAACAACTTAAGGTTCATGAAGTCAACCGTATAATTATGACACAAATACACCCCAGGAAAGCCCCGGTTATGATTTAATCACCGGCAAAATATTAAAAGAATTACCAAAGAAAGGGTTCCACTTTATTACTATGATCTGTAATTCAGTCCTGAGATTGGATTATGTTCCAGCACAGTGAAAGGTGGCACAGATTATACTGATTCAGAAACCGGAAATGCAAGCTGAAGAAGTGAGTTCATACTGTCCAACCTGTCTCTTATCAATAATTACAAAACTGTTTGAAAAGCTATCATTACGATGACTAAAACCTATAACTATTAAAGTATTCTGCGATGATCTAACAACAGATGAAAAATATACCAGTCAAACCAACAGTTATATTAGGCGACTAAAACGCAAAATTCGGAAAGAGAAAAGAATACTCTTAGAAAAAACTGGGAAATAACGTATATAGCATAAGGAATAACAGAAGAAGCGCTAATAAAATATTTAGAGGAATATAACTTGCATACCATGAACACTTTTTTCGGAAAGAAAGAGTAAAGAAAATAGACTTAGATATCACCTGATGGAAAATTTAAATTGATTATATTATATCTCTACAGGCAGATTAATCTTTAAAGACGTAACAAGTAACGTAACGTAACGTAAGCAATTAACAGGTTTAGCACAGAATTGATCATGGTTTGAAAGTCAAAATCCACTTAACAAAAAGAAATAAAGAAAAAACAACATAAAAGAAACACACATCTCGACGCACATGAAGTACAATCGACAGGAGAAGAATTCAGAAAAGCCCTAAAAGAAGAAATCATTTTACAGCAAATAAATGTAACTATGAAAAACAGTTGATAGAAGCAGGAACAAAAATAATTTGTAACGAAGTTATACTTATTTTAGTACTATATTTTAGTTAATTATTTTGGGTATAACAGTGAATATGCTTATCATCCGTGTAATCTACGACCGCCCGGATAAGTCACCGACTTAAGCGAGAGCACGCGTCCCTTTCCTTGCCGATATTTGGCGCGCACCGCTCCGTTTCACTCCTACTATTTCCCCCCACGTCCCCAGAGCGCCTATATAAGAAAGTGCACGAGCCGATTGCTTCAATACGTTCCCAGGACTCGAAGTCAACAGGATCAGTCAAGAGAAAACCAGCCAAGCAGTCAGCCGTCACCCCAGAGGGATTTTAAAAGTAAATCCTCTTACCGTAGTTCCGATATCCTTTCCGCCCCGCTTTCATCCCTCAACCGCTTTAAGTTTTAAAAGAATTAAAGAACAACAAGGATCCAGATTCGAGCGAAATATTAGCAGAAATGTTAAAAGAAAGGAAAAACATCATACTGCTAACCTTAACTAACCCAATTCGTAGTTCGTTTAGTCCTTCGTAGAAGGCGTTTCAAAGTGTTGAGTTATGGACCCTAGTCCAGGCTATGAATAATAGTAGGATTGACTTCAGATATTACTAACTTATACATAACATATCAAAAATGCATCAAATGAATATACATTCATACCAACAAGCAAACCCCTTTGCAATTATCGTGGATTATGGCAAGGCGACGTAATTTCTCCTACGCAAATTATTCACACTAGTCCTGGAAGGGTTACTCATAATATTAGTTTAGGTAAAACTGGAAGTAAACATTAGGGAGAGACTAAGTCATCTCAGAGTAGCTAGTGATGTTGTTCTCATTGCCAATGCACTTGAAGAAATACAAAACATGATCAACCAATTGACAGAAGCTTCTGATAAAGTTGGCTTAAATATGAATATGCCAAAGACGAAAATGATGACAAAATAAATTTTGAAAACATGGATACTAAAGAACCGTAAAATATCTCAATGTATGAAAAGCAAAGTTTCCAATTCAACTGGTGCTTTGCAGGTTATGTTATTAGCCAATAAGATAACATATGAAATAATCTAATTCAATATTGGAAACCATATCTAGGCCATCGAATGCGAGGACGACCCCAAATAAGATGGGATGGTGAATGACACTGTAAAAGAACTGGCGGGAGACATGCGAGAGTTAGGAAAGGCCTACGTCCAAGAATGGATGACGAATGGTTAGAGACAGAAAACATAAGAACATAATTACGAGAAAACAAAAAAACATACGACACAAGCAACGAGACAGCAAGTTGAATTAGAATATGTTTTAAACAGATTGTCCAGATGCAAGAAAAGTGACAAATCAGGAAAAATTGAAATAAATAAAAAATTAATTTCAGTCATATAAATTACAGAGTTGTTAAGCGGTTAAACCAGTTTGGCTCTATGACACATACCAAAGACATGAACACTACTTATAGTAGCCGTTATAATGAAACAGCATAGGACTAAGGTACTAAGACCTATCAGGCGTCTGTTATACTTAAGACACTAAAGAAACTGAAAAACACTCGGTGATAAGTGCTGGTAACCGGTCAGTACATCAAGACTAGCTTGCTTACAAGCCAGGCCCCATGATGAACACGACTCTACACAATCTTGTGCACAAGGTGTTTGAAAATGCTTTGAAATAATGAAAAGTACTTTTGAGAGCAGTTCTCAATATTAAGTGAGGTTTTGACAATACTTCAACTTAATAATCAAGGTGTTCAAGGCAAACATAAGCGGGCGCGACAAGCGCAAGTAGATCGACTCCATATTTAAAATCAGGCAATATACCCAACACTTCCCAACATCCTGCCGGACACCAAATTTAGCAATGTTCGTAGAACATCCTACCGTTTATATTTAAGACCCAGCTTCCTAACGGTTGTGTCCTAGAGGCCGCGCCCTAATGTCCAACTCCGCGAAAAGACCGTATTGGAGAATACAAAAATTCACCCAAATACTAAACTCAACCTGTATATGGGAATACAGTCAACTAAAATAATGGAATGGGCTATATACTAATGATAGAAGCACAGTAAGCTAAATAGCTGCAGTAATCTAGAAGAGTGAATTGAGTTAGGATAGCTCCCAAAAAGAAAAATACCATAGACAAACATGTTGCATTTTTTTGTGCTTGATTGGTCGTATTTATATAAACATTGAGATTTCGTAGTTACTCGATCGAACAATATAATAATGTGTACCTGTTAGTTAGTACTTTATGATCATTAACAAACAGGTATTATTTATGCCTTAGAAAATATTTTAATGAGAGAAATCTGGTTTATCAGAAAAACTACTAAAACATACATTCACAAGATATTTTCGTTGTCAATGAGGAAAACCTCTATCATTATCATCTTATTTAATTCCTACAGACTCCTCGTTCTATCAAAAAAAGTCTTTGATGTACCTAATGTGTGTTATGAGTAACTCCATAATCATTTACACAGGCCTGTTGTTATCATATCTACTTGTTACACGTGTATACTGCATGCGACGGTGAGTGCAAAGTGCAAAAATGCTATGAAAATATTTACAAAGTCGTCGTTAAACTTTAAAAATGCAAATTTTATGTAAGGAACTACTTTATTTGAAGAATTTTCCTTCTGTTCTTTTCGCTTGAGATACATTGTTAGTTCTAACGATAGCACAAAGTCATTTTTACCTACTGTTTTTGTTTTTTGATGCCTTTGTAGGTTTCCTCTTCAATAAAATGGTTCTACTTAAAAAGCAAATTCCTGAATTTTCTGCTATAGATTGTGTGATCAATGTTTTTATGTGAGAATTATCATCTTCATGAAATAGTAATTGAATGGAAAAGTGCAAAAGTTATTTCACAGTAATGTTTAAACTGGGTAGTGATCAAATATAGTTTATTAGAGTAAAATATGAGTAACCCTCAAGTAATGTAATTATAATTTCAGGGCATTCTCAAAAACAAAGGTATTCTACGTAAATTAGTAAATTAAACGTATCCTACTAAAATAAAAAGGTAAAGTTTTGCCGTTTAAATAATAAGAAAAAGTATTCTACGTATATATTAAAATAATAAAGCAAAGTTAAGCCGAACTTCTACTACTACTTTATAGAATCTATAGAATTGGTTTACGGACCCAGAATTCTGGATTATTATTAATTGCCAACACGAGCAGCTTGTTTTGGAATGAAATTTTATATGCTATTAAAGTGTGAAAATATTGTGCATGTCTTGACTCAAATCCAATTTGCATTTACTGGAGTCAAGTATTAAATAACTGCAAGTAAAAGATGGGGACGTCTTTTTGTATAAAATTTAAATTAAATATTAAATAAAACAGACTGGTACCCAAAGAATGAAGATTAATCAGAAAAAAAGTAAATTATAATTTATTAGTTTGTTTTAAAGATTGTTCTGATTAAATCACCAAGTTACTTTAAGAACCTCACATCACCTTGAGATAGCGATTTCAGGTTTATTGAATTCACATTTTGCTAAAACTATTTTTAATAATACATTTAATTATATTTTTTAAATTGTCTTATCACGTGTTATTATAATTATATTAGGATTTACCGAATACATATTATAACATATAATTTTAAAAAATATATCATAGGTGGTTTGCTATAAAAAATACACCTTTGCATCTATTATTTTAACAATGTTATTTGTTACGATTATATTTTTAATATTACACTCACTAGTGTTAAATTATCCCCAAGTGAAATGAACGAAGTTAAACGGCTAGCGCATTTTTAACAGTTGTGTATTGTTGGTTGCATAAATTAATTTAATGCTTTGAGATGATTATTTTCAAATGCAACATGGAGTATATTCCATTTTAATTTAATAGCACTGTATGTAGATATATACATAAATATGCTGCAAGATTCTAAAATGCTTCGCCCATGTCGTTACTCGTTAATGATTGGAACTTTACCGCCAATATTTATAAGACTTCTTGTATTGTTATTAACGAGTTTTATCAAACAAGGAGTAAAAGAATAAAAATGCATAATTAAATAAGCATTTTTTATCAGATACCCCTGCGGTAAGTAAATATGCTCTAAAATATACAAATATCCATACACGTATAAGTATAAAAATATTCATTTATAAGGAATGGATTGTTTTGAGGAAAACCCAGCTAATTTCTATCACTCTATGCAAACATATATACGTGTGTATTGTTGTACACATCCATCTTGCTGCACCACGCAACAATAAAACTCTTAATCTATACCTTATCATCACATCAACATTATTATCATTATTTTACTAAAACACTAACTACTTACGTGTAGCATCGTAGCGTATTCCCAGAAATTCAGAGAAGCACTTCATATAGGCCGTAGTATTAACGGGTGTAGGTGGCCAACACATAATACTATCGGAGGAGGCATTGCAATAATTTCCTTCCCCTAAGGTTAAGACTTCTTCGTCGCTCTTATATTTCGATTTGCACTGCACTTCGAGGAGTTCTTTCCTGTCACTGCTGTTAAAGTCCAGATAGTCGAAGTGCGTTTCGTTGAGTGTTCCCAATTCGTCTAATTGGATATAAGTATCTTGCGATACATCCCCATAGTTAGGGGTCATTTGGGAACCCAATAAGTTAGATGGTGATGGCGAATGTAATTCGGTAGCGGCAACCATTGTGCGTTTTATTTAGTCACTCAACAGAGGTTTTCCGTTTCCGACCGCGACATTTTCCTTATTAGGACTTCCCAAGTTTTTCACGTTTTAATAGCACAAAAGAAAACACACGCGTGTTATTTTGATTCCGGAATTCGCGACGCGCTTAGGAAAACACACTGAGAAACGTGTAAAAGTTTTATCTTTTTTATTTTACTATGATTAAGTCTTCGCTGGTACACGGTAACACTGTATTATTATTACTACTATTAAATTCACTCGGTTTGTTTACAGTTTTTTATCATTTGTTTGCTGAATTATATGTAAATTTAATTAATGGCATAATATATGATTATATTGTTATGCCCTACAAATACCATTTTAATAACAACCGTCTCTTCGCTTTTCCGTTTGTTAATATAAATTAGTAGGTCTTTAACTGTTCCTTGAAAGTTTTTAACATTTTAACGAGAGGGAGATTGAACATTTTCTTTTTCCTGTTTTCTCGAAAATATTTACTGAGAAATTTTCTTATCAAGTTTTAATTAGCAATTATTAATTTTAACATACACGTGTCAACATTGTGAACTGATACAAGTATTTTTAAATCGGTCGTATTTTTTGATTTTTGCCTCTTGATTTTAATGAAGTTCGCCTTTCATGAAAATCTGAAACAAAAATAAAAATTGTAAGTAACTAGTTATTTAAAAAAATAATAATTTTTATAAATGCCTTATCTTCTAAACAATGTACTTAGTAAATCGCACATGATTTAAACTACCTCTAGTCAACAACAATTATTGTTGCACATTATTGTTGGAAGATAAATGCGCCATTTATGCGTGTAATTTAAACTGAAGGTTAAGAACAAAAAGGGAAGATACTGTTAAGATCTATTAAAAATTATGTTATAATTGTATACACCAACAATTACTAAGAAACTATATCATCATTTATAACTGTAACATAAACTGTTAAATTCTAATTAATTCATTAATTTAATTGTGAATTTAATGAGATTTTTCAGTTTTATTTTTTTAATTTACAACTGGTTTTAATAAAGTCTCCAAATTAATTCTAAATTTAAAAAAAATCTCGTTAAAACTTACAGATTTCGGACGATTTAGAATTAAATAAATAGTGGGTAATGTTGAAATAAGAATTTAGTAATAATACAATTTATAGGTTTTTAATAGGTAGAGTTTCAGAAAATACGTTAGAATTAGAAATTATTTAATTAATTATTGATTTTCATTTACAGATTTATTTAGTTTAAAATATATTTGGAATTTAAAAAATATATTAATTAAAAACTTTAAATTAATGACTCTTGTTTTTTAATTATAAAATTTCATTGTTTTGAATTCATTTTGAATTGTATACAGGAATTTATACAGTTTAAGTGTTTCTTTCAATCTGAATTTACATTTCGCAAATAGCAAAGTCCTTATTGCATATTTTTCAATACAGACGTTTATTTTCAGTTTAACTTGTAATTTCTTAACTATTTCTATTTCTAAAAACGTATAACATCGAACAGAATTCCTTTTCATTTTAGATCTTAAAATGTATTTATTGTTATTAAAGAATTCTACGATTTAATCAAATCTTAAATCGTACTATTAAAATTTACTGCAAAATTACAATTCCGAACGTTTACTACCTTTTCTGCAACATTCTAATCCTTAACATTAAATCTGAAGATGTTATAATTGCAATATAAATGTACATTAGCACGTTAAATTTCAAAAATAAAAATTATGGAATCGTTAGCAATTATTTATGATTTACTTATTTCTAAATTAAAATCGTTTTATTATCGTTTAAAATGTTATGTAGATATTTTTGTAGGTATTCCGCAGCTAGAATTTATTTTAAATGATATTCAATGACTCAAAGTGTTCTAAACTCAGATTCCAACTTTTAATTTATTAGAAAATGATTGTCATTTTTTTCAATATCAATGAATTTTAGTTTCGTAGTACATGTTTTAATCTTAATCTATTGCCTATTAATTATTATCATTTAGTACCCATTTTTAGATTTTTAAGAAAATATAGTGTAACGAATAGGAAGATCCTCTATACGCCGCGAAGAACATAATAGAAGATTCGAGATATATATGACACATCGTCTGGCGGCTACACGAGTCACAATACACGAGTATGTTCCAACATTTTCTAGAACGTTTATATGAGGGATGTAGATCGTCAAAGCAGCGTAGAAGAGGATCAATTAGTGTTCAACCGGTGAATTGAAATGTGCTTTGTGTAATTAGTAGTCAAATATATTAGTGAATAATTAAATGTTTAATAAATGTTGTAATAATAAATAAATAGTCCTCAAGTTTATAAATATAATGTTAAATAATTGGTTAAAATTGAATTAGCGTATGTAAATAATATTTCTTTTGTTAATAGACAATTAAACAGCATTTTTGTTATTATTTTAAAAAGAACGTTGCAATAGTCATTTTTTAAATTCTAATTCAAAATATGTGATAAAATTGAAAAGAATTGCAAGTCTAATGAGAAATTTCTATTTTGTGAAACTTTCCAAATTTATGTTGCAATTTCCATTTTTTTTAACAAAGTCTTTGAAACATAATTTTAAATTTAAAATTATAAATCAATGTGCTCACGTTAAAAATCACATATCAACTATTTTTTAATGATATGTGCCGTTTTATTTAAAAATTATTATTTTCTCAAACTGTTATGAAGGTTTATTCAGTTCATTACGGCAAATGAGTTCAGACAAATAATTTCAATTCAGTAAAATGGATTTTCAGATCGATGGATAGTAACTCTTTTTGACAAAGTACCAAATTCTAGAACCTTTAATTTTACAGATAAATTCAGTTTAAAAACTCAAGATAATAAAATTTTATAATAAGTAATACTTTATTATATCAGTTTTAAATATACTTTAAAATTTTGAGCCTGTGAAATACAATTAAATAATACCTATTATAAATATTAATTAAATCTTATAATCTGTAAATGATAAATTTAAAAAAATATTGACACCACATTAGAAATTACGAAATCACTAATCAAAAATGTTGTCCATGTTCAAAACATTAGTTAAGAATTTTTCTGTAGTACTGAGATTCATTTACAAGAAAATCATTATTAACTAATTTCTGAAATTATTAATTTCAAATTTATTTTTTTTAATATACAACAATTAGAATTCTGGAAAAAAGATAAATTTTGAATTAATCTCTAAAACTTAAATGACACATACATACCAACATGCAAGAATTGTATTTGCAGCTTTTGTGATAAATCTTAATTTTATGGTATTTTTAAATAAATCCAAATAAATTTGGAACACTGAAAAAAGTGCAGCTTTTAAGGATGTTCAAAAGAATACTTAATTTCAAATACTAATAACTTTTTTATCGTTGAAGTAATATACTTTTAAGATGTGTAACTCTTAAAGACCAATCGTTAAGCTGATTTAATGTAATTAAAATAGAGTTTTAGTTAATTACTCCTCCTAAAAAAATAAAATATGAACTTATAGCAATAAAGACATGACTCATTATAATAAAATTCCGTTTGCTTTAAAATGTACGTAAATATCTGTAATGGGCTCCACAGACTATGGTCCGCGTTCTGGTCCCCGACGTGATCGTAGGTTCTCGCCCGGGACGTGAACCGGATAATGACCGGACGTGTAATTTATTACATAAACAAGTTGGGGTTCGAGATTGTCTGTTTAATAAAATTATACGTATTGTATTTCTTTAAAACGTGTATATCGAAATACAAGAAATAATTATTGAGTTCATAATAAATTGTCTACTGAAATCTCTTAAGGAAGGATTAGGAATTAATTATTATTTATTAATTCTTGAATATTTTCAAAATTTCTTGAGTATTTTTTGTTTTAAAAAATACTATCTTTTGTAAAACAAATAGTTTTGATTAAGGCACCATTACACCATAATGCATTATACTCTATTTCATAGAATAACTTCAGAAACTCAGGCAAAACTTTTGCATAGTATTAGAAGATCTTAGCAAGAATTTTTTGTTTATAAGTTTTATAATTTTTGATCTACAATTCTTTTAAAATAGTATAGAAAATTTGATTTTATATATAACCTTTCTTTTTATTTTGACATTTTTAATTAATTAAAATTAATTTGGGAAATTAGGTTACAAATTTCAAGCAGAAACTGGTCGAAATAATCCTATCTGAATTATAAAACATTATTGGTTCTAAAGTGAACAGTGCCACTAGTCGAAAAATTCAATAAAACTGTTAATTGACATATTACAGAAATTTTAAATTTTAATTAAGTTATTTATATAAAGTAAAATCAGAAGAGCGTGAAGAGTATTCAAGTTTACTTCAACATATTTAACTCTTTCCAACAGTCTTCAATTTATTCTCAAATTATAGTTATCCCAACATTTAAACCATAAAGTTCTAGAAACCTCTTTATTATTAATCGATTAATAAATTCTGTTGAATATTTTAATTTTAAAAATAAATTAGAATTTCTACTGAAACTACATAATTTAGGTAATAATTCAACATACGGAAATTAAACCTTTGTATTACAAGATTTTCGAATTAAAAATTTTCAAACAAGTATTAAGTATTATTTATTACAAATCTACAGAAAAATAAAATAAGATAAGAAAATCTGTAATTTGCAGTGATTTATTCCTCATCTTCATATGTTAGTTAAATAAGTAAAAAATCTAAACTTAAATGAAAAACATTTTTATTTATTAACCATGCGAGAAGTTATACAATTTTAAACATACAAAGTATAAATTAAAATCTTTTCATTTTAAATATCATGATACAATACAATTTTCTTTTGTAATATCAATTTAAATCTCAGAATTTAGTTCTAATTTTTCTAATTCAAAGTTATGAATAGCAATTATTTATATAAAATCAAATTCTATAAAGTCTTAATGTTAGTTATTTCAGTTTAAAAAAGAAAAACGTTAATAAAGAATAGTTATAAAGAATATCTAAAACTTCCAAACATCACATTTCCGTGAGATTTTTTATTGGAATAGTTTTAACATGTTTTTTTAAATATTTCAAACTATTGTATTAACTGTAAGAATTAAAAACTAAGTGAAGTAATCTTAAGCTTATTTATAATAATCTAAATAGGAGAAACGTAAGAATCTCCTATTTGTTCAATACTTTAAACTTGTGTGAATTCAAGTTTACAGCCCTTAAAATATTTCATGTTTAGATAAAATAATTTTAAACAGTTTAAAATATTTGATTAAAAATTTTTATCTAATAAGATACCTAATTATAATAATTTTTCACTATAAGGTATTATAATCTAAATCAAAACCTACACTGAATTAGTAATTTAATTATTAGTGGTTGATATTAATATTGAAACGCTTTTACATGCACTTAACAATAAACAAATTATTATACACTATACATATAGTATACAGAAAGTTGTGTTTCATCCTAGGTAATTATTCATCAAATAAAATCATAAATCTTTGGATAATGTATTTATTAATTAATGCGGACGATGTTTCTACATAGTGTCGTGATATTTTTGAAATACACAATAAGGAATTCACCCACTCAATAGTTTTAAGTGAGCTTAGATATAGAATTTCAAAGCGACACGTTAGATTGGTCGTATAACCTCACTTTATAAATTATAATTTTGAAAAACTTATCTTTTAAGAAGCTAGAAATGGTTAATTATAATTAACATGCACACTAGTACACTATAGTCACTTAAAAGATATTTGTAAAACTGAGTCTCCATAGAATTTAGTTAATTTTCCTTGATTCATTGTCGATGTGAGAGACGATGACCTGATATGGCATTTAAATTAAGTGTCGGCCAAAATTAATGCAAGATTTAACCTAAAACAGACAAGGTGTGTTGTAATAGGGAGGTATACAAGTATTTACTACCTTATTATTCATTGGCTAAAGGTTTTTTCTGAATAGAGATTTTATAGCTGTTGGATAAATAATTTTGGTAGATGATTGTAAAGCTGCTTTTTTACCACAGAATTAAAACTATTTTAAATGTAGGAGCTGCTTTTTATTAACGGGATGGGGCAGTTCGCCACCGCCGACTCGACGCCACCGATTGGCCGCGACGCCGGTTCGTCACAGTCCGATTCGCCGGCGACCAGTTTGCCGCAGTTATTTTATATAGCATAATATTCGTTGGAAAATCAACGGCGTGAGTTACATATAGCTCTAATTTCCATTACATTAATTCACTCTTTACTTAAACTACCTATATATATTTTATGCAGTCTAATATGTTGCAATTTATTCTCATCATATTCCATTTAATGTAAATGTTAGTCAGTTCTAGAGTGCCAAGGTCTCTTGACACAGAGCACAATCTAAATATAGCCACCTTTATCAGGTCGCGTTCGCTATGCATTTCTGCTAAGAACCCACGGACCTTCCTGGAATAGTTTGGAAGTCAAACGAAGGGCAGCATCATACAAACAAACCCACACCCTGGAAGTACCAGCTATAAATGCAGGCTCGAGCTGCAACCTTGCTAGAGCTAATTCGTCAGTGAGTAGTAACGTACTAGATCACCGAGCAACGATAGTGAAGTTTTTGTAATACGCAGAGTCAAATTTGTCGACAGACATATTTGTATATTTACCAATTTTTATTAAATTCTGGTCTCCAAATTATTTTAAAGCATTTCTCGTGTGGAGGCACCGCAGCTGAAAAAGCACCAGTCGCTGGCAATCAGTGCGTGTCCCCATTAACTTTGTAGTTTTTGTTAGCACAGTTTTTGTCAAGACTGGTGAATCTCGAAAACCCCTTGATGCCGTTTTCACCATTTGATTATTTCTTAGCAAAGATTTCTATATATATATAGATTATTGAGAGGATTTTTGGAGAGTCCAGTAATAAGCAAAGTATGAAATACATACTTAAGAAAATTGGCTCTAACAGAGACAAAACTCATTACGCTGCGAAAATAGTAACAGATAAAGCCAAACTATAAGCGAACGAATTGTAGCCCTCAAAAAATCTACAAAAAGTCCGTGATGGCATATACGTATCTCTTACAGATTACTCACAATCAAGATTTTTATAATAGTTATTTTTGCGGAAAACTCTTCTCCTCCTGGAATGTTGCCTTACTCTGTCCCTAGATAAAATGCCGGTAATTTCTGTATTTTTTTATCTTCAGAATTGTTTCAAGTATAATCTGTGAAATTTGAAGTTTGTAGCTTACGCCATTCAAGATCTATATATATAGCCATAATGATTTTTTAGAAAATGTCCTCCTTCTGCGACCCACTCGAGTTTTTTAGGATTAAGAATATACTATGCACCCCTTTGGAGCAAGGCCCACCTGCCTGTAAAATTTCAGCTTCCTAAGTCTTCTAGTTTTCGAGATATTTTTTGGTGGACATCGGAACTGGCTATTATGATATAGGAGATAAACTAAATGTATAACTTGAGACATGGACGGCCAAACGACTGGCGGCGAAACGTCGGTGGCGAATTGTCGAAGTCGAAACGGCGACAGTTGAATGTACGAGAACGACCGTTTTATTAATGATATTAGTTAAACAACATATTTTTAAATTGCGGCGAGGCATCGTACACTGAAATACTGTAATTGGTTGAAATTTTCATATGTTTGAAATTATGTAAATAATGTTGTTAAGCATATAAGGTTCAAATTTGTAAAAATAGGGAGGTATGAAATGGTATTTTTATGTAAATAAGTTAATAAATAGTTGTGTTAAAAGTAGGTTCCATCGACATTTACTGAAGGTCTGAATTTGTGAATGAAAACCTAAGTGTTATATATCATTAGATAGGAAATTTGATAATCTATAACTTCATCTAATTAGTTTTAGGATTAATTAAAATTATACACAATAACTTAGTTATGGTAAAATTCAAATGTCAGTGGTCTTTTGTTTTAATGAAAATTAAGTGTCGAGTTCAATGTGTTACCAGAAAAGTATAAAAACCCGGCCAGTCTTGTAACAAACTTTGTTTCAATTTACATCTTTAGAGACGTGCAGTTCTATTAAAGAGCAACACATAATCTTAAGGTTATATTTTGAGTTAAATAACATGTAAAGAAAACATGTCAAATTGTTGAGGTTATTGTATTTGTGAAACGTCAAAGTATTCAAAGTTTAAGGAATATTAATAAACCCAAGTAATTTATATATTTTATTATTACATGCTTTAATTTATTCAAGTGACAATTTATTTTGCTATGGAATTTTTTTATTTGCAAATAAAAATGTATTTATCAAATTTTCTTTATGACTGGATTGGATAAATGGATGTGGACACTAATTATAAAATTAATTGTCTTGCCACGATTAGACAAACAATTGGATTTATAATTCAACTTATTAAAGCAATGTTTCTGTAAAAAAATTTGAAGGATGTCAATGACATACTTTCTTCATTTCATTATTCGACCATGTGAAAGCAGAGAGCAGATACTGGAAAATGTATTGTACACAGTTGGCACGCTGGTGGCGTCAAAGATTTAAATGTTTTTAAACGTGAGTCTTTCAACAGTAGTTATAGTTAATTATATGATGAAATATGTCGATGCCAAGGAATTAATCCCCAAATAAAGAGAATTAATTTATTTTGGGATGGACTATAATTAGAATTTTTGTATTCAAGTTTAAATTTTCTTTTTATTCCTTTATTTGGTTCTTTGTTAAATTTATAAAATAAATTTGTATTGTATTGATGAAATATTGCTTTATATTTGTTGTATATTACTGTGACCCTAGATGTAGATTTATTTAGTGCCCTATTGAAGCGACCCGCCTGAGAGTCTCGATTTGTGTAGAGTTAGACTTTTCACAACAAATTTAATTTAGCCGGAGCAATTTTTTGTTTAAGATAAGTGAATACTTAATAAGTGGTGTCTTGTATAACATTCCCGTATTATACGTGTGTAGACAACAGTCATGTTTGTATGTGCTGAGAAATATTATAACAATAGGTGTCCGCACATTGAAAGCAGACTCAAGATTTTACCAAATGACCAAAAATTAATTTCATGTATTTGCTATATTTATCTTAAATTTAAAGATTCAAGTAAAATTTCAAGATCCTCTCAGTTTTCTATTGAGGAATGGAAAACTAATGTATGCGATTTATATAACATATAGTGTGATTCATGCAAAAGCTTCAAAAGAAAAATTTCAGATTCATTTAACAAGGAAAGATACGAAACCCAATATGCAAGAACCTGGAAAAGAATTCTCAGGATGCAAGGATCAAATGCGTAGGCGTGACGCCGCCTCTCATCTAAGGTTGTTAGATGCAACGTTATCCGTGACATAAAGGAATTCTGTATAAATTTTATTATAGCTACTAAATGCCTAATATTTAATCGTTTAGCAAAAAAAATTAATCATAAGAGATTTGATAGAAAACGCCTTGTATTTTTCAAAATTAAATTATTATACTACTTACTCACCTATAATACCACGCATTAAAAAAGAAAAATGGATAACACACCGATAAGAGCTCTCCTTTTTAATTACATTAATGTTCTTTGAAAACAACACAACAATAACGGTGGTTGCGTATCATCCGCACCTGAAAAAAGCTTAACCGCCTGAAAAAAGCTTAAAAACGGAACTGCATTGTTTTGAATTTTTATTTTTCATACATCGCTACTAAAATTTCTGTATATTTTGCTTTATCTACATGCATACAAAGCTATTTTTCTCTAAGCCAATTTGATAAGCGAAAGATAATCATGTTGGCGTCTTTTGTTTTTTAATAGTAATAAAAATAAAGAATTTGTTAGGCGTTAGGGTATGATGAATGTCATCAAGAAGGAAGCTTAACTCGCTTTATTAGCTCTAAGGATAAACGAATAAGGGATTTAACTACATTTATGTCAGAAATACGTTTTCCTTGCAGATAAAATTCTTTCTGTAGTTTTTGCTCTTTATACGACGACACTGATTCTCAATGTTACACTTCGTGTTAATCCTGATTTATTTTATAAAACTAGAAGTATACTAGAAAAACTTGGTAAAAAGAGGATATTTTAGTATTATTTTAAATATATCAAAGGTAATTTTAGTACTATATTTTTGAAACCCCCATTTTCTAACCCAGATAAGGTTCTCTTTTGAGGTTATCGTTAGGTCCTTAATTTTATAATACCCTGTATAAGCTATCAAGAACTTATTATTTACAGAATTGGGTAGTTCAAAGTGTAACAGATTGAAAATCTTATTAATAATCGAATTTAAAATAAATTATATCCAAGCATGCTGTAAAATTTTTACCAATATTTAAAAAAACACCCTGTAGACAAGAAGAGTAGACATTTAATGTTATTTTGATAAAAACAAAATGTGTATTAAATTTTATATATGCACACGTTTATTCACGTGGGGAACTATATCGATATATTATTATTATTATAAAAAACGATTTTGCAAACGTTCATAAATATGTATGTTAGCTGGGATAACCTTTATCTGATTTTAATGTGAACGTTATTGATCATTTTTTCAGAATAATCTGGTTTCACCACGATATATAGGCTTTACCATCCAATAAATCGCTTAATTTAAATGTTACATTATTTCTGTATTTTTTCCGTGTGTTTGTGCATGGATTTAATTTACAATTAGTTTCGATTTGCTGTTTCTGTTGTTTTGCTTGCTTTAAACATGTTTAATGTACTGTTAGCGTTTTTCAATAAACTGGAAATTTCAGCAACAGATTATACCTAGATTATGAAAATTAAACAAGACATGCTTTGAATGTTTTGATATCTTGGTACTGTAAAATATATAACAGCCATGATAATACCTGCAATTTAGCAGAGCGTAAAATATTTCAATCAATTATCACAATTTGTATTTGTAGAACTTTTAAAATACAAAACTGGTAATATTTATCATTGATTTTAATTTATTAACCTGTGCCCTTTTGTTCGCAATTTAGTAAGGATTTACTCTTAACTTAGTCTTATTGATTATTACTTATTAATACTATAATTTTTGAAATTTTTGATGGAGTAGTAAAGCTTGTGTGAAAGACCACATGGTAAATATTAATTCTGTAGTGGTCGAAGTATAACTAAAAGACCTCATTGTACATATTCATCGATATCATCTCGTTAGATGATCTTATCTGAAGTGTCCGCCCTACTGTCTGTCTGTTCGGGATAATCTAAGAAAGTATTAGACTGATTTTAATACAGCTTCGACTAACGCATTTCTTGAAATACTGGAAGTACCATTACCATACAGTTTATGCAGAGATGCGTAGGCCTGAGCGAAGATGGGAAGTATTGTTAGTTGTTTTTATATTACAACGTTACAAATACTTTCTATCTCTACTTTTGCAGTAGATGAAGAACTCGTTTTAAACTTTACTCACTTCAACTTGTAAAGAATAATCCTAGGTTGCGCCTAGAATTCTAGAAGTTTTTCTAGAATCACCAATGATAGAAGAAATTCTTAATAGCACACTCAATTACAAAATTCTCCATTTTAGAATTAATTTAAATATAGCCATCCGAGATCCTTTTGATTTACAATTAACAGATCGATATTACGCAGAATACGTTTATGAATTTTCTGCCCTATATGACAGATATAAAATAATATGCATTAAAACAAAGGAAAACAAAATTGAACTAGAAAGAAATACTTATGCAGTCTGAAACAAGTTTTGATAAAGCTTGATAAAAGATCAAAGGCAGTAAATAAGTTTGTAGGACCCACAGAAGTTGATGAGAAAAATAGAAGAAAACAAAAGCAGAATCAGAAAGCAACACATCGATGACGTTATTAACACGAACATATAGATTGTAAGAACCATTGTATTAACTTATTATTATTAATATTATATTGTATACAAATAAGTAATTCTTGAATAAATTAAAATTCGTTTCTCGAAATATAATATTTAAGTTCTTTGTAAGTATTAATATTGTAACAATTTCAGGCACATTTGTAGTTGTAAAACTGAAAGGCATGGTCTAAAGCTAAACTATGTAACAAGCTCAGAGTGACAAATATTTATTCCGCTTTATTGAGAATTTAATTTGTATTAAAACGTAAAAGGTTTTATTTCCATGAAAAGCAGCAAAACAAACATCTCTATTATCAGTCTCACTTAATATAAATTTCATGGTATTCTCAATTGAAACCAAGTCAAAACCTGTACGAATGAAATCTATTTCCTAGAGGTTGGAATCTTGCTTTAGGCACGTGTTCTTCAGAATTCCCCTTAATATTGTTTAAAAAAACAAAATGTTGACTTTCAAAGCAATCAAAATTGGGTGCAAACGCAACCTATTTCATGATTTTATTTTGTATAAATATTACCTTTATACTGCATTAATATTCGTAGAATTAAAAACCTTAGTGCTCTCAAGAAATAATTCTTATTGGGTTTGGCCGTTTTTATCGTTAAGAATGGCGATTTTATTAGTAGATCGGTATCCTTGGTAGTGTAGCGGTTAACGTGCTAGTTTCTCACCCAAACGAGCCGGCGTCGACTCCCGGTGCCGGCACAACTGTATTAGTAAGCAATAAGACCCGGAAATAAGGTTTTCTGCAGTTTCCCTTAGATGTAACACAAATGTGGGATCTGTACTATAACATCTGTAAGTCGGCTGCAGCCGCACGATAGGTCTGAATAATAATAATAATAATAGTTGCCCTTCCCTCACACATAAGTTTCATAGCTTCTTGGGACTGGTTTACAGGTTATGGGTAGTAGTTATTATTATTATTATTAGCTCTGTGCATCTTTTACTAAAATTAAAGAGAGAGATTTGGTCAATTTCATTGCTGGCTATGTATCTTATCCATATATAAGATATAACGAGTTTGTTCGGGGTTTATATCTATCTACTTTGGAAATTGACCAACAGTGGTGCCACTGCGCGGAGTATCCGAGCGTATGCTACAAATCTAAGTGGTACTCACAGCTGGCACTACTGCGCTATGCAATTTGTAAGTTTAAGCGAAGAAAAGATCTGTCATATTAAAACTTTAGTGGTTAGATGTGTATAGCCCCCCTTTAGAACTGTACGAAAAGAATAGTTGATTAGTTTACCCTACTCGAGAGAATCTTAGAAGAGACGCTTTATGTCTAGGGCACTCTTTCAAGGGCAGCTTTGCGCGACTTGCGTTTGCAGCCAACTTCTGGAATTTCTGGTAATTCCGTATTATGGGGTCTAATTCGAGACCAATCTTTGTGATGAATGTTTATTGGTAATTACATATCGCAGGTTTAGTTAAAGATCAGTTTTTGTGAAGAAAGTTCTGTGTTGTATTGTAGGTCTATGTAGAGACCGCCAGTTTCTACGAAGAGATTCTGAAAGAATCTGCCGTGGATTTCCTTGTTATAGGAGTTAACAAAATGATTTAATTGTGCGACCTAGTGCACTTTGTGCATATGGATAATTTGTCCTAGTGCACTTTGAGCATACGGATAACTTGTCCTAGCTGAGTTGTACCAATTAATAAGAGAGTTCTTCAAGAAAGAATATTTAAAGTATTAGAGATTGCAAATATGCGGAAAGTTACACGTTTTAATATTCACGAGTTAAAGTCTATCAATATGCCTAATATGAATTTAAACAACATTATAGATCATTATGTAGGCCGCAGTTCATGTTCAAACCAAATCAATAATAATAAAATCAAAGTTAAAAATGTAAATTATTGTAAAAGTTCGAAAGAGTCAGTTTTTCACGCAAATCGTTCAGAATTTAGCCGCATGTTTTCGCAACGTACTTTTTGCATGTGTTAGTAATATTTTGTTTTGCGTTGGGCTTTTGTTTTTATTGAGTTAAGTATTTGTTTGGAGGTTCAAGTAAAATAAAAAATTGCAATAAGTATTAGTATAAAAGGATTAATGTTACACATATATTACGTAAGTTATTTATAACTGTTTTTACCAAAATTTCATCTGTTGGCACAGAAGATTGGAATTGGTTTTTAGATAAGAAATTTAAAAGAAAATATGTTTATTGGTATCCCAAATTAAGGTATAATTATGAAAATAATAATGCCAATAGATTAGAGAGCAATCAATGCTATAGCTTGGTACGATTAATTGTTGGTGTTGGGAAATTAAAATATCAAACAATTTGGTAGCCCTCTTTAATCTTTTTAATTGTTCCTGTGTTCTATCCCTAATCAGTAATTCTTTGCAATTAGCACAGTTTGAAGGAATAAAACGTCTCTGCTGGGAAATATGTTAACGTAAGAATCGCTGATGTTACAACTACATATTTAAAATTTTTATATTTGTTGAAAAGGTACAGTATTGAATCTATTAGAATTATCACTAAAGCCACACCAGACCCAATACCTTAAGATGTTTACTTTTAGAACCTAGTAGTAGAAATTGTATTAATACTGGTTTTATTCATTTTAACCTTAGCTTTTTATCTAAAAAGCCCTAGCGAAGTTAACAACAACTATTATAACAGTGAATGCTAAAATTGTGCAATAAGGATTAAAATTACTCTATTAACATTTATAATATAACATACTGCACTGATTTAAATTTCCTTACAATATGACTACATACGATTTTTCTATGCTCTGTGCTCTTAATTTTATTTTATTTCTTATTTTGGAGAGATTTTAATGTTGGGTTCGTGATTGAACTCTCTCCTTGTTTGACCGTTATGAGAATTGGATATGTTGCTGTTTTTTGTATTTATCAGTAGTTTGATACAATGAGAAAATTTGATTTGAGATATGTCAAAATATATTCTAACTGTAACTGTCATCCTCACTGAGATTAAACCGTTAGATTTCCCAAACAGGTAAGCTTTTTATTTATTAATGTTAAAGGATATAAAAAAATTTAATTTTCTTTTTCAGTTATCAGGATGAAACTTACCAGCACCTACAGATCAAATCTATAACTAAGTAAGTAAATTAACTCTTGATGAATCTTCCAAATTTCTTTGTGCTTGTTACGGTATTTTACCTTATAGAAGGGATGCTTGTTGCCTCTCTTTGTCATCAGTTTCTTGATAACGTTGCTAAAAGCGCCCAATCGTACTTTTACAATAATTTACAGCAGCCGCCACATCTCGCATAGTCATACCTCCCTGTATCATGCCCACAGCTATTAACTGAATATCACGACTAAGATGCACTCTTTCCATCTTTATTGATGCTAAGACACTATAAAACTCAACTTTTTTCTTAATTCAATGCACATAAACTGAGTAATCTAAAGAGCAAAAACACCGTTTTGATACAAATGTCATTACCTGAACACAACTGTTTTACAAAAACAAAAAGCAACATCGCCAACTGGATCTAGAAATTGTCAGAATAAAGCTCTGTATGCTACAGTCACAAAACATTTTGATTAACGTATACAAACATACTTTTTACGTTTGTCCCTTAGACCATTTTGATGTGTGTATAATTATAATGTGAGTGCCCGTAATACAAACCTAGAATTTAAGTTCATTAAGCCTTCTGTTGGTCAATGGACACATACCCCGAACAAGCTGGTTATATTCTAACGTTATTTTTAAATGATACTGTCACGAACGGAATTACTTCAAATGGAATCCTTTTTATAACTTCTCAACTTATATTCGTTTAGTACAAATATTATCAAGGTTACTGCAACGGCTATCCACATACATACACGCGCATGCATCTCATTAGAAATAATTTATACAGTATGCGTTTATATTTGCATCTTATTATGCATTTATATATTCATCTCATTATCTGCCATTCAATACAATTTAGTCAGTGAAAATGACTCCAACACGACAACATCTTTAAGCAAGCTGGTGAGTACGTTTTTTATTGTTTACTAGAGGGTTGACTAGAATCTGCTACCCAGGGGTAGTGATTACCTGTCTTCCCTCTGCTTAGTTGTAAAGGCGTTGTGCTAAGGCTCTCTTTCGCTTAGTTGCAATAATCTAGGAATATCTAGAATCTAGCATTCTGGGGTGCCGATTACCTGATGCCCTAGTGCTTAGTTGTAGACCTAGTGCTAGTGTAGGGTGGTTTCGATCACCCTTATGATTATGTTAGTTGTTAGGAGGATATGTACGTCCTCACACCGTATAACCTATGTGTGTAACCCTTTTGTATTCTATTGTTCTATTGTTAGTATATACTAAAAGTGCTGTTTCTATTATCAAGACAAAATATTTACAGTAACAGTAATTACAACAACTATAAACTATTAACAAACTTAGACTAATTTCATTACAGAAATATTTATTTCAAACAAAATTTATATTACACTGATATTTATGTTATACTGCCCAAGATGCGCGTTTTGCGCGTGATTTACATATCAATATATAATTGCTGGAACGCGCTAGATTAGTCTGGTGTATGGTGCTTCGTTTAGCTGTCGATGCGTCATACATTCCGCCGCTAATCTCGAATGTTCACCAGCTGCATATAGGGGTTTTTCCCGTTCATATGGATAATTTACTTTTAATACTAAGAATTCGTAAGCAAGTTCGGCTCTTAAAGGATGTTGTTAAGCTGATTTTATAGAAAACGCCAAAGTATTTTGTGATAGTTACAAAATATTAAAAATTATATTGTTTAAAATAAAAAGTTTTAAAGTTAAGTATATAAATTCAGACAGCAATTCTGTATTTATTTTACATTACTGCTACACTGAATCTGCATTTAACGTTGAAGTTAATTTAATGTAGATTGTCAAGTAGCCTGCATTTAAAATTTTTCAATCGAATAAAGACATTCAAAAATTTACATTAAAAATAGCCAATAAAATTGTTAGGATTCTTAATAATCAGAATTTGATTGTACTTTAATAATATAACCTTACTCAATTAAATTATTAAAAAGTTAAATATCTTGCAAAAATTAATTAGATCAGCTCTATCATCAGCAAATTAATAGAAAGTTTAATATTAGCGAAGAGTAATTTTAGTTGGCATAATTAAGGTGTCATCGTCCGAGTTTGCAAGGAATTCGTTATCTCATAATGCATTATGCATAAGTGACGTTTTGATTCTACTAAAGAAACTACCGGGAACTTCCCTTATTAAATAAAACTTGAGCAAATTTTATCGAAATACCCAATGTTTTATATTCTAACCACTTCAAGAAATATACAGAATATACATAAAGTAAAACAAAGTGCAATAAACCTATAAAACTCTTTGAAAGTTTATTATTAAAGCACTTCAAGAATGAAAATGATAATAAAACTGAAACATTAAAACTTTTGAAGATGAGCGCTTTTGATAATAACACATTTATAAAATCTGGACATTTATTTAAGAACTTTAGTCTACTAAATTTAGATTTATTAACGCAGACAATGGTCATTAAAACTTTCCATATGTTATTGTTGCAAGTTGAATTTGTTTATTTACTATGCACGTATACACAACACAAATTACTGGACTGCATGCACATAAATACAGATCCTATAAACAGATGAAAATGAGACCACAAACATGTAGGTATAGTTATTGCATAGGTTTGGGAAATGAAACATGGCACATCCAGGTTGGTACAACTGCAGTTACCATTGTCAACCATAATATATAGCGAGAATTATTATCGTTTGTACAGATATAACTTTATCAACGAATCGATTTTAAAATAGGTTTTATATCTTATTTTCCATTACATACTGTTCAAAGCAGTTACCGGCAATCCTTAAAATATGCAAATTATCACAGTTAACAAGGATGCTTTGAATGCATGAGCTTAAGAATCTTTTAGCATCTTTACGTGATAAACGAAAATCACTAATAGTTCTGAGATGTCGAGAGATTTAACGAATTCATTCCATAATGAAGCTAAATTTAATCCGAACGCGACTTGTAACCAAAAAGAGAAATAAAATCTTTAAGGTTGTAACCATAACGAGCGGTACCTAGGGGTGTGACTTGGAATCTGCCAGTTAACCCGACCGCTGTCGCTGTGCCAAACACGGAAACCTGGAAAATAAACGTTTCCATAGTTACATACGCAACAAATTTTACTAAAATATTATTGTATTAGCTTCATTATTATACCTACTTGTCTTTGTCTTATTTTGTTATTTATATTTTCATTTAGCTAAGTATTTAAGTAATTCATATTGCCTTTTGACTAATAAATGCACGTAACTTTTATTTCTAGTTTTTTTGAGCAAGTAAAATTCAACATGTACCAATTTATGCAACTAATCCCACAGTCTCATTAAACTATTTCAATATACAATTAACTATTTATAATTTCTATACATTATTACAACGCTTTAGTTTGTTTATAATTACAATGTAATTAGTATGCCGATGTTATCGTCCAATGATAACACAATGCTTCTAGTTGTACAAAGAACTTAATTTATTGGGAATGTTTACAAAATAAATAAATAGGTTGTTTGATGCTAAAATTTAATACCATACTAAAAAGTTAGTTATTGGAAATCGATACAGTTTAGTTGTTTTGAATATAATGAAACCTTAATTATAATTGGATTATTGTATTTTGAATTTATTTTAAAATTCAACCTTATTGGCAATTACTTAAATGTTAATTTAAATGTTGGTGTCTACATTTACATTTTATGACTAAGCATTCTGTGTAATACAATTTATAATACAGGGTGATTCAGAAATAACTGATATCCTTTAAATGGTAGGTAGAGGGGAGGCATTAGAGCTAATTTACCTTGACAAGTATAGGTTGACAAGTTTTCCAGAAAATTAATTTTAAGATTTTATTGAATTTTGGATCTGGTCCTGAGCTTAGATGCTTTTGGATCAAGGTAAATTAGCTCTACTACCTCACCTGTACCCACCATTTAAAGGATTACCTTTATTTCTGTATCACCCTGTATAGAATTAATGAAGGATACTGAAGGATAGATACTAAAGGATACAAATTCATGAATTTTGGATCCGGTCCTGACCGTGGATCCTTTTGAATCCAAAATTCATTAAACTTTAAAATTCATTTTCTACCAAAATAATCATTTTTGGCCTATACTTGTCAAAGTAAATTAGCTCTACTGCCTCCCCTCTACCTACCATTTAAAGGATATCAGTTATTTCTGAATCACCCTGTATAATAAAACACTGGATATTTGGTAAGTTATTACACAAGATACTTTTAGCACATCAGATTTATATGATTGTATACTGTTCACTTTATTTAGAATTATAAATTACTTGGTGTGCTACCGAACATAATTTTAAAATATTTTTAAATTTTCAGAGATTTCCATTATTAAAATATCTTATTTTTCAAGTCAAATTCGAATTATCCATTTTCATTTTTTAAGAATAATTTAAAGGTTTCTAATTTTACAAATAGTACTATTTAAATTGTTTAATTCATATTTTCTAGATATTTAGAAACTATGAAATATGCATGTGCATTAAATATTTAAACTACTAATAAGAATGGTATTATACTATAACAAAATTTCAAACATTGCTGATCAACACTTTATTGTAAAACATTCTAAGTTTTCTGCGATATAGTTTCAAAATATTCCTAAAATTGTTTTAGCTTTGAGTTTAGCATAAACGCAAAACTTAAACCTTGATGAAACGACCATGAAAAGGTGTTAAGATTTTATTTAAATTTTGTTCATTTAAATATTATTACTTTAATTTTATAATGCTCTTAGCTTAATTTTATACTATGCAGGACCAACCATCGTTTTAGATATAACCTCGAGATAATCGTCTGTAATGTGAGTGGATTTGTTTGCTAAATTCTATTACACGCCCATATTGAGTATTGGGAATTAGGCATCTCTTGCCTACTCATTTTTGCTCTTTGTTATAGAACTTCAAAGAAATTTAGATTTTGCAAGCATATTTTACATGCGTAGATAAATTAATATGAATTGTTAATTAGCTAATATTAACCAATTGATAAATAAATGTACTGTTAGTAGAACTATTGTAAGAAATAATTGAAAAGTAATTAATAATAAAAATGAAACAACCAAAAAGTATGATAAATAGACATTCATTAAAGAAGAAATATATGACAACAGCTACCACAATCGAATGCAGGGTATGTTAAATTTCGAATTCAAAAACCCGAGTTGTAATCCGAGTTTGTTTCTTTTTTTTGTAAATATTTAATGTATTTTATAAATAAACAATTTTTTATAAATATAATATTTATAAAAATAAATAATTACACTAAACTCTTGTAGTACCCCCACTGGCTTATTTAAAAAACTTTGTTAATTTATTAAAAAGCATTAATGTTTATTAATTTATGAATTTTCATTCTTATGATTAAAACATTCAAAAAAGTGGGTCTTAGTTAATAAAAAAGGTTTATTCATGCTATGTTACAACTTGCTACTATTTGAATTGGGAAATGTTATGTTAATTATTTCTTTCCTGTTGTTACGTTTTATTCTTGTTCAAATGATTTGGTTTCTTCTCATTCCTCTTATATATTTTTTTTATTTTGAATGTTTAAATCAGAGACTATGGTTATTAAAAGACAGTTGATAGACAAATAATAAAGGACATACCTAGAGATGAATTCATGCTATATTTAACAAGAGTGTGTTTATATGAAGATGTATAGCTTTAACTGTTGATTATTGTTAAATGACTTACATAATCGTGGTTATTATGAAAAGTTGAAGAATAAGACAAATCCTTTGATCAACTATGTTGAAATTTGGTTCCTTTAAAAGAATTTAATAAAAATTGTGTAATATTGAGAAAGTTTACTAAAATAAATACCTTTACTAGTGAGTTCTTATTTATTATTAATCATTTTATAAGTTTAATCCTTCCTTTTATTCCATCAACTAGTTTATTGTGGAGTGTAAAAAAATAGAAGCTATAAAGATTTTGTCAAAAGAGCAAAACAGGTAAAAATTGGACATTTTAGCAGAACTACAAGAAAGAAGATAAGTTACTAAGGGTTTCTATTAGTCTTATTAGGTTTCTATTACTTCATCTCATCGGTCGGTGATATGAGACCAAATCAGTCCGTTCTACAGGAATCGGCCAAGCAGAGATATCCAGGGCATACCGGAGGTAAAGTAACCAGATATCTTTGGTTGAACAAAATAAAATCTGTGTGATTTATTTTTAATTACATATTTGTAGATATTTTGTACAGCATTTTGTCATCTATCAGAGGTTTATAAAATAAAACCATTATTAATTTTCAAAGAATTCATACCTAGAAAGAAAGAATTTATATATTTATTTCAAGAATTACTAAAAAGAAACCAAATATCATTTCACTTACGAACTGAATTTTGAAGGTTATGTTAGATTTGAACAAATAACTTTTCTTGTTTATTGTTTCCAGCCTTACTTTGTGGAACTCCATAATCATGAAATAAATAAAGATTATTAAAAAGTTTCACAGTATTTATTAAAATATAACTTGACAATATTGTTTCGACAGCTAAGCTGTCATTATCAATGGTAAATTAAATTAAACCTCTCTAAACACATTATCTTCTGGTTTCGTTATGTTGATGACATTTTAGCTTGTTTTGACAGTTCTTTTGAGGCTATCAATGAATTTTTAATTCTTATTAATAGTATCCACCAAAACATAAATTTTACACTAGAAACAGAACAAGACAGGGCTATAAACTTCCTAGACTTAACTATCAAGATTAACGCAGACAATCTATTTGAATTTTCCATATACAGAAAACCAACACAAACGGACATAACAATACCAAATGAATCTTGTCACCATAAACCACATAAAATAGCAGCCTACAGATCATCAGTACACAGAGCTTTAACTATTCCTCTAACAAAGCCAGATTTTAGCAAAGAGATATCAACCATTAAACAACTAGCACTTGCAAATCATTACAATCCGAACATGATTGACACTTTAATTAAAAAAAAGATTATAGGTTAGCTATCAAAAGAATATATCCTATTGAAAATCAAACAGAAGACACAAATTACATATCTATACCATATTTTGGCAAAATATCAGAAATAATTGCACATATACTAAGAAAAACCAACAATTATAAAATAACATTTAAAACCAACACTAACACTTTTTCATTTTTATTTAATGCTAAAGACAGAACACATGATATCATGAAATCGGGCATTTACCGTTTAAATTGTTCTTTTTGTAGTTCGGTATATATTGGACAAACACTTCGAAATTTTGACATAAGATATAAAGAACACGTACGTCATTACAAAAATAAACATCCTGAAAAATCGAATTATTCCAAACACCTTTTAGAACAAAATCACACAATGACTCCTCAAAATAATATTAAATTCCCACATTTTTGTAATAACAAACGCAAATTAGACATTTTAGAAGCCTTTGAGATATACAAACACAAACTCAGGGTACCTTTAATGAATGAACAACTTGAGCTCAGTAATTCTCCGTTACTGGAAGTATTAGATATTTAATTCTGATTATTATTATTATTTTATCTAGTTACCTATTTTTGTATCTACCTTAGTGACGTGTTTGTTTATAATTATATTACCTTTGATAGCTGTCGAAACAATATTGTCAGGTTATATTTTAATAAAACTGTAAAACTTTTACTAATCTCTATTTGTTTCATAAAAATAACTTTTCAATTGTCAAATTAGTAACAATTTATTTTGATAGGAGCTAACAGTCTTTCTAGGAAGTACACATTATTGATCCCCCAAATGTGTATGGTGTATGACTAATTAGAGAGAAAATCGTAATAGTAAAGACCAAGAAACAATCATTCTTTTCGCAAATACTTTATTAAAAAATAATATAACCAATTTAACCCTGAGATTTTTATAATAAAAGTAAAGTTCATAGACATAAGTAACATTAAATAAAAATATTAAGTCACTTTTGTTGATTTGGGGAAAACTAAGGTGCAAAATAAATAAAAACCCAACATAGGTAAAAATTTTAAACCCCAAATTTCTGGCACAACTTGGTGCAAACATAAATAAAATCAACACATTTTAAATATAACACCCTACACGCCTGGCAAGTACCAGATGTAAATTGTCAGCACAATATTTAGTGACGTATCACATTCGTGTAAAAAGGACAACGCGAATATATCAAATTTTGATATATGATGATAGTTAATATTAATGTTTTTGTCTAATCATTTTTCATGTACTTTTTTTAATAAACAAATAAGTAATTATGAAATATAATATAAATAAAAAGATTAGTTAAAGTTTCACAAGTTTTATTAATATCTTAACCTTACAATATTGTTTCGACACTTTATGTCATTATCAAAGGTAGGTTTTATCAACTCCATAATCATTATCATGATTATGGAGTTCCACAAAGTAATGCTGGAGATAGTAAACGCTAAAATAAGTAATTACCAAAAATAAAAATAGAAAAAGATGTCGAACAGAGATAAATATGAAATATAGAATGAAAATAATAACATTTTTACTTCTATCGATTGTTGGAAGTTTTCTTGTTCAAATAAGCGTAAACTACTACGTAATGCTTGTTTGAAGTGCCATAATAAATAAAAATTAAAAAAATTATTTTTCAACATTTTTTAATGTTTTTTGTTCTAAATCCATATGAATGCGTTTTATGCTGCATCAAATTAAATTTTAGTTTAAATAGTTTTAGTTAGTTAGTTCTAAATAAAAACATTAGATTACTGAGATTAGAACTTGGGTTTTGTTAATACAGATCTAGCGTGCATTCGGCTATGGTGGTGATACATTATGATTGGTTGGGTATTTATGACGCGTTATATCAACACCACCTATATAACTAAGGCCTCACAACATATTGTAAACGTCATAGTGACGTCACATACAAAAGTCAAACAAAAAAACAAACAAAAGACAGTATCTACTAATAAACTATAATAGTATTATGTGTTATAATGTCAATTGTGTAATTGTGTTGGCTGGTGTATTGTAATGTTTATATGTGTAGCATATTATTAGCTTGTATAATTAATATATACTGTAGTACTAATAAAGTATTACAAAATGATGTGTTATTGTGTACCCGGTGCAACGGTAATTACAATGAAGAACAAAAATGCACGTGTTTAAGTTTCCGATAGACGACGAATCACAAAGAAAGTGGATTCATAAAATTCGTCGAGAAAATTGTATCCATCGATTTATTCTGTAGTGAGTTATTAGTTTTTATTTGGTTTGCTTTTTACCTGTTTCGTAAGATGCTAACAAGTTTCGTTAAAGAGTATAATAATTGTTGGATATAACTAATGGTGCTCTGGCGTCTTAACACTAGAAATTATACTTACCAAAGGAGGTTTAGTAAATTTAAAACACCCAAGATACTCGCGACCAAGGGTTTTTTTACAACAGCTTCGCAAAAACACATAAGAATTATAAAATCTTTCTATCAAGTATAACTGTAACATAACAATCTAACCTCAAAATAACAGTTTTAGCGCTGATTATTTACGCGTTGTCACCGCCATTTGATTTACAATTTCTACTTTCTGAGTTATTTTGCACATATTATTATCATAGACTTAGCCTAACTACTACAAACATTTTATTTTTAAAGATATATGATTGCAAATAGATAATAAACACAAGTTGGTATTTTATATTTACGGTAGGATGTCCATACAAAAATAGGTTCCTGCCAAATAAAAATCCATTCCTAATTAATATTCTGCGAAATAATTTAGTTTTGGTGGAATAAGACAAGCCTATTAGCTAAAATTTGAATGTAAAATGAGGAATAAAAAATTCCGAAATTGCCTCTTTGTCATGACGTCACTATGTGGTTGATGTAAAACAATATCGCGCCCATGGTTCTAGACGGAACCAAGAATAGTATTTAGTACAGTCCCTCTATAATAATATTAAATAATAAGAATAAGAGTCGGGGCATGTACGATGCCGGGTTTTATTGGCTGGATCCAATGCCAAGGAATATATGATATTCATAGTCCGATACTTGTGTTTTTAAAATTGCATAACAAAATTTAATTAGTTTACATCCAGTATGCATTTTATCTTTATGGAATTAAATTTTCTTGATAATAATATGTATTTTTTATCAGTAAATAAATGTTAATAGTATTAGATTAATGTTGACTCAAAGGGTTTATTGATATCTATATACATATTTTCTCAAGAAACAATTTGTCAAATCAAACAACTGAAAGTTGATAGGTGAAAATACTTTATGAGAAATCTAGTCGTTATTGACTTTGGATCCACATGTCCTAACTCTTATCTTATATAATCTATTATTATTATACAGGAACTCTAGTATTTAGCAAATATAGTGGCCGCAGTGGCCTCTCTTGACACCAATAATAACTCAAAATCCAAAGAAAAATGATTTCCATTTATTCGTTTCCTGATCTTATTAATGCATCTATTAAGATGAAACAAAAAGCAAAGTAAAGTACAATTACTAAGCTACTCCCGCGTTTTTTTTTTTCAGAATTATGCTTAGTTAATACTGTAGGATTTTTTAAAAATCAGTGGATTTTTCGATGTTAATCCTATAAACTTCTTTCCATGAAAAATACTTCTTCCTCTTTTTTATTTTGGTTCAAGTGGTGTGTGAAAATTAAAAAAAATGACTAACTGAATAAGAAGTATAGAGAGAAAATCATTTTAGGGATCATAAATTTCTGCATAGTGTAGGTGTAGACCCTTGATTTAGGTTACAACTAATCTTCAAAATAACTGTTGAGTAATTTGAATTAAATTATTGAGCGCGGGTGTCAAATTGAGGAACAGAAAATTAAAGGTTCAGATAATTTTAATTACTTACAGTATTCAGTTAATTTTGATTCACGTAATTAAAATATATGTTTCAAAATAGATTTAAAATAAATTAACTGTAATTTTGAATATACAATTCAATTTTACAGAATGTGAATAAATTGGAAAACGCAATACATGTATTAATAGACATTATTAGGTAGACCTATAATTCATTGTAATATAAATTACTCTTTCTGTTAAAATTTCAAATAAACTTAAAGTTAAAATATTAACTGTTTATATTTACCCAAGAATATCTTCAATGTTTAATTTTTAAGTAAATTTTAGTTATAAAAACTTTAACATTGATATTTAATTTTCTTGAAGTTATTTAACTAAAATTACAAATTAAAATATCTATTGATTAGATAAATGGCAGTTTTCAATTAAAATCGAATATACTTTCAACAATTTTAAATATTCATGTTAAAGTTTAACAGATGTAGTTAAACTTTTAATAATTATAGTAGACGAGAATCTATTCTACATCCATACCAGCATTCACCCCTAACAAAATAAACTAGAAGCAGACACAATATACAATTTTGAGATGAATTACGAAGACATCTATGCTCTAGAGTTTTAAATATATAAAGTGATTTGAATTCATAAAAGAAAAATATTCAAATTAAAAAAGAAAAAGGAAAATTTAAAATTCTAAATTCTTTATGAATAATAAAAGTCCAAATACGACGTATAATGATAACAGAAAAAAGGGAGAAAATGAGACGATTAATATGCATTTGCAGCTGCATTATGGGAATATCTTTTAAGATTAATGATTCCCTTGTTAATACGGTAACTTCGCTCTACTAAACGAACAAATGGCCGTGATTCGCTCATTTACGAATCCAAATTGCTTCACTATTACACACAGGGTTGTATTAAAATACATTTTCATCTAATTTTACAAATCCACTACATTACTTGATTCTCTTCAGATCCACCAACCTGACATAGTCTGAATTACTAAAAACAAAAAGTGGTAATTATTTTGCTTAAAGTGTTAAAAACTTTGAAATTGTTAAAGTATTTCTAGTAATACTTCTAATAAGTAGTTAAATACGATTCTGCGCGTACAATGTGGGATTTTAAACTTTTCCTACCAATCTGCACCCGCATTAAGTTTCAACTAAACGCCTTTAATAGTCCAGAGCGCAAGTTCACTAATTACTTTCATCGAAACTACGACAGGAACAAAACGATGTGTGGCATAGATAAAGTTTTACCTTATTACCAAGGATGTGGCGCGTCTTTGATAAAGAGCATGTAATTATAAAGTCTGCCCTCACTCAGGCCGATGCATAAACTATTATTTTCTAAATAATCTAATTTTAAACTTGATGATCTTAGAAAACTTAAGTTTAGTGTACTCCTCTTTTTTAATTCCATAGTAAGAAATAGTAAGCGATGGCTGCGTCTTAGCCTATCAGTTGCAGCATTCTTTCAAGTTTTCTTTGATAATGATGCTCTACTACTGAGAAAAGTTCTTTAAAAATAAACAGAACTTGGACAAAAAAAGCTAGAAATCCTATTTTTTGAAAGGATCGGGTAAGATGCGCTAAAACAGAATAAATTGCATAACAGGTGAATTGGTAAAATTTTAATAATTCACGAGTATAACTTGAAGTATTCTTCAATATCTTTTAGAATGACTTGTCAAATGACAGTTAAAAAAACAGTCAGTATTATTAACTGCTTTGTATGTAAAAATTTCAGAAGATTCTCATTTGTCTCTTTCAAATCTAAAAATTTATAATATAAGATGTATTTTTTACCTATTCATAAAGAGCAATATGTTTTAAAACTCTGACGTCAATTATACCTAAATTAAATTAAACTTCAAAATTTCGGGACTATAGACATTATTAGTGTTTATGCAAGGATATCTCGTGCGCGGACGAACATCGTGCGAAGGCAAAAAAAGGTTCGTCGGCTGCGGCCGCCATATTACAATTTAAAAATAGTGAGATGTTATTATTTAAATTAAAAAAATTAAATAAATTAATGATGTTAAAATTACTTTGGCTAGCTTTAATAAAGAAATTTTAAATAACACCCAAATTTTCTTTTACTCTAATATCCATTATCTATTATCCATTATTATCTCTAATATCTCTCTCTAATATAATATCTTCTTGATTTAATTTAAATAAATCATTCACAATTTCATATAATTGTTGAAGAACGAAAATAAATCTTCTTTAATTTAAATATTCAGGTAACTATTCAATTATAATAATAATAATAATAATTACTACAACCCATAACCTTAACCAAGGCCCCAGAAGCTATAAGCTTGTGCGGGAGGGAGGGGGCGATTATTATTATTATGTAGGCCCAATGTGCGGCTGCAGCCGACTTATAGATGGAACAGCGCAAATCCCACATTTGTGTTACAGCTAAGGGAAACTGCAGAAAACCTTAACCAGATCTGCCAGCGCCGGGAGTCGAACCCGGGCCGCTTGGGTGAAAGTCCGGCACGCCAGACATTACACTACCAAGGCTGTATAATTCCATAAACACTTTGCTAAAAGTTTTCGTTTGTTTAGAAAAAACATGTGGTTATCACTTAACCTTACTTTATTTTGCAGATTGTTGGTCTGAAGTCGAGCAAGAACACACCCAATGTGTTTTATCGACTGAGATTGTTCTTTTTCCCCGGAGTTTATATAAGTTTCACCAAAACAATCGAAAAACAACACAAATTTTCAAAACAATTGCACATCAAAATTTTATCATGACGTCACTAATGAAAAACATATGTGTTCATAATTAGCATCAATCTCAAATCTAAAAAGACAGAAATGTAGCCGGAGAAAAGACAATTAAAACAATATAACACACTTATGGTCTAAAATAAATGATTACTGAGAAAATCAACGAAAATGACCAACGGTCAAAAATCTCATTAAAACTTAATTACAATGAAAACTCACTAACTCCAGCTATGCCTATACAAGGTATGACTACATAGCTACCCAAGGTAACTCATACATATGCAGTTTACATAGAAAAATATCTACAATAAAAGAAAAACAAATAAAAAATCTGTTTACACGTTTTTAAGGTCAAACGATACTTTGCAAGTGCCCATACAAATGACAACATAAATAAAATTATACTATACTCACTCTTGTCCAGAACACAGTACTCCAAGTGCGTGCATTCATACAATGGTGTAAAATATTATATTAAAATAAATACTTGGAAAAATTGAAGCATATCAGCAAAGGCAATACCTTCACAAAGATTAACACAAATTTTTCAAATACAGGAAATTGTAAGTTAAAGACACTGTTATAGACATTACAATAATGATCCGTTTTACATATTTCCAGTGAAATATTTTCCCTAAGCTGGTTCAGCTAGTAGGATCAAGAAAATTCTCTTCTACTTTAATTATCATCAAACCCCATATAAAGAAAGAAAGATAAAATCCTTTAAAAAACCGGATAAACTATCCTGAACATGTAACATGGGTTACATATACCATGTTCCACTACAAAAACAATCTAACTGATTGATATTCCTTTTTATATTTATAAACCTTTTATACAGTGAGGTTAAATGTGTATTAAGACAAACGTACTCCTATTTTCTTACTTTAACTTGATAAAATTATCTGTAACCCAAGCATGTATCCTTAAGCATGAATAAAACTAACATCCTAGCATGAGTATCTATTTTTTTTATTGCATGAATATTACGTATAAGTGCTATTTGATTATTGGAAAGCTTCCGGAGCCTATCGTTGCCTATTAAATGTTCTTATATATCTCAATAGTTTCGCGATATATAAATAAAACAATTTTTAAAGACGTTCGAGTCAAGTTTTTGCTCATTTAGAAATATTTCGATAAACCAATAAAGTTTTGGGTTGTTCGAAAACCCAATTTTCATCTAAAAGAATTTATTATTAATCACAATTTGCGTGTTTTGTGACGTTTGTGACTTGTAAAAGGATTTTGAATTGGTTGGAATTGAATCAAGGCGTCGAATAAGGGGTTAGCAGAAAGAATACTAGCTTTCGGATCATCGTTGGGATTCCAACTTTAGAAATCTGGGGAGTTTAGACGGTAAAAAACCTTTTGGAAAAATGTGGGGAAAATTGGGTTTCGATGAACTAACTTCTGAATCCTTTTATTATACAGTACTTTGTTGTTACGAAAACAATCCATTTAGTTCGCATGTTAATTTACGAATTCAAATTTGTATTTTCTCTTTCGAGAATTCGTAGATAAACAATTAGTATAGTAAATTTAAAGAAAACATAATGAATTATATTGTGAAGTAATTTGAAAAGTTCTGAATATATACTTTATAATTTTTAAATTTATATAACATTTAAATTAATGAAATATCAACATGCTAATTAACTAAAAGTTTTAAAATAACCAAAAAAATAGAAATATTTAAATTCTGTAAAAATTAAAGTTGGCACTTTTAAATTAAATTTTAATTAGGATTTAATATAAAACAAATTTAAATAAAGTTGCACAAGAAATTATAAAATATATCTGAATCGTACGTAAACTGGGGTAGATGAGAAACTGGAAATTAACAAGATTTAAATAATTGTGACAGAACTAAAGCAACGAATTAGAATTGTATCAACGTCGTGAATTTTCTTAAACTGTTTAATTTAAAATTTAAATTGCGTTAGATCTAAAACAACGCAAGAAATATTCGAATTTGAAGTTAAACTTTTAATATGTGCATAAGCATTTCGCAGATTGTTAAACGTTGGACTTTAGAATTATGACAACTTAAACAATTTATAAGTTCAAAAATAATTATTAAATTGTAAATTTTTCATGATTCTCATCTACCAGATTTATTGGTTTATTATTTATTTAGATGTACAGAAGAATTTTAGACGAAATTTAATATAACTGTAAAAGGCCAAGCTCTACAATATTTAGTTTTACATATGAAACATATTTTTCACAATTAATGATTTAAGAAAATCTGAAATGTAATTTCATCCTTACCACATGCTTTCAGTGGAAGGGTTGAGTTTGTTAAAATTACTGAAAAACATATTTGTAGACTTGCGGTTTTTCATCGTCATCAAGATTTATGTAATTTGGGATACAGATAAAATTAAGTAACTAAAACTATTCAAATGATTTAGTTAAACACGCAATGAAGGTGTATAATGATATAGAACAGTGTGTGTTTAAAAGTAAGTTAAATTAATTAATAATACCTTAAGGATTGTATATTGTATCCGATTGATAACAAAACTGTATTAAAAATTTTTACTTTGCTTTCAGTTTATCTGTAGGGTATGTCTAGAAACTGTTGTGATTGATACATAGTTTCCTAAGGTTCTAATGTTTTTGTATTAGTATATAATACATTTTATGTTCATTATTGTTAAGTTGAACTTTGTGTTTCATTTTATCTCTACTCTTAACACTTCATAATCACAATAATCACAAGTACATAATAACAAAGTGAACAAGTCCAAACATAAAATGATTGCAACGCCCGAATATTTAGTTTTTATAAAAGAGATTCAGAGCTCAACTACAACTTTTGTGTTCCAGCATCTTTAGTATGAACAGATTTATTTTTTATTATTGTGATAATTAGTCTTTGCCAATGTTAGTGCCAAAGTTAATTAAGGTTAAAACATATGTACAATAATAAACGAATTACTGGCAAACCATACCTTCAATAAGTTATTTTGTAATTAATTATTTTAAAATTTATTCACGATACTAATAAAGTAAGTTTGGTTCTCGATTTAAATAAATAGTAAACTTGTATTTAGAATGCTTGGCACGACAAATTGTTTGTAGTCCATTTAACAAAAATAAAGAATAACAAAAAGAGGCAAAGAACTTAACGTAACTTAGATGCTAGTCTTTTCCTGAATTGTAGATTCCAATCGTTGCTTTTAAATAATAACAATAAATAATTTGGGTGGCGCCAATGTTCAATTATTCCTGTGTCTTATCTGAAATTAGTAAGCCATTGTGATTGACACCCACGATCTCTAAAAAAATAATTCGAATATGTAAGAAGTCTCTGTCGAAAACTACAGAATTTTGCTGGTTACACGCACTAGCATATGTGACTGACATTTTAATACTACAATACCTCCTTTTAGCTAATCTGAAATCTTGTCTTTGTGCATCAAAAAGCTAGCTAGTAACACATACTACTCTACTCCGAATTTACTTATTACATTAGAAATGTTAGTGCTGATAATACATGTTTATAGAGTGGTACCAAAACACCAAAAGTTAAATTTTTGAAATTTCTGGTGCTTGCTGCTGTTGCTGTATTGAAGTAGTAGTAACTTGGTGTTAGTAGTGATACTACTGGAATTTTTATATTTTTTAGGTTACCATATAATTATAAATAAAATGTTGAGTATTGTCCCAAAACTATCAGTTTGCTAGACATATATCAGTAATCTCGTGGTCTTAGTATTATATGTTGTTTATTATCTGTAGTCTTATTAGTATTATATTATTCTTTTTCTGGTGGTATAATACATATGAATTTAAAATTCCAAAGGCACCTTTGATGAAGTTACTTTTTGCTCCTACTATATATAGATATCAATTTTTGCACTAAAACTTCAAAATACACTTGTTTCAGGCAGTTTCGTTTCTATATTAGCAACAAGCAAGAAATAAAATTTATATTTTGTTGTGAGGTTCCATTAATTGAGAGCAAAGTTCATTAATTATCAAAGTTTGAACGCTAAAGTTCAGTCAACTAAATCCGATGAAACAGAATGGAAGCGGTGGTCAACTACACTATTACGTTTGGATAGACGTAACACACTTTACTTTATAGAGAGAATATTTAATTTGACGTTTTGGCAATGACATTCTCGGATTTACCTTTTGAGGTTCAAAATTTAATTTGATTTTTGGTGGTCGTTAAATACTTGACGAGTGGAACTAGTTTAATACATGAAATAAGCAGAATGAAATTCTTTCGTAATCTTGCTAAATAGATTTGGGTGTATTTGTTGAAATAAACTCAGTGTCAAGAATCTTGGGCATAATTTTATTTTAAAATTTGAATGTAAAAATTTAGAAAGTCCATACTTTTTATTTTGAAAATTTACAGTTAGCGTTTCACTACTGTGACGATTTATTTCAAAGATTCTATTGTTATGTAAATTATGTAGTTTGATTTCGCATTTTTGATCAATTTAAATAATACACAGAGCTTATAATCCAACAAACTTTCGACTGACTGATTTTAACATGCAATTAGAACAGACATGAAAGACATTTACCAGGTGCTATTGTCGTACTAAATGCGTCGGGAGCTTTTGATTTATTCATTTCCGCCTTCGGATAGTTTTCAGGGTTAGGTTTACCAGTGTAAATAGTAAAAGTCTCACGTAAAACGCTTTAACCTGATTAAAGTTTCAGAGCAGAGAATAAAACTTGATGGGTTTTCAGTTTCGATCAGCAAATTGTTATGTGTCAATCTACTGTTGAATTCTCTTAAGCGATTTTTTTTAAATGAGACAGAAAATTCAATATCAATTAAGTATTACTATTACAATATAATTTAAAAGTTGTCAAAGACTAAATTACATATTTATATACTACATGATGTACTTCTTCATACTAAATTAGTTTAAAGATCAAAAGCTCATTCAAAAATTGTTCAAATACGAAAAGGAAATACTTCTGAATACTTGATAAATACTGCAAAAATAATTTAGAATGCTTTTCTTGCGTGTGATGTCACATCACGTGACACAAAGCATAGCACTAAAAGTAAGTAATACTGTTGTACATAAACAAAAGAATGCATTAACATGCTGACAACATGGCGGCGAAAATGATGCAATATGAAACGACACGTTTTAATAGAGAGTATTTACAAAAAAAACCGATGCCCCGAGGATGACATGTGGCAGTGATGCGTCTATTGTATAAAAAATGGCAATAAGACAGTATGCATAAACTACTGATAAAAGGCTTTTCCCCATTGTGTTAATATCAGTTTTGTCGTGTTTATGGGTGTGGGTACTTTTTTATTAGTTATTGCCTGTTCTATTCAGGCTTCCTCATTGGTAAATTCGGCTTTATCACGTCTCTCTCTTTTGTTGTTCAGTTGAACCTAAATTATCTTGTGAGTAGTAAGATTTCTTTCATGCAAGAAGTTTTGTAAATTTCTCTCTTTTAGAGTTTTTGTGAATTAAATCAAATAATTCCTAGTGATTAGTTAGTTCACGAAGGTGATAGTATAGTCACAAGAACCCAACTTATTGGTCTTTAATCGCTACCAAGGTACACTTCTAAACTAATTTATCCATTATGGTTATCTCTAACAATTCCTAGTTTTGTAAAAATATCTTCCAATCATCATTCCAGTAGGCCATAGTTTACGATGCGAAACTGTTAAATTAACGCAGAATTCCTTTCTAGGCTTTTTAGCTTTGGTTTAACGCTTCGTTCTTACATTGCCTACATCTCTCACCACCTTACTGGAAAGTTTCATTCCGAAGCGTGGGGTATGTCAAATTGTTATTCGCCACGTTTGGAGCCACAACTAAAAAGTCAAGTGTATTATCAAATTCAAGATACTTAGATACATACAACAAGAAGACAACAATAATACACCACATTTTTCAACACACAGAATTTCCACCCGTCTATAGCAATATATCGTAAGCATTCCTTCTTTTCGTTCGGTTATTTTAGGTTATGTAATAAAAACAAACTTTATCTTTTGTTTTGATAATTTTTTTAACACAGTTGTCAGTTGTAATCTAATTTTCCTTTTCTGCAGAGATAAATCAAACTTATTAATTAATTTGATTATGTTTAATTGAAAGATTTTAAAAACTGTATAAAAATCATTGATAAATCTTGATTAATTATTAATATTGTTATTTGAGAATTTATTTAACTGAATAATTTCTTTTTTTATCATGATTATCTTATTTATTTTGGTATTGATCGTTTACTGTTTATTACTTGTGTTCTGTTGAATAAATCCCCTTGTTAGTTTTGTATCTTGTGTCTTTTATTTCTTTATTATTTGTGCTGAGTTCAAAAGCAGCTGTTATCTCAAAGCAGACGTTTGCCGGACCCAAAGATTCAGTAAGTTTCAGGTTAATATTTGTGTAATAAATTTAATTTCCTGTTCTACTAAAGGATAACTCCACTTACCATGGGTATAAGATATTAAGCACACTAATAGAAGAGAATTAAATATGTGACTAGAGAACACTATAGAGAAACGTTAAGTGTTGACTATTTATATATGCTGTTTATCATAATAATTGTCATTTGATTTATAAGGAATTTACCACAAAACGATTCAAGTTTGAGTTGACTTTATTGATTTGTAATATGTAAATAATAATAATTTGGTTATAGGAACTATTTGGGGCGAGGGGATTTTCACTTTCAGCTACTTCTGAAAAAGAAAATGCAAATAAGTTTCGAGAAATATAAATATTTTATATCTTATTGACAATCATACATTATGACATAATTTGGGTTTGATGTCCAATCCAAAAATAGCCTTGACTACGGTTACCGACAAATCAATATCTGTATTGAAATGCAAGTACATATGAAATAAATAAAAGTACATAGTTTTCGACTAAATTGCAGTAATCATCACATAAAATATTGACCACAGGCAGGCTAATTTGGAATAAGATTTGAACAGTATGAGAGGAAAAATAATTGCAATCTAAAAGAAAAGGGGTTTCTAAGAGGTAGTTAGGTAGTTAAATTGGTGCCAAATTGTGCCTTAGGCATTGTTATGTATGTAGCATTAAGTTGGCAACATTTATTTGTAGTGATGTAATTAGCTAATCCTGGCCCGCCCGTCAGTACCACTTGAGTCGGCTTGGTGGACACACATCTTGTATACAGTGTATGCATTGTGTATGTAATCTTCCCTGCTCACTTAATATTAATAAAGTTAATTAATAATAACAATTGAGTATGTTGGAATCCATCAAAGGAATCAAGGGCCACTCACTGGTCCTTAATATTACAGACTAACTATATTAAAAAATTAAAAGCTATAATAAACTGTAACCGTATGAAACAACTAGTATCAGAATACACTGCAGTGTTGCAGACTTTTAATTGTTTAAAAGGAAAATATTTATTGGAATTACTAATCTGCTCCTACACAAAATAATAATGTATATAACGTCTATCTTAGGTCGTTTTATTCACTGTAAGTTATTCGATAACGTTTTAATTTTTTTAGCCATCTTTTATGATGACCAATGAAGCTTCAATTGGGTTCTTTATTGAAAATTCACGGTTTTATAAAAAAAGGATTTGAGTTAACGGTATTATTATCTATTTTTGCTTTTGTGATAGTTTGATTAAACAGGACATCTGTAATTACCTTGAAACGTCAACTTTGACATTTGGTTCTTAACATAACCCCACAATTTGAATAACACAATTGCGATGATCGCTCAGTAAGTTTTAATTTCTTTTATAATAATAGTAATAATAATAATCTTTATTTAGCATTCGCTATAACTTTATAGGTACTACAGTGGTCCCTTTCATTACACTTTCTTACAATAATTACCAACAGCACAAGTTACAATAACAGATAAATATAAAAAGTATACAAATAAATAATATAAATGACTGTATGTATAAATTATATGACTAGATGCTAGATATAAAGAATTCTTTGACTTTTCTTTTAAACATTTTCAAATTTAATCCTTTTATTTGTTCAGGCAATTGATTGCAAAGAATAATTCCATTATAAAAAAGAGAATTTTGTGCTTTTGATGAATTTCTTCGGCTTAAATAAAAATTATTGTTAAACCTTGTATTGTGATTGTGAATTTCATTTACTAATATTAAATTAGCTGTCAAATATTGTGGTAATAACCCTAATTTCATTTTATGCACAAAAACAACAACCTGAATTTTAAAAAAAGTTTCAACGTTAACCCACCCTAATGTACTTAGCATATATTCCACTCTTGTGTATCTATTACAATTAAGTATTACTCTCATTGCTTTATTTTGTAGAATTTGTAATTTATTGAAATCCCCTTTATTTCCCATAAATAAAATAGTAGCGGCAAAGCAAAAGTGAGGTAGTATTATTGTATTAAAAACCAATCTTTTTGACCAAGTTGACAAATAACCACTACATCTCCTCAAAACCGCAATTTTTTTGAAATCTTTTTACAAATGTAATTAATGTGTTCATCAAATTTTAAGTTTTTATCGATAATAATACCCAAATACTTATGACTGTCTACTGTTTCAACTATCTCACCATTAACATTAACTAAAAAATTATTAAAATCATCTTGATACCCACTCCCTTTACCAATAATTAACGATTTAGTTTTACTTACATTAAGTTTTAATTTATTACTTCCTAACCAATTACTTATATTATTTATATCCTCATTTGTAATTGACTTTTATTACTTTTTTTAGGTAATGTGGCTTATCACTGTAGCTTTGCAAAGGATCTTATAAGAAATTATGGTGTGTTATTTCAACATTAAATAAAACAGATCCTAAAAATGAAATTAAAAATTTCACTTTTTTCTTATTTTAGAATAACACTATCTCTGCTTTTATTCATCTCTTTGTGGTCAATCACAAAACTTGATTTATTGATATTCTTTTGTACAGCTTGGTATACAGGAGAAGCACCTCGTAGGAATTTACCTACTGCTCATGGGAACTTTCCTCAGAATAGGGTGTATTGTTTCTTTTTCTTTTTATCGAACCAGCTGGATAGGTCCTCGGGTCTAGCAGCTCTCTTGGAATAGGACTCCACCTTTACTGCACTGTGGTCTACTGGTAAGTTTTGAATTTTCTTCTTTTAAACACTCTTCTTTAAGTTGTTTAAATAAATGTACACCGTTTTAGACACTTGTAGAAACTGTTAAACTTTTTATTTAGTTTGCTTTTAACTCATTGTTTGCAGGAGACAAATCTTATCTTGCTGTTTCAATACATTGTGATCTTTTTCTATTTACCTAACTACCTCTTAGTAACCCTCTTTATTTTATTTTGCAATTATTTCTTATATCTTACCGTTGTCCATATTTCATTCCAAATTAGCCTGCTTTTGGTCATTATTTTATTTCATGATTATTGTAATTTAGTTGGAAACTATGTACTTGCATTTCAATACAGAGATTCGTTTGTCAGTAACCGTAGTCAAGGCTATTTTTGGATTGTTATATTACATCCAAATTATGTTATATCATTGTCAATAAGATATAAAATGTTTTGTATTTTTCTCAACTTATTTACATTTCCTTTTTCAGAAGTAGCTGCGAGTGAAAATTCTTTCACCCCAAATCGTTCCCATAACCGAATTATTATTATGTACATATAACAAATCAATCAAGTCAACTCAAACTTGAATTGTTTTGTGGTAAATTCTTTATAAATGTTCAAATGACAATTATTAATGATAAACAGCAAATAGTCATCACTTAACGTTTCTTTATTGTGTATCAATAAGAATCCATGAATCATCTAACCAACTCTCTTTTTAACTTCCACAGATGAGGCAATTACTTTCATGAATGTTAGGATAGACTATTATCGGTTTAGTGGTTAGCAATGATAATTCAATTACAGCAAATGTCTTACCAAAGCCTAACATTACCGAGTCTAAAGTAGTACGTCTACACAGAGAGAAATACTTCATAAGAGCTTTGCACAATATTGTTCAAAACGGTGTTGGAGAAATTTATATTATAATTGTAGAATCGTATTGTCCAGCGTGGTGTAGGATTTCGTTACTGAATTGTCTAACAGGAACTTACGACAATTATTTAACACAGTCAGATTTAGTTCAGCATTCTTTGGAACAATGTTGTAGAGGATAAGCTAGCATATTATGTTGAAGTATAATTGTAAAAAATGTTTAGAAAAATACAATATTTTGTTTGAATGAAATCATAATCCAGTGTCCAAACTGCTTGCTACTAATTATTGTGTTTCGCAAAGTTTATGGATGACATCCTATAGATGTCACCACTTGTAATTGTCGCTATTAATGTAAATTCGAGATTTATATATAAACAGCCGACGGCAAAAGAAAATTTTAGTGTTATACGTGTATATACTACACGTTGTATAGTATGTAAATACTATACATTGTATAGCTATATACATATTAGTTACATATATTTTAATATATGTAATATATTCTGTATAGAATATTTGTGCCAGAGTATTGCACAATTTGTATAAATGTGAACAAGTAATTGTGTTAAATACTATTAAGCAATTGTGGCACACACTAGCGCAACAATTGTACAATTTTGTATAAAATTGTATGCAATAACATTACACATTCTGTTTTAATAAGTAACACAATTTGTTATGGAAACTTATACACAACTATTCATTTGATTCTACAAAATTACTATTGACTTCCACAAAATCTTGACAAACTAAATGACACAATCTTGTTTTATAATTGTACACAAATTGTCCCTGTCACTTTTTTAAGACCAATTTGTTTTACAATACCACACAATTGTTGATGAAATTTAAATACATTTTTCTCTGTGTATGTATTATGTTCAAGGAATATCGGCATTTGATTGTAAAAACAATTAGGAAGCGTATTTTCTATAAAGAAAACTATGAAAGAATTTGTACTAAATTACTAGGAGGGGAAAATTGGGAGTATGACAATATTGATGTTAATAAGGTTTCTGACATGTTTTACCTTATAATAATGTAGTGGAAGTAGTTAATTCTGTAGTACCAGAGAAGCAGTTTAAAGAGAAATTATGATGGAGTAGTATAATTATAAAATTTAGTAAATCTGAATAAATTGATTTTTGTTGAGAAATTATTGTATTGCTTAAATTTAAATCTGATGTTTGAAACTAATTAGAAAAACACATTATTAAAATATGTGCTTATGCACATAAGCATATTTCATAAGTAGCACGTAAGACATTATAGATAGGTAAGTAAAAATAGGGTATTAGAAAAAGGTTAATTAAACTTGAAGAGTTAAACGATGTAAAAAGTAAAAAGTAGTCTTGAGTTCAATATAAAATCAAGGAAATGCAATCACTGTATTTTCATTTAAAGTAACCAAACCTTAAATTACAGAAGCTAAATAATAAAAAAAATTATTTAAATTAAATAATTTTGCAAACGATGCCTTGCTATCAGATCCATTCATTCAGATTTAGAAATATTATGAAAATAGTTAACAATTCATAAAGTTAAACTAAATAATGATAAAACTAAGAGTATGGATACTGCCTCACAACGTATGCATTGAACAATAAGAAATACAGATGTTGAAATTAAAATTGATAATATTAAAATAGAAGTTGTTAATGAATTTAAATATCTCGGCGTAATTATAAATAGACAATTAAAATTTAATATATACACTATATATTAAAACAAATTGCAAAGAAAATAAGTTTTTTGGCACCTCGAAGAAAAAAATTTATCTTGTTGGGCAACGTTGACAATTTACAAAACAATTCAATTAATTAATTGGAAATAATTAATTCAAGTGATTAATATTTTATTATATTTACAATAGGTATATGATTTCTAAATTGGAACAATTTAATCACTTTTACTACACGTCCCCTAAAATATAATTCCTTTAAATTAGGAGAGTTTAACCTTTCAAATAATGTTATTTCATTATTTAATTAGGACAATTTAAATTATCGAGCGATTAATTGCATTTTCTTCGAATTTTAATATTTTCAGAAATAATAAGTAAATATTTTGATAAATAATAATAATTTCTAACTAATATGAGCTTATAGGATACTAATGAATCGAAATTATACCAAAATAATGATCTAGCAACGAATAAGCGTATTTAGATATTACTTTATTTATAATTTTGTGCTAATTGCCCACTAAATCACAAAGTCCACTGAGTAACGAAAAATGTGACGCAGAGTGAACCTAGTTATGGCGTAGTGGAACCAATAAATTAAACTTTGTCCAAAATAAAAACATTACGAGGATACATGGCATACATCATTTGAACTACTAATAAACAAGGATAACACTATATTAGAAAAAAACTTATACCAATGTACAATTTATTTTATTTATTTTACAAATTGTTAGTATAATGTGACATAGTGGACTTTTTGATCGACAACTACGATGTCAAAAATGAAAAAATTCATACTTTAATATTGAGCTCTGCTGATTATATGGCAATAAGTTACATTAATATTGTTTTAAATATATGTTTTTAAGTTAATTGGAGAGATTCACTAATCCTAACCACTAATCCCAATCCAATAGTTTTAAATTAGGAAATTTAATCCTGAAACGATCATTTTATTACCTCGACAGTATAATACTTTCAAATATGGGTTAATAAGTGCCTTAAATGATTTTATATTAACGATTATTAATATTTAATTTTTTAAACTTAAATAATTGAAAGCACCACTGTTTTTCAAATATCTTCAAGTCATTTATTAGAAAAATATTTTACAATTTTTTTTTAGTAAATGTTTTTAAATATTCTTAAAAACAGCTTTTAAATATTCTTTTTATGAACAATATTAAATATTTTAATTCATCTTCGAGATTTCCAAAATATTGTTGACCAACGACGTTTTACATATATAATAAAATGGTAATTTGAAATGTCCCATCTAAAAATTAGGTAAATGTTAAAATATTGCTTATTTTAATTGAATAATTTTAATTGGTCAGTGAAATGGTTGGAAACCTCAGAAGTTTTTCAAAGAATCAGAAATTACAAAAGATTTCCTCGCTGCAGACTTTCATGTTTTTAGAAGTTTAGTGTCAATGCTTAAATTGTTTTAAAGGTTTTGGAGACTCAAGTTTGGCATTTGGATATGTTGATGCCATTATGGTAATTAAATACATTAAATTAAATTTAGATTGCTAGTTGTCTAGATATGTACCTAATTAATTGTTCAACAAGATATGAAACTCACACTAATGCCCTTTATTTATTCATGATGGTTTTGATCTCTGAAATTTATTGATCACAATAATACAATATATTATGTAAATGAACTTTTGTGAATCTTAATATTTAAAAATATAATCCGATCGAGCAACAAAACAGCATTTACTTTACACAAACATATAACATGTTAACATTTTTACATTAATAATTCAAAGTTGGTAATAATAGGGACATTAAAAGCCTATTGCTAAATCTTTAATATTTGTTTAAGTTAAAATAAAACCACTTAAAAAATATTTTAGTGCAAATCTAATGTTAACTCTAACATTACAAGCATTAACACTCATTTTAGATGTGATTTAAATAAAAACTATGGAAACCCAGTCAATACATGACGGTCAAAAAGCTGATTCGTTGAAGGAATTCTTTATATACAACGCACGGTCTATATAAATAAGTAGCGTTGGCTATTCTACTTAACGAAAGCTTCAGTATAAAAAAGGAATCACGTAAATCGTCCCAGTAGAACTCTCAAACAAATTGGAACAAAAATACGCCTTGTGTTTTAAATATATAGATTACATACATTTAGAATGTTATGATTACTACGTATTCAATCTTGTGTCGATAAACCCATGAAATAATAACCAAACCAATAATCCAATAAGTTTATATTAAATTCTAATATGAAGCTTATGTTCCCAAAAATGCCCCGCCATCGCAAGATATTCGTCACCAAATTTATTAGTATCTTGTTTGAACTATAGTGTTAGCAATGAGAAAGCGTGTCACTCAGATGTGTCACTTCCTTGTGCGTTGTTAAAAAATTATATTATTAAAGATTTGTCATTCTGTGATTCAAATTATGCCAGAAGCGGATTGTGTAACAATATTGAAAGATGAACAGATATACATATCAAATTACCATAGAAAAAAGGAAATCACACAATTAGGATTAAATGACCAAGCAGCATCGTTCCTGAGAATATTTTAAACATAAAAGTACTTAAGAACTCAAAATATCATGTGAACGATCAATACAACCGAATTGCATCAAAACAAACTAAAATATTGAGATGATATGGAATCATCGATTGAAAATTTATAAAGCATTAATTAAAACAAAAATTATTTTAATGTTAAGATTAGGCTCAGAAAACACAAAAATAATCATAACGGGTGTTCATTTAAATTCGTAATCTAGCAACCTTTGGATTATTGCCTGTCTCTATCTGCGACGTATTATATCTGTCGCTCTGTCTTCTTTCATTAAAATTCCAAAGGTTGCTAGATTACGAATTTAAATGAACATGCGTTATCATGTATTAAATAAAAGATAAACATGCTAGGATACTAGGTTTATTTAATGTAAAGGCAACATGCTAGGTTACAGATAGATTTATCAATTTTAAATAGAATTTAAAGAAGGAAAAGTATCATATAGACATAACCTCAATTTTTACAAAAAAGGCTTTGAATTTATTAAAAGGATATAAGTCAATTATGCTATTTCATAGTAGAACATGTTGTATGTAACATGTAATTTTATCTTCTGGTTAGATTTGAGTTTGACGTTAAAGTAACGCAATACAATTTTTTCTTTTCCCAATAAGACTAAGTTAGTTTTGAAAAATATTTCACTGGAAATATGTAAAACATCATTATTGTGATGTCTATAGCAGTACGTATAACTTACGAATTCCTGTATTTGAAAAATTCTTGTTAATCTATATGGAGGGATCGGATTTGCTGATATTCTTTAATTTTGTCAAATTTTTAGTTTATTTTAATGTTTTTCACCTTGTTTGAATACAGGCACTTGGAGTACTGTATTCTGGACAATATTAGTTGGAATTTGATTCCATTTATGTTGTTATAGTATATTGGACTTGCATTGCATCATTTGATGTCTAAAACGTAAGGTCATGTTTTTAAGTTAAGTTTTTTTTATTATTTGGTCAGGATTTGTGTGAAATCCATATGTTTGGGTTACCTTGTGTAATTATGTAAATATTTTATGTACAGAAATAGCTGGAAAGTGATGAGTGTTCTGTATAAATTCTGTGGTCGACACTTAAAAGGTCATAAGTACGATTTTTACAAAAATGACTTTTTTGGACGACTTAAGTCAAAACGAAGCGATCTTCAGTCTGTTAAAAGGGTATAAGTGTATTTAAATTCCATATGAATTATATTTTGCCTGTAAAAGACGTATGTTAACGCGAATGCAATTTTAAATTCTTACCATTGTTACCTAAACCAAGTATAAATCTAATAAGATCATAACTTTAAGTTTTTTCATAGAATGTGGTTTTTATTTGTCATACTATAGTTCTATTTTTACAATAATGAATAAAGTTCAAATTACCTTCTATAAGGTATTTGCCTTAATAATAATTTGTTCTGACATAACATTTCCACTTCAATGTCTGTTTTCTCAAAACTTGTCAAAATCGTACTTACGACCTTTTAAGTGCCGACCACAGAATTAGTTTTGATGAGATTTGTGACCGTTGGTCGTTTTCGTTGATTTTCTTTGTTATTGTTCATTTTAGACCACAAGTGTGTTATGTCAATTTATTCATCCCTTTGCCAGCTACCTTTCTATCTTTTAGACTTAAGATTAGCGTTAATTATAAACATCTGTTCGGATTTGTGACGTCATGACAGCGTGTGTTGTTCAAGTGTTTTTGTTGTGCCGTTATTGTTTTGCGAAGTCATATAAATGGACCCCGGAAAAAGAACAACTTCATTCGATAAAATGCTCTGGTTGAAACGAAGCTCGTCTCGTATCCAAAATCCTAAAATAAAAGTTAGGTTATGAAGTTTTAACCCATATGTTTTGTTTCGTAAACAAACGTCAATATCATATGGAATTGGATGCTGACCTGTTATATAAATCGAAGAAGATTTGTTTCCATTTTAATAATCACTGGAAAGTGTGACCGATTTATTTTAATAAATCAAAGAAAATAATTGTTTCCATATTGCCAATTATCATCGATTTGGATATTGACAACTTATGTAGGGAATAATATTTGGATCAGCTAATTTGAATGAAAGCAACAATGAAACAAAATTTTCTTATATACAAGGTTAGTCGTAATAAAAATTGCTACCCATTGGTGACTACTTATAAAACTAATTCTTTTTCATTTCACTTTTGTAAAAATTAAAAAGGTTCTTTATGAATAAAGTTTGTTGTTTTGACAACAATTTGAAACTTCGTTTATCAATTGTAAATAATTTATTTGGTTGAATTGAATTTATTTGATGCTAGTTTGTTTAAATGAATGGCTGCAACCCACATGTCAGGTTGAAAACCAGCCGAGTTTCATTTAAGAAAACAGAAGGAACTTGTTTTTTTCATAAATTTATTTAACGTTAATAAAATAAAGATCTCTGGTTTTTAATTTGTAAAAGTGTTTACTATTTCTATTTAATGTAGATGCATATTCATTTTATTTATACCGAGATTAGGATTACTGCTTATCCAGTTGGGAAATTACAAGTGCAGCGATCCAGGTGTTGCTGCTAGTAAGTTTCTTTCCCCAGGTACAGGAATTAATAGGATCTATAATTTATCTATCTCATGCTCTGTCAAATTTAAATCTGAGTTAGTCTGTTGGGCAAAAGAAAAGCTTTTGGTTGTTATATTTTCATTTTTATTGATGCTTGCAAAAAAAATCAAAGTTTATATTTTATTGTGCATTTTTACAAATAAACATCTCATACTTTAATGACTTGCCCAGAACGTGGGGCTTTCTTTCTCTTAAAATTATAATTATTATTTATTTTGATTATAACACCTCAATATCTATAAGAACTTAAAAATGAGAGTTAGATCAATACCACATAAACATTAAAAGTTAAAACTCTCAGTGGTTTATAAAAAGTATGTTTTTAATCCAAAACATCAATTACTTTCTTGAATTGGAAAGATAAAAAAATATTTAGAAAAGTTGTTTTAGTTTTTAATAAGGAATAAATATATTTAATTTAAATGTTTGTAAGACTGTAAAAGTTTTAATCGAATTCCAGTAGTATTTATAATAGCTTTAAAAGTTGTAATAGAACCGACTTTTGGATCTTTGTTAGTTAGTAGTCGTCCTTTATTAAGTACATACTATTATACCAGGACAGGATTTAATGGAATTCTAGAAAGTTTAAACACTTCCTAGCTTTCCTGTGATAAATTGCAGTAGTTGTTTCCACCTTAAGTATTACCAAAACCTAACATGTATCTCATTAAGAGCTTAATTGAAATATTTGGAATTGTTCCATTCCTTTCTTTCTCTTTTTTAAATCCTCTCTGTCTAGTTTACAACCACAAAGTGCCTATAAACAGATAAAAGGTACGAGCAGTTAGCAGTTGTTGACTCGAGGGAAAAGGTAAATTTTCAAGAGTTTTACACGGACACAAAACTTGGTTAAATTGATTAGCGAGTCCTGCTCTTTCTCGCCACTCTCGTCAGAAACATTAATTAGCGCATACACATTCGTCGAGCGAAACGTTTTCATAAAGTACCCTCTTCTATATATTCTACAAAAGTGAGTGTACCCTCAAAAACCGTTTTATTTTGCAACAATGATTACATTAGTAAATATACCTCTATTTAAGAGAGAAAAAGAGAAATCGCTGCTGGGAACTCGAACATTTGCCGTGGAATTCTGCCTAATGCAGAACCCCCAGGGCTGTTTGCTTTTCTTTTGGAAAACTCGGCTCTTGTAATAATGTATTATATATTTTACCTACCAGGGGGTTGTATAATTAAAAAGGAAGCAGGCAAAAAGCAACTAGTTTCTACATAAAACGATGACGATAATAATTATGAGGGTTGGTATAAAGTAAAACAAATGAATAATTAATTCTTTTAGATCGCTGCATGCTGATTGTGTGAAAGAAATAAAAAAGCTATTTACATATCGAATTACAAACATGTTGTATGTAATTTTATTTTTCAATAAACGTAGCCCCATGACAAGAAAAAACTCACAACCTTTCAGATTTCTTTCAGAATTCGAAACAGACGAAATGGACGCGAATACAATTTAGGTGTTGGGTAAATAACAACGGACTTTCACGGTGTCAGTCCAGACACAAAGTACGTCTTTCGGTTTGGACTTTCACGGTGTCAGTCCAGACACAAAGAACGGCTTTCGGTTCTGACCGTGTCATATTGAGAACAAGTTCTCCCATTCTTCTCAATTCTTACGATGCAATCCCGGCAATAATTTTAGGAATAAAGTAATGGTTTTTATAATCTTTAGAATTTTATAAAAATCTTGTTACCCTCTGGAACGTAGACAACACTTTATACTATTCTTTAAATGGTTACCGATGCAGCATTTTGTTGTTAGTAATGATTTGGTGAATGACCTTGTTAAATCGCATGAGCGAAATGCTGACATTTAAATTAAGATTACCTTTATTTTTAATAGCTTATAATTGTTGTAGGTAGAATTAGCATTGGCATAGCACTTAAATCACTTTATTGCCGATTACAACTACTTTACTGCTGCTTACAACTACTTTACTGCTGCTTACAACTACTTTACTGCCGCTTACAACTACTTTAATGCCACTTGCAACTACTTTACTGCCGCTTACAACTTTGTATTAAAATAATTCATGAATTTCAATATTCTTTAAAGAAAAAGTAGTATATATTATGCAGAGCTAAAGTGACTTTATGCGGCTCATCTGTAATTGCTGAACTCGCTGTCACCATCCATCAAACCAACAGTTCGTCGTATAAAGTCTTACTTTAGCTCTTTACAATATAATATACTATTATAGTCTGTTTCCACCCCACATATGAGATTCTTTGATCATTTTAGTTAATTTCATTTTACTTTAGTGGTAAAATTTGTTAAATCTTGATAATTTTCGGAAGAAGTTGAAGATAATTCTTACTTTTTCCAACTTGAAAAAATTCTGATTGTTTTACGAGGTGTAGCCCGTACGATATTTGTTGAGCCAGAATTTCCAGAAAGGAGAAAACCGATGACGTTCTATTCTCGGAACGCAACGGTCTGCTACGGCCTGATATTTGCAAGCAGCGGCGTGCCTTGAAACATAGCTTGTTTGTAAACTGCAAGCTGCTAAGGTGAACTGGTGAAAGCCGGCGACGCCGCCAATATCTTTCTAACTCGAGTGACAAACACGGTTAATTTCGAAAAAGTGACGTAACGGTCTTTTAAGAATTTTGGCTCAAGAGATATCGTACGTGCTGTAGCTTGAGTGTCCGAGAAATCCTTTTTAAATTTCCTGTTTTTTGGAATTCCATTTTGGCCGATTTGCAGGATTATTAGTTTCCCGTTGCAAACAAATTTTTGAAACACTATAAGAAATAATAATAATAATATAATAATAATTACTACAACCCATAACCTTAACCAAGGCCCCAGAAGCTATAAGCTTGTGCGGGAGGGAGGGGGCGATTATTATTATTATGTAGGCCCAATGTGCGGCTGCAGCCGACTTATAGATGGAACAGCGCAAATCCCACATTTGTGTTACAGCTAAGGGAAACTGCAGAAAACCTTAACCAGATCTGCCAGCGCAGGGAGTCGAACCCGGGCCGCTTGGGTGAAAGTCCGGCACGCTGTCCAAGCAGACTGTGTAAGTAAAATTAATTTTGTAAGATTCTAGAGTTCATGACATTTTCAGGTCATATTGTTTTGTCTTTTTTATTTGGTTACTTACTACTTCTGGATCAGCTTCTAATTTGATGGTTTGCTCCTCACTGCAATTGTTATGTTCGATTCTCCAATTTCACACTACGATATCGGAGGAGGCAAATATTCACCAATTTTTAATTAAAATTTAGAGATCTAAAACTGAACAAGGTTCACGACCTTAAAATACTTACTATTCTTAATATTCTTACAGCTAAACTTTGAAACATTAGAACCCCTAAAGTTTTAAAGATATCTATAAGTAAATAGATACTTACTTAACTCCCTATACTTAAAATGATGGAACCATAAATGATGAAAGGCTGGTAAAGATAAAGCTTGAATCTTTGAAAATTTAAATATCAAAACTAAACAGTTTTAAGCTGCAAAAGTTGCATAGGATCATAAACGTTAATGACTTTAAATTTAATTCTTTTAAACCCTGTTTTTTATCTCTGCAATTCTAAACCATGTAACACTAAAATTTTATAATTCCCAAGTTTCCGCAGTTTAGAAACTCGATATTTAAAACTTTTGAATGACTGAAGCTTTTAATGTTTAAAGTTTTATCAGCATATATTTTAACATTTTGAAAATGTAAGTCTTTACGATACGGATATCGGACATAGTGATTTAAACTCCTAAAACAATTATCTGAATTCTGAGACTTAATCATAATAAATTTTTTTATAAAAGCATCATTTATAGAATTTTATTTATTATGACTAGAAGGATGATAGACAAATTTACTCATTTTATTAACGTCGTCGTACTAACCTTTAAATTGCTTATTTAATGATTTTTTCGACCCCGCCATTGTGATTTCTACAAAACGTAGTTTTTAAGTCCTTCCTTTTCCGCTTTCGTTTTTTGGAAAAAAATTTGACAAGTTTTAAGACGTAGTTTGTGTTGAAACATTTTAAAATTTGCCACGCATTTATCTGTTGGGCACCAGTAACCTTATGTTACAGCCGACGAGTTCCAGAGACTTACAAAGTACTCGATTACGTAATACTGTAATTGACTTTCTTTCAGAGTTTAGAGTCCCATGAGCCATCCACAGAGTTATCAACTCTAGGCCTAGTATAAATAATCTACCAAGAAGTCACCATATAATAAGAAAACTCAATAGTAAAAGGGTAATAAACAATTTTATTGTTTGAAGATACGAGGATAAAATATAAATACATATTTATATCCCAAATCAAATAATTATCAAGTTCTCAAACGCAAGTATTTTTGTACCAAAAACAAATTAATTGAGATATCATATACATATATCGACTTGGTCAGTTATTCTATAAACAGTTTAAACACGCCCAAAAAATGCTAGTACCTAGTACCTAGGTACCTAGATACCGCTGAAGGTTTACAGATATCCTAAATGTTGTATTTCTTAAACACTTGAAAATATGTTTATGGAGAAGTAGTCGTAGAATATTATATAATAATAAAAAAAAATGAAAGTAGACAGTTTATTCCCTTTTATCCTTAAATACACTGAGAATAGTGTTAATTATTAAATAAAAATCACAAACACAATATATATATATTAACAACCCTTACTAGCAAATTAGTTCTTGGATGCGTTTTTTAAAAATAATGAAATTGACTATTGATACTCTAGAATGAATAAATCGTTCAAAACTTGAATCAAAAGTGAAATAACACTAAACGTAAATAAATATTATTTATCTATATTATATCTAAATTAGCATCAACTCGAAAATACATTAAAGTTAACCGTTACAAATTTTCAATTATTTGAAAGTATAATATGGTTATTTGCGGCTTTAATAAATTTTATATAGTTTTCCTGTTTACGACTTTTGTGAACGTTTTGGTTTAGTAATTTAGTTAGTCAGTTCTCGTAACGATCGTGGATCGTTTACGAGAACAATTTCGCACTGCAATTACACATTCGACAAGCAGTTTAAAACTTTGAATAAGTGAGTCTTTTTCTACGTCGTGTGTAAATCATCAGCTTTTCCGTTTCTGATATTCGCCGTTTCGATTTTATCCTTAAACTTGTTTCGGAGCTTGGTTTATGATTATCCCCTGCTCAGTTATTCGCTCCAATTATTCACTACTGTTGAGCCAATCCCTAGTCCATGTTAGGAGTGGGCCTTTCACTTTTGTTTCCTACCGCTAAGGGCTTCTACACAACTTAAGACCAGGTCGCGAAAGTCAGCGAGATTCGGAGTTATTATCCACGGACCCTGCTTGTATGTGGGATATAATTATTTGTATACATTCAAGCATTTACGCGTCAAAATTGTTTACATTTATCTATTAAAAATAATAACTCACTCATAATAATCAGAGTTATTAACCACTGTTTCAATAATCACCTTATTGAAAAAAACATTCAATTTTAAACCGTTTAGATATCCAAGAACCCCATTTACAAACATTGAAGTTGTAATTTTAATTAAATATTTACGTATTTACTTATATAGTCAGTATTATTGAAGTGTTTTACGTATGAATTAGTTTTTTTAATATGTGTGTAAATATATTAAATGCTTCGTTGTACTTATACTGTTTGTTTATTTATTTAATAGTGTCTCGTAGAGTCTATTATTACTATTTAGATATTTATTAGTTGGTATCTTTAAAAGCTAAGCAGTGTTTGTGGTAAGTTCATGCAAGATTTAGGAGTTTTTTACCTGGTATTTATCAGCACCGACAGGCTCCGGTGTGTAAAGCCGTTAAAAGCGGCCAGTTGAAATACTACTTGTTGAAATACTAAGTAACTTGGAGTTTGCAATTCTCACAACTATTGACTCCTACTAGGCTAACTACCACTTGGTAGGAGCATTTTACACATTACCTAAGTAATCCCATAGATTCTCGAAAAACAATTTCTAACTGTTCTTTCTGCTTCTTCTTATTCTTCTTGTCTTACACTCTCTAGTGGCCTCTCTTAGACTTTTCGCTTCTGTTGTACACAGCATTTCTATTAACTGCGTCTGCTGCTTTTCTTTTCTCCATTAACGTACAAGCTGTAATCCTCGTTCATCATCTTTTTATTTTTAAGCCTCTTTAATAACCTCTCTGTAGCTCAATGTATTTCGATTAATTGCCTCTGTTGACTTACTTCCCTTCGTTGACGTTCTATTTTAAATCTTTGTTTTTCTTCAATCCTAAGACTTTTCTGCATGTCTTTCAGCTTCCTTACAAGGTAGTCTTCTTTCGGCTAAAGCTACTTTGGCTTCTTGTTCTTGCCGTTCTGTTATATACACCTTGTATATTAATATTGGTTAGGTATCTTTTGAGTCAGATTCTTTTTTTTTACAGTAATGTTGTTTCTGTCTATTGGACTCGAATATGTTTCAACAGATGTTTTCCTATGTTACAGTTCATTTCATAGAACTATTAGGAATTAAATTCTCAAATTAGGCTCAAAATAGCTTATTGTTTAAACACTTTTCGAATACTTCACCTTAAGAATCTCCGTTTACTGCTGGCGTTTCTGCGCCATCTGCTGAATTATTGTGAAGTACATTAAGTTGAGTTTACATACGTGCATGTAAAACACTTAAATCCTTTGCTTTTTGATGAGCAGCTTGAAGCTAAGTGACCTGTTGTATCACAATTATAACAACATTGATTTTCTCTAGATTGGATTCGCTTAACCGTTGGTTCAGCATCGTTTCGTATTTTCAAAAATGTCTTATTTAATTATTGTTTTAGTATTTTCATTCGAAGAATTTCTTTTCACTTCACTTCTGTACCTATATACTAATGTAGTTTTTCTGTTAGATCAGATACATTTTTGGCCATGTATATATAGAACACTATATTATGTTCAAATCATCACATATGCACGTCAACAATATATTGAATTATAGCGGACGCTTCGATTTTACCATTGCCCTTGACTATGCTATAATACCTCTTTCTCCTTGAAAATAGTTTGACTAAACTGGTTAAAAGCCTTTTTGCACGAATAAACGTAAGTATATCAGTCGTCTCACTAAAGTAATTTTGTAAAATCGTTCACCTTTTCTATTTATTTCAATTGAAGAATTGTGGCCATTCCCTTGTGCATTTTGGGGAGACAGTGGTCTACAGGACGAGACTGCAGACGGTGATCTAAAATCAACATAAGTAGGTATGGCGACACCTGGCCAGCCCCCCTCCACTTTTCCCCCACTCCTACCCTCACTCGGAGGAGTAGGGATAGGGATGGGGCTTAAGTGGGGGTTTAAGTGGGGGTTTAAGTGGGCGTGTAAGTGGGGGGCTTAAGTGGGGGCTTAAGTGGGGGCTTAAGTGGGGGAGTGGGGATAGGAGAGCGAAAGAGAGGGCGATAGCCATTTTGAATAGCCATTTTGGATAACCATTTTAAACCGCCATTTTGAATCTGTCAATTTTGTATCTGTCATTTTACGTCTGTCATTTTGTATCTGTCATTTTTGCATTTGGCAATTTAGAATGTGTCATTTTTGAAGTTGTCATTTTTGCATTTGTCATTTTTGTATCTGTCATTTTCAATTTGTCATCTTGGATTTCCCGCCCTTGGATTTGAATTTTTAGTACTGCTACTGCCATCTATCGGTGACGTCATGTGATCGGTATACTAGATTTCTATACACCTGTAGATAGGCAACCTGCTACACTTTTTTTATAAAATCAAAGAATCCAACGAGCTTCGAACTAGGGTTCGTGAAGTTCGTCTGTTTACAAGTCCATAGCTTTACCCCGAGACCACGGAGTTTATCCATTAAAGCGTTCTAAAGGTAGTATTTATAAAAACGGTTACACATCTATTTTAAGATTGATTGATTGAAGGGTTAGTATAATTATAATCGCCTTCGGCTATCCAATTGCAACTGGAGGATTTTGATGATAATGATGTGTTTACAGATACGTATTTAAATACGTATGGGTGAAGTAACCTACGACCTGATTAGGGTAAGTTAATTACTGATTACCTATCTGCCCCTATCTGTTAAGCAGATCACGGATTACCTTGCTACAATCCTGGCTATTGTATCAATCGTTTCCTCGCATAATTTTTAGTTTATCTGTGAGAAATTCTATTTTATTTATTTAGTACATAAGGCTTAGATTAGTATTATTATTAATACGATATGTATCATTTTATAAATATCTGTCTAGATGTAGTATGCATGCATGCTCTAGTATCAATATTATAATGTTGTTGAATGAAACGGTTTATTTCATTCCGTATTAACCCAGACGCTTGTAAACAATGTAATTAAGCAACATCAACTCAACAAAACAGTTTATTTTTAAATATAATCATATAACTTATAGAAATAAAAATCGGTTGCTCTTTCCTAATACACAGGTATGTCGACTTTTTATTATCGGTGATTACTTGCTTAGTCTGCAAAAAGAGTGAAATATGAAATTAGAATCTTTTACTTTTTCTATATTTTATCAAGCTGTAATTACCTTTTTCTAGTTGTCTCATTTATGGTAAAATTACCCAATTTATTTATTTCATCTATTTGTTTGTTGTTAATCACTTGACTGTACCTTCTTGGCAAGAAAATCTTGAATTCGTTTAATTCAATTAAAACTGATCTTCCATATCTAGTTCCAACCTCCTTTGCAGATATATTTTGTATTATATGATATGCTTTTTCTTATTATCCAAGATGAGTTTCTTTACTAACTCACGTTCAGCTGTATATTTTATATTGTACCACACTTTTTGTCTCGTAAAAGCACTACTCTCCAACAATTGAATAAAGATGATGTACTTGATACGATTTTCTTATTATCCAAATAAAAATACTAGTAAAATCTTCACTAAAGCATTTATTTAAAAATTATTTCTGTCGTTTCGCTACACAATAGTTTCTTCAGATAAAGACTGGTTACCACTAAATTTATTCTGCACAGATGTAAAGGTAAAAATTAAACTGTTTGTAACTTATTATTAGTCATATCTGCAGCCTCTTCTACCCTAGGTGTAGAGGTATCGTTTAAATATAGTATTCTTGTTAATATTTATACTAATTTTTTTTTAAGTGAAGGTTTATAGTAAGGATTTTGGTTTTTCCTCTAATGTTAATGGTAATAACCGTACTGAGGTCAAGCTTTCACTAGATGAATTAAACATTTTTATGTGAATACAAAATACAGCGATCTTTTCAATCTATTAAATAATTATATAAACTTATTTCATTGAAGTAATTTGTTAATATCTAGAACTTCACACCTAACTATTTCTCACAGATAAACTAAAAGTTATGCGAGGAAACGATTGATACAATAGCCAGGATTGTAGCAAGGTAATCCGTGATCTGCTTAACAGATAGGGGCAGATAGGTAATCAGTAATTAACTTACCCTAATCAGGTCGTAGGTTACTTCACCCTTCTAGTCATATCAAATACTCTAATCAATTCAGCAGTAGATGATGAATGATAGGTAATCGCTAATCAATGTTGTATCATCAACTTCATAATTATCGATATAGTCGCTAATCGTATTCGTAATCTAATGCTGTAAATTAACAGGGTTAATTCCACTGTCATTTAAATACGTATCTGTAAACACATCATTATCATCAAAATCCTTCAGTTGCAATTGGATAGTCGAAGGCGATTATAATTACACTAACCCTTCAATCAATCAATCTTAAAATATATGTGTAACCGTTTTTATAAATACTACCTTTAGAACGCTTTAATGGATAAACTCCGTGGTCTCGGGGTAAAGCTATGGACTTGTAAACAGACGTACTTCACGAACCCTAGTTCGAAGCTCGTTGGATCCTTTGATTTTATAAAAAAAGTGTAGCAGGTTGCCTATCTACAGGTGTATAGAAATCTACTATACCGATCACATGACGTCACCGATAGATGGCAGTAGCAGTACTAAAAATTCAAATCCAAGGGCGGGAAATCCAAGATGACAAATTGAAAATGACAGATACAAAATGACAGACGTAAAATGACAGATACAAAATTGACAGATTCAAAATGGCGGTTCAAAATGGTTATCCAAAAAGGCTATTCAAAATGGCTATCGCCCTCTCTCTCTCACTCTCCTATCCCCACTCCCCCACTTAGGCCCCCCACTTAAGCCCCCACTTAATCCCCCCACTTAAGCCCCCCACTTAAACCCCCACTTAAACCCCCACTTAAGCCCCACCCCTATCCCTACTTCTCCGAGTGGGGTTAGGAGTGGGGGGAACGTGGAGGGGGGGGGCTGGCCAGGTGTCGCCATACCTACTAACATACACTAGATCAATTCAATAACCGACAGCTAAATTATCTCAGTTATCTGCTTTTAGGTTATCGAAGCATCCATCACACGCGGTATTTTTCCTATGATCAAAGGCGAACTTTAGCTTAGAGTAATGGCTTATAAAGTATTAGTTCATCTTAGAAAAATGTTTAACGTAATGATTTTTCAACATTGCCATGTAATGAATTAACTTTTCCCGTCTTAATTATTTATTATTATTTTTTAAACATGATGTTTTGGTTGTAAAAATTTTAAATTTTATATATTGATTCGACTTTCACTTTAAAACAGTAATTATTTTCATATTCATGTCTCATCGGCCTTTATACACACATCTCTTACACTCAATCCTGTTACAATCAATTTATCTCGTCCAAATCTAGCTGCGAGTCCCCATAATTTGTAGTAGCATGTACTTAAAAATGGTAATTTAGATTAGTAATTTATATACACATGTCTAAAAAAAATAAAATAATAATCTAATAAAATAATAAAACGGAATAATGCAATTAACATTAAATTAACAAAGTAACTGAAATAACGATTTTAAGTTCTTCTGTGTGATACTATGCGTCTTTTGTTAAAACGTAATGAAGCAATTAGCGCGACTTTTTAATTTTTAACTTTTCACCACCCAAATCTTTGTTTTAGGGTAACGCTTTTGTAAATATTTAGGTACAGAAAACCCTGAATACTTAATCTGTTTAATGCGTTAATAGTTTATAGGTTTGAGAGTTTTAGAATGTCAGTGTTAAAGTAATTGTTAAAGTTCATACCGATAGAGTTAAAATTTTAAAATTTTCAATTATGGTTTTTGAAAGTTTTCAATATTAGACATTGGAAAATACAAATCGTTGAGTTTATGAGTTTTAAAATTTCACAGTAAAGTCTTTTAGCGTAAATTTTAAAATTTCCATTCAACAAATACGGAGAAATAAAAACAGATCATTCGTAGCAATATTAATCAAATAAAAGATTTTCAGACAGTGTGAGCATAATCAATTGAATATTACAAGGATTTGTGCTAGTAACGTAGTTTCTATGAAGCAGTTTTTAGCCGATAAATGGGTTATCGAGCTAAAGCACTCCTGTTCGTGCTAACCCGAGACTTATAGCATCCGGAAAGAAATTTGCTTTTTATCTAAACGTATTTCTCTGATAAAAATGAAAACGTTTAGTTTATTTTAACACTCGTAATCTTTTATGGTAACAATTAATAATGACAGCTTAGCTGACGAAACAATTGTCAGGTAGAGTATAACTTGTAAAACTTTTACTAATCTTTTATTTATTTCATTATTAAGGAATTTCACCATATGAGGCTAGAAATAATAAACAATTTTATGGTAATCCTTCAGAATTTACAAAAACTTTTCTTTAATTTTTCCAAATATTTAATAAAATCACACCCGAAAACCCCAATAACTGATAAAACTTTTTCTCCATTTACTAATAAAAGAAAGTTGTTTCAGAAAAACAAGTTTAACAATTGAACTGACTACTACACGACCCAATTTAAAATCCCTTTAAGATTCAAAACGTTTCGATTAGCATTAGTCGCGAGTTCGAAATAACAAAAAAGAATTTTCGTCTATAGGGATCTAGTGAATCGAATTGTCAAAACGGAAGTTCTTTAGTTTGGATATGCCATCAATCTTCGTTCCGAATAAAAATAAAAGAAGAATAGAAAGGAACAAACGTTTAAAATCAAACGAATATATGGGGGACTGTGATTTAGTGCGTCAGCAGCGTCTCAAGTTAACAATTTTAATTCTTCCAATAAAAATAATAACTCCATCCTCATTTTACGAGTCATCTTTCATCGTAAAAATATAAAATTTCAGATTTTATTTCAAAACCCACTCCTAGCTGAAATCCCTTTGACAGTCGTCTTTTACTTTAACTTTTACACGCCTATGAACTACGCATTGTTAGAATTATTTTCTTTGTCATGAACTACAAAAATTGTATGAGTACAAAATCGTAATAAATGTGCTGAAACCATCCAATTATTTAATTGTTTGGACTAATTATATAAATGTTTTTTAGCATAGATTTAAATTGAAAATAGGCTACCTCATGATGCGGAAAACCTAATTAAAAAGCATTTTGTCACAATGCCAAATAAAGTATAGGTAGTGAAAATATCTAAAACTAAAGTGCTGCCCAAATTCAATTATTAAAACTTCAAGATTGCAATATTTGAAAATTAACGTAAATAAAACGTCAAGCCTTTAAAAAGTAGCTGCAAATAAAATATAAAATACGAGGTCTGGCTATTAAATATCGAGACTGCTTATGAAAAAGGGTTTTATCTACGACCACCATAGAAAGTTACATATTCCGCACAATCTAGTAACCGTGAAAACGACCAATTGCAAACAATCTCCAAACTCAACCGTAAAGTATGTGAGGAAGGAGTTCTCAATAATCCGTAGTTCTATTAAAACGCCATAGATGTTACCACTTAAAATATTTATAATATTATTAATTATTTGAAATATAAAATGTTATAAATTTTAGAAAAAGGTTAATTTATTTTGTTTAATTAATATTTTACATTAAATTATATTTCGAATGGAAATCCATCTAGAAAAAAAACTAACGTCAGACCAGGGGAATTGAACCGGGATCGCTCGGTTAGTAGCTACAGCGTAAGCATTGAGCTATCGAGACGCCTTTCAATGATGTTTTTTTCTCATTATATAAAGTTACAATGATTGTTATTAAATTAAAACGTAAAATTAATTAATGTTTTACATTATTATATAATTTTTAATGTAATTTTATTTATTATTATTGCTAAATTACAATAAAAACATTGAAAACATTTATAATTTGCTACATAATGCAAGAATATTTGACATTTTGCGCAGAGGTTAATAACCTTGACAATTTAATTATGATTTTTGTACATAATATAAATTATTTTTTGAAAACGAGTACATACGTATGATTATTTAGCTGTAAGTACTAAATAGTAGATTGACTGAAATTATACAAATTGTAAACGTATTATTACTATTGTCTTTACAAATTTAATGTTTACTTTTGTCGTTTTTAAAATTCTAGATGTATCATGAGTGAATCCGATGAAGGAAAATTGGTGTGTACACTAGTACACCTCCAAACATCGTGGAAGCGGCTCACATTACATCTCTTAATTTATTGCCAAATATTTCACGTAAAAAATATGAATGAGAGTATAAATTCTAGGTTAAAAAACTTTCTTAGCTATTAGTGGTTTATTACTTTTTTTGTTGTCGTAGATAAAGTATAATGTGTAACGCGTGCAAAAACACCAATTTCTCACTCGTGTGATTGCGGCATTCGACTACGTCTCATGCCGCAAAATCTTCACACTCGTGAGAAATTGGCACTTTTCTGCACTTGTAACACAATATACTATTATTTTTAAAATTATTCTACAATCGAATGATCCCCTTCAATGTACTCCCCTCCCCTCGCCACACACCGTTCCATTCGTTTTTTCCATTGGTCAAAGCAATGCTGGAAGTCTTCTTTTGTAAGAGCATTTAGGAGCTCCGCCGATTTTCGCTTCACCACTTCGATCGTCTCGAACCGGGTTCCTTTTAAAGTAGACTTGATTTTCGGAAACAGGAAAAAATCACAGGGTGCTAAATCAGACGAGTACGGCGCGTGTTCGTAGAGTCACTACATCTAGTCACCTAGGCCAGCTGGTCGACCAGAGTAACGCAAACCGCCGCCATATTGGGGCAGAGAAGGGTGATTTTTAATAATGGGCAAATTAAAACCACGTTTTACGTGTTTGACATATTAGAGGTTTGATCTTTCAGAATAAGAAAAACCTTTTAAAGTAAAAATGGATTTGATTAAATTCAATATAGAACAAATAATGAACAATTTCGTGCTTCATTTGCCCCAATATGGCGGCGGTTTGCGGTACTCTGGTCGACCAGCTGGCCTAGGTAACTAGATGTAGTGACTCTACAGCTAAATAACGCTTCACAGACAGCGCGTTATGGGCAGGTGCGTTGTCCTGGTGCAAGATCCACGACTTGTTTTTCCACAACTCCGGCCGTTTCTTACGAACTCGTTCTCGCAGTGTTGCCAAAACTTTCAAATATTTAGTAAGTTTGGTTTACAGTTTGACCTGTGGCACCCATTCAGTTATCACGATGCCGTTGATGTCGAAAAAAACGATTAGCATGGCTTTAAATTTTGATTTCGACATCCTTGCTTTTTTCATTCTTGGCGATGCAGGAGTTTTCCAGTGCATGGATTGCCGCTTAGTTTCAACATCGTATTGGAATATCCATGTTTCATCGCAAGTGATGATGTTTTCCATCAATTCAGGCTCTTCATCTAACCAATTTCCACAAACTTCGCACAAACTTTCTTCATGTTCAACTCGTCTTGTAAAATTTTTCCGGCAGTTTTTTTATCGGCGTTTACAGTTTCAGAAATCATCCGAATGCTCATACGACGATCTCCGCGCACAATTTCATTGATTTTGGTCACTGTTTGCGGAGTTGAAACAAAGACAGGTCGACCTGGACGTTTGTCATCTTCGGTGTTCTCTCGGCCTTCAGAAAACCGTTTATACCATTCGAAAACACGCGCACGAGATAGAGAATTCTCACCATAGGCCTCTTTCAACAACTTATAGCACTCAGTCGGAGTTTTTTTTTAATTTAACGAGAAATTTCACATGGATCCGTTGCTCGTGTTTTTCGTCACACATTTTTATTTGCACGAGAAAAAAACACGTTCGTTTCTAACCTCTATAGAAAAAATACTACTACAGCGACAAAAACGTGTTTTAGTACTGGCATAGTAGACACTTCCAGCTATCCAACGCTGCATTCGTTTTCCCCCTACCCCTCTAGGACGTCTTCTGTGCGCGCAGTCTCGTTATTTAATAGCCAAAACACAAAATGAAACACTAAATCGAAAACAACATACATACAAACTTTGCATTGCAATATTACAAATTTATTACTTGCTTGTTAAAGTTGAAGGTTGGGTTCAAAAGATATTAAATTCTAAAGGCAGTTTTTGCTTATTTACGATTGGTTGGTTAATGATGACTTCATGACAAATTTTAAAACATTTCTTTCCTCTTTTCCCCATATGTTGTGGAATAAAAGATGGTTATACAGAATATAACTAATATAACTAAAAACCTCGTCACGAGGGGTAGCTGTAATAATAATAACATATTTTCCTTACCAACATTTGGTCGCTTCCTGTTAGCTTTCGAAAAAATCGCATTTTAAATTTTAAGTATGCCCATTGTACTCTTGTATTCAAACTGTTTTAAATCTGTTAAAGCTTAAAATAATCGTAGAAAATAAACAAGCTCTTGCCGTACTGACAGAGAGTTATTAATCTAAATTCAGTTCGATCCTTACAATTATTTTTAATGTTTAAACAGTAGTTGGATTTGTACAACTTCAGGAGAGGGTCGATTCCCTTATCGAGTTATAACTTTTTTAATCTAATTTAGTTGTAGTTATTAATTCAAAGCTTAAATTCTGGTTAATTTGAACAATTTAATAATAAATGTTAAGTTTTTATAAATCCACTTACCGAACATTCCTAAAGTAAAAACTGAAAGGAAACCACGAAACAACACATACCAAACAAGATTATTGCAACGATTAGTAATGCAAGGAAATTCCAACAAAACCAGGAAAACTTTGAATTTAGAGTATTTTAGATGAGCAAACGAAGTTCAAACCATTTATAAATAAACAAAAGATTAATGTATCAGCTAGTCCAGTTTCAGTCAGAGTTCCACGCTAGCTCTTTTGTAATTCAGTTTTCAATTAATATTTCTGTAATCTTCAATTATGTCACAGCTACTTTAATTTATTGAATTCAATGCACTGAAATTCCCCTTTTTATTTCTTAATAAAATTTTTCTTAAAATGTTTTATTATAGCAACAAACTAATATTGTTTACGAAACATTGTTACAAATGTATTTTTGTGTATTTTTATGTTCGAACTTCGTCAGCTATAGTTCAATGTTCAAAACACTTTTATAATCAATTTTCTTTGAATTATTTACATTGATTTAATTTAAACAATTAATTAATTTTAACACTCTTTTCAAATTGGGAGTAAATATGAGTGTAACATACTTTAAATTACGATAATTTACATACAATTTGGTAACGCTAAAGCAGTACGTAAGCAGAAGTCTCTGCTTTAAAAGGTACAATGTTTTTAGTACATCCAATATAGTGTGTTAAGAATTTTTCAAAACAAACGTTTTATCTAACAACTGCCAATACATTTTTTTTGGCGTAGTACAATAAAAATATGAGTACTGAGATGATATCATATTACCTAATTGAAGTTTTGTTTAGTTTGTAACACATTAAGAACATTTAATAGGCTACGATAGGCTCCGGAAGCTTTTAGTATAGTCAAATAGCACTTATACGTAATATTCATGCAATAAGAAAAATAGATACTCATGCTAGGATATTAGTTTTATTTATGCTTAAGGTACATGCTTGGTTACAGATAATTTTATCAAGTTAAAATAGGAAAATAGGAGTACGATTGTCTTAATACACATTTAACCTCACTTTATAAAAGGTTTATAAATATAATAATAATAATAATAATAATATTAATCAGCTAGATTGTTTTTGTAGTAGGACACGGTTTATGTAACCCATGTTACATGTTCAAGATAGTTTATCCGGTTTTTTAAAGGATTTTGTCTTTCTTTCTTTATATGGGGTTTTCCGATAATTAACGTAGAAGAGAATTTTCTTGATCCTACTAAGCTCAACCAGTTACAGGAAAGTATTTCACTGGAAATATTTAAAACGGGTCATTTTGTAATGTCTATAACAGTAAATTTAACTTACAATTTCCTGTACTTATTTGAAAAATTTGTGTTAATCTTTGTATTAGCTATGCTACTATGTCAATTTTTTCAAATATTGATTTTATTATAATATTTTACACCGTTATATGAATGCAGGCACTTGGAGTACGGTATTCTGGGCAAGAGTGAGTATAGTTTGATGTCATTTATGTTGTCATTTGTATGGGAACTTGCAAATCATCGTTTGACCTTAAAAAGGTGTAAACAGATTTTTTATTTAAGTTTTTCTTTTATTGTAAATATTTTTCTATATAAACTGGATATGTATGAGTTACCTTGGGTAGCTATGAAGTCATTCCTTGTATAGGCATAGCTGAAGTTAATGAGTTTTCATTGTAATTAAGTTTTAATGAGATTTTTGACGTTGGTCGTTTTAGTTGATTTTCTCAGTTATCGTTTATTTTATACCATAAGTGTGTTATATTGTTTTAATTGTTTTTTTCGACAGCTACATCTGTCTTTTTAGATTTAAGATTAGTGCTAATTATGAACACATGTTTTTCATTAGTGAGGTTATGATAAAATTTTGATGTGCGATTGAAATGTTTTGAAATTTTGTGTTGTTTTGCGATTGTTTTGGTGAAGCCTATATAAACTCCGGGGAAAGAGAACAATTTCAGTCGACAAAATGCATTGGGAGTGTCCATGCTCGACTCCAGAACAAAAATCTGCAAAATAAAGTAAGGTTAAGTGATAACAACCTGTTTTTTAACAAAGTCTTTATGGAATTGAATAGTTACCTGAATATTTAAATCAAAGAAGATTTATTTTCGTTCTTCAACAATTATATGGAATTGTGAACGATTTATTTAAGTTAAATCAAGAAGATTTATGTTTACTTAATTATTGATTTGGATAACTCGACTTGTATGGATATTAAAGACCAGCTGTTTGTATTACCTATAATACAATAGAAAATACATTTGAGTGGATTCGTTGAAGTTTATATACAAGGTAAATCGAAAAAAAGGAATTGGTTCACATTAGGAACAACAAAATCATAAAGGCAATTTTTTTTTAATAAATTCTGAATTTATTTTTCTTATTTGAGAGTGCTTTCAATAACAACGTTGTAACATTTAAACAATTTCAATTTGTTTATTCACAAAAAATAATCAATTTTTCGTTAGATAAATTTATTTGGCAATTGTAAATATTTTTCTTATCTGATACACTTATTTGATATCAGTTTGTTCAAATGGAGACCAGTTATAACTCCCATATCAGTTTGGTAAGTAATATTTAACATATTTGAGCAAGCTCAAGGAAGATTTTCAATTTTTTTTTAAACTTTTCTGTTTAAGTATTTGTTTTTTTTATTTTCTCTTTTTAATTTGATTTTCTATTTATCATAATAAAAATAAAGATCTGTGTTTCAATTTATCTATGTGTTTATTCATTTGATGTTTATGCAAGCATCCATTTATTTTCTTCACATACAGAGTTTAAGTTTGCTGTTTGTCCAGTTGCAGAAGTCCAAATGCATTGGTAGTAAGTTTCTTTTTTCAGGTACAGGAATTAATAAGATCAATGTAAACTTTTATCTCATGCTCTATCGAGTTAAACCTGAGTCAGCCTATTTGGGTAAAAGAAAATTTGGGTGTTATTTAAAATTTCTTTATGAAAGCTAGCCAAAGTAATTTTAACATCATTAATATATTTAATTTTTTTTAAATAATATGTTAGTACAAATTATAAACAGTCGTAGTTTCAAAAGATTTTATTAGATGTATTATTTTTCAATGTCTTTGTATACTTTTAAGCAAAGTGGCATAGAGAAGATAGAATTAATAAGTATTAATTTAAAAAGGTTGCATACTTTTAATTTTTTAATTAACCACTTGACTTGTTTTAAATTAATTCATTTAAATTTTTGTAATCTACGTCATCTGTAGTGTTTTCTGAGCACTTTTTACGATTTTGCTATTCGGGAGTTTGCGTATATGACTTTGTAATAAAAGTCTACAAGCATGAATAAATTCAGACAAGAAACTCCAGAATTACCGACATTTATGTGAATTCTGCCAATTCTGCAAATTGTATATTTTGCGTGCTCTGTTAATACATAAAATTTACATAGATATTGTGAATTTGGATTAACGTTAATATTACTTGCCTGCTTTTGGGTAATTTTTAAACTTATGAATATAAGTTTAAGGTTTCGATACGCACAAAAAGTAAAGATTATTTGAATTATATGATATAGAATTCGATTTATAAATACTAACAGGTCGGTGTCAACTTGATTATTTTGTTATACAAAGTTATGAAACCTTTCTAATTTATAGGGGACTTTAATTAGAAAATCGATTGAAATAAAATGTTTTATAGACTTCATGTCGGTGTCGTTAACGTTGTTATATGATAAAATAGTGTTTACGTTTAAAATTAACGATTCGGAAATAATTGTACCATTATTTACTGTTTGGAATAATAATTTATCTTACACCACAGTAAAGCATAGTAACTACAATTTTTAATTTCCTAGATAAAAATTAATCTGTATACTGTTTATTTTGTACTGAAAACGGCATTTTATAGTTCCTAAAAGGCAAAAATAAATATACAGTTGTATTATCCCTTAAGTTACATAGGCAGATATTAGCTCCCCTAACTATTTTAAAGGAAAAGTCACTATAGAAAAGTAGATCATATTGTGTACCCACTATTCAAAACACCTCCACTTTAGTATTCTAGGTTAAATAGTTTCCAAGATATAAGCTTGGTATAGGAAATTAACATTAGAAATGGAAAATTGGTTAATAACATTTACCACGTTGAATTTAGATAACCTGTCAGTGATCCTTTAGATTAATTAGATTTTATTAGCTATAGTTCTAGATAATAATATTTTATAAAAATAAGTTCCTTGTACAATTTTAATTTATTTCTTACACACTGATAATCTTACATATGTAGTTAAGCCCCATATAAGTAGCCCCATATAACCGCCAAAATGTACACCGTTTGCCAACCTGGAAATGAGACTTGTACTTCTACGGGGTATCTCAAAGTATACCATATAAGTATCTGTTTATTTTCGAATGCCATTAAAGAATGTAGAAATGTTGTGTATACACAACTATCTTGTGAATTCCGATTCTATTGTAATAAATAATCTAATAAGAGCAATAAACTATTTACATTAATGGGAATTTAAGCCAAAACGAAATATTTTATTTACAAGGGTAGAGTACGAAAAAAAGATTGTTTAATACAAATTGCCATTATCAGATTATAAACACCACCTAGCGTTCAATGTTTATTTATTCCATGATTATTCAGGTTGTAAACAATCTTTTAACATCGCAGATTAGAACTCGTAATGTAATTTTCTGAATGGTTTTTATGTTTTTTTAAATTAAATTCAAAGCCGCCCACGCAAATAAAAATTCCCTTTAATTTAATTACTCTAGTAGGAAATCAAATGTTCTCTTTAAAAATCAAATATTTGCATTTTGAAACTGTTAATTAGACTTTGAATTTATTTTAAGGTGAACAAACTGCAACTTAAGTAAAAAAGAACATGTGTTTTATTTACGAATGTATTTCAAGATCAACAATCTCATCGACATAGACAAAATCGCAGTATGCGGCATAAGGAGAATGTCTAGCAGAACGTGCAGGAGCGGACTGAAAACTTGAACTTTAAATAACTTGGAAAGTAAACATTTTAGAAAAAAAGTTATAAGGAAAGTTACAACTACCTCGTATTCAAGTATTGTTCGTTATTTTTGGGACACCCTGTATACACAAGTTAAAATAATTATGAAAATATCAAAATTGTCTAGAATTATTTACAAGCGGTGAAATTATTCTTTTAAATACGCGTTATGACGCAGTCAGAATCTTACAGTCTCTTGTCCATTATCATCACAGTTCAAATTATTGTTAAAGATTGCTTATAAATTATCTAAAAACTAACCAGGTTTCAAAAATGTAAATTTTAGCCTTGGACAACTGAGTACCTTAATGTAATTCATTATAAAAAACTAAAATGCGTTCTTGGTGTGAGAATGTTTCTATCACAACTTCATCTAAAAAACTGTACAGGAATGCAAAACTTTTATAATAAAGAGTGGCTGAGTTTTTTTTTTTAATAAATTTGTTCTAATTAGGTAAAATATGGACGTAGCTCATTCAAATTGGATTTTTAAAATACATTTGTTTTTATTTCGTAAAAAAAGAATGTGGATAACTCTAATTAAAGTTTTTTAAAAATAAATTTTAAGTTTCAAGTCTGAAAAACAGACGTTGCGAATTTAAAATAGATTTTGAGTCAAGATTTTTTATTTGTAAAAAATGAATATGGATAACTCGAAATAGAGTTTGTTTTTTAATAAATTTGTTTTAATTCCGTGAAAAACAGACGTGGATAACTCAATATAGATTTTTAATATAAATATGTTTTTATTTGTAGAAAATGAATGTGGACAACTTAAAATGGAGTTTCTTAAATAAATTTGTTTTAATTCTATGAAAAAAAGACTTGGATAAACCAAAAAAAATTTTAATATATAAACTTGTTCTCATTCGTAAAAACTTAACGTAGATAACTTGAAATAGAGTTTTTTTAAATAAACTTGTGTAATTCGTGAAAAACCAACGATTTTTAAAATGAATTCGTTTTGATTCAGTAAAGAATGGTTGTCGGGTACCTAAATCAGAGTTTGTTTTTAATAAATGTTATTTGTGTAAAAAACAGATGTGAATAATTAGAAACGTATTTTTAAAACAAATTTGCTTCTATTACCTAAAAACTAATTATGGAAGAATCAAATTAGAGTTTTTTAAAACATTTAATTAATTGTGTGAAAAACGAACATTGAAATTAAATTGAATATCCATTTTTCAAATATATTTGCTTCCATTCCGTAAAAACTGAAGTGGATAAGTCAAAATAGAATTTTTCTAAATAAATTTGTTTTGATTCTTTGAATGTCGGACTTGGACAATACAAAATAATTTTTAAAATAAGTAAAAATGGATTTTTTTTAATAATTTTATTTTCTGTAAAGAAAGAATGTGAATAAATGATAATAAATTTTTAAAATAAAATATTTTTCTTTTAGAAGTGTATATCAATAACTAAGTTTGTTTTTTAATAAATTTAATTTGAAACGGAGGAGGATTATTCAAAATAGATATACTTGTAAAATTAATTAGTTTTTGTTTGTAAAAAATTAATGTGAATAGCCCAAAATATTTTTTTTTAAATATATTTGTTTTAATTCTGTGAAATATGGTCGGGAATAATTCAAAATAGATTAAAATAAATTTGTTTTAATTCCTAAAAATTAATGTAAATAACTCAAAATAGAGATTTTTTTAAATAAATTTTTGTGTTGATTATTTTAAAGATCCGTAGATAATTAAAAATAGATTTTTAAAATAAAATTGCGTTTATTCCGTAAAAATAAATGTCTGAATAATGGATGTAGATAATACAAGATACCCAAGCTTTTTTAAAGACGAAATCTGCTTTTATACGTTGAAAGCTGGATATGCATAACTTAAAATAGAGTTCTTTAGGATAAATTTGTTTTTATTCCATGAAGTAGCTAAAAGTGATAACTCAAAATAAAACATTTAATAATAAATGTGTTATAATTCTGTAAAAGATGGACGTGGAGAGCTCAAAACCTGAATTTAAGAATAAGTTTGTTTTATCCAAAAAAAATAGATGTGAATAACTCAAAAAAGAGTTTTTTTTAATTCTGCTAGCACAATTCATTGACAAGATGTTTTTAAAATAGAGATTTTAATTTTACACAAATTGATGTGGATAGCTTTTAGTGAATAGTTTTTAAAATAAACTTGCTCTTATTCTATGATAAATAAATGGAAAAAACAGAAAATAGTGTTTTTTCAATAAATTTCTTTTAATTCTGTGAAAAATGAATGAAGACCACTCAAAATAGTATTTTAAAACACCTGTGTTTATTTCTATGAAAATGAGCATGGATAACTAATAATGAAGTTTTTTTAGAATAAATTTGCTTTTACTGTAAGCTTTTTAATACATGTGGTTTTATTATTTTATACAAAATGGATATGAGTGTAACTCAAAATATGTAAATTTGTTTTTATTATTAAATATTATACCTAAATTTTAATAAATTATAATTAACATAATATAGACGGCAACCACAGGTGGGTGTTTCGCGTGATTGACGGGATCGACTGCTTAACGTGCTCATCAGTTAGCACACATTTATTCTATAAAAATTCGATTTAGCTTAAAATTTAGTTTATTTCAGTTCTGTTCAAAATATTTTTTTTAATAACTGATTTATTTTGTGCAAAAGGATAACACAAAATAGTATTTTTTAATAAACTTATTTTAATTATGTGAAATTAAATGGACGTAGATAGCTCAAAATAGTTTTTTTTTCAAATAAACTTGACTTAATTCTATGGAAAATGGATGCGCACAACTCAGTTTTTTTTAAACAATTTGTTTTAGTTCTGTGAAAATTGATTGTGAATAACTTAAAATGGAGTTTTTTTTTCAATTTTGGTTAAATTCTGGGAAAATGAATGTGAATAACTCAAGTAGGAGTTTTTTCTAAAGAAGGTTGATCTAATTCTGTTAAAAAATCAATTAGGTATAATGTGAATTTAGTTGTCCACGGGCTTGGGCCTGTTTACAGACACAACATTAGGTTTATGTTTGCTTTTTAACTTTTTTTATTATCTATACATTATTATTATTAATTATACCCGTGACGCTAACACTAATAAAAAACAAAAATAAATAAGTTAACTAGATGTTACAACTTTAATGATTTTCTAGTTTGCTTCATGCATTTTCCCTCAATAGAGAAGTTCAGCTAATCATTTAGTTGGTGTATTACACTTTAAGATTCTTGAAAATTAATTACGAAACTTCAACAGTTCTAGAAGGTCTAATTCTAATGGTCCTTACCAATTTTATGTAACGGCCTTACATTTCCATCATCAACTACGATTTCTTATCTTTAAATAGCTATCGTTGGAGAGCAATAAAACGACCAAAAAATAACAAAATTGGTCAATTACACGTAGTGAAATAATCATTCTTAGTGTGCCTTAAACGTTTCAATGGTAGATTTTTACGGAGTTAATTCCTTCTAAGTCGTTTCAGCACTCAACTCTAATTAAGGGTTGTAACTAAACTACTTTGATGATGGTGGATAGCCTAGTTATCTACAATGAGAGTTAACAAAGGGTGCAAATGCAATGTTGACACCTGGTTGTGTTCTCACGTTTCAGTGGAAGCATTAACTTGTCTCGTGTTTCAATGTTTTGACAACAATGACGGAGAAAAGCTGAAGCGATTGTTAAAATGGCTCCGAGGAAAGTAACACCAAAACCTCCAACAACCATCCCACCACCAACTAGTCCCTTTTTGAGGTTTAAAATCAACATCAAACGCTTTACATGGTACCTTTACTACCTGGTATACAACATTAGATTTTATGTTAAGGGAATTCCCTCCGGGTTAGTAAGGTACTACATAAATAAGCAGAACGTTAGGAGAGCTCGCTAATACAGCTAGAAATTCTCAAAACGGCCCTGTAAATACACGCCTTCTTCCTGAGAAATATAAACATTAAATAGATGAAAACCGACTAAACCTGCATGCGTACCCTTAATCCTTTATGTTCACCATTTTATCGTCACACTTTCAAATCATGAAAGGATAAAAATAGATCCTTTTAAATGGAGGATATTGCCGCACAATTGACAGGGTGGAAATTAGAAGCCGAAGCGTTCTATTTAAAAAGAAATTACCGACAGACGCACATGCTGTAGACATTTTCTTGCTTAGTGGATTTTTTTAATTTAAATACTAGTCTAGAAAAAAAAAACTTTATTTAACGCTTTAGATTTCTTTATTAGAGAATTATTAAAAGACATAATAAAGTGTAATTAGAAAACTTTTCAAATTAGCTGTCAATAAATGAGTGCTCGATGTGTTTTTTTCCACCTAAGTATAAATTAATATTAAACTTCTGCAAATTTGGAAGCTCTTGTATTACATATAACTACTACGAGCGAGAAGTTCTAGTCAATCATAACCCTCCCTTCGAAATTTCAAATGTTCTTGAACTTAGAGTTCGTGCGCGATTCTCCAAACTTCAAACAAAAGAATCGCTCCTCAATATGCTTAACTTGCGTTTATCTATGTGGAAAATGCAAGCTGAAGACTTGGAAAATGCATTATACTCAATGCAGTAAAAAAGGTCGCAAGTATTAGAGAGGGATTTGCATTTCTTGCTCATTAAAACAATTTAATAAAGGCGAATCTGGTTTATCTATTAGAGCTAGTCTTCCCAGTGTCCGTGCCTTAATTAAAGCGACTAATAGAGGTTAACGATCACAATATTAAAGGTTTGGACACATTAATGAATTGTTGGAAAGGAGTTGTTTTCGAAAATTTTAATAGTTTCTTAAAATTTGTCTAAAAAAATAGTTTCAAACAAAATGATGAAAGAAATGCTTTAAAAACGGCTTTAACTTCCACGATCAAATCGATGATAAAGTTCAAATTTGTCATAAATTTAATTTTTCTTCATTTAATCATAAAAACTTATTTGAATCCATCGATTCATGACTGCCTTCATAACTCTACTCGCGTTTTTTTCAATCTGTTGAATTTTAGTTAAAATAAGTAAAAATATATAGACAAATATGAAAATATTATTAATTGTTTACAAAAAAACTAGAAATACAGAATTAACGATATTTCATAATTTTCTTTAATTTTCGCTAGTTTCTCTAGAAAGCAAAAAATATATTGAGATGATATTATAAAATCTTCATATTGAAATTTCAATAACTACAATAATAAAAATAGAACTGTTAAAGTCTCCAATTAAAGTGTCGGAAAGTAAGGAACAATAATATTATATTTGTTCAAAGCATACCTGAAGTAGTGTACCCTGGGCCAGAATGGTTTTAGTTTTAGGTTTTACTAAGCCATAAGATGATTTGGCATCATATTTTCAATTCAGTAAATATTGAATATTTTCATATTCAAGTCCGAAGTGACCAATTTATAATTTGAGTTTTCTATTAGTATTCCTTTGTAATCATTATAAAGTTATGTAAGAAAGTTTGTATAATTAAGGTGTAATTATGTCTTTGTGACGGCTGTTTTCGTTAATATATTTAGTTAGGATTTATTCAATCTTGATCATAAGTGTATTATATTGTTTTATTCGGCTTTTTGCCAGCTATCTTTTCATGTAATTAGATTTAAGTAATGCACTAATTTTGATCACATGTTTAATTATGTGGCGTCATAAAAATCTGAGTTAAAGAAAAGTTCATGGTTTTCGATTGTTTTTAACATAATGTATGAAAGGACCTACAAGAGAAAACAATTTCAATCAGTAGCAATCAAAAGGCGGAATCTATGCCTCTCTGACTCCAAAATTACCAAATAAGAGTTGGCTTATGTACCTTCATGTTTTTTGTAAACAACAAAGTTTCAATTATTACAAGATGTATACGTACCTGTGTGTACTTTACTGAACTCAGGTCATAAGGAATTTGAATGGAATTTATTTTATTTAATACAAAATTTTCACAATTGATCGATTTTCGATGTGTCAAGTGAAGCTAACAACTGATTTCATCAAGGTGTACAATATAAGGACAGTGTCTCGTGTGGGATTTTAATTCCAGAGTAAGTGGGAATATTTAAATACTTAATGATCAGAAATCAAATAAACATTTTTTTTAATTTTAAGAACGGGATTTAAAATAAAGAACAGAGCTCTTTAGCAATATTTGTATTAAATAAATTTTAGTTATAAAGGTTTGCTGAAATAAAGATTGTTATAGCACTATTGTCATGCTATAATTTTGCTGTACCATATTTATATATATATATAATACAGTTTATTTTTGTATCTACTATACTTATGCAAATAAAGATTATTATTATTATTATTATTATTATTATAAACAAATTAAAATTTCGTTTCAGAAAGCTTAATTAAATTTGACTGGATTTTTGTTCTATTTTGATTTATGTGTTCCGTTTTATTTCCTTTTTCTTCATATGTCAAATATAGAAAACTTGTGTTGATAATTTATAAATATTTGTTTTTTTATTGTGTGTCATACGATTATAATAATAGCTGCTACAATCCATCACCTATGAACCAGGCCCCAGAAGCTTGTGCGGGAGGGCGGGGGCGATTATTATCATCTCGCAGACCTTACGTGCAGCTGCAGCCGACTTACAAATGGAACAGCGCAAATCTCACATTTGTGTTACAGTTAAGGAAAACTGCTGAAAACCTTAATCAGATCTGCCGGCACCAGAAGTCGAACCTGGGCCGCTTTGGTGAAGGTCCAGCACGCTACACAATACAATACCAAGGCTGTTATAGGCTGTCATCATATCTCAGAGGCAGAGGTACAGTCCGGTCTGTACCAAAATCATTTTTAATTAAAAGCGAATTTATTTTTTACCATCGTTTAGTAATGTTTAGTTTACCGATGTTTTTGCCTGTTACGGTCTCCTTGCTATAGTAACAATTTTTTTAAATAAAACTCTCTGTAATTTTATTTATTTTTTGGAGTACTATTAGGTAGAGTTAAACAATTAGATAATAAAGTTTTCGGGGAAAACCGAATTTTTCATATCAAAGTTTATAAATTAGCTTTGAACTTTGTATATGAATTATGTAGAATATATTTAAAAACGGTACTTTAATATCTTAAAAAATTTTCGAAATATTCGACTTAAATTTAAAAATTAAAGGAAAATCATTTGGTTTAAACACATCTCTAGCATAGTCATAACATTTACCAACTTTACGAATTTTCTGAATTCTGTTGGCCTGTGGTGACTTCAATTTTCCACGTTATAAGAATATTCAGAATTCTGTAATTTTAAGAAATAATTTTGCAAATGCTGTCATTTCTGTCACATATCGCCTTAAGGTTGAATATTCTAAACAGTTTCTAAATTAAGCGTATATTAACGTTTAGAACAAATTAGAAAATCTTTTTTTATAGAATCATTTCTAGAAGTGATGCGAATGAATTGTATAAATATACACTCTTGAAAAAAATTACAAAATTTTATAGATTTTCTAAAATTTATGAAACGCTCTGGTTCATGAATCTGCAGTTTCTATTACAGGGATTAATTGACAGCACACTGTGCAGTGGCGGCTTGTCCTGTAGAAATGTGGAGTTGCAACTTTTATAGGGTCAGTTATGTAGGATAAAAGTTACTAACTAACTATACATGTTTTCTAGAAAAACATTTATTTTTGCAATAGAATACTTATAATAATATGAAAATAATTCACTTTTAATTATGTACGACAATAAAGACGCCGTTCGCTCGTTTTCAATCAATATTCAATTTGCAAAAATCTTAATTTACAACATATGAAGAATTCAGTCTGCACAAACCATAAAATTTATAAAACTTACAGAATCAGTAGAATTCATAGAATAAGTACTATATAAATTAGCATTAACGTTAAAATACTCCACTCAACATACATTAATTCAGCAGGTATTAATTTAACTTAATTATTTTAATAAACAAATAAATAATATTAGGTCTGGGTTTAACTTTAATAAGGAAGTTTAAAAATGTTGCAGCACTTACCGTGTAATAAATCGGTAGAACTGGCTGAATTGGGGCGCACCAGTATCGCTATCTGAAATTAAACGTATCAATATTATAACAAGTAATGCCGAAAAATGACTTAAGATTATATCTTTGCATTTATGCATATATGTCAGTTTATCGTAAACTTTCTCAATTTTAATTGTAACTGCTAAAGTTTAATCTAGTCATAAAACCTCAAATTCAAGTAGTAAGTTCTACATGACTGCATTTACTAATAGTTTCTACCATTCTCTTGTAGTTAATGTTATATAACTTCGTTGCAACTGGCGGTTACTCCTCTTTTGTGTACGGTTTGTGTTCCAAATAAAGTGATTGTTACGCACAAACTTTGTATGTGTAACCTAAATGCAATAAGTTTCTAAGGAATTCGCATTAATAAGTTATCGAAAAATGATTCCGTACAACTTGACTCAATCTTCGCACATATATAAACTTCTTTAACAATGTTATATGAAATGCAAAAAATAAGCTATAAAACAATTACGACGAGTCTAGACAAAGAAATGAGTATGAATGATCTTCGATCGTACGAGTTCTTTTTAAATTCAGTATTAACAAGTATTGACAAAAAAATATTAACATACTGAGAACTTTAAACAGGCATGGAGATCGATTTTTAAAGCTAAAAACATTTTATTCGATTACTTTTTTGTACAACCGTACGCGAAATCCAAATTTCGCGGCCGTTACGCTTAGCAACAACGGCCGTTAAACTAAAAGTAATGTCAACTCTCAAGCATCAAGATGTTGTTAGGTTAAGTTGTCAAAAATATAAGAAGTGTTAGTCAGTATTTGCATGTATGTGTAATATTTTATAATTTTACGTGCTGTTATTGTTAATTTGTTGTAATTTCTATGTATTTATCATAAATAAATGTATAAAACATTTGAATTCATAATTTTGTGACATTTAAAAAGCATATGAATATTTGAATCTCTAGATATGCCAATATTAAGAACTGACATTCACTTCTAAAATTTTATAAGGATAACCAACTTAACAACAATTTGAAAGTTACTATCTAAAGTGAAAGCACTACACAATGAATTAAATTGTTGGGTTTTTAAAAGCAATGGAATTTGTATTAACATAGTTTTTACGGTTGCACAAAAAATGTTGTGTATACCTTATCCGCAAAATTCTTTAGCGTCCTCGAGAACGTCCTGCCTCGGCCGCAAGTGGTCTCGGCGACAATTATTCCTTTGGTATGTTAAAGAGAGGTTTCGCGGCCTTGGTATACAAACAACTATTTATTTTACTTCGAGTGGGTGTTCTAAACGCTTATAACGAAATATATATTAGAATTTTGAAAACTAATATTAAGGCACTTGACTTTCCTTATTTGTTGACTCATTTTTTTGTTTATATTTATTTAATATTAAATTAAATTTTTAAACTTTAGTCTTTTAGTCAGCAATGTATGACAAAATAAATCCCAGTTTAATATAAAATGATTCAATTTGCATAAAATTTTAATTTAAATTCAAACTTAATTAAATACGTTAACTTTTAATTATTTAATTTAATAACATATAATTTAGAAAATTTAATTAATTTTAAACCTTAATATAATTTATATTTTGAATTTAATTTAGAATTTTGTTGAAATTATTGAATAGAAAAATAATATCGGACCAGAACAGATCTCTTTTTTTGGACTTTTACGCAAGCCGCATATTTTTTGTCATTGATTTGCATTTTTCCATTCGGATGCTAACCAAACGAATTACTTACACGTTATATGATTTTTTTATCAATATTATGGAAATGTGTTCGTTTTGGGTTTATAGTATCCGATATTTCAGCACAACACGAACAAACAGATATAATTATTGTAGCCTTTAAACCTAAGGCAATAAATTTTGGTTGGACAACGACTTGTGCTTAATATTCCTGTTAGTTGATTTGAGAATTTCAAACAAAGTGTAAAGCTCTACTCTTTAAAATTTATTTATGCAGTTTCTCATTTGTTTTTCTTGGCTAATTGGCTTAAACTATTGTCTAACAAAATGTTGTATTCTTGATATTAAAACAAATATTTACATTAAACTATTATATGGATGGGTTCAATTTTTGTGGTGTAGACTTTATTGTTTGTTTACAAATTAATACCATCTTCTCTAAATTGATGCAATCAGTATTCACAGACATGCTAAAACTGTCTTGAATGGAATTGCTATAATTAGCTTTAAACAACAGTAACTTTCAAAAACAACATATCTGCGTGAATTTAAATAAAATATATACTCTAACTTAAAATAATATTATCAATTAGAATGGCGACAATTACTGTAATTTTTTATTGTTCAAGTTGCGTGTTCAAGTTGTTTCAAGTAATTTTATAGTTTAACTAATATTACATAGTATGCAGGATCTTCGATTTAAAATTAAAGGAGTCCTAAGATTTACTAAAAAATAAGTAAATAAATATACCAACAACGCCCTATAGGTTGTAAACAAATAATATTTAATACTGTGCTAGTTATCAAGTAATGCCACAGCTAGAATTATAGTAACGCAACTTAAGCCTTAATTAAATTTACATAAATAAATTTTGCTCATATTAATTTTGGGTTAAACTGCTTGCTGAGCGCCACCCAGCTTTCCTGGATGTTATTTGACGATTAAAGTAATAACAATTAAAAAAAGTAATAAAGTAATTAAATTTAAATATTCTGCTACTTTTTTGTTAAGTACCAATTACAAATTACCTCATTTAAACCTGATTTAATAAAATCTAATAAAAATATTCCATTTTCACCAAAAATATTTTACTGTTTCAAATTACTTAGAAGGGGCTATTTGATCATAATAAATATATAGTCACGTCCTTTCTGATGATATATGAAATGTTGGAATTTATGCTTTCAGAGCATTTATATTTCCTGTGTTTATGAGATAACCAAAAATATCTACTTTAAATCTTAAATTGTACTGCATATTTCGTCATCAACACAACTTGTTTTAATGAAATTAAAAAAAAATTGATTGTATTTTGAGTTACAATAAATCAAGACGACAAGTAAATAGAAGCTTAGATTTCATTAAAAGCAAAATTAGTTTTATATGAAACAAAAGCAAAATTACTTTTTCTTCTTTTCTTATCTTTTACAGAGCGCGCTCAAAGATACGTAGTCCATTAAACATGAACATTCAATTTCCTTTGATTTTCTCTTTCCTCTTTTTTATCATTCACAGAAGTTTTCAGATTTCTATATATATATATGATGACACTAGACTCGCAAAGACAGAAAAATTTACATAACGGTATCTTATAACTGCCCTACCGAATGTCCTTCACAATGTCGCCACCACTTTTTCGTATGTATTCCATGTATAAAATGTATGAATTTTGTAGTGAGTATATGAGTAGATGGGATACCTCGAGATGATGATGATGTATGTTTTTTCGATATCCGATGTGTCTATAGCGGATGTACTTTGAAGGTTTTTCAAGGCGCAACCTTCTTCAAACCTATGATGACATTTAGAAAAACCGAAAATTGATAGATGCCAGGAATTCGGCATTATTTTTCTTTTTTGTCCTAATTGTGTTTGCTTGTATGATTAACCTGCCTGTCTAGGTAAACATATTGAGATTATGTCTGACTGCTGAAAAGCATTTCCTGATTTTATTCAGCTGCAGAAAATAACGATAATTCTGAAATATAGTTACTGTAAGATGACTGTGCGAGAGGATGTACGTATATAATCACAACATTCTACAAAGAGAATACAGTTTTTCAGTAAAAAAACAAGTGTCATGTTAATTAATTCAGCTAAACTAAACGCTGCTTTTTCTTTTCAACGTGAAAAATGTTTATTTTAATCTTTGCATATTAAAACTCATTTGTGTATAAGATAAACTTTTTTTTCTAAAGTTTTTTAAAAGTTTAAAATTAGTTCATGAGATCGTAAAACTGTTATTTAATGTTCAGTTTGTGTTTATTTTTTTAATAAAAGCGATTTTTATATGAACCCAGAGATTCTGATTTAGTATTTATTTTTTCACGTTCTTTCCGTTTTATTTCACGAAGAATGAATAATATTTTGGTTTAATTTTCTTGAAGTTAAATAAATGTCTACAAGATATTCCATCAGGTTTTTTTTGTTAAAAACCTAACCTCTTCCGACATGCATTTCTACAAAAAGGTCAAATTGCGAAGCTCTTTAAGTTCCGGTTTGAACAATTTACCGATTGCCACTCATATTTTGATTAGGTTGATCGGATCAGTGTTGAGAGAAGTTGAAGACTAACCAAATTGGTCAAGTCGTATTTAATTATCCAATTCCTTCCTTTAATCTCTTTTTATATATAGCAAATATCAGTAGAAATGAATTAAAAAAAATGTTAATTCAAGGGTTCAATTATCCTTTCCGGGTTGGATAACGAGATTCCCACGCTAAGCAATGTATCTTTAGCGTGACAATAAGAGAGAATTGAGATACAACTAATAAAAATTAAACATTTGGACTTTTAACGGAATGATCTATTTAGTAGTGTGGGAGGTAAAGATGTAAAAGTAAATGCATGGTATCTGTGAAAGTTGCTACAATTGATTTAAATAAGCCCTATAAATAATGTACTATTTAACTGTACAACAGTTTTACTATTATAAATAATCCTAAAAGCGCGATGTTGAATTTTATTTAGAATTTTTTAAATTATAAGTACACCCCTTACTAATAAGGTTTCTGACCGTAATTGAATAATGATTGAGGACGCGCAATGCATAAAAAGTATAAATTTTGGGAGCACTTCTATCCATCCGAACGCTGTAAATCAGGTTTAAAATTATATCTTTTTACGGTTCAAAATCTCAAGATTCAATTTCATACCGTTAAATGCGAATTTATAGAAATAATCTTAATAGGCCCTGTATATTAGGAAAATATTTCGTGGCGTCTAGATATTAAATGTTCTCCCTTTGCATTTTTAAACAAGCAAATGGAATTCTCACGGTTAGAAATCATTTTGGGTGCAGTTTTTAATTGAAAAAGCAGTTTACAGTTTCGTACCTTGGTAATAAAAATCCAAAAATATTTAGTTTATCAAGTTCCTTCAGTTAAAAGCACGTACTAAATAAATATAAGATAAATTCTGGACAGGCTGCAGTTTAATATTGCTATTTTCCTTTGTCACAAATGATATTTGGATCTTGTTAGGCATTTTATTCTTAGAATTTTGTATTTTTGCACTTAAATAAAGTAGTTAATGTGTCTAGAATTCATGTTAATTGCGTGCTATTTACGGTAACCCTTGTTAAAGCAGGTCTTAAATGTAGAATTAATATTGAAAATTCAGTATTTTTCTTATTGGTTTACATTATGGTCAATTTTTATATTAGTGGTGGTTTTAGAATACCCCTCTCTTAATTTTATTCAAAGTTGGGATAGTTTTCGAATTCCCGAGTCAGTCGAACAGCGGCTCTTGAAGTTCAAAGTAAGGGGGTGCACTAACGTGTGCGTCGGCTACGGTCGTCGCGAGCAAGTACATTACCGTCACATATTTACAGTACAGTTTAGAACGTAGCAAATTTTAGTGTTATACAGTTCATATTTTGTTGTTAGGGAATTAATCCAGCGAAGAGGAATATTTAGAAATTTTAGTTTGGTGAGTTTTCATTCACGTAAGAATAATTCCGTTGCCACATATTTGCTATTAAAGATCATCAGTGTCATTCCCGCTTATTTGAACGTTGTATTGGTTTAAAAGAATTTGTTGAGAAGCTAATCAACAGTGGACTTTTAAATTAACATATTGACGCATTTACTAATAATAGTAAATTAATAATCGTAGCACGTTTCCTGTAGTGCAAGAATTTTATAACAAGTATTCTCAAGCAACATTTATGTTAATTTAAGTACCGTTCCAGTTATTATAATAATAAAGAATTTATTATATAATGGAGATTATGGCAAATAATCATGTTAAAGTTCTTCGCTAAAATAAAATCCAGATAGTTCAAAATTCAGAAGATTTGTTTCCCGTATTGGTTTTCCAGTCAGCAGTTTTGTAGTGAAATTTATGCGTATGGTCATTAGTGTAATATGTTTGAAGGCTTCCGTTTGTGCAAGGGAGTTATGAAAATTATTTTGGATTAAGGATAATTGTTTCAAGGTATTGGTAGTTTAGATGATTTGTTTATGTAAAATCTGGTTAACTGAGATCCCGAAATTAATTAACCTTTAGGAATGATAATTTTTATCTAACTTTGTTGTGTATTGTATTTTTAATTTCCCATCTTTACTCAATATACAGATTTCAAATTTTATTTATCGTTTGATACAGGTAGGCTCAACGAACTGCTGATGTTTCTGTCAATTAAGATTTTTATTAAAGATTAATGTGTTTGATTAATTTACTGTCAATTTTAAATGGGAAGTCATTCCCAAACTGATGACTTCCCGTCTTCTAAAAACATCACTAAGTTTGGTGGCGCCCATTACTTTTTGTTTGTTCCTGACTCTATTAATTAATCAGAAATTTTTGGGGTTAACACACACGCCTGTATTTGAATCTGCAGGATTAGAGAACTCAACCGGAGCATTAAAGTACAGTAAGTATCGTTTTTATTGTGAAGTAAGCAATTGCAGTAACTACGTATTCAGTATTTGCATTTTAATGGTGTTATAGTTGACACCCATCGTGCGGCGTTTATTTTGTATTTAGTTTAATTAGAGGTAGCAAATTAATATCGTTATAATCTATGCCGAAGAGTGTCCCCTCCTTATTATAGCTGTAACTTAAGATTAAAGCGGGGTAGTGTAAGCAGAGTATAGATTAAAGAGATAAATCTCCAGAACTATAGGATCTTAAGGTTCTATAGTTACACGATGAAAACTACTCTATTTGAACTTTATTGACTTCTAGATGGTACAAGATAACAATCGATTTTATTGATATGATTTATCATTTTGTTTTGGGCGGCTGATACATTTTTTACATCAATTATTTTAGCAAATATATATCTTATAGAGTAATTAATAACTTTTGATTCCTACTTTCATATCATAAAAGTTTTTTCTTGTACAGTATTTAAATGAAACGAAAGCATCGTATTCTTCTCCTATGGTACAAAGGTTTCAATTAGCTGAAACACGATTTTGATAAATCCTCGTTGTTGTTGTTGCAAACTAAAAATTGTATATCGAAAATCAAATCGTAATTAAAATTTTTCCAAATTGAAGGCTTCCAACCGCTTTGGTGGCTTACTTGAATAACTTTTCTATTTTTACTAAATTCACGAATTTTTAGATTCTTTAAATTTCGTTTTTTACTGATACTCATGCTAATTCTGATAATTCTTCTATTTTTACTACATTTTCAATGTCTCTTAATTTTTAATGAAAATTAAATTCCGCGTATAACTGATAATTCTTATAACACTGCTAATTGTTCTATATTTACTACATTTTCGAATTCTACGAAAATTTAGACTTTGTGTATCATTGAGAACCTTACTGATTCTGATAATTTTTCTACTTTTATTACATCTGCGAATTTGGTATATCACGCTAATTTGAATAGATTTTTAGTAAATCTGGCAATTCTTCTGAATCTATGAACTCCGTGTATCACTGAGAATCCTGCTAATTCTGATAATTATTCTAATCGTATTACATCTGCGAATCTTCTGTATTGAGATGTCTAGATTTCATCTCATTGAAAATTTATTAGACGATATGATCATAAACATAAAAAATAATTATTTCATGCAATAAAATAAAATAAAGGATAGACATGCTAGGATGTTAGGTCTATTTAATCTAAAGGCTACATATTAGGTCACAGATAGGTTTATCAAATTTTAAAATAGAAATCAAGAAGGATAAAATCTCATGCAAACATAACCTCAATTTTCATATATAAAAAGGCCTGATTTTTAAAAAGGATATCAATCATTTAGATTGTTTCTTGATAATACATGTTTTATGCAACCCAAGTCACATATTGGGATGGTTTTTCCATATGTCTGGAAGATTTGATTTCCCTGATTAAGGAGGTTACAGCGGATCTTTGCGGGGTGAAGGGCAAGGGGATATCTCCAATGCTTTTACATAGGCTCTAACAAGAAATACCAATCGATAAAAAAATAAATTAACATTCTTAAAACTGAACAAAATCATTTTATTATGAATGCCTATAATGCATTTATTAATTATTTGTATATATTAAAATAATTTAAGTCGATTGGAGTGCATTTGTTTAATTGTTGAAAGTGTAAATATAAATGTAAATAGGTTAAGAATCGTGGCAACACCTCAAAGAAATGAATCGATTTCGTTGGTAGCAGTGTTAGGTTTCAGCTTTCGATTGAGTTGACATCCTAACCTCCAAATGTCAAACCCAAAATATAAGTGGAAATATGTTGAATGTTTTGTAATTTTGTATGCATAATTACAGATGGGAATATTCTATTTTTTAACTTTTGTATAGTCTAAAGATTACAATCTGCTAAGCAGATACAAGAAATATATAAAAAGTTGTTGAGGTTTAATACATATATTTTTAAAATTAGTGTGTTTGTATTACTGATTTTGTGGATATTCTGATTGTGATGATAAATTGTATTTATCATGTATTTATCATCACATTGCAAAAGGTAATTTTACATTTTGCAATATTTCCGTAGAATTAACATTTGTATTCTGATATTATTAACGCAGAGACTGAATTGTTCAACATAATTTGATTAATAAAATATATGATTATTAGTTAATACAATAAAATGTAGATTATTATAACAGTCATTATGTCATCTTTCTGTTCTGTTATTTGAATTGTCGCGCGCTATGAGGTGTTGTCACATCTCTGCTGTCTTTCCACATATGTCGTGAAAAATTCTTGTTTTGTTTACTTTAAATTATTATTGTGCATTAACTAGACACAAGATTTCAAAAATATTGGGCAGCATTGTTCTTCGAATATGAGAGTATGTCATTTTAGTTTTTTATCAGATTCCCTACATCTCTTCATCATAATTTTTCGTTAAAACGGCTAAAGGTTAGATGGTCTCCATAAGAGCCCATGTTAAATTCTGGATTTTATTTTCCATTTTTCTCGGTAATGGTACACAAGAAGATTATAAAAAAAAGTTACCGAATAGAATAAGTGTCAAAGAACTCGAGGTTTAAATTTCACGTCATTCTCTACATTTTTACATTTCGCTGTATCCTCCTTAAATTTAAGATCTACGATCATTAACGTAGGAAGATTTTTTCTGTTTTCCATGAGACTTACTCAGTTTCGGGCTAATATTTAACTAAAAATATGTAAATTAGGTCAATCTTGTAATGACTAATCTAGCACAATAAACTTACAAACTCTTATATAATAATACAGAGTATTTATTTTAATGAAGGTTTCGGCTTTGTTGATATGCTTCGTGTTTTACAAATATTGATTCTTATACAATTTTTCTCACCATTGTTTGAATGCAAACATTTGGAGGACTGTATGCTGGACAATTTGACTATAATTTGACTTCATTTAAGTTGATTTGAAAATGGATTTTGTATAAAGCATCGTTGGGTGTATCATGATCGTAGAGAGGAATCTTAATTTGTGTTTTTCTTAAATTGTAAAGATGTTCTTATGTAAATTTTATATGTATCAGTTACATTGTGTAATTATGTATTCATTTCGTAAAGGAGAAAGCTGGATTTATTGAGTTTTGTGTATAATTAGGTCATAATGAGATTTGTTCATCGTCAATCGTTTCTGTTAATTATCTTCGTTATGGTAGACTTTGGAATATGAGTGTTTTATATTGTTTTAATCGTTATTTTACCAGCTACAATCCTATCTTTGTAGAATTAAGATCTGTGGTAATTATTATCAGCTGTGTTTGAATAGTGACGTCATATAAAACGTGAATCCACGCTCGGCTCGAGAGCCAAAATCTGAAAAATAAGTGTGGTTATGTAATAATCATATGGTTGAATACCAACAAAAGAAAGTTTAAAGAAGTTTAAAGAATAATTTACCTGGATATTTTAAAATCAAAAGAAAATTTACTTGTTATTCAACAATTATAAGTGTGAACGAGTTATTTTAAAATAAATTTAAGAAGATTTATTTCCATTATCGTACTGAATAATCGATGGATTTACATTAATAAAATCATCTGACAGATTTATATGCAGCAGTACCAATATAAAATAAAATTGGAGTAGATCTCATTTACTTTATATACAAGATTGGTCAAAATAAAAAGGTTTTGATTTAATTTTTCAATAACAAAAATTATAATGACAATCTGAATAATCTCAGAATTCATTTTTCTAACTTTAAAGATTTTTAAATAATTAAATTCTTATGAATAGAACAAATAAAATTTCTTAATTAAAATTTTAATTATCATAAATCAAATTTATTTGAACATTTGTAAATATTTTTATTTAATTACATTGATTGATGTCAGTTTGCTCAAGTGGAGAACTGTTATAGCCCTATGTCAGGTTATTAAAAAGATTGGGGTGTATTTTATTTTACTTTATTAGATTTCACCGTAGATATTTTATGGGTTATCCTGATTGTGGCGCAGATTAAATATCAGCTCAGTACCTTTAAATTCCGTGTGTCACTGAAAATCTTGCTTATGCTGATAATACTTTTATTTTTATTAGATCTGCGAATTCTGTGGATCTTCAAATTGTGTGTATCACTAAGAATCCGCCAACTCTTCTATTTTTACTACATCTTCAAATTCTCCGAATCTTTAAATTCCGTGTATCACTGAAGATGTTGCTAATTCTGATAATATTACCAATTTTTCTATTTTTACCGCATATTTGAATCCTGTGGATCATTAAATTCCGTGAATCAAATAAGACACATGATCGATCTTAAAATTATTTTATTTGTACTACATCTGCAATCATTTTTAACTCTAAATTTCTAGCATCACTGAAAATCCATCTGATTCCAATAATTCTATTTTTATTACATCCGCGAATTTGGGGATCTTTAAATTCTGTACATTACTGAAAATCCTGCTATTACTCCTAATTGTTTTATTTTTACTACATCTTCAAATTCTCCGAATCTTTAGATTTTGTGTACCACTAAAAATCTTGCTTATACTGATAATACTTTTATTTTTATTAGATCTGACTATTATGCGGATCTTTAAATTGTGTGTATCACTAAGAATCCGTCAACTCTTCTATTTTTACTACTTCTTCGAATTCTCCAAATCTTTAAATTCCATGTATCACTGAAGATATTGCTAATTCTGAAAATATTACCAATTTTTCTATTTTTACTGCATATTTGAATCTTGTGGATCATTAAATTCCGTGTATCAATGAAACACATGATCGATTTTAAAATTCTTTTATTTGTACTACATCTGCAAAAATTTTTAATCTCTAAATTTCGAGCATCACTGAAAATCCTTTTAATTCGAATAATTCTATGTTTATTACATCCGCGAATTTGGTGGATCTTTAAATTCTGTATATTACTAAGAATCCTGATATTATTGCTAATTGTTTTATTTTTACTACATTTTCGAATTCTACGAATTTTTAGACTTCGTGTATCGCTGAGAACCTTGCTGATTCTGATAATTCTACTATTTTTATTACATCTGCGAATTTGGTGAATCTTTAAATTACGTATATCACTAAGAATCCTATTATTTTTATATTCTTATTACATCTGCGAGTTGTTTGGATTTTTAAATTTCTTGTACCACTGAGAATCTTGCTTATTCTGATAATTCTTGTGTTTTTCCATTTGCGAATTTTTCGAATCTTTCAATTCCGAGTATAATTAAGAATAACGCTAATTTGAATAAACTTTTAGTAAATCTGGCAATTCTTCTGAATCTATGAACTCCGTGTATCACTGAGAATCATACTAATCCTGCTAATTCTGATAATTATTCTAATCGTATTATATCTGCGAATCTTTTATATCTTTAAATTCCGTGTGTCACTAAAAATCTTGCTTATACTGATAATACTTTTATTTGTATTAGATCTGCGAATTATGTGGATCTTTAAATTGTGTGTATCACTAAGAATCCGCTAACTCTTCTATTTTTACTACATCTTCGAATTCTCCGAATCTTTAAATTCCGTGTATCACTGAAGATGTTGCTAATTCTGGAAATATTACCAATTCTTCTATTTTTACGACATTTGAATCCCGTGGATCATTAAATTCCGTTTATCAATGAAACACATAATCGATCTTAAAATTCTTTTATTTGTAGTACATCTGCCAAAAAAATTAATCTCTAAATTTCGAGCATCACTGAAAATCATTTTAATTCTATTTTTATTACATCCGCGAATTTGGTGGATCTTTAAATTCTGTATATTACTGAGAATCCTGCTATTACTGCTAATTGTTTTGTTTTTACTATATTTTCGAATTCTCCGAATCTTTACATTTTGTGTATCACTGGAAGATCTTGCGAATTCTCATAATCCTTCTATTATTACTAAATCTACGAATTCGCTGAATCTTTACATTGCTTGTATTTGATGAGCAATTCCTACAATGTTTTCAAATTTATATCCTGTAGGATGGTGTAAATTCTATTAACGTTTTTAAACCCCACGAATTTCAAAAAGACTTTAAATTTTAAGGATTTTTTATTTCCATTGGGCCTGAATCTCATAAATTGTACTTTCAAATTCTAGACGACAATCCATCAACTATAACATATTAAGCATTAGAAGTTTTATATAATATCCAGTAACCTTATAAAATTTTCGCTGTTCTGAAATTCTGTTTGAATTTTAAAAATTTGAAAATTTGTGAATTTTGTACGTAAAATCCTAGTATTACCATGGATTGTACTATTAGTACAATTGCAATTTTTACTATTAGTATCTAATTGCAAAATGTATACATATTCTGTAATTTTCTAGATTTTGCAAAACGAATCCTTGTAATAAGGTGATTGAAGTACTACACTACATATTTATCAATTGTTACAATTTCTAAATTCAATTACTATAAAAACAATTAATTTCTTTTATTCTAAATTTTGTTGGTACTATTAATTTCTGGAATTATGTGAATTATTACCTCTACTGTTTACTGTGCAGACCGTTGTACATTTTGGAGATTTTGTTGATACTAGAATTTGCTAATTTTACTAATTTCTATGTTTTTGCAAATTCAAAGGATTTATTTATTTGGGGAACTCCGAATTTTGCAATTACTTTAATTCTATTTTTTCAACCTTATTGACTATACCTGTTGTGAATTTTTAATTTCTGAAGATTTTAAGTTTTAAGCCGAGTTTAAATCACAAGTTCTGATTTCTGAGAATTTCTTAAGACAAATAAATTTATGGTTTGTCCTAATTTCGCTATAAACAACTAGTACCTATGTTGTCTGTCAGTTTTGGGGATTGTGGTATATATCAAGGTTTAAATATTACCAAAATTCTGATAAAACTGCGAATTCTGTGTAGTTTCCAAATTCTTCTGTTTAAGGTAATTTTAGGAAGATTGCGAATAATCTATAGTACCAAGGTTTATATCATTCGGTAAATTCAGTTTCTGTGCATTTCGAAATTTGTGTTGCGTTTCTCAGATTTTAAATTCTTCTAAAGATTTTAATTTCTAGCAATTTTGGTGACACTGCTAACATAGCACATGTTTTCATTTTGGATGAACTCTAACATCCCTGAATTTATAGAATTTTAAAGTATCTAGAAACTTATTCCTTAAAGTGTGCTAAAAGTTGTAAATTCTAGAAAGTTAGCAGTGCATACTACTACACTGCATAATTTCGAAATGTCTAAATCTGTAAAACCAAAATTCCCAAGGTCTTTTGTTGTGTAAAAAATTACTTATGCAAAATACATTTAAGTAATTGGTAAAATTGATTGAATTTCGGAAGAATTTCCCTACAAAATTGAATTTTACAAACATCACAGGTTCTGGACATCTTTATGGATGCATGAATTCTGGAAATAATGCCAATTCTTCGAGATTTAAAAATTTTAGTAAATATGATAATCTTCGGGTAACTCTAAACGCTCACAATTCTGAGTTCCTCTAATATTCCTAATATTTCCCCACATTCATGCCCATGTAAATTTTATAAATGCTGCGAATTTGAATTTTTTTAATGCCTCTTAATTTGTATATTGTGTCAACACATTCGTGCAAATTTTATGAATTTCGAGAATTGTGTAATTTCTATGTATTGTACAATTTTTAAATTTCAGGAATTCTGAAAATTCTGCGAGTTTACTAATTTATCAAATTCTGAGAATTTATAAATTCGGCAATTTTTTTAATTGAAAATTTCGAATTTCTCGAATATTCTAAATTCTGATAATTGACTGTAATAATTAATCCTACCTATTCTGGGATTTTATGAAGATGTATGTATCTTTTATGAACTTTTCAGTAACAAGTTTTGTTTAATTCTCAAGCTTCTCTAATACATTACTAATAATATGTTAATTTTCAAGAAAAATACCAATCCATTAAAATTTTTCTGTACATATATCAACAATACTGCAAATCTTTTTCTTGGGTAATTATGTATATTACGAACATAGTTAAGTATGTTATTTTGTTGTTACAACAAAACAAAAAATTTAAATGAACTTGGATACGTTGGTTACAACTTGAACAAAACAAATCGCGCCTTCCGGATAAATTTTTGCTCTAACTTTTCTCTACATATGAATATGTTGCTGCATATAAAGCGAACAATACGTAAATATTTTGATATTCAACATTTACATACGTTGGGACAACAACAGCAACCAAGGCAGAAATGTAAGTAGAAAAGTATGTCAACAATAATAGAAAAATGTTCATTCCACAAGAAAGATAGTTTATATTTTTTCTTGTAATTTAAATTTTTAAGATCTAAATTCTTATCCGTTTTTTTTTAGGATTCAAGGTATAACCAGGAACGAGCGTGTTTTTCCAAATGGAAATAGATGAAAGCTAACTTATTATATGGGTGGGTTTTGGAAAGCCACGAGAAGGCAGAATCTCAATTCTCTAAGTATCATCGCGGCTGAGAGCTAAGCCCTGCAAATATGCAATTTTTCATCGTTTTATCTCTAAGTTTTATTTTAAAAGGAGCAAGAAGTTTTTTAAAATTTTCCGAAGTAATACTATACTAGGTTATCGTTTAAATTTGTGTTACATATATTGCTACAATTGAATTAGACGGTCTTAGAGATTTTAAAATAATTTACTGATGGACCTAAATGAAAAACCTTCCGGAAGCAATATTTGCGATTCACTGAACTTCAGGAACAAGTGTAGGTGTATTTTTTCGTAATTACTGGGCAAATTTGATTGAAACTATTCAAACGTATTGCATAATTAAATTCCTTTGTGTTATTGAATGTTGTTCATTTTATGTGCTTTGAATGTAATCAATCAAATGTGTACTCATGTTTCTTGCTGCTAACAGATAGAAGTAGCTGCCTTAATACAAATTATTTTCTTACTCTGAAAATGTTTTACATCGACTAATTCTGTATGCTGAGATAAAAAGAATTGCGTTGATACCTTGATTGGTACAAATTTTGCAGGTTTAAGTAAATTTAAACAGAGCTACTACATTATAGCCTGCAATATACCCTAAAAGACATTGTTACCCCAGTCGCAGTCGGTGGTCGTGGGATTGATTAAAACAAAAAAACGGAGAAACCTAAGATCGTATGCAATTCTGTGTAACGGTAACGGCATCACTGATGCAATTGCTACATGAAGTATTTTACATAAGGACCCTACCCCTCTGGGATGAGTCAAAGTTGCGTAGATAGATACCCAATCATCAAAACAATTACTTGTCTCTTTCTTTGCGTTAATAGGTTAATTAAGTTTACAAACAAGTCTTACGGACTAAAAGATGGATGAAAAAGCAAATAAATTAATAAACCAACACAAATCATAAATAACTTTATTTTAGTGATGGCCAATTCAAAGTAGATTCAGGTGAGATTGGTAGATACAATTTAACTGATTTCTTTAATATTTCAAGACGAGGTATTACAATTAGTCGTACTCCAATTACCTCACATAAATAATATCAGTTATTAAAGAAACTACTAACTAAAAAAGATACAAATAGACTGTACTTTGATCTAGTAAGTATTAAATTCACTTAGCCATATTAAATAAGAGCCATAATTAAAGTAAGCATATATCAAATCACACGTGGTTATATTTAAGGCCTACTTAAAAGTTAAAGTGTATTCAATAGTTTAATTATTGTTACAAACGGAAATTGCTTTGAGTTATATAATTTATAATTCATACATTGTGTTCCGTTTTGTTACATCAAGGTTACACTGATATCTACAGCAACGACCCACACGTCAGTCGACTATTTGCAGCAACTACCTACTCTATTCAGGTAGCTGCGGTCGCGTCACCCACGTCTGCCCACTTATATATTTAAACTCAACTGCAAGGTTGCTTTTGTCTATGCTGAACAACCCACATTCGTCCGCGTGCAGTCAAGTCGCCTACGACCTGTGGGTGACTGGCTGTGGCCAGTCTCTGCCTCGCCTATGCAAAAAACACCTACCATACCCGGAAGACCAACCTACGGTTTCCCACTACTATGCTAATCTCTTCCGCGCTGAACAGTATAAAACCCGCTTGCTTTGGGCTTCAAAGTCAGTCAGTGCCATGGCTCGAAGAAGTCGCATCCAGGAACAAGCGTGTATGCAACCTTTTTTATTATTTATTGTAAGGGGTCGGAATCTGATGTCCAGGGACATTGATTACCGGACACCTTACTGCTTAGTTGTTAGGGAGTTGTGCCCAGGCTCTCTATACTTAGTTGTAGTATTTTAGGAACCCAGATTACTGGGTTTTCTAACGCTTAGTTTGTAGACTTTGTGGTAGTACAGGGTGATCCCGATCGCCCTCATGTTAATCTTAGATTTAGGAGGACTTGCCTGTCCTCATACTATTTGTAATCCATTGTATCCTACTGTTTTATTGTTTAGTATATAGATGTTTTTATCACTTGTGTTTACTGTCTCACCCTACCTCTGACTACGTCCCTCAGTCACGAAAACCCCCACGTGACATTATTAATAAGCTAAATGTAACAACAGACCATTGTGATGATTATAGTAGTTGTCGGCGGAATAAAGCACTTTTAGGTAGTTATCTGGTTACCATGGCTTTAACACAAGCTAGCCCTGGCCAAAATAAACACACTGAATCGCAGCGAACTGTTAACGTACCACTAAAAGACCGAAACAACAACCAATCATTATACCATCAGTAATAATAAGTAATATTAAACATAAAAAAGATCTTAAAGGAGGTATTTTTTCTCATTAGTGTATTATTGCACTCAGTTGTTAATGTATTAACATAATACTTACTACGGGATATTAAGAGCCAATAAGAATCTCGTTCTCAGGTTCTCAAATGAAACTTGTTTCCCCAGATAATCGTTTTTTTATATCAAGATTATGACAGTACCGTATCCAAAAGTACTCTAACAGGATTTCCAGTGATACTCCGAATTTAGAGATTTAGAAAATTCGTAGGTGCAGTACAAATATCAGAATTATAAGAGTTGATAGGATTCTCAGTGATACACGAAATTTAGAAAATAAGAAAATTCACAAATTTAGTAAAAACAGAAATATTATTAGAATTGGCAAGGTTTTCAGTAATAGTGAATGTAGAGATTCAGAAAATTTTGCAGATTTAGTGCAAATAAAAGAATTGTAAGAATTATCATGTTTCTCACTGATACACGGAATTTAAAGATCCATAGAATTTGAATATGCAGTAAAAATAAAAGTAATTTGTAGTATTATCAGAATTAGTAAAATTTTCAGTGATACAGAAAATTTAAAGACTTAATGTAGTAAAAATAGAAGAATTCGCCGTATTATTAGGATTCTCAGTTGCACACGGAACTTAGAAATTCACAGACATAGTTAAATATAGTAATAATAGAATTGTCAGAGCTAGCAGGATTCTTAGTGATACACGGTACTATAATAATTATAATTACTACTACCCATTGCTGAAGAACCAGGTCTCAGAAGCTATGTAGCTTGTGCGGGAGGGAGGGGCGATTGCCATTATTATGTAGGCCCATCGTGCAGCTGCAGCCGACTTACAGATGGTATAGCACATATTCCACATTTATGTTACAGCTTAGGAAAACTGCGGAAAACATTAACCAGATCAGCTGGCACCGGGATTCAATCCCGCGGAATTTAAAGATATTTACACCGAATTTTAAGATTCAGAAAATTCGCAGTGAAAGTAGAATAATTATTTAAATTCCCAGCATAGCCATTGAATTTAAAGACTCCATTTAATTCTAAAAAGATTATTATAAGGTTTCCAATATCAGTAGCACCCACAAACTGTCAGTTCAGTAATTCATCTGAACATATCATCGGAAGATTTATGAAATTTACAGAGTTTGCTAATGTAGAAAAGTTAACGGAAAGCATATGCAATTTTGAGAATTCAAAAACTTCCGAATTTGCCAAACGATCTCTAATGCTCATTTTAATTCCTATCAAAACTAGTTAGGTCTGCATCTTCTTGATGTGCCATAACACTTTTGGATCATTACTCTTTCATAACTTTAAGTATTATTATGTACTCCAAACTACATCAAGGGCAGTGAACCTCCTCTAAAATTACCTAACTTTGAATAATTTCTTAACTAAAAATTATAACATCATTGCAAAACTGATAAATTTAAACGTAAAGCTTATTCAGTTTGAAATATAAATTTAAAACATACCGTTAGAATTATACACACATGAAAAAATTATATAATATTGAAATTAATTCAGGCTGGTAACGTGATTACTGAAGCAGCTAATTTAATCATGTACCTTTGAACGAATACTATTTATTTAATCCTCTAGTGTAACATTTTATTGAGAGAGAAAAAAAGCAACATTTTCGTCTAATGACTAAGCTGAAGTTTTCTAATAGCGTAGGCATATATTTTTTAATGCAATAAAATTCTGAGTCTGAATGTAGTCTCATTCGCAGTTATTGCTATTGGAAAAGTTCACACACGCCAATACTCCTTCTTTCAACTTTAGAACTAAATTAAACTTCTCAATATGAGACGTTGCACCATATAGTAGTTTGACACTTCCAAAAAGATTTAATTTGTTTTGCGCGAATACAAATTTCAGACGAAGAAAATTTTATTAAACAACGTTAAACCTTGGCCAGCAATTCTTCCACACTTCTACCTCTCAGTAAACACGTCCAGAAGCTACATATAACACTAAGGAATTTAGGAGAGAATGAGAGAATTACCAGGAGACATATTATCTCTACGAGAAAGTTGTATGATCATGTTCCAGCTTATTATGGAGAATAGCGGTTGTAGTATACATTGAAATGGTAATTCAGCATATTGATGTACATACACCCCAGTGGAGATGTGATAATTTTAACAATAATGGGGCAACTACCACTACTATAACTTAAACAGCGGTAGACATTATTAACAAAATGGTTCATTGGAAATGAACGTTACTGTTTTAAACAATGCGAAGCTTTACATACTTATCTTGCTATATTATTTATCTGCAGATATTCTCTTTATACAACTGCACATTGCAACGTGGACTTCAAAACAATTTTAATTAATTCCACCGAGTTCGCAAAAATCGTAGAAACGTGCAGAACTAAAATCAACGCAATGTTTACAAGTACTACACGTATACAGGATGGCAATGTTATTAATCCACAAAATCACGAATAAGTTCGTGGATGTGCAGGGAAAATAGCATGGAACTATAATTCAAATTAAGAAATACAAAATTATGTTGACAAGATTTACGTAACGTACTTGCCCTACGACAGAAATTGTTATACGCTCAATTGGCGCGTCACTTACTAGTTCTAGCTCTCCACGCTAGTTCCGAAGCCATTAACGTGCTCACCTGTCGAATGCCCCTTTACCTTTAGTGCAGTATACAAACTTCCACTCCACGGTTAACCTCAAGTGTAGGCTGGACTCGAATCCTAGACCTGTCTAAGGTAACTTAGTGAGATTCTCTACGTTCGCTTCAACATTCCATAAAGATGATGATCGCCCGGGAAAGCCTTGCTAGGTTCAGTCGTATCGGATCCTGAGAAACCGACCGACCCCATAGCAGCCCCGGAACAGCTGATCCACGGTCTTGGCCACACTAGGGAACTACCTGACGAAACAGTCACCCATAGGCCAGTGATCAGGAGGTAACTGGCGGAATTGACTTTGTAAGTTACTCTCTGTACTGGAGTCCAGTCCTTGTTCTGAAAAAATTTCCAAACTAAGAGATGGGAGCTCTAAGACCAGTGCAGTCGGGTAAAAGCACATTTTTTTGTTGTTTCTTTTGACTTGGATGATTGCTAGGAGAAGTTTTTGGTAGGCCCCAACAGATCTTTACCATAATGAACGCGAGTGCTTTCATTAGGTATGTAGTCTTCTGCTGCTTTGGCAGTGGGTCTTTAGTTGTTTAGTAGTTGTTTTTAGTTGTTATTTACTAACTGTTGCAATTAACAACCAACATCCCAATTCCGTAAAGTGTGAAGTGCCCGCTTTCAGATCCTGTACTATTCAGAGGATTATTTAATGTCTTTAGTCTTTACATTACATCTTTAGCTTCGAAGCCATGGCTACTGCCATGGCTTCGAAGCTAAAGACGTAATGGCACTTAATGGCATGTAATTTTTATTTCCACCTTTTTTCCTCTTTCGATCTTTTAAGGTTATTTAAGTTGTACGTTTGGTGAGTCTAGAAGCGCTAGAACTCCTCACAAGCTTTTGATGTGTAGTTGGAGTTTATGTTGTATGGTTTGTCGTTCTAGAGTCTGCGTAGGCTGGAGTCACAAGTCAGACTTTCCATCTTTCTTCTTAAGCTCTCTCTCCATGACAGTTGGGTAAGTGCTATAACCTACTGCATTTTGTCACGTCCGGGAGATCCGGCTTGTTAGTCGTCCTTGACAGCAGATTGACCCTTTCTTGTTTAGGAGCCAGGTTTGGATTCTTTTTTGCTTGTAGTGCAGGTTTTGGAGTACTTCAGATGGCGGGACTCAATTACGTCAAGGGCAGCCAACAGGACACAAACTGGTTCTCGGAATTTGAATTCTTCAAACATTGAATTCTTCCTACAACTAGGGATTTTAATAGTGCTATTAGCATCAATTTTTGTTGTTTTGAACACGTTTTAAGTTTGCTGGTAGTACAACGGCGTAGCAGTTTAGGTGATTCACATGATAACGACCTCTTCTTGGGGTGTTGTGTTGATATTACATGAGGTATCATTTACTTCTTATTGCCACAGACACTATGTATCGTTTATCCATTATTTGATGGAATAATTAGGATTTTTTGATTATTGAGGATTTATTCTGAACCATTAACGGTTTTTAAAGAGTTTCGCTTCATATAGAGGAGGAGAAATAAAAGGACGTTGTAGTGTAATGGATACATTCCTTTGTTACTAATATAGTAATTTTTTCATTCAAAAATTTAAAAGGATTATACGATACAGGAATTAAGTTGTTAGACAAGCAGCTAACGGTAATTAAGGTTTAATAGTTAAATAGTTGCCATTTGGGAAGTAATATCAACAGAATATTATTGAAGGTCTTGTTTAATCAAAATTTCTTATTTTTGCAAGAATATTCCCTTGAAATTAAAATTTACTTTAGCTGAACTACAGGAGTTACCTCCAAGATCACACATTAAAACACATCAACAGTGTTTGGGATTTATTAGATGATTCTCGTATTATAATATTTCGAATGCACTTTCCGCTAATTAAAATACATGTAATACAACCCTGTATTATAATATCTTGAATTGATTTCGCAAGTTATAAAAAATTCCATACAATCCCTCCATTGTAATGTTTTGTATTTATTTCCTTTCTCTTATAAGAAATTTAAAATTAAACTGATTTTTATATTTATTTATGACTTCACTTGACAAATAAGGAACGCATTTTGTATCAGTTTACCATATCTATTAAAATTTAATACTAGAAAAAAATTGGAGGTTAGTCCCGAAAAATATTAAATAAAGATGTAATATTCGCCTTTTTATCATTAGTTTATCGTGACATAATGACAATCTCAAACAAGTTTTCTTGAGTTTAACCCATTTTAATTTTAATAAGTGTTTTTAAAAATAGCATTGTGGCGTTTGGTGAACCTCAGATTGTTTATCGTAAAATCGTTGAGAATATTTTTTGCCTTACATTTATCTAATTACGTTTATCAATATCAGTTCTTTCAAAATTGTGAACGGATATGAATTGGTGACGTTCAATACATTGTTACGTGTTGATTCTGTGGCTCCCTGTATCGCTTAGATTTTGTGACATCCTGTGTAAGTTCTTTGGGGATTTTTGCATTCTCCTACTTCAGTTGCCGTTTTGAATTCGAGGAGTCTTTTTCTGTTTTGATAAAGCGTACCTCTACTTCACGATACGTGTTCGTTTTATTAGCTTCAGAAAAGTGTTCTAGTGGCATCGCCTTAGTGAATTACGTTTTCCTTGTGTTATATTCATTGGAAACACATTTATGCGGATGTAATGTGATTCTGGGAGGTGAATTTTCCATTTATATTTGGGAGCCATCGGGGATGTCACACTATAATGCTGTTGAGATTATGAACACGTTCTTAAGGAATCATTTATTAAACGCCGGACATTTTGAATTATGAAGCGGTTTGGCAATTCATCTAGACCGACTTCCAACATAGGCCTTTTTTAATCTTTAATTCTTTTGCCTCTTTTTAATCATTTGGTTGGTTGCTGTATTCGCTCTTAAGCAACGCTATGCCTAGATGGTAGCATTTCTCTCGATTCAATACCTGGAGGATTTCTACAATCTACAATAACTGAAGAACATAGAGGTATTGTGAATTGTATGTAATTAAACTCCTATGTACGTCTAATTGTAATAACTGTCAATCACTGTAGTGAAATAATTAATTAATTAATGTATTATGTAGCTTTTTTATTTAAATGGTTTTTCCCTTTTCTTAGGAACCTGTACATAAACTTTGTTAGAATTGATTCCTGCGAGTGTGCCCGTTTAATTTGATTCGTAAAAAGTATTAACTAATTACTATCTACTTGGGGCATATCCGATTGTACACTCTAGGTGAACTCGTAGATTCGTTAACATTCCGTGATTTTTTTTGTAATCCTGATTGAATTTTTATACACGAGCAAGTTTGAAGTAATTGTCCCGCTCGTTTCCTTAACTTAACGTTTTTTGCTATTACATAGTTTTTAGCTAAATATTTAGCTAAACGACCTTCAGTGAAGATTTATTAGCAGCTCTACTAAAGTTTATTTACACTTTGTTTATCATTGCAATACAGCATTTTATTATTGATGTCTATTATTTGTCGTAAGATAAGAATTGTCCTAAGAAAGATTTCAGCTATTTAAGTGCATTATATTGGAAAGTGTCTACCATTTTATTGGTAGTCGCAGATGTGTAGTTCTTTAATAATATTGTTCCCAGTAGACTATTTCAGCTATTTTCATCGACTCTTGAAACCCACGACCTCACATTAGTTAGCTAACAGCCGACAGAATTAAATGCGGTTAAAAATTGTTACCAATTCCCATTTTGTGGGTAACAACATTTTAACAGTTAGCACCTATCTATTCTACAAATCGGCATCTAATAAAGTTAACGTAAATTAAAACAATAAGATCTCTTTGTATTTCAGTAATTTACAAGATTCACAGTCAAAAGTAGACAATTATCTAAAACTATACCATGTGTTCAATCGTATGGTATCTTGTCCAGTATTTAATCACCCGTTAAATTCATTCTAAAAGTAAACGTTTAGAACTCCGTTATTGAAAAGTGTTAAGAAATAGCCAAGCAGTTTAATCTAGTTGGCCATCTCGTTTCCGCGCTTAAGTTTTAAACTACATAAACGAAAATTGAACGCGAAATTGTTGTTGTATACTTAGTTTATACTTCTAAGCGATAACTGCTAAACAGATTATTTCCGTTTCAGGTAGCGAAGTTAATGATGAAACGTTCGTTAAAAGAGAAATTTTATGAATTGAGAGGCGTGATTATATGATTTATGGAGATTAAACATGAAATAGTCTTGCAGAAAAAGTTTTGTTGAAATTTAAGTATAAATAGCGTGTGACTAACATATCAGTTGTGCTTCTATGGCATTTTCTTGTAAGAAACACTAGATAATATAAAATGGTGATTTCATGGTTAAATTTTATTTAAAAGTGCCACTCACGCCCAACTTCTCCTATGGATGAAATAAAATTTCACGTAGGATTATATTAAGATAAATAGAGGTTCCAAGTACCATGTTTCTGTTTTTTTTTGCGTCAAAGGTAAAAACTAATTGTTAGGATATCTGCACTCCTTTTCAAGGAGGGGATAACAAGAGCTTTTGAGTTTTAAAGGAATCTATTCAACTAAAGGCAATCGAAATCTGAACCATACTTCTTAAGATGTAAGAGAAACATAAGTAGTGTCAAAGAAGGAGAGAATTGCAGCTTGGCTGCCTCTTTCTCCGAACCTAGGCTGCACTAATTAAACAGAGCATATTTTCGGGCTGACCTAAGCAAGCCCGAATTTATAAGAATTCAATTCAAACAGTGATTTTATTTTAAAATTTTAGGATTTATTTAGACTACGTATTTGTACAAAGATGTTTATAAATTATTCGATATGAAAAGTTTTCATGGTTGATTTCTATTAAGGTCCAAGTGTACCCAAAAACGTGTGTTATTTGTTTCATAAATAATATAATAATGTGATAACTTTGGTTTTAAGTTAATAGTCTAGGAATGTTAAAAACTTGCTTACCTAACTTGTTTTGGAAAAAAACAATTTTTATTTAAATTATTTCACGTTATACATGAAAAATTAATTTTAGAAAACCTGTACATTCAAAATTAACCAAAATACTACCACTTATATTTCATAGTATTTGAACTATTTTCCCAGAATTTTAAAAAAATCGTATGTCTAGCGACTAAATTATTGCCAAAAAACCTGCTTTTTGCCAAAAAAACTGTTTTTTTTTTGGCAAAAAGGAGGTAATAATTTAGTCCCTAGACATACGATTTTCTTAAAATTTTGGGAAAATAGTTCAAATACTATGAAACTTAAGTGGTATTATTTTGATTAATTTTGAATGTACAGTTTCTCCAAAATTAATTTTTCACGTATAACATGTGAAATAATTTAATTAAAATTTTTTTTCCAAAACAAGTTAGGTAAGCAAGTTTTTAACATTCCTAGACTATTAACTTAAAACCAAAGTTATCACATTATTATATTATTTATTAAACAAACAACACACGTTTTTTGGGTACAATTGGACCTTAAGTAAAAGACTCTGATTGGAATGAGAATATAAAATTTAAAAAATCAGTGTACAGTGCCGGCCAATTAAAAGTAGATTACTCGAGAGAATTTCATGTAATATTACACTTTTAATTAGATCAATCATTAGATTGCCGTCTGTCTATCAAAGCTAGCTGACGAAGGATAAAAGAAAACTGATAATTTTAGAAGTGCACCCGTTGTCAGCGCAGCGTCATTATAGGTATCGACTTATAGTAGAAGCATTTGTTACATTTTATGCATACAGCGGAATATATCTAATAAGAGCAGAGTTTATCAAGAAATTTCTTAAGATTTAAAAATTTATATGATTTATTTTTATAAATATAAAATTTTAAATTCAAAGTATGCTAATAAAATTATGATTTTTAAGAACGAGGCTTATAAGAAAATTTGATAAGATTTTATAACATTTTTTTATTAAAGAATATAAAAAGTAATATAAACTTCATTCAAAGAATATTTCTAAAAACGAAGCTTATCAAAATATTTCATAAAATTTTGTGCATTAGAGAGATTATAAGTTTATAGGATTAAAATATTGACTTCATGATTTGTACTTGAAAAATTTAATTGTATTTGAAAATTTTAAATTGGAAAACCAATATAAACATAACTCAAGCGAGATTTCTCAAGACAAAACTATAAAAAATAATTTAAGATTTAAAACTTTTATAATTTATTTTTATAAAAAAAGTTGAATTTTATTTAAACCTGATTTTTAAATTGAAAGATTTCTTAAAATTTCAACATTTATTTTTAGTATTTTTATTTAATTTTTATTCTAACCATTAAAAAACGAAGGAAATTTAAATAAAAAGTTTGATTTGAATATTGAAAATTAACGTAAACTTGGTTCAATCAAGATTTTTAAAAATGGAGTTAATAGATTTCACATTTTGTAAGGACCTGAGATAAGTAAAAACTTGACTTACTTTTAAAATGTAAAATTTAAAAATCCATGTATTATTAATAAAAATATAATTTAAAAAAAACAAGGCATATTAGACAATTTTACAAAATTTTATATTTAAAAGATTATATAATTCATTTTTATTAAACAAAAAGCTTGACTTGAATATCAAAAATTAATATAAACTTAAATCAAAAAGGATTTTAAGTTTTATGTGATGTATTTGATTTATTTTTCCCTATTACATATATTATTTTTATTAACTAAAAAGTTTAATGTAAACTTTAAAATTTTAAAATTAAAATAACAAGACATAATGTTAATTAGCATTATATATGTATGTATCATATCAGCGAAAGTTATCTGATGATCTAAGAAGAGAACTTGAAGATAAGTTTGATTTGTATTGTATGTATTATAAAAGTATTTCAACCTTTTAAGCAAATAGTTCAATAGCAGCTTCCTCTTTAAGAGTTCTTAAAACTATTATTTTAGGAGATTTTATTAAAATATTTCAAGATGACATTAATGACATTATTTGAAATTCAAATTTAAGTAACATTTTGTACTTAAGTAGAGCTTTATACTTTTATATTTAATTAGTCATATTTTATTTAAAAACTTTAAAAACAAAATTTGCAATTGGTTCAAATTTTATTAAATTCTTGATTTCTGCAGAGCATAAAAAGCTCATGGCCAGTCACCTATAAGTCTTTAATAAGTAATTATAATAATCATTCTTCTAATATTAGCTCTTAAAATGCTTTTTTTTTCTATTTTTGCCTTATTCATAGTTACGTTAGGACCTATTGCATATACAGTGCTATTAAATTAAAATGCAATATGCTGGTGTAGTTTTTTGGTGCAATTTAAAATAATCACCGCAAACCATTGCATTTACTGCATGTTTATGCAACCAACAATACATAATTGCTCAAAATGCGCTAGTCGTTAAATCTTTCATTTCAATTAAGAATAATTTAATACTAATTGGGTTTTTACAAAATACAAACGTAAATAAAAATACCATTTATTGTAAAATAAAAGATGCAAAGTGTACTTTTTATAACAAACCAAGGCTGTTCGTGGTAAAATGCATACGTACTTGTCACAATCAATCAATTTAATCTCGAATTTAACCTAATGCATCGATTTGATAATTTTCAAATGCAATATGGAGCACATTGCATGTTAATTTAATAGCACTGTATTTAATTAATAATACCTAAATTATTCCTACAAGTATTTAGAATTCTTTCAAATATGAAACATGAAATATTTCACCTGTTAAAAGATACCCTGCAAAAGAGAATAAATGCTGATATACTGTAAGGTCATAATTTTAAATATGAAACAGCAGCTGTTACTGCTACTGCTCCAGCAGACCACTTCATTAATTTATTTTCTTCCCTGGTCTGAGACTTTAAATCTGCCTTTACAGAGCTTTTGTATGAAAATGTTGCGTAATTATTTATAAGGTACTAAAAGTTACCTTTATATAATACAAAGGGGTTGTTTTGTAACAATTGCCTTTTTTTACGAGCCAGGTTCTCTTTAATGTTCTTTATTGTTAATTCTTTATTGCTTCCAAATTAGGCCAATCCGGGTGGGAGATGCATTGTTATGGTTTTATTGCAATTTGCAACGCTGGTTGTCTATTTTGCAAATTGTTATATGTATTTCTTGTATCTATCTCGTGCTTAATCCTTCTTAAAACAAAATATAAAAAAATGTTCAGACCAAAACTTGACAATTGTTTTTGAAAGGATAAAAATTGCTACATTTTCAGCTTTACACGCGAAATTGGTGCAATTGTGCTTGACGTTTTTCCACGGTTGAGCTGACAGGGAACATGGTTTTTCGAGCTTTCGACTGTAGTTTGACTCCAGATGAAAACAAGAAAATCAGCAAATCTGAAAAAATACATTTAAGATTTTTTTCGTCTTATTCAATTATGCTTGAAAACCCGATATGCAAAAAAAAATTTGTTTTCTGTTATAACCATGTGTAAATGTCAGTATCACGTATTTTTTAAATAAATTCAATTTAGGAAAAAATGGTATCGTTACATACACAAAGGACGGAAATTATTGTATTTTTAAAATTCAAACTAAAAAGCAATTTCTGTTTAAAAGTGCTCTGTGTGTTTTCTTTGTTTGAAGGTCGTAAGTTCAAGTGCGCTGGATAACTTTAATAATAATTCATATCAGAAGTTGTAACGCTTGCAGAAAGTATATTATTAAAATAAGAAGAGTGCTTCATCGGAATATCCCTACTCTTAGATTACTTCCTGTTTATTTGTTTTCTTTCATTTGTTTATTTTTGTAAAAACTTTGCTCGTAGCATTCGGATTAAAGATCGATTCAAATAGGAATTTCAAACTTTAATTCACACTAACCAATTATAGGAGGAGTTACATTTACAGAAAGCATCAATTTGTAGCTGCAATCAATCCTTTAAGATCAAGCTCCTTGTCGACTCCATTTATTAAATCTCGTTTAACGCATTTCGGATATCAAAAGCAAAGAATGTTTAATAATTACTACTACCCATTGCCTGGCGCACCAGACCACATAAGCTATGAAATTTGTGTGGGAAGAAGGGGCAATTATTATTATTACGCAGGTCCATCGTGCGCTTGCAGCCGACTTACAGATAGTATAACACAAATCCCACATATGTGTTACAGCTTAAGAAAAACTGTAGAAAACTTTAATCAGATCTGCTGGCACAAGGATTCGATCTCAGTTTGCTTGGGTAATATAGCAACAGTTGCCTTATCGCTCAACAGATGATCTTAATCCTACATCAGTTACTGGAGTGTTGTTCACATTCATTTATTGTTATAAGTCCAAGACGTCAGCAAATAACAGTACTCTCTTTAATATACCCTGTAGAAGCATAACATCGCCACCATTCACATTGACGTGTTACTCGTATCTGGCCCGGCGATTATTATCTGGAGTGTATGGAGCATTCCATACCTCAGAAATGTCTGCACATGGAATACCATATCTCAAAAAGTTAGAAAAAAGAAATAAAAAAAAACGCAAATAAATTAAATAAAAATCCTTTGATTGAAACATTCGTAAATATTTAATTGAAGGGCTCGGGATAAAACAGCCTTGCCTACATTTTATAATTTTATAAAAATCGAAAAAAGTACTAAAAAATAGATATTTTCAGTTTCCAAACAAATATTTGTTTCTTTTATGGTTGAATCTGCATATTTATATACGTAAAAACGTAATTTATACATATTATGTTACGTGTTGATTTCGTGTCACCCTGTATCGGTTGACTTTTGTGCCATCCTTTATAGCTTCGTTGGGAATTTTTACATTTTCCCTAGTTTTAGTTGCCGTTTTGAATTGGTCGAACGTTTTTCCTGTTTCGATAACTGCTTCTTTATACGTTTTCATTTCAGTGACATCGCCTTAGTGAAATACATGTTCCTTTTGTTGTATTAACTGAAAACGCGTTTTTGCGGATTTGATACCATAATTGTTTTGAGGTTATGAACACGTTCTTAAGGAAACATTTACTAATCGCCGCACTTTTGAAGCTTTGACAATTGGTTACACAATTTTTCGAAGCCGCCTTTTAATTTGAAGTCTTTTCTTTTTTTTGTCTTTTCCCTCTTTTTAACTATCATTGGTCGTATAATCTTTCTGTTAACTGAGATTTGGTTACTTGCTGTAGTCGCTCTTCAGTAACGTTACGAATAACATTATGGCATTCCTTCGGACACAACAACCGGAGAATCTCTACAATCTGTAGTAACTGAAGAACGTAGCAGTATCGTGAGCTGTATGTAAATAAACTTGCGTGTACGTCTAATTATAACAACTAGCAATCATTGTAATGTAACGTTCTTTTTAAAATAATAATCAAAATGCTGTTTAAATTCGTCTATTAATAAAGAGAATACTATTTACAATGCACTTAATTAAAAACACACTATAACTATAAACTATTTAACAAACTAAAGCATTTAAAAGTGCTAGGTAATTACAAATTTATTTGAGGCCTTATTTATATAGAAACTATTTATGTATTAACTAATTATTAACAATTTATTTATTCAGAGTACATTTCAACACGACGCCGGTTAAGCATTAACTAACTCCCTTCTACTCGCGCTCAATTTATATCTATACGATGACTAATACATCTAGAATATTCGATGGCGCGATGATGAGTCATACACGCAGCTGTCGGTGACGTCAATGAGCCGTGTCGATGAGTCATACTTGCACGTGTTGAATGATGAGTCATACAGTTGATGACTCATATATCTAGAATGTTTGATGACGTCATATGTGGGTTTACTATTCGTTACACTGCCCCCCTCTTCAAGTCTGTTCTGTCTCAGAACAGGTTTTATTCTCTGGTTTATGTAGAAAGGGTCGTGACGGTATCGACAGTCTTCACCTCGACTACATGTTCCATTACGCTAGAAATATCAGTCTACACTTTTTGTTGGCCTTGATGCGGGCTGGGGATCGATGCTACAGACTAAGATCTTCACATCCGTGTCTCTAAAGATAACTTCCAGCAGGTTTCGAACGATTCTCCAATCCAACTGGTCCCGCCCACAGCCGAGTTTGGGAACTGCCAATTTGTTAATACCCCTGGTAAGCAACTCGGTCCTCAAATCCCATAATGCCCTCCACAAGTCGGCGTAACTCGGTTTCTGGTAGTAAAACTGCTTGGTTACCAAGTAGTAAATGGAGCGGTCATGATCAGGCAAGTGTAAGGCTTTGCCGACAGAGGGATTCTGATCTCGAAGTTCATCCAGCCTTCCAAATTTATTTCTAAACACTACTGCGATCCCCCTTGGACAGTGGGCAATGGAATAATCATCCGGGACCCGGAAGAGGTCTTGTTGCATCTCGGTCGTGACTCCGAATCGGGCTTTTCTAGTTCCGGAAAACGCATCCATAAATTCTCTAAAGGTTGGCTGATCATCTTCAGGCCTTACGGTATTGACAGCCACCTCAGCATCATCTTCTCGATCCGGGACTACGTTATTGTTTCCCTCATAGTGCGCCAGACGATTAGAGTGTACCACCTTTGGTTTCCCTCTTGGCAATTTCTGGATGCGATAAATCAAGTCATTTATTCGTGTCTTCACCTGGTATGGGCCCTCCCAATTCCGCTGTAACTTTGGAGAATAACCACGACGTCTTTGCAGTTTGTATAACCAGACAAACTCTCCAGGTTGAAACTCTCCTTCTTTGGCTCTCACATCGTACGTAGCCTTCATCCGATCACTCGCGATTCGACTATTGTTTCGGGTTCAGTCGTGAATATCCTCCAACTTCTTCTTTAAGTTGATGACATAATCATTCCCGGCTACCTCCTGCTCTATAGGTAGGGATCCAAATTCCAGATCACACGGTAACCGTAACTCGCGTCCAAACATCACAGACGCTGGTGACTGACCGGTTGTTTCGTGGACCGATGCACGATAAGCCATCAGGAACAGATGCAGGTATTGGTCCCAGTCTCGTTGATGATCGGAGACGACCTTGGCCAAATATTTGCCCATTGTCCGATTCATGCGTTCTACCATTCCATCGGACTGCGGGTGTAACGGTGTGGTCCGAGTCTTGCGAATGCCCAACAATCGACAGACTTCTCCAAAGAGTACAGCCGATGACCTTTTCTTGTCCATCCTGTATCTGAAAAAATACCCCCAATGGCCAGGTTACTTGCATCTGTGTCAAGTATGAATTTCCCTTCTGTGCGTGGGTAGCTCAATATTGGCGCTGTTGTCAAGGCACGCTTCAACTGTTGGAAAGCTGTTTCGCACTCTCCGCTCCAAACATACTCGCGCCCATCCACAGTTAACCTTGTCAGGGGCTTCGCTATATTGGCAAACCCAGGAACGAAACGCCTGTAGTAGGTACATAAACCAAGAAAACTACGAACTTGATGTTTATCTTTCGGTGTTGGCCACTCTTGAACTGCACGAATTTTATCGGGGTCGGCTGCCACTCCATTTTGTGATACGACATGCCCGAGATATTTCACCTCCCTTCGGAATATGTGGCACTTTTTCGGACTCAATTTCAGGTTGGCTGTACGCAGTCTCCGGAACACTTCCTCCAGATTTTTCAGATGTTCACTGAATGATCTTCCAACTACGATCACGTCATCCAGAGAGACCAGGCAAGTTTTCCACGACAGCCCCCTCAGGATGGTCTCCATCAGACGCTCAAAGGTGGCCGGAGCGTTACATAGACCGAAAGGCATAACTGTAAACTGCCATAGTCCGGAACCAATAGTGAACGAGGTCTTCTCCCGGTCTTCAGGTTCCATTTCAACTTGCCAATAACCACTCTTCAAGTCCAAAGTCGAAAGCCATCGTGAACCAGACAGGGTATCTAACGTGTCGTCGATGCGTGGTAAGGGATAGCTGTCTTTCTTGATCACGTTATTGAGCTGCCGATAGTCCACACAAAATCTCGTTGATCCGTCCTTCTTACTGACCAGGACCACCGGTGATGCCCATGGACTGCTGGATGGCTCGATGACCCCTTGTTCTTCCATATCGATAATAATCTTCTCGGCTTCTGCTCGCCTTGCTAGATGTAGACGCCTCGGCTGCTGACGGACAGGCATAGAGTTGCGTGTATTGATTTTATGTTTTACTATATCTGTTCGTCCCTTCTGGCTATCGTCAAGAGCGAAGATATCTTAGTATCGGTGAACCAAACCCTGTACCTCTTTCACTTCTGTTCCATTAAGGTCTTCGCACGAACTAACAACCATACCCACTAATTTTTCACCATGGTCTTTGGGCACTGGTTTTGGAACATCAGCCATACACCTGGCTACTCGGAATACTGGCACACACTGTCCCACAAGGGTACTCTTCTTCAATGTCACCGGATCCACATTAACGTTAATAATTCTCACCGGTACTGTCTTTCCAACCTTGATCAGCGCTTTTCCCGCCAGTATACCACTATGAATCTTCTTATCACAAACAGGCTCCATCATTCGCACACATCCTACCCGAAGATCTTCATCCAAACCTGCCTCGACAACCATCTCGCTTTGACCCGGCAATATCACATCTTGTGTCAGCAAAACCCTTACAACAGGATCTTTTCGTGGGTGCAACGGAAGTTCTTCGTTACCGACCTTCAAAACACCCTCCTTCAAATCCAACGTAAAACCAAATTTTCTCAGGAGGTCCATTCCCAAGATGAATTCATCAGTGATATCGGCTACCAGCACCTCATGATCACGTTCTTCACTTCCAATGCCAATCTTCATCTTCACCACTCCGCGTGTTGGTATAACTTCACCTGTTGCTGTACGGGGTTGAGTCGTTGTCTGTAACAGCTTCATACTTGTTCGTAGAACATCAGGGCGTACGATGGATTTTGTCGCCCCCGTATCAATAAGTAGTGGAACAGTTCGGTTAGCAATCTTCCCATCTACAAACAAACTGCTGGTACTATTCCTTGATGTTACGGCATGGACGGTGATCTCTGGGACATCTTTACTAACAGTCAACGTTCGCCCCCTCTCGTCGACCCCCTTTAGTTTTCCGACTGCTGAACTTGTTTTTGGTTTAAGGCAACGACGTCGTATGTGCCTTTGTTCGCCGCAATTGCAACAACGAGGCCCTCAAACTTCTTGATGATTCTCCTTACGGCTTTCTTCCTTCCGAAGAACTCAGTACTAACTCCTCTAGATGATCTTTAGAACCTTCTTCTTCTTCCACAACGGCCCGAACACGCCCGTGACCTCGGGACGCTTGTTTTGCAGCTTCAAATTCTAAGGAGTGAGCAAGCGCATCATCAGTTGTTCTTGGTCGTGCCAGCCTCAATGATTGTTGTGTTTCCCCGTCTCTTAACCCATCAATGAAGGTCTGCACAGCGAGTTGTCCCAGAAATTAATCGGATGCCGTAGGGTACGCCAATCGGAAAAGCCGCACAGCATCGGCTTCAAACTCCTGCAGGCTTTCTCCATTCTTCTGGATACGATTCTTCGCTTGCGTGTGATACACTTGTTGAAGATGCGCGTCTCCATATCTCATCTCCAATCTAGACACTAACAATTGGTAATCATTTCCCTGTCCTGCTGGGATTGTTTGCAGGACGTTCAACGCGTCTCCACGCAAAGCCACAGTTAAAGAAACGGCCTTTTCCTTGCCTGTCCATCCGTTGGCCCCAGCGGCCGCCTCAAATTGTTTGTAGTAGGTAGACCAAGGTATCTTTCCATCGAACGTGGGTGGTTTTACTTTTATCCCTACGGCAGGAACCTTTTCTTCTTTACTTCATTAAACTCAGACGTTGAGGGAACCCGTAGTTGCCTCATTCTATCTTCCAGCATTTCGGTCATATCGTCTTTCTTAGTTGTTGGTGTTTCTTTATTACCCTATCATGTTCCGCCAATCTACCTTCCAATTTAATTTCTAATAGTCCTAACGCGCTGGAATTTTCCAACAATTCTTCGAAAACCTTATCTTCTAACACTTTGACATTGTCCAGCAATTCTTCTTTAAGCCTTCTAGAACTTTCTTCGGACTTTCTAGAATTTTCCAAAACCAGTGCTTTAGTATTTTCCATTAGCTTCCTAGAATTATCTTCGGACTTTTCCAGTAGTTCTTCTTTTAACATTCTAGAATTCTCTTCCATTTTACTTAACAACAAACTAGTATCAATTGCGGGTCCAGGTATCTCGAAGCGGTAATTTTCGGGATCTTCCTTCTGTTCTAAAAGCCATTCTCTTAGCCGTTTTATTAAAACTTCTTTCTTTCCATTACTATCTAAGTCTCTCTCGTCCAATTCCCGTTTTAAATCTATCACTAAGAGATCTTTTAACAATTTCATCGCCATTTTAATTAATTATTTGTTGGGATTGTTTTTAACACTATAAATTTATTCTCACAGCACTTTATTTAATTATTACGCGATTTTATTTATTTTAAAACTCCACACCTGACAACACTGTAACGTTCTTTTTAAAATAATAATCAAAATGCTGTTTAAATTCGTCTATTAATAAAGAGAATATTATTTACAATGCACTTAATTAAAAACACACTATAACTATAAACTATTTAACAAACTAAAGCATTTAAAAATGCTAGGTAATTACAAATTTATTTGAGGACTTATTCAGAGTACATTTCAACACGACGCCGGTTAAGCATTAACTAACTCCCTTCTACTCGCGATCTCAATTTATATCTATACGATGACTAATACATCTAGAATATTCAATGGCGTGATGATGAGTCATACACGCAGCTGTCGGTGACGTCAATGATGCGTGTCGATGAGTCATACTTGCACGTGTTGATTGATGACTCATATATCGAGAATGTTTGATGACGTCATATGTGGGTTTACTATTCGTTACAGTATTAATGTAATTCATTAATTAATATATTATGTAGCTTTTTTCTGATTTAAATGGTTTTTCTCCGGTGTAACATTTAGGGACCTGTGCATATAAACTTTGTTAGAATTTATTCCTGCGAGTTTGCTCGTTTAATTTGATTCGTAAAGAGTATTAACTAATTACTATCTACTTGGGCCACATCCGATTGTACCATCTAAGTAAACCCATAGACGCATTAACATTCCGAATCTTTTCTGACTTTGATTTAATTTTTATACATAAACAAGTTTAGAGTAATTACCCCGCCCGCATGAATTACTTAAGGTAACTATTTTTCGTTTGTACATAATTATTACCTAAATACCTAGCTAAATTAGTGCTAAGGTTATTTGTCCTTCAGTTAACGTTTATTTACACGTTATCTATCATGGCAATAAATCATGTTATATTTTGTTTTGTGACGTATTATTTGTGTGTATTATCTGTGGATTTATTCCCTGTAAAGAAAGCTTTCAACTATATAGATATGTTTTAATGGGAAGAGTGAACCACATCGGAAAAAGTCGAAGATGTGTAGGTCTTTACTGATATTGTAGGCAGTATACTCTATTTTAGCTATTTTAATCGACTCTTGGCGCCCGTTTCAGAAGACATCTTGTGAGATCCACGACCTCGCACTACCCAAGCAGCATCTAAGTAGCGGTAACCAAGATCGGAACTGTTACGTAACTACAACTAAATTTATGACTTTATAGGTTTAATTACTTCAATTTGGAATATTTTAGTAAGTATATAGTTACTTCTACTATTTATTAGAACTATGTAATTCCATTACTTCTAAGTAGCTTTTTAAAGTATGTGGAACGGTATTGCTACTTAGTATAATTACTTGAATGTTGTTGCAACTTCAAGTGATATGATTGTAGCAGTAACTTGCCCGAAGCTACTTTAAAGTTTTTAAAACTTTAAAGTTAGAAAGTTCCTGCCACCGGTCTGAAATCATTGCTTAACCTTTAAAGTAACTGAACTATACAGTAGTATTGAAAGTAAAACTTACGTTTATGCTAACCAGGAGAATCACTTGAAAGTAATTTTCACTACTTATTTTGCATCAGAATTACTAGAAAGTTCAAGTTACTATTAAAAAATTACAATTAATTGACAGTAACTTCTAAAGATGCATATCTCCTGTAGGTTAGTTTGGAATTTGGAGGTTAATTGTGTTTTTACAGTGGTAGTCGTTTTGCAAGTTTTTAATAAAAATGTCAAAGGCAAATGCAATCAGAAAAAAGAAGAATTTTAGATATACGTCCACCTTTTATAGAAAATTAGAATAGCAGTTAGGTGAAATCAGTGGAAACAAAATCAACTGTTTACAATACAAAATAGAAGAAAATAGGGAAGATATCACTGGTAAACCATCATGTAGTAAACAAGAGTGAAATATATATTCTCATTTTTTCTTTCGTCGCTACAACTTTAAAATAAGCCATAATTAAATAATAATTGTTATTAAGTAGCAATCAGTACAATACAGTACAGATATTGGTTGTTTGTTTACGATTGACGTTTAAATTTTAGGTTAAGTTCCAATGGGAATTTTGCAGTGACATTAGGAGCTAGAAAGTGGCTACGGAAACGTTAACGCCGTTTTATAGTAAGAGTCACTTGAAAGTTTCAGAATTTTTTAACTTATTTTATACTTCGTGGTAACAACAACCTAGAAGTAAAATTTGTTTAGTTCCCGTTACTGTTTATAAAGTGACACAAACTTTAGGCACACATTTTACAGTTAATACTACTTTAAGGTGACTTTTTCAAAACTACTCCATATTCACTTGTAAAATGTTGAAGGCTATTAATCAATTTGAAATTTGTTGCAATTGTTAAAAAGTGTTTTGCTATAACTCTCAATAAACATAACAAATCGATGCCAAATTGTGCCTTAGGAATAAAATAAAATGGTTTCTATCATTTTATCAATTTATCAGTATTTTTGTCATATTTTATTCAAGACATTTTTTATTAAAAAATATATTTAATGAAGACGCGTTGTTCTTTTTCGATCTATGATCATCGCATTTAACAGAAAAGTTGCGATGGTTTATAATATTGGTATGCTAGATTGACAAACTAACGAAACATTTCATCTCTTTATGTATTATGTACGTATTACAAATAAAATAGTAAAATCCATTTTGTGGCACGACCGCAGCATTAGTAGAGGAAGTGAAAGAATATTTGTTAAGTTGCAAGAGTAAGAGAGAACAACTACGCGACACGATGTGTCAAAGAGAAAACAGTTCCACGAAAGTAGCAATTACTACGCCGCCACGTTCCCGCTACGTAGCCTAAAGGTAGCTGGACAAGTTCCGGAGAGGTTACTGAAACGTATCTGCTACCCGAGAATTGTTCCCCATTTTGGTTCCAGGCACGTAACAATACCGTAGCAATTACGTTCTTGTGACTAACGGCAAAAACTTTATAATTCCACCGGTGGTTGCTGGTACGTAGCGGTGACTAAAGATGCTGCTTGGGTAGTTAGCTGGGTTTGGTAGGTAGGTTGTTACGGATTCCCAATTATTAGAGACCCCCCCTTTTGTGTGTAACAATTATTACAACATTTTATTCAGATTTTGGCAGCTTTACAAATTTAGGGCCGTTTTGCCCAAACTCTTCAATTATATGCAGTTAAATATGTAAATTCTAAATTTACAAAAATATTCGTGTATATATTATATTTTTCATAATAAATACGAAACAGTGAATGATGAATTCATCGTTTATGAAACATGAATTATTTCTTAGTGTCACTTCTTCCCCTGCAGCCGCTCGATTGTTATTTATTCTATATGTATTTACTCTATACCTCAGCAAATTTTCTTCGCCAGCCTTATCTTGCGTTACTTATTAGAAGTGGAAAAATGGTTTATATCGAGCTTTCGGATGATGATTACGGCAAACAAAGATAATTTTTAATATGATTTAGCATTTGGCTGTAAAAGACATCAAACCATCCGATGAAGATCGGAGAAATGAATTTTAAATCGATCATTACGTCAGAGTAGTCTTTGTCAAATATTAGTCACACAATACCGTCCTTTCCGAAACTATTCTCATTTCAGTCTACTAAAGCTAAAGATCAACATACCATAATATCACCGGCAAATTGTATAAATGGTCCTACATCCGTCATTGAAAGTGCCAGATGATCGTTGGATCTATAGGAGGTAGAAGGTTGGTATATAGTTCAGTAAGATCGAAGAATAATGTTTAAACGTCCATATTTTGAGTATGTTTTAAACGTATTCCTATAATGGTCTGAATATATTTTGAGTATACCTTAAATATATTTGGATCGTGTTTAAGACAAATTTCTTAGCTTACTTTGCGCACACTTACCATTATTTTAGTATACATAGGTGAGCATTACTTGGGATTACTTAAAACACACATCTGTCGCTTATATTTAATATATAACATTATGCAACATTATATACAGCTACTTTGATACATGAGAATATTTTGAAACTATTATGTGCATATTTTGTACACGTTGTTATGTATGACATTGTTATTATTATGTATGACATTTCAAAGCGACACGTTACATTGGTTGCATAACCTCAATTTCAAAATTATAATTATAATAAATATTAATTTTGAGTTATTTGCGTTTTATCAACTTGAATATGGTAAATTATAATTAACATGCCCACTAGTATACTATAGCCAGATAAAGGACATCTGTAAAACTGTTTTTCCATAAAGATTGGTTAATTTTCCTCGTCCATTAACGATGTGGGAGATGATTATCTAATTTTGCATTTAGTTTAAGTTTAGGCCAAAGATAATGTAAGATTTTACCTAATACAAATACGGAGTATTGTGATAGGGAGGTATACAAGTATTTACTACCTAATAAAAGAAAAATGTGTTAATTCATGCTAACGAGATGTTACTATTGTATTTCAGAATTCTACAGCTTTTGGTGGAGGATTGTAAAGCTGCTACATTACCACATAATTGTAACTATCTTAAATGTAGAGGCTGCTTTTTATTAATGATATCATTTATACAACATACAATTATGTTGCATTTGCATATTAAACTATTTTGGAATTAATATAAAGAAAATCTTGGTACTTTAAGTATACCTTGAGCACATTTTAACAATATTTTTTAAACATAGTTTGTGCATTTTGATTTTACTCGAGCATTATTGAACCCTCTTTGATAATACTTATTTTAATATAACTATTAATAATAATAACTATATGATAATAACTATTTTGTGCATATATTGTACATTTGAAGATACTTTTAAGGTGCTTTGAACATAGCTTTTGTATAATTTTAATTAACTTTGATGCTACTTTCAATATATCTAGAATATTTGCCTGTTTTGTGTATACGTTCTCTGCAAGGCATCCGTCCATACCGTGAAGTATTTCGAATGCTGTCTGAGGATGTTTTGGGTAAATTTTGAACATATTTAAGATATATGTTGGATACCTTAAGTATGCCTTTAACATACTTTGTATATATACTTCGAACATACAATACTTTTCTACAAACTTTTAACATGTTTTCGAAAATTTTTAGTATGTTTTGAAAGTTTTTTAGATATTATGAAAAAGCTTTGAACATATTTTATAGTTTGTCATATTAGTTAAAATTTGTCATATGTCAAAGTAGAAATTCAGGTACTATTTAATTTCTCTTAAATGATAGTTTTTAACATGTATTTTATTTTCAGCAATTGGAAGTAAAAAGAAACAGGAGGATTAACCACACCATTATCTTAATTTTTTACTTTACATACTTAACATTAGTATAATTAATCAATCGGTGATGGTCATCCTTTTAACAAGCAGTTTTAATCACGTTAAGAGTAGACAAAGCTGTTAACGCTGAATAGTAGGTTCGGGTTACCATTTCCAGCCCCTTTACATCATGTAAACCTAAACTGGTCTTTACCACCACCCGAGAGGTACCCGTGAAAGCGAAATTGGAGCCATTGTATGCGACTGTGGGTTAAATCATTCACTGTTATATCATTCACGTGACCTTTATTAAATTAATACTTCTTAATCGCACGGTTATCATCGTCACATCACATGTTATTATCGTTACAAAGTTTGGTTATCTCTACCTTCAATATTGATTTAATTTCTATTAACAGAAAATTTCCAACAGTGTGTTTTTGTATATTATAATTTTAAAATGCCTTTTCTAATATTATTTTTACCGGTAAAGTTATTGTTTTGCATAATGTAAATTCATGTGAAATACGTTCTGCTGATGAAAACGTTTCGTATAAAAAAATGTTATTCTTGAATATATATTATTTTTATACAAAGCATCACGTTTGCTAAAAACGTGCAGCAATTAAAATAATTATTAACCAAACAACGTAACTACATGTAAACCCTTTGAAGTAGACACATATTTGTTATTTAGTCAATTTAAATGAACAGTGTTGAATTAGAAGTTTAAAATTATACATTCTCAACGGAAAATATAAAACCTAAAGACTGGAGATTTTCACTTAGTAGTTACGAAGAATATTAAAAAGTGCAAGATTAAATGGAAGGCAGGAATTTCCCGAGAAGACATGTCAAGCAGCATCTAAGTGGCACTAACTGAGATCGGAACTTTGATTGAGTAGTTGTTACGTAACTACAACTAAATTTATGACTGTATAGGTTTAATTACTTCAGTTCGGATTATTTTAGTAATTAAGTAGTTGTTTCTGCTATTTATTGGAACTATGTAGTTCCATTACTTCTGAGTAACCTTTGAAGTATGTGGAACGGTATTGCCACTTACAAGGGGACTTTACAGTTGACGTGTCGCCGATTTCAAAATGTAAATCCGCAGGTTTATAGTTTTTAATTCATTTTTTTAAGAATAATTTAAAAATCAATAAAACCAAACTTTATGTCAATTATTCGGATATATATATATATATATATATATATATATATATATATATATATATATATATATATATATATATATATAAATAAATAATTTTATTAAATTTATGGTAACTCTTAACTATATATTATTCGTAGGTTCTTGTTCCAATCTTCTGCATAATAATTAGAGAGAGTTACAAATTAGGCAATACATAACTTATAATCGTAATAATTTTTATTTAATTATTTAAAAGTCTAAGAAAAGCCCAACGATAAACAGGGATTCATTTTACTGAAAAACTAATTTAAAAAACAGTAACAAAGTCAGTGGGAATTGAACACTAGGCCGTGTATACAGGTACTAAGTTAACCACGCGGGCACGCTGTCTGTTGCGAGTAACGTCTTTATTCCAAGTAAATACGTTGCGTCTTGTTTGTGTTAATTTGTTATTTTTTTAAATAAACTGTATGAAATTAAATGCAGAAACAGGTATATCCTTATTTTTTTACTTTTAATTAACTATTGATTTACTTATGATTTACTTTTATTTAAAAAAAGAATTTTTGAAATGAGCGACACGTCATCGTCAGCTGTAAGCATTCATTGTTAGTAGTTATAATTACTTCAAAGTCGTACTGAAAGTTCCTGCCACCAGTCTGTAACCATTCCTTAGCCCTTTAAAGTCACGGAACCTTACAGTAGTATTGAAAGGACAAGTTACGTTTTTGCTACCCAGGAGAATCACTTTAAAGTGATTTATCGTAAACTACTCCATCTGCAATCAATTTGTAATTTGTAGTGATTGTTAATAGATGTTTTACTATATAACCTTCAATAAAAATAACAAATTGATGTCAAATTGTGTCTTAGGAATAATATAAAAATGGTTGATATCATGTGTATCAACTTATAACTATTTTTGTCTTATTTTATTGAAGACATTTTTTATTAAAAAACATATTTAAAGAAGGCGTTATTTTTCGATCTGTCATCATCACGTTTAACTGAAAAGTTGCAATGGTTTATAATTTTGGTATACTGGAATGTCAAAATAATTAAACATTTCATCGCTCTTTGTATTCTTAAGTACGTATACAAATAAAATAGTGATCCAATTTGTGACATGATCGTAGTATAGAAAATGATAGAGTCAGAGAGAGCAACCACGCGATACGATGTGTCAAAGAGAAAAGAAGTTCCACGAAAGTAGCAATTACTACACCGCTACGAAGCTGGACAAGTTCCAGAGAGGTTACTGCAACGTATCTGCTACCTAAATATTGTTCCCCATTTTGGTTCCAGGCACGTAACAAAATCGTAGCAATTACGTGCTTGTGACTAGTGGCAAAAACTAAATAGTTCCACCGGTAGTTGCTGGTACGTAGCGATGACTAAAGATGTTGCTTGGGATATGATATGAAAATTTATATTCAAAGATTACGTTTTTTCAGACTTTAAAGAAGAATTTGAAAAATGAAAGTGAAATATTAAGATTCATAATTAGGAATTAAAATTCTTATAAAACAAACATCACATATATAAGATATATTAAAAAAAGAATCTACGACTATACCCAGATACAAATATAATATCACTAAAATTCTTAAAAGAGTGAGAATACTAAAATAACTATTATTCAGTCCACAGATTAAAAAGCAGAGGTAATATAAATTAAATATAAATCAATCAGTTATAATTATTCATAAATTTGAAATTAACCGTCGAAATTAATGATTGAAAATTTAAAATTAAGAAGCGTATGAAAGAATAATAAAGTAAAAAGAAAGTGACATTGCAAAGCCAGAAACTGAAAATTTGATATAAAGAATATAAATTATCATTGAAATTAAAAACGAAATACTAATAATATTGAAGTTTCGAACAATATTCAATTCTAAATTCCCAGTTTCTGTTTCAGAAATCGTAGACTCCGTTTTATTTCTGGATTATTTTAGTTTTTAACAAACATATTTTAAATATAAATATTATTCGATTTCAATCTTAATTTTTTCTAGCAAAGTGACGTTTCAAATTATTCATGACTGTTTTTGATGTAGCCTATCGCCAGCTTGTAATTAACTAATTGTGTAATGTAAGTTGCATTGATGTTCAAGAGAACAACATAATTTTCTTTTTAGTACTTCAGAATTTCGAAGTGACAATCAGAAATATAAAATTATATAAGTATAAAATATTAAATGATGAAATAGGGGGCGAGATATTAAAACTTTTGAAGAGAAAGGTCGGAGAATGAAAGAAAAGCGCCATTTCCGAAGAAAGGCATTTTAGAATTCTAAATTAGATAAATAAATTATATTTTAAATTAATCTATAATTGGCGATTAAAATTTCAAAGTAGGGAATTCTGAATATTGAGGACAAGAAATTCAAACATTAGGCTACAATCGAGATGACAATTAAAAAGTAGAATTACTACAAAAGGCTAGCCACTACTTAAATGGAAATCTAGACACCAGATGATTTTGATAATTTTTATATCATTTGATAGATAATACAATTACGAAAAAATCTTATCCGTGGCCCAACATGGATAAATTGATAGAAAAGCCGCAATTCGCGATTTTAGATTAATATAATTCCCATTTAAAATACACTGCTGGCAATAATTTTTCCTGACAATAACATTATATAACTCCTTACTCGAAAACTTTTAAACTTTTCAACGAAAAAGTCTAAATAGAGACCAGATAGGTAATTACCAGGCCCAACCACCAGGTTGCTTAATGGGTAGGTAAGTGCACAATTTCGTGTAGTCTAATGTATAGGTATAAAATTGTATTAGGTATAACTCTTCTACGTTCTGTAATTTATGTATTCAAAATAAAGAATTAAAAATAAAATACTAACAAATGTAAGAAGGTAATTTGAATCGACAATTTAAAGATTAAACTGGTATTTATATTTTAAGTCGGATATAAAAATTTAATCTGATTCGAAATCTAGCTTTCGAAAACATCGATAATTTTGAAAAGTACATATCTGGGTAAGTACAAACGAAATAAGAAACTAAAAGCTTATTCCCCGTGATTGTATGTTTTAAATAGAAAAATGCAATTTTAATTTACAGAAAAGATGTAAAAAAAATGGTACTAAGTAGGTATATAATTCCAAAAAAACAATATGAATCAAGTTAGAATAAAATTAGATTTAGAAATGAAAACTGATTAGTTTTAAAATTTTAAACTCTTGTACACACATGTCATGCCATACGTATTTGACATTTTTAGAAAAGGCATGGATTCCGTCAAACAGAAAGCCTTTAAAATTTAATTAACTTTAATATTAATCATTTAACATAAATTAACAAAATCATTGTACTAAAATATTTTAAATTTTTAAAATTCCTAATATTAAAATAAAATAATTTGAAAGATTTAAGAACCTAAGTCTATTATTAATGATTTATGGTTAATATACATTTCCAATAATTATATTCTTTTAATATTCAGTCTACATAATGCAGGTTTTAAAACTTTTAAGTTGTTCATTGAAATATATTTCTCAATGCAACTCTTTTTATTAAAAGCTCAGTTAAAATTGTTAAAATTGTTAAAATAAAATATTATAATGTTGGATAAGAAATTTATTATTTTTCACTATCTGATTTTTATCTGTATATATTAGGTTTGGTTATATTAACCTAACTTTATTTTTATTATTTTACATGTTCTACGTTATTTCTAATTTCGAAGCTAGTTTGACTTTGAAATCATATTTAGTATAAATTTTGTATTTAATAAAATAAATATTGACATAATGGGAAGAACTAGTTTAACATGAAAATGTAACAGGTTACTTTGAGATTAACAGGCTCTATTTGGTTTTTAAACTTTTATAATACTTATTTACACTTTTAGAATATTTAAGTTTCAAATTAAAAACTGCATTTTATTGTTATATGTACACACATTATTATTCAATTAATTAAGATTTTTACTAAACTGAATTTAGATAAAACAATAAATATGTTTTTAATTACAAATTTTTAAAAAGCTTGATTTCTCACATAAAAGAAATAAATACGTAATTGCGGAAAACAACTGTCATCAACTTGAAAAAGATCTTTCATAAACTATTTGTAAGATATCAGATAATATCATAAAATATTCTCAACTCTTCTCTATTTTCTTTGCAAGCTTAAATAAAAATGTACTGATGTTATCGTCGTTTCCATAAAAATAATTGAATTAAATATCGATGGTCGATCGGTTTTCTTTTTCGTAGTCAACCTTCATCACAAAAGTTTTTCTAAAATAATATTAAGAGTGAAACCGACAATAGCGCAAGATGTCTTACTACTAACTTACAGAATCTAAAAAATAAACAATTAAATAATTTTTTGTTTTTAATAATTTAGTTGGAACACATTTACGTATTAAACTGCTTGGATAAAATTAACTAGGTAACTATGGAGATTTTCGGGTTTTTTTTTTATTAGTTTGTGGCTTTGTGCACAATGTTTTCAGTGGATGCACCAGAGAAGAATATTTTACGGTTTGCACATCTGATGCGCTTGCACTACTTCTTTTACCTCCTATTTTAAATGTGGGTTTTCATGTTCAGTGCGAGCGATAAGTCAGATTTATTATTAAAAAAAAGTGTAAGTGAATTTTAGGATTAGAGTTTCGACATTTTATGGTGGAGAGCATTTGCAATTTATTAGTCGTGGACAGATGTTCATGCATTATTGCTAGTGGTGGCGGAATGAATCCTTTTTGCGGAAAAGGAAGCTTTCATTTGGTTACTTGCACAGTAAAAAATCAGCCCCGTGAACAATTTTTAGAGTACTGGGTAAAGATTTTAGAGTAGAAAATCATTTTTTTCACTCTATTCTTATAACAAAAATAAATCTTCACTAGTTAAATCTATTGTCTCTCTATATTATTAATTAACTATATATAGATTGAATATTCAATCAAATAGTATTCTACTTTAAAAGTATAACAAAATCCACTCGAATAGTAATTTTTTTAAGAGAAGAAAAGCCGTTAAAAAGTCACCTAAATTGGTAAAGAAATGTTTGTTCATGTTCATGTTAATGTAGATAGAGTAAATAAAACGAATTAGCATCAATATACACTTGACAGTGTATTTGATAAGAGAAGCGTGTGCGCAATAGTGACACTAACAAACAATGAAGACAATCTGCTGTATTCGACTTCGACTAGTTATAACGATGGAAACTTTGCGATTTCAAAAGTTACTAAAATTGGTTCAAATTTCAACCAATGGAAAGTCTTACAAATCTTTAAATAAGTTAATGCAGCTGCACAATTTAAAACGTAGTGAAGAATAAGCAAAATTTAAAGATCAAGAATATATTGTCTAGACCAAAAGCAGGTATCTGTACATAAATAATAGTACCTACATTAAGTTTAGATTTGTAAAATCTTGAAATTTCAGCTAATTTTAATAAACTTTCAAAGTGTAAAGATTTAACAGTTATAACTAGACGCCTGTTAGTGCAAATGCGTTCACATCTTTTTACTGCGTGTGTACGTGAAACGTTGCAGTTTGTTTTAATAATTAATATACGGCAACTTATAACAATTTTAACCATTTTAATAATATATGTATTATTTTATAGTTTTAGTAATTAGTGTTACTTATGATGAGTAAGACGGAAACCCTTGGAACTTATAAGATGTGTTCAACAATAAACTATTTAACATTGATATCCAACGGAGTTGTACTTTTTCAATACGTTCTTATGTTTTAATTGTAAATACGTTTATACTTTTTATGTATGTTTCCATTGCAATAAATAAATAATCACTTATTTTATTGTTGACCTTGGAAGACTTCACTATTTTTACTCTGAATTTCAATCTAAATAGAAAACAAATTATACAAACGTTTTATAACAATCCACTCTAAATAGGCAATTTTTTCCCATGTAGAGTAAAAGATTCAAAACTCAAGAGTAAAATCTTAGTCCAAAACTATTAGAAATTTTAGTGTAAAAAAGTTACCGCAAATGTTTAAAGATATAATTCTTTTAGATTGTAATAAATTTACACTAACATTGTATTGAAGTTAACTCTATGATCTACACGAAGGTATAGATTAGATATTTTACTCTAAATGTATTGGATCTAAATACACACGTTTTAAAGTGGTCTAGTGTTCGAATTTTACACTAAATTTTTTACTGTATACCAAGCAATATTTACTTTAAATTAATTCTTTTTTTTCCTATATTTTTTTCTATTTCCTCGCGTAAGGATTTATTTTTTAATTTTCCACCATTAGAAGCATCGAATACTAAAGCTTAGATTTCAAAAGCTCAATTCAATTGATAGTTTTTAATATTTGCAAATTTCAAAGTGTTTGAGCTTTACAATTTAATAGTATCACAGATTCTGGTATGTTGCCCATATTTAACGACCCATATAATAGAATATTTGGATTCGAAATTGGAGATTTTCAAATATGAAAATAATCAAAACACTCAAACTCTTGAGTTTAAAGTATGTAAAGATTTTCAAGTGTCGAGATTACTCTGAGATTTTAACAATATTGATTACATAACTATAGCTTTTCACTTTTTTTTCTATTTCCAAAGAAAACCTTTAAGAGGTGGAAGTGGTTTGATGCATTTGTAGTAAATTATAATATTTAAAAAAAAATTCTACAATCTCTTTCTTTTTTCTGCTATAAATTTTTTTATAATTTTAGGGGATAATTAGAAGTATGTGGAATCTTTTGCTATATTACGCCATTTCCTTTTCACAAAATCTGACTACTAAAGATCAGCATTTTACTCTCTTTCTCTCTCTTTGTTAGTTAATATAAAAAATTAGTCTTTTCTTTCCACCGTTACTTTTTTACATGTAATAATAAAATGTATTTTAATAATAATGTATATAACAGGCTCTGTTCTTTAGTATTTTGGATAAGAATTTTAATTTCGAAATTTCAAACACAGATTCTCGTTAAGTATCTCGGATAAGTCTTTTTATAAATATTTTGAAGCAGCTTCATAAATCAGAACGACTGTAGGATGTGAACGTACATTAACATATTGTTTTACTAAATATTTACGTTTTATTAAAAATAAAACTAAAATTTCTCATTGCTGTATTTAAACATATAAAAGCTTAAACCAATTCATGGGTATAGCAGCAATTAAAAAAATTCTAATAATAATTTATATTATTAGAATTTCTTATTATTAGATTTTATTTTTTTGTAATTGTTTTAATTGCTGGTATGTATACCCATGAAATATTTTCTTACGTAATTTATTTAAATCTTTTTTGATTATGTGCACGTTTTGCCGGTTCTTTCTATGTTTTAAGAAACTTAGAATAGTAATTCGAATAGATTATAATTATTTAAAATATGTATGTATTTATATTACAATTAAACTAAACAGCTCAAGTAATTAGTCTACACAACTAAATAATCTTAATTTTTTTAAATATTTTTTAATTAAAATTACTTCGTTCTGAAGCGTCTTATAATATTTTATGCTACAATTAATTGTAATAAAATGTGTTTTTAAAATAACATAAAAATCTAATTCTAATTTTTGTATTCGGGTATATGTTATATCAAGTTGTTGAGATGTATGTCGTAAACATCTTTGTACAATAGATCGAATTTCAACTTTAAGAAAATTATACACTGTTTTTGAACCAAAATTTATTATTTCTTCTTTTACATGTGGCACAAAAATTCCTACATGTGTGTGATTAAAATCAAACCTACATAATTTAGACGTTTGTTAGACTTTTCAATTTATTTGTTTTCAACAAACCTGTTGGATTGGATATATCCCAGAACAAACTCAACTGTATTTATTTTATTTAATCTTAATCGAAACATAATCAACTTTTCTCTTCATCACTGTTTCACCTTGTTACTCAACAAATTTCTTTTTGAGAAAACCAATAAACAGAACAGAAATTAATTAATACAAAACTAATAATTAATTCGCTTCGTCGAGTAAATCATAATTACCTACTCCTAAAATACCTGGAGCACAAGAGTAAGATAGAGTGTTTCACTTAGATTTTAATAGGAACGTAAATTCCATTAGCGCCGCGATCCAGCAAACGATATATTGAATGAGTAGCGGTGAGAAAACTCGCGCCGAGATGCATCACGTCTCGTCTTGTGATCGTCGGGGTGCGAACAATCGCGCCGACATGCAACTGCGACGCCGACGACGCCGTTCTGTAGACGCCGCCGTATGGTTTAGGTCCAGCGGCATGCGTATATTTACCCCACCCCCTCTTCTCTCACTATTTTGCTGCTCTTGTAAAACACAGGACGAGAGTTCATTACAATTGCTTTTTTGATTAGAGCGCGATTGTAATATGTAAGGTATATTTTCACTTTTCTACAAACCGCATGGTTCAAAGGATATGGCGAAACGCGATATGTTGGAACGGATAACATACTCCTACAGCAGGGAAGTTGGCAAATTCAAAACATGATAAAATAACGCACACAAAAATTTACCATCAACCAATTAAACAAAAAGTCATCAATTTATATGCGAGATCGTAACGTAATGCTGACCAAGCAAAATATGCGAAATGTTCAGTAGTAATACGTAGTATTACAACTCGAATTTTTAAATACAAAGCTATATCATTTTTTTAATTTTTATTTATGTATAGACAGCTCTCAAAGATGTTAAACCCTTATTACAAGCAAAATATTTCCAAACCACATAAAAATAATTTATTAATTCTGATGATATGTAAATGAATAAGTTTAGCTTCAAATTCGACATTCTTATCTTTAATTTTGAATTCAAATCGTACGTTACCAATTCAAGAATTTATAATCAAATTATAATTTTGAAAGCAAATTTTAAACTCGTGTCTTTTACCTGAAAGTTTAAATATTAATTGCAAAATTCAAGTTCTGAATTTCCCATACTAATTCTAAAAGTGGTCAATTCTAAAAAAATAAATTCTTGTAATTAAATTATATTTAAATACTCTTATTTTTTGAACCAAGACGATTTAAAGCGAAGGGCATAGGCAAGTTTACGTAAATTCTCCTACAGAATTTATAAATCCATAAGATACCTAGTTTGGCTAGCAGAATGTATGCAAAGTCCCCGACGTGTGTTTGTTTTTCGGCTTTTTTGTGTATTGTTAATTCTGCAAGTTCTATAAATTATGCAGAAGCTAGAAAAAATTCAGGTCTCTAAATTGTAAATTTTTAACACTTTTTTATTTTGCAATTTTGCTTTTTGCAAAGAAATTTTCAATTTGCGATTAATAACAAAGATTATAAATATAGTATAAGTATTACTTAGTACTCAATTCAAAATAAAACGCGATGAATATTCAATATAAAATTCCATTTACAATTGAATAAAAAAAATTCGAATTTTAAATTCTAAATTCCAAATGCTGTTTTAAAGTGTATAGTTCTTTTTAAATGCAATTTGAAATATGCAATTCAAGAAAATTCTAAAATATCATCTGTAGTACTTTGTACTAGATTGCAAATATTTAATAAAAAATAGTGGCATCTATACTATATTACATTTTCAGAATTCAGAATTTTATTCCTAATTTTTAAGTTTAATTATTAAAATTTCAGATTTTGATTTTGCTATTCAACGCATTCTAAAAAATCTAAATTCTGAAATATCAATTTTCATATGCATTTATAACGCCACGTTTTTGTCAGTTTTCAAATAATGCAATTTTGTATGCATATTTAATAAAAAAATTCTAAATGCGGTCCTGTATATTCATACATTTTCTTTCATTTTAAAATCATGTTGGTATACTGCATAAAATGAATATTCTCATCCAAATCAGTTGAGCTTCTACGAACAACATACTAATAAAACCTATTTGGTTTAAATTTATGATTTCCCGTGTACGTGTTTGTCCACCAATTTTAGACAAACAGATTTTCGTTTATCAAATGTCTGTTTTTTTTGTATATGATGCAAGTTTCAGCCACGTGTAAAATCCCAAACTTTCGAACGCTCTTTGTGTAAAAAATAATCAACTTTTATTGGCCTAATAAAATCGCGCTTTTTTCTCGTTGGTCTATTTGAAAGTGTACCCCTCTTAAGGTCCCGTCTACCGTCAAAATATCTTTAGTTTTTACAGTTTTTGTGACAGTCAGGATTTAATAAAGCAAGAAGAACATACTCACAGGGCGAAACGCCTTTTCATGTATTTGGCCGCGGCTCGGACCCCGCGCCATGAATTAGTATTTTTAAAGTCAATTGCCGAGGGCATTTTCAGAATAATTTTGCAACGTTTTAGTTAATGTTAACGTGCAGTAAATACAGTAATAGTGGAGAATTAATTTTACTGAAATCTAAAGTTTAATACCGTACAGTTTACCGATAAAAATAATAAAGCGTAATTAGTGTTTTGGTGGTCGCAATTTAGTTTTGTAAAGGATCTCGTTAAAGGATACAGTTATAATATGAATGACTATCGTCGCCTAGTTGAATTCTTAATAAATTAAGTTTTTATAAAATATTGTCCGGATATAATCTGAAATCGGATAACGCTAAAACTTAAATAAAACCTAAATCGTACGTTTTAGTGCATGTGACTGTTAATAAAGGCAGTCTTTTCTTCCTACAAAATTATTCAAACAATTAATTTTTATTCAGGTTATTTGGCTGTATCGACTATTTGATAGAATGAATGATACTAATGAGTACCTGTTTGTGGCACAGTATTGTGAAGTTTAATTCTCGTAGTTTTGGGTTATTAGTGATTGCAGAATTTTATGAAGTTTTTCCAGTTTCTACAGATCAGTGACAATTGTTTATACCTGTGTTGGTAAAGAAAGAGCAATATTGTGTTAGTTTGTTCTGATCTAGTTTTGTGAATTAAACGATTTGAACAAGATATTGCGAATTGTTGACTCTTTGAATTTTGTGAACATGTGTTATTGTTGTTATGTTGTTGTATGTAAACGTTCCCATTTGATAAGCATTCTTATGCAGGGTACTGTGATTTTACTTAATGATTTTTTGACTAGTTGTTATCTTTTCCAACTTTTTGGTTTATGAATAAACACAATTTCTTTTTAAACTTAATTAGACTGAATACTATTGACCCATATAATTATGAAAGTCTTTATTTATATTTTATCCAACCTAACTTTGACATTACCGAATATGACTAACAAGTTGAATTAGATTTATTAGATCTGATTCCAGTTTCTGGTTAATGATGCCAGGTCATTATTCTAATTACCATCATTACTAAACTTTCATAATCAGATGGCGCCCAATATGCATTTTATTGTGACTTAAAATCTTTATCTATTCTTTTACAATTTGAACACCTTACAATCTGAAATTTAGATTTGTAAAGATAAGTTCTCAAGCTGGGGCAATTTTGAGCATTACCGTAACGTAAGTATAAATATTTGGAAGTTTTTATGAGTTTTTTGGAGTTTCAGACGTCCATCGTGCGACGTATATTTTTCTTATGTTTGAGTTTTACAGTTAAAGTATTATTTTTAGTCCAGAAAAATAAAAATCGTTTCACATTCCAATTGGACATAATTGCACTTAATATTTTCAATTCTAGATTCTGTATTCGTAATTCTAATTTTTAATTACGTTACAAAATTTAATTTTCCTATACAGTCAAGTTATAATTTTGAAATACTAAATTCGTAAATTATAGTATAAACCTTTTTAGGTATTAATTGTACCTTGTGTTTTTACTAATTAATTCCAAAACTAAATTGCGTTTTAATTAAGTTTTAGTTTTCATAATTTCGAATCATTGATCTTAAATACTTATAATTTAAAAACCTCATCTTTTAAAAAATATATTATGAAATATAAACTGACTAATAAATTGTGTATTTTAAATCATAATTTTACAATACATGTGGTTACTTCACAGTTTACATTTGTACCCGAACAGCTACATTGATTTATTATAATTAGCTAACCTGATTAGTTCATTAATATGTATCATTTATTCTTAAACTATTTTAGCTAAAGTTCATATTTATTTAGTTTTGCAAATCATAATTGCATTTATAATAATATATTTATTTAGGGTTAAATACCCGAACGGCTACATTGATTTATTATAATTAGCTAACCTGATTGGTTAAAGTTCATATTTATTTAGTTTTGCAAATCATAATTGTATTTATAATAATATATTTATTTAGGGTTGAATAAACTCGAAGATACAACTTATTAAAATTTAAAATTTAGTTTTTGCATACCTAACATGAAGAAATTGCAAAATTTAGTTTCCCACGGGAAATGGAAATTATAAAACGTAAAACATTTCCTTTTTGCTAAACTCTGAAATTCTATATTTTATTCTTTCATAGACGATAAGGCGACTTCCTGCAAGGCGTGCATAATTGCATTTTTCTAATATTAATCAAAAGAAAGTAAGTTTTGTCTTAGAGTTTATTAAACACACATACACTGTTAATTTAATTAAGTTTGTTTTGTCATCTAAACTGTTTTCTAAATGTTTACATTTTTACATAGGGTTTTTCTTTAAGTCAGTTCTGATTAGGTCCTCAAGAAAGAAGGAACTCACTTTCGGTTTAAGTTTTATAATTTTTCAATTTTCAATTATTTAAATTCAATATATTACTTCTTTCTGCGTGAAAGTAATAAAACTTCAATAATTTATGTTTGTTGTGAAAAATGTTATAAATTGACTTACTAATTTAATTAACAATAATAAATAAACTCGTCTTTAATTAATAACTATAAACTGTGTTTATATTATTTAGATTACCTCTCTCCCTTTCTGTAAGAAAGCGAAATTATAAGGTAAGTGCACTCTTTTATTATCTAGCCCAGCACTTCAACCCCTGGCCTCTGACGACGACGCTATCATCTGTAATTTATACTTAAGTTTTCAGCTTAGGGGTACGTGCGGACAAGGGTTACAACTAAGTAATCCCAAGGGTTACAACTTAGGGTTACTAATCAGGTTAGCTAATTATAATAAATCAATGTAGCCGTTCGGGTACACATTCAACAAACCTGTTACAATTTATTTAGAATTTATAAATTCTTGTTTACTACAACCATTTAATCGCTGTTGATGTAAAAATACGAAACTGTGAGGTATAAATTCTACAGGTTAAAACTGTTTTTCTATATTCTAATTTCATACGTTTAAATTTTTTTAACCCCAACTTTTTAAACTCCACATCTTAAAATAAGCACGAGAATATCTTAATGCCAAATTCAAATTTCCAAATACTATATTTAGATTTTTTCATGACTTTGTGTTTATTGAAAATAATTATAGCTTAACAATCTGCAAAACTTTCAAGAGATCGGATAATAAACTCGTTCCAAAATACAAAATAATTCATACTTTGATTATAACCACGGATTTTTCGATTTTTTAACCAAATAGGGAAAAATACTAAAAGTTTATTTTATATTTTGTTGGAATGAACTAATGGATTTTTTGCGCGCACGCAAGTAATTAAACTGTATTATGCGGTGCTAAATTAAACAACCTGTCGCTTTTACTAAAACATCAACTGCAGGTTAGGATGTGGTGGTAAAACTCAAATGCAATCAATAATTAAAAACGATTTTGCCAGCAATTGATTAATTCAAAAGCCACCAATTTGTATGCTAAAACTGATCGGGTAAAATATCGGAAATATCCATCAGCAGTAGGAAATGTGTAACATTCTAACCCATATTTATCTTTTTATCAGCCAGCGAGTTAACTTTTTAATTTGTTATTTTTTCAATTGTTTTTATTTGAATTGGGAAAATTCGGAATATTCTAACGAATACATTAAATACAGGATCTATAAGACTCGTAGAGTTTTTACCGCTTTAGAGCCTAATCTATCGTCAAAAACTTATACGACGTTTATAGTATTCATAAATTGCATAAAATCTATAGAAATCAAGTAATTACAATTTTAAAATTTGTAGAATTCAGATATAAAATTAAAATTTCAGAAAGTACAGTAATTTATACAAACATTTTTTAAAAGATCTCCACTCGTATACGGAACGGTTTATACCCATAAAGTAAGAAAGCTGAAAAATTTATAACGCCCATTTGAAACAGAAAAAAGATAATTAAATTTATAATTAATTAAATACGTTTTTTTGCGTTTGCTAAAGTAAAACATGGAAGATTCCCATAAGGTAATCGGAAAGAGTCGATGGTCATGCGGTTTGTAAACTATCACAGAAATCCAAGATAGTGATTAGTAGGTATAGGATTTCTATGCATTTGCATGTTTTTTCTGCTTATATGCAGAGTTATATTTCTACATGTTTAAGCCACATATGAATCACATATGTCAATTTGAAAGTGCATATAAATGCATATTTAGGTGTTTTTTATAAATGCATGCATATTTTAGCATTTCTGAACGAGTGTGCATATTTTACCACTTTTTGAGCGTTTTACATGCTTTAATTATGAAATTTCTAATATTTTTTAAATATTTTTAGCATTTTAGACAACCAACCAAGGGCGGCTTAGTTGAGTCTAGGGGAAACCCATAATTTAAGCTTATTGTTAAATACTAGGCTTTAAAATATTTTACTGCCTTAACCATCATCTGTGTACTTGTTAATATTTTCAAAAAAGAAAAAGTTTCAACTAAAATTTAAATACTTACAACCTGCGGTATTGTGAAAATAGGTATTAGGAAATTCCAAAGACCCTTTGACAACTTCCTGTTTCTAGAAAAATTTGCCTGTACTTTTGTTTACTAATCTTGTAATCTTTCAATTAAGACAGTTCAGAAATTGCAGACTGCATTTCAGTTTGAAATTTTAGAGTATAAAGATGGGTAAAGAAATACGGTCTGTGTGTGTTACACTTCGAAGTTATGTTAAGGAATTCAGTGTTCTTACAACTGACAATAAGGTGTTGTATTGTACAGTGTGGGACGATAAAGTGACTGCAACGAAACGCTTTCAAGTTACACAACATCTGAACACGGTTCGACATCAAAAGTGCGTTGCCCTGAAATAAAAAAAAACAAACATTGTTACCGGGGTACCTTAATAATTCGCGCGGTGAGTAGCAAATCGATCGAATTCAATAAAAAACTATGTAGTGCATTAGTGGCTGCAGATATCCCGTTAAGTAAAATTAATCACTCATCATTTCGTAATTTTATGGAAGAAATTTCAAAAATGCCAATACCCGACGACTCTACACTCAGGAAGAATTATTTACCTCGTTTATACGAAGAGACCATAAAATCAATTAGAAAACATGTAGCGAATAACTACATATGGGTTTCCATTGACGAATCTACTGACACTACTGGAAGTTGCGTAGAAACTTCATTTCCTTCGTTTTGTTAGTAAAATTTAACTAATTAAAGACAGCAGAGCAATTTACGGACGTTTTATTTTCTATTTTGTTAGTTACATATTTAATCAGAACAATATTTTTGCTTGATAAAATATAATTTTTTTTAAATAACTGTTTTGCGCTAATTGTTTGTAACTGACTAATTATGTAGTTCGATAATATAACAATCAAATATTTGTTTTCAGATACGTGGCTAACGTTATAATTGGCGTTTCAAATTCGGAGAACAATCCCAGATCCTATCTATTAGCAATGAACGTTTTCAAGAGCACCAATCATTGTTCTGTGGCAAAATTGTTTAATGATTCGATGGCTATTTTGTGGCCGGACGGCATACAGTACAACAAAGTACTCCTGTTCGTCACCGACGCGGCACCGTACATGATCAAGGCTGGAGCAGGCTTACAAGTTCTGTACGAAAAAATGATCCACTTAACTTGTCTTGCTCAAGCAATGCATAGAGCGGAAAAAGTGCGGGAAATATATCCTAACGTAAACTCTATAATAGGGAAGACGCATATGTCGTCAATTGAGGAAATTCTTGCATTTTCATAAACGTCATTACTAAATTAGTTAGAATATTAGTTATAAATGCATTAAACAATTACCAATTTTAAGTAATTAATTTTTGAAAACCTTGAAAATTGATGAAGCTTTGTTACATCTTACAGTTCTAAAGATGACCCACTGTCGGTGCTAATGTAACAGTCAAGAGTTCTCTATTACCCGTCAGTTTGAAAATTGTTTTATTTTCAAGTTCAAATATCTTCTACTTATTAACGAGTAATTTATATAATAATGTACGTTATGCTATTGTGTAATTAACCACCATAATTAAAGTGGTGTAAAATATTTCTGTTTATATAAATTCAAAATTCAATTTATTAGGTTTCATCAGTGCCATCTGACGGTGAGTAGATAGTCAATGTTGCTTTTTCTCATTCACAGCGGTACCTACTTTTTTACATTAAATAGCTTTGAGGGAAGTAACTCAAGGCCAGATTCGGTTTTAAATAAGGAGAATTTATAAATTTAATTTTTTCAAATAAATTGAGCGTTTTTAGAAATTTCGCTTATCTGGAAATATTTTTCTAACCAAAACGAACGAATACAACAATTAAAAGAAATACGTCTTTCCTATTTCAGATGTAAAAAAAATTGTTTGTAAAGCTCCATATCGCATACAAATATTTAGGGAAACTGCTCAAGAATCTCTCCTGCCTGAGCCTGTAATAACAAGGTGGGGTACTTGGCTTTCTGCAGCAGAATATTGTGCAACTTATTTTGATATTATTAAAGGATTTGTAAATAAACTTAATAAACACGATGCACTATGCATACAAAGCGCACAGGATGCTTTTAATACTAAGGAGGTGAGGGCAGAATTATTGTTTGTTTTGACAAATTTTGTGCGTTTAGCTAAAGTAATTCAGAAATTAGAAAGTCAGGGAAATTCATTAGATGAATCTCTTTTCTTTTTTTTTCGTTTCTTTGAATAAAGTAAAAGGGCCAAAGGGTTTGACTATAAAACAAAAATTTAAATCCGTTATAGACAAAAATTCTGGTTTTCACTTAATTAAAAGCATAAACGATGCATTATCTGGCCAAGACATTTTAGACGAGCTAAAACATTATTCGCTTGTAGAATTAAACAATTTTAAGTATGCCCCAATTACGTCTTGCGATGTGGAACGGAGTTTCTCAAAATATAAAACAATACTTAGGGATAATAGGCATATGTTTACTTTTGAAAATTTAAAAATGTACGTCGTTGTGAACTGTAACACTATGTTTAGAAAATATAATTAATTAAATTATTGCATAGGATGTCTAATTAAAATAATTTCTGTAAATAAAATGTAAATAACGCTAAACAGGTGTTTTTTTAATAATGAAAGTACATATATTTATTAAAAATTTCTAATAAACGCATATTTCATGCTATTTAAGTGCATATTTCACGTTTTTCACGTTTTCAGCATTTTTAAGTGCATACAAATCCTATACCTAGTGATTAGGTATCTCTCATGAAATGTATATTCGGCACCATTGGCCAAGCCGAAAATAAAAAGATGGCTTCACGCCGCTAAAGCCAGACAGTAGAGATAATTACCAAGTAATTTAACAAATCTTGTTGCATAAATGTCCACTTTTGATAAAGCTTTCATAAAGACTTTCAGAAACGACGTAAGTCTATATGCTCAAATAGTTATAGAAACAGATACGAGCCAAACAAATAAATATATCAACAATAATAATGAAGTAAAAAGTGTAATAAACGCTTTCAAATATTACTCTATACTTGCAACAAATACTCATGCGCAAGATTCCTAAACAATTCATAGATAAACGTCTCGTTTAATTCATGACGCAATAATCTCAATAAAATACAATTAAAACGTCCATTAATTGCCTTGTTGATATCCATTGATTTAAAAAACATAGAACATTACATTTAAGCGTCATCCTCGCCATTGATCGTTATTGTCTTTAAACTTGGTTAGTTTGACTGACATATTTGATTAAGTTTCTAGATAACTTTTACTCGAAATAAGATTAAAATAAGTTCAGTCCGCCTGGTTTTTGTTAAACCCATGCAGGGTTGAATTCTCGTCTCTTTTCTAGCTATATGGGCAGCTGGCTCCAGGGGAATGCCAGGCCTACCCCTACGGTAGTTGGGAAGTGAAGAACTGGTTTTAATAGTTGCAGTCAAGAGTAAAGCATGGTAGGAGTTGGGCTAAAAGTGACAATTAACCAAATGGAAAAGAGTTAAGAAAAACTACGACTAGGAATCAGAAGTTACATCCCTCTAGAATTTCTTATAGTCATATAGTCTTATGGTAAAAAAATCTTTTTTCTTTTCGTCTTAACAAAATTTTTGTGTGAAGAATATTTTTTATATTACTAACAGTTATGTAAACGGGAAACCAGTGACACGGAAAATCTGCTAAAATACTATTCAGCATTTTCCAAATAAGTAAATTAAAAAATATTTTTCGCACTCGCAAAATAGGTCGTGAAACGTCTCAAAATTTGTTAAGACGAAAAGAAAACAACTTTTTTTTTAAAGCTCTTCAGAATTAACTAGTTTTACTACTAAAATAAACTGAGAATAACTAGAATAATCAAAGAACGTTATAGGCGGGGTAGAAACAATTACAAATATCTTCAATTAATTAGCCTAATTGGTTTAAGAATGCCTTTACATATTATATATAATACATACGCAATATATTAACAACTATAGGGAAAACGTACAATATCTGAAACGAATAATTGTAAGCTAATTTGAATAAAGTGAATTACATTAAAAAGGCCAACTTATTACAGAACGCTCTGTGCTAACAAAGGTATTACTGGAAGTTGTTTCACGGAAGCTTTCTAACGGTTGAAGCAAGTTCGGCTTGTAACGTCACTGGCGACAGTAAACTTATATACATTTATCTTTAATAATTTTGATTTTTTTGATAAGTAATAAAACACGTTGTAATATTGTGTAATATTTATTACTTACTAATCAAAATTGAATTCTAACTTAAATATAATTTGCTAATAGAAAACGAACTTTTGAATACAAAATAAGTTAGGTACAGTAGGAAATACTGTACTTAGTTTGAAGATTTGGCTCCTGAGTTTGAATGCGCATAGCAAAAAACTAACAGCTCAAATTATTTCAAACAAAAACTGTTAGATAGACAACAGTAAATTTGTAAAATTATCTGATTTTAGGTTTTTTGAATTTTTCACGAAAAGTCTGTTTTTGCAAGTTCTAACATAAAGCGTGTCTTTAATAATTAATATTTCAATAACTACTCTACAGAATTGAATGCAATTTTACATGCAAGTTTTGTATGTATTTGGCAATTTTTATAATTTGATATATGGATTATTTCTCAAGTAATTTTACACACGCAACATTTGCACTGAAGACATTCTTTAAAGAATTATTTATTTAATTAATTTGTGGATATCTTCAAGATTTCTTGACATATTTGTTGTTTTATTAAAAAATACCATCTTTTGTAAAAAAAGAGTTTGATTAAGGCCCCAGAACACCAAAATGTTTTACCCTGTATTTCGTAGTGTTACTTGAAAAATAATCCAAAATTCAGATTACAAACACTTGCCACATACATATAACACTATTAGCTACTTGCATGTAAGACTGTATTCAATTATGTCGAATAGGTATTAAAACATTAACTATTAAAGACGCACTTTAAATGGGACTCGCAAAAAAACAGACTTTTGTAACATAATCCGCGAAAATTTAAAAATACAAAATCAGATATATTCTACAAATTTACTATTTTATACAAAAATAAATTGTCTATCTAAGTGTTTCTGCTTGAATTAATTTCAGCGGTTAGTTTGCTTGCTAGGCGTATTCAAAATCTTTTGCAGATGATTAATATAATGCAACTAATAATATATTTGCCGGTAAAGTTCACCAATGACGTCACGTAGTCGTCTCGCGGTTCTTCCATTAATCTTTTCCGTGCCCGCGTTTCGAATGCGCCGTATATGGCAGTGAGACCATTTCCATTTTCCATATAATAACTTTGATGTGTTATAAGGAAGACATAGCAAATCATAAGTGAAACCAAACCAGTAGACAACCGACAACAAAGAATAGTAAAAGGTGTTGTCTATATTCCAGGGGAATCAGCTCCAAAAGCTGTTTAAAAATCAGAATTTGTTAGAATAAATTCAGTGTTCAAAAAAACTTAAATTTTCGTAATTTGAAAAATAAACAGACTTTGTAAAATATATTTTATAGTTTAGATTCACAACTTGCAAAATTCGTATACTCACGGATTCCAAATTCAACTGATTACTACTAAATAGTACTATTTACTCACTTTGGCCAAAATTACACATAAATGGCCAAAATGATTACACAAAACATCAAATCCATACAGCTTCCTCTGGGATCATAAAAAATTCTCATAAAGTTTGTACATCAAGAATTAGTGAAACTAAAAAATTCCCCATTATTTGCTGAATTTTGAATTTAGGAAATTCACTAAGGCTATATCGGATGACAACGGAACTAAAGCCAAGCTTATATTTCCTTTATTTATAAACCGATTTCTGTGAAATTTGATACAAGAATATTAAATATTCACAACTTATGATTTACTGACATGTCAATATATGGCCAACTTCCTGTTTCAACGAAAACAGCAATAAGTATGGTTTATTTAAATGCAACATCCAGTATATTTTACCGTTTTTAATATTCAGTCAAATTACATCTGACCAGGTTGCCGAATTTCTATTTTGTTAACAGAGGAGGTCATGATTGGATAAAAATGTTCTAATTCATTCTAATATATCATTACAATAGTTATTTCTTCGATTAAATCAACAGCAAGTCCTCCATGCAGTGGTGTCAGAATCAAACCGCTGTCGTTTCTTCCCCTGATCAGCTGTAGCTCTTACCACCCAAGCAGCATCTAAGTAGCAGTAACTGAGATCGGAACTTTGATTGAATAGTTGTTGAGTAACTACAACTAAATTTATGACTTTATAGGTTTAATTACTTTAATTCGGAATATTTTAGTAATTGTGTAGTTGTTTATACTATTTATAGGAATTATGTAGTTCCATTACTTCTAAGTAACTTTTAAAGTATGTGGAACGGTATTGGCACTTACTATAATTACTTTAAAGTCGTTGCAACTTCAAAGCGGTATTATGATTAGCAGTAACTTGCCCGCAGCTACTTTAAAGTTTTTAAAACTTTAAAAACACTTTAAAGTTTTTAAAACTTTGCAGGGATACCTTGAGCAACATCGTATGCCACCGAAATATAAGTAAAAGTAACCGATTCTGAGAATTCACCTTCAAAGTAGGCTCGATATCTACAGGAGTATATAGTATTCCTTGTCGACTCACGTACATTGGTGAAACAGATCAGTCGTTTCAGAGCATAAATTTGTGTTAAGTTGGATCTTATTACAGGACCTGGCAGTTTGCACTTAAATGAATCTTTCAGTAGTAGGTTTAAAGACCTAATCACAGGTTAATCCTAGTAATAACTACCAGTTTTGCAAATTAAAGATCATAGTAATTAAATGAAGTTTCATTAAATAATAATTAACTTCTTTTCAATACGATTAACAAATCGTTTTTCGTTTCACTCTACGCTTCGAAATCGAAATGGCTTTTATTAAACTATTCGTTTCAGTTTAAACGCAATCTATCAGTCAATTTTGACATTTTTCAGTGTTTATTCCAAATATTGTCGCCAGTTTTAAATTTACGACCTTTACAGTAAATTTGATTTCAAATAATTTGTATACAAACGATAATAAAAAAAAATTACTAAAGTACTAAATTGATTTACATCAGAAAGATTTTAATTTTATAACCGATTTCATTTTCAACAATAAAACGAATTCTCAGGAGTCTAATTGAGTTCTTAATGGCCCTGCAATTTTGTAAAAGATTAATTTCGGTGTTAAAAAGTGCGTTTGGGGAATTGCTATAAAAATTTTCTTTTTCTCCCCGTTAACACTTGAATTTTATTCACGCCCGCCTCTAATGGATCAAATCCTGTTCTCTCTCTCTCTCATCTTCTTTAACAAGGAGTTTCAAATGAGCACTTCACAGTTTTTCAATAGGAAGACCATCGCTGACTATAGAAGAGTTTCCATTATAAAGGGATGTACCACTTGAATGCAGTTATTAGCAGTTTTAAAATTATTGATTGGTGAGGATGAAGAATGCTCTTGTCCGTCGTCGAGGATAACTTTCATGTTCTTTTACAAAACGAAATAGTGAAATAGAAAATTGTATCTACTGGATTCCTTTTATTTCGTGGTGAAACTTTTCTAGACCATTAATAATGACATAAAACTGTTCCATTTTATAGAAGTGCCGTGCGAAAATGGGATTTTATAAATGATGCTTCTGTTGCATTTATCATAATGTATGTGGCAGTTTTAAAAATTCGTTTTTTCTTAAAGAGATAAACAGAAACATCCTGCTATGGTAAGTTTTTATTGTTGTCGTAAGGCCGTAACCATCTCACTAAAAATTTAACATCCAACGCAATAAAAATCGGCAATAAAATCATAATCTCAGACTTTATTACGAGAGATAAGACATGTAAAATAAGTTTGCAGGCAGTTCAGTAAGATGCTGTATCTTACAACTGAAACATCAAGAAGTAAACCGAAAAATAACGACTATAAAAAGTCTATTAAAGAAATTAAGCCCTTCTACAGAAATCAATTATAGGAATTATTACAGTCTTTTTTGGCTTCTTTCCAGTTCGATTTCACCTCTAGTATTTAACCTAAAAATGTTCTTCTTAAGAGGTTATCCACACTGTGTTATTGTCATTCCTAATTTGGTCTAGGTATTTTTATTGGCTACTTCATATTTTGATAATGCTTCACATTTATTTCTTGCAACAGATTCACCTACTTTTAAATCAATTTTGCTTTAACATGCTAGTTCCAGCGAGCATACACAACGAGCCTTTATACTATTTAAACACAAATAAAAATCCTACGCAACTTTGAATTGTGTCAATAATCATTGAGATTTAATGCGAGAATTTAATTCCACCTGCGATTCAAAGCATATATTACTTTAACTTTTTAGTTCACTTATTCGCCATAAAGATTTTAACATTTTGGAATCTAATACTTAACAATATTTGCTTATACATTGCTTAAGGTTTTCCCTCTATTCCATTTAATTCGATTGAATAGAATCAGTAGAAAAGGATCCAATTGGATCCTTGAATTGTAGCTTCTAGAAGAATATTGTTACCTTTATCTAATAACATTATACCAACTAGTACTTCTGAACGGTCACCTAAAAAGGAAAAGCAGAAGACCACAAACACAACTTTTTGTTGCAGTAAACTTCATTAATCACCAATTCAGGCTCTGAAGTTATAAAAGTCTAAACATACTTAACTATACATGAAAATCTTGAAATATTTTTTCTGTTATTTTTTCTTGTTTTCATTTTGAAAGAGGGACAAAGTAAAAACGAGTCATATGAGACAAGAAGATAAATGGTTTGTAAGTTATGTTTTGCTAGATTTTTACTGAAGTAGAAGAGAAAAAATATATATACGGAAAAAATCTATAAATTTATTCATTAATCTTTCAATCTGAAAACTTTTTCCGTTCTATTACCACCTTATAAAATTAATTACCTTTTTTTTGCAATATAAGTATTAAATGAGTTTTTCCCTTCTGGTGGTGATTTTATTGAAAAGTAAAACAAAAACTCCATGTTAATGTTTTGACAGATCTATAGTGAATGTCCTTATTTGCCACAATTTAAACGTTATTGTATACATATAACACTATTTGTTGAGTTTGTAAAGGCCTTTCTTAATAACGGAATGTTGGGTCTGTGCCCGGAACTTTGTCACATAATTTTGTACATCCCCTTGTATTGTTATAAGCGTTATTAATTAATAGAGCAAAAAGCGCCTTGACGACCTTTACTGAAACTAATTTGTTTAACTAGAACCGCTACTAATATAAAATACGCTAATAATATTACTTTAGTTTTCAGGAGATTATCTTAAGCGCTTGCAAAAAGTATAAGATTTATCGTTTATGCATTTATAATATTGAAAGTCTGATTTAAAATTTTGGAAATTTAAAATTTAAGAACGGAAATCTTCACATACTATTACACAAAATATCGTGGGCTTACAAGAAAAACGCACTAAGTCAATTGTACCTCTCTCATGAAGTTTCACATTCTGTTGACTGCAAGAACGCATTAAGTCCTATATTCAATATTAAGGGACTTACATACATGTACCAAAGGCATTAGATTTATTTCATGAATAATTATGAAAGGCTCACAAACATTAAAATGCGATTTACTCAAAACTGTATTTTCTGACTTAGTGTCTTCTGCTTGTAAGCCCACGATATAAATGGTTCTAGAATAGGATGAAAGATTTAAAATTTTAAAGAATCAATGATAACACATCTAATAAGATGTTTGTGTTTTTTTTATTAACCCATTTCCACCCAATGTTGCGTTAACGCAACACTTTAGACGAAATTTTTTTTAAGTATGTTGTATCTAATTTATATCTGTTTTTATAACTTCTGTGTGATTTTATAGTGTGAAACTAAATGTAGCATATTTTTTCTATTTAAATTCAGCTTTCATTTTATCAAAACTACAGCCTGAAATTATTGAATTTTGAATACTATTACATGGGTGACAGAAACGTCGTTAAGAAAATTACTCTTACAACTAAAAATTTTAATTTTTATCTAGAATGGCTCTGGAAAGATCAAAAAAATGTTACTGTTGATATAAAAAGTCAAAAACTTATATAGTTTCGAAAAAACGAGATTATAAATTAGAGCGTTGCATAAACGCAACAATGGCTTGATAAGCTACACAAATATACATACCCTGCATTATTAAAAATTCCTGCATTTCTGGTGTTAAATGGTGAGTCTCTTTCAATCTGTTGTGGTTGCAGTGTTGTTTCTTGTGCAAGTAAATACTTGCACAAGGAACAAATTTATATTCGAGAAGGGTATTGGATACTACGCCGATCGGACACAACCCCGACCGCGGACACTTTGTCGACCGTGGTCACTACGTTGACTGACCGTTTTGGACACTTTGCCGACCCTTAAAATAAATTTTGCTATTGGACGCTTTTTCGACCGTGGACACTACGTCACCCGCAAGCGGTGGACACTTTGCCGACCGTGGGCACTATGCTGACCGGAAGCGGTGGACACTTTGCCAACCGTGAACAATACGCTGGCTGCAAGCGGTGGACACTATGCCGACCGCAAGCTGTAGACACTTTACCAATCGTGGACAACCTAAGGTCATATTGTAGATAACATCTCAAAGATTAGATTTGTGAAAATCATATCAAAATTGACCAACAGGTTAATTAGTTTTAGCTTTAGTGGAACTTTATGTTTGTATTCACATCAGAATTTAACTATGGACGGCTCTTAAGGTTGGCTTGTCGAGAATCGGGGAGGTGTGCAGCGATGTTTATTTAAGGGGTTGGCGTCGTCTCCAAGTTCGGCAAAGTGTCCACCGCTTGCGGTCGGCATAGAGTCCACGGTTGACAAAGTGTCCACCGTTTGCGGCCGTCGTAGTGTCCACGGTCAGCAAAGTGTCCACTGCTTGCGGTCGGCAGAGTGTCCACGGGATGCTGTCGGCGTACTTTCCACGGTCAGCTAAGTGTCCACAGCTTTCGCTCGGCATAGTATCTACGGTCGGGAAAGTGTCCAGTAGCAAAATTTATTTGAAGGGTCGGCTTAGTGTGTCGGTCGCCAAAGTGTTCAAAACCACCAGTCAGCGTAGTATCCACGGTGGGCATTGCGTCCCCGATCGGCGTTGTGAATTATCGTAAGTGGTATCCTCCCAATGTTGCGTTTACGCAACGTTAAATTTCTTTATGTTCTAATATACTATTTAATTTTTTTTTGTATTAAACAGTTTCAGTTAATGTTCATAATAATATCAAAACACAAAAAAAATTAATTTGTAGTTTTTCTTTAGTAGTGGTTTTAAATGGGTTAAACGATAAGTTTTGAAAATTTTTGCAGTTGTTACCCAGATTTTAATATTGAGCTGTAACATTGTTGCGTGCTAATTTCGTAGCACCCTGTATAGCTATGCGTTTGCGTTAAATTGTATAGCGTTTGGGGATTTTCGTGTTCTCTCTCCGTTTGGTTGCCATTTTGTTTTGGAACTAACTTCCTGTTTATAGCAGAACGCTCACGTGGTTTTGTACGCTCGTCAAGCTAGTCCTTTATAAGGAATATTTTAGTGGACATCGCCGTTTAATTAATCTCTTCCTTTGTGTTGTGAATTGGGAATTGCATTGGTGCAGATCTATGGTTGATTTTTGGTGGGATTTCCAAGTTTTATTGGAACCTTTTGGGAATTTTTCCACTTGTTCTTTTTGGGGGTTATAGGAGCACGTTCTCGTTTCGATGTATAATCGTCGTTAGCCGCATATGGAGGCGATATAATGATCTCTTAAGGTCACGTTACACCGAAGCTCTTTTTCTTTTGGGTTTACCTTTACTCATTTTATAACTTCCTGGTTGTCTTACAATAATTTCATACACTTCGTGTACGTGTGGGTTGTTGAAACACCACTGCGTTCGAACTGGTTGGCGGCGTTCCTCTTCGGAGTGAAAGAAGACACCTGTATCGTGAGTCAGTTATAATATAGCAACTGGTTACATCAAAATTAACGTTTGACAATCTTTATTTTCTGTAATTAAAGCTTTACTGTATATATTTGTATATAAAAACTTTGAATGTTAAATGGTTATTCCCCAGTGTGTGTAGCACTTATATCTACGTATGTATTTCATTTATAATATTTTATCACCTTACATTGTTAGGAATATTTTGCGAGTGTATAAACGAATTAGCTTTGCTCCGTAATAGTTGAATAGCTCACTACTGGAGTTGAAGGTTACATTGGTAGTAGTCGCAAATGTGTTGTTCTTTTCAGATTTTGTCGGCAAATACTGTAGCTATTTTAGACGATTCTTGGCGTGCATTACAGAAGACCTTTAGTGAGACCCACGACCTCACACTAGTTAGCTGGCAGCCGACAGATTTAACTGCGGTTAAAGGTTGATACCGTTTCCCAATAAGCAGTCCCCACTTTGTGGGTAACAACATTTAGAAGTGAACACAAGTCAGGTTTGACGTAACATAGCTTTAAATTTTGTGTGAAAGCATTTTAGTGTATTATAAGAAACTTATATTACAATTATAACGGCTATTAAACTGTGATTTAAGATAATTGAATGGGATGTCCGAAAATAACCTGACAGATGAACACTTTTCGGAAAACTGCATTGACATGCACATTACGTGAAAATAGAATGCACATTATGGTATCGGGAATCATTACGCGCTCATAAGTTTTAGTATGTGCAGCTGTAAGAAAGAGCAACGCATGTCCAAAAAGAACGCAAAAAGCAATAGCCGGGTATATGATCCTATCCGCTCATTTTGTTCTATTTAATTCGCTATATCCTGAAAACATCACTCCATACCAAGAGTGCGGAGAATCAACCTTGAGCGTGTTTACAGTTTTTACAATTAATTTATGTATAATTATAAATAGTGTCACTCATTAAATTCTATATAAATTTAAACATAAAAAAGAGAAAGACCTTCTCTTCCAGATTTTGAATAAGCTGTGTATAATTCATCACAAGAAGTTAAATTTCATAAATAAAGAGAAAATATAATATTTAAATTGAAAAGTTCTAAATTATGTGTAAATTTAAATTTATATTTAAAATTTAGTTTAATATAATTTTAAATTAATATAAGTTCATTTTAAATTTTAACCAAGGTTTTGTTTTAATCTAAGTATCGTGACATATTATTCACAATTTCAAATTAAATAAATAATTAAATTTAACCGATACAGATTTAATTTAATTAAAAGATAAAATTTGTGGAAAGGTAAAATTGTCATTGTTATATATTTATTATCGGTTGTATCTTAAGGTTTATTGAATATTAAATTTCTGCAAGCAAAGCTCTAAGCGGGTTGAATTCGTAACAATCTAAATTCCTCAAATAGTGGAATTAAACTAAAAACAATTATAGCATTCTAAATTAAAGACTAATAAATTTAAAGATTCTATTTAAATTTAAAAAGGTATTGTTAAATTAAAAATGTAAAAAGTGTAGAAAATATTATGTTTATATCGAAGTTCTTTTGTGTTGTATCACAAGGTTTACCATATAACAGTGTTCTCTTAATTTTCGCATAAACGAATTTCACGTAAAAATAAATTTGTTTTAAATGTTTTGTTTTAAATGTTTTGTTTAAAATATTTTGTTTTAGATGTTAAATATGTAACTTGGATTTGTTTTATTTAATAAATTTTAAAATTCACTTTAAATTAAATCTAAATACCTACTCAATTTTAAATTACTTTATAGATTTCGTTTTTATTAATGTACACTAGCAATTAATTTAACATTTTTTAAATAATTGATCAGATAATATCCAAATAAGACACACTTATTTAGATCTTCAATCAAATCTTCAAAACCTTTAAATCAAATTTTATTATATAACAATTATGTAACATAGTTCTAAAAAAATATTATTAATGGATACATTAATGAAATTTGTATCAATTGAAAAATATTTTCTTCAAATTGTTTAAACTGTAAATCAGTGTATAACCTATAAAAAAGTAAATAAGAAATTAAAGTTTTAAAGTAGAAATAATTAGATTTAAAATTTTTTTAAAGCAGACTCAGTTTCCGCGAATAAGTTTGGAATTTGTAAAATATAATTGAAGAACAGAATTTTTATTAGAAATTGTGCATTTAAAATTACAAATGTAAAGAGTAATTTAAATATAGTTTAAATCGATTTAATGAATTTAAATTTAAAAAGTTAATTTAAATGTAAATTTAATTATTTAGTTTATATTTTAACAGTAAAGGTTTATCGGATTATATTTCTTAAAGCAAAGGTTTCAAAATTTTAAAATTTATCTTAACAGAATCAATTCGCCTCAAGAATGTCGTGAAAATATCAAAAAAGCATATAATAATGGATTTAAAAAGCAATTAAAATTTAATTTTTCCAACTTAACTACTACAGAATACTTTTATTTTTAAATTTTCAATTTCGTAAGTGGCAATCTTTTAAACAACATATAAAACAAATCTTTTTAGGAATTTAAATTGAAGGGAAGCTAAGGAATCGGGAACAATCTCGCTATTGAAAGTTTTTATTTTGTCCAAAATTTTGTAAATATTTTTCATATTATACCTAATTAGCTTTTATCAAACAAAATCCAGAATTTAATTTATAAAATTACAAGATTTCCAAATACAACCTGAAATCGAATTTTATTTCAAAGATTAAATTTGTTTATCTTAAAATTATAAAAGGTGAGATTAATAATTCCTGTAAAGCTGTGTGAATTTTATGTAGACATTGAATTATGCTGTACAATTCTACTACTTTAAGCTACTTTAGGTAAGTTATTTACTTTTTATTTCAAAGTCTACAATTGCATTTATATTTTAGAGGTTTCGAAATTCCGATCTTAATTTATCAAATAAGCGATTTTTTTAGAAAATTTCAATATTTATATTATTCAGAAGAAAAATTAAAAATATAAAAAGAAGTGAAATTATTAATGGGAAGAAAAATGTTAATTTCTATATATTTTAAAATTTAAAAGATTTTTAAGGGAAAAAATTTTAATTAAAATTTAAAAATTTTGTATACAATATAACAAAGTAAAAAGTTTTATAGAGATATTCTGCTTAAATTATGTAAATATACAAAATTTGTAAACATCCAGTATCTGTGTTGTACATAAGTAACAGTACTGTTATTACATAAGTAACAGTTAATATTTATTAGTATTCTATTTAAGATAATTTTAATTCCATTTTTTATTACTGGTAATTCTTTATTCTGGGAATATATTGTTGTAAAAATTTTTCTGTGAAAACAGTTCATTTACTCTCTTTAAAAATAAACAAACTCTTGATTGTTCATTGATTAGCGGAAAGTTGACCTGTGTACCTCTAAACCAAAATACGTAAGTACTGTATCTTATAGGGTTATCGCACTTTCGCTTTTTTCACCACAACTAAATATTTTTAATGTTATTAAGCAATTTACTAAATAATTCAAGGTTAGGTCGTATTAAAAAAGTAATTGAACCTTTTAGAAGCGGACTTTTCAAGAGTCGATTATTTAATAAATTGGCTTACTCGTCACCTTTTGTTATTAGTACTCTATTTCTCTTATTGTATTCAGCATTTCCTTTTGTTTCCACTACGCAAATTGTATTGTTTCTTGAAAACTTTTTCGTTTGTAACTTTCACATTTTCACATTACTTCAACAAATATTTTATAAATTTTATTTAAAAATTTAGCACAAAAACCAAACCTATAAAAAAGTTATTCACAGTTTATAAAATCGCTGGTGTTTATTTCTTTTGAATGTTCACGCAACCTATTTGGTGTTTGATCTTAAATAACGTGAAAATCGTAAAAATCTACTCGAGACCGACGAACGCTTAATTCATACTGATGAGTCTAGAATGAAGCGAAAACTTAGCTCTTTAGTCGGTCTTGGTTTTTCGCAAAGAATTTCGCAGGTTCTTTTTTATGTTTATATTACTCTTTTCGAATACAATCGATAATTAGTAATGTAAAAATGAGAAAACAGAGGTTAACCAGTTCGTTGTACCCTAAAATTTTCTCATTGCCTCTACTATTTTTGTTATATACCGCCTCTTGTAGTGTAATCTTTATTAAAGTTTTAAATTAAAATCACACCAAACTTAATCCACTCGTGCATCGTTTTAAACTCTCCCAAAATCAACCTCTAAACTTTGATTTTCCTGATGAAATTATATTTTGATGGGATAAAAAGATATTAAAAGTGGGTGGTGGTGGTGGCTCGAGGAGCTGTTTTATATGCAGATTGTCTTTTTCAAAGATCAAGAAAGCCCACACCTCCCTTTTACCCTTTGTCAATCAAGCGAAATATTTCAAACCTGCAAACTTAAAAGGAAAACCTGAAACTTGTTTTGATTCTTTTTCTACTAAAAACGGAGTAAATATAATTTATTTTATTTAGTCTGTTTTTACTTAACATTTTGTAAAATAAACTTTCGGAAATTATTTTTTCAGATTTGTTTTGAAGCATGCAATAATCAAACTGAAACAAGTATAAAACTGATTGAAATGGTGAAGTTGAAGAGTGAAGGCACAGTGTATATATAACAATATATACTGTGGTGAAGGTGAAGATGAGAAGTTTTTACGGTCCGTTTTCATCGCGTAAATTTTAAAATACTAAATAATATAACAACGTAAAACTTTTGAATTTAATTATTTTGCTCACTTATTGTTATCGTGAGTAATTAGCACCTTTTTGGAGTTGTTTAGTCGCAAAAAATATTGTTTTCTTTCAGGCTATAGGAATAATTATTAAAAAGTCGATTTGATGAACGTCTTTAATACAGGCAGCACATCACGCGACTTTTTTAAACTTTAAGAGTGGATACAGTAGATTGGGACAATCTACAAATTATTCAATTGTAATACATTAGCAATCGATTATTGATATATTTGTATACATTTTAATTTATAAAAATATTAAGGCTGCTTTACTGCTTTGAAAGAATCCGTAGATGACATGGGCGTACCACTGTTTAGTGGTCAAAACCATTTCATCTGACTGACAAATAAGTTTAAAAAAGACAGATAGATTTCAATAACATTTACCATACCTGAAACTAACATTTGATTCGTTGTGTTAAAGCTGACATGTCATCAAGTCCACGTGGACTAGAGAAATAACCGATAATAATCGCCAAATGTTGCAAATTTTTAACATTATAATAAGAACTTTTAACTTATTCATTTTTTTAATTATTGGGGACCATTTTTATAAAATTCGATATATAACATTATTTTTCGTGGGAGATCTTTATATTTTAATGTTTAAATCTAAATTGCACTTCTTCATTTTTAAAAACCTATCACACAGCCTACCGTATCTTCTTCTATTTCTACTTACTATAAGTTTAAGGCGAGAAAATAAAAAAATGCACCATGTTATTACCAAAAACTACCAAAATAGTTATGCGAAATTGTATTATATTTACAGTTGCTTACAGCAGGGGCGTCGGAAGTACGGGTCAGAGGGCGCGGCAGGCCCCTCCATTTTAAAAGAAGGGGAGCGACGTCCCCCTACAAACAGGGATGAAAGTATAAAAATATTTTTGCCCGATCGATCATTATTATTGTTCTTGTTGATCATTATTATATAAAGTACTTGAGCATGATCATGATCAGAGATGTTAGCGGCGATATTCTCACTGATATAATTACATGACTTGATGTTTGTCAAAATGTTATCGATACAACTACTACCCCTAGTAGGTGCATCAATAGTACAGTGTAGGTTAAAGGTTTTTAATAAATTTAAAAACTTTACAGTTGATCCGCTATTACTTAGTACATTTATGTTAAAATCGCCTGCTACTATGATGGTTTTGTTTTTAACTAAAAGCATTTGAAGGACACCAGAGAGTATGCCAAACAAATCATCTTCATTGTTAGCCGGTACGTTATAAATAGTTAAAATATAGGCATCGATCATTTTGACAAAAATACAACCCATTTCACAAATACCTTCAACAGATAAATTATTTACTCTATCAACGAGTATGACGTCCAGATTAGGCTTTGCAAACATTGCAACTCCCCCCATAGCCATCTTTTCTGCAGAAACTTGCAGTTAATTTATAGTTTTGAATTTGACAATACTCCAGCTCATGAACAGTCATCCAGTGTTCTGAAAAACATAATACATGAGGACAAAGATCACAATTATCAATAAAAAAAGCATCAATTAAGTCAATTTTGTTTCTTAATGATTATACGTTTAAATGAAAAATTTGAAAATTATTACTTACAGTATTTAAAGCCCCTGTACAAAAAGATTTAGTTCTGACGTACTTACAATTATCATTACAATTTTTTACTTGTAGAGTCATTTACACAAGTATTATTAGATGAATAGAGACTAGCAGCAGTTGTGATTACGTTGTCTTTTCGATTTAAAAATTCCTACGGCGCTTATTAATAAAGGGCTTGACTAATATGTTATTACCCCACAGGTTAGAATTATATAATTTTTTTTCTTCTTCAGCGGTAACCCCTACCTTAAAAGAACTATAAGAATCCCACTTGGATTCTAATTTAATACAAGTTTTTGTATCTACATTATTTTTAATCGGATATTGTAGAATATCTTCCGCTTTAAATTGCGGTTGTACCCTAGTTATAAAAATAAATTTTAATTTCTCCACCCCTCTTATATCAGAATCCACATTTGATCCCAGCACCAGTTTTTTTCTTCCTTCGGCTTTCTTAATATTCACATCATTTGAATTTATCTTAGTGAGACCAATTACTTCATTAGATACTTTGCCATAGCTTCATGTACTGCAACATTTACCATTTTGTCATCAAGGATTTCTGGTTCATTGGTTTCATGTTTATATGCGCTATCACTTTATCATTTGCATTTACATTTTGCACTTTAGAACGACGTCGACCTCGGTGTATTGTTCCGCTATCAACACTCAACACAAACTCATAGATCCGATTGGACAAAAAATAGTATAAGCATTACGGGCAGATTAACTTTTCTAGACGTTGAAAAGTGTTTTTAACATAACACTTTATTTAAAAACACAAAAGACGTAGTCCAAGTTACAGAATGAACACAATTTACTGTTAAGTACAATAAGACATTTATTCGTTGTTAATTACACAATATGCACTTGCATAATAACTTAGATACTAAAATACAGTTTCAACATTAAACTGGTACGAATACTCAGAAAACCTAGGTAAACAACATCCCTGGATGTCAGTTCCTAAAGCTTCTGAGTGCACTTCGAAAGGCTAGGTAAACAACATTTCTGGATGCCAGTTTCTAAGCCTTCAAACTCGTCGTTAGGATACAATAGAATAATATTAAGATAAGGTTTCTAAGTACGGGCAAACATTCACATACATTATAGAATAATATTAAGATAAGGTTCTGAATATATTACCAGCCTTATCTTAAATGACTGCATACAGTTTATAACCTTAACCGGCGTTAGGTACCACCAATCTCGGTTACCTACCGTCCTTAATGCTTTAATTACTATATTTTAATTAAATATTATGCGATTAATGCAGCGAAGTGATTCATTTTCGTAAACAGGACATACTTTTTTGATCTAGAACAAAAAAGTACTGGAAATAGATATTTAAGATACAAGTGTAAAAAGTCATTCCTTATGCGCGAACTGTTTAAACACGAGCGAGGTACGAGCGAGTGTTTTAAAAGACGTGAGTGCAATGAACAGACCTTTTACAACGTTTTATCTACGATGATAACGCTTTATTAAAGTATTCATTTCATTTAATATTTTTTTAAATTTGTGACTTATGTCGTATATACGTATATTAGCGTGCTTTGATTTTTAAGAGCTGCGTTGTTGAGCAACCAATTTGTAAAATATTCATAACTCATTCATCATATACTTTTGTTGACATTCTTCTTCTAGTAGTGCCTATCCGTTTCGGATGTTGACTATTAACATGGCTATCCTGGCTTTATTGGCTGCTGTTCGGAAAAGTTGTGCTGTAGTTAGAGAGAACCATTTTCTTAGATTTTGCAGCCACGATATTCTTCTTCGTCCCAGGCCTCTCGTTCCGTACACTTCTCCCTGTATAATGAGTTGTAGTAGGCCATATAGATGTTCATTACGCATTATGTGGCCGAGGTATTCCATTTTGCGTTGTTTCACAGTGATAAGTATTTCACAATCTTTCTGCATTCTACGCAGTACTTCTTTCTTTGTAATCCGGTCGACCCATGAAATTTTCAGAATGCCTCTACAGCACCACATTTCAAACGCTGCTAATTTCCTGCTAGATGCCTCGGTCAACGTCCAAGACTCCACTCCATATAAAAGAACTGTGAACACATAACAGCGCAGTAAGCGATCTTTTATTTGCAACGGGAGGTCATGGCTCTTAAATATTGTGCTCGTTCTCATGAACGTCGTCCTGGCTTTTTCAATTCTCTGCTTTATTTCAGTCGAGTGGTGCTAATGTTCGTTTAATGTCCCCAGGTACATGTATTTCTCGAATCAGAAATTTTTGCCGGTCCGCAGAGAAATAACAGTAGTTTCAAAATTTTACTAAAACATATTTTTAATTCGTGTTATCCTGGAGGGAATGTAGGGTCAAATAGTTTATCGGAGTTGTCCAAGAGTAAACTCAGAATTTTAAACGGAGCCGGCCCTATATACGCTAGCTCTACTAAAAAGTCAGAAAACATAATTCGCTGTTTTTTCATATAAATCTTAAATAAAATGTTTTTTTTCTGAATATTAATAGCAACCGCAAGATTCCTTTCTAAACCCTACAAAGATTTCATAGATATATGGTATATAGTTTCCGAGAAAAAAATTATTCAACTTACTTTTCATGAAATTGTTCCTAAAAATGGATACCTTTTAAAACGTATAAACGTACGTTTCTCATACATACATAAGTGGTATATAACGCGCCGGCTCCGTACCTATATGGTGGGGTAATATCCAGTAGTAGGTAATAAGGAGGATCTCCCATTTTAGAATTTTTAAGCGGGTTTGGCGCACATGGGTCTAGGAACACCGGAACTGAAAGAGCTTTTGACTTGCGTCCCCGATTAAAGCGAAAGATCAAAATCTAGGTTTTGCGGTTTCGAAGGGCCGCACTTGCACCGATACTTGCTTCGACCCGGACCGTTTTTGTGTGTCGATGCGTTCGTTGGATAGTTCCCGTCTCATATTTGAAGTCTCGACCGTCTCCCGTAAACTGATTAGGCGGAGGCGGCAAAAAACTGCCCTTGCCTTACGGTAGGTCGGGGAGAAAATCTGACAGCGGAATCTTTGCCAGCACAGTATCTCAATCGTTTCTATCGGAAAAGTCTTTTTTGCCAACACTCTTCCTGGTGCGGGGGCTTGGTTTTTTTGGTGAAATTGGTTTTTTGGGAGCAATCGAACATGTGTTGGCGACATGCGATGTCACGTGGCCTGCTACGAGCGGTGCATCTATTGGTTTTTCCGTATCTCCGCTCTAGGGAACTCCGCCCGTTTTCGAGAGGCGGTATCTCGGAAACTACAGGAGCCAAAACAACTATCTTGGCATCAAACGATGGGCAATCTCAAAATGTTTCCCCCTTCAGATGCCGTGCAAAACCATAGGAAGAAATTAACAGCCGAAAAACTAGAAAATCTTTATTTGTTTTTCGCTCGAGAATGGTACTAAAGTAATATCGCCGGCTCATTTCCATTTTTGACCGCCGTTCCCGAAACCCACTCGACCCGATCGTTTTCGGTTATCCAGGTTATTCGGTGCTCCATGTCTACCTTGTTCTGGTTTTGAACGAGGGACCGTACTATACGTCTAGAACCCGGTTACCCTTTTTTCTCAAAACAAACGAAAAAAACGATCGTTTTCCGATGTTTGTTTAGCGAAAAAAGAAAAACTCAAGTCTCTCGCCGATTTCGGATCGGCTCTCGTTTTGGTCGTTCGAGGTTTGGTATGCGGGAAGCGGATGAGGTACGAAAACCGACTTTTGTTATTATAAAGAATGGATATTTATTTAAATTTTACATAGATTGTTCTTGTACAGTATAAAAAAAATTATTATAAGATTTATTTTGGGAAATGTTTTTTTTAATTTTTTTTTACCTTACCGGTCCGCAAGCAAATGCTACGTCGTTTGGCGGTCCGCAAACGAAAAAGGTTGGGAACCACTGCTCTAGGCTATCTGACATTATAATTGTGTCGGCTTCGTACCTAATGTTATTCAAACGTTCCCAGTTAATCAGTATTCCCTCATCGATATCATCTAAGGCTAGTTTCATAATGTATTCGGAGTAGATGTTAAAAGTAGCGGGGATAGCACACAGCCTTGTCTCACGCCTCTTTCTATTTTGATCTCCTCAGTCATCTGATTATCTACCTTAATAGTTGCAGATTGGTTATAATAGATGTTGCTAATGATACGTAGATCTTTTTCATCTAGACCAGTGATTCCCAAAGTGGTTTATATCGACCCCCAGCGGTCGACGACGACCCGCAAGGGGTCCATGTCAGCGAAAAAAAATTGGGGGTCCATGAAACGAAAATGGGGGTCAACGATAGTGGATCTCATATAAGCAGGTCGTGGCAATAATCTTGGCATTCCATGAATGGAATAATGTACATACACAGATAGTACCTAGTTACTTACATAATACTACCTTAATCTTACCCACTAGAGTCTAGTGGTTAGCTACGAAAACAATATATGTGGTTATGTGGGTTCGAGGCCTTAGGAGGAAAGCAATTTTCATTTCTGTTGAAAACGGGTCAAAATCGGTTTGCGAGCCGTAAATTAAATGAGTAGCACTATACCAGCTGCCAAAAATACATTTGAAGTTGATGAATTTGCAAAAAATCAATATCAGGTAAGCAAGGGGTCTACCCAAAACCGAAAAACATGGCAAGTGGTCCACGAGACAAAAAAGTTTGAGAACCTCTGATCTAGACCAACTGTTTTTAAGATTGATATTAAGTCATCGTGTTTGACCCTTTCAAAAGCCTTCTGATAGTCCACAAAACACACATATGTCACAGTTCACGTCCCTGCAGCGTTGGAAGAGGACTTGAATAGCGAAAAGAGCGTCTCTTGTACCTAGTGCGTCGCGAAAGCCAAATTGTGTGCGAGTTAGTTGTACTTTGCATTTTTTGTATATCCTCCTATGTATTATCTTTAGAAATGTTTTGAGAAGATGGCTCATTAGGCTGATAATTCTGTAGTCTTCACATTTTTTCGCATTTAGTTTTTTTGGTAGAGTTATAAATGTGGATTTAAGCCATTCAAGTGGGACTGTTCCTGTTTCGTATATGTTGTTAAACATTGCAGTGATTTTTAGAAATTCTGCATGAAAGTTGTCTGGTCCCGTCGCTTTCCCCTCCTTTAATGCTTTTATTGCGGCTATCACTTCTTCTTGAGTAATTTCAGGTCCAGTGTTACATATGGAGTCCAATATTTTTACTGTATCATTGTTTATATTATCCACGAAGGTCTTTTCAACATAGTTTTTCCACATTGTCTGCATTTCATTTGCATCCAATATTATATTGCCCTCACTGTCTTGTAAACAACCGATTTTCTTTGGTCGTTGTAGTCCTGCTGCTTCTTTCACTTTTTTGTGAAGATTGAAAGAATCGTGTTTGCCATCTAGTAATTCTATCTCTTTGCATTTTTCTTCCATCCAAGCGTTTTTGGCCTCTCTAATCTTTTTCTTTAATTCTCTATCAATTTGTGTCTATCTGATATTGTCTTTGTTCTTAGTTTTCCGTCTTTCTTCCATCATATTCAATATGTCATCTGTCATCCACATCTTCTTTTTCACCCTTGTTGGACGTAAATAGATGTCAAGAAGTCTCTTGTAACTTCCGAATTTTCTCTCTTGTATCAGATGATTTGTATCAGTGTCTTTGATTTTTCTTTTAACATATTGTTGTACTTCTTGTTTTATATAATTATTCTTCAGTTGCCTCAAATCATATTTCTTCACTTGTTGTTGTTTAATTTTCTTCAGTTTGAGTTTCATCGTGCCAACAAGAGGGTTATGGTCAGATTTAACGTCTACCCCTGGATATGTCTTTACTGTTGTTATTACATTTCTGTATTTTTTATGGATTAAGATATAGTCAATTTGATTTCTGACGACGTGGTCTGGGTTAACTTGGGATGATCTCTAAGTATATAGGCGTCTTGGTGGTAGCTTGAAGAACGTGTTGGTGATAACCATTTGTTCTTCTGTTGCAAAAGTACACAATTGATCTCCACGTTCATTACGTTCGCCCAGTCCAAAAGGTCCTATGATTTCATCACATCTTCCTTGGTCTATATTGGCGTTGAAGTCGCCCATTACTAATGTTAGTTCATTTTTTTTACTTTTTTCAGGACAGTACTAAAGTCATCATAAAATGTTTCAATTATATCGTCAGATTTATCAGCCGTTGGTGCGTATATTTGGATTATATTGGTTTTGATGGGAAAGGAGTTAATCTGAATTAGAAGCATTCTTTCAGAGATTGGGACAAAGTTTGTAACATATATTTCTTAATTTTGTTATTTAAAATAATAATATATATATATATATATATATATATATATATATATATATATATATATATATATATATATATATAGAAAAATTTATCGACTCTGCTGGGATTCGAACCCAGGACCCTCCACTGTCTAGGTGGTATCTCTACCAACTGAGCTACAGAGAACGACTACCAGCATAGCGAGAAATTTTCCATATGAATTAGATATCAAGCAAACATGCATGTAACTAGATATTATTTGAATACTATTGGTAGTCGTTCTCTGTAGCTCAGTTGGTAGAGATACCACCTAGACAGTGGAGGGTCCTGGGTTCGAATCCCAGCAGAGTCGATAAATTTTTCTATATGAATTTGCATTCAAAATATTATTTAATGTAAAATCATTATCCAACTTGATAAAAATTAACTCTATCTAAAAATATATATATATATATATATATATATATATATATATATATATATATATATATATATATATATATATGTTACATTTTAAATTTCCGCGGATATTATATGATACTTCACTACTTTTCCGGGTTTCACTCCGCGTATTCACTATTCGGCTCCTAGAGGAACCAGACAATGGTTGACGACGTTTCGTCAAGATCACACTTGCCATCTTCAGGTCACTTCTAACTTCCTTCTGCTTCGCGTGGTTACACGATGTAGACGGTAGGAACCAGACAATGGTTGACGACGTTTCGGCAAGATCACACTTGCCATCTTCAGGTCACTTCTAACTTCCTTCTGCTTCGCGTGGTTACACGATGTAATCTACATCGGAAGTTAGAAGTTAGTTAGAAGTGACCTGAAGATGGCAAGTGTGATCTTGCCGAAACGTCGTCAACCATTGTCTGGTTCCTCTAGGAGCCGAATAGTGAATACGCGGAGTGAAACCCGGAAAAGTAGTGAAGTATCATATATATATATATATATATATATATATATATATATATATATATATATATATATATATATATATATATATATATATATATATATATATATATATATATATATATATATATATATATATATATATATATATATATATATATATATATATATATATATATATATATATATATATATATATATATATATATATATATATATATATATATATATATATATATATATATATATATATATATATATATATATATATATATATATATATATATATATATATATATATATATATATATATATATATATATATATATATATATATATATATATATAATACATATACATATATATATATATATATATATATATATATATATATATATATATATATATATATATATATATATATATATATATATATATATATATATATATATAATATACGTAATTGCACTCCACTCCGTGTCTTGCAATTAAGACGTTGCAGAAATGTCACTCAAAAATTTCCGGCAATTATCAATGCACTTGGTATATTATAAATGACAATTGAATTGTGATTTTTGTACATATAAATTATTTTTTTAAAACGAGTAAATAATTATTTAGCTGTAAGTACTAAATAGTAGATTGACTGAAATTATACAAATTGTAAACGTATTATTACTATTGTCTTTACAAATTTAATGTTTACTTTTGTCGTTTTTAAAATTCTAGATGTATCATGAGTGAATCCGATGAAGGAAAATTGGGGTGTACACTGGTACACCTCCAAACATCGTGGAAGTGGCTCACATTACATCTCTTAATTTATTGTCAAATATTTCACGTAAAAAATATGAATGCGAGTATAAATTCTAGGTTAAAAAACTTTCTTAGCTGTTGGTGGTTTATTACTTTTTTTGTTGTCGTAGATAAAGCATAGTGTGTAACGCGTGCAAAAACACCAATTTCTCACTCGTGTGATTGCGGCATTCGACTACGTCTCATGCCGCGAAATCTTCACACTCGTGAGAAATTGGCACTTTTCTGCACTTGTGTCACAATATACTATTAAAGACAACAATGCCATAAAATCAGAAACATTGTGTATTATTAGTGATAGTTTGGTACACGATACCATGGCAGTTAGTTCCTGCTTTCCAGAAAATCTTAATTTGTCATTTAAAAAAATTTCCTGATTTGAAGAAAGTCTACTATTTCAGTGATGGTTCTGCTGCTCAATAAAAAACAAAAACAATTTCAATAACTTGGCCATTCATAAAGATGATTTTGGTTTGTTAGTAAAGTGGCACTTTTTTGCCACTTCACATGGCAAGAGCCCATGTGGTGATGCAGGTGCATTAGGAGATTAGTCACAAAGGCAAGCTTACAAAGAACAGTAATTAACTACATACTTTTTTTACTGAAGTTACCTACCATAGAGTACTCTATTGAGTACAAATTTAGAATTTTTCAACAACTGTCCACCAGACTATTTTTTAAGTCGCAGTTTCGTGTTAAATTGCTTAAATTATGATTACAACAATTCTTGTATTATTCAAACCTGGCTTAATAAAAAAAAAGATCAATAAAATTATGAGTTATTTTCTTGGAAATCGGGAAATCGTTCAGGAAGTTTAATTTTTTTGATAAGTTTAATATTCGTCAAAAATACATACATCATTATTATCTAAATAATACGCTATGCACTTGTTGTCTTTCCAGTTTCCACTCATTTGAAGCTTTTTTAATGATTTCAAAATAGTCTACGGGGATGTATCAAAAAATGTTAAAAAACCAAATTTTCCTTATGTCGGGATATCTAGTTCAAACTCGGTACGTGAACGTAAAATATCATTAGAAACATTTTTTCTTAATAAAGGATTTCCATATTCTAACAAATAAGGTCATTTCTCGCTGATTCTTTTTTAAAATGGCGAATTTGACAGATACCAAATGTGATCTGTCAACTTTGACATGGCGTACTTTAAGTATTTTTGGAAGCAGAGGTGATTACCTTACAAAGTCTTTTCCAATCAAAATATTAAATAATTTTCCCATATAGATCCAACTTTATGGCAGACACTGTATATATTTAAAGCAGCCTCATACTTTTCATTGCATAACAAGATTTCTCTTTCCGATCTTCGTGACTTTGGAACAACTTTCAATTTCTAACTCGCTTTCCGAATTTGTTCCGATGTTTCCTCAGTGGACGTCTCGGAAAACCTTTTACTCTAAATGTACATCTTAAAATAACTGAAGTATTTTTACAAAAAAAAAGTGGGATAATACATTGGCCTTAACAAAACGATTAGCTAAGCAACAAAAAATGATGATGATGATGATGACAAAACAAGAATTGTCAGATTATTTTGGTGGTACAAATTAGTATTTAATTAGTACTTGGTATTCATTCAATTAGATTCTATATTTAATCAATTTCTAATATGGTAGTGTCACAAACAGAATTATTTCAAATAAAATCCTTTTTGTAACATTTCAACTTGCATTCATTTAGTACAAATATTATCAAGAGTAATGCGATAGCTACCCACACGCCGCCACGCGCTTGTATACAATCTGCATATCCTTGGAAATAATATATGCAGTTTGCATCTCATTAGAAATAATATATACAGTTTTCATCTCATTATGCATTCATATATTCTTCGCATCCTACTTAATTTATTCAATTATACAGTAAGGCTTCCGTGTTCAGCAGTATAAAACCAGCTTGCTTGAGCTATTCAATTCAGTCAGTGAAGATGGTTTCGAACACTACATCTACAAGCAAGCTGGTGAGTACCTTTTAAATTATCTAATGCTTAGTTGGTTAGTTGAGTGGGTGCGCTACAACCCTCTTTGCTTAGTATGGGGAAATTTTGACCAGGCTTCCTTACGCTTAGTTGTAATCTAGGAATATCTAGAATCTAGAATCTTGGGATGCCGATTACCTGATATCCTAGTGCTTAGTTTGTAAACCTAGTGCTAGAGCAGGGTTGGTTCCGACCACCCTCAAGATTATGTTAGATTTAGGAGGACATGTACGTCCTCACACTGTAGAACCAAAGTTTGTAACCTTTTGTATTATTGATTCTGTTGTTAGTATATAGTTGTTTTCTATGTCTTGTGTTTATTTTTCTTGTTACCTCCGACTACGTTCCCCAGTCACGAAAACCCCACGTGACAGTAGTTTGCTAAATCTCGAAACAGATGGCACAAGTTTTAAACAACCGTTTATTTAAACATTTTAATCATGGTACAAATAAAGATTTTGGTGGTACAAATTAGTCTTTTATTAGTACTAAATGAAAATTTTCAGTTTGATGAAAGTTGATTTGCGTTGCCAGTCTTGATAAGTGAATAGTGACTGTAGAGTAGTAGGTACGAAAAACGTTTTTATGGCATAAATTTGTCCTTAATTAGTAGTTAATTATGAAATGCGTATTGTGGCTAAAAGGTTTTAGCCACAAAACAAATTTACTTAGTTTTTTTTGGCAGTGATCTTAGCTGGCGGTTATTTTTTGCTATTGAAATTAGTTTTGTTTAATATCAAAGATAAATAATGACCGAAGTCGTTTTAATTCTTTATGTTTAAATAAAATCTTATATAACTTTTTAACAGACCATTTTTGCAAAAATTATGACGACAAATCCCTTTGTATCATTAACACCATCACAATTTGGAAATTTAAAAAAATTTGTCGTATAGCAGCCGAGAAAAATTTACACAAAGCATGTACGTTTGAGAAAACAGCCTTAAGTGATAACACTGATTATTTTCCTTTTTTGGCTTTTTTCATTTTCATATTCACTAACATGGAAAAACAAAAAAAAACAGCGTTACCGCATATCTTGGAGTACGGCTCACTGTTGGACCTACTGCGTGGCTCACTGTTGGAAATACACACGTTTCCGCAAAAATATAATTTAAGTTTAAGTTTAAGTTTAAACTACTTTTAAAAGAAACTATTTTTGTAAAATGATAAATTTAAAGTATTAAAAATCATTCATAAATCAGAGCCTTTGGAAAATGATAAACAGTTATAAATCACAAAAAGGTTATTTCTACGTGGTGAAACTGTGAAAGTTTAATCGTTTGTGAAGAACTGTAAATTGATTTTTCCCTAATTTTGCTAAATTCTTTGTGGAATCATTTCGAAATTATTTCGAATGACTTATTGTTGGCACATTCTCCCTTACTATTATGTTAGCCCGAAATTGCCAGCAACTTTTTTTTTAATTTAGTAAGGAAAATAAAAAATACATGTCCATGGAATCCATGAAATTGAGTTCCACTGAATTGAGAAATGTAGTTAAAGTGTTTGACAGATTTAATAAATAGCTATAACGTAAATTAAAATAAGAAAGACGCCCGCTAATAGGAGACAAACAAATACTGTAGAAATTAATGAATTAATTTAAAATTATTGTAGTTTACTTACATTTAAATTCATCGAATTGAGTAGATAAAAAATAGGCAGCAAAAACACTTTATTATTCTAGAAAACTATATGCAGTTTAAAGGTTTAAACAAGCACCTGCATACCTGCGGTTATCAAGACGACACTAGATCTTAAACAATTTGTAAACTGCAATGTGTAAAACAATAAAACCTTAAACATGTTTCGACTGTTTCCAGATGTTACATCAGTCCATGGAATGGAGATAAAAACTTAAAGCACATGTATTTCTCTAAATACTGTTTGATAATAAACAGTGGCGTGCGGTGAGAATTTAGGCTAGGGAAGCAACCACGATTTTAATTATAATACACCTAGGTACAGGCGCGGATTAACGGGGAGGGAATAATCACCCCCCCCCCAATTTAGAAATAAATTTACATAGAATAGAAACAAATAATGTTTGTTTAATTATTATTTATTAAAACAATTATTTTTCCAAAGATTTTCCCCTCAAAATACTTCTCTGGATCCGCCCCTGCTAGGTACAATAAAAAACAGTGTTATAATTATTAAGTTTAAAAGTTTTTCAAAGAAGCACTTTTACACTTTATATTTATGGAATTTGTTGACTATCATCTTTATTTAAAAAAAACTACTACTACGTATCAATTTTCCGGTGTTTCTTAGTAAAATACCGGTACAGGTTTTAATCTTTGTTGTTAAATTTGAAAGATCTGGTTTTGATCTGCCTTTCTTAATAATTTGTAATTTCTCTCCAAAACTGTATGCGAAAAATTCCTTATTAATAATTTACAAACTGAACAAAAAATCGTCCCGATTCGGCTATATCGAAGGTACTCGAACCTTTCACCAAAGCAGTTGAATTTGCAGTCGTGACGATAATGCAATTTTAAATTTGCATATAGGCAACTAAATAGAACTATTTGTCTTTAAAAAAATCCAACTTATAAATTAAAATAATAAAATGCGAAAAAATACAGTCTCATTCGCAGATTTACATTACTTAAGTAACACTAAATCGAACAAATAACCAAATTATAATAAATAAACATTTGGGCACGAATACACGAAGCACAATCAAAATAACGACCAAACAATGTTAACAGCATCCGTCTATTATAACACCCCACGCTCGCTGATTCACGCCAAGGTTAAGAGAAGAGCATTTGTAAGCAGCGCTTATATGAAGTGTATGTATCACATTTGAATCGGTATTACCTTTCCGTGCAAGTTTAATGAGCCTAATTTAAAATAGTACTCTAAATAATTATACTTTTTGTACAGAGTTGATATTGAGCTTTAATTTGATAAATATTTCAATTTAAATAAACGATAACCATAATTTTACAAAAGTATTTTTGTTAGCATTGTTTTTATTTTTAATAAATTCTCAAGGCAAGCATTGCTTCCATTGCTTCCATGAACTGCACGCCACTGATAATAAAATATACATATACGTCATAGAGTCATATGAATAAAATGTACTATGTAGCAAATGCTGTATATCTTATTCTTATTAATTAAAAGTTACATCTTTCATCCTTTATTAATCGAAGTAAAAGCATTTGCTACATTTTATTCATATAACCCTTTTTTGTCATTTGCATTGCAAAATTCATTCAATATTCTTTAGTTTTATTATATTCTGTGGCCGAAGATTTTTTTTAGGTGTCACGCTTAAATATCACAGACGTAATATCATCCGACGAAATATCACTTTTAAAATATCACAAAACAAAATATCATAATAAAAAATATCCCAAGAATAAAATATCATAATAAAAAATATCTCAAGAACAAAATATCACATGAGGAGATATAATAATAGTTTTAATAAAATTTTATTTTTAGTAAAATCTTATATTTAATAATAATTAATTATTCGATATACGGACCCTTCTGAACCCAGGTAAACCAATGACACTGAGTTGTAGAGGATAACTCAGAGAACAAATAAGAAAATAAAAATAATAAGAAAAACAATGTTAAAATCGCTATTTTGAGGTTAGAATGTTATAATGTTAGGTTACAGTTAGTAAAAAAATTGGCTGTATTTACGTGAAAATGGCGTAAAAATGGTGTTTGTGTCATATGACAGGAAGATTTTATAATTTTTACCTGTTTTTATGACGTCTTTTGACGAAAATCCGTAGCGCTTGGTATTTCCGTATGTATGAATGTACGATCGGGGTCGGTATATCGAATAATTACCTAATAATATTTACTTCCGGGTGTACATGGAAGTTTGCTTTAGGACAACATTATATAGATGTCTCCAATTGTAATTGTTATTATTAATGTAAATTCGAGATTTACATATAGAGAAGCAACAGGTAGGTACAGAGGTTCAGGGTTTCAGACAATGCCTCCCATACTGAGAAGCATGAACTGAAACAGGAACCCAAAAGAACCGGAATCGGAACCGGAACCGATTACTTTTATGGAACTGAAACCGGAATCGGAACTCTTACTAAAATTCGTGTTAATGTTAAAACTAGAACCGGTATTTTTTGGTTCCACATTTCGGTTCTACTGGTAAATAAAAAAAGTAGTTCAATATTCTTCCAACAGCGCTACCATAACCATTTCTTACTAAGTGGATGTTGATACTAGATTCATTTCCACTACTAATTGACCAATAGCAGTGTGTGAATTGACTAGAAAACTGTTACGTCACATTTTATATTGGTAGCCCTGAATATTTCCAAACAAATTTTATCTTGAAAAGAATCTACAATATTGACCACGTTCGGTACTTCACATCTGTTTACTCCAAGAACCCAGTTTCTATGGTATCCATTGTTGTAAATAATTGTAACTATAGCACTAGAGTTTCCCGAGTAAAAAGAGTTGAAATACCGAAGAGCAAATATATTTATCAATTACCACCTATATTATAAGCAATACTTTAACCTAACATGCATCGACTGTCAGTTATCAAGGTCATATTTGTTTGGAGATATTTGGAACTATATACCAACATAAAATGTGACGTCATTACTTTTGCTTCCGGAACCCTTATGAAACCTAAAAATCCTGGAACCGAAACCTTAATGTTTAGAAAATTAAAATTGGAATCGGAACCAAAACCTTCATTTCGAATTTTCAAAAACCGGAACTGGAACCTATATTTGTAAAAGGATCCAGTCTCTGCTGAGGAGCCAAAAGTGAGAGCAAAACAATTGTCTAAGGGTGTTTTTTAGGGTGTGAAATTATGTGGCTCTCAATTTGCTGCTATACCCAAGATTTAATTTTATATGTTTAAATAATTTATTTTAAAGCAAAAAGAGAAAATTTTATTTTTAATAAAATATTATAGTATGTATTAATATAATAGGAAATATCACATGAAAAAATATCTTAAAGTTAGTAAGAACTACTGTGATACTGTATTTAATATCGAGGGATATATTTAATTACAATGTTAGGTTAGGTTTAAGGAAATATGGTTTGTATGCATACTATAATTACAGTTGTAAATAAGAAGGTAAATGTAATTATTTGTATATGAGTATTTAAATGTCAATAGATGTTTTTTACTGAGTAAAATAAATTATTATTATATTGTAACGTTCTTTTTCAAATATAATAACACAAGTGCTGTTTAAATCGTCTATTCACAAACAAATATTTATTTCTATACACTAATGAATACACTATAAATTAACGCTATGATTATAAACCATTAAAACTATTATTTACAGATTATGAATTTCTAATATAACATTTATCTATACAGTTACTATTTATTTTGTGAAACACAATTAACGACTCGCTGTTGACTACTCCTTTTCTCCGCGACGTCGACTTTATACCATCCTATAAACGTTCCAGAAATCGCCCGAACATACCATGTATTTCTAGAATACACCAGAATAAACCACGTCTGATTTACATGCTTGTGCGATGCGTCATTTTCTCGAAGGCGGCAGAACACACCACCTGTCGCTCGAAAAGAGGTTCGTTCCTTTTCTCTCTTGTTACACTGCCCCCCTCTTCAAGTCTGTTCTGTCCCAGAACAGGTTTTATGCTCTGGTTCCTGTAGAACGGGTCATGACGATATCGACAGTCTTCACCTCGACTACACGTTCCATTACGGTAGAAATAACAGTCTACACTCTTCGTTGGCCTTAATGCGGGTTGTGGGTCAAAATTGCAGACGAAGATCTTGACGTCCGTACCTCTAAAGACAACTTCCAGCATGTTTCTAACGATTCTCCAATCCAGCTGGTCCCGCCCACAGCCGAGTTTGGGAACTGCCAATTTGTTAATTCCCCTGGTAAGCAACTCGATCCTCAAATTCCATAGTGCCCTCCACAAGTCGGCGTAACTCGGTTTCTGGTAGTAAAACTGCTTGGTTACCAAGTAGTAAATGGATCGGTCATGATCAGGCAAGCGTAAGGATTTACCAACAGAGGGATTTTGTTCTCGAAGTTCATTCAGCCGTCCAAATTTATTTCTAAACACTACTGCGATCCCCCTGGACATACGGAGATCCGCGGAGACACAGTGGGCAATGGAATAATTACCAGGGACCCGGAAGAGATCTTGTTGCATCTCAGTCGTGACTCCGAATCGCGCTTTTCTAGTTCCAGAGAACGCAGCCATAAATTCTCTAAAGGTTGGTTGATCATCTTCAGGCCTTACGGTATTGATAGTCACCTCAGCCTCATCTTTCCGATCCGGGACTGCGTCATTATTTCCCTCATAGTGCGCCAGACGATTGGAGTGTACCACCTTTGGTTTCCCCCTTGGCAACTTCTGGATGCGATAAATCAAGTCATTTATTCGTTTCTTCACCTGGTATGGACCCTCCCAATTTCGCTGTAGCTTTGGAGAATAGCCACGACGCCTTTGCGGGTTGTATAACCAGACAAGCTCTCCAGGTTGAAACCCTCCTTCTTGGGCTCTCACATCGTACGTAGCCTTCATCCGGTCACTCGCGATTCGACTATTATTTCGGGTTCGGTCGTGAATATCCTCCAACTTCTTCTTTAAGTTGATGACATAATCATTCCCGGCTACCTCCTGCTCTATAGGTAGAGACCCAAATTCCAGATCACACGGTAACCGTAACTCACGTCCAAACATTACAGACGCTGGTGACTGACCGGTTGTTTCGTGGACCGATGCACGATAAGCCATCAGGAACAGATGCAGGTATTGGTCCCAGTCTCGTTGATGATCGGAGACGACCTTGGCCAAATATTTGCCCATTGTCCGATTCATGCGTTCTACCATTCCATCGGACTGCGGATGTAACGGTGTGGTCCGGGTCTTATGAATGCCCAACAATCGACAGACTTCTCCAAAGAGTACAGACTCGAAATTGCGGCCTTGATCCGAATGCAGCTCCATGGGCACTCCGAAACGACTGAAGAACTCTTTGACTAGTACGTCAGCAACAGTCGCAGCTTCCTGGTTTGGTAGGGCATATGCTTCTGGCCATTTGGTAAAATAGTCCATTGCCACTAAGATGTATTTATTCCCATCGTCGGTTTCGGGAAATGGTCCGGCAATGTCTATAGCTATTCTCTCCAAAGGACTACCCACATTGTACTGCCTCATAGGTGCTCTTCGCTTCCCCAAGGGTCCGTTGCCAGTGGCACATAATTCACATTTCCGGCACCACTCCTTCACGTCTTCTTTACAATTGACCCAATAAAAACGCTCCCTAACTTTCTCCAAAGTCTTTTTCACACCGAAGTGTCCTCCTGAGGCACCGTCATGGAGATGTCGCAATACTGTAGCCACTCGGCTTCTTGGAACCACGAACTGAGACCTAATGGTGGTGCCATCTTCACTCTCCAGTACTCGCTTCAGGAGATCGTCTTCCACCTTCAAGGACTCCCATTGGGCCCAATATGCTTTGAGCGTTCTGTTGAAAGGACTGACGGCCTCCCAGGCAGGCCTTTCTCCCACGCGCTTCCATTCCAGTACCATTTTTAGTTCGGGATCAGCCTCCTGCTGTCGTTGCAATTCTTCCGGCAACCAATTGTCGTTGACGATGGTAGTCCTTAATACTTGGCAAACCCTCTCCTCCAAACGAGAGCAATGACGGCAATCCGTTGGACAGGGTCTTCTTGAAAGAGCATCGGCATTTCGATGACTAGTGCCCGCTCGATGTTCGGTGTCAAAGTCGTATCCTTGTAATCGTTCGATCCACCTTGCGACCTGGCCTTCAGGATTACGGAATTGTAGAAGCCATTTCAACGCTGCATGGTCCGTCCTCAATAAAAACTTCCGCCCATACAAGTATTTGTAGAAGTGCTCAACGGACTTCACGACGGCCAATAGTTCTTTTCTGGTCACACAATAATTCCTTTCGGCTTTCGACAAAACCTTACTAAAATAGCCGATGACCTTTTCTTGTCCATCCTGTATCTGAGAAAGTACCCCCCCAATGGCCAGATTACTTGCATCTGTGTCAAGTATGAATTGCCCTTCTGTCCGTGGATAGCTCAATATTGGTGCTGTTGTCAGGGCACGCTTCAGCTGTTGGAAAGCTGTTTCACACTCTCCGCTCCAAACATACTCGCGCCCATCTTCAGTTAACCTTGTCAGAGGTTTCGCTATATTGGCAAACCCAGGAACGAAACGCCGGTAGTAGGTACATAACCCAAGAAAACTACGAACTTGGTGTTTATCTTTCGGTGTTGGCCACTCTTGAACTGCACGAATCTTATCGGGGTCGGCTGCCACTCCATTTTGTGATACGACGTGCCCGAGATATTTCACTTCCTTTCTGAATATGTGGCACTTTTTCGGACTCAGTTTCAGATTGGCTCCACGTAGTCTTCGGAACACTTCCTCTAGGTTTTTCAAATGTTCGTTGAATGATTTTCCGACTACAATCACATCATCTAGGTATACCAGGCAGGTCTTCCACGACAGCCCTCTCAGGATGGTCTCCATTAAACGCTCAAAGGTAGCCGGAGCGTTACATAAACCAAAAGGCATAACCGTAAACTGCCATAGTCCGGAACCAATAGTAAACGCGGTCTTCTCCCGGTCTTCAGGTTCCATTTCAACTTGCCAATAACCACTCTTCAAGTCCAAAGTCGAAAACCATCGTGAACCAGACAGGGTATCTAACGTGTCGTCGATGCGTGGTAAGGGATAGCTGTCTTTCTTGGTCACGTCGTTAAGCTGCCGATAGTCCACACAAAATCTCGTTGACCCGTCCTTCTTACTGACCAGGACCACCGGTGATGCCCATGGACTACTGGATGGCTCGATGACCCCTTGTTCTTCCATATCAGTAATAATCTTTTCGGCTTCTGCTCGCCTTGCTAGAGGTAGACGCCTCGGCTGCTGACGGACAGGCATAGAGTTGCCTGTATTGATTTTATGTTTTACTATATTTGTTCGTCCCTTCTGGCTATCGTCAAGAGCGAAGATATCTTGGTATCGGTGAACCAAACCCTGTACCTCTTTCACTTCCGTTCTGTTAAGGTCTTCGCACGAACTAGTAACCATACCCACTAATTTTCCACCATGGTCTTTGGGCACTGGTTTTGGAACATCAGCCATACACCTGGCTACTCGGAATACTGGCACACACTGTCCCACAAGGGTACTCTTCTTCAATGTCACCGGATCCACATTAACGTTCATAAGCCTCACCGGCACAGTCTTTCCAACCTTGATCAGCGCTTTTCCCACCAATATGCCACTATGGATCTTCTTATCACAAACAGGCTCCATCATTCTCACACATCCTACCCGAAGATCTCCATCCAAACCTGCCTCGACAACCATCTCGCTTTGACCAGGCAATATCACATCTTCTGTCAGCGAAACCCTTACGACAGGATCTTCTCGTGGGTGCAACGGAAGTTCTTCGTTACCAACCTTCAAAACACCCTCTTTCAAATCCAACGTAAAACCAAATTTTCTCAGGAGGTCCATTCCCAAGATGAAGTCATCAGTAATATCGGCTACCAGCACCTCATGATCACGTTCTTCACTTCCAATGCCAATCTTCATCTTCACCACTCCGCGTGTTGGTATCACTTCACCTGTTGCTGTACGGAGTTGAGTAGTTGTTGGTAACAGCTTCATACTTGTTCGTAGAACGTTAGGGCGTATGATGGACTTTGTCGCCCCCGTATCAATGAGTAGTGGAACAGTACGATTAGCAATTTTCCCATCTACGAACAAACTGCTGGTACTATTGTTTGATGTTACGGCATGGATGGTGATCTTCGGGGCATCTTCACTCAAAGTCGACGTTCGCCCCCTCTCGTCGACCCCCTTTAGTTTTCCGACGGCTGAACTTGTTTGGGTTTAGGGCAGCGGCGTCGTATGTGCCCTTGTTCACCGCAGTTCCAGCAACGGGGTCCTCGAACTTCTTGAGGATTCCTCTTACGACTATCTTCCTTCTGAAGAACTCTCATTAATAATTCTTCTAGGCGATCTTTGGAACTGGAACCTTCCTCTTCTTCCGCAACGGTTCGAACTCGCCCGTGGCCTCGGGACGCTTGTTTTGCGGCTTCAAACTCTAAAGCGTGAGCAAGCGCATCATCAGTTGTTCTTGGTCGTGCCAGCCTCAATGATTGTTGTGTTTCCCAGTCTCTTAACCCATCGATGAAGGTCTGCACAGCGAGCTGTCCCAGAAATGAATCGGGTGCCGTAGGGTACGCCAATCGGACAAGCCGCGCAACATCGGCTTCAAACTCCTGCAGGCTTTCTCCATTCTTCTGGATACGATTCTTCACTTGCGCGTGATACACTTGTTGAAGATGCGCGTCTCCATATCTCATCTCCAATCTAGACACTAACAATTGATAATCATTTTCCTGTCCTGCTGGGATTGTTTGCAGGACGTTCAACGCGTCTCCACGCAAAGCCACAGTTAAAGAAACGGCCTTTTCCTTGCCTGTCCATCCGTTGGCCCCAGCGGCCGCCTCAAATTGTTTGTAGTAGGTGGACCAAGGTATCTTTCCATCGAACGTGGGTGGTTTTACTTTTATCCCTACAGCAGGACCCTTTTCTTCTTTAATTTGCTTCTTTACTTCATTAAACTCAGAAGTTGAGGGAAACCGTAGTTGCCTCATTCTATCTTCCAACATATCGGTTATGTCGTATTTCTTATCTGTTGATGGTAATTGCATTTGGGCTATTTTCTCTTCTACCATCTTTATTACCCTATCTTGTTCCGCCAATCTACCTTCCAACAGTCCTAACGCACTGGCATTCTCAAAAAATTCTTCGAAAACTTTATCTTCTAACGCTTTGACATTGTCCTGCAATTCTTCTTTAAGCCTTCTGGAATTTTCTTCAGATCTCCTGGAATTCTCCAGTATTTCTTCCTTTAGCATTCTAACATTTTCTTCGGACTTTCTAGAATTTTCCAAAACTTTTTCTTCCAATGCTTTAGTGTTTTCCATTAGTTTTCTAGAATTCTCTTCGGCCTTCCTAGAACTTTCCAGTAATTCCTCTTTTAACATTCTAGAATTCTCTTCAGACTTTCTAGAATTCTCTTCCATTTTACTTAACAATACGTTAGTATCAATTGCGGGTCCAAGTATTTCGAAGAGGTAATTTTCGGGGTCTTCCTTCTGTTCCAAAAGCCATTCTCTTAGCCGATTTATTAACACGCTTTTAAGGCCCGTTGTTTCCAAGTCCCGTTCTTCTAGTTCGCGTTTTAAGTCTATTACCTTCAGATCTTTCAACAATTTCATCGCCATCTTAATTGTTTGTTGAAATTATTTTTAACACTAAAAATTTAATCTCACAGCACTTTATTTAATTATTACGCGATTTTATTTATTTTAAAAACCTCACACCTGTAACACCACTGTAACGTTCTTTTTCAAATATAATAACACAAGTGCTGTTTAAATAGTCTATTCACAAACAAATATTTATTTCTATACACTAATGAATACACTATAAATTAACGCTATGATTATAAACCATTAAAACTATTATTTACAGATTATGAATTTCTAATATAACATTTATCTATACAGTTACTATTTATTTTGTGAAACACAATTAACGACTCGCTGTTGACTACTCCTTTTCTCCGCGACGTCGACTTTATACCATCCTATAAACGTTCCAGAAATCGCCCGAACATACCATGTATTTCTAGAATACACCAGAATAAACCACGTCTGATTTACATGCTTGTGCGATGCGTCATTTTCTCGAAGGCGGCAGAACACACCACCTGTCGCTCGAAAAGAGGTTCGTTCCTTTTCTCTCTTGTTACAATATTTTAAACATAATAGTGATATTTTGTATTAGGATATTTTTTCATAAGATATTCTGTCCTTAGGATATTTTTGCATGTGGTATTTTGACTATGATATATTGTCGTGTGATATTATGACTGTGATATTTAGATATGTAACCTTTTTTTAACTTTTATTTGTTTAATATAATAAAACAAATTTATTTATTTCGTTTGCAGTCGTAGAATATAATTTATTATTTTTAATTAAGAGAAAACTTTATCTCTTTTTTACATTTACAATACAAATGTTATAATATTACTTTGTCAGTAATTATTTAAATGAGTTTAAGACGAGTTTAAATAATTAGATTTGAATTAATACACTTAACAGAACAATTTTAAAATTCATATTTAAATGACATTAAACAAAACAATTAATTTAAGACTCGAATGAGTCTATGTTTTACTAGCAGGACAATTTTAAATTCCACACCTAGGTTAATACTCACTCTGGATAAACACTTGTTGAAGATTGATAAAGACTTGTGAGTTGAATAAAGACTTGTGAGTTTAATAAAGACTGAAGACATCAGATTTAAAACAGAGGTATTTATACAGTGTTACAATCTTATCTGCCTTCACAATTCTCATGGTCATGAGAGAGTTGATGCTAAAGCAGGTCTCATGAAGATAAGATAAGACTTTTCTTGAAAATGTAATTTGATATCGTGTGCTCACAATCTTAAACAATTCTCCTGTAACATGATCTTATCTATAGTGTGATTATAACGTACGTTACTCTTTTGTATTATATAAAAATATTGTAACGGCGAATACGTACTTTGATTAGTTAAGGTGCGTACAGGCATACAACAAACTGTCGTAACGGTTACGGGATGATGAATTTCTCATAGTAACTTCGCCACAACGTAACTTCGTCGCGTATCACGGACGCGAACATAATGCCGTTTCGTAATAATAAATAATAATTTAAAAAAGTGTGCTGTGAGTAATTATTGCAAAAAAAATAAGTGAACTTTTAAATTTATTATACAGGGTGTCTCTAAAAGGTGTGTACAAGACGCTACCTCATATTCCTGTAACCAAAATAGGACGATTTAACCAAACTTACCTCTATCCAAAAGTGCTTCGTTAAGGCGCTATTGACCGTCAAAGAACTTACAAAATTTATTTTTTTCTAACTAACAAATATTGCTTTTAGCGATGGGAATGAAATTTGGGATGCGAGTCTGTACTGAAAAGATAGTTTTTTAGAAATATATTTTTTAATAGTAGGTGTTACGTAAGTGCTCAAAATTTCATCAACCACTTGCAAAGCTCAAATTTTTTTAACGGTTTGGTCGATATTTTTCAAACTTTTTCTACAGATAGATATTCTAATTTCTAACTTTTTTTTATCTGTTGTTTGATTTTGCTATTTGCCATAGTTTAGGCAAAAAAATAATTTGATTTGCATGCCATAATGTAACTAATGTAAAGTGTGTTCACGGTCAAAAAAAGTTAATAAAACAAAAGCTATCTTAATAGAGGTAAATTGAATGCAAACAAAAACACAGCAAATGTTCAAAATGTCTAGTATTTACATGTATGTATGTTTCAGTATCGTATTTTAGTGTGTCTGTTGTACTTTGAATTCGTCTTTACAATTCCTCTTCCGTATTTACAAGTATTTACTTAGACGTCACATTTTACGTATAAATGATGTCTTTTGGCTGTGACAGATCGTCATTTTTACGTCATAAACACGTACAATATTACGAAACACGTAAGATATCTACATACTTTATCAGGACTGAGAAATTTGCAAGTTACGTAAGTAGAAGCCTGAATTTTTATGTAAATTTTCTAAAGCTTCAATTCATTATTGAATTTAAATGAGAAATTTTACGATATGGATAAAAAACCCTGTGTAATAACACTGCATGGCCAGGAACGATGTTCTGTCCCATTGAAAGGTGTGTTAATGAATCTACCACAGTAGCCCCATAACTGGTGTCTGCATGAATTGATCAGAGAGAAATGATTGGATGTTTGGTAATGTTCAAGCCAGGTTAGGAGCAGTGGCTCCCTACTCCAATACTTAATGTTAATGATTTTTTTAATTCCTTCTTTTGCTTCTGATAGCAAAATTCAACTTTTTAAATGTGACATATATAAATAAAAATGTTTGTTTTTATTTTGTTAAAAAAGTATTTATTTTATAGGTTCACTGTAGTAATTAACCTTTTAGAATAACAGTGTTAATATATAGTTCACATACTTGATTTTCATTTGCTTACTAGTCATCAGACCTTGAAACACAACATAGTAAACTATTACTTTAATTTTTTTCTCTATACATTGTTAATCAAAAAAAGTGATAAATGGAAGAGTTCATTAACAAAGTGTGCTTAGTTTATGTTTATTTCTGAAAAATATAGTAGAAATTATTTGACTGCAAAATAGAAAGGAGTTATTAACCCACCTTGGATTTGCAAGAATGAAGCTTCCGTCATCCAATAACGAATATTTTGACCTAATAATAATTACCTGAATTTGTACTGTGATGATCACCATGCCTTGGATAAGATTTAGTATCCAAGCCAACCAATGTAAACAAAAGTCAGAGAAATCAATTCAGAAAAAAACAGTCAAAACATTAATTTTCTCCTCTTCAACATTAAAGGAATAAAGCTTATAAACCATCAATCCGTCTTTTAATCTATGTAAAACAGCAGATATTACAGTACCTAGACTGAAGTCATCTCTTGAAGACCTCCCACTATATAGAAATAGTCGTGTGGGAGCGAGATATTGCTCCCAAGTTGGCCTGAATGCTATTCTCTCTAATCAACTCAAGGTGTGCTAAAACCGCGATGTAATCAGTATTGTTCTTCATGTTCCACCATCTATATATGACTTATGTGCAATAGAGGGCATAGAGTACATTCTATAATCTAAAGCTGCTTTATATTATGCTAAAATAATTCTGGGAGTAAAGTATTCCAGTCTACCATATATGCAGTGTCGGTAAAACTTCTCTATGAGCTTGGATTCCCATGTGTGAGCGACAAATGTCAATTAGTTTTAAAATATTTTACCTACCAAAAATGTGTTACTATGATAAGCATGCGATAAATATTGCAGTGTTAGAAGCTATAAGATTTTTAAATTTACTTTATATATATAGTTCTAATAAAATTTACTTTATGTTAATAAAAGTCTCCAATAATATTAAATTTATTGCCTGGCTATTATAGAGGAGAGTGTTGTACCTTGGAGCATTTTTTTAAATCTTATATTTGCAAAGTGGTTACTTCTGTATGATAAACTTATGTTTTTAATGTTTGCAACTAATATATTTAAATTAGTTTACTTAATTTTTGAAAAAAAAATAGTGATTTGGTCCAAGCTGCATCCATGTGTTGTATCGTACCTTGGTCCAGTATCTAAAATGATTAGACATGAAATAATTTTTTAGATATTTATTAATATTAGGTTTACTAAAACCAAAGTCTCGTTGAATTAATCATTCATCCGTTTTTTCGTTTTCGGCTTCCTCTTATATGCTTTCAAAAAACTGTTGTGGATCGTCAATTATGAAGAATAATGGAACTTTAAATTATTAACACTTTCTTTCCTTTTTTCCTTGGCCAATTTTTGTTTAGATTCTTTATAATCATCCTCATTAAATACTTTTTTCTACAGAGTTTTTAATTTTTATTTTGTTTCCTGCTGGCTTATATTCTTCTATTTCATCTTTTACTGGCGAATCAGTTAAAATTCTAATTTTTCTCCACTTGAAGATGGTTCTGACACTATTTGCGAGCAAATGGTGTCATAACCATCTCTCCCAAATATTGCTAATTGAAAGATTACGAATAGTAACATCATTTGGAGGTTCATTTTCCTCATGCGGATAGTCACATAAGGGAAACAAATTCTTTTTCGATATTTCCGTTAAGGAGCCAAATTCCGGTACCTGTACTAGAAATAAATCTATGACAACTCTTAATCGAGTCTTTCTATGATAAGTGCAGCTTACATGTGCCTTGGATCGGTTCAATTAAGGTGCAAAAATTTTATTGGTCCAACATATACATTAGGTAGATTCGTTTGAAAGCAATTATACAACTGTATAATTATATCTGTCCATGAAGATCAGCAACCTAAAACCATAGTTCTATCTAGTTGAGTCGGTTTGGTGAAAATTGATCGAAATCAATTCCTCGAATGGAAAGTTTCTCGAAAACCTAGTTGCTCGAATAAAAATTCCTTGAACAGAAAATTGCTCAAAATAATAAAATAAGTTACTTAAAGAAAATTGATTAAAATTACATAAATATAAAATAATTAAATGCACTTGAAACCTTAACGAGTACAATTAAATATCTACTATTTTCAAATAATCGTATCATCACCTTTCTTGCTAATAGTATTTTACTTAAATAAGAAATCCTTAGAATATAGTATAGAAATGCAGAATATCAACAATCCTTAATGACTACAATTAAATATATAGGTACTATCTTCATGAACTATTAACAAACTTCAACTAATTTATTTACGGGCTATTTATTTATTTCATTTAAGGTTGTCCGCATGAGGGAGCGAGCAGTCAATTAAACGTATGCAATGTGAACAAATATTTGCAATATAAAAATACTACTGTTATAAATATCGCAATTGTGCAAAAGAATACAAGTTTCGAGTACAACGTACAGGGGCGGCATCTCTTGTGGTGCTCACGTACTTGAGCACCACCCGGGTGAAGCTAAGCACCACCCGGTGCCCCGGTGGTTAAATCCCGGTCTCCCGGTGTGTAGATACAAATGTACGTGCATTGTGCAATGTGCATTGTACTTAATAAGTAAATAAGATAAGTAGTACTGGTAATAATTTATTTAATGTTAGAATTTTTCAATTTTTTACGTTGTCAGTCGTATTGTGCGTATGTGCGTTCGTATAAACACATAAACACACAACAATCACAACATTGAGTTATTGACCTGAAATGCCTCAATCTGCAATAGTTTTTTTACTTTTTTTTATGACTATTCCCGGTTAATATTATGTTCGGTCATCCGAACCTTGCACTTGCAAGCTTTTTTATCGCCAGACGCCAGGTCAAGATTTATGTTTTGTTTTTTGTTTCTTAATTTCTTGGAAAATCAGTGTCATGGATATGGGAGAGCATTAATTTTTACTCAGTACTCAGTAGCCGACTTGCCTCTTAGCATAGCGTATCCTAATAGCAATAGCTTTAAAATGGATCGTTTTATTAAACAGTGGAAAGAACAAAATAAAGTTAACAGTACTCTTAATGACAATGACACCCCAAGTATCTCAACACCAATACCAGTAGTAGACAAGCTCGATAAGGGTCAAGCAATAGCAATGCAAACATTGCAAACAGACAAGTCAGAAACGGTCTCACAGAAGGGTAGCACTTCCGGTGAGTTTTTTTTAATGACATATCCAGCAAATGAACACAGAAATCACAGAATTACTTTTAAAGGACGCAAATTTCAAGATCATTGGAAAAAGTCTTTTTCTTGGTTAAGCACTAAACCTAAAGAATTAGATTCAGGGACTGTGGACACTGTGGTTACATGCTCTGTATGTTCATCAGCTGTGGATTTAAAATTGCCTTTGCCCAATGATCGCCAGTCGCAAAGTGCTAAAGAGTCTTTCGTAATTAACGGTTTTAAATCTTGGAATCATGCGACAGAATCTTTTAAAAAACACGAAAAAAGTGAATTTCATCGTCAGGCGTTTATAGGTCTCCACAATCGTGAAAAGTGCCCTAGTATTACGCAAAAAATGTCGCTAGAACAAAATAAAATCCTCAAAGACAATAGAGTAGCTTTAGAAAAAATATTTACCACAATTCAATTTCTGGCAAAACAAAATTTAGCAATACGTGGCAGTGATCAAGATGAAAATTCAAATTTTTTGCAAACATTACGACTTCGTTCTGCAGACGTACCACAATTAAATACATGGATAAATAAAAGTGGTTTCAAATGGTTACATCATAGTAATGTAGAAGAAATTATAAAAATGCAAGCAGATGCCGTGCTAAGAAACTTAATAGAGGAGATAAAAGTATCAAAATATTTTGCCATATTAGTCGATGAAACTTCTGATTTAACACGACTTGAGCAGGTTTCTGTGTCAATTAGATTTGTCGAAAATTGTCATATTAAAGAAGTATTTATTGGATTTTATGAAGTTAACAATACAAAGGCAGAAACTTTATATCTTGTAGTAAAAGATGTACTTCTACGTTTAAATTTAGACATTAAATACTTGAGAGGGCAATGTTTTGACGGGGCTGCTAATGTCAGTGGACATTTATCTGGTTTACAAAAGCGTTTGCTGGAAGACGAACCTCGAGCAATTTTTGTTCACTGTGTAGCACATAGATTGAATCTGGTTGTCCAAGATGCGTTAACTAAAATAGTATTTGTCAAAAATTTTATTGGTACCGTAAAGGAGCTAATAACTTTTGTCAAAGATTTACCAAAACGGTTGAATTTTTTAAATGTTTCCAACAACACGACTCGCCACAACTTAGAGCTTTTTGTCCAACAAGGTATTTGCATGTAATTGTTACTTTTTAATAATGTAATTCTGACATGACTACTTTTAGGTGGTGCGTAAGAGTCAAATCATTACAAACAATCCTTTCTAATTATGAAGCTCTGATAACATTTTTTGAAGAAATGGCGCAAACTGCCGAAGTTGATGCTTCAACTTCATCTAAAAGTATTGGATTTTTGCGTTCAATGGAATCTTTCGATTTTTATTTCAACTTAATAACACTAATAGAAATATTCGAAAGAATCGAGTCACTGAATAAAGAACTTCAAAAAGTACAATTATCTCTGCATGAATCGCATGAAAAAATCCATAGTACCATCATCAATTTAAAAGCATTTCGAGAGCCAGGTTTTAGCAGGATATGGGAAAAAACGCAGAATGGATTGCAGTGTTTGAAAATCAATGATCCTGTAGTACCAAGAAACAGAAAAATGCCACGTCGATATGACACTGGCTCCACGTCTCATGTTTTTCCAAATCCTTCTAAATATTTTGAAAAATTATTTTATGAAATTTTGGATTTAACTGTGTCCACTATGGAGAAGCGCTTCGACTCTGAAACCCTTCAGTTTCTAAACAAACTTGAAAATTTCATTTTGAAAAAGGATAATAATTCATATAAGAACGTTTGCGAGTTTTATAATGGAAACGATGGAACTTGCGATTTTGAAGAAAACAGGCTCACACTTCATCGGGATATGTTGATAGATACTTTCCATCATGAAAAAAAAAGTTTCCAGATTCTTTGCAAGATGTGATAGATTTCTTAAATGAAAAGCCTGGGATGCAAACGCTAATTCCGCAAATAACAACTTTGCTACAAATAATATTAACAATTCCTCAGTCAACATGCACAGCTGAACGATCATTTTCTGCACTACGCAGGATAAAAACGTATTTGCGTTCTACAATGAAACAAGAACGATTAAATCATCTTGCTGTTCTCCATATACACAGAAATTACACCGATTATTTCATTCTACTTCGTTTTTGACCAATCGCAAGGCTTTATTTTTTGGATTACAGCGATAATTCGATAATTTTTTATTGTCCTTTTCGACTGTTTTTATCTTCGTGACAACGCTGAAAACTAGTGTCACATGTGTCCCATTTTTTACTTTCATGTCAAATACTAATCTTTATGTTAATAAGTAGATGCTTAAATAAACAGCTGTATCATGAAATAATCTTACCGAATTACATGCTCGTGCTTCTGAAATTATCTGTTGTAATACTCAAGTTGATTAAAACGCAACACTCGTGTCATTTTTTGACAAATTTCCCTCCGTTGCACGTCGGGAAATTAAAACGTCAAAAAATGACACTCGTGGTTGCTAATCAACGTTCGTATTACAAATCGATAATTTCGAAGCACTCGTGTAATTACAAGTGAAAATCTAGATATTCAAAAACTAATCCAGGAATGGATTTTAAAATGCAGTGTCAGAGTAAACAACTTTGCCATTCACTATTAATTTATTATTATATATGTATTACATTAAACTCGTATGTAAAGCATAGAAGACTTTTATTTTTTCAACAATATCCTTAATTTGATATGACTACCTACGTACATAATTGTATTTGTACAAATTTTTATATTGTTGATTTAGCAGGTGTGCGCACCACCCGGCGAAATCAAAAGTTGCCGCCCCTGACAACGTAGATATTGAAAGATATGTTTGCAGTCTTGCTCACAACATTGGTTATTAAGTGTACATCTATTTGTAAATAAAATTAAATAAACTTTTTCCGGATGTAAACAAATTTTCAAGTACATTTAATTATTTTGTATTTATGATATTTTAATAAATTTTCTTTGAGTAACTTATTTTATTATATCGAACAATTTTCTTTTCGAAGAATTCTTATTCAAGCAACTACGCTTTCAAGGAACTTTCCATTAGAGGAATTGTTGATTTTCTCCCATTAATTCCAGCATTTACAACAGGTGATTTTTGGTGAGGAACAGGTGAGGTTTATTTTTGCACAAAGTTTTATATTCTAATTCAACTCAAAATAGCTTTTTAAAGGACATTTTAAAAACGTCTTTTCATTTTTACAACATTTTTATTTTTTAGTTTCGTTTTTCTGTTAAGCGGGTAATGAGCGGTCGGCTAGAGAGTGATTTGCAGAGGTTTAGGTGTGCAAGTGATTTAGCGTAATTTTTAAACTAATCATCTATATGTTGCAATAAATCAAGAGATGAAATATAGAGCTGCATGCAAGCAACAAAGACTACAAATTTCTGAAAAATAATTACCCAAATCCCACTTCCAAATTTCGTAATTTTGTCTATATGTACTGGAAAAATCTAATATGAATTGTTTGTTAAACATTTTACATCATCAGCTACACTTTCGCAAAAATACAAAACATAGCGAAATAACATATGAAAGACGGAAGCATGTTTCTCTAATTTCGATTATTACACATTGCCTATATCACCAGGCAAACTATCGAGTGTTTTTTTAAATTTGACGTCAACGTAAGCTGTGAATAGTCGATTGTGAATTATTTAAACACGTGAGTAATTTGAACGTTTTGACAATGACATTTATTAATACGATCAAGATCCGTTCACAATCAACTACCCATAGCCGCCTTCGACGTCAAATTTAAAAAACACTCGATACAAGATTTTACATCTTGAAGTAATTCTCCGTTTTTCGTAGGATCAGGATTTCTGGGAAGCGGCATATCTAAATGCTTCATTGGATTCGCATCGGACTTCCTAACAGATTATTTATTTTACTAATTATTATTCTTTATCGAAAACAAATAATTCTAGAAAGTCATATAAATATCGTCAGAAATTTATTGAAAATAAATCAAATAAAATCAAACCGGTCGAAATTGAAAATTTACTTTTTACTTTGGCATAATAATAATTATGTAAATATAATTTCAATTACTAGGAACAAAGATTATAAATTAGAATTATAATCTATGAAATTAAAACATGTAACAAATTAAAAATGTGAATTGACAAATCCTCATTAAAAATGTAACTACATATTTCTTATAAGTTCTCCTTTCTTAGATCTTTAATCGGCTTCTTTGGATACTGTTGATTTATAAGCTCTGGTAACACACAATTACTGCTGCTTCACAACGCATCGTAAAATTCACTCTTTTCCCAGCAACAAATTTTACTAAAACAGTGTTATACAGCTCTGCTGTGTTATTATCCATATTCAAAATTAAACTTTCAGCATTGTCGACAATGTGCTGAAATATGGATGATATGTCATCAAAAAGTCTGCAGTCTTTCATTTCTTCTGCTACTTTCATGGGCGCCGGAGGAATTTTTTCTTTGTTGCAAAAATATGCTCTACAGTTTTCATTAACTCCGAAAACATGATAGAGAGCATTTAGAGTATCTTCTCGCAGGTCTCTGACTTTCTCGACATGACTCAAGTTTATACATTTATGATTTATATGTGTTATTGCAGATGTTATGCCAAATCGTAAGGATTTAATACAATTATTCAAACGATTTCTCAGATGAATTGATACCTTCACCATCTTACTACTTGATGTTTTTTTGTTAAGTCCCTTAACCTTTTACAAAAGTTTCTAAGCAAGTAGTTTCTGCATTCTATTTTATGCACAATCTTCGAGCCAGATGGTCTAGCTTCAGCTACTCACCATCACTACTAAATAAGCACATCTAATGCTAATGCGTAGTTCTAGGCTTTTACAAAAACCTTCCACAATAATGTTGGATTCCATTCCTGCAATAGATACGTTAATAGTATTAGTTTGCATTTTTTTATATCTAAAACTTTAAACTTTCACCTGTAGATGCATTTGACCAATTCGTAAAACATTTGTGCTGTGACACCTCAGTCCCTTTAGAAGCTGCTATAGAATAGATGCAACAGTATTTATTTCGTATTCCAATATACAAAATCGTTCTTGTCTCTTGACCGACTATAACGCCCTATAAAAAACTGTCTTATGTGGGTAAACAAAGAAAAAGTGCTAATAATTACTCACTACACTTGCATCATGACTTTGTATGATCTTTTATTCCAAGCCCCATCCGTTATTACAATTATGTAGGGAATTCCGTCTTCATCCGCATTATCTTTGGCTATAGCTATTTTTTTTTCTACACGACCTGCCTCCTCAATGGTTTCCCAAGCAATGTCATGTATTACTTCTGATAACTCATTCTGAATTTTTTGAAATAGATGGGAGCTCATTACAGGCAAATTGCAATACCCAAAAGATTAATGAATTTGAGCATATGCAGTGCCCGTGAAAATTGCACCAAGAACGACAGACTTGTTTATACTCATACTCAGATTGGGAGGTTCGGTATGAACAATCTCTGTTTGCAGACAACACATACACTGAACTGTGAAAGAACTTGCGAAGCTGACTTTAGATTCTTTTATTATTTTAAAATGTTGGTTTCCGTTACAACTAAATACTTTCAAAACGTAAAATTTTTCAATTTTTCAAAAAAGTAGTTGATATCAACTATTCTTCTTCCTACAACAGTTGGCCTAAAAGTAGGTAATAATATAGTATGAGCAAAAAGTAACTCTATCAAAGGTGCCTTTGGAATTTTGAACTCATGTATATTATAACACCAGAAAATGATATACAGGGTGCCCATTATGTATGGAATATAGTATATATCTCGGTAAATATCGACTTTATAAAAAAATTTGTTATATAAAAGTTGTTTAACATTTTATTTTCCATAATAAGATAGCATTCAATTGTTTTTATTTCAGAATTTGTTTTCATTTGATAGAGATTTTTTTTCTCTTTTCGATGACCTAAAATCTTAGTACCCTTATATCAGAAAATTTTTGAGAAAACGTAAAAAATGTTTATTAAGTTAATTTCACCAATAACATGAATCTAGATATCCGAGATCTCTTTCATTTGTCTTAACAATTGATTGTTGGCTTTTATTGTGACAGAAGTTTGTTTATTTAATTAAGTTGTTGGTGCAAGGAAAAATAAAAATGGTTCATTTAATAGAAACTGAACGTATAGAAATATTAATTATGGTCGGTTATGGGGATCGCAAACGAACACAATTAGAAGTATGTGAAATTTTTAATGAGCGTTATCCACATCGAGAACCAATCACCCAGTCAGTAGTTAGCAAAACCTTGAAACGCTTTAGGGAAACTGGCAATGTTAAAGATCTGGTGAAGACTGGTCCGCAGAAGTCTGCGATAAATGAAGATAAAAAGCTCGATGTTTTAATAGAAATCGAAGAAAATCCAAACATTTCAACTCGTCAGTTAAGTTAAGTTAAAAGTAAAGGTTCAATACAGAAAATATTACATTCAGAAAAATTACATCCGTACAAACCGACTTTATTGCAAGAATTATCCGAAGATGACTACGATCGAAGTATTGAATTTTGTGAATTTATGATGGAGCGAATCAACAACAATCCAAATTTTCTTAATAATATTGTTTTTCTGACGAGGCTACGTTTTGTTTAAATGGAAATGTAAATAGACATAATTGTCGATATTGGGCCGCTGAAAATCCCCATCATACCCAAACACCACAAAAATTAAACGTATGGGTGGGCATTTATGCAGATCACATATTTAGACCTTTCTTTATTCGTGGTACTCTAACTGGTGACCGTTATTTGCAATTATTGCTACAGCAAGTTATTCCAGCTTGCCAAGCAAATCTTGATGATCTTTGGTTTCAACAAGATGGAGCACCGCCCCACTATCATTTAGATGTACGCCGATATTTAAATGTGGTATTTCCAGCCCGTTGGATAGGCAGAAGAGGGTCTGTAGAGTGGCCTCCCCGATCTCCGGATCTTACACCTTGCGATTTCTTCTTCTGGGGATATTTAAAATCAAAAGTGTATACAAACCGACCCCAGAATCTGGCCGAATTAAAGCAACGAATACAAAATGAAGCTGCCGCAATTTCTCCCAGATCGCTCAGAAATTCTTTTCAAGCTTTTCGTGATAGGTTGGGCCACTGCCTTGCAGTTAATGGTGAACATTTTGAACACTTATTGCCATGAAAACCATTTTATTGCTAATTTCGTTGTGTCTTCAAGCTTTATAAGAGACGTAACATGTTTATTTTAGGGTAATAATTCGAGATACTTCATCGAAAAGAGAAAAAAAATCTCTATCAAATGCGCCTAAGGAAAGGGTACATTGCTATTTAAAAAAACTAAAGTGTTATTCATTACTCATTTGTTTTCTGAAATAAAAACAATTGAATGCTATCTTATTACGGAAAATATTAGTAAATATAGTTTTATATAATAGATTTTTTTATAAAGTCGATATTTACCGAGATATATACTATATTCCATACATAATGGGCACCCTGTAAAATAATCAGAGTCCTTTGACAGTGACAGTTGTTATTAATCTGATATAATTTTCTGGTGTTATAATACTCATGAATTCAAAATTCTAAAAGCACCTTCGATGGAGTTACTTTTTGTTACGGGTGCTTGATCCATTAAAAAGACTGCCAGAAATGAAATTGAATATACGAGTAAACATTCAGTAATAACAAGTTTTATACATACTCGTCATCGATATATGTAGGAAGATTTCCCAAATTACAAGAACTGCCCTCATCTTCTGTATTTCTTTTTGCAGAATCAGATGTAGTATTTTCTTCTTGAAATGAACTTGAGGAAATTAATGTAGGAGAATATAAAAGAGGATTCTCAATTGTAAGTTCTGCTGACGTCGATGGAATAGAGAAATTTGATTTATTAACAGTTTTCCTAAAAATAATTTAACTAAGAATAAAAATATAATGAATAACCCTGTACATAGTGTACGTATCCTACTACAAATAACATCTAACCTATGTATTGTTGAATATTATACCTACTTAATTTTTATCTATGGAAAGAGGTATAATTATATATATATTGCAGTTGGGTAGTTTTGATACATTTTGTTAATAATATACTTACTATTCGTTATCGATATCTGTTGGGAATTTCCTAAATTGTAATAATTACCCTCAGCTGTATATTTTCCTCTTGAAATATTACAAATTGGGTTTGATAATTCAAAACTAGGATTTTCAGCTGTATCTTATACTGATGTCGTTGGAATAAGATAATTATCCTGCACATCTGGTTCATTAACAGTTTTACTAAAAATATGTAATTGCATATTCCAATTACAAATAACATATATACAACCTCAGTCAGATATATCCAGCAGTATAAAAAGATAATTACATTTCGATAAAATCAAATTCAGTTTAAGTTTTGTAATTCACTACAATCAAAAATTTTGTCATATTTATTCTTTCTAGCCTTATTTGGTGAAACTCCATAATCATGAAATAAATCCAAGGGATTATTCACAAATTTATTTTAATTTACCTGACAATTGTTTCGACAGTTAAGCTGATTAAAATAAAAAACGACCACAAAGAACTGCAAAACAATTAATGACTGATATTTCGAAGGACGACAATACTAGCAACAGAGACATTATAACATTTTTTAACAAAAAATTTGAAGAGTTCGAACAATCCCTGAATTTCAATAGTCAAATTGTCGAAGATATGAAGAAAGCTTTAGATGATATTAAGTCTGAAAACAAGAAATTGAAGAAGAAAAATGAAACCATAAAATCCCAAATTAGTACTTTACAAAGGGAATTTGCTGCAATTAAAAGTAAAACAACAATCGTGGAAAACATAGAGTGAAGTCGAAACCTCATGGTCATCGGACTTAAATCTATCAATAATGATGAAGCAAAACAAGACTTCTGTAAGATTTGTAATAAATTAGGCTTTGCCCCTAGTGAAAATGATTTTACAGTAAGAGTCATCCCAAGCAAAAATGTAAGTAAACCTGCATTGGTTACCTTAAATCAAACAATTTTAAAGATGACATCCTAAAGAAACGTAAGGACATTGGTATCCTCGAAAGTAATGAATGTGGGATAAGTGATACCTCAAGGAAAATATATCTGAATGACGACATTCCAAAGGACACCAGAATTTTATTCAGTTATGCTAGGTCTTTAAAAGAACACGGTTTTAAACACGTATGGCATAAAAATGGTCACATATTCTGTAGGAAAACAAATAAGAGTAATACCATAAAAATAACAAACTGTGAACGTGTGGACGAAATAAAAAACAGGTAAATTACATGTATTTATTTCTTTGCTTTTAAAATATATCTTAGTATAGTTCTGCCGCCAAAATGGATACCATACTTCAATATTTTCCTAGTATCCAGGAATTTAATTCCTTATCTTCAAAGTACACTACTAATGTACTTTATCTTAATGCAAGATCTCTAAAAAATAAAATTGATGAACTAGAGGTATTGATAAATATGATAAATAAGCAAATACCAATCATTGTTGTGAGTGAAACCTGGGTTAATAGTTCTCAACAGAAATATTATAACATCCCAAATTATACAGCCGTGTATGCTAGTAGAGAAAAAGTAGGAGGTGGCTGTGCCATTTTTGTTAAGGAGTGTATAAATTTCAAGATAGTTAAAACTCTTGATAAAAACAACATAACATATGCCCAGATAATTCTGGAAAACCCAAAGATGTATCTTGCAGTTATATATAATCCTAGTTGTTGCCAAGACAATGTTAATAATACTCTGGAAATTCTAGATAAAGAACTAAGTATAATTGGTCGCACAAGAACTTTATTATTGGGAGACATGAATATAGATCTAATAAAAGATAACCCCGCTCAAGAGGACTACAAAGCATTATGTTCCACAAATGGTTTCAAACAATGTAACAAAACGATACCTACTAGACCATCATCAAGTACTCTGTTAGACCATGTGGTGACCAACACACCTGAAATAATTAAGTCAGTAGCAGTCATAAGTAATTCTCTTAGTGATCATGAGCTTCAAGTAATATCCGTTTCAGAGCCCAATTCACCTGACAAATATTATACATATTTGAGTAGACATGTTGAGTACCACGGAATCCAAGAGGCTTTAAATAGTTTAGATATTAACCACCTTGAACAAAACAACATTAATATTAGTTACAATAAAATTATTAGATGTTTTCAAGATAACATAACTATCACAGAGAAATTAGTTAAAAGACGTAATTCACAGCCGTGGTTTAATGAAGACATCTCTGATGCTATAAAACTACGAGATTACTATTTTTCCAAGTTTAATAACATTTACTTTAAAGTGAAAAATGACTGTGTGAAAAATGTAAAAAGGTTAATCAGGCAAGCGAAAAGATTATATTATGAACAGAAGTTTGATACAGCACAGGGGAAGCCTAAACAGATGTGGGACGTCATTAACTCCATAATATCAAATAAAGTCCCAAAAGTAAGACATAACATTGGGTCAATAAGAACTCATGACAATATCATCACCGATCCAAAACTAGTGAGTGAACAGTTCAACAAATTCTTTGTGAACGTAGGCTTAGATCTTGCCTCCAAAATTCCAGACCTACCTTTAGACCTGTCGTTAGAAGATTCATCTGCAAGAAGCATGTTCTTCATGCCTACTACGGTTCCAGAAATTATTAGTGTGATAAACAACATGGACTCCAAGAAAGCTATTGGAAATGATAATGTGGATGTGCGATCTGTTAAAATGTGCAAAGTGGAACTAGCAAGAGTTCTGTGTCCAGTGATAAACCGTTCACTACAGACTGGCGACGTGCCTGATGGTATAAAATCGGCTAGAGTGACACCACTTTTTAAAGATGGTGATTGTGAAAGCGTCAATAATTACAGGCCAATATCTATATTACCTGTTCTGTCAAAAATATTTGAGAAAATTGTTAATGTAAGACTTGTAAAATATCTCGATGATATAGATTTTTTGTATTGTCACCAATATGGCTTTCGTAAGTCAAATGATACCAGTTCCGCAGCCGTTGACTTAATAAACGAAATACAAAATCAAATTGATATAGGAAATCGGTGTGGACTGGTATCTCTTGACTTATGTAAAGCATTTGATACAGTAAACCATAAAGTTCTACTTATAAAAATGAAAAAACTAGGGATAAGAGGTGTCTGTCTTCGTTGGTTTGAGAGTTACCTTAAGAATTGAAAACAAATAACCATAGACGGAATAGCCAGCTCTGAACAAACTATTAAATGTGGTGTGCCGCAAGGCACAGTTTTAGGGCCAACTATATTTCTTCTATATATAAATTCAATATCAAAACTTAACTTGCATGGTACAATCAAACTTTACGCAGACGACACAATTTTACTTTATTTTGATAAGTCAATAAACTCCATTAATTTAAATATAGAAAATGATCTCAAAACTGTATCTGCCTGGTTAAATTGTCATAAATTAACTATTAACGCAAAAAAGTCTTCTTATATGATAATATCCAAACAAAAAGGATATGCAGGAGACCCAATACCATTAGGAAATAATGTATTAAAGTATGCAACACAAGTAAAGTATCTCAGACTCTATATAGACCCAACATTATCTTGGAAAAATCATATTAACAAACTTAAAAATAAAATTGCTGCACCAATCGGTATCTTAAAACGATTGGGCTACTCTGTTCGTAGGTACTTGCTTCGTGCTGTATACTTCTCACTTGTTCACAGTCACTTGCAGTACCTGACATTAGTGTGGTTTCCTACTTGTGAAAAATATACAAAAGTTTTAAAAATAATGCAAAACAAAGCCATAAAAAACATTGATTCTTTGCCTTATCACTACAGTACAGTTAATCTCTATAAAAACTATAATATCTTAAGCCTTGAAAAAACTTGTGTATCAAACATGTACTTATATACATGGAATAAGAAGTAGTAACAGACATTCCAATATCCTTTTTACTACGAGAAAACAAATTCACTCCTATTCTACTCATCACAGCTGTGATCTAAATCTACCATTACCAAAATCAAACACTTTAAAAAACTCATTGAACTTTAAAGGAATCTTTATCTACAATAAACTACCACAAAGCTTGAAAAGTATGACTTACAAAAAATTCTGTAAAAACCTTAAGAAGGATCTTGCATTAGATTTAATTATTTTGTAGTGTATACTTTTACTTATATTATGTGATAATTATATGTGATATGTAATTTTGTTAATTTAATGGAATGTTATGTTAATTTCCTCTCAGATGACGAAGACTGACGTTATGTTACGGTTAGATGATTATTATGTACAAAATTTAGAGGATAAACCTAGATGAAATTGTATATTTCTTTGGTTTTTAATCAAGATTATTAATTAAGCTATCAATGTCAAAGGTAACATAAATATAAACAAATATGTCGTTAAAGTTACGACACTTCCAGTAATAGAGAATTATTGAGCTCAATGTGTTCATTCATTAAAAGTACCCTGAGATTGTGTTGGTATATCTCGAAAAACTTCTAAAATGTCCAATTTGTGTTTGTTAATGCGAAAATGTAGGAATGTGATATTATTTTGGAGAGTCATTGTGTGATTTTGTTCTAAAAGTTGTTTAGCATAATAAATTTTAATAGTTTGAATACACAAACTGTTTACACAAATTAATAAATATGAATTATAACAATTAAGTGATAGTTACCTTTTGCCAAGACGAACTCTTTTCATTCGATCTTTTACACTAGGTTTACGTGGAGAGTACCGTCGTTTAGTACCAATAGTTTTATTCGGCATGTTACATGTAATAAATACGTACTTTTCTAATCCAATGAATATTAAAACACAGTAACATTCTGGATATTTCCTACCCCCTAAAAATTTTTAAAAATAGTTGGAGGGTGCACGTCTTCTCTGTAAAGTTTGCAGTTTAGACTAAAGAAAGCCAAAACTAACCTTTCACCCATAGTTTCGTTTTTCGTAGTTCCTTTTGTCCCTATGCGTTCCCGACTGAGGGAATCAAATTTCAAAATCACACCCTTATCGGTACAATGCAAAAGATTGTTCTTAGAGACTTTCTAGACTTTTATTGTTCTTACAGACAAACACATTTGTAAATAAAAGAATCACATTTGGTTACTACATACATATACTACAATATTTATTAGGTTTATTAATGATTTATTTTAGTTATAATGAATTGTAACAAGTCACAGATTTATAAATCATTTTAGTTTAGAAATATTCATTTTATTTAGATATTAAAGATTTTGTTTACATAATTGAACAAAGGGTGATGATTCAGGTATAACATAGTTTTAATTAGGTATATTTTAAAATGTAATTAACAGAGACAAACATTATGAAAACATGTCATTAGGAAAATTAACCGAAATTAAAGTTAGCAAGGTTTCCAATATATTGGAAACCACTTTCATTGATTAGGTATTGTTAATTGCTAAATAGAATGTAACTTTCACATTAGTATAAAATCATTTTGTGTTTTGACTTCACAAGCTTTATTGTTGTTCGATATTAGAAAAAGTAACCGTCAAAATTGATGCCAGAACTCCACCTGACAATAATGTTTAATGTAATAGTAAGTAAGTATATTTGATCGTTTGTTTTATTTCTATTGTTTCATTTATGTTTAATTTTGTTTATTCATGTTATATGTTTTGTTGTTAATTTTACTGATTGATTTTGTTTTATGTTTTGTTCTTAATATAATAAATTTATTGTTTTAAAAATCAAAACATTAAACAAAAGGTTATATAAGGTAATATAGTGCAACCACAAGTACAAGGGTGGTCTGAAAAGTTTCCGACCTAACAAAGATACAAGACATTTTTTCTTTAATTTATTTTTATTTTTCTACATAGTCTCCTTATAAGTCTACATACTTCTCCCAGCGATGCTCCCATCTCTTTAACCCGTCCAAATAGTACTCAGCGTTTTTCTCTGCAAAATAATTGTTCACGAAGGTGATTGCCTCCTCATTTGACGAAAATCTCTGTCCTCCGAGCGCAATTTTTAGATGAGGGAACAAAAAGAAGTCGCTTGGGGCTAGATCTGGTGAGTAAGGAGGATGGTCAAGCAGTTCAAACCGTAATTCGTAGATTCTCGCCATGGCAACCGCGGAAGTGTGAGACGTCGCATTGTCTTGGTGAAACAGGATTTTCTTTTTCTGCAAATGTGGCCGTTTTCCGCAATTTCTGCGTTCAGCTTGTCAAGTAATGATGCGTAGTATGCTCCTGTAATGGTTTTTCCTGTTTGAAGATAATCAATTAAGATAACTCCATGACTATCCCAAAAAACAGTCGCCATCATCACTTTCCCAGCCGACATAATAGTTTTTGCTTTTTTTGGACCCGATTCCCCCTTCGCAGTCCACTGTTTTGACTGTATTTTTGTTTCGGGCGTATAATGGTGTATCCAAGTTTCATCTACAGTAATTAATCGGCGCCAAAACTCTGTTTTATTGCGCCTAAACTGCGCCAACAGAGCGTTGGAAATGTTCATTCGAATACGTTTTTGGTCTAACGTGAGCAAACGCGACACCCAACGTGGGGACAGCTTTCTCATGCCTAAATCTTGATTCAATATGTGACAAACACGTTCTTTGGACATATTCATAGCCTCTGCTATCTCTCTCACTTTAATTCGATGGTCGTTTAGCACCATTTGGTGAACTTTAACGATGTTATCGTCAGTGGTTGCAGTTTTTGGATGTCCCGAACGTTCTTCGTCTCTGAAGCTGGTACGGCCACGTTTAAATTCAGCTGCCTAAAATTTCACTGTGGTAAATGATGGCGCAGAGTCCCCATACACAGAGTCCAACTCATCTTTGATTTGCGTAGGCGTATTGCCTTTCAAAAACAAATATTTAATGGCAGCTCGATACTCGATTTTTTCCATTTTCACAAAAACACTCACATCGACTCACTCAAACGATTGTCAAATAACAACTGCGCGTCCAAAATGGCTGAAATTTTGGTGAGTACCTGTCAAAAGATGCACAACTACATTCCCTAGCTTTTATTGACAAGTGATGCCATCTTCACGTTAAGGTCGGAAACCTTTCAGACCATCCTCGTAGTACCACACGAGGGTGGTAACAGAATCAAAGAGAGAAAAGAAAAATTAAGGAAAGATCAGAAAAAAATTAGTTTAAACAAAGTATTACAAATGTATCCAAGAAGTAAGTATGTAAAGTCAATGGTTTAATGCAAAAAAGTTAATGTGTCATAAATCAAAATAATAAAAGATGATATAATATAGACAGCATCCTGATTTTTTTATATAAATACTTGACCGATTTTTCGAGTGCTTGTTCCATTACATTGTAATTAATTCAATACACTTTGCCGCCTCTTTCTTTATTACGGGAAAAAATATGATGATGCTTACTCATACTCTGTCTGTTCATAACTTCGTGTATTTTATTACCTCCTGACCGATAAGGATTTGCATTAGCCTCTTAAGGCAACGATTATTATTGCATGTCTTCCTAGAAGAATGTATTATCACCTTTCTATAGTTTAAAAGATAGCTGCAACTCTTTCTTATTCATGTTATACAATAGACACATATTTAATTGCCATGCGTACTACATTTTGTATAACTTTAAAATTTTATACTGACATTTTATTATCATTTTATGTTGTTGCAAAAATCAATTATTCTAATAAAATTTCTAATACATTTTAATTTCTATTTTTTTAGCTTGCTGCCGACTTCCAAGAACGAACCTTTATAATGGATCATTTTCAATAATAAGAACAATCAAAATCCATACATTATAACTGAATATAAGCAATGATAGCTTCCTTTTATTAATAAGATTTTCTGTATTTAATACAGAATTATGTTGTTAAACTCAAATAACTAATATATCACTACAATATCTATCTTTCTCAGATGTATTGCTATGTTGTCTTTGTTACACATCAAACCCAAACCTAAAACGAAGTTTTATTAACATATATAATACAAGTACATCAAAAGTCATACATAAATGTTTCCTTTTATTTCCTTATTATATAATTAGTAAATAATAAAGATACACTGCTTAAGTATTCAAAATATTCTAACTGTAGTAACTTTTGCCTTTAAAGTCGATTTTAAGCTTTTATCAGTCAAATCACTTGTTGATCTGCTACTTTCTATAGTGTTTGTTCCTAATAACACGAAAAGTCCACATAAACACATTTTCCAGATTTTTATCAATCAATGGTTTCAAAGTAAGATCTGACAATGCAATAAAAGATGCTTCAGAACTAAATGCTTTCTCTTCTTGGATAAGTACATTACAGTTTGCTCTAACATACACCTTCTGTCGAGAATTAGTATTATCGTGTATGTCCACTTCAAACATATACTTTGAAGAATCTTTGCCAGGTCCAATAAGTTGCATGCTCCAGTAACAAAATCCATTTCCGATTTTAACAAATAACTTAAAAAAGTCATCAAGAGCTTTGACTGGAAAGCGAAAGTAAGAACATGTGTTGCTATATTCGTATAATACACTCATCAAACTTTCATTTTTGAAAATTTCATGACATTTCATATGATCATACATATCCTTAAAATTGCCTTCCCATGGACAATATGATTCAGAAACAAAATCTAAATGCATCCCTGTAAATGGGCAATAGCATGTATTATACGGGCAGGTATATTCATGATTTCGTATTTCAGGTAATCGCAATAGTTCACCACACCCATGATCATTATTTACACATTGTACTACAAATTGGCTAGTCATCTTCTCTAAAGTGAAATTTCGAATATTTAAAAGGCTTTTACTGCATGTTGGACAATTTGCAACTTGGCTTTTGCAGTTACGACAAATGCTGTGGCCCGTTTGACACAGATAAATAGGAGGGATCATATAGGCTTGGCACGCAGGACAGTTAAGTTCCTCTAGTATTTTTTTTGTGTTATGAAGATTAAGAACTAAAACTCTGGCCTCTTCCATTGAAATCGTCTGCAACAATAAATGTTAAATTAGATACATACAGAAAAGTTTAATGCTAATTAGTTAAATAGACTTTACATAATATCATGTAAAGCACTCTGTTTTTACTGACAATAAAAGCCTCGAATACATCAAAAGTCACAACAGATCAGTGCCGTAACGAGGGCGTAGCGAAAAAGGCGCCCGCCACGGGCGCAAAACAAAGGATCGCGACCCGGTTGAGAGTTGCACGTGGTTTTTATTTTACTTGACCATTCTACTCTACATCAATCAACACCGTCTGTCACTGGCCGTTTTTCGCCTCCTGACCAATTAGACAGAGGCACGTATTATTGCGCGCGCATCACACTCCATTTCTTTCTTACACTCCTAGCCCGCGTTCATATAAGACAAAAAGCTCAGTCAATCAAAACGCCAGGAGAAATTAGGTGACGTTGATACGATGTTCTGATTGGTTGAGCAAGTTACGTCGGATGCGTTACGCTGCTTTTTCCCGGCTCATGTGAATGCAGGCTCATACAAGAACGATCTATACTGTGTAGTATGTAGGCAAGGCGCTACAGTCTTTGTTGGTCATTCCTCGTTCGAAAGATCAGCTATGTTTTGTATTTCTTTTATTTTGTCGTCATTGAATATGAATAAAAATTTGTTCTCATTTAGGTTATAGATTATTTATTCATACAAATACCTAGACAAATACATTATTGTATGTACAGGCAACTCATTTTGATGAGGTTAATAGTAGGTATTTAATATATTGCATTTAGTAAACTATAACTTGCTACATTAAAATTCTTAATTTTTTTGTTATTGGCTTACGGAGAGGCGCAAGTTGGACACTTGCCACAGGCGCTTCATACGCTCGTTACGGCACTGCAACAGATACACAAGTTCCTTTATTATATAATTAGTAAATAATAAAAATATACTGCTTAAATGTAAAGTGTACAAAATATTCTAACTGAAGCTTTTACCTTTAAATTTAAAGTCGAATTTCAACAAGTCGCTTGTTGATGTTCTACTTTCTATATTGTTTGTTCCTAATAACACGAAAAGTCCACATAAACACATTTTCCTGATTTTTATCAAGCAATGGTTTCAAAGTGAGATGTGACAATGCAATAAAAGATGCTTCAGAACTAAATGCTTTCTCTTCTTCAACAAGTCCATTACAGTTTGCTTTAATGTACACCTTCTGTCGAGAATTAGTATTATCGTGTATGTCCACTTCAAACATATATTTTGAAGGATCTTTAGTAGGTCCAATAAGTTGCATGCTCCAATAACAAAATCCATTTCCAATTCTAACAAATAACTTAAAAAAGTTATCGAGAGCTTTGACTGGATAACGAAAGTAAGAAAATGTGTTGTCATCTGCATGTTCATATAACATATTCATCAAACTTTCATTATTGAAAATTTCATGACATTTTATATGATCATATATATCCAAAAGCTTGCCTTCCCATAAGCAATCAGAATCTGAATCTAAAACAAAATTTGAATTCACGCCTCTAAATGGGCAATAGCTTATAGAATATAGGCAGGAACGTTCATGTAACCGCATTTCAGGTAATAACAATAGTTCGCCACAACCATGTTCATTATTTTTACAATGTACTACAATTTGGCTAGTCATTTTCTCTAAAGTGAAATTTCGAATAATTAAAAGGTTTTCTCTACATGTTGGGCACTTTGCAACTTGACTTCTGCAATTACTACAAATACTGTGTCCCGTTTGACACAGATAAATAGGAGGGATCATATAGACTTGGCACACAGGACATTCAAGTTCGTCTAGTATTTTTTTTAAGTTATGAAGATTAAGAACTGAATCTACGGCCTCCTCCATTGACATCGTCTGCAACAATAAAAGAACTTAGAACAATAATAAATAGACTTTGCATAATGTCATGTAAAGCACTCTGATTTTACTGACAATGAAAGCTTCAGATAATTTCCTCTTAAGATTTATTTCAAACTTTCATAATAAAGTAGTTTAAACTGTGGTTTAGAGTGCAAGGACCACAGTAAGGTAAATGGTCCTTAATCTACAGTCTGTAGTTTATATGTTTTTGTTTGTTTTTTGTTAGAGATAATGAGGTGGCGAAATATTCCTCATACCACCTAACGACAATTACCAGATCATTTGGCTGGCCCTACTAGATTTTAGCTAAATCTGGAAGAACTGAACCCTCAGAAGCGGTTTTTATCATGTCAAACATCGCATTAACACGGGGCCTACAGTTTTACTTTATTATCTGTAAAGAAAGCGGTATGAATTTTTTTTGCTATCCACCAGAGCTGGTGTGTAGTCTATACATATTGCTGTGATTCCAGCACTGATAATTGAATATGTCATTTGGGTTGCCTATATATTTAGGGGTTTGGACTTAACTGGAACAAATCTGAATTGAATAATTTAATTTGTTACTTAATAGGTAAAGAATACACTCTACATCACTTGATAATAATAAGACCTAGATCTTAAAAGAATTTTTCACTTAAAATTGAAAAATTATTTTGACAAGTTACGATTTGCATATAGTTAGGTTGTTGGACTTGGTTTTTCATAATTGAAGCCATTGTAAGGTGTAGTTTCACCTGGAAATTATAAAAGGCATAGATGGAAAGGTGTATGCAAGCAATCACCACAATACTCACAGTTCTTCTTGTTGAATTTCAAGTAAATACCATGCTGGTTTAACTATTCATCAAATTTCATGATAAATGTATAATTTTCATTAATCTATGCACTTGCAGCCAAAATGTTTCGCTGCAATATTCTTAATTAGATTCTAGAGCACCTGTAGCAATAGAATTTTCAAGTGAGCAGCTCTATATAGAGAAGGTTTAGCCTGTTGAAGCCTAGAATTTGTATCGTTTTAACCTGATCTGTTAATATGGTAAAATTTTGTTAATATTTAAAGTTTTGGTGCCAAAATTGATATAAATATTGTGAAATAGGATATGTGGATTCATTTAGTAATTAAAAAAGGAAGTAATAAGGTGTGAAAATATTATTATCTTAATTTTGTAAAAACCATGTTCGTCAGGAAATTCAAGATAGTTGCCATTGAATCTTGGAGTTAAATTTGCTTTTTGTTAGAGATGCAATATACCAAAATAAAGGAAAAATTGTCCTCTTGCCTATTATGTAATTTGTTTAAACATTTAATTTAATTTTTCAACCATATTTTGGTTATGTAGATCTTGTTAGGTTAGATGTTCAATTGTTTTTAGTTACTTACCAAATTTTGTTAGTGGAAAAATGACGATTGTCGTTTGTTTTTGAAAAAAATATAAAAGCAGAGCGAAAATCTGGTTACTTGCTTGTTGATTTATATAAAGAAGAAGCCATGTCAGATCACGCAATAATAAAATTTTGAGGTTATGTGTGACACATTTTTCGTCAATGAAATGTTAGAAAAGTGAGGTTATGACAAATGTCATTCAAATTTAATTTTTCTTTAAGTGTTTAATAATGATAATAACAACGAACAATTAAAGTGATTTAAATAAAAAGGAAAGTAGAAGCGTTAATTTGGTTTTTGGGCTATTTATTTATAAGAAGAAAATTTTTTGGAAAACGTATTGTAACTTTATTTCTGGATGGAAGGAAATTAAAACTGGATGTAATAAGAATTTTTGGAAAATAGACAATTGATTTATGTACTCACGTATTGGAGGTAAATTGTTCAATATTTAATAGTTGTAATAAATTACAAAAGAAGATTCACAAGAACAATTATATGGAAATGCGTGTTCACCAACGCAACAAGTAAGCAGGTAAATTTACTGACTATTACAGAGAACTGCCAAATAATATAGTGTGCAAAAATTTCCAAGTGGCGCAAAATTTTTGAATTTAAAAAATTATTTTCAAACTTCAACTTTATTTTTTTTGTTTCATTTCTTCCTTCAATTATAATTTAAGATCGTGGGATTGATCAAATAAAAATTGAGCAGGACAAATAGAATTAGACTGTCTCTTGATTCTTATTTTGTTAAATCCAATTGGCACCAATAATTAATTGAATCCATTTTAGATAGTAAGAATTTTTTTGTTTTCGTTTCTCTTTTCATTCTTTTTATGTGTTTATTAATAAAATATTTTAAATGTTAAAAAGGAGATTCATTTGTGTATTTTTCTTGTTTTGTGTCCATTAACAGAATTTTACACGTATAAGTTGAACAATATTTTATTATTTTGTCAAAGAGCGACCCGCCTGAAATTTTCTCATACAATTTTCCTGAGCTCGCCTTTGGATTTTAAAATAACAGCCGGAGCAAATTTTCTTTTCATCACAAAGGTAAGTGGTGTTTGTTTTTGTATAACTTTTCAGTTTGCCTTGCTACTTTTAATCAAGTGTTGTAAAGTGTATACTGCGATTTATTAATATACAAATCAATCTTAAGGCCAATAATTACATATGCCTGTCAAATCTGGGGTGCAACTTCAAATACACACCTACACAAACTACAAACCTTCCAAAATAAAGTTACTAGGATAGTCTTCAACGCTCCTTGGTTTGTACGTAATATACAACTTCACCGTGAAGCCAATCTCCCAACAATCGTCGATCACATAAAAAGTACAACAAAAAAATATTTCAAAAACATCAACGAGTGCCCAAGTGCAAGAAACTACGGAACCGGATTACGCAATATTCACACTAGACTTAAAAGAAAGCTCCCTCAAGACATATACTTACCATCAGGAAGTGATAGTGAGAGTCATTAAAAACAAAATAAAGTGTAATAGTGTCATAAAACACTTATGTGCAGTGAAGGTTATTAATTACTAATTGTTATCTGCAAAACACTGGGATATTTAGTTAGGCGTAAGCTATTAATCAGTTTTGTTATGACACTAGTTATAACAAAACCATGTATAGCGAAATAAACGCTGATCTGGTTAAAAATAAAATATAAAAAAAAAAAAGTGTATACTAGTACAGTGCTTATCACGATAAAATTTTATTGTCGCACGAATGCGATGCTTATTAACCCAATAATATATCATAGCAATATGTCTGTAGTATATTGTATAGATCTACAAGTATACGTCTAGTCTATTGTTTACAGTCTAATCTACATAGCTAGCTTGCTGTTCATAGCAAATGGCTATAGCAGGGGGGTCAATCAAACCTTCGATTAATTTTTTTAAATAATTGATCAATCTGCCTCAGGATGGCATTTATTTAGGTATTAAGGTGTAAGACCAATGTATTTCTTTTGGGAAAACATAAAGACCGTTGTTATTATTATTATTATTATAAGTACAAGGTATGACCATAGCACCAGACTGGGATCAACCAGAACATACACTGCTTGACTGCACACAAATTGAAGTGGATTTTTAAAAATATAGTATATAAAAATATACTTTACCAAGATTTCAGTAGACGTTACTAATTACGTTAATCAATCGACTTAATTGATTTAATCGATTATTTGATCAATCGATTAATCGATCAATCGATTTAATCGATTTTTTTTCTAATCGATTTTCGATTATTGATTTCGATAATCGCACAGCCCTACTAACAACTTATATTTTGACTAATCTATCTTTGCGGAATTGTCGCATTGGCCTCCCTATAGTCTAGTTTATAGCATAAATGAAGCGGTAATAGGAATTTTAAAAAATTTATCCAAAACCATAACAGGATTCTTGCGCTTTTGACATTTGTAACTTCCCCGACTTTTTCAGGTTTTTCAAAAATTTCATTTTCCAGATGAATTTTGCAAGACATTTTTGAAACAACATTGGAATTTAAGACCGTAAAGAAATATTAGTAGTATATTTTACTGATATAATCATTATTATATTTATATTTTAAATGCCTTCATTGCCACCGCCAATACACATTTGTCTCGGGTTTCGATTTAAAAATAAAACATGTATAAGCAAGTTTGTGATTTTTAAATTACCGAAATTATCGGTAAATAAATTTAATTTTCCGTAAATATCAAACCCTCTTTGAATTTTATTGTTGAAATTCCATGTATTATTGTCAAATTCCCTGACTTTTTAAGAAAAGAAAGTTTCTTTGACAATTCCAGGTTTTCCAGGTATGCAAGAAAGAACCCTGAGAATCTAGAAACTGGCTATTTTTTTGTGTAATAGTAAAAGATTGCAATACAGGTAGGCATGTCTCCCAGATTTTTAAAAGAAGTTGATGGTTAGAGAACTATAGTGCCGTACTAAGTTCAACGGGCATATCTCAATTTTTTTCATATTTTAGATTTTATGTCTACAGACTCCTTCATGGTGCTATACATATAAAGCATTAATAAAATTAGACGAATTTCCAAAACACAAGAAAAACATGACCCCCATAAGGGTCATGATTAACCCAGTTATACTAAGCGAATTCAACACATCTCAAACATACGTCCTATTTGCTTGACATTAATTTTTTTTAACTCATGAATTCCAAATAACCTGTAATCTGTAGTTTGTGGCCTATACTATTATAGAATAGATATTCTAGCTGAATCTATAAACATGATTCTAGTTTTTCATACATATTAAATACATGTCTATTGTCTATGGCCTGTGGCCCATATGTCTGAAATGTATAATCAACTGTAAATTATCTAATTTATGATCTATGTTATAATCTGTACTCTACAGTATATGTGGATTTCAAAGTAACTATAGTTTACGTATTTACGATCCATGATCTTATAGGCTACATATATTTGATCAAGTGTAGCATTTAATTTATAGAGTGTATTATTCTACAGAGTATGCACACCTAACCAATAATTCATAACCAGTAGATAAGCTATAGTCTATTGTGTATAAGTAATTGTTGGTTACACAGTATATGTTCTATAGTTTTATTATTAATGATGTTACATTTTTTTGTTTATTGTTTCCAGCCTTACTTTGTGGAACTCCATAATCATGAAATAAATAAAGATTAGTAAAAGTTTCACAGTTTTATTAAAATATAACCATTAAACAACTAGCACATACAAATCATTACAATCCGAACATGATTGACACTTTAATTAAACAAAAAGATTATAGGTTAGCTATCAAAAGAATATATCCCATTGACAATCAAACAGAAGACACAAATTACGTATCTATACCATATTTTGGCAAAATATCAGAAAAAATTGCACATATACTAAGAAAAACCAACAATTAGAAAATAACTATTAAAACCAACACTAACACTTTTTCATTTTTATTTAATGCTAAAGACAGAACACATGATATCATGAAATCGGGTATTTACCGTTTAAATTGTTCTTTTTGTAGTTCAGTATATATTGGACAAACACTTCGAAATTTTGACATAAGATATAAAGAACACATACGTCATTACAAAAATAAACATCCTGAAAAATCTAATTATGCCAAACACCTTTTAGAACAAAATCACACAATGACTCCTATAGTTTTAATATTAAATTAAATATTAGGTAACTCAAAATAATATTAAATTCCTACATTTTTGTAATAACAAACGCAAATTAGACATTTTAGAAGCCTTTGAGATATACAAACACAAACTCAGGGTACCTTTAATGAGTGAACAACTTGAGCTCAGTAATTCTCCGTTACTGGAAGTATTAGATATTTAATTCTGATTAATATTGTATCTACCTTAGCGACGTGTTTGTTTATAATTATATTACCTTTGATAATGACAGCATAGCTGTCGAAACAATATTGTCAGGTTATATTTTAATAAAACTGTGAAACTTTTACTAATCGTTATTTATTTCATGTTACATTTTGTTTTGTTGAAATTCTAGCCGCCCATTTGGGCTTTACTTTTCCTAGTTTGTGGGTAATTTGGGCAATTTCCCTCCATATCATTCGATTTTCAACGTTTCTTCCCCAATTCTAGATTTAAAGACAATGAACTTAAGTTCATTGTCTTTAAATCTTCTCCCACTTGATCCATCCATCGTATTTTGGATCTACCCTTTAGTCTTTTTTCTGATGGTATTCATTCTGTTGTTCTTTTCACTGTGTTCTCCTTGGTACTGTCACTCCTCACTATGTGCAGCAACCATCTCATTCCCTGTGCCGTAACTACTTTTATGATGTCTTCTCCACATGCATCTTCTTTATTTCATGGTTCATTAACCCTCTATACTCGTTTTCTGCTATTTTTTTGGTTCTAGTATAGCTGTCATTATTTTTCTTTCAAAGATCATTAGTTGTTCCTCCTCCATAATATTAAATTAATAATAAAAGATATGAATTTAATATACATAAGGAATTATAAACCACATACGAAAACCCTACTTTCAAAAATGGAAGTGCAGCTTCAATAATTCCACTAACTACGGCAGTCATCTCGAGAACAAAAAAATTTATTTAGCAAAGCTTTTAAATTTGTTAATGTTGACTTCAAAGACATCACAAGTTTCAATATGCAGATTAAATAAGTATATTATGTAGTAAGTATATTATAAGTATATGTGTAGTAACACATCCTATATATTACAGCATTCATTAAGTAATTTTGTTTTAACAGTTGGTATGTATAACATATTTGTCAGCTGGGAATTATGAGTTGATGATAACCTTAAACTTAATGTGACCTAATATGAAAGAATTATCAATAAGGTAATGAATAATGTTATATACATAAAAACGAATGCAGCAAAGTCACGTCTGCTCTGCAAATTCTTGTCGTAATGCAGAAGAGAGAAAAATCGAAAATATATCGAGCAAGGTTTTTGCAATGCTAGAAGCGCAGACATTTAATGGACTAAAAATACAAACAAAATTTCTGCGCTTCTTGCATTACAAAAAACATGATCGATATATTTTCCATATTCCTTCTTCCTGCATTATGACAAGAATTTAAAAGGCAGACTTTGCATGGACTTAGAATAAAAAGGTTGCCATACCTGTGCAGCATGCAGTGCAAGTCTCTTGCATTTCTAATAATAAATCCCAACATTCTGTAAGCTTTGCTTGTACAATAATCAATATGTTCTGTAAAGGTCAACTTACTATCGCAAATTCCCATACAACACCAAATATTTTAGAAATGTGTCAGGAACGTTACAAACTCATTTAGGTTTCAATTTCACTAGTGTCTTACAGAAACGTGTCAGAGGTGTAACAATTATATTGTAATCATTTCAACGTTAGTGAATATCCGAACAGAATATCCCATTGAAACATTTCTGTTAAATTTCAGATATGAGACAATGTTATGCAAATGCTCTAAATTGCGTATTTACCGCTAGATGGTAGTGTCGACGTTGATGTCCCTCAGTTGATTGTGGTAAAATTGAGCTTCATTGAAAGCGTTCATAGGAGCCGTGCGGCCAGCTTGCTGATGCCAATCCGAGCAATGCAGCCGGGTGCACTTCCAGCAATTTTGTTTTATTATGAGCTTTGTTAAAGGCGCTGTTTCTGTGTTTGGTGTTTAGGAGTTAACAGCAGTGGAAGGAAAATAATGAGTTTCCAAAATTCCTCAAGTAGCTTTTAGGAAAAGTGCAAGAACAAGTAGAAGTCCACAAAATCAACAAAAACCAGTTGAAGCAAAAGAAAATCAAAGAAAAGAAGAAATACAAGAGATGGCGGCAATTATGGAAAAATTAGATAAAATAAAAGAAGAGATAAAAAATGAATTCACCAAGAAATTTATAAAATATCTTTGTCAAATATATTTTACAGTCACATATGTTAGTGACATTTGAAATATTATCTTTTTGAAATATATTATTAAAAGAGTACCTTTGTATTGAAGTGTTTCATTTACTTTTCTTGACACAGTTCTGAAAGATACCATTATTGTTACAACAATGTTTCACACTACTCTTTGGGACATCACAGAAATATTACTAATATATACTGTATATGTTACTGTAAGGTTTCAAATTATGTTGCTGAAACCTCACACAAAAATCTTTCAAGTCTAGATCTAATTACAGCAATAGTATATCCTAATAGGTGTGAATTGAACAATAAAATTTAAAATCAGTGAACAACTGATATTTAGAATGACAAATAACATTAGTTAGATCATTTATCATGAGTACAGGAACAGAAGTGGCCCCAAATTGGACTCCTGTGGTACACCTGAGTATATGTCAAAAACTATAGTTGTTGCTACACCATAAATAACATATTGCTTTCTATCCTTTAAATATGAAACCAAATAATTTAGAAGGCTATTAGAAAATCCAAATGTATGAAGTTTCTGCAAAAGAACATCATGATCTACTCTGTTGAATGCATTTGAAAAATCTGTATAAATTAGATTCATCTGTAAACCATTACTCATCATGTTCACCTAGCACCAGGCGTTAATTCACCATGGCACCGATAGTATGTTTTTGTTTTACTATTTAAAGAAGGAAAAATTATTTTTTGTATCTTCACATACTTTCTATTTTTACATTACATATATTAATTTTAGTTTTTTTTCTTATTTAAAAAACAATCTAATTAAAAAAATAATAAAAAGGTTGTCCTGCTTATTTCTATAAAGTCATGCTTTTTTACGAACCAGTCTCGCTAAATGTCAATTAATACTTGGCAACCCTAACCTTATAATATATAGTCTACTATATAGACATAGTCTACGGGTCTGGTATTCTAAATTAATTAAGTTATATAATATTCTCTATTTCTAAGGATAAATTTCTAAGAAAATTTACTACGAGATTTCAGGAAGACAATTAGGAATATAAAAGACTGGAAAAAATACAAGTAATGGGTCAATTGTAAAGAATAACCTAAGAACAGGTACAGGATATCTGCTCTTAGCTGTTCGCTTCATTACATGATTAACAAAACTGATACAACAATATAACGTGAACAGCTTGCTTGAAATAATTGTAAGAAATGTGGCTGGATGATAATAACCAACACAACAACTTTTTTATTGCTATTGGTTTTTTGGGCTTTATTTTTATTTTTAATATTTTATCATCTGATTTTGCTTTCAACTTCAAAAAAATAAATAAGCAGTGAAGGTTGGTACATATGATGATCTTTTATTAAGCAAATTATGAGAAAATGTTTCAACAATGTATACATATTAATTGTTCATGCCAACGGAAATTTAATACAGCTATATTATAGCATTGAATTTAATTTATCATGAACAATATAATGTTAAACAACTGGTTAAAAAATTAATGTTTTTTCTAGAATAGCAAAAAATTAAAATCAGTTTAAAATTCTGCAATACTTAATTATCCACTCCACCGTTTTCATTTACCTACATGCTACTGTTTATGCTTTGGTTTTTATTATTTAACAAAATTCTACAATACATGCTACCATGATGTGTTATTTTATATTTTAAATTAAAAAAAAATTAAAAAATAGCAAAAATTAATAAATAAGAAAACACGAGAGTAATTATTTTGTAGAAGGAATAAATTAATTAATACAAAAATTATTTTGGAAATGAATATTTGCCTACTTATTTCATTTTTTGTTTTTATTAATTTCTAATATTAAAGAAAATAAAAACATTAAAAAATTAATTTTCATTGGTTCGAGAAGTACGGATTAGAATCAACATCTTATATAAAATTATAAAACACAACAAAAATAACTCATAAAAATGAATTAATGTTTTAATATTAAAATAAAGAAAATATTTTATTTTTTATTTAGTTCTAGGTACATAAGAAACTCAATGTTAATGAAAGAGCGGGCCTTTTAATCAAATTCAAAATTCAAGCTAAACTACTTGTAATTCATTATTTATCAATAAATTAAAGTAATTATTACATATATACCGTAATAACGTTTATTAAATATAATGATTATTATTAATTATAAAGTATAGGATTAAACTTATTGGATATAATATTGTGATTTCTATATCTTTTTAATAATTGCGTAAATTAATAAATAATTTAAATAAAAAATATTCACAGTAACAATTTAGGATTGGATAAAAATTAATTTTGTTAGCATTTAATTGATTAGTTTATGAAACAAAAAGGGATCAGTCAGAAACAATTCTTTTTTAAAAATGATATCTGGTTTATGATCGTCAATTATTTAAAAAAAATCTGTTGATGTGACTCTCTGAAATAATAACGGAGTATTTTTTTAATAATTGATAAACCTGAGTACTCCATCAAATTTAAACTCTAAAAACATAATACTTCAAGATTTAAATTTAAAAACAACCGGTAAATAGATTCCTTGAAATAACATAACCTCATAATATCTTAAAATCAGTTACAAACAACATTGTCCCTCTATTTACTGTTTAGAATTACAAGATCAAAATACCTGTGCTTTTTTTAACAAACACTTCACTTTTCACAAGACTAGTAAACCCTGTAATTACGAATAAGCAGCAGTTAAAAAAGAATTTTCAAACTAATATCGAATAACGTTACTAATGGTAGCCAATCGTTGCCAACCACATTCCCCTACTATATTTCTGTTAACCACTGTTGCTTGCTATTTTCATACACGGTGGTTCGAAAGTTATAGAAAACGGTAAACCGTATTAGATGAATAATACATAGTTAATAATTTCATCAGTAATAGTATATTACATGTTGACTTGATAAAGGATATCTTTACAAGCCAAGCGCCATGGTTTGACCAAGACAGTACGTCGAGGTCAAACAATATCGCGAGGCTTGGAAACTTTACCAACAAAACATGTATACTATTTTATTCACAATCTCTTTCAGGAGCCCGTACAATTTTACAGAGCTGTAGTTATAACTACTCATTTACTTAGTCACCATAAATGCCTATAAAGTGTCATTTACATAGAAAGTGGAAATAAAGAAAATTGTTAACCACTTTACTGTTGCTATAGTGGTACCTTACTTTACAAGGTTTTTACAACGATAGAAATGCACATATTGCAATATGATTGTGAATAAATAATCATTTAAAGAGAGACAGACAGAACAGACTTTTAAGGATCAACGATTTTAAATTCAGATTCCAAAGATTCTGGTATTTTCAAGTTCTGATATTTTATAGGCCAGTTTTCAGAATTTAGCTTTTCAGTGGTTCGAGATTTTAAGCTTTTACAATTTAATATCTTATGATGATTTCACACTTTTTAAATATAAAAGAATAAACGCCAAAATTGCAAGCTGTCGAAGTTTTGCAGTTACAATTAAACGTTTTAAATATATAAATGCGTATCCAGTCAATAACCGCAAAAGACATCGCCGGACAAAACATCCCGCAAAGGAAGATGCAAAATAAAACATCACAAAAGAAAATAGTTACAGGGCAAGAGACAAAATTCGCGAATAGATTAAAACGCAGAAATATTAGGATTTTGAGACGGTTACTACCGAATGTATGACTGATCATTGCTTAGGACCTTTCATACGCCTTGTCAGCAAAACCCAGCCAGCACACTGACGTCATAATGTCGCCATTTTTCGGCAGTAACGACGTCAAATTGTTGTAAAACTGACATCATTATGTCACAGCCCAAAGACGTCAACATAAGACGTCATTAAAACGTCCTAGACTAGAACTAAGACAGGAATTATAAATAAATAGTTGAATTTTGGAAATAACATTTATTATATACTACAGTCAAGACATTTCTATATTGTGACCACCTCCTTAATATGACCAGTATTCCTTGGCCCCTGCTAAAGTAATATCTATTTAATGAAACTTGTACGTATTGTATTGTACGTCCAAAAGACGTCGTTTTGAGGACGTCTACGTACGTCCCATTATATGACGTCTTATGGACATCATTTATTAGTCATATGACGTCGTCGACCAATAATGACTTAAAAATAACGTCATTATAACCTCAGTGTGCTGGCTGGGAAGAAAAAGATCTTTCTAAGAAGCTGAAAGCTGAAAAACAAGAAAGGAGAAGTCGGTACTGTTCTTTTGCTTTTTTTTATTATTTGGTCGCTAAATTGGCATTTTCTTTCGGATTCAGAAACCTCCAGTTATAAAAGTACCTTAAAGATGAAAATCTCAGCCCAGATCTTTCACGGAGTTTGAAATGACTTCTCCTTGGTTTGAAATCTAGAGAATACCCGTGCCCTGTAGCGACGACACAGGCTTCGATCAGCTAAGGACGGATACAGTTTGACTACTGGAAGATCAAATGTATTTTAACCTATATAAATGGAAGAAGTCAGATTAGGTTAGAGGCTAGGTTAAAAGTAAATTAATAGGTTAATGTCAGATTTTCGAATTTAGAAATTCGAAGTCCTAGATTCTAGTGTAAAGAATTAGACTGTTTTAATGCTGTGGCTAAAACAGCTAACATGGCTGATAGTTTTAACTGCAGTTCCATCAAGGAAAAATGATTCTGATGTACTATCAAAGTAAAAGTTTTCAAACACTTTCTATCCTACGCTTTCTAATTTTAACATTCGCCTTTATAGCAGCTTAGTATGAAGCCCATATCTGGCTTAGCAGTAATCATATAACAATAAAGTGAATGTCCACTTTGATCAAGCGATGCAAATTATTTCTGGCACAGTGGAATATATCTCTCTTTCATAGTTACCAGTTCTGTATAATCTCTCTCCTTCTAACACACGCCGTTCAACAGCCGCTCTTCTGGAATTCACAAAGATTATAAAAGATCCATCGCACGATATATGGCAACATGTTAAAGGCTACAAAAAGTTAAAGCAAAAAATTTGGTTTGGCTCATAGGTACTCATTAACCTAGACCAAGATTTAAACGCCTTTAGAAGACTGCGGATGAACACTTGGGGATCTCATTACAGCATTCACTAAGTATATTGTAATCGACCGTACAACAACAGCTCTAGATTTTTATTTTTCAAAAAGGATCTGGATTACCTTGAGCCGGTTAGGAACAGGACATAAAATATTTGCATGCGTAATGCATAAATGGGAATAAACTAAATTTCCTCGTTGTGGATGCGAACTATGCGGAGTTTAATCTGTATATGGAAGACAGAAACGTAGAAGAAATGGACTGGCTTATCGCAAATCTTAGCATATTCAGTTTCTAACGTGATGGGTGGTCTTTTTTATCAATTGTAATGTAATAAAGTATAGTTCAATGTAATGACGTTACATACTTATACCACATGTTCCACACAAACATATATAGTTTATTAACTGTTTAAATCTATAGTCGAACTTTGAAACATCAAGTTTGAGTTAATTCATAAGACTTCAGAACTGTAAATATTAGAATCTAGTAGCGTACTGTATTGATACTTCAAAAAGTATGTGTTGAACTGTTTTATAATAAATATATTTTGGTAAATAAAATATCTTGAAAAGTTAAAGGGATAAGTTTCAGTTTTGGAATCTTGAATAAAAATACCGATCAGATTTCTAATTACCCTATATTTAAGATTACTGAATTACATTTGGCAACATTGCAACGGATGACGTATTGGCAATACCGTCATTGTCGAAAGCCTTCCGGTTATTAATCTTATTAATTCTATAATAATGATTTTAAATTAGACATTCAATAATATTCTATCGTTTAAAACAATATACAATGCTTTTAGCGAGAATTGTGATAAAATATAATCGAAACTTTTAAATTCCAGATTTCCTACTGTTTTAAAAAAATGACGTTTGTCTAACCTAAAAAGTAGATAAACATTTGTATACTTCTTCAAGCAATTCCTTTAACTAGATTCCTTAAAGACCTAAAGATTAAACATGAAGCACAGATTATTTCACATTACATCATGTTTAATCATCGCTGGATTTTTTCTTTTATCAAAGTTAGTATTCGATAAAGTGTACATTACCTCTCCGATAGTTATCGATGAAGAATTCCACATACCACAAGGCTTAGCTTATTGCAATTTTAATTTTAATACATGGGATTCGAAAATCACAACATTACCTGGATTGTATCTGATATCAGCTGTAATAATGGGGCCTTTAGATTTGTGTTCAACTTACTGGTTACGATTTATAAATATGTTGGCATCTGTAGTTAATTTATTTTTATTTTATGTATATTTCAGTTTAAGTAATAATAAACAGGTAATCGTTTGTAAAAATGATGTAGCAAAATATTAAAAATGTGCCTTTTTTTTAGAACTGTTGGATTAATTTAGTCGCAAGTATAAATCTATCGCTTTTACCTCCTTTATACTTCTTCAGTCATCTATATTACACGGATATTTTATCTGTGACATTTATTTTACTTTTACTAATATTTAACCAGAAGGGCAATCACATTCTCGCTTCAATCTTTGGTATGATCTCAATATTGATGAGACAAACTAACGTAATATGGGTTTTAATGGTAATGGGAAATTACACCGTGATGGAAATCCTGAAGCAGTGGAAATCTTACAAGCATCAAGATTATGCCGTTAATGAAATATTTGCTGCTGTATGGCAACTTAAGAATGGAGAAATATTAAAGAAACTGAAGTTAAAAATTTGGATCAATATTTTAGTTTATTTATCGATATTAATCAGCTTTGGATTATTTATTGTAATAAATGGGGGTATAACTGTGGGAGACAAATCAGCACATGTTGCCACATTGCATATACCTCAGTTATTTTATTTTGGTTTATTTTGTGTAATATTTGCATGGCCCTATCTACTGGAAACCATGCCCTTCTTCATAAAATATGTAACTCGACATAAGATTATCACTTTAGTTTTTATAGGTCTCTTTGTAGCTGCTGTGCACTTTAATACATTAGAACATCCTTATTTATTAGCTGATAATCGCCATTATACGTTTTATATCTGGAATAGATTCTATAGTAAATATAATTGGTTCCGTTATGCTATGGTTCCCGTTTATTATTTTGCGATTTTTAGCTTGCTTGTAAAAATGAAAAGGAATTGTAATTCTTTATATGCGTTAACTTATTTTTCTTGTGTAACTTTAGTTTTATTATTGCAAAAAATGATAGAAATCAGATACTTTTTCATTCCGTTTGTTATATTTAGAATAAATGTAAAGAACATATTATGGGCTCAACTTCTTACAGAGTTTGTGTTATATTTTGTAATTAATGTTGTAACATTCGATATGTTTTTCACAAAAGATATATATTGGTCTGATTTTGATTATGTTCAAAAGTTGATCTGGTAATAAATAAGTCAAGATTGTGGACCTTATTGGTTGGTTATACATTGTAGACCATACGAACAGAAAAGGCCTGTAATAATGTGAAAGGCGCTTTAAATTACACAATAGCTGTAAAATAGCTCATCCTAGGGCAACTTAATAAAATAAAAGCACAAATATACAAGTCATAATATTGTTGGTTATTATTTCATTCTTTTGTTACAAATAGATGTACATAATTTATTTTTGTTAGTTTATTATAATTCATAATGTGTGAATACTATTAATATTTAATGTATTGCTTGTATGAATTCATTTCTAGAATTCACTGTACTTACTAGGCGTTACGAAAATTCTACTGGGTCTATCACTTCACTATTTCTTACTTTTTCTTCTTAATGTTAATAAGAACAACGTAAATCAAACAACCTGAATATCCGGTTCAGTTTTCACAAATGCCTATTGTTGTAAATAAAGACTGACAAATATAAAATCAACCACTTTCTTTTTTTTATAACATTCATATGCAACATGCAACAATCTAAAAAAAAACTCATATTTCGCAGAAAATAAAACTGTTTGCTTTTTAATTTTGCTCGAGTTCACAGCATAAGATGCTTCTAAAGGGTGAACTCACCAGAATCCGGACACCAAAAACTTCCTCTAATTAGAAATCAAGAAGGTATAAGGACCAGTGGCGTGCGGTGAGAATTTAGGCTAGGGAAGCAACTACGACTTTAATTTTAATATACCTAGGCACTGGCGCGGATTCACGGGGAGGAATGGGGGAAATTCCCCCCTCCCAAGTTTAGAAATAAATATACATACAATAGAAACAAATAATGTTTGTTTAATTATTATTTATTAAAACAATTATTTTTCCAAAAGTTTCCCTCTCAAAATAATTCTCTAGATCCGCCCCTGCTAGGTACAATAAAAAAACAGTGTTATAATTATTAAGCTTAAAAGTTTTTCAAAGAAGAACTTTTACACTTTATACTTATGGAATTTGACTATTATTCTTTATTTTAAAGGAAACTACTACTATGTATTTATAATGCAACTCGATTTTCCGGTCTTTTTTAGCAAAATACCGGTGCAGGTTTTAATCTTTGTTGTTAAATTTAACAGTTCTGGTTTTGATCTGCCTTTCTCAATAATTTGTAATTTTTCTTCAAGACTGGATGCAGAAAATTCTTCATTAATAACTTGCAAACTAAACAAACAAAATCGTACCGACCGTATCGGAAGTACTCGAATTTTCCAACGAAGCAGCTGAATTTGCAATCATGACGATAATGCAATTTTAAATTTGCATACCTACAGAGCAAATTAAATAGAATTATTTGTCTTCAAAAAAATCCAGCTAATATAAATTGAAATAATAAAATGTGACAAAATACAGTCTCATTCGCAGATTTACATTACTTAAGTAACATTAAATTTAACAAACTAAATCGAACAAATAACCAAATTAATAAATAAACATGAAATAAATAAATATTAGCCAGTCTCGGTGGATTAGTGGTTTGCATGTTTGCTTCATAATCCAAAGATCGCAGGTTCGATCCCCGGCTGAGCTGATAATTCTTCATAGCGGAGAAAAATTAAAAACGCCTTCTTCTCGGATAGGAAGTAAAACTGTAGGTCCCGTGTCAATGCGATGTTTGGCACGATAAAGATCCCTACTGGGGGGTGGAATTCCCCCAGATTCGGCTAAATTCTAGTAGGGTTGGCCAAATGATCATAGCAATCGGTGCCATGAGGTACGAAGGATGCTCCGCCATCCTGATTCCTCGCCCAAAAACAAACAAACAAATAAATATTAGTAAAAGTTTCACAGTTTTATTAAAATACAACCTGACAATATTGTTTCGACAGCTATGCTGTCATTATCAAAGGTAATATAATTATAAACAAACACGTCGCTAAGGTAGATACAAAAATAGGTAACTAGATAAAATAATAATAATCAGAATTAAATATCTAATACTTCCAGTAACTGAGAATTACTGAGCTCAAGTTGTTCATTTATTAAAGGTACCCTGAGTTTGTGTTTGTATATCTCAAAGGCTTCTAAAATGTCTAATTTGCGTTTGTTATTACAAAAATGTAGGAATTTAATATTATTTTGAGGAGTCATTGTGTGATTTTGTTCTAAAAAGTGTTTGGCGTAATTAGATTTTTTAGGATGTTTATTTTTGTAATGACGTACGTGTTCTTTATATCTTATGTCAAAATTTTGAAGTGTTTGTCCAATATATACCGAACTACAAAAAGAACAATTTAAACGGTAAATGCCCGATTTCATGAATAAATAAACATTTGGGCATAATAATAAATAACGACCAAACAATGGTAACCGCATCGTCTGAATTACCACGCCGCTGATCCACGCCAAGGTTAGGAGAAGAACAGTTATAAGCAACGAAATCAGTGCTTATATGCAGTGTAAGTAACACATTTGAATCGGTATTACCTTTCCGCGCAAGTTTAATGAGCCTAATTTAAAATAGTACTCTAAAGGTAAATAATTATACTGTTTGCTGTACGGAATTGATATTGAACTTTAAGTTGATTAAATATTACAAATTTAAATAAACGATAACCATAATTTTATAAAACTATTTTTGTTAGCATTGGTTTTAAATTTTAATAAATTCTTAAGGGAAGCATTGCTTCCCTTGCTTCCATGGACCGCACGCCACTGATAAGGAGTTAATTTATTTCAGGATGGTACATTATTCTTGCAATTGCAAGAGGTTTTACATTTCTCAGGGCTTTTATTGTACCCTACTAAACGGACCTTACCACGTTTATGACTCATTAGTTTTTCACGAGTCCTTAAATATTTTATTGGAAGCTGATCTGCATATTTATGTCGAAAATCATTGTCAGTATGGGCAACATCACCTGTTTTCTTCAAAATTCCTTTCGCGATTGACCAGTACTGTTCGATGGGTCCAAATTCTGGCATGTTTGGTGGATTATATTCTTTTGGTACGTAATCAATATCATTATCTTTATACTACTTCCTAACGCCAATAAACAGTAGTAACAGGTTGCCAGAAGAGTGCCTTGGTATTGATATTGGCAATAGACGTTTCTTCAGACATTCTTCCAGGTTCAGAATTCACTGTGCCAATAGAAAAAAAGGTTTGGCTCCTCAAGCTACAAGAACTTGCCACACCACAAACTTCTAGGGGAACTTAACCTTCTTCTTCTTACAGTGTTCCGGAGGATCCTGGTAGTTAGAGGAAGTATAGTAGCCCTGCCCAGCAAGTCTTTAGTTTTTAGAACTTGTGACGGTAGTAGCAGTAGAGTATCTGGTAGTTCTACAGCCCAGATTTTCATTAAAAATAAACAGATTTTCAGCGTTCTAGTTCTGATGTTGAAATTTTGACTAACTAAGAGCCCTAACAACTAATAAATGTTGGAGCGATAAAAGATTTCGCAGATCTAATTAGACTTTTAGAAAACAAAACCTTAATTTGCTTTTCCTATTATTTCATTTCAGAGTACACATTACGTATATTTTCCCAGTATTGTATTGTCCTGACAGAATCAAATTTGTTAACTGTGTTAATTCAACATAAAGTCTATATTTGTTGAGAACAAATTGTTGGAACAGTTGCACTATAAACAAAACGTATTTGGTAACCTTGACAAAATAATTGCAACAGATAAACAGAACATTAACAGATTGTTGTTAGTGGTGATTTATAATAATTGTGGTTAAAAATGGCTTGAGGTGTTTGCAACTTGCACAAAATTGCGTGAAATTATCATTGATCAACATACAAAAAGCGTTTTTATAAGTCAATTTGGGAAAAAACTTAAATTTTCTAAGACAACTATTTTTAATACATATAGTCAAATTGTACAAAGAAACTAACAACCTTAATATACCTACATGGCAAAAGTTCTGGTAGACCAACAATTGTAACGAATAGAAATCGAAGAATCGTTCCTAAACTTTGTAAATCTAACTGTCGCACAACCGTTAGAGACCTGACTTCAAAATGGAATGAGCAAACTAGCCTGAGAATGCTGCCGAAAGCACACATACAAAATTGAATTAGGATTTTATAAAGTATACTTACTTAATTTACTTTATTTTACTTTTAATTTTTTTTTGTATTTAATATCTAATATATAGTGTTGGCTAAAGAAAAACCACCTAATCGAGAAACAAAAGAAAATTCGTTTAATATATGCCAAATCTAAAATTTCATGAACAAACCAGTCTTGGGAACAAGTAGTTTTCAGTGACAAATCAAGGTTTGAAGTATGTATCAGTGATCACAGGAAAAGAGTTGTTCGAAGCAAAACTGAGGCATTCCATAAAAATTGCCTGAAATGCACAGTAAAGTTTCCAACAGGAGTTATGGTTTAGGGATGTATGTCCGCCAAGGGGATAGGGATGATTCCATATCAAGACAGGCAGGAGTAGAAAATTGATCTCTCAGAATTTGATTAAATTTGAGTATGTTATACAGGATAAAAAATTAAAAACCCATAGTTTTTCTTTTTTTTCTGAAAAAAATCTTTCTGACTTATGAGTGTACAAAGTTTTTCCAAAAACTGTAATTATTTTCAAGATCGAACATTTTAATAGGAATATCTTGAGAACTACTACAGATATTTGAATGAAGTTTTTTTTATCTGAAAGAATACATTTTTGTCTTTTCTTTGAATCATATTAGATAATGATGTGTAAAAAAACAACGTGTCAGTGGAGCAAAATACTTTATTACAATAAATACTTTTTCTCAAAAACGCAAATAAAAAATTTTCTAATTTTTTTACAGGAGGTGCAAAACATCGTCTATTTTGAGTATGTAAAAGCACAATTTCCAACTTTGCTAGTTATTAATTTTGTATAGGTATATTGACATACGACCAAATACAGTCTAATAAACTAACAACTCTTAATAAAAATCCATATGTTTAAACCATATACAGTATGAGCAAAAAGTAACTCCATCAAAGGTGCCTTTGGAAAAAATATCAAGTTAGTAACAAGTGCCGCTGTCAAAGAACTCTTGATTATTTTGTACATTTTCTGGTGTTATAATACACATGAGTTCAAAATTCCAAAGGCACCTTTTGTGGAGTTACTTTTTGCTCATATTATACTTAAACTTGATGATTTAGAAATAACTGTTCAATTTGTTCTGTTTCTGTTTTAAAAATTGAATAAAGTCTTCCACTAGATCCACATGGAGTTGGCATCTTTAAAGTTTTCAGAATGTTATTCATTCTCTGGCATTTACGACATGGATACTTTTCAGAAGAGGCATATGGAAAAACAGATTGAATTTGTCAGTAACATCACATATTTTTTTCATAATTAATTTGTCTGTTTGAAACTGAACTTTTTTATGTATTTTAAAATAGTCCTCACATTAGATTCTCATGAGAGAATATTTTGTAGTGTGTAGCCCCTGTAGTCATGAGTGAACAACAGCAGTGTTTTAGATGTCACAAGCAGATTCCATACAAAACTATTATCTATTAGTATTTTAAAACCGAACATTTTAAAGTTTTACTTAAATTTGTAATAATTGTATCTTTTCATATTAATTTTGATTACATTAACCAGAGTAGTGTACAGTCAAATGAAATAACAACCGCAAAAAATCTTCATTGTCTTTAGCCAGCTGTAGGGGAGCGCTATCATAAAAAACACATTTTGTTTTTTTAATTATTTTATTAGTTTATATGCAGTTTTGTCAGCTATTTTAGTATTTATGACTTGTTATTACTTTATTATACAATGGATGGGGGACCATTCATTTCCTTCCTTTTAAAAATATTTGACCTTCAAAAAATTCACTGCATCAATTTAAATCCTTAAAATTCTACTACATTTTTTGGATTTGCAGTTGCATTTAATCAAAAATGATATCAAAAAAGGTTTTATGTTTCTAATGATGAGAAACAACAAAGTTTGATCACACTTTAATGAAACACCGTGCCAATGCTCATAAAAAATTAAAAAAGCAAAGTTGTAAATTGTCCTTTTACATACTCAAAGTAGATGATGTTTTGCACCTCCTGTGACAAAATTAGAAAATTCTTTATTAACGTTTTTGAGAAAAAATATTCATTGTAATAAAATAGCTTGCCTCACTGACACGTTGTTTTCTTTGACACATCATTATCTAATATGATTCAAAGGAAAGAGAAAAATGTGCTCTTCCAGACAAAAAAACTGCATTCAAATATCTGTAGTAGTTCTCAAGATATTCCTATTGTAACGAATAGTAAACCCACATATGACGTCATCAAACATTCTAGATGTATGAGTCATCAACTGTATGACTCATCAATAACACGTGCAAGTATAACTCATCGACACGCCTCATCGACGTGATTTATCGGCAGCTGCGTGTATGACTCATCAACACGTCATCGAACATTCTAGGTGTATGAGTCATCGTATGAAAGATATAAATTGAGATCGCGAGTAGAAGGGAGTTAGTTAATGTTTAACCGGCGTCGTGTTGAAATGTACTCTGAATAATTAGTTAATAATTATTGTAATACATAAATAGTTTTATATAAATAGTCCTCAAGTAGATAAAGAATGGGTACTGTGGAGCCACACAACCTTGAACTCCCATGTGCCCTCCTTTCACTTTTTAAGCCCTTCCCATTTAGAAGCCATTTCCCCCTCTCCAAGCCCCTCCCATTTAGAAGCCACTTCCCCCTCTCAGCTTTCCCCTCTCTACCTCGCCTCTGTATACCTACCTTCTCTCTCTTTGCTTATAATAAAAATCCACAAAAAGTTATAAATAATAATTTATTTAGATTACAACAATTAATACAATTAATAATAAGCACAAAGGTATAATTTATTGGTTTAATTCATTTTAAAAATAAACTCAACAGTATCGTATAATTTATTAAAAGATAGGATAAATAGGTATAATTCCTTTTAAAAAAAAATAATAATGTAAAAAATAATATGTACAATAAAGTATTAAATTGTTATGATTTAATACGAGATACCTTTAATAAGATGTTTTCACATCTAGACCATTACAAATGCTGTACATCGAATTAATGAAATACGCTTATTTCATATTTAGCTAGTGGACCGCTGGTGGCTACTTCGCGACTCACTTCGGCCAGAAGAAGTGTCTACAAAAAATAATCTTGTTTTAGGACAGGAACTGGATGCGAAAAAAATTAATAAGTTTATAGTTGTTTCATCCGTTTACATTAATGTAAATTTTGTATTGAAGAATAAAACCCTTTCTCAAGTACATAATTAAGAGGAATAAAGAAAAAAAGTCATAAACAAAATTAATTTATTAAAAAATAATAATGTATATTTTTTTATTTAAGTAATTAAGTTGAACGAGGCCACTATATGAAACTACCATAAACTGAAACAATAATTCGTTTTAAAAATAAAAGCTAATAAGATATTTCGAGATCCTTCTGCATATATGAAAAGGGACAGTGAAATTAAATTAAAATGCACGCATAGCAAACACAACTTAATGCAGGAGGTACTCGAAATGTATTAAAATTAATCGCTTAGTAAATTGTTGAATAAATATTACACCTTTTAAAAAGATATTTTATTATTAACAATAATTCTTATTTATGAGGTTGTCCCTTTCAAAACGATCTTATTTTTACAAGTGAGTGAAATACATATAAAGGATGTATTTAAAGAATCTCTTTTGTCACAATGGTTTAAACAATTTTTTATTGTAGTTTTTAAATCGGTAATCAAATCAGAATTTCCAATGTGCTTTTATTTATGATTTTAAAAGAAGCTAAAACGTTTACCTTCGGCCTGGCGAATCTTCTTGATAGCTGTAGGCGGCAACTGCTGGTCCGCACTCGGCCCGGAGAGCTTAGTGTCGAGTTAGGCCGGCTTTGCCTCCACGTTACCGACGACTTGTGTCTCCTCGAGACAGCTTCACACAGAAGATCGGCTTTCTGCTTAGGTTTTGGCTCTGGGACCGGCTTGGTATCTCGGCTTGGTCTCCCTTCCGGGTTCCGCCCGACGTTGTATTCGCCGCGTTGCTTGCTGAAGCTCGAGACAGCTTCACACAGAAGGGGTTCTTCGTTCTGGGACCGGCTTGATATCTCGATATTATTAACCTGCTGGAAGCATGTATTTGACGTGCAACTAGCGAGTGAATTCGTTCATTGCCTGTTAGGAACTGCGCTTATTTCTGATTTTCGTTACCATCAGACCAGTTTCGAGTGGAAACCAGGCTACAAAACAGTTTTAGACCATAAACTGTTGGTTGTGTTTATACTAACTTTACTGGCCGACAATATCTGTCGTCGCATCTCCTGCTCAAAAATTTCTGCATGTTTCACATATTAGTAAAAAATTCTTTTGTTTATATGCTTACAATATTAATTTTTGAAGTATAGTACTATTTTAAATATAATTGATTTAATTTAATATAGGGAATATATTCATATTATATCAAGTAGAACGTATTCCAGATTCAATATCTGTTTCATAAAAATCTCACCGGGAAAAGAATGTGTACTGAAAAGAGAACACAAGAAGAAGAAGCGTTCTCTCTCTCCTTGACTTGCCGGACTCATTTTGAAGTCCACACAAAAAATACAAAAAAGGGACCGTCTGGGTCGGTTTTGAGAGAAAAGAGAACACAAGAAGAAGAAGTGTTCTCTCTCTCCTTGACTGCCGGACTAATTATGAAGTCCACCCAAAAAGAAAAAATCTTAAAAGAAAGAAAGTTAAAATCTCGTCATATAACTGGCAAAATTCTGGAAATTTTAAAGAACACGCGATGTTCTCTCTCCAGGCGGTTTATCTCTTTTTAGGAGGAGCAATTTTATCTAAATGAAAACTTGTATTATAACGTTACATTTTGTTTCGTTCGCTCTCTTTTATTGCGTGTTAACATATTACACACATGTCTAAATGTGATTAATTTATGCATGATCTGTTTATTAGATTGTTCACAAATATTAATCACGTAAAAAGTTAAATATCTACATAACAATTATTAGAACTAAAGGTGGATTAACTTGGATTATTCGTTTGTGTAAAGCCGCCAAATGTTAGAACTTTTTTGTTTTATTTATAATGAAAACCACGTATTTAAAAACTTCTCAAACGTGTGAATATTTCGTGCATTTTTAATATTTTCAGGCGATGCATTAAAGAGGCAAACGCCTTCATAGAATAGTGTTTTTTGAAGTTTATTTAATTTTACTGCAAGAACGAATATTATTAAAGCATTTAACATATCATTTATAGGTGTGTACCGATTACATCCTAAAAGAATACGCATTGCTTTGTTTTGTTGCACTTGAAGCTTACTTATCGTGTCTTTTGTACACAAAATCAATAACGATATACAATAGTTGAAATGAGGAAAAATAATAGTTTCTACGTTTTAATGTCTTTGATAAATGCATTATGAATACAATTGGAAATTAGTAATTAATTGAAAACTTTTTGAAAAACAGAAAACAGATTGTCAAAATAGGCAATACTCAATCAAGAGAAATATTAGTTCTATTTGGAATGTTCTCATATGCTATTGTTGTACTTGTACTATATGTTGTACTATTAATGACTTAAAACACTGCACATATTTTAAACAGGTACTTTTTGTTATACGCGGGTTGTTAGAAGGACTTGTACATACGAGGTAAGCGCCGTAATTCTCGGCCTGATATAGAAAAAATAAACTTGGTAAAATATAATAATTTTTATTTTTCAATTTTATCTCCCCTAATGCCAATACACTTATTACAACGTGGAATTAATAATTCAATGCCCTTGTAAAAATAATCTGAAGTTTTTCCTTCAAAATGTTCAATTACAGTTGCTTGCAACTCGTTCTCGTCCTTAAAACGACGTCCCCTAAGGTCTTTCTTTAAATTGGAAAATAAATAATAGTCACTAGGAGCCATATCCGGACTGTACGGTGGATGATCCAATGTTTCAAAGCCGCATTCGCGAATGCCAGCTTTTGAAATCGCGGCAGTATGAACGGGTGCATTGTCGTGTAATAATCGAACACCTCTTGTCAATTTTCCTCGATGTTTTTCACGAATATTGTTTCTCAATTTATGCAATAAAGACGCATAATATGTACTGTTAACAGTTGTATTGCGTTCTTTAAAATCAATCAGTAAAATGCCGTCACAATCCCAGAATATTGTTGCCATAACTTTCTTTGTCGATTGAACGACTTTCGCCATTTCATCGATTTCTTTTTGGATAAAGGATCATAATACAGAACCATTGCTTCATCTCCAGTGACAATCGACTCCAAAATCGGTCGTCTCAACACAAGTTTAAAAACGAGCACGCACATTCGACGCGACGTTGTTGTCATTGAACAGCAGAAAGAAGACGCGGTACCCATCTTGCACTAATTTTATTCATACCCAAATGGCCATAAAAAATTCGGCGAACACTTGTTTCCGAAATGTCAGACATCTCTGCTAACTCCTTAACTTTCAAACGGCGATTTTCTACCATTTCTTCAATGATTACAACTTTTTGAGGCGTTACCGCTGTAATTGACCGACCGGTGCGCTCATCATTTTCAAGAAATTCTTGCCCCAAACGGAAACATTTTGACCACTTTTCTAGAGTGGAATATGAAGGAGATAAATCACCATAAATGCCGTCTAAACGTTGTTTGATTTCATTAGGCGTGTGCCCTTCTTTTGTTAAAAATGTAACGACCGCGCGGTACCCATTTTCGTTAGCTGCGATATTTTCATGCACTCGTCACGATGCTTGATTGGGTACTAAAATCTATTACGCTTCTAGCCGTAATATATAAAACGTTGTATTATTTGTTCTGTTAGATTTATACAAATAATAAAACTTTGATGAAGTTATTTATTTATTTTTTTTCGGGCAAGATTATTTTTTTTAAATATAAGAAAATCATTTTTAAAGCAAAATGAAGTAGCAAAATAGTTTTGTGTAACTTATTATTGAGATTTCCTCGTATAATATAAAAATTTATTTAAAATGCTTACAATAATATTTACAAGCTAGTCTGAGCGTAGCAAAACAAGATGCATTTATTTAGTTTGATTACTTCAAATTTATACATGTTGATAAAAACATTAAATTATAAGCTCTGATAGCATTTTTGTTTTAATAAAAATTTAAGAAATTATGGTAGTTAATTTAAAGTATGGTTATTTATTACGTTATTTACGTAAAAAGGGTATTTTACATTGTTTTAGTTATGTCGATAAATTTCTTCTTTATAATTTGGTTGTTGACCTGTAAAAATAAAAAGAGATAAGAGTAGAAATACAATAATATGAAAATTGTTATCAAAAATGTTTGGGAGTTTTAAAAGGGATAGTGGTGTACGTCAGATGGGAAAGACATGCCCGTAAAAATGTAGTAATAAAAGTATTTGGATGAATTTATAAATTAAAATTGATTAATTAATTATTGTAAGGAGCGAGTTAGAAATAAGTTTAATGGCAAAGAAATAATTGTGTTTAAAAATTAAATAAGTGAGTTAAAAGCTATATGGTGATAAGAGAAGAAAGTGAATAAAATATAGAAGTAAAAAAAGTGATAGTGGATAATAAATCTACCAAGTTAACAATCATTACCATAAATGATTATTTGTTAGATCAAATTTGTAATTAAATTTAAGTTTTGATGCATTAGAAATTAGAAGGGCCAACGAGAATTGACAAGTTTTATAAACGTTTGGAAAATTTTTATGAAAGGTTATCTTGTTTGTGAAAAATATGCAGTATGAAATAAATTTAATTTCTGTTGTAAAGAGTTTTGTTATTGGAAGTAAGGAATGCTGAATAAGTAAAAAAAATACTTACCAAAAAGGGGATGATCCTGGAGCCATTGTTCAACTGGAGATTGTATGCAGAGGCGACAACATATAAGCAGGGACGTCTTCACATCATCAGTAGTCAGTCAATAGCGTAAGTAATCAATAATCTATACCAGAACTTTTTGTTTTATGTGTTTCCAAAGCAAAGGAATAATAAAATTATTTATTTTTGTAAGTTGTAAGTTATTACAGAGGTGGTGCAGAGCAATAATTTAACTAAAATTTAATTATTTCGAACCTTTACAATTTTAAAAGACCCTGAAAGAGTCTATTGTCTCTTGTACTGAGTAGCTCAGCCGGCGCATTTGAGTAATCTTATACAAAAGATATACAACAATATATATAGGAAGCCTGCCGGGCCGAGAATTTATGACGCTTACCTCGTAGTTGAGATGGGTCTACTTCCGCGTAGTGAGTTATGTGTAATTTTACTTATTATATTGTCCAAAGTGTTATTTAACATAATTATATTGGACATACTGGACAGAAACTAAAACACGACTCAGTCAACAGACTCAACAAGTGACAACATACTCAAACCAAACTCAACGGCGTTAAGTACCCGCGCCACAAGTCATGATACGTATACAACGTATACAAACCTGAACAAACAAATTGTTTATCGCGGAATAAATACTGCGAATTAATATAAAATAAATCACGGTAATATAATAATTAAAATATGTAAAAAGTAGCACAAGTCAAATAAAAATTTATTAATGCAAATTCTATAAATACACGAAAAATATTCACAGAATATGAATTTCTATAAGCAATAATAAAGAAGGATGAAATTTACAATTTATTAACATCATACATTGTAGGTTAATAGATTTGCATAGTTGTCTTTAACCATTGAATATCAGGTTCGAATAATAGAATAACGTAACAAATCCAAGTGCTTGGGTCAATTATGAGGTTACTCCCACCTATTATTATACCTTGAAAAGTATTATACGTTACTAAACAGCTATAAAGCAAATGCTAGACAATTTTATATTACCGATTTGGATTGAGGTGTTGTGTTTCAAAACTGCACCTCCTGGTTTCCCACATTTTGAAGGAAAATTAGAAACTACATGATCAATTTCGATACACCGCACCGCTTCGATGTTTTTCTTTAAAAGTTTTCTGTAAAAAGTTAGAAAATTATTTTAAATAATATAGAAAACAATAGCGAACACCCTACTTCAACTTTTTATTCCGGACTGGGATTGTTGAACAATAAGTATGTGCATGTAAAGCTCCTGAATAATGCGCGAATCCTTTATATAGTGTAACTAATTCTGCATCCTGAAATTAATAGATAAACAATGATGCACTTATTGGTAATTTTTGAAGACAAAACGAGTAAAACTGCATAACCTTGTAACAAAAAACTTTCTAATATAGATTTAATAAACAAAAATATACTTACGGTATCTGTTAGAAACTTCCGCATGGGTAAACTTGCAAAGCTTATAGAATCGTCAAATCTGTCTGCAATTCGCAGTAATGCAGGTCGATAATAATCCGTTCTTCTATCGAACGATGGCAATACATAGTCTGCGATTGTATGATCATGACCGGAGTGTGTACAATTAGTAGTCTTGGCACGTACCACCATAAAACCATGTTTTATTAATAAGTGCTTAAACAAACGACATGACAAAAGGTTAGATTCGGGACATTGCTGTATAATGGAAATAGTTTCGCTACAGAAATGTGTACATAATCGTTGACTTAGTGTAATTAAAGTACCTATTCAAAGAGTTTGCGTTTAAACATGATTTTTTATTTATCAACCTTTTATTAATTATTTAGTATGTACACACCTCTTAGTATACCATATTTACTTACTCCAAAGACAAAAATGCATCTCTCAACTAAAGTTAAAACCCAATATTCTGAAATAATAGAACCGTCACAGTAAGGAATTTTCTGTGCATGGTTTGTAGGACGTGGTATAACTAAACAAACTTGATGCGAGTGTGTTTCACTTGGAAGTCTAGAAGTACGGAATTTCCACTGTCTTCTTTGATCATATATTTCATAATAGGTATTACTAAAACCTGTTAACACATTTTACAATAAATAGTAGGTAACAAGAGCGTATGTCCGAACTAGAGTTTGTCATTAAAATTTTTCAAAACGTTCTTATCTCGAGTTTCTTAAGCAATTGTATTTCTTCTGTAATCTTAAAATAACAGACGATTATGCATTCTTAGTATGGCTGTAGTTATGGTAAAGACAGACTCATCCAATTTTTATTTTTGGATGGTCTTTTCCTTGATGCAACAAAGAATATTCCCAAAGAATATATTTAAGTTTTAACTATTGTCAACTCTATTTTCTCTTCAGGAAATAATTGGGTAAAGTCGAAAGTAAAACCGAAAAATTTATTATAATCCGCAAATGGGAAATCAAGACCTACTCTAAATTCTATAATAAAATGACTAGCTATAGTTGTTCAAATAGTCTGGATAAATTAATCGTTCGACTGCAATGACAAATAGGTTAGTCAATGACAAAGATATAGATACTAAAGATTACATACATACGATATACAGTGCTGTTAAATTAAAATGCAATATGTGCAATTTACTCTAAATTGCATTTGAAAATAATCAAATAAAAGCATTATGCACACATAGGTAACCAATTATACAGCACACTATATTATATGATTTAATATATTGCATAGTAAACAAAATAAATAGCACTGTATACTAAACTACACCACATGGCTCTGCGTTGTGAATCAATACAAGTGCATGCAGTAATACGGCGATAGCAAAAGAGCATAGGTACAAAGTCATGCTAATAAGGTCATTTTTTACAAGACCTAGAGTTTAGTGGCGTTAAGTCAAGTCGGATGGTTCTATACTTTTGTCTAACCCTGTATGATTATTACACTAGGTTATTTGAATCACTGGTTCTTTGTATACTCTTTTTCTATTATTAAATACACATTTTTCCGTTTATTGTAAATAGTGAATTCTATCTCTGCCGGATTTTTGCATCATCAACAAAAAAAAATTAATAACATACAAAACTACTTTTGTATTAAGTAAAAGTTTTTTTATTACCTATTGTAATTTTTGGGGTTGGGATTTTCATTTGACTACATTCCTTGAACGTGCTGCTTTTAATGAATATAGGATTATAATGGATCTTTTTTTGTTTTCATTTCTTTTTGGAAGGCTCATGTTTTTAAAAAATTTCTTAAATTTGGAAAATTTTAGTTTCTAAACAGCAAACAGTTTGTGCGTGGGTGTCAGTTTTACATACATACATAAATACATACTACCTATTATTATGACTCATAGATTCCATGTAAATTCTATTAATAGTAAAAACCATTACCCCATTTCCTACAAGAGCCGCTGAATTGCATCGTCGCTTAGTTGATTCGAAAACGCCTTGTACGAACGTGGTTCTAGTAAACGGCGCACACAGGGCTGAAACCTGATTCTAGCCGGTCAAAACTCCAAAAACCATTGTTAAAATCAAAGGTATTCTAAGAATTAGTATTTCAGTAGAAAGCTTAGTGAACTCGTAACTACCTGCCGTTTACCGTTACAGCAAATAATAACCATAAAAAAGATCCGACAATTCCGGTAAAGTCCAGGTCAGTGCTAAAACACTTCCGAAGGCGCCAATCTGTGTAGATGTATTTCTAGTTTGTTCGTTAACGTGAAAGTGTTTTTTTGTGGAACTATTCTTTTTATTGATTTCAATAATTTACAAAAACAGAATTGAAGTGCTAAAAAGTCTTATAAAAAGGTAAGTTGGATACCATTCTAATGTAGAAAACGGTAAGTTTTACTTTCCGAATAATAAATGTTTTATTTTGTGGTTTATAACTTGGAAATCTTGCAAGCTATTGCGTTTGTATTTTTAATATGTTTTTGCTATAGTATAAAGAATAACATATTTAAAAATTAACTTGCACAATGAAGTATAAACTGAAATACAATCGAAATGAAAAGGGGTAGTTATTAAACGATTAGCAATATAATTTTTGCACGTTATTTCATTTTTAGACATTAAAAAAGCATTTTAAGTTGTGTAATATTTTTAAAATAAAGAAGAATTTGTGTAAATGCTATTTATTTTACGTCTTTGCCTTGTTTCCTAATAATATAATTATGTAACTAACTTTTTCTTGGAAAAAATATAAAAGTATCAAACTGATTCAGCTCTAGTGGCTCAAAAGGATTTGTTTTCTTTCTTTTCTAATTATTTTATCATTCTTAAACTATTCCAGTAATTTGCTTTCAGTTAAGCCTATAAAATAATTTTGACCGGCTAGAATCAGGTTTCAGCCCTGTGTGCGGCGCATAATATATAGGTATTCTTTTTGAGTCGAAATAACAAAAATTGCCTAGATACACAAACCCTAGTCGAACCTAAATATTTTCTTACCTTGGATTATGTTAGAATTTAGAAGGATTAGTAGATTTAGTGCAATTGATGTTACCAAAATTGTCAGTTCCATATAAGCCGTACTTTTTCAAACTCTGTAATCAAACGTGTGGAACATTAATAGTTAATTAGTTTGAAATATTATTACCTGTTTAATTAGTCAACCATTAGTCAATTATTTTAATTAATATAATACGCAGTATTTGAGTAGCCATTAACTAGCAGGAGTATTGGTTATGATTAATAATAAAGTAAAGGTATTAAAACTTTAATTAGGAGTTTGTAATGCCATATTGTTAAGATTAAACAAAGGCTTTATTTTTTGCAATTTTTGATTATGCAACACGGTGCTGCTGCGATAAGTGCACACATTGTTTTTCTTTTTTCTGGAGACTTTTTTTCCATTGTTTTCTTTGTTTCTCTTTTCGCGTTTCTTATTCTTGGTCATTCTTTCGACTGACAATCTTTAATATGTCTCAATCACAGTTATGTTGTGGTATCCCCGTTATTAGCAGCATGCAATACAATGACGATTAGCAAGTCGCGGCGAACTGGCCGTGGTTTGTCACTATTGTGTGCAATATGCTAAGCGTCCTATTGACTATTCAAAGTAATGCAATCGAGTGGATATACTGCATATTTTTATGCTGTGCTAATAGTTTTGGTGTTGTTAACTAACTTAAGTTATTTTATGTTTACATATAATATATTTGGACAACTATTTACATAAGTCATAAGAATTTCACAATCTTACTTTACTTTAATTAAAAATGGCCCTTTAAGAATTTTGAAGATTGAGATAGCTTCGGTCAGATGCATCAATACAGATACTTTGAAACTTCCAAATTATAATTGCGGTATTTCAAAACTTTATAACCTACAAATTTCAGAAATTTGAGTGTAACTTAAGACTAGATTCTTTCCTACAGTGACTTATAAAAAACCGTAAGCTTCTAAATTTGAAACTAATAATAATGTGTGTTATTATTATAGGATTTTTGATTTACAATTTTTCTAGCAAATCAAAACTCTTTCCTTTCTTTTGTACATACAATAGGTCTACTCTATCTACGTCTACGAAATGATTATTATCTATACAATATTGTATTTATGTTTCGCTAGACGTTTCTTTACGTTTCTCCCACTTTGTCCGATATAAAACGCTTCACAGCCTTGACAACAAATTTTATACACGCCCGGTTTGTTCGTCGTTTCCATTTTATCTTTATTATTAACTAATACTTTTTCTATGTTATTTTTATTTATTACAATTTGGTTCATTAAGCTTGTATACTATCCTATCACTAGTATGGGGGAATATAGTTATTGAATTTAAATACATTTCTTAACTTTGGGATTAGTGTTAAAAAGTTTTGTGCGCAAATTTTTTTTTTCTTTGAAATCATACAGTCAATTAGGTTGTCCTTGTAGCCGTTGTTTTTAGCTATTTGTTTAATAATTACGCTTTCGCGTAATTCTCTTCATCTATTGGAAACCTTTCCAAACCTATGAAAATTAGATCATTTGATATTCCAGGGTTGACACGAATTTGCATGTACTACTAGATCCGTACACGTAGGTGACTGTACACGCCGAATTTTAAGCAATCACGTTTACCAATCTCAGTATCCAAGAAACTGAGTATGTTATTTTCTTCAAAGTTCATGGTTAATTGGGTTAAAAGGATTTATAAAGTTTAGAAAATGTGATAATTGCCTCTTCGATTTCACCGATTTTGTCGATTCAGCTTCAATTGACCAGGAGGTTTACATCTAATTCTATCCAATATTTGTTTAACGTGGCCCACCTGCTAGTTTATGATCACGGTCCCATTAGGGGACTACGAGTTGAGTTACTCTCAATTAGCGCGTGTAACCTTCCAAAGTCTATAAACGAAATAATGCCCCGCGATTGGGCGCCAATTGTAACACTCTAAATCCAAAATTATCATACTTTAACAAAGGTGCTCAAGATTACCACGGCTTGAGATTTAGCTCTATCTTACAAATTTTTTAATTCAGGTTGTAGGTATTGGTTCTGCAGTTACCTTATTTATGAAAAGGAGTAGATAAAGGTTTTAGAACTCAAATAAAAACTCTAAAAGGGCGCCATCTGATTATGAAGCTTAATGATGATAATTAATTAAGCCAGAAAAATATTAAATTCACTAATCAGAAAATGAATTAAATATACCAGGTTTTGAACAAAAATCTTGGTTAAATTTAAAAATGTTTTAAAATGAAAAATGAATAAAACATTCATAATTATATGGTTCCGTTTAGATCCTTGATAGAAACTGAAAAACATATTTATTGGATGATAAGAAAATAAAAATAGTCAAATACATATATAATAAAAAACATTGACAACATAAATTTATTAAACTCAAATTAGTCATTCAGTGATTAATTTTCAAGTTACTCAGGAATTATTGAACACAGAACAATTCGATGTTTAGTTAAGATTTATTCAACATAAAAAATATTTAAATTTTATTGATCATAAATTATTAAAAAATTTATTAAAATCAAGAAATTATTTAGATTTTATTGAACAAAAATCATTCAGAAATTTAGCAAGATCAGAATTTATTAAACATAAAATCCTGTATTTGACGAAATTGAATCTACTTAAATATTACTAAAATTAGAGTATTTGAATTTCACTAGAAGTGACAGACTAAAATTAAATTCTATTAGAGAGCTCTCTTTTTATATAAAACTATAAAAATTCACTTATTCAAATAATCCATGAACACAAAAAAATTACAACAATAAATAGTTCTTAAAGTACAATACCTTAAATCTTATCAAATTAAACCAATATTTATTTGCCTTGCAAAAACAAATTACTCTTGTCTACTAGAAATTGGAAATGCCCCTCCTTGAAAGACCGTTGTTGATTCTTAGTGGTTTTGAGTTGTTGTTTGAAGGTAGCAGGTTCAAAGAAATAATTTTTATTTCAAATACAGTTTAATCACCCATATGATTTCACCAACAATCTTTATTAAACACAGTTTAAACAATCCTGTTTCTATTGTTTTTGTTTATAATTTGCGCACGATGAATAACGGTAATGTTTTTAAAAACTTAAACAAATTTAAGCACAGATAGCAATTGCTACTTTGGATTCTTCCAATAAAATAGATAATTATTTATCTTTATTTGCATGTAGAACGGGAATTTGTTATTTAAATTATAAGTCCGTCTGCAAATTTTTTTAATAACAAAACTGCACTAGTTTTAAAGCGCGAGCGAAAGAAATAATTGTTTTTAATGGTCCATCACGATAAAACAAACCACAAAAATGTTTATTAACGGTACGGTATATTCGAATCTCTCAAATTGAATTAATCAACATTAAACTGTATCAAAAGCACACTTCACAACAAGTATCAATTAAACTGCACGAGAACTATATTTAGAATTTTCTTTCATTCTAAATAAATAGAGTAAACAGTAATTTTATAATGTCGACCGGAGTCAACTATCTCCTCTGGAGGTTCGATCGGAAGTGTTTTTAACATTTCGGACCCCTGTTTTTTCGCTGAAGATGTAGATCGAGCCAGACCAATCAAAAGCCTGTATCATTCGCATAAGCAAATCAAAACTATGGCAAGCTTAGTCCACATGGAATCCTTAGGGCGGATTTTATTAGTTTTTAAGCGAGACTCTCGTTCTAATGAACCAAACTAAAGATTTTATACGGGCGCGAAAACGGAAACGAACACCTAACATCTGCGGACGCCAGACTTGCGGACCATGCAATTTTTAAATTAAGACGCAGAGAGGCCAAACTGAATTCGTCAACACGTGTTAAATGTCACCTTCCAAACAAAAGGGGAAGTTTACTTTTTACTATGCTTTCTCAGAACGCAAACTGGAATATTTATATAAAGCAGTATAAACTTAAATACGCCATTAGATTTTATCAAGGTTTTTTGACAACGCAACCGTTTCAGCGGGTACACGTAAACAAGCAAAGCACTAAAGACATAATTTATTACTTCAACGTCCTCTAATTTTATAGAAGTTCAAAAACAATCTTTTAAAATATCCTTTGTAAATATGTTTATACGAACAAAATTTTAGCTACAAATAAAATATAGATTTGCAGGACCGAACTTTAGATTTTTCAATAAACATACATGCAAAATTACACACATTTGAGGCCGATAGAAAATATACCGTTACACGCGTCGGTTACATTTGTAAGAACTACCAGTACTCTGGTGGGAGCGAGGTTGCCTATCCATCCTCTACTATCTCTCCATGCTAGTGATGGAACTATTAACGTGCTCACCCGTCGGAGTCCGTCTTCGAGGGAGTCCCATCACCCCTTACCTAGTCCAACTTGCGGACTTTTACTACCTGGACGAGTCCAACCTCAAGTCAAGATCCAGAGAATTATTTGGGAGAGGGAGGGGATTTTTGGAAAAATAATTGCTTTAAATAAATAATAATTAAACAAACATTATTTGTTTGTATTCTATGTATTGAGATGATAACGTATCATCAATTTTGTCAACAATTTAATAACACATTAAGAATATTTAAAGGCTATGATAAGATCAGAAGTACAAAAGTAATCAGGATTATGTTATATAAAGTATATTTATGCAATAAAAAGAAAGATAGACATGCTAGGATATTAGTTTTATTTATTGAAAAGGTTAAACATGCTAGGTTACCGATAGATTTATCAAGTTGAAATAGAATTTATAGGAGTACGATCTTCATACATACATAACCTCAATTCTTATGAAAAGGTTTTAAGTTTTTAAAAAGGATATAAGTTAATTATGTTGTTTTATAATAAAACATGTTTTATGTAACACAGGTTACAAGTTTAGGATAGTTTATCCACTTTTCTTAAATGTTTTATCTTCTTACTAGATTTGAGTTTGACGTTTGTTAACGCAGATAGTATTTTACCTCCTCCCACAAAACTAAGTCAGTTTCGAGTAGATGTTTCACTGGAAATAGTTAAAACATATCATTACCTTCATACCTGGATGTATAGAAGGTTGCAATTAACTTACGAATTCATGTATTTGGTAGAGATTATGTCATGTAAATGAAGATATCAGAATCTTAGTGCTATTTCGTTGGTTTTTCAAATGCTTTTCTGTAAACATATAAAAAGGCTTTCGAAAATGAACACAGTCAGTATATAAAAGCTATAGGGTGAACCCACGTTGACTCCAGAAGAGAATTTCTGAAAATTAAAGTAAGGTTAGAGTTGACCTACGTGTTTTTCGTCTGTAAACAAACGTCAATTTTATTCAAGTATATTTACCTTATAAATTTGGAACAAAGAAGATTTGTTTTCGTTTTTTAACACAATCATTGATAATTGTGACCGATTTATTTCATTTAAATCAAAGAAAATAATTTTATTGATTTCCATTTCAACATTTTGTATAAATCTTCGACAACAGCTGATGTTGGATCACAGCTGAGTGGAACCTTATGGAAGTTTATGTTACCAATTGCGTACAACAAAAATATTTGTGAAGTGCATTTAGCGCCACATATGTTTTGGATTATTATTATATTATATACAAGGTGGGTCGAATTTACGATTTTGTTCTCTAATCAGAAACATTAACAAGTTAATCATAATTTAAAAAGAATGTTATCATTTTAATAAGTTCTTCAAAGAACACATTCCTTTATTTCTTTATTTATTTTAAATTCTTCTTAAATTTCATTGATATTAGTTTATTTAAATGATGAAACTTGTGATGCTACTTTTCATATCATTTACAAATTAACAATTCATTTAAATAAATTAAGTAGAGTTTTTTCAATATAATTTGGGTGTTGGAATTTATATTTTTCTCTGTTATTATTCTGAATTTAAATAACTAAAACCTATGTTTATAATTAAAGTCTCTATTTTGATGTGGGATGCAAGTAACTATTTATTTTCTTTACATACAGAGTTAAAGATTATTTTTCGTCCAGATGCAGGATTCCAGGAGTGGCTTGTAGTAAGTTTTTTCTTCCAGGTGCAGGAATTAATAAGATCAATATACATTTTTTATCTCATGCTCAAGCGAATTATAACTCAATGAATTAGTCTAATGAGAAAGGGAATAGCTCGGAATAGCTATTGGGTTGTTATACTTGAATTTTTTAAAAACTAGCGAAATCGGATTAAATATTCAAAGTGTTATTTTTTCACCTCATAGTTTATTGTTCGCCCGAATGTGTGGCTTTCTTATAAAATCATATTTATTATCTTTATTTAGTTTATTTCATCCCAGTATATTTATAAAAAAAATTGGGGGAGGGGAGTTCCCTCCAAGTGGATGCGGTCCTATCTTAAATCACTGAAGTGACTGAAACTAAAACGACGAGGGGGTTTATGGATTTGATTGCTTCCCCGATGTAAACCGCATTTTAGGTAGATACTTTGAACTTTTTACAACAAACAAAATACTTACATATCCGCTGATTTACGAGTTAATTCTGACGCAATTTAGTGGTCAATTAGATTAGATCAATTTTCTATTTTGTTTTGTGATACAGAAATAGTATATTGTGTTACAAGTGCAGAAAAATGCCAGTTTCTCACGAGTGTGAAGAAGTTGCGGCATGAGTGTAGTCGAATCACACGGGTATAATATTTGCGTTTTTGCACGTGTTACACACTATACTTTATCTTCGACAACAAAAAAAGTAATAAACCACCAAAAGGTAAGAAAAATATATAACCTAGAATTTATACTCGCATTCATATTTTTTACGTGAAATCTCTGGCAAAAAATTAAGAGATGTAATGTAAGCGGTTTCCACGATGATTGGAGGTGTACAATCACAATTCAATTATCAAGGTTATCACCTTCTTTGCCGCGAAATGTCAAATGTTCTCGCATTCCCGGGTATTGTGATGACAAGGAAGGTAACTTTACAAATTAAATTGCTCTTGCAGTTTGTGAATTATGTAGCAAATTATAAAAGCTTTCATTGATTTTATTGTAATTTAGCAATAATGAACAATATTATATTAACAATGGTATATTAGCAATATTAACATTTTCTAGATGGATTTGCATTCAAAATATAATTTAATGCAAAACAATAATTAAACAAAATAAATTACCTTTATCTAAAATTTATAACATTTTATATTTAAATAATTAATAATATTATATTATTGCAAGTGCTGACATCTATGGCGTTTTAATAGAACTACTGACCGTGAGAAATCATTTCTCACGATGATTACCGTTCAGTTTAGAGATTGTGCGTAATTAGTCAATTCACGGTTACTAGATTGTGCGGAATGTGTAAGTTTCTATGGTGGTCGTCGATAATAGTATATTATATTATAAAAAGCTAAAGTAAGACTTTATGCGGCGAATCTGTAGGTTTGATTACAGATCAGCAATTACAGATAAACCGCATAAAGTTACTTTAGTCACTTCATATGTCGACAATAGAAAACACATTTAAGGAATATTGAAATTTATGAATTATTTTAATTATTTAGAGAATGAGCTACACGAGTTTAGACCGTTACTAGGCTTTCACTATAAACAAAGTTAGTTGTAAGCGGCAGTAAAGTCATTATCTGCCACTCGTGGGCGGCAGTAAAGTTATTATCTGCCGCTCGTGAGCGGCAGTAAAGTAATTAAGCGCCATGGCAATGAAGTGGCACTTTAGTACTGTTAATCCAGCAGTATAATGTCACATTTTACTAACGTTTGAAGATAAATTATATTAAAAACAAATTAAGTTCTACAAAAAAAGCAACTCTGACATTTAATTGACGTTTCTTTATTGCCCGTCGGACCATACAGAGGCTCTTGGGCTATAAAGAGACGGTTATGTATAGACGAGTCTAGCAATACTAGTCTAATTATAATGTATCTGTGCATAAAATCAGATATTAACCAAGTAACATAATACAATTTAGTCTATGTTCTATTAATTTGTTTACAAAATGACCAAGTGGTCCACTATGCATTCAATTTTATGGAACACAATGGGTCAAGTTGTAACATTATAATTTGTTACTTAAACTATTAAAGCAATTGTATTGTATTACCTTTCAAGTTGTTAGTCCGAACAGTTTTTTTTTTTGGCACTTGATACAATTTTATGGACGGTAACACATTATTCAAAATAAAAATACCATGACATAATGATAATTTTTCTTATTTAATATTAAAATATTTTCGTTCAAAGTATGACCAGTACTGTAAGTTACTCCAAGTAGTCTTTGACCTACAATACATTTTCTTTATACCTACAGTAGGTCCGTTTATTTCAATCAGCAGCTGATATGAATCAAAGTATGGAAATCAAATCCTTTTCTCTATTATCAAATGTAAATTTTTCCGTTTATTAAAATCACAAAATTCTATCTCCGGATTTTTGCATCATTAACCAAACAAATTAGGTTATTACAATTAAAACACGGGTATTTGCAGTGGAGATTCAAAGGGTACAAAATTGAAAATGGCAATAGTTATTTATGGTACGAAAGATTAAGGGCCGTTTGGTCCGAGTGGCGTAATCTTTCGCAGTGGATAATATCATTAACTCACATGTGTCGTACAACGTTTTATTCAACACCTTAAGTTATATTTAAGTTCAGATATTTAATTTGCAATGTGTAGTTTTTGGCGGTAATAAATGTGACCCTCTATTTAAAACCCTAGCCTGATGAACGGATGTTAAAAATATCATGCAGTGCAAGCTGGTGGTTGGTTGCTACCTACAATAGCATCATCATTCTACAGCGGGTAAAAAGTTTTTCTACTCACATGTAAGTAAAGTTCAACTTTAATTGTTTAAAAACATCACGATAGACCCCTTTCTATTTAAAAGTGTTGGATAATAATTATACGAGTTGTACGTAACATATAAGACGGTATTGTAAAACATTATTTAATTTTTCAATCTAGTTTCTGATGTAGAATAGTGCGGGAATTAAGATACATGCTGTATGTAACTATATACGTTTCTCGTATCATGATCAGACCAAGAGCATTAAAAACAACAACTTATCATTGGTAAGAAAAAATAGTGCCTAAAAGTACTTATGAAAAAAGAATTGCTCAGAAAAAAAGTGGTGAAAAGAGAATAAAAACACCCATAACCTCAAAAGAGAATATGTATATTAAAATATTTCATTGTAAGAGAATATATTAAAACATTTTTAACGATTAGGTGTATAATTGAATAAGTTATTGATTGCAATTCATGATAAAATCATTTTTAACAATCGAGAAATTAAAAATGAAATTATTTCATGTAACTTCATTATAAATATCCTTACGGAATATCATTAACTCTATCATCTCTCTTGTTACAAATTATATTTTCTATGATTTTATAATTTACTAATTAAAAAATAAATCATTGATTTTAATTTAAACTTAAACATTTTGAACAGGTATTTCTCTCTTGCTTGTGCTTTCGAGCCAATAGTGATGTTATGCTATGCTACTTTATAACGGACGCTTTTTTTTACATCAAATTTGGCTGTGAAATGCCCATTGTGAATATACCGCAAAAACACACTAACATTGCTTTTATAATTTTTTAATTCAAATACTGGGTGGAAATAAATGATTTTCATCAAGTTACCATTGCATTCCCCATGTAAAAGCACGACGTGCCGCTCTACGAAAATAGAGAAGGCAGTACCATAACCTCAAAATAAATTAATTCAATAAATTCTATGAATTGTTTGACAGATTGATTTCATTTATTGACAGAACTAATTTAGTACTAAATCAAAAAGAATAGAGCGGTACAGAAACATTTACATGTGAAAAAATTCCAAAGGGAACTTGATGAAAATCATTTATTTCCACGCTGTATCAAAAACTACAAAAATGAAGTTATAGGTTAGGTATTTGGTGCGGTATGTTCACAGCTGGTTCACAGTAAACGTTTAACAGCATACCTCAACGACAAATTAAAAAAAACACACACAGAAAATTGCTGTACGAAATTAATTTCGTAGGTTTCAACTGTTCACAGCGTTGCCGCACATTTATAGCGGATCGCTCGGTAACCGGAAGAAAGCTATAATCTCAATAAATTATAATTACTATTTTTATCTAAACGATTTGGCGAAAACAATATAATTTTGCAAAATAGCTTAATAATTTGCTGGCTTCTAAATGTGCCTACGGTTAAAGGACTCGCTAAGATGCAGGTCCGCCAAATATCGGAGACGAATTATAAATCAACCAGAATAATCGGTAACGCCAGCCATAAAAAGGTTCCAAAACCAAATCTCAAATAGTTTAGAACAAACAAACGAGACAGTTAGCAGAATGCAGTTCAATTCCTTCAATAATAATAATAATAATAATAACTGCTACAACCCATAGCCTGGAAACCAGGCCCCAGAAGCTATAAGCTTGTGCGGGAGGGAGGGGGCGATTATTATTATTACGTAGGCCCTAAGTGCGGCTGCAGCCGACTTACAGATGGAACAGCGCAAACCCCACATTTGTGTCACAGCTAAGGAAAACTGCAGAAAACCTTAACCAAGTCTGCCGGTACCGGGAATCGACCGCGAGCCGCTTGAGTGAAAGTCCAGCACTCTAGACATTACACTACCAAGGCTAGTGTAGATACAATAGATACGATAAATCCTGAATAAAATAACACACGAAAGTAATTTAAGTCTGGTGAATATAGTTTAAACATACCGTTGAGATGTGTGGAAATGTGGTTCATAACTTGCAAAAAGATTACTGGCATAAAATTTCCAAATGAATCTAAAATAGACTGGATCAATACATCACAACATTAGGAAATAAATCGCCTAAAGCATATCCCGATACAATAAACATAAGAAAGCATGATTCTATAAAGTGATGTTACCAAGAAAAAATTTAAGAAGTTGTATACACACTAAAATATTATTTATCTATTCAGATTCACCTTTCTTAAAAATGGGCAACTCAAATAGCGATAACTAAAAGTTACCAACAAAATCATACATACGAACTCATCATGCTACGAAACCAATACTTAACAAGGTATCACGAAATTATTACTTAATAGGATGCTACGAAAGCAGCATATCACAGTACACAACAGATAATGAACTATAGACATAACCTACAAAACATAGCCTATAGAATAGACCATACAGCAAAGATTACTACAGGTCTTTCAATAATTAGACTCTACACCATAAATAATAGACTAACATGAAGATATATAATTCTATAGACCGTAATGCAGAAACTAATGATTATAGACCAGAGCATATAGACGAACAAACCCTAGATCATAGATAACAGACTACAAATCATTTCTTTTAGTAGTACGCGCGCATTCACGTACGCACTCGCGTGCTAGCTTACACAGACATTTTTCTCGCTTAAATATATCAGTCTTATCTAAGGCCAAAAAAACGCCGATTACAAATCCGTAACAATTACGATTTGTTTATATTTTTCAATATTAACGTTCTGATACTTAACGTGAGGGGGAATTTTAAATAAGAGGGACCAAGCGAGTTAAGTAAACTGTTTCTATACCAAATCATCCTACAGTTGAGAAGCAGACTTTCAAAATGCGTCTGTCCAATTTATGCCGGTTTCAAGAATTCAAGAAAAGCGTGATTTCATTACAATATATAACGGAACTGAGATTAAAATAAGCAATTTATTAGCATTATTATCAAAAACCAGCAGTTTCAAATTTGGGGCAAAACATCAAAACTTAAGAGGAAATAAGTGTTTTTGTTTGAAAATATATACAATAACACCCATTTTATGGAATATAAACTTTAATAAATATAATTTTAGGTCTATTTCTTACAGTATATGGGTCGTCTTCAGGGACGAACCTAAGGAGTTTTTTTGGAGGGGGGTAACCTTAAAATTGCCAACTTATTACGATGAAAATATGTTACCAACTACTAGTAAGAAAATATTTTTATTTGTACCTTACATTATATGAAGCAAAATTAGTATAAATCTTATTTTTATTTAAAACTCTCCAACGTGTAGGTATGTATGGCAATTAGATTAAATTTAAAAAAATAAATTGTTTTGGACACATTTTTTTATCTTCTCATTTTTCTCAAATTGTGAAATTGCCAACTCTCGCTCAAAATTATAAACTTTGAGGGGGGAGCTTCCCCTCCCATCCCCCCCATGGGTTCGTCCCTGTCGTCTTTAAATTAAGTAACTGATATTTAGAAAAGATTTGGTACACCCTCTCTCTCTTGTAACGCCTCGTAACGCTGCTCTGAACCCCTCTTCGGCATTTTACGTAACGCTAGTATCAACCCCCCTCCCTCAACCAAATAATTTTAATCATTCTGAAATGTTATAACGTTGATGAATACGAACATCTCGAATATCACGAGATTTGAAATATTATTTTATGAAATAATGCAATAACAGCAATAATATAACATAGAAAAATACTTAATTTGTTAATATTCATAATATCCTTTTAAATCAATTTACAATTTAAACTCTTTTTCTAGAAACGAAAAGGATTATGTGACGCTAAAGTTTAACGCCTACCCCTTGTAACACTGTGTAATCAAAGACCTTCCTATCTCCCTTCAAGAGTTACGTAATTTAAAGACGATCTCTACAGAAACCTTAAACATTACAAATATTTATTTTTACCTGTTCACTTACACTGTGAAATACAACGTGAACTGAACCGTTAGACACACAAAATGCAGTAGGTATGTCTTTATTTTACGGACAAAATGCATTTTGAAAGTCCAAGTGAACTTTGCAAGGCATTTTAAAGAGGATGTAATGCGTTAAGATCGTCGAGTTGTAATAAAAAAGACGCAGATTTATATAAGCTACTCAACGCCATCACTAACTAAAAATTTCAAAACGCACTTTGAAAGTCCGCCTCTCAGTTATTCTCAGCTGAGGTACAATCTAAGTTGGAATTGGATCTCGTCAAATTCTTATTTGAAAGTTACTAACCGGCACTAATTATGACTAAAACAATGAAGGTGAAAGGTGTAAGTAATAAAATCTGAATGGCTTTTGTAATTACATTACAGCATTATTTTTAATTTCCTTTAGATACATAAAATATCTAAATATAAGTACCTAATTATAGTATTTAAGTAAATATATGTATTGACTTAATTACGACGAACAATGTATGTAAAGCAAATCTTTGTGTACATTTTCATAACATCAAGTAGGAATGACCACATAAAATTCTAATTTTAATTTTAATAGAACACTTGTTGCAATTTTCAGCAATTGCATTCGAAGATTATGATGATATTGATTATGACCATCGTGTAATTAGTGGCAAAAATGCTACTATAGAAGATTTCCCTTTTATGGTGTCTCTTTGGAAAATAATCCCATTTGAAAGAATCGGTATATCGATGAAATATCATTTTTGTGGAGGGACTATTATCAGAAATCGGTGGATTCTTACAGCTGCTCATTGTTTTAACTACGTGTTGGTAAATGAATATGTTATGTGTATATGTTTTTACTATTAATTTGCAAGATTTTGCGATCTCGTGATTTTAAATCTTAAAAATTCAGTTACAGCAAAACTCAACAGAAAAAGATTGACCGAAGGGCCAACCGGGTACATGCCACAGAACCACAGTTGCCTAACCGACAAAACTGAAGTTTTATATTTTATATATTACTGCATTCGAAATACTAGAAATAATGTTGTGTAACAAATGGATAACATAGTGTAACATGAATAAAGTTTGTCAGTTAGGCCACTGTTGTACTACGAGTATATGCCTGAATTTATAAATAATATCACACCTCATTTATTGTATGCCGTCGCAATGAAAAACTAATCGTTAAATCGTCACGAACAAACATACCATATCTTCCACGGCAACCAAACTATTTCCCTGATGTGTGCATTGCTGAATTGAACCAAAGACCTTATGCTTTCGGAGTAGTTACTCTACTATCTGAGTTATCTAAAGTGATTACCAGCGGCAAGTCAACTTTTCCATACATTTTTCATCTTTTACGTAGATTGTCAGAAAATCTTCTACCGGTTCTCTTATTTGGAGATGGACCTCTTCAAAATTTAAAGTCTCGAAGCCCAAGAAATACCGTGATAATATTTTCCATTCAAACGCCTCCTTCCTAACAGCTCTCGATAAAGAATCTAATGAGTATGGTGGTTTTATAACCAGATGTGCTATTTCACTCCCATCTGCGGATGATTAAAGTCATCATTAAAAACACAACTGCAATCTGTTTGCGAATAAAACTTTCATTGTTAGAATGGAAGGCTGGTACGTCCTCATTATACAGGCGTTGTAGATATCTATCCAAAAATAACAAGATAAATTAAAAACAAGTCAAAGAAGAATATTAAAATAAAAATAACTGACCTCGATACACTCAGAATAAATATCGTGCAGAACCACCATCTGCATCTATTTTCCTGATTGATTTCTGGATTGTTTACTGCCAGTGTAAATATTTATCCAAAACTAAATTAATGCCTCGTTAGAACAGCTCAAACAATAGGAAAAACAATAACAAGTTACATAAATCACTATATTCTGATATCGGAGGCAACCAAAATCTTTTCAGATTCAGCAACATTTTTCTAAAAATTTGAAACTAAACATTTTGGCAAACTGCGTGAAATTAATTCCAACCTGGGGTGGTGGGTCAAAAAAGCGATTAAGAGAAAACAGTTAAAAATGAATTATCGCCTAGGGGAGAGGGTCTATTCTACTGCCAAATAACCTCAGACCTCAGTCCGACATTGGTGTTAGCTACAATTTACTTAAAACATCACAAACGCTTTTTAGATTTTATTCGAATAGCTGCCTCTTTTTTATTTTAGCAATTGTTAATCCAAGCTGGTGGTAGATATGTACAGGCACGTAGTAATTCAGCAAACAATATGAAAGGTTACCATTCCCGGATCATTGTCGATGTTATAGTACATAAGGGTTATAACTATGACGAACGTACATCTCTGAACGACATAGCACTAGTAAAAGTTGGACATTCTTTTCATCTTAAGAACGAAAAACGGGTTAGATTGCCTCCGAAAGGATTAAGAGTAAGTACTATTTTTCAGCTATACGAGTATCTTGAGGTTCTCATCTGAGGTGACATCTGTGGATGTTGTCACGTAGCAAACATAAATAATACATTTGATATGCTACAGTAACTTTTCCTTTACTCCACCATATTTAGCTTACTTGAGTTTTAACTGAAAGTATGTTTTATTACAAATTGACATTTACTTTCAAATTTATAACTTAGCGCTGAATGTACATATTTGGGCAATTTTCATGTACCTTTAACTTTTTCGTGTCAAAAAGCTTCATCTGTAAAATTGCTATAAAACATATAATTTTGATTTAAATCAACTTTATTAAACTTGTAATGTTAATTCTAATAAAGGTGCATATGTTAAATCATTTTAAAAGTTATGTTTGATAGGATTCAGTATGCCAGTTTTGATACTATTACTATCCATTTTTTTTTCTAGAGTCCTCTGACTTTGAAAGCGTATTGCTCGGGAACCACTGAACCGAATTAGATATTTTAAAAACGAGCAAATAGTAAATTCATTTCTACATACTACAGTAAAATATTATATTTCTAACTGGTATACTTTTGTTTTTATCGGACGATACGCAATAAAAGGTACCCATTTTTAGGGACAATTTCATTGAAAGTAAGTTCACTTGTTTTTTTCTCAGAAAGTATATGTTATATATCTATGAGATTTTTGTATGGGTTAGAAAGAAACCTTGCGGTTCTTATGCTATTAATTTTCAGACAAAAAAGCGTTTTATTTAAGATTTATGTGAGAAAATAGCAAACTATGCGTTCTTGTTTATTAATAGAGATAGCGTCAAATTTTTTTCGCTAAATCAACACTTTTCATGTGTAGACATTATTGTTTTCAAAAAAATGTTCCTAATTTTAATAATAAAAATGCGGAAACAAAAAAAACGATTTTTGATGACAAGCGGTTTCGATAAAAAACGGTTTTTTGTTATTGCACTTTTATTGTTAAAGAAACTTGAAACATTTTTTTAAAGAAAATAATGTCTACATATGAAAAGTGTTAATTTAGCGAAAAAATTTGACGCTATCTCCATTAATAAACAAGAACGCATAGTTCGCTATTTTTTCATATATATATATATATATATATATATATATATATATATATATATATATATATATATATATATATATATATATATATATATATATATATATATATATATATATATATATATATATATATATATATATATATATATATATATATATATATATATATATATATATATATATATATATATATATATTAAATAAAACACTTTTTTGTCCGAAAATTAATAGGATAACAATCACAAGGTTTCTTTCTAACCACTACAAAAATCTCATAAGATATATGAGATATACTTTCTGAGAAAAAAATTATTTAACTCACTCTCAATGAAATTGTCCCTAAAAATGGGTACCTTTTATTATGTATCGTCCGATAAAAATAAAAGTATACCAGTTAGAAATAAGATATTTCACTGTTAGATGTAGAAATAAATTTACTATTTGCTCGTTTTTAAAATATTTAATTTGGTTCAGTAGTTTTCGAGCAATACAGTATCAAAGTCAGAGGACTCTAGAAAAAAATGGATAGTAGTTAATGTTACATTATAATGGGCCGTATCACAAACCACGATTAAAGGTGTCTTTAATTAAAGTTGTGTTTAAAATCAACAAGAGCGGAGATACTTAGCATTTTATGTAAACAACCAACTGTTTTACCTATAATATGTAATTAAATTATTGATAATATTTATTTATTAATTGCTTCTTTTATAGGTTCTGGTATTCAATTAAATTCACTATTAGTTCATTTAAAGCCTATATTTTAACTCATTTTGAGTCTTCATCAGGGTACACTAATATTATGTTACGCCATAATATTAGTGTACCCTGATGAAGACTCAAAATGAGTCGAAATATAGGCTTTAAATAAACTAATAGTGAATTTAATTGAATACCAAAAGTTAAGAACCGGTAATTAAATTATTTTTTGATAAAGAATAGCTTTTTAATATTACGTAATATGGTGTATAAAGCGTACTATAAAAAAGTTAAATAATTATAATTAATTATATTAATTATATGTTTCACTATAAAGAAAAAAAGTTCGTAAGATTTACAAACGATGTAAATATACTGACATCAATAATAATTTATCAAAATATAAGCAAAAAGGCGATTAATTATTTTTTGTTGCGGATCGTGACGTTACGAATCGTGACATTTCATTCATTTTTATGAAAAATTGATGTATAATATGTATAAAAATTGATAGTAATATTGGATATTTGTTAGAACATTATGATATTTAATGGTGTTTTGGTTGTTCATTTACCTCATAAAAGACTACGCCGCGTTACAAACGTGACTTCATAACCTCCACGCACCGATATAATAGTGTTTACGATATGAAATTTGACTATTATGTCATTTTAACTAAACTTTAATTTGAAATAAGACCATTAATTGTTGAAAAACCGTTCGTTTCAATATAAAAACATTATTATGATTTTTTTTTATTTCACGCCTACACTACGAGGGAACCAACATCTAAGGTCATCTGTCCCCCATCTAACATGCAACACGAATACACACATCCATAGTTGAGGTGGCAGAATTTTCCAATTAGAAAAATCCCACCGTCCCAAGTGGGATTCGAATCCACGACCATGGAACACGAGTGATGCACTGACACCACTCGTCCACCGCCGGCCCATACAAACATTATTAATGTTTAAATTATTTAATGAATAGTTTAATCATCTTTTAAAGACGAAATGCGAGTAGACGAAAGTTAGTAACATTGAGAGACACTACTTTTTCACAAAATATCTTTCTTTCTAGCGATTATACAGTATTTATAAAGTTAAAAATTGAAAATTCATACTTTAATTATATGGGTTCCATTCAATTTATTTAATCAAATATGATTCAGTCATGATTATGTTTTTGAAAATAAAATCTAAAATTGGTACACAGTGACACGTTAAATTCATTTCATTATGCTCAGTATAAAGTCTGTCAAAACGAAATAACATGCACATCAGTGGCGTAACTACCGCCCCCGCAGACCCTGCGACGCGGGAGAGCGCAACCCTCCAAAAGGCGCCGGCTGCTTTCGTGAAACGTTATTTCATTGGGAATAGAAATCTTAAAACAAGCATTGGAGGTAAAAAACATTCTATGGACTATTCTACTTCAGTAATGAATTATTATTAATAATCAAATATTTTATTTTAACAAAAGATAATAGTATACAAGTGGCCGATTTTTTATTGTTCAGGTTATATCTGCTGAAATATTAAAGTTAGAGGAAAGAGTTAACGGAGAAACTTGTTTAGCATAATCTGATCTATAGAATAGCACAAAAGAGTTTTTTTTTCTTATTTTCCGGAAAAATATCGAACTTTAATTTTTTTTGTATATTATTATGAAATTTAGTTCTAAATAAATTTTTCTTTACAATGATATATCACAAGTGGCTCTTTGCTTTCAAATTACACTGTCCACTGATGCATCTTCAAAATGCCATACTGTCCAAAATGTAAGGAGAAACGACAACAAATCTAATTTTCATAGAAAATTGTTGAGACTCGTGCGTTTTTCAATTAATGCATGGATAGAGATACTTGGCAGCGAAAATTTTGGACCTCTTTTTCACGATGGAACAGTTACCTAGGAGAGAATTTATTATTTTTATAAAACATCAATCTCGAAACTTGTGGTTTCAACACTACAGAGAACCCCACCTCATAAGGTGCATTAACAAAGTGTTCAATGTTTAAACAATGATTTAGTGAAAAAGGGATCGGTAACAGAGAACCCGTTTTGTGATCTCCTAGGTCACCTGACTTGTCTATTCTTGATCTGATCTGATAATTTTGTTTTTGAACTGTAAGATGTAATTTGAATACAAAAAGCCAGTTGTGGTATATCATTGTAAAGAGAAATATATTTTGTACTTTATTCCGTAAAGATTTACACGGCGTTCTATTTAAAAAATTAAAGTCGTGTGTTTTTCCGGAAAATAAATTGACAATGAAAAAGTTTTTTTGTCCTATTTTATACATCAGGTTTTGCTTACTCTACCTTTAATATTTCAGCAGATATAACCTGGACAATGAGAAATCAGCCACCCTGTATCTGAGGGGCGGAAACGTAAGTATTGCAGGGGCGCACAATCTTACGTAGTTACGCCACTGATGCACATATGATAATTTTAGTAGTAATTAATCGTTTTATAATACAAAAATAATTAAGAAGTTAGCGACAACAAAGTTAAAGGTTCGTGAGAATCACCCTATACTTATTTATTTACAAAAAGTGACATGTCAACGTCAAGCACCTGTGAAGAAATCCATTCGAGCTGTAATTTCACGCAGTATCTATTTTTTGGTCATTGACACAATTTCATGGGACGATGAAATAAAAATCTGGTATCTGGTGTACGGAGGTACACCATCACTAAAGACAAATTTCCCAAGATATGCTGTAAGCAATTCCAAGCATTTCTTAACCTATAATACAACACATTTTCTTTATAATATGTATTTAAAATGTAACAATAATACTTGGATTTTAAAGTTAAAGCCATCTACGGAACTAACGGTGGCGGGATGGGGAATGACATCACACTCATCTCCTACTTCCAAGATTCTGAAGTGTGCTACGGTGACCATTTTTAGTGTCGCGTACTGCAAACGGTTTCTTAAGAAGTAAGCATTGGCTTCACTAAGTAAGGCCCTCGTTTGACATGGCTTACAAACGCTAATTCCTTAGAATGATTCTGCAACTCAAACGAAAGTAAATGTGTTTTATTATTTCTAGTTCTTCATCCTACAGTACAGAAACTACAATATGTATTGGAAATAAAGTAAAAGACATGGGTACCTGCAAAGGAGATTCAGGAGGCCCAACATTTCATGTGGTAAAAGATTCTAAAGTGCAGATTGGTAATATGAAATATTACTTGGATTAAGGAATATTTCGACAATTTGTTTTAGGAATAACATCTTTTGGGTTTGGGGCTTGTTCCACAAAACGCTTACCAAGAATTGTTACGAATGTTAGTGCATTCCTACCCTGGATATACTCTAATTTCAATAATAACCAATACTCAAGACGAAGACAAAGAATCAATCGTCTCTCTATACTATAATTAAAATAAATTGTTTAATATACAACATTATTCTTTTTAGTAATTATTCTAGCCTTCCATGTTCTTTATTAGATCAATTCTGGACGGTCTATTTAATAGTGATATAAATAATTTTCTTTTATTACCTGTGCTCCATCAGTTTTTATGTTTTGTGTAGGCTCCCCAAACCAAAAATTAACCCACCCAAAATAGATTCGACCCAGAAATTCTTTGTAGTGAGTTTTGTAATAAAATAGTAAATATAAATAACCGGGCCGGCGGTAGACGAGTGGTGTCAGTGCATCACTCGTGTTCCAAGGGTCGTGGGTTCGAATCCCACTTGGGGCGGCGGGATTTTTCTAATTGGAAAATTCCGCCACCTCAACTATGGGTGTGTGTCTTCGTGTTGCATGTTAGATGGGGGACAGATGACCTTAGCAGTTGGTTCCCCCGTAGTGTAGGCGTGAAATAAAAAAAAAAAATATATAAATAACCAGAAAAGCGGTAAGTTGAAAGAAATAAAAAAATCAGCAAATAGCTTTTGTTTCTTGATTTAAGGAAATTAGATAATAAAGAAACAATAAGAAACTAATAATGAAAGATAAGTATGATTTTGTCTACATTGATTTCAGCTGGCATTACATTGGAATGCCTCACGTTGAGACAAGCCAAATAATTATGCGATGGATTCCCCACTTTGGGAGAAATCAAATCAATAAATGAACAAAATGTTGTGCATAAGTAATGAATTAATAAAATAAGATAGAATAGCTTTTGCAAAATGTTTATAATTAGTTTGGCTGGCGTCTTAAAGAAAAATCTTAAAAAGTAAACCTCATATAGTAGATTATCAGAAACTAAATTAAGAAATTTGCTAAAAAATACTTTTGATGAACGTCTAAAGAGGTATGGAATAATAACTTCAATTATGTAAATTCTGGTATAAACTTTAAGAATACGTAATAAGATAATCGAAAAACCTTGAAAACAAAAACCCATGCACTCGTTACATCACTAAATCGTTTATAAAATTAAAAGTTATAATTAAAGTTATTATAATTTAAAAAATAAAATCTACCTCACAAAAGTTCAAAGGATTATTTTGCCAAAGTTCAATCGTTCAATCAATTATTATTGAGAGCAGAGAACAGCTTATATATTAAGGTTCATAAAAGTATGATGTATAGCTATATAACTATATTTACCTTTAAAAGTTACCTAGAAATTTACTTTAAAATAAACATTTCCAATTAAAAAAATTAAATTTTAAAGAATTTGAAAAATCAAATTTTGCATTAAAAATGTCATATTAGGAAATTAAATAAGTCAGTAGTCTTATGGTAAAACATGTTATCTGCCATTTTTGTGATTTTACAGGAGAAACAAAAACAATTTTGTATTGATAATTGTGAATACAGATTAGCATGTGTCAATAGTACACAGTTGCGATCATTCGCTAAGGAACGATGTAAAAATCATAAAAATTTACATGTAAATGTAAATGTGTTATATGTGTTTCGAACAATAACGAATACCCTTGTTTCTGTTTCAGAAATCGTAGACTCCATTATTTTATGGATCACTACAATTTTCCTAGAATAGGAAAATTACAAATATGTAGTACATTTATTATACAACAATCTAATTGATGAAGTAAAGTATCAATAAACTTACTTTTAGTTTTTAAACAATAGTAATTTACGTTATAAGTCCTGGAAATGGAATTTTACAGTCGAGTAAGATGTTACGGACAAGGCGACGAAGGAGCCGAGTCCGGAACATCGAAACGAGACTGTAAGACCATTTCATAGGGCAATTATTGGATTATTGGTTTAATTTAAAAAAAATTATATAAAATAAATTTCCGAATGCAAAATATGGACATCTATGAAGAAAGAGTTTCCATGGTAACTGATTACGTACTAAAACATTGTCCAGTTGATTGATTGTATTAGCGTCCGGTAAAAATTTTTACAGTCACAAGTGACTGTAAAATTTTTTACAGGCATACTAGACCGTAAAATCGCATGTTCTGGACTAAAAAGGTTGACGTAAAACTGACAAATGTGACACAGTATGAAATAATATATATTATGTAAATAGGAGATCAAGCGATACTTTAAATCCAAGAAGATGTATAACGCCGAGGCGCCAGCCGAGTCGTTATAACGTCTTCGAGGATTTAAAGAAGCTTGATCTTCGTATTGCATAAGTTGTTTTATTTTATTTCGTATTTCAATCCTAATTTCTCACTTTTAAAATCCATCCGAATTTATTGCATAAAGAAGCAAGTTCCCTTGTCTGTGTCATCATACGCATAACTAAGGAGATAAAAAGCAGCATGCATGCATGCATGCAAAACCGGAGATCACTATTTTTTTCATCGTTCCTAGTCATAGCGAATGACCGCAACTGTACATAGGGATTTTCAAAAGTAATTTTTGATCAACTTAAAGTATACTTTGTGGCCGTTTAATGCCAAAAAGTGTATTTTGAAAAAATGCAGATAGCATGTTTTGCCATAACACCACTGAAGTATACGAATTAAGGCGTACTTTAAAAAAATCCTTTGTAACATCTCCCCAAGTAATTCAGTTAGTACTATCTTCTGATCATAAGTTTAAACAGTACTTATATTCTTAAAATGGCGAGAAAAACATTATATTTAAATCTTGTTTTAAAGAAAAATCATTTAAATAAGTATAACCTACTTTTAAGAAAAACATAGTACGCAACGGCACTAATATTTTTTTGTAGCTCAGCTTCGATTCCAGCTCGCAGGTAACTTTTTCTTTTTCCGAAATGTTGCACGTATTTTAAAATTGAGCAATATCTATTAGTTATTTTCTAATAGTTAAAAGTAATTTTTTCAATCATATTTCATAAATTTAATTATATTCACTAATTATGTAATTACATTTTTACTAATTTTGTAATGAAGTAGTTAACAACCTAGTCAGGTTGTCAATGCAACAAGATCATCATTTTTACTTAATCTTTCAACATTTCAAATGGCATTCTGATTTTTATTCGTGCGCAATACTGTGGATAGAATTGCAATTTTAAAAGTATGCGGAAAATATTTTCGGCAAAGAAAAATTGTTTTAAATTTGTATTTCTGAAAAAAAATATTAATAAAGTTACCTGCCAGCTGGAATCAAACCTGGAGCGACAGCGACTTTGGTTTATTATCACCCCGCTTCAACTAACTGCGCTACGGAGAAACATTAGCGCGCGTACCACACTTATTTTAAAAGTTGTTAAAGGTTGTATCCATTTAAATAATTTTTCTTTAAAAAGAGTCTAAATCAAACTTTTTTCACAATTTTTAGGATATTAGTACTCTTCAAACTTATAACGATCATGATCAAAAAAATAGTAATTTTAGGTACTTAAAAAAGAGTGATCTTATAGATGCTTTCTTGAAAGCATCGGTTATTCCCTATATTCGATGTCCTAATGACACATACGGTATGTAATATGCAATATCATGATTTATTACTGCACGTAAGGTGGCCAAGTAAAGTAAAATTGAATATTTGGAATAATTACACCCGTAATCACAAGCTTTTACTGTAAGAAATTGCCATAACATGCATGTTGGTATTTAGTTTTTAGTTTATAACTGCTTAGATATAAATTGACCATTCCAAGCAAAAGAAGAAGTAGTAATCAACTATTTTCAAATATTGCCAGTATCAGCTAAGATGTACCCTATAACTTCAGAACTATCGTGGCAAATTATTTGTATTACTTGAACGAACGGGCACTAATTAACTACGAGTAAAACAATGAAATTGTAAGTGCCGTAATAAAATGAAAATGAGTTCCGTAATTGCGTTATTTGTAATTTATTTTAAATATTTTCGTAAGAAACGATAAATACTAACAACTTTATGTCAGTGCCTGTTAATTACGATTGTGAATTACGACAATCAATGAACAGAAAACAATTTTCCGTCTACGTTTTTGTAATATCAACAAGTATAAATATCCACCTTCAGAATGGAAAATTCAGATTTTAATGGAACTTTTCCTATGATTTTCAGTAACTTCGAAATTTATGATAATATGAATGATGATGATCGCATGATTGGTAGCAAAAATGCTACTATAGAAGCTTTTCCTTTCATAGTTTCTCTTTGGATGATTATACCAATAAAAAAGCTTCATAGATGGAAAAAACAGCATTTCTGTGCAGGAACCATTATCAGAAATCAACGGATTCTTGCAGCCGCTCACTGTGTTTTTTATGAAATTGTAAGTGTATGTTTACGTCATACTACATTCTACTTACTCAGGATATTAATTTTCCAAATATGCTGATAATTTTCAAGTGTCTTTGAAACTACAAAGCAGCGTTTGGTTCAAGCAAAAAACAAATTTATTGTAAAATATATCACTCCAAACACCGGTTTCCTTCAACCGCTACTCTACCGCAAACACCTTTTCTATGTGCTATTTCTTAACTAATTATACCTTAAGGTAATATGGATAGCTGTGTCACGCATCACCAATCCTAAATAATACATTAGATACGCTACTATAATATTTTCTTGTACGCAACCATATTCGGCACACGGTTACATTTTTATTTCCATTTGTTTACGAATTTGTTTTAGGTAGTAAAACTATTATGTTCCATTAACATAGTCCGCACTCTATTGTGATTTCTTTTAAATTTTGTTTTTTCTTCTTCCCGGCCTCTGGCTATCTGGCTAGAAGGAACGCGGAAAATATAATATTTCATTTGTACTTTAGTGCACGCGACGAATAAATCTATCCAATAGAAGTTTGACGAATCTGTGGTTTTCTGGATTTCCGTCAACTTCATCAGCGGTCCAATGGATATAGATTATTTATTCGTTTGTACGACTTGTGTAGACCGCCATTGTTAAATTTTTTATTCTAGTCAATTGTTTAATAAAACTAAGAACATTTCAACTTATTTCAGAACAAAGAAATGTCACTTTATAGATATCTATACTAGAGTGACCGTTAGTTTGCGAAAGTTAAAGTTTTACGGTTCCTCCCCCTATATCTCTTTCAGCCTATTTGGTCAATATTAACCCGTGCCACCGCCAGGTTATAAAGTTTAAATGCGATTTAACATGGGTTTGGTGCATTTATAGAGATAACTTTTTTATCTTTCTAATTTTAACGTGGACGATGCACTTTCTCGAAAATGCCCATTTTAGTAAATAATTTCAATAAAGCCTATCTATTTTCGATTTAATCTATTGGGCGTTATCTGACATCTCATACAGCGGTAGTTGCCTAACTTCGTATAATTTCAAGTAAATCATTTCCTCCAATTTCTTCTTGCTTCGGAAAATATTTTCGATGAAAGTATCATGAGTGCTGTAAGCTGCTCCAAGTACATATCGTGCCCTACAATACACCACATTTTTTATAATATTTATTTAAAAATGTAACAATACTGGTTTTTTAAGTTAAGGCCATCTACAGAACTAACAGTGGCGGGATGGGGAATGATATTGTCGTCAGGTCCTAGCTCAAGAATTCTAAAGTATGCTGAGGTGACCATGTGTAGTACAGCATACTGCAAAATAGTTTTTAAGAAGTAAGTATTTATTTTACTAACTAGCACATGCATTCTACATAATCTAGTTATGAATATTTATTAATTACTAAATTTCGTTCTTCTGTAAGCCAAATGAAAATAAATATATTTAATTGTTTCTAGTATTACATCCTACAGTACAGAAACTACGATATGTATTGGCAATAGAGAAAAAGACGTTGGTAATTGCAGGAAAGATTCAGGGGCCCAACATTGAAAATGGTACAACATTTTAAAGTGCAATTGCTAATATAAGATTTTACTTTGGATCCAGGAATATCTCAACAACTTGTTTTGGGAATGACATCTTGGGGTGTAGGGTTCTGTAGCTCAAAGACCTTTCCAACAATTTCTACGAATGTAGCTGCATTTCTGCCGTGGATATACCTTAATTTAAATAAGAATCAAGACGAAGGCAAGAAATCAAATATCAAAGACGTAATCAACAGAAGCGACGCAAAACAAAATTAAAATCAGCAGGCAAATCACTAGCTCTTTATAATTTTATGTTCAACATACATCTTTTTCTTAATTATGCCTTATTAAGTACACTAAATTATCAAGGCGTAGTATATAATAATAATTAGTTAAAATAATAATTATTTTTAAATAGTAATATACAATAATTATATACAGGGTAGAAGCAGATACGACGCGTTCATTTTAAGGGCTGATAGAAGACATCAAAAGAAACAAAAAATCTTAATAATTTTTTCTATGTTAATTAGTTGCTTAAGTATAATCACATTCTACAGCCGTTGTTTCACAATAATAAACACTCAAAGCAGGTTAGTCGGGTGACTAATTCTACGAAAATTGTAATCGGCACTGTTCTTCGGTAAACAAAATAGAACATGCTTAATAAACACGATGATTTATAACTAATCAACTGTAAAACTAAGACAATATTTGACCTACATTTGCATTAGAGGCGCTTTAAAAAGTTATTCATTAATTAATTTCCGGATTATTTTCAAAATTTACTGAAGTATTTGATTTTTTTATTAAAAATATTATCTTTTGTAAAAAAATCTTGAAAAAGGCGTCAGCAAAATCCCTTTTAACCTAATTAACTAACTTGCCTTATTAGATAAATGTTCTGTTTAAAAGATGTTCTCTTATAAAATCATTAAAAACTGTTATTAGATAAACAAACTCGTGCTTTATTGACAAATTATTTCAAGTTCAACAAACTACAAACTCCGCAGTATCTCACCCTAAAACGCTATTATTTACACAGCTGTGAACCCAAATTATTCTCTCCATTAAATTGAAAGGTTAGAAACAAAACGAGCTTTATTCCAAGTTCAACAAACTACATACTACATCAGCATTTTTGTCGAGCAGATTTTATTACAAACTAATAAATAATAATAATTAAATATTTCTTCTACGGTCGTTGACTTTTTTAATTAGCTGCCAGTTAACTACACTTTTTCTGACACTTGATATACATAGATTCATACTGATATAATTAAACTAAATTGTTTAATATACAACATTATTATATCTAGTAACTCTTTTAGTCTTCCATTTTCTTCATTTGATCGACCTCAGAACGGGCTGCCTAGCATTAACAGACTTCTTTTATTACCGATGCCCGATCAGTTGTTGTGTTTCTAACAATGGTAAAAGCTCTAGAAGAGCCAGCTAGACGTAGCTCACAATTCCGTTGACTTCCAATGTTTATACTAGGTCCGTTTTTGACAGCTGTTACTGTAGAATTTTTGAATTGTTACAAGGCTGCATTTCACCGATTTACGACTGTTGCAGCAGTAATTTTTAAAAAAATTACTGCTGCTGAGTACTAACGTTTTCTTAAAAAGCCTTTTTAAAAATTTAAAAAGTTCTATCAGGAATTCTAAAGAGATCTATTGAAAAATATGACCTTCCAGACATTTACAAAACTTGATCTTTTAAAAGGTTGTACCTTTTTAATAACATGTTATATTCGATAGCGGTGTAACGAAGGATAAAATAGAAAATGCTCATAACAAATTTAAATCAATTAATTATTCTATAAATTTATTATTCCAAAAAGATGTTATACAATAGTATATTATTATACAAGTTGCTGAAGACGGTCTATTGTAGCACGATTTGTTTGGGATAAGATGAGAGAAACGAGTAGTGTTCCTAAGAAACGAGTGCTACAATACGTCTTATAAAACAAGTATAATATACTACTAGGTGCCAACTGCTTACCCTAATGGGTAAGCTTTAGTAACTAACGCACTCTTAAAACACTGCTGTTCTTACGTATTTCTTGTAAATTGTTGAAAGAAACTCCTTACTGTGAGTTTCTTTCCTCCAAAGGTCAAAGTGGAATAAGCAAAGCGTGGTGATTGCACGCCACTTGTTGCTTTTGTTGAAATACGAAACAAGAATTCAAGCTCGGATCCTCACCTCTCTCTCTTACATCGCGTAGTTCAATAGGGTTTGGGTCATCCAGCGCTAGGTAGCGCTGGCTGTCTCCACAGAAAAAATGTACCGAGACACATGAATGAATGAATGAAAACACAATGCATGTACTTCAAGAATATTAAGATTTTTTATACTTTGCGTCATTAATTTTATAGAAATTGTAAATTCAAACTATTAAAAACATTGCATTACGATCTAGTGATTTTTGTGTTTAACATGTGGTAACACTATAAAATGACTTCGCGTTTTGTGAGGTTGTGTCAGGGACAACAGACAAGAATGTAGTATTCCCGTTTCTTTCTAACTTATGTTACCTGCATTATAAGGACACGTGGTGAAACTTTTTGCTGGTTTTTAACGTAGATTAAGTTTTATTTTGTGTGCGACCAAGTGTTTAATTTGAATTATTGAGTTAGAAAAGGATGAGGATCCTACATTGTGGCGGGTTGCATAAAATTTCATTTGCCTCAGCTATTTACACAAGGCATCCATTCCAGTTATTTATATATAGTCCAATGTTTATATGTAATATAAAACAAATGTTACCAATCTTACAAAACAAATAGTCTCCAAAAACGATGTTATAATAGCCTCTATTATAATATGAAATCGTTTTCGGTGCCACAATGAGCTCATTGTGAACGCAAAGTACAAAAAATAATTACAAAATTCATTTCTAAATTATTTATACTAATAGTCCTCTTCAGGTCATGAAGGCCCATTGGGTTATAGCAGGGTAGGCTGCTATTCTTGAGCCATTCGGTACTCAAGGGTGGTAAAGTGACTAGCTTTACTTATTAAATTAGCTTTCTAAATTACTTAACCCAGTAATAAAGATAAACAAATAGATTTCAAGTATGACATGTGAAAGTGTGTCTTAATACTAGCACAGCATTATTGCTCACAAAAGTAAGTAATGCTGACTCTGGCGTTATGACACTGCCCTGGTTAATAGGGACATGTTGAGCCATCCTTGATTTCAAGGGAGATTCTGGTAGGGATTAGGATGTAAGATGGGAAGTGACAATCAAAAATTATAGTTGATTACATTGTGCACTTGAAGAAGAAAACAGTCTGTTTTCGATTGTCACAACCAAAATAAGGGAGTTGGCCCTTCAAATTGTGATTAGTTGGTAAGTATAGATTATGTTATTTATATATAGAATTAGAGTCGTAGTTATAAGTAACATGGTGAAGGCTAATACAATAATAATAATAATAATAATAGGATAGGATAGGAAGTGAAATTCTAAATTTGGTGGAGGCTATTAAAAACGAAGCAAACCAAGCTTCGTAACAATACTCGTTAACATTTTTATGTTTTAGTCTTAAAACTCTGCACAGCACCTTTCTATTGAAGAAATTAGTTACTTATTAGGGTATAGCGTTTTACGAACGACGTAGCGAATTAAATCTGTAAAATTCCACATTTATGAAGATTCTGGTACCACACTGAATTAATTCGTAGGATTCTTAAAACACGTCTTATAATTAAGTTGCATACAACTAGTTTTCGAGTTTTTAGATGTACGCAGCTTTTATAGATTTTAAAAGTGCCTACGACTTGATAGACAGGGTAAAGCTATATAAAGACATGGATGACTTGGAAATACCGAAGAAATTAATCAGAATCATCAAAATGACGCCAGAGCACTCGCAAAACAAACTGAAAGTAAATGGAAATCTATCGGAAAGCTTTAGCGTAAAAGAATGTGTAAGACAAGGCGATGCATTGTCATCTGTATTATATAATCTCAAGTTAGAAAAAATTATTCGAGGCAGTGGCATAACAACAAAAGGATCAATATTCAACAAAAGTCACAAGTGTCTGGCGTGCGCAGATAACGTAACTTTGATAGCCAGATCGAAATTCGAGTTAAAAAATGTAATAAAAAACTTGATAAGCAGGCCAGAAGAAGAGGTTTATATATAAATTAAAATGGGGTGAATAACAACACTTTCTAACCGTTCGGCCTTTTTAATTCGAAAACCGAATTTTTGTTATATTAACTAAAATAGCCAAAAGGCTGATCTAATCTTGTAGATTAATACTGCAGATTACGAAATCTTTTTGTATTAGTCAAATATAGGAAAAAATTATTTAATGCTCTGTGGCGAATCCCCCCGCAAAGTGGTGTCAATCAAAACAGCAACGTTTTTAGATGTTTCTTTGCATTAGGAGTCCTTATGAAGTAAAAGCCAACATCAATTATATTTTTAAAAAGGACTTACCTAAGTGTAGGTAAAAACCGATTTTGTAAAATACGTATATCATTAAAAACATATTTTTAATATGAATGCAATAAGTTCTACATTTTACTTAAAACCTATAAATTAAAACGTATTTTCTGAATATTACTATATAGATAACACAAATCAAAATGTAGTATGTTCAAGTAATATAAAACTCCAAAACATGCAAGAGCCGTTTTCAATGATGTGGAGATATTACAAATTATTAAGAAAGGCAGATCAAAACCAGAACTTTCAAATCTGTCACCTAAACGTGGCAACAATGATCATCAATATGACAACAATGTTTTGACCTTGAACCCAAGGCCACTAAAATGTATCTTCAAGGTCATCAAACACCATTCAAGGTCAAGCTGTAGATATATATAGCAGGTTGCATGTATGGGGAGAGTAAAGCGTTTGCAGTTGCAGTGTACAGTGCAGTGTTACAATGGAAAGCCTCGCTAAATCAATTGAGAATGCGAAAGCGCAAGCTCTAGAAAAGCAGTTGGTGGCTCCAAACGAGCTTCCTAAGGATGCTAAATGGGCACCGCTAGTGAATCAATCAGTGTTTTATTTAAACAAATCAAAAAGTAAAGTTGTATTTGTTGGATTATGTGCTCATTTGGGATTCGCTCCTGTAATAAAACTAGCTGGAGTAAAGAATCAGTGTATGCTGTTTGATGAAACGGAGTGGAACGCGTTAATAACCAATAAAGGAATCATTAATAAGTACTTTAAAGCAGGAGAAGAGGTCGGGGTTCCTTTGAAAATTGGTACAAAAACTATCTCGTTTGAGCGTGTTAACAGAAATTACGATAAAACAAAAATCATAAAGATAACTGATGCAGGAGATGATGAATTGTATTTAGCGTGGGAGTCCTTATATGAGCTGTGGCAGTTAATACCGTTACTAACATATCGATTAAACCTTCTGAAGGGTTTGGAATTTTTCAATTTCTACCATAGCATAATAGATGGTGTAGTAGACATGCCGGGTGACTGCATAGTGAACATCACAAACATATTGGAACCATGAATGAAGATGCAAATCCCGAACGTGTTTGGAATGCTAGAAGTTGTGCATCATCTACCAGAAAAGGTAATAGTGGATGTGGAAGTCAAAAGGTGTATTGCGTAATGGAAAAATGAAGAGGGGAAAGGATGGGAGCGGGTGAATATAAGAACACATGATCTATGCGTAACGTAGTGAAACAGAATGGGGACGCGTAACAGTGAAGACGTATCAAGCAAAGCTATTGATAAACTGAATGCTGTGGAGAAACTACGGTGTGAGTTAGAAGCGCTAGAGGAGGATGCGGCTCACGAAGCTGTTCATGGTACGTGGATATTCAGTCCGGAATATTGTCAAGTGTTAGCACAACGATATAGAAAAGGCGTGCAGTTGTGTCAAGACTTCATTAGAGGCGTGATTTGTGATGAGTGTTTGGTAAAAAAGCTCAATGAGCAACAGCTAAGGAACTTTGCATATGACTTAATAGAGGAGGGATTAAATGGGTGGTTTAGTGACATTTGATGAAAGTAAAAACAAAATGCATTACATGTTAACATGGGAGTATGCACATCGTCAAGCACGCAGAAGTCAATGGGAGATAATAGCAAGGGATAGGGTACGATTTCCGAGACGAATAAGCTACGTGGAAAATGTAATCGCTCCAGTTTTGAAAGAAGAGTATAAAGAGGGTATCTATAATACAGGTTTTAAAATGTTGGGTAGTTAAGTATAATTAGCATTAAAACTTTTTAAGGTGTTTGTGGGTCTTCGAAAGTGGTGGGAGTATAGTTTAAATAGTCACGTCAGTCGCTTACCCTCAGTTACAGAAATGGGTTCAATCAAAGTGGGTTGGCAACATTACTGGGTTCTTGAAACAACAGATAAGGGTGAAATTAAATTTTCGGGTTATAAAACGCACAATACCGGGTTGTTAATCGAAAGAGCTAAACTGTCGAACACTGTGGTGGTACGTAGTGAAAACGATTATCGATACACTTCGTGTGCAGGTGTAGAAGTCCATTATTTGTTAAAAAATGGTAAACTTATAAATATACAAAATTCCACATGTACTGAACATGGTTTGTTCCAACATCGTCATACTATTAACTTGTTGCCTGATAAATGTGATTTCATTCTTTTCAAATGTAAATGTGTTACATCGTATAGTGAATGGATTGCTGCAACTGAACGTGCACGTGACAACCTTGCTACCGGTTTTCCTGCGGGTTTGGTTCGTTATCTGGATTGGGAATTAAAGGGTAGTAATTGTTATATATTCAATTGTGAATAGTTATATAAGTTTGTAATAGACAATGAATAAATAGTTGTAATCATATTATGTTATCTGGATTGGGAATTAAAGTTTAGTAATTGTTATATATTTAATTGTGAATAGTTATATAAGTTTGTAATAGACAATGAATAAATAGTTGTAATCATATTATGTTGTTTTAATAAAACCATTAAAGAATTTAAAAACTTTATTCTGAAAAATCCATTACATGAGTTTTATGTAAGTAGTATGCATTACTTAATGCACAATAGCACAGTGAATGATGATGATAAAAGCATGATGGAAGCATAGCCTGTAGAGCTGGTTCCTCTGGTAACTCCACCACCGGTTGTGATACGAAACGTCGAATGTAGTTGCTCTTTTCAGATCCCTTCACGTAAACGGTATCCGCCTGCTGAGTCAAGTGTTGCAGAATTACAGGAAGCATAAAGGGAGGAGTGAATTCTTCATTCCAATCCAGACAATGATGATTATGCATTAACCAAGTAGCTTGTTGACGAAACGTGGGTGGTAAGTTGCGAAAGGCGAACGGAGGTTTGAAAACATAGTGAGACACACGATGTCCATCAAACACGGCTAATTCCTTGGGTGCAAAGTCTTTTTCTGAAGTCTTGAAACCTTGCACATCGATAACTAGCATGATCGAAGCGTGCGACTATACTAATCAAGGTAACAGGTCCTTGGACGTATATAACGATTTCCTTTACAGTTGACGTACTTGCTTCGTCAATGCATTATACGTAAATACACGATCGTGCAAAATGAGACAGTAAGCAGTAGTGTTCGCTGGAATGCTTTAGTGAGTTTCGAAAGTAACTCGAAGAACGACAGCTTTCCCTAGCAAGGAATCTTTCTGTCGCGAACAGTGGATCACGATTAGAGGTGTAAGTGCCTTAAATCTATCAGGAGCCAGTAGAGGTTCGTTGGGTTTATCATAGTACGATCGTTGAAAGTTAGCATACATTTCGTATAAAGTAGCATATCGATTTTCACCATAATTAATATTTAATTGATCGTAAGGATATCTTTCCGTATTTAAAAATACCGTCACGTTTTGAATATCACAGGCGTCGAATGCGCTCATATCTTTCTGCAACTGGCCATCACGATCGGTTTGAAACCCTATGATAACGTAACGGGGAGTTTCCAGAGTGGTCGATGTTTTAATAGACCAACTGTGCTTATCCGTTTGCGGTACAGCGGGCTAAATATGTGTTTCCCAGCTTCTAAATGCCACTTTGAGTGTCAATATTTTTCCCAATATATTTTGTTAATGATAATTCTTCCGCTAATCCGGGTTGAATATGTGGAACTTTCCAATATACTTTTTGCAAGTTAACCTTAAGCTTTTCATTAGCATCGGTGGATGTTAGGGCATCGACATCCGAATTGCTTCTAATTAATACCAATTCTTGACGAATATTCATAATAATCTTTCCATAGTCTTCAAAAATCCCCAACAGTGTTGATAAAGGTATGCAGGCGCAAAAATTACCTTTACTATCTAGCAAGGTGCCGGTACCATCCGGAAACCAACCAGCGTTTTGTAACTTAACGCTTTCGTTGGAATTGTGGGAAAGGTAAGCTTTCATGGTAGTTGTTAGACCAACTTTTGTTACCGAATCCACCACAACTCCATTCATTTCGTACCGAATCTCACAAAAAAGATACAATACCATTGTAATAAATTTACCACTCGCTGATGGTTTACCATCTTCTTTCAGTACAGTACCTTCTACATATAGATAACTACGCGAAGGCAAAGTGGACATATCCTCTTGAATAGATATTCGAATTTCGTCATTATTCTCAAAACGAGTGGTATAAGGTTGGTGAGTGTGAAATTCAGCTCCAACAATCGAGTTATCGACGAGCACTTTTTCGTTTACATTTAGCGCATTCATTTTGGGATAACAAAGCCTAAGGGTTGCAAGAATAAGTGGTTACCTCTTGTTAATTGAGTAGCGACCGATGCCTGACAAACCATTTTCCGCTTCCAACACGATCTTTTACAGCCAGAGCGATCAGTGCAACATCGAGGAGTGTTATATTTGAACACCATCATCCACGCTCTTCAAATGAAGTCCTATCGTCACGGTTTCCCGTGTTGGAAATTAACGAAGTCCCCGTCTTGATCCAATATTTTAAGGGTAATGTTTGAAATAGTATTGACATTAATTGGTAAATAGGGTGTAGTCTCAGGTGCCTCTATTATTTTGAATCCAGGAGGAACACTGGGGAATAATTGATGTATCACATGGGCAGGTGTACCATTAATATAATTTCCTGTTATTATATTACATTCTATCATTAGCGAGTTAACCTTGATAATTTTAACTGGAAAATCAGATATGTGACGTTCCTTAGCTTTTAAGATTCTATTCTTAAACCCTAACAATGTTCCGATAGAGTGTTCAACTGTAAAGTCAATGTCGTGATCGGCTTTTATAATCGATTTTAGGGTATTATGATTCGGATCTATGTTAACAGACTCACCGTTTACTTGAGAATTAATGTATTGAGCTATATCAGTAAGCTCATATGACCCTGTAGGTATCTTTATTATTCTTTTCTCCATTTTAAACACGTTGTTTTTATCCGTTACGTTCGGAATAGTATTAAACGTCTCGAAATTTGTCAAACGCATAACCCATTGTTTTGTGGGATCCAAATATATGGGAGGGTTAAAAAGAGAAGTTAAAACAAACGTTGTAGCAGAGAAGATGAATGTTTGAGACATCTCAACAGTCCCAGTAAGACTGAGGAAATGTTAAGGAGTGTTATCATATAAATAGTTCAGCGCTAAATGTCCACAATTGTACGAATTTAGCTTCTGAAAAGCATCGTAGTTGTAACGTTTAAGCTACCATCACTTTTAAAGTAATGAACGAGTTCTAGTGGGGGTTTTAACTGTCCAATACTATCAAAGTATAATATATTTCGACCACGTTTAACATACGATCTCCAATGCATACCTTCCCCATCTGTATCATCCAAATTCACAATTCCACATTCGTTTTTACGGATACGTTTCGGTAACCCGTTTCGCCTAAAAATACCTCTGAAGTATGGAATTTTTAACTCGTTTACGTACTTTGACAGATCGATATTGGTCAGTGGTCGGTGTGGTAGCTTTAAGGGTAGTTTTTTGGAGGTCGTAAATACAAACCTAATCACAACAGGCGCTTGCTCCATCGCTTTATTGTGTCGTTTCGTTTCTTCGAGCGCTGATCTCGCTGCTTTTGCTTCATTCACTGCTTTGGCAACCGCAGCTGCTCCAGTTCCTAACGAGTCTATAGCTCCGAGAGCGGCCAATAAAGGAATCAGCGGTAGGAAACCACCTTGTTTAGGGATAGGTATAATCCGCCCTTTGGGAACAATGATACGTTTACGTCTCAAAGCCGCTAGGGCAAGACGAGCAGACCGTTTTAAAGATAACTTTTTTACTTTACCACCAATACGTTTTCTAGCTAATTTGATGGCGTTGTTGAACGTTAAAGTACCCCTTCTTTTCACCTTAGATCGTCGTCGAACACCCATACCCAATTTTCTTTTTCCAGACATAATGCCGGCCACAGTAAGTGCAGCCGCACTCTCTCCAAAACGAGCGTCCTTAGAACGAAACCTAGTCCACGCCTTATGTCCTAATATACTATCGGCTTTATGACGTTCACCAAGATCGTTAGTTTTTGAATAGACTATGTCGTGCTCTTTACAAGCTTCATCCCACGGGTTTGTTCCTTTGTCTCCACGAGCAAGCCTTTGATGTAAACGGGTGCCAGGTCCGCAGTAATTATACCCTGGTAAATGTAATTCTAACGGTAACTTATTAATGAGAGTGTTGATCACTCCCTTCCCCTTTCGAGTTGATTGACGATTCTCCGCTTTTTGCAGAGTACATTTCATAACACATTACTCCTCCTATCACAGGTGAAGAGTGACTGTAAGCTTTTTTCATCATCTACATATATTTATATATATCACACACGTGTGCTCCTCCCTAACAACGTGTCCAACATGGAGCAGCTAAAGTTGGTGCATCAGAGGCACAGATTGCCGGTTGTAAATCGGGATAATTGTTCACCGACGCCGCAAGTTTTTAAACATAGTGTATTGTTGGGTGCAGGATGCAAACGCGGTATAATAGTAAGCAGCTCCGGATGTGGTAAAACCAACTTAATGATAAGTTTACTAGAACATCCAAACGGTTTACGCTTCGAAAACGTATATGTCTATAGTAAATCTCTTTATCAACCGAAATACGCATATCTGCGCGATGTGTTTCGATCATTACCCATCGGTTATTTCGAATACGATTCTTCTGAAACTATATTACCGCCTAAGGATGCAAACCAAAACTCGGTTATTATCTTCGATGATGTAGTTTGTGATAGTCAAAGCACCATACGTGATTACTTCTGCTTCGGGAGACATAAACACATCGACTGTTTTTATTTATGTCAGACATATTCTGCGATACCTAAACAACTCGTAAGAGATAATTCAAATCTCATTGTCGTGTTTAAGCGGGATAATACTAACTTAAAACACATATTTAACGATCATGTTAGCGGGGATATGACTTTCGAAGCGTTTAAACACTTGTGTTTACACTGTTGGAAGGAGCACTATGGCTTTTTAGTAATCGACAAAGATTATCCACTTAATGGAGGACGTTATCGAAAAGGTTTCGACTGTTACTTCACCATAAATACCGAAGACACGAACTAAACGTTTTAGTAAACATGGACAAGCGTGTAGCAGAAGACTTGGTTAAAGCACGACGACATGTTAAAGAGAAATACAAAAGTCTCAAGTCTGAAATTGCACGGTCAGAAGTGGAACTACAACGCCGCTATCAACCTATCACTCAACCATTGCGTAAGTTTATAACCGGAGTTAAAACAGAATTATTAACTCCGAAAGAAGAACCCTTAAAAACGGAGGTTTCTTCTCCCATACCTACCTCGACTCCAAAAAATTTTTATAAATGACTTCCACTCGCAAGACGAATAGGTGTGCCTCGCAAACCATCACCTATCGCGCAAAGAATGCGCACAACTAGCGTTCCCTCACCTGATATCTCGGTTTTTGAAACAGAAGTCCTGGAAGAATCTGGAATCCCAACATTGGATCAATTGAAAGAACAACTTGCTGCTGTTGGGTTCAGTCCGGAATTCCAAACTTACATAGATGAGACCTTTTCTGGTAGAACTAAAATTTATATGGAAAACACGTTCAAGGATACTAAGAACGAGTTTGATCACCATTATGGAGTACGATTCCATCCGGAATCTCAACAGTACCTAATCGGAGACGCCGTACTCACTTTTGACGAGAACGACTTTATTATTAAAAAACCCTCAGGCACAATTTTTAAATATGCTGGCACTCCTGGTTTTTTCGAATTAGTATTTAAAAAAGCACCTATTGGATACACTCACTCAGACTTGCAGAAGTATAAGGACCTTCTTACACGTACCAATGCTACCAGAAGAGGTTACATTGAGGGTGCACAGCTACACTGAACCGGAAAGAAATATTCAAATATAATTAGACCCCTTCTAACTACTCCTGGGGCAAGATTCCGAAGCAAGTCTACACCTACTACACCGGTCACGCGATCGAAAACTCGCACATTATCAAAACGTGGCGGTGGTGATATGCGCGTTCTCAACTATAATAATAAACAGGTGGAATTTATACCTTGGAAAGATCCTAATAAATTAGGGGACAGATTGAGACTCCTTTTAAGTTCAAAATCGGCTGGTCACACCGGTCACACTAATGAAATCATATATATATTATCGATGAATTGAGAGCTGCTAAAATTATCGAATAAATCATCACACGCGTATCGATCCGTTTCATAATATTGCTAACGTTAGTGCAATCATGACGCTCGATAAATTCGGTAAACATCTTCACAAAACCCCTGTTTGAGTGAAACTCGACACTCGTTCGAGAGTGTACCTATTAGAAGATATACAAAATGTAAGGTACACAACAATGATGTATATGTGGGCGGACTCCGAGCCTGGGTCGAGCGAACTTACTATTGACAACCTAACGAAATATTACAATTTGAAAGGTAGCAACAGTAAACGGGAATACACAATACCGTTTACAGAAGGGACTGTACAAGAAGTTTGCAGCTCACCACCATGCACTATGTATGTAAACGGTATTCTAGTTGGTGCTGCTGCCAACTTAATTGGGAGACGATTGAGGAAAGGCGATTAGATTAAGGCGAAAAGTAAGTCGGTAGATCCGTCTGCAAGCGCCCCATAGTAGGTATTGGGCCACCTGGCCCAGACATTTTTGCGGGGATGCAGTCGTCGTTAAGTACGGAATCTGCATTACCGACATTCTGTATTACCGGCATTTGGTTCGTCACTCGGCTAAATGGCAACGCTGTTGCTAGGGGAAAACAGGTGGCGCCAGTGTCGTTTTTGTACCGACATTCTGTATTATCGGCATTTGGTTCGTCACTTGGCTAAATGGAGTTAGTGTTACTAGGGGAAAACAAATGGCGCCAGTGTCGTTTTACGTGATTTTTGTACCGACATTCTGTATTATCGGCATTTGGTTCGTCACATGGCTAAATGGAGTTAGTGTTACTAGGGGAAAACAAAGGGCGCCAGTGTCGTTTTACGTAATTTTTGTACCGACATTCTGTATTATCGGCATTTGGTTCGTCATCATGAAGAAAGCTGTATTACCGATTACGGGCGTTCTACTGATTGTTAATAGGGGGAGCCAAGGTTTATCATTTTATATTAATAAATTTTACCGATTTCTTAAAATAATTATCGTCGTCATTAATACTTTAATTACATATAATAATTTAAGATAATTAATTCAGCATTAAAATTTTAAACGAAAATCACGGAACAATTTACGGATAATAATAATAATAACAATAATTATAATGTCTTTATTTCCCTTACAGGCTTACACCCAAATAGGGAAAAATATGAATTTACAAATGTTTTCATCGTTTATGCTATTCTCCTGTAATATCTCAGGGGTAATGTGTAAAGAGCGGAAAATATGCAATGTGCATTTTATGATGTTGATGAAATAAGAATTATTTGTAGATTCAATTAAAATGCCTAAAACCTAAAATTTAAGGCTTTAATATTATTGTTTATTGTATATTTTATATCAATAAATGCGAAACTCCGTGTAATGCCATGTAATAATAATGCAACAATGTAACATAACTGTATACATCGGTGTATACATAAAATAAACTTGATGTTGATGAAATAAATAATAGAAACAAAATTTAATTTATGATTTGATTTATTGAAATTGCCTTATTCTTATAACAAATAAGTTTTTACTAATAATATTTAGTTATTACTAGTTAGTTAATAGTATATTATATACATATTTGTTGCATTTTTTTTTTGTCGAAACCCATGCATTTTTTTTGTCAAATTTCGTTGCATTTAAATGTGCATATGTTTTCTTTTTGCCTTGCATTTTTCCGCTCTTTAGTAATGTGTATTGTGGTGACAAAATTCACTTGGTATTGTTATGTCTGTTTGTGTTGGTGAATATTTCACCATTTACAACATAATCATGAATAAAGTGGTTGGTGTATTTTTGCATACGAAACAATGGAACATTTATTTACGTTTAAATTTAGGCGATTAGCTTTACACCAATCACATAGAAAGTTAATGTTAGACTGCAAATATAAGCAATCATTGATATCTCGTACTTGATGATATATTTTTAAATCGTCAGCAAATAATAGTTTTTCTCGCAGTGTATAGATTGATGATGATGATGAATACCACGTAGACACGTCCATTCGTGACGGGTATCTTGGAATACGTTCTGCTTGGTTCGGACATCTTGTATCCCAACCCTCTGGCGTTTAATGTCATGCTTACCTTGCTATCTCTCTCTCTCTCTCTCTCTCTCTCTCTCTCTCTCTCTCTCTCTCTCTCTCTCTCTCTCTCTCTCTCTCTCTCTCTCTCTCTCTCGCTCTCTCCTTCTCACTCTCTCCTTATCATCTATTAGAGAGGACGCATTAAAGAGCCTTCTCTCTCTCTCAATGTCTCCTCTCTCACTCTCTTGCTCTTTCGCTCTCTCCTTATCACCTATTAGAGGACGCATTAAAGAACCTTCTCTCCCTCTCTCACTCTCTCGCTCTCACGCTCTCTCACTCTCACGCTCTCTCACTCTCTCTCTCTCTCTCTCTCTCTCTCTCTCTCTCTCTCTCTCTCTCTCTCTCTCTCTCTCTCTCTCTCCCTTCATCCTAATGCTAGTAAATGAAACAGTATTGGATAGAGGTAACCGTTAGGTCTACTGTTCTGGGATTGGTTCGGACGATAATTATTCAAAAAAAAGCGTAAAAGCATACGATGTTTACTAAATTAAATGCGGGCTGATTACGAGAAGTCTCAGTACCGTCTACGATTATGTCTGAGAACATCCGACGAACTGTATAAATCTCATGACGTATTGAAATATGTACATCATTGCGCTATGAAGATCTCAGCTATAAATACTGTGTATTCTGTTCATGCGTGACAGTTATTTGTCATACGTCATCATGAACACAATAGATCTCTTCGGTAGAGCTATGATGAGTATGACAGATGAAGCAATGGCTGCAACAAAACGTGGACCGAGAGGTTATGGTTTCAAATTAACACCAGAGGGTAATTTCGATGTTGAGAACCGTCGTATAACTAATGTAGGCGCTCCTATCAACGATAACGATCTTGTCACGAAGCGTTCTGTACTAATGTTATCAGATAACGATGAAGGTGTAATTGATGTTAAGAAAAGAAGGTTAGTACACGTTAAAGAACCGCTTGACAACCACGATGTTTGTACGAAAAAGTATACCGACGAGCTGGTGGACGATGTTGAAAGAAAATTACTCTCTAATTGTTTGAGACGACGACGAGAGGATAAAGGACAGGGGTCGTACTATGATGCTAAAGATGGAAGAATTTGTAATATAGGGGAGCCTCTAGAGGATAAAGATGTAATCTCTAGGCAGTATTTTAACAATCGGGCTATGCATACAAACGATCAAATGCAGTTTAATGCAGATGGTAAACGTATTGTTTCAGTAAGTTACCCTATAGATGGCACGGATGTCACTTCTAAAGCTTATGTAGATGCTCAATTCGACTCTGCTGTACAAACCTTCATTACAATGACTACCGACACTCAGAACACTATTAAAGATCTAAAGCAAAAGGTAACAAAGGTTGACATTGAAACTAGTAAACTTAACAGTTTGCTAACAACGTTGGAAAAAGAAACAAAGAGAAATCACCTAATAGCGAATGATGAGATGGAAACTAATCATTCGAGTGTGTTGACAAAGATAGAAGAAACGAATAATACCCTAGATAGTAATTATAAAAAATTATTAGATAAAGTACAAGTGCTCGAGGATACTCAAAAAGTTATGCGATCATCGTTTGATGCCCTAATAGCCGAATCTGCAACACGTACGAACTCTTACAACATAAAGAGAGTGTACAATACCGACTAATAACGGAATTTACTACTACTATCGGTAGACCTAATCATATTTACACCATTTTTTATTCTAGTTTTAAGTGTATTATATCAAATGCCTGATTAGCGCAGATAGGAAATGTGGTGAGCCTTACGGGAATGCTGCGCAAATGCTTAGTTTGCTTATATCTACGCTAATCAGTTATTTTTTTTCTATCTTAGCCTAAATGTATCGTTGAAGAAATAAAAATGTATTTAAACAAAGTTTTTAGTTTTACTAATGTCAATAACTCTCCAAACATAGCGATTTGTAGCAACAGCAGCAGCAACACATCGATATGGTAAAGAAAGTAAGTTTCGCCGACGCAAGCATGAATAATATACATCATATGATAGTATGGGAGTATGCATACAGACAGGCGAGAAAGGGAGACTGGCAAACATTAGCTCTGGACAGATACCGTTTTCAAACAAGAATACATAATGTTGAAAAGCATCTGTGTGAAATTCTACAAGCTGATCATAGAGACTTTATCTATACGCAGAGATTTCAGAACACAGATTAGTCCGGCTGCAGTAGTGACCGAGTATAAATACAGGTACAAGCAGTCTCTTCTCTCAGTACCAGATGTTAGTTCACGAAGGTAACGGCTTTGTTAACAAGCTCATAGACAAGCTGCCTATTGAACTACATCTTCCTTCCTATCAGTACTGTGGACCTGGTACTAAATTATCTAAAAGATTACAACGTGGCGATAAAGGTATAAATCCTTTGGACCAGGCGTGTATGCAGCACGACATCTCGTACGCTCAAAGCTCAGATTTGAACAGTAGACACCAGGCAGATCGTGTATTAGAAGAAGCCGCTTGGAAGCGTGTTAAGGCTAAAGACTCTAAATTAGGGGAAAAAGCATCAGCTCTGTTTGTAACCGGTATAATGAAGGCTAAAAGAAAGTTGGGAATGGGCGTAAAGACAAACAAACCGTCGGCGAAACAAGGTCTCGCTAAAAAGATGATGAAGAGGAAAACTGTCACTTTCAAAGGTGGCGTTTTAAAGAAGCTTGTTGGTGTAGTGAATCGTGCAAGCAAGAGACTCACGGGTAAAGATTTAATACATCATGCCCTGAGCGCTGCCAGAAGAATCATTCAAAACGTAGGCGGTCGAAAAAACGTTAAAGTACCCCGAATAATTCCTGTGCCTACAGCTACAGGGGGTATTTTACCACTCATACCAATTTTTGCTGGCCTCTCGGCTCTCGGTGCAATTATAGGAGGCGCCTCAGGGGTAGCAAAAGCTGTTAACACTGCTAATAGTAATAAGAGACAGCTAGAAGAAACTACACGGCATAATAAAAGTATGGAAGCTATCGCTTTAGGCGGTAAGAACGGGAACGCCCTTTACCTGAAGCCGTATAGAGCTGGCGGAGCTGCATTGTACTTAAAACCATATGTCAGGCGGTCAAAAAACTGAATAACTTGCCTCGGAGACCACTTACAGACCTAGATATAATAAAACATGCTAAAGACATTCCCTATTTTAGAGGTGTCTATATGAGAACAAGTCTACCTGCAACGAAACCTTTGCAATTCGAAAGAGCTATTGTTAATCTTGACGACGCTGGAGGACCGGGTACTCATTGGGTTGCCTATAGAAAGGATCGAAACGTGGTTTTGTACTATGACCCCTTTGGAGACCTGAGACCACCATCTGAACTTGTGAAATATTTAGGACCTCGCTGCTCCGTATACTACAACGTAGCCCAAGAACAAAAGTTCAATACATACAACTGCGGACATCTGTGTCTACGATTTTTGTATAAAAGAGAGGTGAAAGTGTAAATCGGTTAAGTATGGCTAGGACCATCACGGTGTACGGTACAGGAAACAGGCTTTCTACGGATCGTATTTATCCACCTATAACATTAGATCACGTGCGTTACGAATACTCACTAGGTTTAGTCGGCTTATATACAAGTCACACGATACGGAATATATACCCAGGCAAAAATAAATTTTATTACGGAGAAAAGGCGATAACTATTGAACCGGGTAGCTACGAGTTGTCTGAAATCGTTAACTATATAAACAATCAAATTAGTGGCGATCCCGAAGAGGGAGATCTACTACTACAAATCAAAGCTAACACTAATACGGGAAAGTGTGAGATTGAATCAGCTACCGAGTTGATTGATTTTACCAAACCCGATAACATAGGATCACTACTAGGATTTAAGAAGCGCGTGCTAGAACCCGGTAGTAGACACGTATCAGATCGAGTTGTCGATATACTTTCAACTCCAAACATCTTTGTAGACACGAATATTACAGGCGGCTCATATAGAAACAATCAAGCAGGTCATACAATCTTCGAATTTGGTGTTTGCGTACCACCCGGTTATCTGATTGAAAAGGAGCCATCGCATGTGATTTACTTTCCCATCACTGTCACCGAGATCGACAACATTACCATTAGACTGGTAGACGCGAGAGGAGAGTTGATAAATTTGTCTGAAGACACTTTCACGAGCATCAGGCTAGAACTTAAACGTGAAAAATGGGAATAAACTTTAGCTATAAAAACATCAGCATATGTCCATCAAAGGTCATTCACCGTCGAACGTCGGCACGTGCAGACCTTCGATTAAAACTAACTAAAGCTCGTCGCCTTTTTCTTGAATCTTTAGGCTTTAAAGTACGATAACAGCAGCAGCAGCATGTCAAAACGAAGTAAAATGCATATTAACACCGACACCTTTACCATTGATAAATTAAACATATTTGGGAAGCCTCGCGTCGATACAGATATAATAAAAGAGGATTTTTATACCTATCTGCCGTTTACGCTAAATGCCAATCATTCCGACACCATTAGAATCAGCATACAAAATTCCGATAACGTTTTAGCTTTGTATGACAGCTATGTACTTGTTAAAGGTAGCATAACGCGTGCAGAAAACAAGCAATTCCTTCTGGTAAACAATTTTGCCCACTTTCTGTTTGATGAAATTCAACTAATATTAGGCACAAACCAGCTCATAGATGTCTGTAAACAGCCCGGCATTACAAGCACTATAAAAGGTCTCGTTTCACATGGCGCCGAGGATAGAGCTTTAACCAGCACAGCATGGAACTTAGGGATTACTAGCGATAATGATTTGTTACATAACCAAGGGAATAACGTCTTTCATTTCACGTGTAGAATACCATTAAAAGATATCTTTGGATTTGCAGACGATTATAAAAAAGTAATACCTCATATGAGTTGTCAGCTAGTTTTAATTCGCGCCAAGAACGATTTTAATTGCTATAAAAGCGAAGCAGGTGATGCAGGTACCGACGTAGATATCAAGATTGATAAGCTTTCGTGGGAAGTTCCGCATATACTGTTATCAGATGAAAGCAAAGTGAACCTGGTGGAGAGTTTAAGAGATAATTCTTCTATTATCGCTCCGTTTAGACGTTGGGAATTACACGAGTTACCCTCGTTGGGAACTACTAAAAACCAGGTTTGGCGCGTAAAGAACTCCAATGATCTAGAGAAACCGCGCTGGGTCTTTGTAGTTTTACAAGACGAGCGTCAGCTGGGTATAAGAACGGGTAACCCGACTACATTTACTCATTCGAACTTGGTCGACGTTAAGTTGTATTTAAATTCGCAAGTGTTCCCGCATCAGCGTTTAAATCTCGATTTCGACCGTAAGGACTACATTCCTGCGTATCTGAATTATACTCGTTTTCGCGAGAACTACTATGACGGTATAGGTAGAGGTGCGGCTGAGAGCTGTTTACTCAGCTACAAATCGTTTGAAACGTACCCCATTTTTGTTATTGACTGTTCAAGACAGGTAGAGAGTTTTAAGGATTCCACTGTCGATATTAGACTAGAGCTCGAGTCTTCAGCCGCATTTACGAACACAACTAAGGCGTATTGTTTGATCCTTCACGACGCATTAATCGAGTATAATCCGTTTAACGAGACCGTGACTAGACACGTACGCATTCCGTAATGAAGGTCGTTAAACAAAATAAGTCACTAAACATATGTAACCTAGACGACTGCGATGATACATCTTTACAACGACGATCAGGCGAGGATGTTAGGAAACATGGCGATCTGTTACCTGTATCATGTAGAGCAATATTGAGCGGTCCATCTTCCTGCGGTAAAACTAATGCTATGTTAGGTTTACTTATTAGCGAAAACGGATTAAAATTTGAAAATATCTACCTATACGCCAAGTCTTTATTTCAACCTAAATATGAATTCTTAAGACGTGTTATGAAACCACTTACGGGTATGGGATATCATGAATTTAGCGAAAACGATGACGTAATCAGCCCCGGTGATGTTAAACCTAATTCAGTGTTCATTTTTGATGATATAATTTGCAGCAAGCAGGAAAAGATTAGAGAATATTTTAGCATGGGTAGGCATAAGGGTGTCGACTGTTTTTATCTAGGCCAAACGTACGCCAAGATACCGAAACATCTGATTAGGGACAATGCAAACCTAATTATTCTCTTTAGACAAGACGAGTTGAACTTAAAACACGTGTTTAGCGATCATGTTGTAGGAGACGGTATTAGCTATGATCAGTTCAAAAACATTTGCTCTCTGTGTTGGAAGGAGCCGCATGATTTCCTGGTAATTAATAAAGACAGCTCTCTAGACCGTGGCAGATATCGGAAGGGTTTTGATTCATATATAAGTTTATAATTAGAGTCGATTCGTTTAGTAGTCTCTGCATAGCCGACATGTCCAACACGTATGATCTGAGTTTAAAGCGTAAAATAATACACGCTCGTAATGCTATACGTAAGAAGTTTGCATACTTTCGTCGTGATAGAGCAGAAGCAGAACGTATGTATCGCGTCACGCACAATCCAGTTATATCGCCACTGGAAACCATTGCTAAATCAGTTAACACCTCTAACGTACCCCTATTGAAAGTTAAAACACAACCATCTGCTGGTACTACTATTACTACTACTGCTAGTTACATTCCCCAGTTGAAAGTTAAAAAACAACCTGCTACATCATCATCATCGGAAGCAGACGAAGAAGAAGAAGAAGAATCTAATAAAACTCTTGATCTCCCTACTCATTACGGTATGCTGATAGCTAACGCTGTCGGAAACAAAAATATAGATAGAACTAGATTCGGTATTAGATATAAAATTGATCGAGACGCGTGGACATTTGCATCTTCCCCTGTGACTATGCGTGATACAAACATCATAATTAAAAACAACGTTTTCAAAGCAACACCCGGTCTGTTTGACTTACTCACGTTTAGTGAATTAGAGTCTATACCAACGCAAGCTGATATCAATAATTATATGCAGATAATAGCCCTTACTAATGCGCATAAGAAATCATATAGACCACAGGGTAAACTAACAGCTGTTAAACATTGGAAGTATGATTATATAATTAAACCGAACTTACCCAGAATCAAAGGTTTAGGCATTAGACTATCATCATCATCATCGTCAAATTTTAAAAAATTAAGCGATTGCAAAGTCGAATACGTCTACTGGAATAAGGCTAACGAGCTAGTCGACCGGCTTCGTTTGTTATATGCTGTAAAGAGTGCCGGCAACACTAGTCCACAGAATGAAAACGAAATAATATCAATTATAAGCGAACTTAAGGAGGAAGGCATCATAGAATAGAATATTTCGGGGGTATATAATGATATATTGCTTTAACATTGTTCAGTATTCATCAAACACGGCTGCTGCCAATATAATTATTTGAGACGTTGCTCTCTCGGTGTCGTTGAGATTAATTGTATGATAATGACTAGTGCTAAACAAACCGTTGTTGATGAAATACACAGGGCTGCTAGAAAAAACTTTCAAAGACGTCGCACTATAATAAAAGATTTCCAGGACTTGTTCCAGGCTGACTTAGCCGAGTTTATACCCTATGCTAAAGTAAATAAGGGGTATCGTTACATACTGCTGATGATAAACTGTTATTCGAAATATCTGTATGCACGACCGTTGAAAACTAAATCCGGAGAAGAGGTGACAAAGCAGGTCCGCAGCATCTTTAAGAGTTCAGTCATACCCAAGAATCTTCAGACGGATCTCGGGAAAGAGTTTTACAATAAACATTTTAAACGATTAATGAAAGAGCACACTATAAATCATTACTCTACATATTCCGTAATTAAGGCTTCGATAGTTGAACGCGTTATCCGTACAATTAAGCAAAAGTTGTATAAAGAGTTTAGCTACCGAGGATCATTTAAATGGATAGATATATTACAGAGGGTAGTTGACAGCTATAACAACACCAAACATAGAACGATAGGTCGAGCTCCTGCTACTGTTACACCTACCACCAAACTAACCGTTTATGACACTAATGTAAAAGCAGATGTCGCTGCAGGAAGTAAACGTAAACTAGACTTGAATGACCTCGTACGTATTAGTAAGTTCAAGGGGGTCTTTTCTAAGGGATACACGCCCAGCTGGTCAACTGAATTATTCAAAATAGTTAAAGTTCAATTTACAACACCTGTCACATATCTGCTGGAAGATCTTCATGGGGTTGCTGTTCGAGGAGCTTTCTACGAGTTCGAGCTACAGAAAACCAATCAGCCAGACGTTTACTTAGTTCAAAAAGTACTTAAACGCCGCAGCAATGGTGACATGTACGTCAAATGGCTCGGCTTGAATGAAAAGTCCTGGATAAAGGCTGAAGATGTTGTTAAATGACAGTTCTTGCCTATATAAAGTTTATATTACTAGATTAAATAAAGTATGTTGTTGAGGTTTAAGTTTAATATATAGTTAATATTCTATTAAGTAAATGTTAAGTGTTAGAATATATATATATTTATAAGCTGCTCTAAGTTATTTTGTTAGAAAATTAATTTGTAACATTCTGATATAACATATCTAGTTTATATTGAGTAATAAAGTAATATACTATATAAAACTATAATCACCTAGTTTAAGCTGATTTACAATAGAATATTAGTAATATTGTGTAACTATACGAAAAATAATAAAAACAGTAAAACATTTATCGATGTTTTTTATTTTCACGTATGAAATAACAAAGCCGTCCGAACCAATCCCAGAACAGTAGACCTAACGGTTACCTCTATCCAATACTGTTTCATTTACTAGCATTAGGTTGAAGGGAGAGAGAGAGTGAGAGAGCGTGAGAGCGAGAGAGTGAGAGAGGGAGAGAAGGTTCTTTAATGCGTCCTCTAATAGATGATAAGGAGAGAGCGAAAGAGCAAGAGAGTGAGAGAGGAGACATTGAGAGAGAGAGAAGGCTCTTTAATGCGTCCTCTCTAATAGATGATAAGGAGAGAGTGAGAAGGAGAGAGCGAGAGAGAGAGAGAGAGAGAGAGAGAGAGAGAGAGAGAGAGAGAGAGAGAGAGAGAGAGAGAGAGAGAGAGAGAGAGAGAGAGAGAGAGATAGCAAGGTAAGCATGACATTAAACGCCAGAGGGTTGGGATACAAGATGTCCGAACCAAGCAGAACGTATTCCAAGATACCCGTCACGAATGGACGTGTCTACGTGGTATTCATCATCATCATCAATCTATACACTGCGAGAAAAACTATTATTTGCTGACGATTTAAAAATATATCATCAAGTACGAGATATCAATGATTGCTTATATTTGCAGTCTAACATTAACTTTCTATGTGATTGGTGTAAAGCTAATCGCCTAAATTTAAACGTAAATAAATGTTCCATTGTTTCGTATGCAAAAATACACCAACCACTTTATTCATGATTATGTTGTAAATGGTGAAATATTCACCAACACAAACAGACATAACAATACCAAGTGAATTTTGTCACCACAATACACATTACTAAAGAGCGGAAAAATGCAAGGCAAAAAGAAAACATATGCACATTTAAATGCAACGAAATTTGACAAAAAAAATGCATGGGTTTCGACAAAAAAAAAATGCAACAAATATGTATATAATATACTATTAACTAACTAGTAATAACTAAATATTATTAGTAAAAACTTATTTGTTATAAGAATAAGGCAATTTCAATAAATCAAATCATAAATTAAATTTTGTTTCTATTATTTATTTCATCAACATCAAGTTTATTTTATGTATACACCGATGTATACAGTTATGTTACATTGTTGCATTATTATTACATGGCATTACACGGAGTTTCGCATTTATTGATATAAAATATACAATAAACAATAATATTAAAGCCTTAAATTTTAGGTTTTAGGCATTTTAATTGAATCTACAAATAATTCTTATTTCATCAACATCATAAAATGCACATTGCATATTTTCCGCTCTTTACACATTACCCCTGAGATATTACAGGAGAATAGCATAAACGATGAAAACATTTGTAAATTCATATTTTTCCCTATTTGGGTGTAAGCCTGTAAGGGAAATAAAGACATTATAATTATTGTTATTATTATTATTATCCGTAAATTGTTCCGTGATTTTCGTTTAAAATTTTAATGCTGAATTAATTATCTTAAATTATTATATGTAATTAAAGTATTAATGACGACGATAATTATTTTAAGAAATCGGTAAAATTTATTAATATAAAATGATAAACCTTGGCTCCCCCTATTAACAATCAGTAGAACGCCCGTAATCGGTAATACAGCTTTCTTCATGATGACGAACCAAATGCCGATAATACAGAATGTCGGTACAAAAATCACGTAAAACGACACTGGCGCCCTTTGTTTTCCCCTAGTAACACTAACTCCATTTAGCCATGTGACGAACCAAATGCCGATAATACAGAATGTCGGTACAAAAATCACGTAAAACGACACTGGCGCCATTTGTTTTCCCCTAGTAACACTAACTCCATTTAGTCAAGTGACGAACCAAATGCCGATAATACAGAATGTCGGTACAAAAACGACACTGGCGCCACCTGTTTTCCCCTAGCAACAGCGTTGCCATTTAGCCGAGTGACGAACCAAATGCCGGTAATACAGAATGTCGGTAATGCAGATTCCGTACTTAACGACGACTGCATCCCCGCAAAAATGTCTGGGCCAGGTGGCCCAATACCTACTCCCCATTTTACTTCGAAGCTCTTATTAGTCATCCATATCATCATATATCATCATTACCTCAAAAGGATGACGCTGGATAAGTTCGGTAAACATCTTCACAAAACTCCTGTCCGAGGTAAACTCGACGCTCGTGCAAAAGTATTCCTTTTAGAAGACGTGTCTAATTTGCACTACGAGACAATGTTGTATATGATGGGAATATACAATCATGATTACGGTTATGCACTTTTGAACTCCACCAACTTCGAGTATGTCGTTCCTCTAACAAAAGGTAGCATTAAACAAATCAAATACTATCCCACAGATGCGCATATCTTTTTAAACAATACGTTACACGATGCCGAATCACTCATCGGGGTGTCATTGAAGAAAGGGGATAAGTTTAAGGCGAAGAAGCCTGGATCAAAGGATATATTTATTTTGGAAGCTGTTATTAGTGTTCCAGCATTTTCTAAATGAGTATCAAACGTCAAATAATTGAAGAATTGCATAAACCTGCTCGTAAACGATTTCAACGAAGACGCGTAATCGTAAAAGGCTTGAACGATGTGTACATGGCAGATCTTGTGGAAATGATTCCCTATGCTAAAATAAATAACGGTTTTCGATATATTTTAGTATTTTTGAATATGTTTAACAAGCGTGTTTGGGCGTATCCACTTAAACGAAAAACCGGTGAAGACGTCACGAAAGCAATGAAAAAATTATTAACATCAACAGGAGGTACTCCGGACAATTTACAAACGGATTTGCGGAAGGAATTTTACAACCAGCATTTTCTTAAGCTAATGCAAACTTTCAACATCAACCACTACAGCACCTTTTCTAGTATGAAAGCAAGTCCGGTAGAACGTGTAAACCGAACTCTTAAAAACAAGATGTGGAAGGAATTTTCAATGCAAGGGTCATATAAGTGGTTGCACTTATTACCAAAGGTTGTTAACCAGTACAACGATACCGTACACCGCACCGCCGGCTACAAACCCATCCATGTGAACCACAGCAACGCCAAGATTTTTTTACAAACAGTTTACGATTTCCAGAAAACCACCGACCTGCGAAGTGCTAAATTTACAGTCGGTGATCACGTGCGAATCAGCAAGCATCGGGAAGCGTTTGCGAAAGGCTATACTCCAACATGGAGTACCGAAATCTTCCAAATTAAAAAGGTTAATCAAACCAATCCCATAACGTATATCTTGGAAGACACGAACGGGGAAGAGATACGTGGAGACTTCTACACGGAGGAATTACAGATGGCTAAACATCCTGAAGTATTTTTAGTAGAGAAGGTGTTAAAAAAAAGGGAGATCAAGTTCTAGTCAAGTGGTTGGGCTTTGATAATACCCATAACTCGTATATAGCAGCACGTGATATAGTGCATTAAGTAGTATAGTGCATGCAGTGTATGTGTTGCAATGTTAATATATAACTAAGTATCATTTTATGTAAGCAGTAAACAATAATAAATCACTTTTTGATATCAATAGTGTGTTTTATCTCGTCTTCTTCTACCTTTAGTTAGACATTTACAGAAACACAGAGTATGATGTATATAATTTATTCACATTAGTCAATACAATACCATAATGATTATAATAAATACATGAAATATGTATGGAATGTAGGACAATTTACAATAATGAGTATAACAAAGCACAAATACTATTTACAATAATGATTATAATACATAACAAGGAAAAGGCTGTTGTCAACGTAGTCGGGGCCTCTGTGATAATACTAATCAGTACCTTCGGTTCTACTAACAAACGAGTTCCAAAATTACACTTACGCTTCCAGTAATTCTAACAGACGATCCAAATTCTGAGAGATTATCTGGATGTTTTAAATGGAGTCCCCGTGTGAACATACCTCCACGTTCCTTCCAATGAGGAAGTAATTGAGATACGCTCAATTAGGGCGCAATTGCATAGCAATTGCTCCCAGTCAACTCACTGGTCGGAGCGAGGTTGCCTATCCACCCTCTACTAGCTATCCAGGCTAGTACCGGAGCGATCGACTTAACACGTGCTCACCCGCCGGTACCCTCCCGTCCTCTTTCATACGGTGTGAAGTACCTCGTCCAGCAATAAGACTATTCCCCCAACTTAACTCAGTTGAATAGAGAGAGCCCTCCAGTCCTATTTCATACCTTCACAAGCTCCTCCCCGAGACAGGGGTTGGGGCCACTGCCCGATCGAATCCAACCTCAATTGTGGCGGGACTTGGTTTTTTAATGGTTTTGCCACCCCGATCTACCAATATATAGGCTTGGTGGGCCCTCGACAGAGCTTCGTTTAAGTCTACACGTTATAGACTCCCAGTGTGTACCCGTTAAGGTGAAGTTGTCTTGATTGTGAGAGGCTATGTATTCGCTTCAACTCTCCTTAAGTTTAATGGCATTCAGAGCTTCTCCCAATCACTGTACCCGGCTGCAGTCCGGATCATAGGGTGGTCGGGATAGCTCCTATGCACATTTACCTGGCGGCATGCAGTTTCCCATATGCCAAAAGGCGGGATAAACCTCACTTTGATTTTCCTCACTTAAGATTCAGTCAAACAGCGGGTTCCTTTGGTGACCATAAATGACCTCGGTCAAACAGCGGGTTCCGTTGGTGACCATAATTGACCTTATCCAAGGGGAGATTCGAATCCGCCCACACCGGTATCATATACCAGGGCTCCCCCTGATCGGTATGAGTAACCGTCGAGAATTCTCACGAATTTCTCTACCACTTGACCTGACAGCTTCATCCATTACCCAGTGTCCTAGGAAACAAGGATAGGGTAGAAGAAAGCCAGTTTTATGGGTGAACGTCGTGTGGTCTCCCGAACACCCAATACCAGCGCTAATACAGCCCTGAAAGCTGATGTAGCGCTGTATTTCCAAAGGTGTGTTGGACGCATCCATTATTTTGACCTACAGTATGAGAAATTCACCCACTCAATAGTTTTAATCAAGTTTAGATATGGTCTCCCGAACACCCAAGAAGTTCGGGGCAGAAAGGAAAGTCATTATGTAAATCGTGCAACCGCGTTGGGTAGTGTAGATCTACTTCCAGCACGTAGCCCATATCGGCGTCTTCCGCCACGGAATTTAGATCGAACTGTTCAATTTCGTACGGACTAAGCCATTCAAAGTCGCGCTACGGCAGATACTGTCGCATACTGTAACCGTAGAGATTGGTAGCATCGAGATACATAATAAGAGAATGGGGCTTGGACGCGTCATAATTTGGAAGAAACGTATTATTCGCGAAACACTTCCTGCCAACACAGGTACTGACACCTCCCCGAATGCCTTTCTTAAAGAAATGGAGCATGTCCAGATCCGTGAGCAGCACCAGTTCTACAGACGTGCGTTTCAACATAGCATCCCAACTTAAACCCGGTGCAGTAAAATACTGCGCCGGATCTAACTTGTAATTTTCAAGACATACACGTCTAAAGTTTTCAAAGACATCAACCAAAAGTAAGACATCGGTTTTCAAATAATATCCGAATAGTCGCCCAAAGTCGTGCATCCAAACGTATTCCACACCTCCACAGCGCGAGCATACTGCGATCGAGAGACGTGTTCCCCTGTCAAACGATCGAAAAATTCCTCATACGTCGGCAACGTGTTCTGTTCGAGTTTGGAGAAGCTGTCGACGTACGAATAGGGAAACACACCTTTCTGTCGCAATAAGTCGAAGCTAACCCCATCTCCAAAATACTTTTTAATAGTCAAACACTGGTCGGAAGTTAGATTTTGAGACAACTTATCCAAACTAGAATTTAGAAATCGTAAACTGTCCAGAAAGCGCATTTTAAGACATACCTGTTGTCGTTGGGACCCGTTCCTAATTTCATCTACCAAAAGCTGTTTCGAAGACGAAACGTATTTCTCTTTATTGGGCCCAATCACGTCGATTGCTTCTTTTTCTAATGCCAATTGCTTTATGAATAGATGTGAATCATATCCGGTCAAATTATGGAAAAATATCGGTACGAAGTCGGGAATTTGATACATTAGATTGCACACGGAGTGAGCTGCACGCGGTACTCGCCGCTGAGGTGACAGTGATTTTTCACCTTAGCGTCGTTTTCACCAAAGGGTCTGTTACAAATATGACACACGGTTGCATTGTCATAGTTCAAAGTTTGTCGGTACGATAAAAGTTGCATGTCTTTAACATGTTTTAAATGATCCTTATACAACCTTCTAACATCCCCTTCTAAGCGCATCATAAACTCACTTGCTGCATTCGGACCACGGTACAATTCAAATTTAGATAACGCGTCATCGTAGGAACACTTAATGTAATACGCAAACGAATGTGGTTCGTGTTCGTACTATGTCATGGTAAATTTCTCCGAGGATCTGGCTCAACCGTGTCCAATGGTTTCAACACACTTTCAAAATCCGCGTAAACGACAAAAGGTACTGTAAGTTGCTTTTGAAAATTTTCAAACTTCAATAGATTACCCTGCCGGCCGTGCCCCAATTTATCGCGTACGGGTTCGATAGTTGGTAACTTGGTGTAAACATGATTGCAATCAAAACGGGTATGTTGTTTTAATCTACTTTCACTTAGAAAATACTGCAAGCAGCCGTCACAAAAGTGTTTTTCTCCATTGTGAGCCGACAGTTGTGACGACACCAAACGCGAAAAGTTTTTTATCCAACAGTAATGACTATTACCATCCATATCGGAAATTAATAATAAATTTACATGCATTTCTTTCGTTTGCTTAGAGTAATACAGAGGCCCTACAACTTCTTGTTTCATTTTTCCGTCTTGAAATACAGCTTCCAAACTATACACGTTAATGGATAAGCGTGGATTACGTGCTATAAATTTCGAAATAGCATCCAGTTTGACAGGAAAGGTGATACCTTCAAAATCAAACAGTTGCGCAGAATTTGGATACGACGTCGTACTGTCGGAATGTCTCCTCGGCGGATACAAAGCGGACACCAAGGCCTAACCAAAACAGCACTGATCGTTATTTTGCACGTTGATTACAGCCTTTTTAACGGTACGGTACTAATTTTAACTCACTTACTTATGCTACGTGCAAGCCCTGCACTTCTCGTACCTTCCCGCGTCCAGTGCTGCATCATAATTATGCGGCACGGTAATGTAATTCTGCCGACATTCGGCACATAGCACCCGCGTGCTGAACCTCCCCCGTACCAGCACGGGCCGAGACCTCACCACGTTGCTGATCTCAGGCTATAAACATTAAAATAAAAATATAAGGTTCATATCTATGTGTTTTGTTTAAAAGTAATTTTGTTAAATTATTTAGTTACGTACCAGCACTTCCATTGTTTCCTCCTCCACCTGGTCTTCACCGAATGGCACCTCCAGCTTTAGCTCCTCGTTGCCAACATCGTTGACTGCCCCGAGGATCTCCGTATCTTCGCTCCACAATGATGATCCCCGAGACGCTGGTCGGTCGACCTCCGGTGTTGGCGACGAACTTTCTGGTGCACTTTCGTTGTTCGTCTTCACTGTTTGGATCTAACTGCGTGGTGCAGTTTGAAGTTATAGATATATCTATGCCCCCACTCCTTTCTGTGTAAATACAATCTCGTTGACCTTGCCTTGTTTCGTCTGTTCTCAACAACGTTTGCGGAATTTCTTTGTTCTCGTCTGCGGCATTTCTTTTGTTCTAATTACATGTAACATTCCTGCCTGTCTGGTGTAGTTCTTACCCTTGAGGTAGTGTTGACCTTTCGTGTGCATTCTTTTGTAAACATAACAACGTCTGCGGAATTTCTTTTGTTCTAACTACATGTATCATTCCTGCCTGTCTGGTGTACTTCTTACCCTTGAGGTTGTGTTGACCTTTCGTGTGCATTCTTTTGTAAACATAACAACGTCTGCATACTTTCATAGTTAGGTAAGAGTCTCATTGAAATTAAAATAGCATTAAAATTTTTCTTTTAAATCTTAGTTTCACTTTTGATTTTTCTATGTATGTGTAGGAGTTCATTCTTAAATGAAACGATATAATGGGACATATTTGCATGGTTTATTTAACTAAATACATTTCACAATACATATTCAATTGTTTACACTTTATGATTGACTTTGATATATCAGAGGATAACATATTTCAAAATTTACCACCTTGTATTTGTTTACAGTGTACATTTATCTTTTAAAATTTACAACCTTGTATTTCTTTACAGAGTACATTTATCTTTTATTTCAGTAATACATTAGTTAAGCCCCGGCGTATTTTTCACTAAATAATGTTGCGTTGATGGGCTGGATGTTTCTGCGCCTTTCTATTTCTTTTTCTGATTCTTTGTTCTTTACGCGGAAAACACTTTAACTCTCCGCTGTTAAGATGGTGATACAAATGTTCCGTTCGAAACTTATCCGGCTTATACTTGTCTATACATAAATAGCACAACACTTTAACTCTCCGCTATTAAGATGGTGAAACGACACAAATGTTCCGTTCGAAACTTATCCGAATTATACTCCTCTATACATCTCATGAAGGGAATTTTTATATTTGTATCGTACCATTCGTATAACGGCTCTTCCAACTGTTTCGGCGCTGTCCCACTTTATCCGTCAAACCATATCCTTTACCCATTTAAATCCATTGAATATGCAAACGTCACTAGCGCAAACACCAGATAACCAGCTTCAAGAACACTCTTCTCTTTGACGAGTTTAATGAATGCCTCTTTGTGGTGGTCTAAAGTTTTCTCGACGTTTCCACCGTATAGTTCTTCGTCTCGCATTTCATCGTCGTCGTCCTCGAAATCGAATGTTACTAAAACGGTTGCCTCTACCACGTTCATGATGCTGCACTATTGAAGTGTTCTTGCGTAGATGCTGTACTACTGAAGTGTTCTTGCGTATGCGTTTATATATACTGAGTTTACGGGTGGGGTACAAGGTCATGGTCTGAGTTGACGGGTGGGGTACAAGGTCATGGTCTTTAATGGTAACGATAACGAGCGATACAATATATTCCCATGCTTACACCAACTACTGGGATTAACAGGGTACCCAAGGTCACCACGGAAGCGTAACACGTTTCGCTGCTGACTTTACATTGTTCTACCGGACTATTCCCGAGGGTTTGCCACTCGCTATCCATGGTATATGTTGGGTACACGAATTTGACCCTGAATCGTACTTCTTGCGTTCTATTGCCGATTTCGTGTTTAAACATTCCCATTTGTTGCAACGTCACCGGTTGCATGCCAAACCAGACGCTCGTATTGAAGTCGTATGAAATAAAGGCTGCTGTTGCAACGTACACTATCCCCTCGTACAAAGTTGCCAATAATATTACTGCCTTGAGTGGTAATATCTTCCCTGTTCCCTCGCGTTATATTCTATGTTGTATCTGGTTACTTTTAACCGCAAACGTCTCTACCACTTTCAACGTTTATGGGTGCTAACACGTTTGCAAACACGCAATGTGGTGACCATTTCAGGTGTTTTACGATTGGACTATCCGACGGTTCCCATTTGAAAATGTTCACTCGGCAATAAAAACATTCTACTCTATCTTCACGCCCCGTGTAGACAAATCCGGCCTCAGCTAAAGATTTTGGAGTTTGTATACCCTTCCAATTACGAAATGATAACACTCGTTCTGTCAAGCACGTATTCTGTAAGCTCGCTTCTACACACATTTTGAATTTTAAATACATGCAACCTGCTATATATATCTACAGCTTGACCTTGAATGGTGTTTGATGACCTTGAATATACCTTATTCAGTTACCTGCGTGGCCTTGAATGCATTGTTGCCATATTGATGACCTTGAAGATACATTATTTAGTGGCCTTGAGTTCAAGGTGACACCATTGTTGTCATATTGATGACAACAACATGATTATGTGTTAGAGAGATAGGTTCAAGGTCACCAACATTGGGTGACCTTGAAGATACAATGTTGCCATATTGATGACCTTGAGAATGCGTTGTTGTCATATTGTTGATCATTGTTGCCACGTTTAGGTGACAGAGATAGTTTCAAGGTCACCATGTGTTAGAGAGAGAGATAGGTTCAAGGTCACCAACATTGGGTGACCTTGAAGATACATTGTTGCCATATTGATGACCTTGAGAATGCGTTGTTGTCATATTGTTAACCTTGAGAATGCGTTGTTGTCATATTGTTAACCTTGAGAATGCGGTGTTGCCACGTTTAGGTGACAGAGATAGATTCAAGGTCACCAAGTGTTAAAGAGCGATAGGTTCAAGGTCACCAACATTGGGTGACCTTGAAGATACATTGTTGCCATATTGATGACCTTGAGAATGCGTTGTTGTCATATTGTTAACCTTGAGAATGCGGTGTTGCCACGTTTAGGTGACAGAGATAGATTCAAGGTCACCATGTGTTAGAGAGATAGGTTCAAGGTCAAGGTCAGGAGTGGGGGTGGGTTCAGAACTTTCAATTTTTATCTACTCCTACACAAAAGAAAGTCAGATATGGGGACACTCGCCGTCAGCGCAGTTTGAAAGTTGTAACAAGAAGTAGTGCTAAGTGCTTTCTAAAAGCTGAAAATTGATCACTAAGCAGTTTATGTAATAAAAAAACTGGAAAGCAGTCGTTAGACAGCGAAATGACCGAACGCGTTGCATCGGCACCAATGCGGTGGTCGCATGTCTTCAAAATGAGGTCAATGTGAAGAAGTGATTTCAAAAAACTGAAATTTGGTACAGTGTTAATTTATTGAATATAGTTTCTCAAAAAAACAGTTAAACTTGATTTTGATAGAACCGAGCTGGTCAGCAGTCGCTAGAAGTAACGACTGCTTCTAGCGACTGCTGACTAGCTTGGTTCTATCAAAATCAAGTCTAATATTAAAATATTAGCCTTTACAAAACTCTTACACTTTTTGGTCGCCAGCTCTTGGTCTACTACAACATACAAACGAATTACGAAAAATTCAGTTAGCAGGATGCAGTGTGGTGCCGAATTAATCAATAGATCCTGAATAAAATAGCACACAAAGTAACTTAAATCCGGTGAATATAGTCGTTCAAACACATCTTTGAGGTGTGTGGAAGTGTGGTTCATAATCTCCAAAAAATTACTGATATAAAGTCTCCGAATGAATATAAAAGAAACTGGTTCAATACATCACAACATTACGAAATAAACCTCCTAAAGTGTCTCCCGATACAATAAACCATAAGTAAGGATAATTCTATACCTAAAGTGATGTTACCAGAAAAATATTTAGAAATTGTAACTTGTAACAGAAGATATGTACTTAATAGGATGCTTCGAAAGTAGCACGTCACAATACACTACAGATAATGAACTATAGACATATCCTACAAAACATAGCCTATAGTATAGAACATACAAGCATAGATCATTTGCATAGACCATGCAAAGATTACATTTTCTACAATTAGACTCTACACCATAAATAATAGACTTACATGAAAATATAAAACTCTATAGACCGTAATGTACACTCTAATAATTATAGATCAGAGCCTATAAATAAATAAACCATAGACTGTAGATAACAGACCACAAATCATTTTCTGTAGCAACACGCACTCGTGTGCTACCTCACACACAATTCAATTTGTTTATCTAATTATAAAACTTTTTACTTCCTAGATATCCCAATTTACTTTGAGAGTAAATTCTTTTGTTCTGCCACTTTAATATGCAAATTGACAGAGTAAATAAGGCGAAAAAAAACGTAAAATGCTTCGATTACGATTACAATTCTATACCATATTATCCTACAGTGTTGTTATTCTCAGCTGAGGTAGAATCTGTCTTTGAAATTGGTCTTGTCAAATTCTTTGTCTTCTTTGAAAGTTACCAACCGACACTAATTAAGACTAAAATAATGAAGGCGTTAGTGCCGTAATAAAATCTGAATCGCTTTCGCAATTACATTATTTTTAATTTCCTTAAATGCTTAAAATATTGAAATATAAGTAACTAAAGCATAAATATTATGCCATTGACTTAATTACGACGACCAATGAACATAAAGCAAATATTTGTGTATATTTTCATAACATCAAGTAGGAATAATTGCCTAAAATGCAAATTTAAATTTTGATAGAACCCTTGTTTGCAATTTTCAGCAATTGCATTCGAAGATTATGATGATAGTGATGAGGACCATCGTATAATTGGTGGTAAAAATGCAACTATAGAGGATTTCCCTTTTATGGTGTCTCTTTGGAGAATAATCCCATTGGAAAAACTCCGTAGATGGACGAGAGGGCATTTATGCGCGGGGACCATTATAAGAAATAAGTGGGTTCTTACAGCTGCTCATTGCGTTAAATACGAAATGGTAAATAAATACGTATGTTATTTATATCTGCTTTTTTAATTTGCAAGATTTTGCGATCTTGAAAAATTTCAAATATCTGTGTAAACCAATGTCGGACTGGGCGGAGGGGCAACCGGGCAAATACCCGCTCAGTGAGCTAACTGAACATAGACTAGGTAGGCCATTTCAAAGTTCATAAATATTATCACGCGATCATAATGAAAAATCAATTGTCAAATCATCGCGTTTAAACAGACAATATCTGCCACGACTGCCAAAATATTTCTCGCGAATGTGCTGGCTGTGTGCATCTCTGTTTTAAATTTTACTTTGTACATTTCTTGGCATTCAGCAACATTTTATAAACATTTATTATTTATTATTTTTGCGAAAGAACACTTTTTCAAACTAAAAATTAATAAAAGCAAGATTAAGGTCAGCCCTTCGACAAGACTTACTTAAAGCATTAATGCTCTTAAGTATATAAATTGATCTCTAATAGATATCAACTATGGTAAAATAATGTATAACTTTAACCACCACTTCAACTTCAAGATTTTTAAATTTCCAAAATTTTCAGTATTCCTTCTGTCGCAGGATATAAATATGCTATTTTTAAGAAGCTGGTGGATGTGCTTTTATATGTGTTATCTGCAGATAACTGGACAGCGTATCTTCCATGTAAAACTTTTTCTTTACATGAGTTTATTCTATCGTTCTTACTTTGAATTTGAATGGCAACTTCGCGATCGTTTAGGTTAAGTGGGCTAAGGGAATCATCTGCATCCACAATTTCTTAGAGCTGAAAATGGTGGTGGTTATGAAAGTATTGTCGTATTCTTGACATCTGAGTTTTACAGAGACAGCGGATGTTAAGTAGTTCTTTACATCCTTCAGTTCCACTGACAATTTTGGGTGGTAATAATTAAATTTTGTACGCATTCGGCGTGTAGGTAAGCCTGTCTAATTCGGTGTCACTCCATTAGGGTATACCGAATGTGTAAGTGCTGGTATCGCCCCGGTATTATTGGCTTTAAATAGGTTTTTGCCGTTTAGATTTGTATTTAAAAGTTTTGTGAGTCTGCTTTTGTAGTTATTCACATATTCTTTGTTTTTACAATAGTGTGACAAATATCCTTGTTTTGTTGTATCCATAGGCATATATAAGTGTTGTGTATTTTCAACGTTTTCTTCTAAAAAGTTGAGAGTGCCTCTTATTATATAGACTGTAGCACATTTGTCAAGACCGAAGAGCATACCTACATATGTCATCGTTAAATATCTTAGTTGAATTGATTAAGGATTTCAGTTGTTGTTTGGATTCGTTATATATCTTTAAATCATTCATATACCAGAGATGACTGTGCTTGTTTTAATCTTTCAGTTGTAATTTATAACCTGCGTTAGATTGTTGAGAAGACTTGATAGTGGATTGATTGCAAGGCAGAGCCAAATAGGACTTTCACCCTGGAAGATCCCTCTGCGAATATTTAATATTATTATTATTATTATTAAGTTAAGTTCACGCGAGTACGTGACGTGTTGTAACGGACCCTTTTTGTCGGTAACGTAATAAATCCAAAATAAAAACAATAATTAACAAGTCAAACACTGAAACAAATCAAAGCATCAAAACTATACTTACTTTAAAACTTATTGCCCCGGCAGAAACGTATCATTAAATCAAATTTTACTCCGACGTGTGGGTGTTAATCAAAAAAGCTTCTGGTTTGAAATAGAACACAGGGACAAATAAAAAAATTAGTGGGCGGCACTCAAACTGAAGAGATGTTACATAAATAATTAAGTTGGAAAATCTACAGTCTGGGAAAGGATTTTCATTAAAATTTACGTTAAATTGATCTGAACAAATCTTTATTAAATATCAAAATTTTGACTATGAAAGAAAGATTAACAGTCTGTCGTGCCGAACTATATCACTAATTGTTAAATCTGAAGCGTAGATAAAAATTGAGAGTTCTGAACCCACCCCCCACTCCTGACATTGACCTTGAACCTATCTCTCTCTAACACATGGTGACCTTGAATCTATCTCTGTCACCTAAACGTGGCAACACCGCATTTTCAAGGTCAACAATATGGCAACAACGCATTCTCAAGGTCATCAATATGGCAACACCGCATTCTCAAGGTCAACAATATGACAACAATGTTGTGACCTTGAACTCAAGGCCACTCTTCAAGGCTATCAATATGGCAACAATGCATTCAAGGTAACTAAAAAAGGTATATTCAAGGTCAGCAAACACCATTCAAGGTCAAGCTGTAGATATATATAGGTCGCATGTATTGAAAATTCGAAATGTGTGTAGAAGCGAGCTTACAGAATACAAGGGTATACAAACTCCAAAATCTTTAGCTGAGGCCGGATTTGTCTACACGGGGCGTGAAGATAGAGTAGAATGTTTTTATTGCCGAGTGAACATTTTCAAATGGGAACCGTCGGATAGTCCAATCGTAGAACATCTGAAATGGTCACCACATTGCGTGTTTGCAAACGTGTTAGCACCCATAAACGTTGAAAGTGGTAGAGACGTTTGCGGTTAAAAGTAACCAGATACAACATAGAATATAACACGAGGGAAGATGTTACCAATCAAGGCAGTAATATTATTGGCAACCTTGTACGAGGGGGTAGTTTACGTTGCAAAACTTCCAGACACAACAGCAGCCTTTATTTCATACGACTTCAATACGAGCGTTTGGTTTGGCATGCAACCGGTGACGTTGCAACAAATGGGAATGTTTAAACACGAAATCGGCAATAGAACGCAAGAAGTACGATTCAGGGTCAAATTCGTGTACCCAACATATAGCATGGATAGCGAGTGGCAAACCCTCGGAAATAGTCCGGTAGAACAATGTAAAGTCAGCAGTGATACGTGTTACGCTTATACCTCTCCATTACAACACACCTTGTCTGTTTTCGGTTAAATCTTGCATTAACTATGGCCTCAACTTAATTTAAATGGTATATCAGATCATCATACCTCACATCGTTGGTTGGATAAGAAAAATTCTATGGAAAACCAGTTTTACAAATATCCTTTTTCTGACTATAGTGTACTGTTAGTGTGCATGTTAATTATAAATGTAAAATAAATCATTATCTAGCTTCATAAAAGATAAGTTTTTAAAAAACTAATTTATTTCCGATTGCATTATAAAGTACTGTTTGTTGGGTTATTATTTTACTCGTAAAATAAAGTGATAGTAGTAAAGTAAAGTATATAGTAGTAAAATAAAGTATGGCAACTGTATATTACATGTCAAATTTTCTTCTGTCAAGAATATATGTCAAATTTATAAACTGATTTTTTTGATAATTAGCCAATTTTAGGAATCGAACGTAAATCTTTGTATGCAACTCTTACATAACCGAACTTTATAGACTCGCCCATTTTATAGGCCTTGCTCGCTTCGCTCGTCAGCCATAAATTGGGCTTGTCTATAAAGTCCTACATTATGTACTTGTTACATAAACAGCTATTAAAACTGAGATTAGGCAACGCCAATCTAGCGTGTCGCTTTAAATTTCATATCTAAACTTGATTAAAACTATTGAGTGGGTGAATTTCTCATACTGTAGGTCAAAATAATGGATGCGTCCAACACACCTTTGGAAATACAGCGCTACATCAGCTTTCAGGGCTGTATTAGCGCTGGTATTGGGTGTTCGGGAGACCACACGACGTTCACCCATAAAACTGGCTGTCTTCTACCCTATCCTTGTTTCCTAGGAAACTGGGTAATGGATGAAGCTGTCAGGTCAAGTGTGTGGTAGAGAAATTCGTGAGAATTCTCGACGGTTACTCATACCGATCAGGGGGAGCCCTTGGTATATGATACCGGTGTGGGCGGATCCGAATCTCGCCTTGGATAAGGTCATTTATGGTCACCAATGAAACCCGCTGTTTGACCGAGGTCATTTATGGTCTCCAACGGAACCCGCTGTTTGACCGAGGTCATTTATGGTCACCAAAGGAACCCGCTGTTTGACTGAATCCTAAGTGAGGAGAATCGAAGTGAGGTTTATCCCGGGCAGATGGGAAACTGCATGCCGCCAGGTAAATGTGCTTAGGAGCTATCCCGACCACCCTATGATCCGGACTGCAGCCGGGTACAGCGGTTGGGAGAAGCTCTAAAAGCCATTACACTTAAGGAGAGTTGAAGCGAATACATAGCCTCTCACAATCAAGACAACCTCACCTTAACGGGTACACACTGGGAGTCTATAACGTGTAGACTTAAACCAAGCTCTGTCGAGGGCCCACCAAGCCTATTATTTGGTAGATTTAAAAACCAAGTACCGCCACAATTGAGGTTGGATTCGATCGGGCAGTGGCCCCAAACCCTGTCTCGGGGAGAAGCTTATGAAGGTATGAAAGAGGACTGGAGGGCTTTCTCTATTCAACTGAGTTAAGTTGGGGGAATAGTCCTATTGCTGGACGAGGTACTTAGCCCCGTATGAAATAGGACGGGAGGGTGCCGGCGGGTGAGCACGTGTTAAGTCAATCGCTCCGGTACTAGCCTGGATAGCTAGTAGAGGGTGGATAGGCAACTTCGCTCCGACCAGTGAGCAGACTGGGAGCAATTGCTACGCAATTGCGCGCTGATTGGGCGTATCCCAATCACTTCCTCCTGGAAGGAACGTGGGGGTATGTTGATACGGGTACCCCACGTAAAACAAATTATAATAATCTATATTAGCGCTATTATTCCAGGGTGAACGGTCAAGCAGTCGTTGGAGATGTCGGACTTCACTAGTATCCGAGACTAGCCCGAAGATAGAGGGCAGGGCAGTCGTTAGAGGTGTCGGGAAGCACTAGGATACGAGACTAGCTGGAGGACAGACCACACGGCGTTCACTCTTAGAACTGGTCGTTGTGTACCCCATCCCAAGCTAACCTGGGCAACGGATGACGCGATCAGAATTAAATGTGTGGTAGAGTTATGCCGAGGTGTTTCGTTTACGTTTCACCAGTTTCTCGAGTGTTTCTCGACGATGACCCTAAAACGTTGCGGAGGGAGCTCTGCTAACAAGGGGGTCCAGTGTGGGTGGATTTAATCTTACCAGACGTAGGGTCTTTTATGAAGCTAAGTATCCCGCTGTCTGGCCTAGATGAATGGAGGAGATTCAAGTGAGGTTTATATCTCGGTTAGGGAGTTCGCTCGCTAACCCATGAGAAACTGCATGCCACCAGGTAGCGTTTCGGAGGTGACAGTACGGGGGTCTGGCATATGCTGTCAGTTCCAGCATCGGATTCCCAGAAATCGTCTAGAGACCTACACTTAAAAGGCGTTACTACACGAAGATACATAGCCTCTCACGTTTAAGACAACTTCACCTTAATGGGAACACACCGGGACACTGCTTAAAAGGGCTGATTAAAAGGGCCCTTAAAGTAGCTTCGAAACGATGCTCTGTCGAAAGCACACCAGGCCTATAATTGGGAGATCGTGGTTGCAAACCCAGTTAAAAACCAAGTCCCGCCACATTTGAGGTTGGATTCGATCGGGCATTGGCCCCAACCCATGTCTCGGGGAGGAACTTATGAAGGTATGGAAGAAGACTGGAGGGTTTCCTCTACCAACTGAGTTATGTTGGGGGAATAGTTCTATTGCTGGACTAGGTATTTAGTCCCGTATGAAAGAGGACGGGAGGGTGCCGGCGGGTGAGCACGTGTTAAGTCAATCGCTCCTGTACTAGCCTAGATAACTAGTAGAGGGTGGATAGGCAACCTCGCTCCGACCAGTGAGCAACTAGGAGCAATTGCTGTGCAATTGCGCGCTGATTGAGCGTATCTCAATTACTTCCTCCTTTGGAAGGAACGTGGAGGTATGTTAACATGGTAACCTCACGTAAAACATTCAGATAATCTGTATTAGCGCTGTACAGCGTCGGATTCCCAGAAATCGTCTGGAAACCTACACTTAAAGGGCGTAGATGCGAAGATACATAGCCTGTCATGTTCAAGACAACTTCACCTTAACGGGTACATACCGGGACGCTGCTTTAAAAGGGCCCGTAAAGTAGCCTCGAAACGAAGCTCTGTCGAGGGCGCACCAGGCCTATAACTGGGAGATCGGGGTGGCGAACCCATTTAAAAACCAAGTCCCGCCATATCTGAGGTTAGATTCGATCGGGCAGTGGCCCCAACCCTGGTTTAGTGAAGGAACTTATAAAAGTATGAATGAGGACTGGAGGGCTCCGATGTACTGACGTAGGTTGGGGTAATAGTTCTATTGCTGGACTAGGTACTTAGCCCGGTATAAAAGAGGACGGGATGGTGCTGTCGGGTGAGCACGTGTTAAGTCAATCGCTCCGGTACTAACCTGGTTAGCTAGTAGAGGGTGGATAGGCAACCTCGCTCCGACCAGTAAGTAACTGGGAGCAATTGCTGTGCAATTGCGCGCTGATTGAGCTTATTTCAATTACTTCCTCCCAAGGGAAGGAACGTGGGAGTATGTTAACACGGGTGACCCTACGTAAATCAGTTATGTAATTCATGTATTAGCTTTAAAAACCACAATTAAAAATTTTTATTTTTTAATATATCTTTTATCTACTGTCAAAATTGATCGTCTGTAAACTTCTGTGACATTCAGTAAATCAGTCGTCTAGTGATACTTATCAGCGCTAAAAAAGTTTTAAATGTATAAAACGATGATGCTTCAGTGGTTTTTAAATCCAAGACGGCTGTGAAAGCTTCTGCAGCACTTTATTTCCAGCGGTGTGTTGGACGCACCCAATGTATGAATAAAATAAATGTCATGAGCCTTCTTGTGTATTTTATTATATATGGCTAGTTGGTAGGACAGAGTAGTACGATAAATTGTTAGTAAAGGTTGGGGTGGGCTACTTTCAACTTTTGCCCGGTAGACCAAATGACCTCAGTCCGGCACTGGTGTTAATACATCACAAACGCTTTTTAAATATTATTCAAATAGCGACTTATTTTCTACTTCAGCAATTGTTAATCCCAACTCATGGTGGATATATGCGGGCACGTACTAATTCAGCAAACAATCAGAAAGGTTACAATTCTCGGATAATTGTTTATGCCATAGTACATGAGGGTTATAACTATGATGGACGTTCACCGAATGACATAGCATTATTGAAAGTTAACCACCCTTTTCATAGTGAGAATGAAAACCGGATTGTATTGCCTTGGAGAGGCATAAAAGTAAGTGTTCTGGTAACTTGGCGTAATATGGATAGTTGTGTCACGTAGCAAACCTGAATAATATGACGGTATATAGTAAATCATATTGACAGATTTTTCATTTTCAAGATAAATAATACCTTTCATCAAAGTTTTATTGACACTGTAATTCAATTACAAGTATTTTATTAACTATTATATCACAACACATTTTCCTTTTAAATTTTATTTAAAAAATGTAACAATAGTAATTTGATTTAAAAGATAACGCCACCTACAGAACTAGTAGTGGCAGGCTGGGGAAAGACAGGAACGTCAGCTCCTTCTACCAAAATTCTGAAGTATGCTACGGTGGTATGGTACAAAACAGCATACTGCAACAGATTTTTCAAACAGTAAGTATTGTGTTTGTTAGGAAAAACAAACGTACTACACAAATTAACAACACTAATTACTTAGAATTACTTTATAATCTAAAAGAAAATAAATGTGTTCTATTGATTTTAGATATCAATCTTATAGTACAAAAACAACGATATGTGTCGGAAATAAAAAAAAAGATATGGGTAATTGTAAAGGAGATTCAGGAGGGCCAGCATTGAAAATGGTAGAAGGTTTTAATGTGCAAATTGGTAATAAATATAAGGTTTTACTTAAGATTCAAGAATATTTCGACAACTTCTTTTAGGAATAACATCTTGGGGTAAAGGGAAAGGCTGTACCGAGAAAGGCTTGCCAACGGTATCTACGAATGTAATAGCATTCCGGCCATGGATAGACTTTCATTTAAATAAGCGTCAACAATCAAAACAAAGGCGAAGGATAAAAAAAGAATGAAAAGAAGCAACGCAAAACAAAATAAAATCGGTTGGTTCAAAACTAGCTGATTGTAATTTTATTTTCAGTGTGCCCTAGATAAACTTGATGATTTTTTATTATACAAATCGCTAAAGTAAAATATTTAAAACACAAAAAAATAAATAAACGAGTTTATAGAGAAACAACAAAAGTTTTATATATTAACACAGATGATTTAATATGGAAAAAGTCGTTACATTTGCAGATCACTTATCTAGTGTATATAAACCCAACGAATTACTTGTGGAAGATGAAACTATGAAAGCTTTTCTGGACACTGCCTGCCAAATGTATCTTTCTATCAAATCTTTTTCACCTGCGGAAGTGCGATCTGAGATATTTAAACTAAATGAACATAAAGCCCCAGGATATGATCTCATAACTGGCATACTAGTCAAGATGTTACCAAAGAAAGTATATTGATCGTATGTTGAGTATACCATATTACCCTATTTTGTGGAAGTACGCATATATAATCATGGTTCCAAATCTAGGGAAATCATCAGAACAAGTATCTTCATATCGACCAATTTGGGTTCCGAGAACACAATTGAACTATACAACAAATACAGAAAAAAATAAATACTGCACCGGCGTGTTCCTTTACATATCACAGGCATTCGGCAAGGTTTGGCATACCGGGCTACTATATAAACTCAAAACCCTCTTACCTAGTCCTTACTGTCTCCTACTTAAGTCTTACCTGTTCGATGGAAGTTTTTCAGTAAAATAGAATAATGAAATTCCAACTGTAATCCCATACTGTACCCCCTGGTGTGCCGCAGGGTCGCTAAAAAAGAGGACTGAAGTCGCTACTTCAGTCCTCTTTTTTATCTTATCTACACCTCTCACCTACCAAAGTGTAAACTCTGTAATTGTCACTTTTGCAGATGACACAGCTATTTTATCAACCAATGCTGCTTCTGTCCTATCATTCGTAAGCCTCCAGCGCCACTTACATCTCATAAACGAATGGTTTGATAAATGGCGAATCAAAATTAATCAAACTAAATCTACACACGTAACGTTTACCACGCGATTTAACCTCTGTCCGCCTGTTACTATAAACAACGTGCCGGTACATTTCAAAACAGAAGCTAAATATTTAGACTATTAGGACTCTCGACCAACGCCGTACGTGGAAAAACCACATTCACGCCAAACGACAACTAAGTATAAAGTTTCGTCAAATGTATTAGCTTATCGGGAGAAGATCTAAGTTATCTTTACAACACAATTGTCCAACGTCCACCTACCTGTACGAAGATTGAATCGAAGCTGGCATTGTAACCTGTGAACTTCCTGTCGTGAAAGGGCTGCTATAGCAGTATCACTGTTGAGTGCTTTCTTTGTAACGGACAGAAATTTTCGATTTAGTGTAAATGCAATTTTATATGCATAAATAATAAAGGAACCTGAGTGCGGTCCTGTTCAGTTTAAACTATTTTAGTTCGCTTAAAAATGTAGACAGTATTTCTAATTAAATAAAGTGTTCTCCCGGTTGCGAATTGTTTTATTCTAGTAAGGATTTAAATAATATTGAATTTATTAAGATTCAGCAATAGTATCACTTGTTTCCTGATTGGGTTAAAAAGTCACGTTATTTCGCCATAGGTTAGTTTAAAAAAACTCTCTCCTTAAATTTATTTGTCAAGATATAAAATTCGAATCCTTTACTTAGTTAGCCACAGGCACTCAAAGAAATAGAGCTTAGACCTACAATTGTCGTACAGAGTAGTTTTGCCGACGACATTTTCCGAATACAAGAACGTGTTTTGTTATTACGGATTAGTACAGTAGTCTAATTTAATAAAAATTAGAACTGTTATTACCAAAACTGTGAAGAAACCCCGATAATTAATTTGTTCGGAAAATTAAAAGTTAAGTTCTGCGAATAAATAGTTTAGTAAAGTTCGAAGATTTGCAGCTAAAGTGTAGCGAGTATTTCTATCGTAATTCAATTTTCCGAGTGATCTAAATAAATTAGCAAACCGGCTAATAATAATAAGAAATTATAAAAATCAACTCAAGCTAATTTTATACGGGATCTTAGTTACAAGTTAAAATTACCAAGGGAAGCTTTTAAAACAAAATAACTTCTACCATAACAAATTAATCTTCTCGTTATTATTTGTTGAAATAATATAGGACATTGCACAAATAAATGTTGTGCTAAAAATTAATAAAGGAATAACCTTTTAAGACTGGAAATATTAACCAGTGGTGTTCCAATAAAGATTTTCATAACGAATATGAATAGTTGTTGAAATTATATAGTTTTTTTCGGTTATTCAAAAAGAGACTGCTAATCACATTATAATTTAAAAACAATTAGTGTGAACTTTGATTCGTTGGTCCTGACTGAGGAGCGATGTCAGCGATTAGATTCTTTCCAGGTTTTCGTGTTTCATCTTGCCGATTTGTGCAGTGATTTGTGTTTAGTGATTAAGTGATATAAAGGCATAAATGTGTCAGCTTTCCTGTGGAGTAGTATCAAATTATAAAATTCGATCAATGTACTACGAACTGAAGGATAATTTGCTAGACTAAAGTAAGTTTATATAATAACAAATGTATCTTTTTTTATTGACTATTATTTGCATTTGCATATTTTTCCTCTTAAATAATAATTCCTATTTTGGTATTTTCTACTAAACCTATAATTATGTTTCAAATTTTATTTTATTACAAATAAATTTGTTCTTGAATTAAACCATATTGCGATAATATTGGACCATTCATTTATTAAAGTCTTTAAATATATTTCAACTAGTTAATATTAACATAACTTAACACGTCTAATAACTGAATTTAATTAAAATATTCGATGAAATAAATAAAGATTAGTAAAAAGTTTCACAGTATTTATTAAAATATAACCTGACAATATTGTTTCGACAGCTAAGCTGTCATTATCAAAGGTAATATAAATATAAACCAACACGTCGCTAAGGTAGATACAAAAATAGGTAACTTGATAAAAAGATAAAATTAATAATAATCAGAATTAAATATCTAACACTTCCAGTAACGAATAATTACTGAGCTCAAGTTGTTCATTCATTAAAGGTACCCTGAGTTTGTGTTTGTATATCTCAAAGGCTTTTAAAATGTCTAATTTGCGTTTGTTAATACAAAAATGTAGGAATTTAATATTATTTTGAGGAGTCATTGTGTGATTTTGTTCTAAAAGGTGTTTGACATAATTAGATTTTTCAGGACGTTTATTTTTGTAATGACGTACGTGTTCTTTATATCTTATGTCAAAATTTCGAAGTGTTTGTCCAATATATACCGAACTACAAAAAGAACAATTTAAACGGTAAATGCCCGATTTCATGATATCATGTGTTCTGTCTTTAGCATTAAATAAAAATGAAAAAGTGTTAGTGTTGGTTTTAAATGTTATTTTCTAATTGTTGGTTTTCTTAGTATATGTGCAATTTTTTCTGATATTTTGCCAAAATATGGTATAGATATTTAATTTGCGTCTTCTGTTTGATTGTCAATGGGATATATTCTTTTGATAGCTAACCTATACTCTTTTTGTTTAATTAAAGTGTCAATCATGTTCGGATTGTAATGATTTGTATCTGCTAGTTGTTTAATGGTTGATATCTCTTTGCTAAAATCTGGTTTTGTTAGTGGAATAGTTAAAGCTCTGTGTACTAATAGGTAGCTATTTTATGTGTTTTATGGGGACAAGATTCATTTGGTATTGTTATGTCTGTTTGTGTTGGTTTTCTGTATATGGCAAATTCAAATAGATTGTGTGCGTTAATGTTGATATTTAAGTCTAGAAAGTTTATAGCCCTGTTTTGTTCTGTTTCTAGTGTAAAATTTATGTTAGGGTTGATACTATTAATAAGAATTAAAAATTCATTGATAACCTCAAAAGAACTGTCAAAACAAGCTAAAATGTCATTAACATAACGAAACCAGAAGTGTGTTTACAGAGGTTTGATTCAAATATTTGATCTTCAAACTTGTCCATAAATATGTTAGCTAATAGAGGACTTAGAGAATTACCCATAGGTAAACCATCTTTTTGTAAATAAATTATGTTATTGAAAGTGAAATAATTTTGACTTATACAAAGGTCAAATAATTGAATTAACTCTAACCTTTTAAATAATCTTATATTACTATTGATCAAGAAACTATCTAATAAAAGAATACATTCTTGTGGGGGTATTCTGGAGAACATGTTACAAATATCAAAACTAACAAGTTTTGAATGTGGTGGAAGATGTATGTTTTGCAGCTTATCTACTAATTCCAATGAATTTCTAACAGAGTATTTCGATTTGTAACCTATCGTGTTAATAATCTGGTTCAATTTTTTGGATAAAATGTGATTAGGTGCATTGATGTATGATACAACTGGTCTTATTGGCATATTCTGTTTGTGGGTCTTCACTAATCCATACAGTTTAGGTATTTGTGGGTTTTTATTAATGATTTGTTGCTTTTCTAATTCTGAAAAGCAGATATTGCAGTTTTCTAAACCTTGTTTTATTTCTTTTTGGAATTTTGTGGTTGGGTTTTTGTTTAAAGTTTCTAAATTTTCTTTATTAATAAATTCATTAACTTTTTGTATGTAAATATCTTTTGAAAAAATTACCAAAGTGTTACCCTTATCTACTTTAACAGAAATTAGACTGTTCTCTGTGATTTTGTATTTTATAGATTGAAGAAGTGATATGTTAGATGTGTTGTACATTTTGTACTGTTTCAAAGACATCTCTTTTAACAAATTCGAAATATGGAATTTTGCATAGTTATTATGATTTTTCTTAAGTATAGTTTCGCATTCAACTGCCAGAATTTCTTTAATTTTGTTGGTAAATTTTGGAAAAGGACAAAATTTGAAACCTTTGTTAACAAATTGTGTTTCTCTGTCGCTGAATGTTATATTCGACAAGTTTATGAAACGAGGATAAAAGTTTGAAGTGTTCTAGTTAAAAGTTAGAAGCCTCTGAGATATACAAACACAAACTCAGGGTACCTTTAATGAATGAACAACTTGAGCTCAGCAATTCTCCGTTACTGGAAGTATTAGATATTTAATTCTGATTATTATTATTATTTTATCTAGTTACCTATTTTTGTATCTACCTTAGCGACGTGTTTGTTTATAATTATATTACCTTTGATAATGACAGCATAGCTGTCGAAACAATATTGTCAGGTTGTATTTTAATAAAACTGTGAAACTTTTACTAATCTTTATTTATTTCTCACAGAGAAACAATTTTTGGAGAGTAACTTCATAATTATGTAGTGGCAAACCTGTTTTTTACTGTCAGATATGCGCTGTTGCGATTTCAACTAACAATTATTACAAAAATCAAAATAAATCTATCACTTAAAATCATGCTGACATAGCATTACGTTTATTTACTAACTAATCTTATTTTAAACTACAAAAGATGTTGAAATGTTTGCCTTCTTCAATGGACAGTGCAACACGTCTGTTCATGTTATCAAACACTTTCTGTAAAATGTGAGGTGTAACGTTATCACATTCTTTCACAACTTTTGTTGTAAATCTTCTAGAGTATATGCAGCGGTGTCTTAAGAATGGTGTTTAACCATGAGCCACATAGCGTCGGGCATTATCCTGCTGAAAGTAACCGTATTGCAGTTCCTTGTCATCGACTTGATCGATGAACCAATTCAGAATGGTGTTCTAGTATCTTTTGGTAGTGATAGCCTCTTCAAAAAAATGAGACCGACCAATATCCTTCGCAAAAGAGCTAGTCAAATGACGCTTTTGTGCCAATTTGGCATTTGAGATGTTACTGTTATGTTCTTATAAGATACCCTTCGACAACGTTCATTAATATAAAAGACGAGAAAAAACAATTTTCATAGCTATGAAGGACTACCATGAACCTACGAGCCTTGAATTATGGAGTAATCATGCAAACGATTAATCTATCGAGACTGGCTAAACCTAAGGGCTAAACAATTGGGACGCACCTATACTTTCGGATTAAAAATCGCACTTTTTATCATGCAAAATAAGGGAGATATGAGCATTTAGAAAAATCTTAATAACGACGTTTCTACCAATACAACCGGGGCGTCGGCGTCGGAGTGGCGATGTTCTGTCTAATGCATTCCTGACTGGTAGCAACTACGTCATCACCCCACAGGACAACATGTTTACAAGCGTTTCTCTTGTAACGATATGTATTTTAAACAGACCATTTTGACAAATCAATTTCATTTATTTTTGACTATTTATAACCTGCTAAATAAAATAAAATACTACATAAATAACCCAAATACACCTCAATGACTTAAGGGGGCCTCTAACAGCCATCATGTAGGGCATGTGACAGAGGAGATCTGTAACGAAAAAAAAAAAATTTTTACACACCCATTGTTGAGGTATGTTAATGAGATATTTTGTAATATCGCAGTAATATTGCACAATTTTTTTAATATTGCATAAATATTATAGAAATATTGGTTTTAATTGCAACATAAATATTGAAAAATATTACACCCAGTGCAGTCAAATTAAAAAATAGCGTAGGAAAGTTCATTTGAAGTCATTGGATTTTTACATAAGTCTTCCTTGAGGGCTGTTAAATAACCTCCTAAAAGCCACCGCCTGTAGGTGGTGAGCTCGAAGAGATAATGAGCGTTAACCACGCACCTTTGAAAGTCCATTGGTTCTCCTTTCCAAAAGGACCATACTTATCATGGTTATTATACAGGGTATGGTTTTATCAGCTCTTAATGTGAATACTGCATGTTATTTAAATCTCCGAAAATACGCTATATCATTTCTGGATAAACCGGAAGTGGGCAAAAAACGGCTACTCAGAAAAAACTTAAAAAACTAAGAAGCAGACTGGCGAACATCGCATTACATTATCTCAGTTAGTTCAAAAGCTATATAGGTATATAAAGAGTCAAAATATAACGGGACACTCGGTATAATTGCACATGAATACAACACAACATTATTACTTATGTTAACCAAAACAAAAACAAAAAATATACACAAAAAATGATGTTACCAAGGCTGTACGTGTTAAAAATCTATATACCGAAGTATGAATTTTTCCTGCTTTCCGTACTGTGTAAATCCAAAACTGTTAATTATAGAGCATTGTAGCCTCAGAGACTTTTGATCAGAATAATGTAAACTAAAACGTATCACAATTTCAGCTAATTTGACCGGTATCCAATATCCGTAAGAAACGCGTGGGGTTCTTTGCACAACGGCACTCATTAGGCTTGGTGCGTTCCTGTACACAATATACAGCAATCTGCATCAGTTTATTTATATTATTATTTACTAATATTGTTAATGCTAGTTGTTAGGCTAATTCCTATGCATTTTCTGTTACATGCTTATTAAAAATAATTATTAAGATTGTTTGATTAAAAAAGTAAAACTTCTAATAAAACGAACAAATAAAAAATATTTTTACTATTATAACACCTTTATTCCTCATCAGAAATTTAAAATCGTGTATTAGGATAGCAGAAAAGGCTGAGGGTGGCTTGGCTGGTCTCCTGATAGCTACATTTACATATTGATTACACTCGTATGTAGACTGTGATGTAGACATTGATGACACAATCTGTAATATCATCATTAATAGTGCTACTGGTTAACAGATGGCGTCCAGTTGTTACAAATTTCCAAAAATGTTTCAAATTCAAGTTTGTTAAAAGTTAAACATTATTTTAAGTTATTTTATAACAATTTTTAATAAGTATATAACGGAAAATCCATAAACGATAACGTAACAATTATTTATCATTAAGAACATTAATATTAGGCGTTACCTTTTACCGACTGGTAGTCAGCTGATTTCACGGTAGATGGATCGGGTTGAGTAATTTACGAACGCTTTGGATTTGAAAACAATAACATAACCTTTAAAAGTTTTATTCAATAATCATTATGAACAACGAAACAGCCGCTGCCGTTTTTAGCATCGTATCCGAGTTAATAGATAGTGACAGCGATGAAGAGATACAAATTATTTTAAATAATTATGGCTGCAAAAACAAGCGGAAACGTCTATCCATAGCAAATGATGTGACTAACGTAGCTCTTATGTATGAGCCTGATGGTAAAAGTATTAAATAAATAAACTTGCATGCAAATTATAATGGCTTCCAATAGTTTTTATGAGCCACTTCCGACTGAGGAGAGAAACTTTTCATGATTTGATTGAAATATTAACACCTTATTTGAAATCGTCCAATGCAGCAGGAATAGGAAGGCCAACTCACACACCAGAAAAACAGCTACTAATAACATTAAGTATGTTATCTAACCAAAATGTTTTTAGGTTTGTTTAATAATTAGTAGTAGTATTGATTACGCATTTTATAAATATATGTTATCATTGTAGGAATATCGCAGAACAGTATGACGTATCAAAGTCTACAGCATGGTTATATGTGCATAACATTTGTGGAGTTTTAGTAAAGTTATCGGATCATTATATAAAGTGGCCAACAGATGCACAAGCTCTTAAAACAATGGCAGAGTTTCAAGAGAGACAAGGATTTATGAATGTTATTGGAGTAATAGACGGAAGTCATATTCCAATAACTCCTCCAACAAACCAACAAAGAGCATACTTTAACAGAAATAAATATCATTCAATTATTTTGCAAGCAGTGTGCAATGCTAATTATATATTCACAGATGTTTTCATAGGTATGTGAAATTCAGGTTTAGAGTAGGAACATGATTTAATTTTTTTCTTTAGGTTTCCCTCGTAGTGCACATGATGCACGAGTATTTCGTAATTCCGATTTAGGGAGAAAAATCGAAGATAATCCGGCAGCTCTTTTTCCACACAACAGCCATATCTTGGCAGATTCAGCCTATAAAAATACTAATTACGTTCTTACACCATTTCGAGACAATAGACACCTGACTCGACTGCAAAGACAATATAATTATAAACATTCAGCAACTCGAGCATATATAGAACAATCATTTGGATTATTAAAAGGCCGTTTCAGAATCTTAAAACATGTCAATATATATAAAACTAAACTTATTCCTCCATTAGTATTAGCCTGTTGCGTACTTCATAATATATGTATGTTAAAAAATGATATTGTTGATCCAGATATAGATGGCAATGCTCACCCTGAAATTCTCTATAACGGCAATGATAATGTTGGTTTAAATAAAAGAAATCGTATTGCAAATGTGCTTTATAATAATAATAATTAATAAATTAACTACACTATGTAAGATTTTATAACAATTAATAAACAAAATACATTAAATGTGAACTTAAAAGTGTTTTTAGTTTTCTTGAATGTACTCTTAAAATAAAGAAAAAACTATTATAATATGATTAATACATTAAATGGGAAATTAAGTATTGATTTTCTTGAATGTACTTTTAAAATATAGAAAAAGCTATTTCTTTATAACGTTTATTAATTCTTTCAGCATATTCATTTTATCTTGATGGCGAGCAGCAGCATCTGCCCTCAGCTGCTTTATCCATTCTGGTTCTTCGTTAGAAGCATTCCTTTTACGGCAACTTCGAGGTGTTATAGGTAGGTCTCGTGTAGGAGTGGTTACATCCTAAAATGAAAATTTATTTTAATTTTCTACATAAGATTACAAAAAACTTACTTCTGCTCTACTCGAACTACGTGAGGATTCTTCTGATGAAGGCCCAGCATCATCTGGTTGAGCACTATATGTCAAGCCGGAGATATTGCTAGCTAGGCAAGTTGGAGTTACATCGGCATCGGTTCCAAAAATATTATCAAATATAGCAAAATAAGGCCAATTAATAGCACCTCGACCAGTTTTTCCATTTGAATCTATAATTCTTTTATAAGTCTTTTTAAGGTTTCTAAATTTTAAATCACACTGATCACCAGTAAAGCCAGAATTTGCTTTTTCATTTATTTTCTTAGAAATCAATAACCAAATTGATTTATTAGTCTTCTTTGCAGATTTGAATAAATGTACATTTTCCCTGTACAATTCTAACATTAGTTTAATGTTTGCATTTGTCCATTTGGCACCAGTTTCTTCATTTGTGTTTATATCTAAAAATGTATACTTTGGATAACTTAAAAAATAATTATTTTATATACGATTTATTACCTTCCAGTGTATTTTCTCCGGTGTCGTCTTCATTACGATCGTCCTGAAATATATGATCTTGGTCAAAATGTTGTTGCACAAGGGAGTAATCCCCTTGAAATCCACAAACTGAACATTCTGCAAGTACAGATTGTACTGATTTGTTCATGATTTGGATATGCTAAACAGCACTAATAATAACACGAAACCAACGAAACTGACCACCACCTTTTAAGATTTTAGAGGTTATTGGAGGTTATGTCGTTACTTTTCCCGCATTTACCAACACGTATTGTCGATCCACAAATCTTCTACCTGGTAGATTCAACGGGTAAATTTGGGGCCTGGCCACAACGGCCAATGACCACAACGGCCAATCGCTAGTTTGGCCGTTGTGGTCATAACCACAACGGTTTCCGTGACCATAACGGCCAACAGCCACAACGGCCAATTTGACCATATCGCCCAACTCGAAACTTGACCATAACGGCCACCATGACCACAACGGCCAACTAGAAACTCCACCCCATCCGCCATTTTGACCACAACGGCCACCGACGCTTATGTATTGGCGTCGCTGGTGACGATGACCACAACGGCCAAAATGACCACAACGGCCAACTGTGGCGAGTGACCACAACGGCCAACTAGGGTGAGTGACCACAACGGCCAAAATGACCACAACGGCCAACTATTGAGCGTGACCACAACAGCCAAAATGACCATAACGGCCAACTGTGGCGAGTGACCACAACGGCCAACTTTTTTTCATACTGATATTTTGGTTTAGTTAAAGCTCATTTCTCTCTTTTAACTTAGCCTGTATTTCAATAAGGTACGTCCAGAATTTAACAGCGAGGTCTGATGTCAAAGTAGCGCCGATTTAACGTGACTTACCTATATTGAAAAATGCTTTCTCTATATACAACTGCAGACCTATGCAGTTGACGACATTTTTTTTCTTAGTTTCTCGGCAAGTACCTATCCCAGGTTATGCTTGGCTTGTGTCTATGAATACCGCTGAACAGAATGTTTTGGTCTCCAGGTCAAACCTGATTTTTGATGCAAGTATGTGTACTTGTTCGATTGTAGCGTATTGTCGACGAAATCCAAACTGTTAGTTGGGCTTTCGCTGATTTTCGTCAATTAGCGGCGACATTCGCATGGCAAACAATTTTTTACAAACCATTGACGGGTAACGACTAATAGGTCTGTATGAGGCCACATCTGATGGCGGTTTCTCCGGTTTTGGGACCATTGCTATTTGGGCCACCTTCCATTGGCCAGAGAAGTATCCCGTCCTCAATATCCCTTTATAGATTACAGTTATCATGCGAAATCCCTCATATGAAAGTTCCTTTAGGAGTCTTCCAGTTATTACGTCGAAACCTGGGGACTTCTTCGAATTTATTTCAGTTTCGATGACCTTACTTAGCGCTTGAAGGAAGTCCCGTATGAATTTTTCTTCTTCAATGGTAAGAGAGGCGTAAACAAGATCTTTATGACGTTCTTTAATGCAGCCAGTTGCTTTAGTTGATGTTAGGCAGTGGAAATAGTTCTGGAAATCTTGATTTCTCTGCTCATCTAATAATTTCTTAAACTCTTTGACGGCCCTATTAAACTACGTTTTATCGCCCGGTGCGCGAGTAAGTAATCTGTCATTACTTTCTAAGAGCTCGTTTTCTTGTATTTTCTCTCGGATACGTATGGAGCAAAACTGTTTTGGATTATTGCGGTTTGTTTCTGGGGTTACGTCCCATGCTGCTCCCTCGTGTTTACCTTTTAGGAGAAGATTTACATTTAGTTTAAATTTTAAAACTGATAAAAACAGCTAATTACGTACTTCAAATTCAATGCAATGGAAATCTATAAATAAAACGTCAAACGTGTTGTTTTATAGTTCTATATCGTACTTTTTTAAACGTCCCCAAAATGAAAAGATTGCTGTAGGTAAACAAGTAATAGAAAAAAAACTTCTTTTGACGTTAAAGATAAACTACCCTGTGAACTAAAGTATCATGATTCTGTAAATAGTTCTAGTGTACCTGTATCAAATTTTCAGAATTTAATCTGCCTGGGATACTTGCCGAGAAACTAAGAAAAAAAATGTCGTCAACTGCATAGGGCTGCAGTTGTATATAGAGAAAGCATTTTTCAATATAGGTAAGTCACGTTAAATCGGCGCTACTTTGACATCAGACCTCGCTGTTAAATTCTGGACGTACCTTATTGAAATACAGGCTAAGTTAAAAGAGAGAAATGAGCTTTAACTAAACCAAAATATCAGTATGAAAAAAGTTGGCCGTTGTGGTCATTTTGGCCGTTGTGGTCACTCGCCACAGTTGGCCGTTATGGTCATTTTGGCTGTTGTGGTCACGCTCCATAGTTGGCCGTTGTGGTCACTCACTCTAGTTGGCCGTTGTGGTCATCGTCACCAGCGACGCCAATACATAAGCGTCGGTGGCCGTTGTGGTCAAAATGGCGGATGGGGTGGAGTTTCTAGTTGGCCGTTGTGGTCATGGTGGCCGTTATGGTCAAGTTTCGAGTTGGGCGATATGGTCAAATTGGCCGTTGTGGCTGTTGGCCGTTATGGTCACGGAGACCGTTGTGGTTATGACCACAACGGCCAAAATAGCGATTGGCCGTTGTGGTCATTGGCCGTTGTGGCCTAGACCCGTAAATTTAGTAGACTTTTTAAACGCGAGGCAAATTAACCGGTTAGGTTTTCGAACGCAATCGGTGCAAGCGGTATCTACCGGTACAATTTTCGTAAACTCCTAATAAGAAAATAAGAGAAGCAGGTGTGTCTCCAAGAAATTGTACTGCGCGCCATCTAACAAGGTAATTGTTGTTTAATTTCCTGGAAACATTCCTGCTTCCATTAGTTTTATTAATTTTCTTAATGCTAATTGTTACGTTATGGTTTACGCATTTTCTGTTATATACTTATTAAAAATTGTTATAAAATAACTCAAAATAATTTTTAACTTTTAACACAGATAAATTTGAAACATTCTTGAAAATCTGTAAAACTGGGCGCCATCTGGTAGCCAGTAGCACTACTAATGATGATATTGCAACTGGTGTCGTCAATGGCTACATACGGGAGGGTCTTCAATATGTCAATGTAGCTACCAGGATTCCAGCAAACCATCCTCAGTCTTTTCTGCTATCCTAATACACGAGTTCAAATTTCTGATGAGGAATAAAGTTGTTATAATAGTAAGATTTTATTATTTTTATCTATTTGTTCGTTTTATTAGAATTTTTACGTTTTTAGCCAAACAGAAATAGGTGAAATAGGTGCGGTACTATGTCAGTCGCACTGTTAGCCCTCATATTACGGCTTTAGTCGCCGTTTTTCTGCAGTTTTCCAGTGGCAATTAAATACAAGAGTGTATTTTTGTGTATTGTAGATTAGATAGTTCTTGGCAAATCACATGTCAGGCTGTTGTGCTGGAGTAATGAAATATTCTATGCATTTAACATTTCGAACTCAAGAATTCAGAGCATTTAATGTTAATTAATGATGAGCTTTATTGTAGTTGATCTATTGTTGTTTCATCACAATTTTTTCATTTTTGTTAAATATTAAGTGAACAAATGAATAGCACACAATCGTGGTACCTTTATTCTACTGTAGGTTCCATGATTTGCATGTTGCTATTTTTACCAGTTCAACAACTTGTGTTTAATTATACTATTACACCTTTAAAATAGAGGTATATAGTTTTAGTTAATAATTAATTGCTCCAGCGCAACACACTAAACTGTGTTCTGCCAAGTACTATCAACTCTAGAATACTCAAAAATACACTCTTTGATTTAATTGCTACCCGAAAACTGCAGAAAAACGGCGGATAAAGCCGTCATATAAGGTTGAACAGTGCGACTGGCATAGGTGCAGTAGAAGAATTAATTGCCCCAGCACAACACACTAAAATGTTATCTACCAGGTACTACCAACTCTAGAATACTTAAAAATACACTCTTCGACTCAATTGCTACCAGGAAACTTCATAAGAACGGCGTATAAGGCCGTTATATAAGATTGAATAGTGCGACTGGCATAGGAGCGGTAGAATAATTAATTGCCCCAGCACAACACACTACGATGTGTTCTACCAAGTACTACCAACTCTAGAATACTTAAAAATACACTCCTTGATTTAATTGCTACCAGTAAACTGCATAAAAACAGCGGATAAGGCCGTTATATAAGATTGAACAGTGCGACTTGCATAGGAGTGGTAGAATAATTAATTGCTCCAGCACAACACACTAGAATGTGTTCTACCAAGTACTACCAACTCTAGAATACTTGAAAATACACTTCGATTTAATTGCTATCAGAAAACTGCATTAAAACGGCGGATAGGCGGATAAGGCCGTCATATAAAGTTGAACAGTGCGACTGGCATAGGTGCGGTAGAATAACTAACTGTTCCAGCACAACACACCAAGATGTGTTCTACCAAGTACTACCAACTCTAGAATACTTAAAAATACACTCTTTGATTTAATTGTTACCAGAAAACTGCAGAAAAACGGCGGATCAAGCCGTCATATATGGTTAAACAGTGGGACTGGAATAGGTGCGTAACTAATTGGTCCAGCACAACACACTAAAATGTGTTCTACCAAGCACTACCAATTCTAGAATACTTAAAAATACACTATTCAATTTAATTGCTACCAGAGAACTGCAGAGAAACGGCGGATAAAGCCGTCATATATGGTTAAACAGTGCGACTGGAATAGGTGCGGTAGAATAATTAATTGCTTCAGCAAAACACACTAAAATGTATTCTACCAAGTACTACCAACTCTAGAAAACTCAAAAATACACTCTTCGATTTAATTGCTATCAGAAAACTGCATAAAAACGGCGGATAGGCGGATAAGGCCGTCATATAAAGTTGAACAGTGCGACTGGCATAGGTGCGGTAGAATAACTAACTGTTCCAGCACAACACACCAAGATTGTTCTACCAAGTACTAACAACTCTAGAATACTTAAAAATACACTCTTTGATTTAATTGTTACCAGAAAACTGCAGAAAAACGGCGGATCAAGCCGTCAGATATGGTTAAACAGTGGGACTGGAATAGGTGCGTAACTAATTGGTCCAGCACAACACACTAAAATGTGTTCTACCAAGCACTACCAATTCTAGAATACTTAAAAATACACTATTCAATTTAATTGCTACCAGAGAACTGCAGAGAAACGGCGGATAAAGCCGTCATATATGGTTAAACAGTGCGACTGGAATAGGTGCGGTAGAATAATTAATTGCTCCAGCAAAACACACTAAAATGTATTCTACCAAGTACTACCAACTCTAGAAAACTCAAAAATACACTCTTTGATTTAATTGCTATCAGAGAACTGCAGAGAAACAGCGGATAAAGCCGTCATATATGGTTAAACTGTGCGACTGGAATAGGTGCGGTAGAATAAATTAATTGCTCCAGCACAACACACTAAATGTGTTCCACCAAGTACTACCAATTCTAGAATTCTTAAAAATACACTCTTCGATTTAATTGCTACCAGAAAACTGCATAAAAACGGCGGATAAGGCAGTTCTCTGATATTGATTTTTGAGTATTCTAGAGTTGGTAGTACTTGGTAGAATACATTTTAGTGTGTTGTGTTGGAGCAATTAATTATTCTACCGCACCTATGCCAGTCAGCTGTTCAACCTTATATGACTGCCTTATCCGCCTATCCGCCGTTTTTATGCAGTTTTCTAGTAGCAATTAAATCAAAGAGTGTATTTTTAAGTATTCTAGAGTTGGTAGTACTTGGTAGGACACATTTTGGTGTGTTGTGCTGGAGCAATTAATTATTCAACCGCACCTATGCCAGTCGCACTGTTCAACCTTATATGACGGACTTATCAGCCGTTTCTCTGCAGTTCTCTGGTAGCAATTAAATCAAAGAGTGTATTTTTGAGTTTTCTAGAGTTGGTAGTACTTGGTAGAATACATTTTAGTGTGTTGTGCTGGAGCAATTAATTATTCTACCGCAGCTATGCCAGTCGCACTGTTCAACCTTATATGACGACCTTATCCGCCGTTTTTATGCAGTTCTCTGATAGCAGTTATATCAAACAATGTATTTTTGAGTATTCTAGAGTTGGTAGTACTTGGTAGAATACATTTTAGTGTGTTGTGCTGGAGCAATTAATAATTCTATCGCACCTATTCCAGGCGCACTGTGTAACCATATATGACGGCTTTAGCCGCCGTTTCTCTGCAGTTCTCTGGTAGCAATTAAGTCAAAGAGTGTATTTCCGAGTTTTCTAGAGTTGGTAGTATTTGATAGAATGCATTTTAGTGTGTTGAGCTGGAGCAATTAATTATCATACCGCGCCTATGCCATTCGCACTGTTCAACCTTATATGACGGCCTTATCCGCCGTTTTTATGTAGTTTTGTAGTAGCAATTAAATAGATGAGTGTATTTTTAAGTATTCTAGCGTTGGTAGTACTTGGTAGAACACATTTTAGTGTGTTGTGCTGGAGCAATTGATTATTCTGCTGCACCTATGCCAGTCGCACTATTCAAACTTATATGACGATTTTATCCGCCGTTTTTCTGTAGTTTCCTGTTAGCAATTAAATTAAAAAGTGTATTTCTGAGTATTCTAGAGTTGATAGTATTTGGCAGAACACATTCTAGTGTGTTGTGCCGGAGCAATTAATTATTCTACCGCACCTATGCCAGTCTTTATCCGCCGTTTTTCTGCAGTTTTCGGGTAGCAATTAAATCAAAGAGTGTATTTTTGAGTATTCTAGAGTTGATAGTACTTGGCAGAACACATTTTAGTGTGTTGTGCTGGAGCAATTAATTATTCTACCGCACCTATGTCAGTCGCACTGTTCGCTCTCATATTACGGCTTTAGTCGCCGTTTTTCTGCAGTTTTCCAGTGGCAATTAAATACAAGAGTGTATTTTTGTGTATTGTAGATTAGATGTGGCAAATCAAATGTCAGTGTGTTGTGCTGGAGTAATTAAATATTCTATGCATTTAACGTTTCGAACTCAAGAATTCGGAGCACTTAATGTTAATTAATGATGAGCTTTATTGTAGTTAATCTATTGTTGTTTCATCACAATTTTTTCATTTTTGTTAAATATTAAGTGAACAAATGAATAGCACACAATCGTGGTACCTTTATTCTACTGTAGGTTCCATGATTTGCATGTTGCTATTTTTACCAGCTCAACCACTTGTGTTTAATTATACTATTACACCTTTAAAATAGAGGTATATAGTTTTATTTTGACAATTAATTATCACCGAATCAGTATGCATCTCCTTTTTTCATATAAGAGCAATACATTTTTATTTAGAGCAATCAATTAGAAATTAATTCTTACTAAATCAAAAAATGCGTATTTCCGTTTTTTCTTGATTGATCCTGCATGTGATTTTTGCCAGCTCATCCTCATTTTTTTTAAATAAGAGCTATGCATTTTTGTTTAGCGCAATTAATTTGCAATTAATTAGTAATTAATTCTCACTAAATCAAGAAATACGTATTTCCTTTTATTTTCGATTGAGCCAGCATATGGTTTTTGCCAGCTCAGCCATGGTTTCTTTTAAAAAAAGCAGAGCAATACATTTTTATTTAGCGCAATTAAATAGCAATTGATTAGCACTAAATTATTATATATTTTTTTTGTGTTGTGCTATTTTGGCTGAGCCAGCTTAAAAGACCTTATAAAATCGTATAAATATCTAATCATTACGATTGCTCCAGTCTCCAGTCTGAAAGAACAAAAAAATCTGGCCCACGTTGGACCGGCAGTGAAACAAGAGTTTTTTTCTAGACTAAATAACTTACAAAATCGATAAAAAATCAATAAACAACATTAAACAAAATACTTACTTTAAATGATGCTTAAGAATACCACGGCTTGAGATTTAAACTCTCTCTTACAAATTAAATGTTCAGGTCGCAGGTATTAGTTCTGCAGTTGTCTTATTTTGTGAAAAGGAGTAGACAAGGATTTAGAACACAAATAAAACCACTAAAAGGGCGCCATCTGATTATGAAGCTTAATATTGATGTTTAATTAAGCCTGATTTGATATTTAATTTAATTTAATTTATTTATTTCATTCCAACAGAACAAAGTTCCACTTACAGGAAATATACAATAAATATCATTAATAATACAGAACCTAAAACATAAAACGTGATACGTGATTCAATAATAACACAAAAAATATTAATACATATACATCATAATTAATTTTAGAATTCAAATAAATTACATAGATATTACGAATGATTAAATCTGTAAAATAAGTTAAATTCAATTAGATTAGATTAAATACCATCCTGCCAAAATTATTTTAATAATAATTATTATTATTCAAAATTAATAACAACAAATAATTAATAAAATTTAGTTAGTAGTTAATTAATATAAGATAGATGAAAAACAGAAGTTAATATTATAAAGTATGTCAGAAATGAACAAGATACTGGTACAATTAATAAATAATTGAAATAAATTTACCTAATTACTATATCGTGTTACCGAAACATATGTTTAAGAATTTAATGTAAAAGAAATATCTGTTAAAAGTAATTGTAACGAAAGTAAACCTATGTAAATATTATAATAGAAATATTACATAATTCTTCTAAATAATTAAAATAAATAAAATAACATCATTAATTTTATTAACGTATACTAACAGGATGATTATTATGTAAATTGCGAAGGCAATACCTACACTGCCTGTATGTAACATTAAAGAGGTCTAATTCAATGCTTATGCTATTATATGCTCTCATCATTGCTATTACAGGCGATATCATCAATATATTTGTTCTTGGGCAATTATGTACAAAATCACTTGAAAATCGAGTGCGCATGTCTGGAACATGAAAATTAACTTTTGCTAGTAAGTTAGGTACATGCACCAAATAATTGATAATTTTGTATAAAAATAAAATTAATTGGTGTTGTCTTCGAGTTGCCAATGATTCGATTTTAAAATGATCTAAGAAAGAATTGTAGTCATTACTGCTAATTATTATTTGAAATTTGAAAGCACAATATTTTAGAAATTTTTCTGAATCTTTTCAATACGTAGACTATAACTTACATACAAAGGGTTCCAAATAACTGACGCATATTCTAGTTTCGATCTAACTAAAGCATTAAACAGAGTAATTAAGGTTTGACAGTTATTAAAGGATCTTGTGTTTCGGATAACAAACCCAAGCTGTTTGGATGCTGCACTAATTATCAATTCATAGTGATTATTGAATCTAAGAGCCTCGTCAAAGCATACTCCCAAATCAGTACATCCATTAACCCTACTAATTGTTACGTTATTCATACTATAATTATATATAGTGTTAACCTTTTTACGACAAAACGTCATGCATTGACATTTATTGATATTAAACAAAAGTTTATTATTTATTGACCATAAACAAATTCTATTCAAGTCTTCCTGTAAACGATGACAGTCACTTACAGAATTTACAATGTTAAATATTTTAAGGTCATCCGCAAAAAGAAGTACTTGAGAAGACTGTGTGCATTCAACTATGTCGTTTATAAAAATTATGAATAGCAATGGTCCTAGTGTACTTCCCTGAGGTACACCAGACGAAGCTAGAAAGGGCTCAGATTTGTATCCGTTACGACATACAACTTGTGATCGACAATTCAAGTAACTTTTAAAAAGGTTAACTAAACTGTCTGAAAATCCAAATTCACCTAATTTCCTAAGTAAAAGCAAATGAGATACTCTGTCAAATGCCTTAGCGAAATCAGTGTATATTACATCTACCTGTAGTTTATTATCCAAAGCCTCAGAAACGTATTGAGTGAATACACTTAAATTAGTAATAGTTGATTTCTTACTGATAAATCCATGTTGATGATCCGATATGCTATTTTGAATTTGGGGTCTAATTAAGTTATTTAATATTATTTCATAAATTTTGGAAAATACACTAAGTAATGACACTGGTCTATAATCTCGAACATCATTTTTAGGACCCTTCTTATGTATAGGAATAACACGTGATTCTTTCCATGAATCCGGAAACGTAGCACTATTTAAAGATAAATTGAAAATTTTATTTATAGGGACTTTGATAAATTCAGCACAACCTTTAACTATATAAGAAGGAATGTTGTCCGGACCCAAAGATCGTGAATTGCTCAATTTTTTAATGGCATCCGTCACATCTGCTTCAGTAATATTACCAATATTTATTTCACAGTTGCCTGTATTTGTTAGATTATTATCAGGAAAATCAGATAAAGATTCATTGGAAAAATTATTCATAAAAAAATTTGCAAAGGCTTGTGCAATTTGAGCCCCGTCAGCCAAAGGATTGCCATTTGCATCAATTAATGGAACAGGCAGACCCGTAGAATTACGTTTGTTGTTTACAAATCTCCAAAAATTCTTTTTTGGGTTATCATTAATGTTGTCTTCAATGGATTGTAAATATGCGTTGTATGCATTGCGAATTAGATTTTTTACTTCAGACCTTAACTGTTTAAATTTATTAAGATCTGATATATTACCATAATTAAAATATTTTCTTCGATATTTAACCTTCAGTTTAATTTTACTAATTATGTTTCTGTCATACCATTCAGGATACTTAGGTTTACGTCGAGTTACTATAGGTACACAATGGTTAAGTATTTCATAAAATATATCATAAAATTTAGCTACTGCTTCATTTACATCAGAACACTCGATAACATTTGACCAGTCTGCATTCTCCATCAGTTGATACAATAGCAAATAGTCACCTCTTTTAAAGTTATACTGCTTTTCACTATTACTTGAGCAAGTTTTTATTCTATTAGGTGATATATCCAAACAACACGAAAGTGCAGGATGATGGAGATCTTCTGGGACAAGCGGAAAATCATCCCTGAAAACTTTGGCTTTAAATTTTGTTAATATTAAATCAAGCAGCCTACCATTGTCATTAACAACATGATTAATTTGCTCTAAATTCAGAAAGTTTCTTTTCTATGATACCATGAATTTCTATGTTCCTGTTACGCGAATACTGATCGAGCTTGTTTAATTACAAACGTAATGTTTTAATTTCATTTTTAATATCAGAATTTACATTTTCTAAATATTGAATTCTAGTAGTGTTGCTATCAACACCAGTTTTGATTACATTCAGCTGTATTTGCAAACCATTTAACATATCAGTATGATTATTAACAGTAATCGTTAATTGTTTCAGATTATCATTTAATATAGGTAATATTTCTAATTTTTGAGATATTTGTGAAAACATATTTTGTAACTCACAGTTTGTTGATCCAGAATCGATAATACTGGTACTAGCACTCTGAGGACTGTTTTGATTGATAACAATCCTATTAGTTGCATCCATTGTATTTATACAACCTTCACATTCCCATACTTGACAATCATCGACCTTCTTAATATTTTCATAATCTTCCATTTTCATATTTATGCATTTAATATGAAACAATTCTTTGCACTTTTTGCAGTTGATTGAATCATCATATCTTCCACATTTCTGATTACATTTTTTACATAAAGTATACATTTTAACACTCTATTTTTAATTTTCAATGCAGAGCGGATTAAAACACGAAGTAAGTTGTTTAAAGCAGTTACTAATGAAGCAGAATCATGAACAAAGCGTCGGTACCAAGAACAAATACCTAAAAATCTTTTTACTTCGGTAACATTAGTTGGTCTAGGATAATTCTGGATTGCATTAACCTTATCTGGACAAGTACGAAGGTCATGTTGATCTACAATATAACCTAGATATTTTAAACAAGGTCTACAGAAATGACATATTTCAGCATTTACAGTTAAACCTGCTTCTTTGAGCCTATTGAACACTTCTTGCAATACTTGGATGTGTTTCTCGAAAGTAGGAGTAACTATGATGATGTCGTCTAAATAAGTGAAGACGTGTGGCTGTAATGTTTCTGGAAACACGCGATCCATAAGACGTTGTTGTGTCTGTGGTGAATTATGTAATCCAAATGGCATACGAATAAATTCATACAAGACCCTTCCCGGTACAGTAAAGGCACATTTTTCTGCACTTGAGTCATCGAGAGGTATCTGCCAAAATGCGCTCTTCAAATCAATTGAAGACAAATATTGGGTATCTCGAAGTTTATTCAGGATGTCAGATACGTAGGGTAGTGGGTATGCATCCCTCTTCGTACCAGAATTTAATTTTCTGCCATCAAAGCATAGGCGTTTTTCACCATTTGGTTTTGATACCAAAAGTATAGGACTGCTCCAGGGTGATTCACTAGGCTGGACTACTCCTAATCCTAACATTCGATCTAATTCCTGGTATAATTGACTTTTAATAGTTGGCGAAACAGGAAAGTATCGTTGCTTGATAGGTTCAGCATCACCGGTATCTATTTTATGTACAACCAAATTGGTTTTACCTAACCCATTTAAGGTTTGAAACAGCTTCACCATTTCTTCAAGTTTAGTAGTTTGTTCGGAGGTTAAAGTAGAGACATCTTGCACTGTATTTATAGTATTAACTTCTGAACTAGCTGCAATAGTAAAACAGGTTGAAGGATTATTTAAATCTGACAAAGTTATAGCAGAACTCCAACTCTGGGTAGCAAAATTGATATATATGGAAAAATATTTGCAAAAGTCCACACCTAAAGTGAGAGCATGTTTAATCGATGGTACTATCCAAGCCTCCATCCACTTGGTGATTTGATTAATGGTGATAAGTACGTCTACGATTCCGTGAACTATTTGTGGTTTCCCATCAGCTGTGGTAATTAGTTCTTGGAAGTTGGTTCTTATTGGAAGATTTAAAGATTTTATCAGTGGTAAACCTTCGTTTTCAATTATGGTAATTTCTGATCCAGAATCAAGAAGAGCTAGGATGTTATGGTCCTTGATAGTTATTGATACGAATGGTCGATTACTAGAACCAAACGAGCAAAATAAAGAAGCTGTTTCACTAAGCTTGTAGAAATTTCTCACCTGCAATAACCATTTATTCCAACCTTCAGGTTTCGATTTTGGAATAGCACCTGCTGAATTTCTGGTTTCAGTTGCCTTAGTGGTTGAAGGTTCTTTTGGTAATTGACTAGGTTGTTGTTTTAAATTTGGCCTAGAAGGATAACACTTTGGACATGAACTCGTGCTTTTGTTTTTCGTACCACATTTCCTACAAAAGACATTCAATGGCTGGTCACATTTTATGTAGACATGTCCTTTTTTTGAGCAATTCCAGCATGTATTTCTCTTCTCGTAGTAATAGCTGCTGTAGATTTAATTCGTTCGAATGTCCTTTAAAAGGTGTTCCCTTGGGTTGATAAAGTAATTCAAGTTCTAACAGTTCTGAAGACAGCTGGGATGTAATTGGTAATAATCGGTTGAATAAGTTCTCCATTACCGATAAATAAATGGCCACTCGTTTTTCCAAACCTTGAATTCTTGCTCGGATTTCATCCCATAATAATTAATCATAATCATATGGTAAAAAATCAGATTTAAGATGTTGAACTATGTCATCCCAAGAATAGACCATGGATCTAATAGATCGAAACCATATAAGAGCTTGATCTTTAAATAAATCTAAAGCTGACATAAATACTTGAACTTTGGTAATTCCTCGGGCCATTTGAACTAGGACCTCCACTGAAATGAACATTCCATTTGTAAACAGCTGGATGCCATGAAATTGAAACGTGGTAGGCTCGACGGATCCGGTTAGCTGCTAGTGGAGAAATGATAATCCAGGGAACTGCTGGGGTCGTAAAAGTCAGCACTGCCTGGACCCCGTCGTGGGCGCAGACATGCTTCCCTAAAGGAAAGTTACGTGAGACCTCCAGACACACGCACAGTGAGGTCTCGGTTAGGTCTTCCTCCAGCTCGGGAGAGAGTTGTGCATGGGGCGTTTTCAAGAAGAATCGAAGGGTGTTCAAGTTTTTCTCGGAGTATCCTTATCCGTGGACCTGTGTGAGTGCAAAACTGAATAGATCTAGTACACTCTCTTATATAGATGGTCGCAGAGCGTAGGGGAAATGGTAAGAGTAGAACGGAGCGGCGCACACCAAATATACACACTTAGGGAAGAGATGCGTGCTGTTGCTTGAGTCAGCGGCTCATCTGAGCGGCTATAGATTGCAACGAATGATAAGCTGATTTATTCTTACCCCTATAACAATTAAAAAATAAAGTAATTTCGTTACAGTCTATTAAAGCTAGCTTTTGTAAATTGTGACCGATGCTACCTTGAGAACATAGATTTTCTAGTAAGATTATTTAGTCTCATTTTCCGGAGCATTTCTGAATAATCTCGATTTATTTTTAATAGAAATTAATTTGCGACCAGGTTTTTTGTTGTTTGCTGGATTAACATTAAATAGTTTGATACCGTAGAATACACAGTTCATCCATTAAAACTTTCCCCAAGGAATCATATTAAAACGTATTTATTTAGGATGCTCTCCAAGCGTCTCTGAGATAGGTACGTATTTTCTAAAAGATCTTGTTGTCTTTTCTCTATCTTAGCAGTTTTTGTAGTGATGATTAGAAACAATAGTAGAATCTTATTAACAACACTTATCTGCAACAATTGAAAATATTGGGGTAGGTGTTAATATTTTTTGATAACATTTCAATGTGTCCAGCTGCTTATGATACATACCTTATCTGGGCTCTGACATCATTTTGCCTGTTTGTTTCTCATTTATTTTCTTTGTCTATAACAACATGCATAAAAAAGAAGAAGCGAGGTAGTGAGTGTCGCCATAAAATAAAAATGCCTGTCACAATTAAATTATCGTTAATTTATTTTAAGTAATAAGGAAACGATAGATATAACACGTATGTCTAATTACGACGAGCAATGAACATAAAGCAAGATGAAAAATTCAGATTTGGGTGGAATATTTTATTAAAAGAATATTGGTTTGTTTTTAAATATGCTTTTAGTTTTTTTGTTTATGACAACATATACATATTGTAACGAATAGTAAACCCACATATGACGTCATCAAACATTCTAGATATATCAGTCATCAACTGTATGACTCATCAATCAACACCTGCAAGTATGACTCATCGACACGCCTCATTGACGTCACCGACAGCTGCGTGTATGACTCATCATCACGCCATCGAATATTCTAGATTATTAGTCATCGTATAGATATAAATTGAGATCGCGAGTAGAAGGGAGTTAGTTAATGCTTAACCGGCGTCGTGTTGAAATGTACTCTGAATAAATAAATTGTTAATAATTAGTTAATACATAAATAGTTTTTATATAAATAAGTCCTCAAATAAATTTGTAATTACCTAGCATTTTTAAATGCTTTAATTTGTTAAATAGTTTATAGTTATAGTGTTTTTAATTAAGTGCATTGTAAATAATCTTCTCTTTATTAATATACGAATTTAAACAGCATTTTGATTATTATTTTAAAAAGAACGTTACAGTGTTGTTAGGCGTTTTAAAATAAATAAAATTGCGTAATAATTAAATAAAGTGCTGTGAGAATAAATTTATAGTGTTAAAAACAATCCCAACAAATAATTAATTAAAATGGCGATGAAATTGTTAAAAGATCTCTTAGTGATAGATTTAAAACGGGAATTGGACGAGAGAGACTTAGATAGTAATGGAAAGAAAGAAGTTTTAATAAAACGGCTAAGAGAATGGCTTTTAGAACAGAAAGAAGATCCCGAAAATTACCGCTTCGAGATACCTGGACCCGCAATTGATACTAGTTTGTTGTTAAGTAAAATGGAATATAATTCTAGGAAGCTAATGGAAAATACTAAAGCACTGGAAGAAAAAGTTTTGGAAAATTCTAGACAGACCGAAGAAAATTCTAAAATGCTTAAAGAAGAATTACTTAAAAATACTAAAGCACTAGAAGAAAAAGTTTTTGAAAATTCTAGACAGTCCGAAGAAAATTCTAAAATGCTTAAAGAAGAATTACTTAAAAATACTAAAGCACTGGAAGAAAAAGTTTTTGAAAATACTAGAATGCTTAAAGAAGAATTACTGGAAAAGCACGAAGAGAATTCTAGAAGGCTTGCAGAATTACTAGAAAAATCTAAAGAAATTTCTAGAAGGTGAATTGCTGGAAAACGTCAAAGAAGTTTTCGAAGAATTCTTTGAGAATGCCAGCGCGTTAGGACTGTTGGAAGGTAGATTGGCGGAACAAGATAGGGTAATAAAGATGGTAGAAGAGAAAATAGCCCAAATGCAATTACCACCAACAACTAAGACGATATGACCGAAATGCTGGAAGATAGAATGAGGCAACTACGGTTTCCTTCAACTTCTGAGTGGCCGTTTAATGAAGTAAAGAAACAGTTTAAAGAAGAAAAGGGTCCTATCGTAGGGATAAAAGTAAAACCACCCACGTTCGATGGAAAGATACCTTGGTCCACCTACTACAAACAGTTTGAGGCGGCTGCTGGGGCCAACGGATAGACAGGCAAGGAAAAGGCCGTTTCTTTAACTGTGGCTTTGTGTGGAGACGCACTGAACGTCCTGCAAACAATCCCAACTGGACAAGAAAATGATTACCAGTTGTTAGTGTCTAGATTGGAGATGAGATATGGAGACGCGCATCTTCAACAAGTGTATCACGCGCAAGTGAAGAATCGTGTCCAGAAGAATGGAGAAACCCTTCAGGAGTTTGAAACCGATGTTGCGCGGCTTGTCCGACTGGCGTATCCTACGGCACCCGATTCATTTCTGGGACAACTCGCTGTGCAGACCTTCATTGATGGGTTAAGAGACGAGGAAACACAGCAGTCCTTAAGGCTGGCACGACCAAAAACGACTGATGATGCGCTTGCCCATGCTTTAGAACTTGAAGCCGCGTCCCGAGGCCACGGGCGAGTTCGAACCATTGCCGAAGAAGAAGAAGGTTCGAAAGATCGTCTAGAGGAGTTACTAATGAGAGTTCTTCAGAAGGAAGATAGTCGTAAGAGGAATCCTCAAGAAGTTCGAGGACCCCGTTGCTGGAACTGCGGCGAACAATGGCACATACGACGCCGTTGCCCTAAACCCAAACAAGTTCAGCCGTTGGAAAACTAAAGGGCGTCGACGAGAGGGGGCGAACTTTGACCTTAAGTGGAGATGCCCCAGAGATCACCATCCATGCCGTAACATCGAAGAACAGTACCAGCAGTTTGTTCGTAGATGGGAAGATTGCTAACCGAACTGTTCCACTACTTATTGATACGGGGGCGACAAAATCCATCGTAAGCCCTGATGTTCTACGATCAAGTATTAAGTTGTTACCGACAACTACTCAACTCCGTACAGCAACAGGTGAAGTGATACCAACCCGCGGAGTGGTGAAGATGAAGATTGGCATTGGAAGTGAAGAACGTGATCATGAGGTGCTGGTAGCCGATATCACTGATGACTTCATTTTGGGAATGGACCTCCTGAGAAAATTTGGTTGTACGTTGGATTTGAAGGAGGGTGTTTTGAAGGTCGGTAACGAAGAACTTCCGTTGCACCCACGAGAAGATCCTGTTGTAAGGGTTTTGCTGATAAAAGATGTGATATTGCCGGGTCAAAGCGAAATGGTTGTCGAGGCAGGTTTGGATGGAGATCTTCGGGTAGGATGTGTGCGAATGATGGAGCCTGTCTGTGATAAGAAGATCCATAGTGGCATACTGGTGGGAAAAGCGCTGATCAAGGTTGGAAAGATAGTACCGGTGAGAATTATGAACGTTAATGTGGATCCGGTGACATTGAAGAAGAGTACCCTTGTGGGACAGTGTGTGCCAGTATTCCGAGTAGGCAGATGCATGGCTGATGTTCCAAAACCAGTGCCCAAAGACCATGGTGAAAAATTAGTGGGTATGGTTGTTAGTTCGTGCGAAGACCTTAATAGAACGAAAGTGAAAGAGGTACAGGGTTTAGTTCACCGATACCAAGATATCTTCGCTCTTGACAATAGCCAGAAGGGACGAACAGATGTAGTAAAACATAAAATCAATACAGGCAACTCTATGCCTGTCCGTCAGCAGCCGAGGCGTCTACCTCTAGCAAGGCGAGCAGAAGCCGAGAAGATTATTACCGATATGGAAGAACAAGGGGTCATCGAGCCATCCAGCAGTCCATGGGCATCACCGGTGGTCCTGGTCAGTAAGAAGGACGGGTCAACGAGATTTTGTGTGGACTATCGGCAGCTCAATAACGTGACCAAAAAAGACAGCTATCCCTTACCACGCATCGACGACACGTTAGATACCCTGTCTGGTTCACGATGGTTTTCGACTTTGGACTTGAAGAGTGGTTATTGGCAAGTTGAAATGGAACCTGAAGACCGGGAGAAGACCGCGTTCACTATTGGTTCCGGACTATGGCAGTTTACAGTTATGCCTTTCGGTCTATGTAACGCTCCGGCCACCTTTGAGCGTCTAATGGAGACCATCCTGAAGGGGTTGTCGTGGAAGACTTGCCTGGTCTATCTAGATGACGTGATCGTAGTTGGAAGATCATTCAGTAAACATCTGAAAAATCTGGAGGAAGTGTTCCGGAGACTGCGTGCAGCCAACCTGAAATTGAGTCCGAAAAAGTGCCACATATTCCGAAGGTGAAATATCTCGGGCATGTCGTATCATAAAATGGAGTGGCAGCCGACCCCGATAAAATTCGTGCAGTTCAAGAGTGGCCAACACCGAAAGATAAACATCAAGTTCGTAGTTTTCTTGGGTTATGTACCTACTACAGGCGTTTCGTTCCTGGGTTTGCCAATATAGCGAAGCCCCTGACAAGGTTAACTGAGGATGGGCGCAAATATGTTTGGAGCGGAGAGTGAGAAACAGCTTTCCAACAGTTGAAGCGTGCCTTGACAACAGCGCCAATATTGAGCTACCCACGCACAGAAAGGAAATTCATACTTGACACAGATGCAAGTAACCTGGCCATTGGAGTTGTACTAAAGAAGACGTGAAGGAGTGGTGCCGTAAATGCGAACTATGTCCACTGGTAACGGACTCTTGGGGAAACGGAGAGCACCTATGAGGCAGTACAATGTGGGTAGTCCTCTGGAAAGAATAGCTATAGATATTGCCAGACCATTTCCCGAAACCGACGATGGGAATAAATACATCTTAGTGGCAATGAACTATGTTACCAAATGGCCAGAAGCATATGCCCTACCAAACCAGGAAGCTGCGACTGTTGCTGACGTACTAGTCAAAGAGTTTTTCAGTCGCTTCGGAGTGCCCATGGAGCTGCATTCGGATCAAGGCCGCAATTTTGAGTCTGTACTCTTTGGAGAAGTCTGTCGATTGTTGGGCATTCGCAAGACTCAGACCACACCGTTACACCCGCAGTCCGATGGAATGGTAGAACGCATGAATCCGACAATGGGCAAATATTTGGCCAAGGTCGTCTCCGATCATCAACGAGACTGGGACCAATACCTGCATCTGTTCCTGATGGCTTATCGTGCATCGGTCCACGAAACAACCGGTCAGTCACCAGCGTCTGTGATGTTTGGACGCGAGTTACGGTTACCGTGTGATCTGGAATTTGGATCTCCACCTATAGAGCAGGAGGTAGCCGGGAATGATTATGTCATCAACTTAAAGAAGAAGTTGGAGGATATTCACGACCGAACCCGAAACAATAGTCGAATCGCGAGTGATCGGATGAAGGCTACGTACGATGTGAGAGCCCAAGAAGGAGGGTTTCAACCTGGAGAGCTTGTCTGGTTATACAATCCGCAAAGACGTCGTGGTTATTCTCCAAAGTTACAGCGGAATTGGGAGGGCCCATACCAGGTGAAGACACGAATAAATGACTTGATTTATCGCATCCAGAAATTGCCAAGAGGGAAAGCAAAGGTGGTACACTCCAATCGTCTGGCGCACTATTAGGGAAACAATAACGTAGTCCCGGATCGAGAAGATGATGCTGAGGTGACTGTCAATACCGTAAGACCTGAAGATGATCAGCCAACCTTTAGAGAATTTATGGATGCGTTTTCCGGAACTAGAAAAGCCCGATTCGGAGTCACGACCGAGATGCAACAAAACCTCTTCCGGGTCCGGGGTGATTATTCCATTGCCCACTGTGTCTCCGAAGATCTCCGCATGTCCAGGGGGGTCGCAGTAGTGTTTAGAAATAAATTTGGACGGCTGGATGAACTTCGAGATCAGAATCCCTCTGTTGGCAAAGCCTTACACTTGCCTGAACATGACCGCTCCATTTACTACTGGTAACCAAGCAGTTTTACTACCAGAAACCGAGTTACGCCGACTTGTGGAGGGCATTATGGGATGTGAGGACCGAGTTGCTTACCAGGGGTATTAACAAATTGGCAGTTCCAAAACTCGGCTGTGGGCGAGACCAGTTGGATTGGAGAATCGTTCGAAACGTGCTGGAAGTTATCTTTAGAGACACGATGTGAAGATCTTAGTCTGTAGCTTCGATCCCCAGCCCGCATCAAGGCCAACAAAGAGTTGTAGACTGTTATTTCTACGGTAATGGAACATGTAGTCGAGGTGAAGACTGTCGATACCGTCACGACCCTTTCTACAGAAACCAGAGAATAAAACCTGTTCTGGGACAGAACAGACTTGAACAGGGGGGCAGTGTAACGAATAGTAAACCCACATATGACGTCATCAAACATTCTAGATATATGAGTCATCAACTGTATGACTCATCAATCAACACGTGCAAGTATGACTCATCGACACGCCTCATTGACGTCACCGACAGCTGCGTGTATGACTCATCATCACGCCATCGAATATTCTAGATTATTAGTCATCGTATAGATATAAATTGAGTCGCGAGTAGAAGGGAGTTAGTTAATGCTTAACCGGCGTCGTGTTGAAATGTACTCTGAATAAATAAATTGTTAATAATGAGTTAATACATAAATACTTTTATATAAATAAGTCCTCAAATAAATTTGTAATTACCTAGCATTTTTAAATGCTTTAATTTGTTAAATAGTTTATAGTTATAGTGTTTTTAATTAAGTGCATTGTAAATAATCTTCTCTTTATTAATAGACGAATTTAAATAGCATTTTGATTATTATTTTAAAAAGAACGTTACAATATATAAATTGCCTGAGTCAAAGGAAAGGAGACGTAACCAAATATTTTCAAGTATTGAGTTGAGAACGGTTTTGAAAAATTCTTTGACTTAGTTCAACATTGGAAACGAGCACTAATTAAGACCAAAACAATGAAGTAGTAAGTGTCGTAATAAAATAAAAATGGGTCCTGTAATTGCGTTCCTGTTAATTTATTTTAAGTACTCAAGGAAACTATAAACACTATATGTCACTCGCTGTTAATTACTACGACCAATGAACATAAAACACGTTTTCGTCTACATTTTCGTAATATCAACAAGTAATTATCTAATCTAGCTTTAAAATGAAAAATTTAGACTTTAATGAAACTCTTCTTGTGGTTTTCAGCAATTGCATTTGAAAAGTATGATGATACTGATGATGACGATCGTATAATTGGTGGCAGCAATGCAAGTATAGAACCTTTTCCTTTCATGGTTTCTCTGTGGATGATTGCTCCAATTAGAAGATTCCGTAGTTGGAGGAGGCAGCATTTTTGCGCAGGAACCATTATCAGAAGTCACTGGATTCTTACGGGCGCTCACTGTGTTTTCTACGAAATTGCATGTAAGTTTTACATAATACTAAAGTATACTTAATCTATTCATTTTTCATACACTATAATGCAGACAATTTTAAAGTGTATATTCAGCAACAAAACCATCATTCGGTTCAAGAAGAAAATCAAATTTGTTAATGCACCACGAACACCATCTAGATGTTATTTTTTAAACACAGAGTTTTTCTATTTCAACATTTGTTAATCCAAGCTAATAATGTATACTTACAGCACGTAGTAATTCAGCTAACAATCATGAAGGTTACCATTCCCGACCAATCGAGCATGCCGTGGTACATAAGGGTTTTAACTCTCAAACACGTACATCTCAGAACGATATAGCATTATTGAAAGTTAGCCATCCATTTCATCTTGCGAACGAAAAACGGGTTGTATTGCCTTGGAAAGGTTTAAGTGTGAGTGCTATTTCTTAAGTAGCAGTACCTTGAGGTAATATGCATAGTTGTTTCACATAGTAAACCTAAATAATCATCAAATATTTTACAATTATTTCACTCTTACACTATCACACTCAGCTCACTTGTGTTCTATATCCAAATAGTTAATTAATTACAATTAGGCTTTTACTTGAAAATTTATACAACTTACAAGGAAAATATATTGTTAGAACAATTACCAGGTGGCTTCACCTACAGAACTTATCGTGGTGGGATGGGGAAGGATATTACCAACAGGCCGGAACCAAAAAATTCTAAAGTATGCTAAAGTAACCATGCACAGTGTACCATACTGCAGAAGGGTTTTCAAGAAGTAAGTATAGGGTTCGGTAAATAGGAAAACAAGCGCTTTACATGCTTAATTAATACTAATTACTTAGAATTATTCTATAATTCAAACAGAAATATATATGTTCTTTGCTTCCAGTTATCCTTCCTATAGTACAGAAACTGCGATATGTCTTGGAAATAAAGAAAAAAACATGGGTACTTGCAGAGGAGATTCAGGGGGGCCAGCATTGAAAGTGATGAACGGTTTTAAAGTGCAAATTGGTAATATAAGATTTTACTTAGAGTTCAGAAAGGAATCAGGAACAAGTTGTTTTAGGAATAACATCTTGGGGTAGAGGGCCTTGTACATTAAAAGACTCGCCAACAGTTTATACAAACGTAAGTGCATTTCTGCCGTGGATATACTTTCATTTAAATATCCATTAAAAATCAAGACGAAGACAAAAGACCAATCGTAAAAGACGTTATCAGCAAAAGCAATAATAATAATAATTTAATTATAATAATTACTACTACCCATTGCCTGGCAAACCCCAGAAGCAACAAAAAACAAAATCAAATTATCACTTAGCTATTTTTAATTTCATCTTCAGCATATATGTATATATCTTTTGTATGTGTATAAAGCTTTGTTTTGTCAGGGTATCTTCGTTTACGTGCTTTTTCTATGGTCATTAACTTTTTTAAACCGAGTTTTTCACACCTGATATAAGTATGAAGAGCCATACTGATATAATTAAAATAAATTGTTTAATGTACATAAATAGAACATTATTTATTATTTGTAGTAACTTTTGATCTTCAATGTTTTTTATTTGATCAACCTCTCGACTACCTGGCATTAAGAAATGCATGGTATAAAATGTTTTTTTAAAAACCACAGCGGCGTATGCATCCAAACCAGGGACTTTTAGTGCTTTTAAACAAATTATATCCGATCGGAATTAAAAAGCTTACTAATTTCAGATTTACAAACGAATAACAATTTCAGAGAAATATATGTATTGGACGCCACCAAACTGTATGTAAACGACCGTAATTAAAATGATGTTAAATTCATATCCGCTAACAATTTGAAAAGAGTTGATATCGATTTATGTTTATATTAAATTAATATCAGGCAAAAAGGTATTCTAAAAGCTTCTCAAGAATTTTGCAACAGACAATTTAATGTCCCCCAAACGTCAAAATGTTTTTTAAACACTTTATTAAACCTTAGCCCTTGTTGATACAGCTCAAAATACAGTACCAGTTGTAACAAAAGATTTGTAAACACTATTAGTTCATTTTAATAGATCAGTTTTAAATAATTTATGCTAAGAAATCAAATAGAGATGTATTAAATGCAGTAAAAATAATAAGTAGGGAATAAGTAGGAAACCATATGATTACATTTGCAGAACTCTTTGATCTAATTTACCTCTACACAAATGTTGTTAAATTATCTACATTTTACAAACAACTTTGCAAAGGTATTTAGTTATATTTTAAAATACTTACACCATGAAGATTTGATAACAGAAATTCGTTTTCTTGTCTCAAAACAAAATAGGAAGTGAACACTGCACTGCTAAATCTTTGTTTATGATGAAAAGTTTAACCAAAAAACTTCGTTGGCCAACATTCCTCTAGCTAATTGAATCTTCTTGGCATTAATACGTAGTCATCAGAGATTTATTGAAAATCTAGTTCATATAAAAGAGGTGTAAAAAGTATAAAAGATTTCCGCATGGCAGCGTAGGCAAATTTAAATCATAGATAATTTACGACCACAAAGAGTTAAATACAATGTTTATTTCTTAGTACTCACTTAAACCAAGTTACTACTTGTGTGAAATAATTATATTTCTACAAGTATCCCATGCTTTTTTTAGTTACGTTTTTAAACTATTTTTGTTTATCGTATTGTAAAAGCACGAACTAAATAAAATTTTCGAAGCGCTAAAAAATTTGTTTTATTAAAAACATATAGCATTTTATGATTTCTTTTCAGGCAAATAAATTGTTTATATTGTGCCAAACCCTCTTCTACATTAAATATTCATATAGGATTTTATGGCTTTCGGAACAATATTTTACATCTTATGTGACAATTATTTGGCTGAATTTTTTTCAGGTCCTGAATTTCCTTGTCTGTACTTTTTGATAAACATGAAAAAAAGGAAAATTGGTCAAATTTTGTTATTGGTAGTAATGATGTCAGGCTTAATATGTGCTTGGTTGGTTGAAATTTTGGAATATAATCGCTCTTCTTCAAATTTTCAAATAAGAAATCAACAGTTAGAAAATTGCTAGGCAGTGTCTAGACAGAGCAATTACCGCTTACTACCGAGGTAAATCTCGTCACGAACTCCTAAAGGGATTTTCAGATTCTTGGTTTATTTTTAGAGAGTTGTTTTAGATACATTATCGTATCATCGGGTTTATTGTTTAAATCTTAATTAAGTAATGTCATGGTCAGCTTGAAAGTATCCAGTTTATAATTTAATGCCAGGTGAATGAATGGTGTAGCTTCGCTCTCTGGAAAGCGGAAAAGGTTGTAAAGTTGATGATTTATTTAGTGCAGAAAGTACAAAGTTCGACGATAGCTACACTGTGTTTTTCCTATAGTAATTTCCAGGTGTGATGGTGTTCTTGTGTTGTTTAGATAAAGCGATTAAGTCTTATAGTACCTCGGTGGATCAATGTGAAAAGCGAACGTACCATAAGTCATTTTGTTAAATGATTATTTTGCAATTAAAAAACTAAAGTTTGATTTAGTTCTTTATTTGCGCAATAATAAAACGTATTATATAATGTATTTTAGAAAAGGATCCTAAAGTAAGTTTACTGTGTAATTCTTCTTGAATATTTTTGTCTTTCAAACAATGTACATATTTGCCATACGCTAGATTGGACACTTTATTTAATGCTAATTGGTGAACAATATTTAATAAATAAAAATTTAAAATAAACAACTACCTGCTATAGATTGACTTAACAAAGTTTGTAGACAACCTTTTCAAAGACAACGAAACATGAACAAAACGAAATTCTTTTCCCAAATTGTATTAATAACAAACATTTTGGGTAGCGTCCTCTATATGTTTATTTATTCTTGAGTAAAGTCTGAAATTTGCGTTTGTAAGTAACACTCATGACACCTTAGAATAATTTAATAGGGTAAGCAGTCTCAACCAGAAGCTTTATTGCGTAAGTATAATTCATTATGCTTTTATTCGTTTATAAAAGTTTTTATTGTAACAAATTTTTTGTTTACATATTAAAGATTTTACTAGTTGCAAATTGGCAGACCAATCGAAGGGCTTTTATAATGTGAAGTTGATTGGGATTAGATTAAAATGGTAACTTAGATTTCTAGAAGATGTTTTGATAATGCTAATCAAATGTCTAACTAAAATCTTTTGGCCCTGGCGTTCTCATTCATTTGTCTACTAACAATTTTCCTAAATCACAAAATGATTGAGTAAATTTATGTTGTAGTACGATCTTTCAATTACTGGTTTGTCTATCTAAATCTAAATAATCAGATATAGAACGTCATTTTTTTTATTTTTTAACAAAGTAACGCTAGGTACATTTATGATACACACATCGCAGTCTTACAGTAAAATTAATCGAATTTATCACAATACATCTTTATACCTTTTTATAAAATCAATATGCTTAGATATAAGCGTATATGCTCCATACTCGTTAGAATCGCAGAAACCCGAATTTGTTGAAGGAGATGTGCTAACAACTCCTCGAAGGAAAAAGCGTTTGTTGCTATATTCAAAAACCAAACCTCCACCGCTATCTCCACCACATACCGCTTGTCCTAGAAAAGTCAATTTCTATGAGAAAAAACGCTTTGAAATGACATTAAACTTACCTCTATTCCTATACCCACCACAAATCTTGTCGTACGTTACGTAGCTTCGAAACGGTTTAGGGACATTTTCGTAACATGGACCGTAAGGTAACACAGGAACGAAAAGCTCTTTTAATTCTTCTGATGGATTTTTACCTTCTTCTGTTTGACCCCATCCAACTATCTTAAAGAGTTCAAAAAGATTAAATCGAAACTGTTCAAATACAAGCTTGTAAATATTTGAAATTGTCTTATAGGTTTTCACAAATGAAAGCTTCGACATGATTGAATTCATGGATATACGCAAGGCAGATACACTGTTTTGATGCACACCGTAATGGTTTTCTACTTCATACATAAAAGATGTTAGAAAAAATAAAAACCAGCTCATTTTCCAATATCAACGAAGCACGCTTGGTTTAAATTTTCAATCGATGGTAAAAAAAGAGAATTATTCCTATTTTCGTGAATTGTTGAAAAAAATTATCATCTGCATTAACATTTATGTATTAAATATGTACCCCCTTTTTGCAAAACATAAGCACGTACACAACAATTTTGTGTTTCTTATAATATAAAAATGACACACCAAATGTAACTTTTTTTAAGATTGTACTAAATTGGCTTTATCTAGAACGTATAGCAGTTTATGACCTGTTCCAGGTAAACTTCTGCTAGTTTAATACAAATTTTGGTTACATTAAATATTCGCACAAAGGAATAAAGTGTTTTTGGAAACACAATTCATGCTTGCTAAATAGTTGTATAGCCTTATAAAGTGGCTAGTGGTTGATAAGGTTGTTCTTGTTTTCCAGTTTAATGGCTTTTCTGCACCTTTAATAAAATAAAAGAGAGAACTTCGTCTGATTTTATTATTGATGACGGATGCCGTCATAGTTAAGCTTGATAAAAAAACAAATTCAGAGTTACCCTTACGAAGACGAAGAGTCCGGCCCGCGCTTTGCCTAAAACGAATTCAGATACGATTATCATCTTAGCACAGCATAAGAATAACCAGCAGATACACTCGCGCTAATAATTTTAACCACCAAGTGTGATTTGATTTATTCCAAAACTGCTTGGCAGACTACGGAGCAGCAGTTGTGTATAGCATTCCTAGTGAATACATTGATTACAACTGAGCCGTCTAACCTGAGTTGGGTTGTGTAGTGGCCTCCTACAAAAAAATATTAGGAATAGAGCGAAGAAATTGTACAAAAGAAAATGAAGTGAGAGAATGAATAAAAACTTGACATTGAAAACGAAGGCTTAAGAAATAATAATAAGAAATATCATGTAAGCCAAAAGGATTTAAAAACAAAGAGGGATTAACAGAATGCGAAGAATAAAAGTTAAGAAATCTGGGAGGATTACTTTTGAGGACTCTTGTTTCAGGATAGTACGGGAGGAATGCAGAAAATTGTGAAAGAGCTGAACTAAATACCTTTATATAGCGAGGTTAAAGATGTGATATTAAAACTAAACATAAACAAAGCACCAAGTTCAGCCAGAATCATGCAGAATTGATAACGTATGGCGGTAAAGAAATATATGGGAAACTGACAAACCTAATCAGACAAATATGGGACAAAAACCGAATGTCCACGGAACGGTTCCAAGTCCCTGTAATTTTATTGCACAAGAAATAGATCGGGAGAATGTGATAATTATAGGGGAATTATCCTTTTGAGCTTTGCCTATAAAATTCTCACAGTTCTTATAAAAATAGATTACAACCATATTCAGAAACAATTTTAGGCGATTAACAGCGAGGATTCCAAGGAGAAGCACAGTTGACATTATTCACGTACTAGAAAGGATTACCAAAAAATAGCTCCCGAGCATGGTATGGATTTATACTAAATCTTTATTAACTTCAAACAAGCGTTCGACTTTATTGATAGAAACAAAATGATTGAAGGATTCGTGAAACTAGAAGTCCCATTGAAATGCAAAATGTAACTACGGACTTCTTCACTACGAGTATAAACAAAGGAGTCAAACAAGGTCCTGCACTCTCTTCTACGTTATTTACTTTGATACCGCATCTTGCTATAATAGATGTTCAGCCATTAGCAAAAGACGATCGCTTCGCCACCTATTTATAGGTGTGCCATGTAAGAAACTGTACAGCGATTGTGAAGAATATAACTTTGGACCATCTACCTCTCGCTCTCTCTCGCTGTCGCTCTCTCTCTCTCTCTCTCTCTCTCTCTCGCTCTCTCTCGCTCTCGCTCTCTCTCGCTCTCACTCTCTCTCACTCTCTCACCCTCTCACCTCTCACCCTCGCACTCTCTCACTCTCTCACTCTCTCACTCTCTCATCTCTCTCAACTCTCTCATCTCTCTCACCCTCTCACTCTCTCAGTCTCACTCTCTCACTCTCTCTCTCACTCTCTCACTCTCTCACTCCCTCACTCTCTTTCTCTCACTCTGTACTCTCCACTTTCTATTTACTACTCTCTACCTTCAACTCTACTCTAGTAGTGATCTGCAATAATATGAATCTAATCAAAATATTACGACTCTTTAGTACCGGGCCAATACACGGTCTCCTATGAAAGAGGTAGCGGACCCGGTATCCACTAAGAGTGTGAACGGTGTAGCTAGTGTCCTTATAGTAACACGCGCTCTACTGTTGCTGGGACAGGCAGCTATTTCGGGTTCTAACGGACCTCCAGAACGAGGCCGGCTGTCGGCATCTTCAAAACGAAGTCCCTTCAGTGACTCCAGAACAAAGTCCCTGCTTGGGCGCCAAATTTTTTAGCAGGTTTGCTAGGTTTTAACATGGTATACTTTACGGATCCGGGTAACTGCTAGTGCAAAAATAGTAGTCTAGGGAACTGCTGGGGCCGTAGAGAATAACATCGTCTGGCTGGCTCCACAAGTCTCCACCTGTTTTAAATAGAATACACCATCAAGATACCACACAGTTAACAATTTATTAAAACCACAAGCTCCTATGAGCTCTACTTCTACCCAAATAATCTTACGTTTAAAAACGGTGTTCCAGGTAAGCGGTGTGCAATATAACGTAGCAAAACCAAATCAAGCGTGCGAGTAAGGAATGGGACTTCCCGAGATACTCGCAGTGAAGTCTCGGAGAGGGCGGACACGATGTACGGAATGAGACATCCCGGAATACTCACAGTGAGGCCTCGAAAAGCATATGGTAAGCGTGAACGGATGCGGAAAGAGAATCGAAACTACGGTTAAAAGAACTTATTCTTATATTCCCAAAAGCGGTTCGGACTGCTGGACTGGGTTGGCTGCTGGCTAGGTCTGCTGGCTGGTTGACTGTGCTGGCTTCAAGTCCTGGAAATGGACTGAATAAATCGGCCCGCGCATCTTCTTATATAGGTGCTCTCGGAACGTGGTAGGAGTGAAACAAAGCGGCGCACGCCAAATATCGGTTATGAAATAGACGTGTGCTCTTGCTTGAGTCGGCGGCTTATCTGATCAGCTGTAGATTGTACGGATGGTAAGTTTATTCATTCTTACAACCAAAATGAAGTAACTTCGTTACACTACCAATATGACATGTTTTGAATTTTTAGCAAACGGAAAACTTTACTTGCTACAATAATATAATTGACCAGAGTAGTTACAGTTGACGACCAACGTGGGGCCTTTGAAGTGTATCTGTTTGTTGAAATAAAGAGGGTTACAATTGGCGCCCATCCTTTGTTTATTGAGAAAGTTAGACGGCTACAGGTTGAAAATTTGTTTATAATCTTAAAAACCAGAGATGTCACCAGCTGTGCACGATAACCTTTTCTATTCATTATTTGAAATTGTATTACCAAAAGAAATTTATTTTATTTAATTTTTGATAGTTACAATTACACTGTTAAACACACATTTTGTGACATAAAGGTTTTAGGTGTTTCTGGTGTATTTCGGCACCCTAAAAACACGAATTGCCTATCATCAATGGATTTTTAGTAACAAGCATTTATATTGTACATGTATACAACATATGCATATTGCACCACTTTGTATAATGTATCAGCACTGACGAACGTACTGTGTTAAGGCAAGTTCCTTCCTGTTTGTTACATGCAAGAAGTACGCACCCAAATCAGATATTGTGCATTAGTAGGCATTTATCGGCATATGAAGTTACTCCATTTCGTATGTCGTGTCGCGAAACGTCGTTATTAACGTGTTTGTGTTCTGCATACTTGATTTATGTTTATTACTGTACAGCGATTAACTGTAAATTGACAAGTAAGTGCAATGCCTAGGCAGTGTGTAAGTAATGTCAACAGTTTTGTTATGTGTGTGGGGAACTAACTTTTAAATCGCAAAAAGGTACTTTCACTGAACTTGTACGAAGAGCTTACGAACATTATTTCAGAGTTAACGTAAGAAATCAAGATAAGTCATGGGCCCCTCACATATGTGTAAGACTTGTGTAACATTGTTAACAGGTTGGTTGTAAGGTACAAAACGTAAAATGCGCTTTGCAGTACCGATAGTGTGGAGAGAACCGAAAGACCATGCTACAGATTGTTACTTTGCCTCACTAACATACTGGGCATTGGACGGAAGTCCAAACATACTGCGCAGTATCGGATTACGGCCCGTCGAACATATTGAAGAACTTCCTATCCCAAATCCACCAGAATCTTGGAGTTTGAACGAAGAGGAACCTGAATGTGCCGGTGTTCCAACTGATGATATGCAATTCGCACAGGAAAACGACAATGATCCAGTATTTCAAGCACCAGAATGTTCAACAGAGCCACGTCTGATTTCACAGGCCGAACTGAATGATTTAGTTAGCAAAATCTCAGATAGAACTTCTAGCATCCGGATTAAAAGGATAGAATCCCACTTCCGAAAACGTGAAAAAGGAGTTACACATTGTTTCGCTCAAGAAGGGATTTTGGTATACTGCATGGATGTTAACAACTTATTTGACGCATTAGGACAGAAACAATTGGCGCCTATTCATTGATTTTTCTAAACTTAGCTTGAAAGCAGTTTTGCTTCACAACGGCAATAAATACCCATCTGTGCCTATAGATGATGCTGTTCATATGAAGAAATCATACGAGAATATGCGATACCTCCTAGAACACATTCGGTATAATGACTATGAGTGGTCTATCTGTGACCTAAAAGTGATTGCCTTTCTTCTTGAACAGTAGCTGGAGTATACAAAATACTGTTGTTTCCTATGTGAATGGGACAGTCGTGCACCAGATCGTCACTATATTCCGAAGGAATGGCCACTACGTCAATCACTAACTCCGGATCTAAAAAAATTTACCAACGAACCTCTGGTCGATTCTAAAAACGTATTTGTACCACCACTGCATATTAAATTGGGCTTAATGAAAAATCTTGTTAAAGCACTAGCTCGGAACGGAAGAGGGTTCTTGTATCTGAAACAGAAATTTTCGAGAGTTACTGAGGTAAAAATTAAAATATGCATATTTTGTAGGACCACAAATACGAGCAGTAATAAAAGATGGCGAATTTGACAACATGCTGAATGAAGTTGATCTAAGAGCATGGAGAGCTTTTAAAGCAGTTGTGACTAATTTCCTTGGAAATGTCAAAGCTGGGAATTACAAATATCTTATGACTTAGTGCATATAGAGAAATGGGATGTAACAAGTCTTTAAAAATTCACGTTCTGGATGCTTATCTCGATTTCTTTCCGGAAAATTTGGATGCCGTAATCGACGAACATGGAGAACGCTTCCACCAAGACGTTGCAACCATGGAAAAGCGATACCAATGCAAACTGGGTCCTAGTTTGCTTGCTGATTGCTGCTGGACATTAATCCGGGATGCCCCAGAGACAAAATATCGCCGTACAAAATCCGCAACAACATTTTGAAGTAAGAGTAACATTAAGGACATACCGATATTGATATATTTCAGTAAAACGCACAACACTTCGTCTTCGAAGGAAACACTGTGCGAGTGATAGAGAAAATCCAATGACATTTTCTGTTTTTTGGTGAAATTTTACATAACAAACGCTCTGATTTATCCATATCAGTAAAAAAACAGTTCGATTTTTGTTTACCAGTGTTAATTATTCAAGAAAATAGCAATAACTCCACTTACCTTATCAAACATTTTTGACTATTTATGAAATTAACCATAAAATGATTTTGCAACTTAATACAAGTTACAGTATGCTATTGCCTTTATGGAGAAATTTTAATATCTTACCACTCCCGTGCTATTTTCGAAAATTTGCTCTTCTTCGAAACCATTGGTCCAATCTACACATACTGGTTTGACATATTTTGAAACAATTAATGTGCTTTTTAGTATAACTACTGCAATGTCAGATGCGAATTTAGATATTTCACCTTTGTAAGTCTCAGGAATATGAATCTTGTAGATCTGCAAAATACTTACTAAAATAAATGTAAACCTTAAAAATGAATCTACTACTTCTGAATACTGAACATCTTTATCTCTACTGTCATCATACTTTCGGTAATATTTACCAGCTGCTATAAGATAATTTTTTTCAGAAAATAGCTGACCGTTATTCACATCTGAAAAGCAATGAGCAGCTGTAAACCAAACATATATATAAGCCTTAAGCGTTACTAATTAGGAAGGTATAGTAGGTGTTACCCGATATGACTGTCCGTCCAGATATAATGGAACCTCCACATAAATGTATGTTGTTACTTGTATGGTAAATACCAACATGCCATGGATACACACTCCTAGATGAATTAGCACCTATTAGTAATGGAACACCTGAAGGGCGTGTTTCACCACAAACTAGAATACAAAATGCAATGAATAGTAATCCATGAAGGTTATTATTAACACGATTATTTTTAGATTTAAACAAAATACTAGTTAAATAATAAATACTAGCTTAAGGGCACTGAAGTACCTAACACCGTTCCTACCTGGTTCCTATTTCTAACAAGTCTGAGTCTACCTACTTGGCATACATTTTGGAAACGAATTATCCCAATCGCCATTTTTACATAAGCGTACGGGATTTGCAGCTAATCCAAGCTCTTCATGGAATTGTGTACAACTGATGGTTGCATCAACTTCATCTACTGGATCTTTGCAGTTATCCAATTTCCTTCCTCGGAAATAACAGGTGACGATTGTAGTGTTAGATGATTCCGCAGAATAACAAGTACCTAATAATTGAGAAAATCAGATCACATAAAGAAACATTCCTACGACTAGAAACAGCTCACGTGCACATGTTCTTGGGGGTGGACTCCACTTTCCTCTTCTACACACAGAAATGTTGTCTCCGGGTGGAGTTGGTTTGTATTGGATATGATTACATTCTAGAACTAACGGTGAGTATTGATCAACGTACGTGCCGGGTTTAAATTTTTGTCTGTCTGTTCCGATTGTATAGCTACCAAATTGTGTATCATCGGGTACAACACATGAATCCCTAGAAGTCAATATCGCCGGTGTTTCAACAAATATTCTATAATAAAAAGGCTATACGGAATCCTAACCTTAATTTCTACTATATATAATAATTTTAAAGAAACAGGTATTAAACACACTTACTTCGATAGTGGTCTTTCAGTTGTTATTATTTCAAACACGACTGGTAGTTGAGATGGTGGTGGTGTTGATTCTAAGCAATAAAACATTTTGAGGTAACGATGATAACATCCAGGAATAGTCTCGAAAACGTTTTATGGAATCAAGGAACAAAAAATCTTTTATAGAGATACAAATTAAATATACTATGAGCAATATCGGGATTTCGAACCTAGGTTTTAGTGGTAAATCTATCGGAAATAGATATTTTAGCATACATCGAATTATCCATGCTTAGGCCTTTAATTTGACAAAGAAATAAAAATATTACTTATAATTCCTTGATGAAAGCTAAATTCTGTGTTATGTTTTCGGTTTGTTGGATTGATTCTATGAAAATAATATTTATATTTAAGCTAACTTACTTCGATAACACTTTGGAAATGTTCCATTCCAAGAACCATTCTTACATACACGTAACGAATTTAATTGCAAACTGGGTTCTTCATAGGATTCTACGCATGTTATAAATGCTATAACGCCATCTACTGGATCTCTGCAATTAACTGTCAGGCCTTTAAAAACACAATTTATGATTGTTGTGTTTGTAGATTCAACAGAGTCACAAGCAACTAGAATAAAATTGAATGTTAACGTGTAGAATAAAATACATCTTTGGTACTTACGTGCACATGCACTAGGTAGAGGTGGCGTCCAAGATCCATCCATGCAAAGAAACAAACTGCTTGCAGGTGGAGTCTGTTTATAACGATCATTACATTGTAAATTCAATGCAACATAAGGTGACACAAGCGATCCGGTTGTAGGTCTCGTGGTATCTCCTCCAAATGTGTAAATACCAAATAATGGAGGCTCTGGTACTCGACAGCTACCACTAGAAATATTCTTTAAAAATCATTGCTATCTTTAACAGTGTGTTTTTCAATGTAGATTTTGCATTTTAAAAATCGCTTAAAAGTATTGAAACTAACTCTTGTTGTTGTGATGATATATTAAGACACAAAAATTCATCGGAACCGTCAAAGCATTCACGAATACCATTACACTTTGCTTTCCTACTAACACAAGCACCATATTTGCAAGTGTACGTGCTGAATGGACAATCAAAAATCTTGCAGGCTTCCTCGGTTTCATCTGAACTATCATGGCATTCCGGAGTCCCATTGCATAAATCGGTGTTAGCTATACATTGGCCATCCTTGCACTGAAATTCTGTTTTACTAAAACAATATTGTCCTAAAGCTACTATGAATTTTGTATAAGTATATATCTTACCTACAAAGGTTACTATCCGTACAGTTCTTTTCATCAGAATTATCTTTGCAATCTCTTTTTCCATTGCACCGGTCCTGTTTACTTATACAAGCACCATAATCACATCTAAATACATGTGGGGTGTTGCATCTAAAATAGGGCAGTACAGTGGATATCACATTAAAAATAATTGTCTAACTTACGGATCATTACTACAATCTTCTTCATCAGAACCATCCGCGCAGTCTTCTTTACCATTACAAAACACGTATTCATTAACGCATTCTCCGGAGTTGCACTTTATTAAATCCGGTCTGAGTGAAAAACATAAGATTAATCTGCTAAGTATTAAAATGGTTTAGTGTATGGCACTATTTTCCAGCCGGTTATTTTATATTCTGATGGTTTCACTGTCTACCGAGAGCTAGTTAACAGAAACAACTTTTTGACGCCGTAAACATTTTAAGTGAGCAAGAATGATTCGTGTACGTAACAACAAAACGGGATCTGTAACACTACACTAAAATTAATTGGATAACTGCAAAGAAAAAGTGTAAGACCAAGAAGGTTTATGAACACCACTATAACATGATTAGCAAAATTTTATAACACGAACTTGACACGAAATGGTCTCAATATTCAAACTTGATGAACACTAAGGTGTTGAGGGAGGGGATTAAAGGGTAAAAAAGGATTCAGCAACCCAATAATTTACTGGCTGAATTATATTTGAGGTTACACTCTATTAATTATTGGGAAATGCTAACTATTTCGTTAATTCATAAACTACATTTATGTATAGTTGCAACCAGCAGAGATGAAGGCTATCATTAACGTACGAAACTAGTAGCACAAACTGTCTTAACTGTTTATAATACATAAGACAGAGATGGAGACTTATCGGTGCGTCTAGCGTTGTTATATGCCTATCCGAATAACGTAGTAATCGCTCTACTGTTGCGGCCAGCGTTGACAACTGCTAGGTACTTATGCAATTTTTTATTTTTTGGTAAAAATTGCAATTTGTAAAACCAAGAAAAACTCTTCTTTTAACCATTTTGCGAAAATAGTAAAAACAATACGTTTTGTTCAAAATTTATTTATTTAAAATGCCTACTCAATCTATGTATTTTAGGGTTATTAAAGTACAAATAATGAATTGTAAAAATTGCGGTTTATCACAACACTATATATAATGGTGTCACCTAACCACACATTGTATTTGACTAATTGCCAATATGTATTTCGGCCGAGAAAAAGGTAACATCGTTACCGAAATGCGTATTGGCAATTAGTCAAATACGTACAAGGTGCGGTTAGGAGACACCATTTTATATATAGTGTTATTAAAGTAGTATAGAGACAGGGTGGGTCTTTGAATGTGTGTTATCGTGATCTACATCGCTAAATCGCTTCGGATTTTTTGCAAAGTAATCTATAAAAGAATTCCAAATCGACATTTTGCCATATTTCCTAAGGGTTAGCGGCGATCAAAAAAAAAACTGGAAATTTGATTTCCATATTCGCATGCAGTCTTGAGGTCTCGCTTCTATTAAATTACATGTGAATACAATAAAGTTACGTTCTGGATGTTGTCACTGAAATTGTTGTTTTCTAAAAAATTATGGCGTTTGAACGGTCTTGGCATCTTCGACATTAACACCATGCGGAAAGACGAGTTTTCAATAACAGGCGTAGAGAAAATGTAACTATTTATGTATTTAAATACGATTAACACATAGTTCCAAAAGAAAAGAATAGATAAGAAAATATACGTTAATAAAATATATTATACATATAGTATGTATATATAAATATTTTTTTAATATAAAAAATATTTATTAAATACTTATTTTACATCAAAGAATGTATATGTGAATCATATTACATTTCAAGATAAGAATAAAGTATTTATCTATCGTGGGAACTGCTTAGAATGCAGTATTAACTTTCTCATGAGAATTGCTTATCATGCAGATAATATTGTATTACTTTTCTCGTGGGAATTGCTTAGTAATATTTTATTTAGATAAGAGAATCATATATAAAGAGTTTTAGACAGTAGATTCATTAAGTTTTGATCAGTTCATAGTTAAGTTTAGATCTAAGCTCTAACGAGCATTTATATTCTTGTTTTGTAATTGTCATTACTTCCGCTGGTTTAAAATAAAGATCCAGGGAAAACAAAAAATCTTTTTACAAACTCGTTTTATTTGAACACAAACGAAACTACTGGATGTTACGTATACTTAAGTAATTTGGTGATTAAACTGTTTGATAATAAATATAGAAATATGGATTATTTAACCTTATTAAAAAGTATACACATTGATTGTATAATCAATGACACACCAGTAACTAACTTAAAAATATGTTTAACTGGAAAAGTTGATAAAATATTTCTAAAGTGTTAGTTTTTAACAAAGATTTTAAAATTTTACAAAATTTTCTAAATTTTCCAAAATTTGACACTAAAATCCACAGCATTTAATTACGTTCAACCAATGTTTTTATTTTTAACAAGTATTATGTTTTTATGTCATACTTAAAGTACGTCACGCATTAGTTATTATTAACTACACGAAAGAATATTCTTCAAGGAATTTATAGAACTCTTCATCCCTTAATTTTAGTATCGTTATATTATATTTTTTATGGCAGTGGACCAACATCAAAATATTTTGTAAAAAACGATTTGCTCATTAGAAAAAAGGTCTTTATAGATTTTTTAAATTTGATGTTAAATTTGAGATACACAATTTTTTTCGGATTAATCGGAAAGTCGGATTAAATCTCAATTCCTAAACACCGTGAACAAGTCATAGAATCAAAAGTAACAAGATTTATTTTTTATTTAAAACATCAATTCTATAAAAAAATAGTTTTTCAATGAGTATATTGTAAAAAAATAAAAAATTATTTATCCGACACCTCTAAATAAAAAGGGCTATATCTTGATGTCTTTAAGCAGTTGAAGTTAAAGTTTACTCGCTATAGAGTAGAAATAACTTTTTATTATAGAATAGTGATCTTTTATGAGTTTACATTGCATACTATTATTAAAATCCAGCCATCTGGCTATAGTATCAAATTTATTACTGTCAAAAACTACAAACTACTCTATGCACTTCAAACTCGATATTTAAACTAAAATAACAAGGTGTTAAATAAAACGTTGTATGGCACACGTGAGTTAATAATATTATCCACTCAGAAAAATTAACCGAATTTTTCATTCGTGAATAATATCTTACTTAACTAACTAGCGCCATAAATAAGTCTCTAACCTCTTAAAGACGACTGTTTTCTTTATTCTATTATTTGTCATTAAAGTGGATGTTTTGTTACTAATAGAAAAAATACTTTAAAGTCTAAAAGTACTTTTATTCTTAGGAGAAAACATAGTTTGTGTTATTCGAATTAAAGGCAAACAAAGCCAGTTTGACTTTCTTGGCTATGAAAGACGCTACAGGATCAAAAATGCACAATCTCCGCTATCTTGGAAAATGGCTACACTTTTATGATTTTTTTTTGTAAATATCACGTGACGTGTAAATATTGATTTTATGGAAAATATAAACTCTTTCACAATTAAAAAGTGTAACATTCTTTTCCAAAAATGGCCGAGTCCCGTTTATCGTATCTGACATTTTGGATTTGGATCATTATTTTTGTAGTGCAAATCTCTTACTTTTATACAGAGAATTTTCTGAAGTTAATATTCTATAATCCGCGATATTCGCTACCTATTTATTTATAAACTATTTCACAATTACGAAAAAATTACACACTCTTTTTTTGTTCAGAGTTTTTAAACTTGACGATTTAACAATTTGCTGAAATCGAGCCTTTGGTGACTAGGCTACTATAATGCATACTACTTTTAATACCTTTGAAACACTCTATTGTCAGGGAGACACATTGGAGCCAGATAGCAAATACACGTCATAATGACGTCGAAATCTGGTGGTAATTCCTCATAAGACTAAAGGACTAAAAGTTGGCGACATAATGACGTTAAGTAAATGACATTAAAATGACGACACATATCACATCAGTGTGACGTGACACATATCAGAAAGTTTAAGAACTGAACATTTTTATGGTGAAAAACTTGTCAGAACTTAAAGTGTGGCCTATACAGAAATATTTGGCACATGCGTTGGTTTGGCTTATCATGAAAGATTTGTGGCGATGCATATTATTCATACCAAGTATTTGGTTTATCGTTGTGTTTTCAGTCTTTCAGTCTTCAAAGGGAACATTATAACTTTAGGTGTAATTCATTAGAAATAATGAGACAATGGTCAATGAAACTAGACTGTCACCTATATTATTTTTAATCTTAATGAGCAAATTATTGTAATTTTTAATATTTTTTTAGTGGATAACTTTCAATATATGTTATATTTTTGTATATTTTTTCAATATATAATTTTAAGTACTAGTAGCTTCATATATATTCCTAAAAATCTGGGGGATGGAAGGTACCAAATATAACTTGAAAAACGTCAAATTAAAGTATTTGTAAGACGTGAGATTGACGCTTAGCATATGACATCAATGGTCTGAGACATTAGGAAGTCTTTACCACGTCATATTTACGTCATACAACGACGACATTTACGTCACTCATTGGCCAATTTTCCACGTCATTTTCACATGCCTTTGTCACCGGGAGGAGTGTAACCTGAGATTTAGAAAAAATTGAATCGTAGTTTGCTGTGAAATAAAATAACTTTGAACAATTTTGATATAAATAAATTTGAACTATTTTATACCTAACATACATAAATTGAACTTCTTTCCCGCCAATGGTGAAATGCGGAATTAAAAACGGATCTACCTTTTTCACTTCTGAATATTGGATAACCTTACTGATCTAGTTACTTTAGTTTAGTAACTCATACTGGCAAGAACCTTGATATGATTAAACGTAATACATAAACAAAAAGTACAACATAACCTCTGATTGATGAACGTTTTGTGGACCCTTAAGCTACAAATATAAAGTAAGTATAATGTTAAGCGTTTAAAAATAATGGTATTTACTTTTGACGTCTTTAGCGGCTACGCTTTACATTAACAACTACCTTCAGGATACTTGTTACAGTAAGGCCAATAGAACCACAAGAAAGATGCCAGATTTACTACCAATATTAAAAACAAAATGGTAGACCAGCGATGTAGCGCTTAAAAATAAATTTAAATGAACTAATTCTTTCCATAAAGCTAAACAATGACTTGTATAATGATCCATCTTTTTTTTAGGGCAAACTTTGATGCAATATTTTTGGATTACAGGTTATAATATAATTAAACTATAACTGAACAATAAAAGTACTACATACCCACAAATTGCTTGACGTCGAACTCGGGTTAAGTTTTTTGGAAACTGTTCGGGCCAAATTGCACAGTTTGTATGAATAAAATACGCATTACCTACAATATCAAAGAGAATTAGAGCTTTTATACTCATTTGCATTTTGTGTACTCAAATGTTTATTCAATCGTCAATCAATCTTAAAATTAGAAAAGAATCAATCTTTTTAAACTGTTTTGTTAACCTTTTGTAAACAGTACAAATTAATTTTACTTTGTTATAGTCACCAGAAGCAGACAGTAGAGTATACCTATTTAGTATTAGACATTAGATAATACTTACATAAAATAAATAAGTAAAGACTGAGCAAACCACTATGTAACATTTCTTCTTAACGTAAATAACTAAAATTAACTATGTAACAACTTATTTAGTTATTTCAAGATGTGCATTGGTAACTTTTAATTGGTATACGCTTCCAACGTTGTTGACTAATCTGTTTGTAATCTAATATCACATTAATAATATACATCAATAAATATTTATAAGGTTGGGAAAAACTGGTTAAGGTGAAAGGTTGTGGTACACTTAATACACTCAGTACTATTTAAAAATTAATAATTTTTAATTTATACAAATTTAATTTATATATAGAACAATAATTTATTATTATCAAGAACTTAGAAAATATCATATGAAGTTCAATGGGGTCACTGTGCTGACATCATCTATCTTGAAAGATGTACACCGCATTCACAGCTAAAAAAAGTGCGCAAATATGTAAAAATATTATTAAGCCGGCGCTACACATGCGGTATTCGCCGAATACCGAGAAAACGTATGTTTGTTTGTTTTTCAGCATAACAGGAAAATAATTATTGTTTTTATTGTTTTGATTTTATGCAATTTTTTTGATATGATTTGATCTTCAACTCTTGGAATTATTTTTTATCTATTACGATGTATACGATATCCATCATAATAAAGAGACTTGCTGCGATCCATCTTCTAAAAATAATATTATTTTTAATACTTTTCATTGATAATAATAAAACTAAATATTTTTAGATGAAAGTTAATTTTTATTATGTTTAATTAATGTTTTACATTAAATTATGTTTTGAATGCAGATGCATATAGAAAAATGTAACGCCCCGGTCGAGAATCGAACCCAGGACTGAAGTTTCGGACCAACTGAGCTACCGGGAGACCACTAACAGCAAAGCAACCAAATTTCCAAATTCAAAAATTCTAAAAGTATATAGTTACTTTGTATGTTTACTAAAATATCGAATTCATATGGAAAATTTGTCGCTTTGCTGATAGTCGTCTTCCGGTAGCTCAGTTGGTAGAGATACCGCATAGATAGCGGAAGGTCCTAAGTTCGGTTCTCAGCCGGAGTGATACATTTTTTATATGAATTTGCAAAAGCACGTTTATTAAGATGGCAGCTGAAGTATACCCGCCCTCGCCCGTCACCTTGGTTTTATACTCAAAATGGACCCACTAACAAATCCCAATAATAAAATTGCTGTTAGAATTTGATGCATCTTGATCAGCAGTCTGCCGACTAGGCTATATTTCATTTTAATACCGAATTTTAATAATTTAACAGCTGAGAGAATCTCAAAACAACTTTTAGATAGAAAAAAATCATGACTCGCTAGATATTTAAGTAAAGAAGTAATACATTATTATTTCTTCCTTTTCTGGTAATTATTGGAATGCCATTCATGCAACAATAAGTCTGAAATTTAGTATAGGACTAAAAGTACAAGTCTTAGGCAAGATTAGAATTATCTTATACCTATCAGATAATTACCAGAAAAAGAAATGGCACTCGTGTATTAGTTCTTTGCTTATATGTATCTAAAAAAACCATACACATTTTTTTCTATCTGAAAGTTATTTTGAGGTTTTCTTTGCATGTCTAAGCATTTTTCCATTAAATTATCTTCTTTCACTATCACCATCACCATTTATAAGATCCTTTTCCGTCTATTTTTAATGGGAAATAGAGACTACATTCTCAATGCTGTATCTCTAAAACTATTAATCGCAGCCGAATAAAGCACAAATCAAATCGTCAAGAATTTTATCCTTCCTTCTTGCTTTCTTTCAAGATGAGGCTATACAACATTCTTCTAAACACAAATTATTGCTACTTCTTTAATCTTTATAATTTTTTTTTACTGCTAGATTATGTAGGGTATCTATTAGGTAACTACTAAATATAAATTTTGTTATGGTTTTGATTTGATTATCTTGGTTGCGTTTACACAGTTGCAAGATTTATTTTAAAGTTTCATTTTCTGTAGAAATCGTATGTGTAACTATCAGAGTTAATTTTTTTATAATATAAATTAATTGATTTTAGTATTATAAGAACTGAATAACCATTGTTTATATTGAATTATTGTTTATACTGACAGGGGTTATTTGTGAAATAATTGCAATCTGGTTTCTGTCCATTATAATTTTAATTTAAATCTTTGATTTTGATATTTACCTTTGTTTCTGTTTATTATTTTATTTTTTATCAAACCTCTTTCTGCTTCTTTTGTATCTTGTGTCTTTCGGTTATTGCTTATGTTAGTAGGTAAATGATTCAGTAAAAAATGAAGTGTTGCGAAATTGGACTTAAACTTCGCTATGAAATATATCAGAAGTAAATAAGCTGTACCAGTAGCAATTTTTCTACTTTTAAAAAACTAAAAGATTTTAGAATTTAAAACTTAAAAAAATTAATACTAGTTAATATAACACTTCATGATTTTGATAATTTACAAATCTAGAAGAATTTAATTTCAATTTTCTATAGCAGTGATAATGTGTAATATTTGTCATTTTTTAACAAGAATACTTAAAAGACTAGGAGAAAATTAAAGTGTTAAATAGAATTATCTAATATTTTCTTTGACACGTCCATTCAGCCAATACATATTTAATATTAGCTGTCGATACAAATATTTATTTCTTGTGAATAAATATTTTTTTTAAATAGCTGCATTAATTGCTACGGTTATTAGCAGCATAGGTAATTTTAGAAACTTTATTGGTAATTCAATAGCGATAAAATATGTAACGAATCATATATAAAATATACATAGCTCAGTAATTGACAGTTTTACAATAAAATTACACTAATGGTAGTAATGATCAGAAGGCATGGTAAAGGAGAGAAGGTTAAGGTAATATCAGGTTATAAAATTCAATGTAAATGTATTTATATGTATTTATAAAATAAAAGTGTATAGATAAAATTGTAAAATTAAAAGTAGTTAAAAATTCTGCTTAAATAGAAAATTATATTATAGAAATATGTTTTATGGTTAAGATTGCAGCTTTTTATCTAATCAACTCTTGCTTGTTGGGTATGCATTTTAATAAATTTAGTTTTCGTATCGCAGCATTTATAAACCGAGATAAGAATACAAAATATTTTGTAATTTTAATATTTACCGTTTTGGATTTTTAGTCTGTAAATTATAACTTTTGCTTTAGTTAAAATTTTACAAAAATTGTTTATTTAAATTCAAAATCTGGATATAATATATATATATATATATATATATATATATATATATATATATATATATATATATATATATATATATATATATATATATATATATATATATATATATATATATATATATATATATATATATATATATATATATATATATATATATCTATATATATATCTATATATATATATATATATATATATATGTATATATAATGATTTTACATTAAATAATATTTTGAATGCAAATTCATATAGAAAAATTTTTTCGACTCTGCTGGGATTCGAACCCAGGACCCTCCACTGTCTAGGTGGTATCTCTACCAACTGAGCTACAGAGAACGACTACCAGCATAGCGAGAAATTTTCCATATGAATTAGATATCAAGCAAACATGCAAGTAACTAGATATTTTTTGAATACTATTAATGAAGATCAGCAAGTCGCATGACAACAACATCAATATTCAAAGTATCTAGATTATAATGAATCATTCCGAAAGGAAATTAATTTTTGTGAATTGGAAAGTTTTGAAATATAATCAAATTAAAAGATTAATTTAAAGTTTCACAAGTTTTATTAGTTTATCTCAACCTGAAAATATTGTTTCGACATTAAAATGACATTATCAAAGGTAGATAAGATTGATAAACAAACACGTTGCTAAGGATAAATACATACAGAAAATAGGTAACTAGATACAATACAGACAAAAACTAAATATCTAACACTTCTAATAAAGGAGAATTACTAAGCTCAGTTTGTTCATTCATTAAAGGTACTGTGCGTTATGTTTGTATATTTCAAAAGCTTCTAAAATGAGCATTTAACGTCAAACAATAAGCTCCTCTATAAACAAATTCGCAAAAAATCTAAAGTGAAAGGCTACACGTATGTTTGGGTAAAAAACGCTAAGTTCTATGTGAGAAAAAATGATACTTCTAAAATATTGCTAATCAAGTCGTCGACGGACTTGGAGAAATTATAAATTATTATTAATCGTTGAGTTTTCTCAACTAAAAAAGTTATTTAATTTATCTGTTTATGGAATTATCGTTATATTATCAAAATGTTCGTGGCATTAGATCAAAAACTAATGACTTCTTTTTAAGTTCTTTAAATTCAGTTCATCATGTACTGTGTATCACAGAATCTAACCTTAATGATTCAATAGTGGATAGTGAGTTCATAGTGGAGATTTCCTTGTTTTTCGACGTGACCGCTCTTCTACCGCTTCTCGGAAATTGGATGGTGGGGGCTGTTTCATAGCTGTTAATCGTAAGTTTAATTGTTACGAAAATGTACAGAGGCGTAGTGATGCGGAAGATATATGGGTTACTGTACCCTTACTAAATAATAACGGTGTTAGAACAAAGCTACATATTTGTTGCGTTTATATTCCACCTAATGATGCAACTGCTCTTACGTCCTTCCTAACTAGTAGTACTGAGATAATTAATAGTTACTCTGAGGACAAATTTCTAATCTGTGGAGATTTTAATCTTCTACACATTAATTGGTTACCTCAAAATAATGTAAACTATTTATCTCCACAAACAGTTTTCAATCAAAATTCTGTAGATTTTTTAGACTCAATTTTTATTTCAAATTTATTGCAATTTAATAATGTAAAAAATTTTAATAATAGAACTTTGGATTTGGTTTTAGCAAATTTTGAAAATGTTTTTGTCACTAAATGTTTATCTCCATTACCAAAGATTGATGATCATCATCCACCTTTAGATATTATTATAGAATTTACTATGCCAACTCCTTTGTTACATAATGACAGAAAAACACTTTATTTCAAATCAGCTGATTACAATACAATAAATAATGTTATTAATTCTATTAATTGGAACACAGAGTTGTCAGAACTTAATGTTAATGAAGCCGTTAATGTTTTTTATAAGCACATATATACTATCGTAAATGAACATGTACCTTCAAAAAATTAAGAAAAAATCAATATCCTTTGTGGTATAGTCACGATATCAAAGGGTTGTTACATAGAAAATTCCTTGCGCATAAGAAGTATAAAAGAACAAAATCTCCTATGGATTATATGGAATTTTCTTTTTTAAGATCCAGAATAAAATTATTAACACGCCTGGAATACAGTAAATATTTGCAAAAGGCTGAAAATCTAATAACAAAAGAACCTAAACAATTTTGGAAACACATAACTAGTAAAAGGTCCAAAGAAGGTATACCCAAACTTATCAAGTTTCGGGACAAAACTGCCTCAGATGGAGTTGGCATATGCAACTTATTGCGGAGTTTTTCAAGTCAGTGTACAGCGAGTCATCGAGTGTTGGTGAGTTGAAAGAAATTTCACATTTTCACGTTACCATTAACAGTTTTCATATCACTCCTGATAAAATTTCTGATATAATACATAGTCTGGATCCTAATAAAAGCAGTGGTTCGGATAATGTGCCAACTTTATGTATAAAGAATTGCTCTCAGTCATTAAAAATCCCACTTAGCTTACTGTTTAACAAATCTATTTTAGAAGGTACTTTTCCGGACAAATGGAAAACAGCACAAGTAACTCCCATATTCAAATGTGGTAATAAAAATGACGTTGAAAATTATAGACCTATCTCCAAGCTGTCCATTTTTAGTAAAATCTTTGAATTAATTATACATGAGCAAATATTTAATTCAGTTAAACATTTAATCATTCCGGAACAACATGGATTTTTTAAAGGGCGTTCAGTAAATTCAAACCTTATGGTTTATTCAGATTTTTTTTATACATCGATGGATAATAGAATGCAAGTAGATGCTGTTTATACCGATTTTAGTAAAGCATTTGATAAAATAGATCATCTTATCTTATTACAAAAATTACAACGATTCGGTGTATGCGGCAACCTGCTGCGATGGATAGCATCCTACTTATCCAGACGTTCCCAATTAGTAGTATTGAAAGGTTTTCAATCATTACCGTATCATAGGACCTCTGTTCTTTGTTATCTTTATTAATGACATCGCGGACTGCTTTAAATTTGTCAACTTTATTCTATATGCAGATGACTGCAAATTATACGCTAAAATCACTAATAAACAAGATTACATTAGATTCCAAGAAGACTTGCATTCCTTTCACAGCTACTGCATATTAAATAAGTTGACATTATATAACATTGAAATTCACAACCCATTATTTGTTTGATGGTCACTGTTTAAAACCAAGCTTCTCCGTTGTTTGGTTGTCACTGGTTTTCCCTTTCTTTCTGTTTATCGTGACGTCGCTCATGCGCGGTTAAGTTTCTTTCTCGATAGTGCCGTTGATAGAACAAAATGGCTGGTTTTTGGTACTAGAAGTTGGATGTGCGAGATATATTAGGAAATTGGTTTTAAATATTAATTCGCTTTAGCGGAATAAATCTCGCATTCAACAGAATGATCGCTTGATTATTTATATGCGATCAATCGTCAAATTAGACGAATTAAGTTCTGGTGCTAACCATTTTAGGTAAATTCTTTTCGTTTCCTTTCCATGCGCTTAAAATCTTACAAATGTCTTTTTATTTTAGGTAATATTATTTCCCTAGCAGTTACCTTGAGGGAATTTTTTTTTTTTTTTTGTTGTTTTGTAAAAGACCTTTCAGTTTATAGAAAGGTAAAAATCGTCAAATATTTTAAATTAATACAATATAAAGGGTGATTTCTTTGTAGGTCTTTCTTTTTGGTTTTGGGTTTTGTTGTTCGTTGTCGTATTCGTGTTCCCGCTCTCTGATCGTGGGTTTCATTTAGAAGGTCCGTACCTACATCTGTACAGGTATCGGGATGGAGCAAAACAACAAACATCGAAGGGTGAAGTGATAACCCCTAAGCAGGGTTTTAACTGAAACAGCCGTGGATCAGCGAATGGTGGGATGTTTGTGAAAATTTGTATGTATTTTGTCTGTGTTTTAGTTATATATATATATATATATATATATATATATATATATTTATTTAATGTAATTACAATTATTGTTGTAGGGTAGTTTTAAGTACAACCAACTGTGATACAGATCACCATTCACCTTTTTTTTCTCTATTAAACATTAAAATTGCATTTAAAGTTAACGTTTAAAATCCGCCAATAGTTCAGATAAAGCCCTACTTAGAAAGTTTACATTTCACTACGTGTGTTTTATTTATTTGTTTGTCTGATTTTAATATTGCTTTCCAGTTCGTCATTTGTAAGTATATATGTACGGTACGACCAAAATATTGGAAGTTGCCCACATTTTAGTAGAAGATCTATTTCTTCGTTTGTCTGAAAAGCTTGAAGCTTTAGTAATAAGCATTGTTTTTAAACGAAGTGGCGCTTGTTTTTTTTATCTTTTATATCTTGTATTACCCCGCCCCTCTCCGACTTATTGGGGGCTAGCTGGCAAAAACTAAAGCAGTGTTATTTGGATCAAGCTGATACTTCCAGCACAGCTACATTTTGGTTGGTTAAGTATTTCTTTATATAAAAATAGCCTTTGTGTTTCTGTAGGTTATAATTAAACATAGATAAGTGTTGTAAAGTAACTTTTACAAGAAATCGATATTACTTTGACTTTCCTTATAACATTAACAACCAGCAACTAAAAGAAAATCTGAAGTTAAGGATTTAGGCGTAGTGTTTGATTCAAAGTTGCTCAACACTCACTGTGAGAATAGCATTCGCAAAGCAAACAGGAGTTTGGGATTCATTATTAGAAATACTAAAGATTTCAAATCAGAGAACACACTCGTAATTCTTTTTAACTCACTTGTAAGAAGTCATCTAGAATTTCCTTCGGTTATATGGTCGCCTCAATATCAATTTATATAAATCGTCTGGAAAATGTCCAGAAAAAATTCATAAAATTTTTTAACGTACAAATTTCCACATTCTATATTTATACCTGTATCTCTCGAACATCGCAGAAACATGGCCAGTCTATTAATGGTTTTTAAAATACTTACAAATGTAACTGATTGCCCTCCATTACTTTTATTATTTTTGTTTCATGTACCTCCTAGACCAACAAGAACTACATCCTTGCTGTCTCTTCCATTTTTTCACACAAATTCAGCTTCCAATTCTCCAATATCTCGGTGTTCGCTTATACTGAACAACTTTATAAATAAAGAAAATACAGACATTTTTAATATATCTTTACAAAGATTCAAAAGACTACTTCAAAAGCATTCAATATGAATTCTCCATGTAACAACTTTTTGCAATCAACCTATTTTAGTCTACTTACTTAATCTTTTCATTCCATTTGTAATTGAAACATTATGCCTATATAATTGTAATTATAGAATTTATTCTGGATACACATGTACTACAGTATGATTTTATTTCTTTTTGTTCTTTTTTGTAGTTCATACTCACTTTGTAATTAGTATTTTTTTGTAAAATCAGGGAAGTTTGTTATTGGACTTTAAGTCTGTTAATTTCCCGAACTTGTAAATAAATAAATCCAGATATCAGAACAAATTGCAACTATAATACGAAAAACCACCAGTTACAAAATAACCTATAAAACTAACACCAACATTTTTTCATTTTTATTCATTGCTAAAGACAAAACACAAGATATCATGAAATCCGGCATTTACCGTTTGAATTGTTCTTTTCGTAACTCGGTTTATGTTAAACAAACACTTAGAAATTTCGACATAAGATACAAAGAACACGTACGCTCTTATAGACTTAAACATCCAGAAAAATCGAATTATGCCAAACACATTGTGGAACAGAACCACCCAATGACACCTCAAAACAACATTAAATTCTTACATTTTTGCAACAACAAACACAAATTAGACATTTTAGAAGCTTTTGAAATATACAAACATAAACGCACAGTATCCTTAATGAATAAACAAACTGAGCTTAGTAATTCTCCTTTATTAGAAGTGTTAGATATTTAGTTTTTGTTATGTATTGTATCTAGTTACCTATTTTCTGTATGTATTTATCCTTAGCAACGTGTTTGTTTATCAATCTTATCTACCTTTGATAATGACATTTTAATGTCGAAACAATATTGTCAGGTTAAGATAAACTAATAAAACTTGTGAAACTTTAAATTAATCTTTTAATTTGATTATATTTCATGATTATGGAGTTCCACACAGTAAGGCTGGAGACAGTAAACGCTAATTGGAAAGTTGTTTTAAAGCTGGCAGAAAAATTCGATAGGGAGATCAATTGCGTAGGCCCTAAAGTAGCTAATGTGTTTACTAAAACATTTTAAAATCGATTATAGCAAAAGCATTTCAATATATTTACATTTTAGAATTTAACAAGCAAATTATAAAATAACGTTAATAATACTTGCTATATACTCATAACTAGATAAATTGAATTGTTTAAAAAATACAGGACAAACCATTTCCAATTTCAAAACATTTAAAATCAATTAATATATATCAGTTACCCCAATAGATGTGTCAGTCACTTTTAAACGAGTCCCTTTATTAGCAAATAAAAGGCTTGAGAAACACTGACGTATGATTAGAAAAATGTATAAAAATTTATATATACGCAGGTTGTTTGAAAATTCCCGTTTTCTAGACTAAGTCATATTTTCGGTAGTACTCCACAAAAGTCTTAAAAGTATCTCACGTAAGCAAATACCTCTTTTAACACCATTTCTCAAGATCTTGATGCATGGTTCAAAGTCATTGAAAGAGCGTCAACCAATTCTTTATTAGTTTGCTGGATCAATTGTTTAATGAAGCGCATAGATCTAACACAAGTGGCTGTCTTTCAAATCTTGAAACCGCATAAGTACAGTTAAAATGAGCCTAACATTTTTTAAAGCAGTAAAGCATAATAGTGTTCCTATCTTGCTTACGCAGAAGTAAAATGAAAGTAATAAAAGTGAAATTGGCGGGGTATATGTTAAAAAAAAATGACGTGACAAGTAATTGAAAACATGTTTTGATTGACTAAATTCATTTGTTTAATTAATTTGAGTTTAAAAAAATTACAAATTAAAACATTTTTGACATGGAAGACCCAGAGCAAAGTAAAATAACTAAAAAGCAACTAGCCTTAGAGAAAAACAAACAATTAAAAAGCATTAGACGAAAATCAGATAAGCTTAGTTGTCTTGTGATTTTACTACATGTGACTTTACAATTACTCGTTTGTTTATCTATAATCAGTTATAGAATATTATTTTTTATTTCTTCAATGTGAAGTACAGTCTTTCATTAAAATTAGTCGGATATCTCACAATACATCTTTAAATGTTTTGATAAAATCCATATGTATAGATATTCGAGTGTACGTTCCGTACTGATTAGAATCGCAAAAACCTTGCCTTGTTGCTGGGGATGTACTAACAATTCCTCGAAGGTAATAGTGATCGTTGGTATGTTCAAAAACCAAACCTCCACCGCTATCTCCGCCACATACTGCTTTTCCTAAAAATATTAATTTTTATGAGAAAAAAACTCTTTAAAATGACATTAAACTTACCTTCTTTCAAATACCCACCACAAATCTTGTCATACGTTACGTAGGTTCGAAAATCTTTGGGGACTTTCTTGTAACATGGGCCGTAAGGTATCACAGGAAGGAAAAGCTCTTTTAATTCATCCGCTGGATCTCTACCTTCTTTTGTTTGACCCCATCCAACTATCTTAAAGAATTCAAAAGATTAAATCAATACCCTTGAAATAGAAGCGTGTAAATGGAGGCATGTGTTGAGAAAGTTTGTTTTAATTGCCTTATAACGTATTGTTTTTAGAAAAACACTGTCTTGATGCAAATTAACTTTTCTTGACGTGAAAAGCGTTTTTAAAAATGATACTTTATTTTAAAAACGCAAAAGATGGAGTCCAAGTTACACAATGAACACAGTATACTGTTAAGTACAATAAGATATTTATTTATCATGAACTTACACAATATGCACTTGCATATTCACTTAAATACTATTATACAAGTTTAACTTAAAACTGATAATAATGATGTTCAGAAAGACCGAGGTAAACAGTAACCCTGGCTACCAGTTTCTACGGCTTTCTGGGTGAGTATGGCTTGAACGAAAGTAAACAATGACCCTGGCCATCAGTTTCTATCCCAAGCCAGTGGTAACTCAGACTGATCTGTTCCACAAAGCTCTGGTCTTTATATACTCTTTCTGTGGGCGTAAAGTCCTTCAGTTGAGCACACGTGGCCGTGGGTTGTGCATACGTGACGATAGCATCTTGCTTCCTCTAGCATTTCATAGAATGTATTAGATAAAGTTTCGAATACTGCAGCTGCTTCCACTCTAGCATATGTGGGCGCTCCGGTGCGAGGCGTTATCTTGCACGTGTTGTTAGTGAGGTCACAGGAAAACCGTGCTGGTTTTCAAGTTCATAAATAAAAGATGTTAGAAAAAGAATGGAAATTCCCACATGCACACAGAACTACAAGAATCGCTGCACACCCTTTGAGACCTTATTAGAATGCTTTCATTTTGTAATTAATAAATCGTTACTTAAACTCATTTAAGAAATCAAGGTTAACATATGTACATAGGTATTTCAGTTCCCTTTTTTTTGTTTTTTTGCCTTTTTGTGTACCGGGCTTTACACATTTTGTGTGGTTGTTCAATGTTCACTCTTCAAGTCCATCTTGTCCACAACCTATTGTCTGAATGACGTCGTCGGCCGGTTTTTATATATTGTGTAACGTGCTAAAAATTGAGCATTTATTTAGTAACAAAAACTTTTTACGCCTACCTGATCAGAAAGTGTTTTCTAAATGTTCTGTTTTGAGGGCAGTTAAGGCTTCTTTGCGGGCCTCTTATGTCAAACTTTTTACTGCCCTCTTATGTCAAATACATAACCTCTATACTACTACTAGATGAAAGCACGATTTATTTATGTTAAGTTGGAGATACTGTAAAAATTGAAATTGTTTTTTAAATTGTCATACTTTGACCACTCCTGTGCATTATCCTAAAAAGATTTTAATCAAAAAATGAAATCATTAGTTTTTAACATTAAAAATATAACTCATTCGTAAAACTTTTAGCAACGGAATATGACGGAAAATGTAATCTGAAACATATTTTTAGTTAACCTTTAAAAATATAAAAAACATACGTCAAATTTTTCTAGGCTTCTTAGATCACAACTTTGATTTTCATGTCTTCGTCGATACATTTGTCGTTTGTTTTTTCTTTTCACAGTGTCATTGTATGTATAAATGGAGGTTGTGACAATTAATTAATAAAAAGAATTTCAATAAATTATACAATGATAGACAACAATAACGACATTATTGCAAGCGATGAATTCAGCTGTACACCACCTGAACTTCGAGAACAAGCTACTGTCTTTTTATATATTTTTTATTATTATTTATTAGTGTTTACAAGTAAAGCCGGCTGAACTGAGCGGCCCGGGACAACATCAATCCTGTCTAGCAGCCTACCCAGTACTAAAGACTAAAAAGTCTAACAGTGCGATCGTGCGAGACGCGAGCTGTTTGCCGTAAGCGATTGATCTAACTCATACTAATTAAAAACCTTATCCTGTTCCTTTTATTTACCAATAATAATAAAAACAATTACTATACGGCCATCTTGTATGTAATGTAATGATTATTAGGATAATTTAGTTAATAAATTACTAAAAACGTCTGGCGTTATTTTCATTTTCATTCATTCTCTCTAACGTATGCATATTTAATTTACTAATAAGCTACGTTACTGTTTAACTTTTGCAATTCTTTTTTAAACTTTCAAACAGGTAGGCTAAAAACTTTTGTATGTCACTCGGACCGAAAAGCATTTGTAGCCCTAAGTTGTCCGCTGCCCTCGCTACGCTACGCTTCGCTCGGGCATCAAACAACTGCGGGCTACAAATGCTAATTTTCTGCCCTTGAGACACAAAATACTATTTCGTAACCTCCTGTATAATAAAGTTCATATTTTCCGTCTGGTTTGAAATCACAACGTCTCTCACGGGTTCAGATTATTTGCATGTAAGATTTCTTTAAATTATTTGTTATAAAAAACGTTCCAGCCTATTATTTCTACGATAAAACTAAAAGTAATTTTATTTATTCATCTGTAATACGTACTTTTTAGCAGGGTCATACGCCTTTGTATTTAAGTAACAAATAAAATTCTTTGTGCGAGAAATATCTATTCTAAAAATTTTAGCAGTCTCAAACTTAATTTATTTTGTCGTATCAAGTTTTATTGTTTGCCATTTACTATAGGGGTAGGTAAGCACTTCTTAATTGTGTTTATTTAGAGAGCAGTCTTGCATTTTTCGTATTGAGTGAAATTATCGCCAGCCCTCTTATCAGTAGTGGTTTTCCGGATGTTCCCAGGGATGTTTCTGTAGCAAGAGGATCAGATATTTAACCCATGCCTATAGTTGGTGTAGTGGTGATTAATTTGTGATACGAGCGAAGGCTCTCTTTAGGTATCGAATTCGACCTGTGTTTACGAACGTTTAAAGTTCCGCATAAACAAAATTTGAATTCCCGCATAATTCCATTAAGTGAATTGTGAATTGTTTTATGTGATTTCAGAACTAAAGTACTTTTGCTAAAAGTCATTCCGTAGATAAGAATTAAATGTTTGGTTATCGTTCCAGTTCTTGTAAATTAAGTATTTCCAGTCGGTTGTGATAAATTTATGAAGAAGAATATTTGGTACAAGTTAATGCATTAACCTACGTACCAATTGTTGAAAATTCAGATAGAGTTTGTAAATCGTTATTTGATATGTTCGTTGCATTTCCAATATCTTTAGGTTGAAACGAATGGTATATCTGCGAATCATCTATATACATGTGAATACTATAGGTCCCTACAAAATACCAGGTGAACAGCAGACGTCCCAATATAGATCCCTGTGGCATCCCTCTGGTAACCGCAACAGGCATACAGATATTCTTAGGTCTCTTTACTTTTTGCGTTCTATTTGTTCGATCAGTCCAACTGCATCATTACCAAGGCCGTGAAAGTGTAGTATACTAAGTAATAATACGTGATTTATTTATCAAACGCTTTGCTGAAGTTTAACAGTGTCAGTACTAGATATTTTTCTTTATTGTGAGCTTTCAAGATACCATCTGTTAGTTTTACCAAAGCGGTTGTATAGTCGTGAGCAAGTGGAAATCCTGATTGGCGCGGTGGACGCAAATCATTACTTTCTAAATATTGCCTAACTAAGGAATTAATTACTTTTTAAATATTTTTTAAAGTATAAATCAATAAAATAATAGTGCTGAAATCCTTATACGGTTTTTGCTATTTGTGTTACCAGAGCCGACATCCAGTTGTCGGGAAATGTTTTTTTTCTAAAATGAACGAATTAATAATATGTTGTAAGTACTGTAATATGCAAGGGCAACATAGTTTTAGCACAGTGTAGTAATAACCAGTAGGCTCACTCACGTGTCGGCACTTTGTTAAGTTAGCTTCGAATATCATACCCGCAAACGATAGTTCGCGAGGTTTGTCGACCGTCATCGTGTGCGTATACAGTAGTAAACAGCTAAACAGTAGTAAAAAGTTTTTACTTTTTTTGACTCGTTACTTTTTAAAACGCTTATTACTTTGTGTACATCTAAAAAATTAGCTTATACTACAACAAAAAGTAGACAATATACCTTACATTCCGCATATATTAACAGCTTTATTCCTTTATTATTATTGCAATAATAACATTTAATATTTACCATAATTTAATTCTGGTTCAACATAACTAGCAGATCCTTCCAACGAATGAAAAATTACAGGAATAGAGTCTTTTCGCATTCTTTATTTACATAATACTAAAGTTATCACAACTAAAATTATACGGCTCTGGCGTAATCGATGTTTTCGCTTGCGCATACCAAGCATAACGGATGTCAATGTCCCGAACGTCCGCGGCTTTTAATATTTGCGAGAGTGGACCTACTGGTTATTATTAAACTTAGCATTGACTTAGTATTAACTTAGCACTTAGGATTTAGCATTGAAACATTTAATCAGTTAGATCTCGTTGAATTACTTTTTAGTAAATCAACGATTTTTGATATAGTACTAGCATTTACGAAGTTAAAATTAAATATCTCAGCTTTATTTAATTTAATATTTTTAGAAAAGTCAAGTACATGCTGAGGAATTAACATTGCCGTTAAAAGAGGCATTTTCGCCGATTTTAGAAGATAGAACATTCAGTTTTCGGTATTATTTCCATAATACTTTGGGATTGTTAGTGCGGGCAAATTTAAATTGTAAACTTTTTCTTGTTCTTAATTGTGCTATTTGTATAATTGCGCAACAGCCTGTAATATTTCCATGCAACCGCGGTTTATTAGCATGTTCATTAAAAATGTTTAATATACGATTATTTAAAATTCCAACCTTTTGATTAATGTTATTTTCGTAAAATATTTCAACCCAAGACAGCATTTGCAATTAGCATATTGATTGCTTATGCTAATTTGAAATATTTAAGAACAAATTTAACGAGCGTTATTTTTTTACTGAATTATAGTTTTGGGCCATGTTTGAATGTTCAATGAATTTTCCTTTGTATTGAACTATCTATTTAGTTTTTTAATTAAAAAATTTAAATATCTTCCTATACAAATTCCTTAAAAATGGAAAGCCACACCAAAATTGGAAATATTTTTAAAATGTCTTGCAACATAAACGGGCCTAAACTTTTAGAATTCTTTAGGAAAAGTTCTCTATGCACCTTTTTTGATGATTGTTCAAGATTTTCTTATAATCTTAAAACCGGAGATGCTATTAAAGTTCTATAAGGTAAATATTAAGAGACCATAGACATCATTTCGTGTATACATGTGTTTCGTTTTGTGAACGAAGGATTTCAGCTTCTTAAACTGAGTTTCATTTCTGTGCACTATAACCATTTCCTTTCCTTTGATTATTTGAAATACTACTAAAAGGAACTATTTTATTTAATTTTTATTTGTTATACAAATCTCTTCCAATGTCAAATTAATCATAGAAAATTATAGGTCAATTATTATCACAATGTCTTTTCATCTTTGTAATTTACAGAATGCTGTTGCCGTTATGGATAAAATCTACGTGTGTAATAACTTACCACTCCCGTGTTATTTTCGAAAATTTGCTGGTCTTCGAAACCATTGGCCCAATCTACACATACTGGTTGAACGTCTATTGAAAAGATTAACGTGCTTTTTAATATAACAACTGCAATATCAGCTGCGTACTTAGAAATTTCGCCTTTATATATCTCAGGTATATGAATCCTATGGATCTGCAAAATACTTACTAAATTAACTGAACGCCTTAAAAATTAATGTGCTACTTCTGAATATTGAGCATTTGTATCTCTAATGTCTTCATATATTCGGTAATATTTTCCAGCTGCTACAAGATAGTTTTTTTCAGAAAATAGATTTCCGTTACTCAGATCTGCAAAGCAGTGACCAGCTGCAAACCAAATAGATATATAAGGTTTAAGTGTTACTAATTAAGGAAGGTATAGTAGGTGTTACCCGATATGATTGTGCGCTCAGTTATAATGGATCCTCCACATAAACTTTCTTTGTTACTTGCATTGTAAATACCAACATGCCATGGATAAACACTCCCAGATGAATCAGCACCAGTGATCGATGGAGTAACAAAAGCGCGTTTTTTACCACAAACTAAAAGGTAATAGAAAAGTTCATCAGTTTAACTTATTATTAAAGTGTTCCATGAAGGTTATTATTAACACGATTATCTCTAGATCTAAACAAAAATATTAGTTAAATCAGAAAGAAGTACCTAACACCGGTTCTGTTTCTACTTATCTAACAACTCTGTTTACTTACTCGGTATACATTTTGGAAATGAATTATCCCATCCGCCATTGTTACATCGGCGCAAGGGATTTAGAGTTAATCCAAGCTCTTCATGGAATTGTGTACAACTGATGGTTGCTTCAACTTCATCTACTGGATCATTGCAGGAATCCAACGTCTTTTGTCGGAACTTGCAGCTGACGATTGTAGTGTTAGATGATTCCACAGAGTCACATGTAACTAATGCAATACAAACTATTTGTATTATTACAATTCAAAGTGGGAAATTATTTACAGAATAGGCCAGTGTGACAAAATCAAAACCCACATTTAAAAATGAAATGTGTATAATCACAGAAAACACTCTAGAACAGCTGTTTAGATCTTTTGAATCCCATTTTTAAATGTGAGTTTTATTTTTGTCACACTGACTAATTACAAGTAAGTAATAACTCAGTAAAGCAGTCCGCAAAATGAAACATTTCTGAGTTTAAATAACTTACGTGCGCATGTCTTTGGGGGTGGACTCCACTGCGCTCTTCTACAAACAGAAGTGTTGTCTCCGGGAGGAGTCGGTTTGTATCGGTTATGAGTACATTCTAGAACTAACGTGGAATATTCATCAACGTACGTGCCGGGTTTAAATTTTTGTCTGGCTGATCCGATTGTATAGCTACCAAATTGTGTATCATCGGGTACAACACAGGCATCCCTAGAAGTCAACATCGCCTATCCTATACTATATGTTGCAACAAATACTTTATAAAACATAGGCTATAAGGAATCTCAACTTCTACTACAATAATTTTATACGAACAGGTATTAAGCACACTTACATTGATGGTGGTGCTGCTGTTGTTATTATTTCAAACATTGCTGGTAGTTTGGATGGCAATGGTGTTGTTGGTTCTGAGAAGTAAAACACATTACCATTTATAATTTTTAAGCAACAATGATAACATCAATGAACAGTCTAGAAAACTTTTATGGAATCAAGGAACTGTAAAATCTTCTATAAAGATACAAATTAAATATACAATAAGCACAATTGGGATTTGAAACCTATATAAATATATCTTGAAATAAATATCTTAGCAAAAAGCATAATTACCCATACGCCAGGTCCTTAATTTGACAAGAAATAAAAATGTTACTCATAATTCCTAGACAAAAGCTAAATTTCGAGTAATGTTTTCGATTTGTTGAATGGATCATATGGAAATAAAAGTCATATTTTTGCTAACTTACTCCGATAACACTCTGGAAATGTACCATTCCAAGAACCATTGCTACATGTGCGTACCGAATTTAATTGCAAAGTGTGCTCTTCATAGGATTCTGCACATGTTATAAATGCTATAACTCCATCAACTGGATCTTTGCAATCAACCGTCAGGCCTTTAAAAACACAATTTATGAGTGTTGTATGTGTGGATTCAATGGAGTCACAAGCAACTAAAATAAAGTTGAATATTAAAATGCAGAACGAAATGCAAACTGGGTACTTACGTAAACATGCACGAGTTAGAGGTGGTGTCCAAAATCCACCGCTGCAAAGAAACAAGCTGCTTGCAGGTGGAGTCTGTTTATATCGATCGTTACATTTTAAAATCAGTGCAGTATAGGGTGACACAGGTGATCCGATTGTAGGCCTCGTGGTATCTTCTCCAAATGCGTAAATACCAAATAAAGGAGGTTCTGGTACTCGACAGCTACCACTAGAAATATTCTTTCAGAATTATTGCTATCTTTAGAAAGTTAAGACTTTCTATTAAACATTGTTAAGATAATGTGTTTAATGTATCTATTGTGTTTTAGAAATGGCATAACAGTAGTGCAAACAAAACTAACACTGGGATAACTTCCTCTGTAATTATTTCAGGGGTGATCATTTCTGTAGATGGAATTTGCGGTGGATGTTGAGGTGTAGGACACCATTCGTCAGAACCGTCAAAGCATTCACGAATACCATTACACTTTGCTTTCCTACTAACACACGCACCATATTTGCAAGTGTACGTGCTAATTGGACAATCAAAACTCTTGCAAGCCTCCTCGGTTTCGTCTGAATTATCAGGACATTCGGGAGTCCCGTTACATAATTTGGTATCATCTATACATTGACCATTCTTACATTGAAATTCTTTTTCTCTAAAACAGTATCGTTTTAATCCTATCATGAATTGTGTATATGCCTAGATCTCACCTGCAATGGCTAATATTCGTACAGTTCTTTTCATCAGAATTATCTTTACAATCTTTTTTTCCATCGCACCGACCCTGCTTGTTTATACAAGCACCATAATCACATCTAAATACAAATGGCGTGTTGCATCTAAAATAGAATATAGTATAAATAGTGGATATCACATTGCATGTAAAATAATTTTCTTACTTACGGATCATTACTACATCCTTCGGATACTTCATCCGAACCATCATCGCAATCTTCTTTACCATTACAAAAGCTGTATTCACTAATACATTCTCCCGACATGCACTTTAGTAAACCTGGACTGGAGAAAAACATAAGATTAGTATATTATAGTGGTTTAGTATATTGCACTATTGCCCTGTTGATTATTTTAAGTTCTGGCGCTCAACTATTTAGTCAGAGCTAATATTTAGTCTACATAAGTAACTTTTCATGGTTGTAAACATATTTTAAATGAGGACGAATGGTTGTGTCTGATTTGTGAGTACCTACCGAAATCACCTTTATTAAATTTAAATTTAAATAACACCAGAACTGAATTTTACGGACAGCTAAAATTGTTTTTGTAAATGAAATTCTTGATAATATTGATAAATAGGTATAGGATTTGTATGCTCTTAAAAATGCTGAAATATGCATGCACTTATTAACTATAAAAACGTGAAATATGCACTTAAATATGCACTTAAAAATCATGAAATATGCGTTTATTAGAAATTTTTAATAAATATATGCACTTTCATTATTAAAAAACACCTGTTTAGCGTTATTTACACAGATTATCTTAATTAGACATCTTATATAATAATTTAATTAATTATATTTTCTAAACATAGCCGTTACAGTTCACAATGACGTACATTTTTAAATTTTCAAAAGTAAACATATGCCTATTATCCCTAAATATTGTTTTATATTTTGAGAAACTCCGTTCCACATCGCAAGACGTAATTGGGGCATACTTAAAATTGTTTAATTCTACAAGCGAATAATGTTTTAGCTCGTCTAAAATGTCTTGGCCAGATAATGCATCATTTATGCTTTTAATTAAGTGAAAACCAGGATTTTTGTCTATAACGGATTTAAATTTTTGTTTTATAGTCAAACCCTTTGGCCCTTTTACTTTATTCAAAGAAACACCTAACAATTTTACATGCTCAAGAGATTCATCTAATGAATTTCCCTGACTTTCTAATTTCTGAATTACTTTAGCTAAACGCACAAAATTTGTCAAAACAAACAATAATTCTGCCCTCACCTCCTTAGTATTAAAAGCATCCTGTGCGCTTTGTATGCATAGTGCATCGTGTTTATTTATGCATAGTGCATCGTGTTTATTAAGTTTATTTACAAATGCTTTAATAATATCAAAATAAGTTGCATAATATTCTGCTGCACTAAAGCCAAGTACCCCACCTTGTTATTACAGGCTCAGGGGGGAGAGGCACTTCTTGAGCAGTTTCCCTAAATATTTGTATGCGATATGGAGCTTTACAAAAAAATTTTCTACATCTGAAATTATAGAGTTTACGTTAGGATATATTAACCGCACTTTTTCCGCAACTCTATGCATTGCATGGGCAAGACAAGTTAAGTGGATCATTTTTTCGTACAGAACGTGTAAGCTTGCTCCAGCCTTGATCATGTACGGTGCCGCGTCGGTGACGAACAGGAGTACTTTGTTGTACTGTATGCCGTTCGGCCACAAAATAGCCATCGAATCATTAAACAATTTTGCCACAGAACAATGATTGGTGCTCTAAAAACGTCCATTGCTAATAGATAGGATTTGGGATTGTTCTCCGAATTTAAAACGCCAATTATAACGTTAGCCACGTATCTGAAAACAAGAATTTGATTTTTATTTTATGGAACTACATAATTAGTCGGTTACAAACAATTAGCGCAAGACAGTTATTTAAAAAAAATTATATTTTAATCAAGCAAAAATATTGTTGTGATTAAATATGTAACTAACAAAATAGAAAATAAAACATCCGTAAATTGCTCTTCTGTCTTTAATTAGTTAAATTTTACTAACAAAACGTAGGAAATGAAGTTTCTCCTTCCAGTAGTGTCAGTAGATTCGTCAATGGAAACCAATATGTAGTTATTCGCTACATGTTTTCTAATTGTTTTTATGGTCTCTTCGTATAAACGAGGTAAATAATCTTTCCTGAGTGTAGACTCGTCGGGTATTGGCATTTTTGAAATTTCTTCCAGAAAATTACGAAATGCTGAGTGATTAATTTTACTTAACGGTATATCTGCAGCCACTAATGCACTACATAGTTTTTTATTAAATTCGATCGATTTGCTGAACTCACCGCGCGAATTATTAAGGTACCCCGGTAACAATGTTTGTTTTTTTGATTTCAGGGCAACACACTTTTGATGTCGAACCGTGTTTAGATGTTGTGTAACTTGAAAGCGTTTCGTTGCAGTCGCTTTATCGTCGCACACTGTACAATACAACACCTTATCGTCAGTTGTAAGAACACTGAATTCCTTAACATAACTTCGAAGTGTAACAGACACAGAGCGTTTTTCTTTACCCATCTTTACGCTCTAAAATTTCAAACTGAAATGCAGTTTGCAATTTCTGAACTGTCTTAATTGAAAGATTACAAGATTAGCAAAGAAAAGTACAGGCAAATTTTTCTATGAACAGGAAGTTGTCAAAGGGTCTTTGGAATTTCCTAATACCTATTTATCACAATACCGCAGGATGTAAGTATTTAAATTTTAGTTGAAACTTTTTCTTTCTTAGAAAATATTAACAAGTACACAGATGGTTAAGGCAGTAAAATATTTTAAAGCATAGTATTTAACAATAAGCTTAAATTATGGGTTTCCCCTAGACTCAACTAAGCCGCCCTTGTTTGGTTGTCTAAAATGCTAAAATTATTTAAAAAATATTAGAAATTCCATAATTAAAGCATGTAAAACGCTCAAAAAGTGGTAAAATATGCACACTCGTTCAAAAATGCTAAAATATGCATGCATTTATAAAAAACACCTAAATATGCATTTATATGCACTTTCAAATTGACATATGTGATTCATATGTGGCTTAAACATGTAGAAATATAACTCTGCATATGTTTGCTATAAGCAGAAAAAACATGCAAATGCATAGAAATCCTATACCTATGATAAATAATAAAATAATGGGCCTCGTTTTGGTCTAGAAGGCACGTATAAAAGCCATTTTGAGTTAATTTATTTGTCTAGAACAGTTTTAATAACTTCTTTTCGTTTCACATTCTTAATATTTAAGCTAGATAAACCACTGCGATAAGCAAACTCGGTATTTTTTTATCTTCAAGTGCTTATAATAAAACAAATTTATTGCTTTTGGCAACTTGTACGACTTTCGTACGTACTACGAACCTCTTTTAAATCAGAGGTCGATTTTCTTTTGCAATTTGAGTAGAACGGGTCATCATGCGTTTTGCTAAGATCCCTTGGAATCACTCTTCTCTTAGTCTTAAATAGTTTAAGTTTAAAAAAAAGTCCGATTCGTTTTTCAGTCTGATCGATCTTGTCAGAGTAAAACGGTCGAATTTTTTTGCCGGAGCAAGTCAGTCAGCGTTGGCGATAATTTGTGTGCAGAGACCTTTTAAGTTGTTCCGAGTTAATAAAAAGTGGCCCCTAGTAAAGATTTGTGTTCCGTATCGAAATTTAGAAAATTGCGCAGAACTGGGAAAGATAAATAATGCTGTAGTTTACAGCGAGTATTAAAGACAATATAGTGGTTTAACGTTAATATTACAGGAAATATTTTGTTTTCGGTTACAATCAAGTCAAGACTAATATATAGTACGGAAAGATAATTAATAAGTAAATCGCGAATACTTTAAAGTTAATAAAACTAAACCTTTCCATCCCGCAATAATATTGATATAAGTTCAAAGATATCACCTAATTGAGAGTTTGTGGAGTTTTAAGGAGTTAATAAACGATAACCAGTTGTTTAGCTAAAGTGCGTCACCAAAAGGATTACAGAATCCCGCCTAAAAATTTGTTTTCTAGTGGTATTGACGGAGATGTATACGATTTAATAACAATAATCTTCAGTTTATAATTCATGCTAAGAACATTGCGGTGTTACAGTCTTCAAAAGTTCTGGTTTAACAATAAGTGTTTTGGGTTGTTATTCGTGATATAGGATAGTGACAGTGCCTGAGGTTACTATTGTGCAATTTTATGCTTTTTAAGGATTACCAGACATTAGATGCAATCAGGACTAGTAGTCATCTTTTATAACTTATGTAAGTTAATTTTATATAAATCGCCAACGTTATCACTGAATAGCCGATGTTCCTTTAGTGTTAAGTAATCTATCTTTTTATAAACTTGAGGTTATTTAAAAAGATCCCTATTTTGGTATCAGCTAAGTTTTTTATGTAGCTGAAAACAAGATTTATGCAGTAAATAAATAAGTAACTTAAACCTTGTTGTGATAATATTGGACCCGGCCATTGTTGGAGTTTTACATTTAAATCAAATTAATGAAATCTCAAAGTAACGCTTTATGACTATGTTATTCAATCAATATAATCAAACAAGAAACATTTTCTCCCTTGTGGTTATTAAAAAAACTAAAACCAACACAAGAGAGTGGCGCCCATATTTCTAATTATTGTTTATGCTTCCTGTTTCCTCATTTTCAATTTATGAGCCTAAGAAACCAGTAACTACGACACCGGGGTAGAATTCGATTGAATAAGATGTCTCTGACGGGGCAAATAAGTCTAGTAACGTAAGTATTTGTAGTGAAAGTTTAAGCATTTTCGTTGAGCAACTTAAAGTAAGTACGAACCTGCTCATATTTTATAGAGTTTTGAGGATGTTATAATTAGCTTCCAATTGTGGAGTATTTTTTGTTAGTAGTTACAATTGGCGCCTAAGTGTCGGGTATTTGGTTTTGGGTAAACTGTAGTAGTTACAACTTTTGTCGAAAAACAGCATCGAAGTTCACCCCAATTTTTTCAAATTGAATAATAAAAATGTACATGACACATATTTTGAGTTCAAGGAGATAAACAATCTGTTTGGTTCCTAAAATGTGCATGGTAGCAGGTAATAATAAATAAATCAGCAATAAATATTCTACGCGCCGTTTTGTTATTATTTCTTTGCGGTATTAATGTTTCAATATTTCAGTTAGAATTTCTTGGAAATTAAAATTTAGACTGTACTCCTATATTATCTACAATTCATACGAATTAGTTAATAATTTAATAAAGAACATACCTATTGCTAGTAAGTATTCATAAAAATTGTGACTAATAGTTTCAATAATAATTAGTGAGAATGCGCAGAGCTAGCATTTCCATGACGAACAAAAACAACTGTATACTTAATAAACTAATTTATTTTTGAAAACTAATGTTGACGTAACACGTTAGTTGTCATAAAAACTAACTTCTAAGTCCTAAGATTTTTCGAATTTTTTTGTTGCTAAAAATGTTTATTTTTTCGTAATTTTTAAAAAATACAAAATTTTTCATTTTTCAAAAACCGAAATCTTCGGTGGTCATTTTGACCACTTTCCCGAAGAGATACAAAAAAATGTTTCAACCAAAAGTTTCTTAGAATTTGATGTACTATGAGATTCCAAGAAAAATTCAAAAAGTCAACATGGAAAAAGGCGACAGACCGACAGACAGACAGCAGACTTCACGAATTCAGAGACGAACTTTATGTTCGTCGATAAATTGCAAACTCCTTACACTGCAGTTTTTAGTAAAACTGTAACAGTACCTATTTTTTTACGCATGCCGTTCTGTATTATTTTTATTCGATGTAGTTATTTTCTATGTAAACAAATTACAATCCATCAGGGTCGTTCTATCAAAACAGAAAAAAAGAATAAAGGTTTTACTAAGGAACTTTGTACTGCTGTAGTTATAATTCCAATAAAATAATAAATTTCAAATTTCTATTGATAGATTGATTAAATGATTTCAACATGCTTTTACTTAATTAACTATTTATTAACAAATAACAAATTAAATATTAATTATAATTAAATGGATTATATCAAAATCATGTCATTTCTGCCCGCGTTCCCTACTAGAACAAGGGGGGGACCCCCCGAATTGTCAAACTTTCTTTTGACTACACTATTCCTAGTAGAAAGTTTTAAATTGTTTCAACAACATCCAAATAGAGTCACTGCATCTAGTTACCTAGGCCAGCTGGTCGACCAGAGTAACGCAAACCGCCGCCATATTGGGACAAACGAAGCACGAAATTGTTCATTATTTGTTCTATATTGAATTTAATCAAATCCACGTTTACCTTAAAAGGTTTTTCTTATTCTGAAAGAGCAAACTTCTAATATGTCAAACACGTAAAACGTAGTTTTAATTTGTCGATTATTCAAAATCACCCTTCTCTGCCCCAATATGGCGGCGGTTTGCGGTACTCTGATCGACCAGCTGGCCTAGGTGACTAGATGCAGTGACTCTACATCCAAAATGAAATGTGCGCCATCTGCATTAGGTCTTAATAAACATTTCTGTCAATTTTAAACCTTCTGTATTTGCTGAAATGTATTTTTTTTTCTTAGGCAAGAGGCTACTTCATGTAAACATATTTCATACTCTCAAAAACTTTTTTACTCGTATTGTCAGGGAGACACATTGGAATGTAACATATGATCCAGAAAGAATTAAAGTGTAGTTTGTTATGGAGTAAAAGGTATTACAACTACTCTTATATGGACTGTTTTATATTTACATACCGTACGTCCCCATATGCCGTACACAAGAGGAAAACTTTGTTATTATTGATTTTATGACAAAAAGTTCTTATTTATACAAATATTTGATTTTCACATCTCTTGTGAACTGCCTCTGGGGACATACTGTATATTGCAGTTAAATTTCCGACAAAAATTTTCATTTGAGGTTAAAATTTACAATGAAGTAATATTCTCAATGAAAGATATGACGTGTACATTTACATATTCTTCTTTTTTATAACCAAGTTTTATTCATATTTTTTGGATCAGAGGTTATAGTAAATTAAATATTAACCGAAAAATAAAAGTACTAGGTACATACCCACAACTTGCTTGTCGTCGAAATCGGGTTAAGCTTTCTGAAAACTTCTCGGTCGAAATTGTACAGTTTGCATAGATAAAACACGCATCACCTACAATATCAATAAAAATTAAAGCTATACTCAATTGTAGCTTTGTGTATTAGAACACTCGCTAAAACTAAAAAAAAATCATAATATAAACTTTTTAACTTTTTGTTAACATCATTGATTACAAATTACTTTTTCTTTTCCAAGGTATCTTAATTAATTGAAGGACGATTCCTCCATTTTGAGATGGATTTAAATTTGAAAAATACTTACATAAAATAAATAGGTACAGAATGATGAAAACACTATGGCACATTTCTTCTTAAGGTAAATAACTAAAAATTAACTATGTAACAACTTATTTAGTTTTTTTGATATGTTTATTGATAATTTATAATTAGCGTACGCTTCCAGCGTTGTCGACTAATCTGTTTGTAATATAAGAACATCAGATTAATAAACAACAATAAATATTTATAAGTTGAGAAAAACTGGTTAAGGTGAAAGGTAGAAGTTGAGGTAGATTCAGTACTACGTAATGATGGTTAATTATTTCCACAATACTATACAAAAAATTTAATGATTTAATTAAAATTGAATTGATGCAACAATTCGTAGTATTTATCAGCGAGTGTTTTTATTAAGATTAATACGTATATTACAGAATATATTCAACATAAGTTCAATGGGAGAGTCGTTTCAGGATCTTATGGCACGCGGGAAGAAATGCGCATAAATGTGAAACCGGTCAAAAACTTCCAGGTAGATTTGTACTGACTAACTAAAAGATATCGTCATTTCTATGAGCACTTATGAGCACATATTTTTTCATCATCATTTATATTTTTTTCTAGTATCTTATCAATTTAAGAAATATTTATAAAGAAAAAAGTGTAAAAATAAGTGCAAATAAAATATTTTTTACTCTTCTTCATTGATGTACCTTTTGTATGCTACCAATATGCTATTAAGTGGGTTTTTTCATAAAATTAAAAACAACAGTAATTAAACATTTAATTCTAGTAAACATTTCAACGTGTATATGGTTTCACTGGTAGAAAATTAATTTTTTAATAAGTGCATTATAGTTAACTAAAATGTTAAAAATTAAATACATTTTTTTATAATTTTCTACATTCCGCGCCTATATATTACGTAAAATGAGAGATTTTGATTTGCGGATTAGCATAAATTTGTTTATCTGACTGATGGGTTTGTGCTTTGTTATTGTTTGCTGTCTACCTGGTCATAGAAACAAAGACGGCGGGGTGTCCGAGAAAGGAAATCCTCTAATCCTCACTAATACGGAAAGCAAAATCTTTCATTTTACAGACTATATGTTCAAAATACTTACTGAAACAAATTTATTCCGAATGTTATTTAATTAATGTAAAACACCTTAAAATTGTCATTTTTTGTGAAGAAACAATCTTGATTTATTTTGTAATTGACATTCTTTATAAGTTTGAAACTCGTTTTTCAAACAAAATTGCAAATGTGCTTCTCGTATGAGATATGTATCATTACGTTTTTAGGGTGGTCTTTTTAGTAATGCTTATAAAATGCTGGTTAGTTCGTACCCTCTCTACTGAAGTAAGCTCCGCCTACGCGCATTTCGCGTGAGATCCTGAATCGACTCTACTGACATCCATGAATAGTATCTACTGTTACCACCCTCGTGTGGTTTTTCTTGTTGTTGCAACTATATTACCTTGTTTAGGTAACTAAACTACAGCTACAGCCTCACACTGTAGTTTATGCAACACACACTTCTTTCGAAGACTAGGTTCTTGCACTCAAAGTAGTAAGAAATTAAATCAGAAAGATTTTTAAACAATAAATTTATTACATTAAGAAACACAACATAAAAAACATGAATAAACAATAAAATTAAGATTGAATGAAACAATAACAGATGAATGAATGAATAGAACTAAAACAAACGATCAAACTTACTTATAACCGTTACATCAAACATTTTGTGTTGTTCGGGCATCAATCTTATGACCATACTACTGAAAGATCAAAGCAAAAAAAACTTCTACATTAAAATGATTTGAAACAATGGTTTTTATACTACTGTGAAAGTTATTTACATTCCTCGCAGGAATTTAAAAACATACTGTGAAAGTAATTTTTAAAACAAAATAATATTTGCCAGGGTTTTCCTAACAGTGTGATAATTCACTTTTAGTTAATTTTCCTAATAACATTGTTTTCATAATTTTGTCAATATTAATTACATTTTAAAATACACATAATTAAAACTATATTATACCTGAATCACCATTTGTTTAGTTATGTAAGATCTTTAATTTATTAAGAAAATAAATATTCTAATCTCTAAAATGGTTTACAAATCTGACTTGTTACACTGCACCAGGTGACACAGAGGGTAAGACCAATCTTACATACATCTTCTTTATATTTATAATATATTGATGATACAAATGACAATTGATTTATTTATTTAGACGCTAGTTTCTTTTTTCTGTTAAATCGTAATGTGTATTTAATAGTGAGTAACGTACGTTATAATCACACTATAGATAAGATCATATTACATGAGAATTGCTTAGGATTGTGAGCACACGATATCAAATTACATTTTCACGATAAGTCTATGTTATCTTTCGTGAGAACTCCTTTAGTATTAACTCTCTCATGACCATGAGAATTGTGTAGGCAGATAAGATTGTATCACTATATAAATACCTCTATTTTAATCTTAAGAAACTTAGTCTTGATCGAGATCAAGTCTTTATCGAATCTTGATCCAGTTGTTAACAGTTATTGGTGAGTCTTTATTTAAGTCTTAATCAATCTCAAATCATCTAGGTTTGGGGTATTAATTAATTGTTTTGTTTAATATCATTTAAATGTGAATTCTAAAATTGCTCTGTTAAGTGTGTTAATTCAAATCTAATTATTTAAACTCGTCTTAACTCATTCAAATAATTACTGACAAAGTAATATTTTATACATTTGTATTGTAAACGTAAAAAGGAGATAAAGTTTTCTCTTCATTATAAATAATAAATTATATTCTACGACTGCAAACGAAATATATAAAATTGTTTTATTATATTAAATAAATAAAAGTTTCTAAAAATACCTTCGGCCACAGAATATAATAAAACTAGTGTATATTATTCTATTTCTTTTCTAAGTTCCTAAACTTTGATATACGTATATATATATATATATATATATATATATATATATATATATATATATATATATATATATATATTGCGATGACTTCGCATAAAAAGAAATATTTTGATTTTCTTTTGCCCCACCTCGGCTAGCAAAATAAAAATATATGCGTTGAATTGAAATATTGTTTTTATATACACTTATTAAATACTTACAAATAACGAATCATTACTGTTAGATTGTAGATAATTGATTTATAAATAAATTAATTTTTTTTTTAAAACTGTGTACTTTGGAAATGCCTCACAACTTCCCTCTTTTATAAATTCTTATATGATTCAAAAAATACTTTTTAATAGTTTTAAATAATGCACTAGTTACATAACAATGTTACGTGAATTCTGACTAAATCAAGTTTACGTAATAAGAAGTTGGGCGCCAGTTAAATAACTTAAAATAAGAGAATTAATTTAATACAGACTCATCTCAGGGCGAATGTGGATTCCTGTGGTTTTCAAAATATGCATATTGAAATTGAAATCACTTTTAAAATGGAACTCTTAATTAAGTTTAATTATAGCTAAATTGTTCAGATCACTTTGCCACACTTCACAAACGATAGTCTTTTCTTCATCAGATACCAATACAGAAAGGAAATAACTTCCTACCTTTTTATAATATTGCTTCTTTCCTTTAACTAAAGATGTCCTCTTTCCCAAACCACTGGCAGAGTAGGTTACTTTATATTGACCCGGGGCTGGTTTCCAATTCCGGTTGACTTCCTTCTTTTGCATGGATTTCCATATATAACACCATCCACACACTTGATATTGATTACACACTTTGGTAATACACTTTTTGTTTATTTTAATAACGGGTACTATATCCCTTTTTCGAAGAACTTGTATTTGCTTTTCATGTTTAATTAAATAAAACACCGATTGATGGTTTTAATCGAAGATTTATTATCTTGCTTACTTAGCAAGTAAATTAACTTTAAAAGGTAGTTCTTTATACACTTTTACAATTTACAACCTTTTTAATACTTTCGCCGTATTCCATTCATCAACCAACTTAACTATCTATTTACATTTGTACTATATTATCATTTACGACTTTACACTGTCGTTTTATTTTCAGGAGAACTTTACATACGTTCACGTTCGTAGAATAACAGGAAGTGGCTATTTACATTTGTACTATGTTATTTACATGACCTTACCCTTTCGCTTTATCTCAGGAGCTGTCCAAAATTATGATTTTCTAAGCTTAAATACTATTTCCTATTTACATAATTTGACGTCACCTTATGATCTAATACAATGACTATACTATTTACAACATATAATACATAATAGCAGATTAATATTCTTTATAAAAGTGACACAACTATTACAGATTATTACATAACATCTGCAATAACAATGAACTATTATAACATAACCCGTCGATATACACATTTGAAAATTAATCATTACTGAATTACATAATAATAACTTGCGAACAACTGGATGTTACGTACACTTAAGTAATCGGTGAGTAAGCTATTTGATAATAAATAAAGAAACATGTATTATTTAACCTTATTAAAAAGTATACACATTGATTTCAAAATCAATGACACACCATTAAATAACTTAAATTTATTTTTAATTGGAAAAGTTAATAAAATATTCCTAAAGTATTAGTTTTCAACATTCAAGATTTTAAAATTTTACAATAATTTTCAAAATTTTGACACTAAAATCCACAGCAATATATATATATATATATATATATATATATATATATATATATATATATATATATATATATTTTTTTTTTTTATTTGCAATGTATGAACTTTAGATAGCACATTATTTTCTTTTAATTTTTCTTAGTGACACATGTTTTTGGGTTTATTCTGTTATTGTGTCCATATTTGTTAAATAAATAAATAAATGCATTTTAATGAGACTTGCTATGAATATATTGGACGTGAATGGAGTTTACCGTCTAAAATTACTGTAAAGACGTTGTTAAATTTAAAGATAAACATTTAAAATACAATTCCATCTGTAGCTCTTCTCTTGATGTCTTTTAATTTAATTTATTGATGTGTTGAAGCAAAGTACGCCTTAGTGTATATCGTTGAATTCGTAATTTAATTGTATTTTGATCCGAAACGTGTAAAAATATACAACCAAACGATATCCATAAAGAAACACATGCAAGATGGCATCAAATACGAAATAGATGCACGTATGTAGCTTTTATTTTTTTACCAATGTTCATTTTATATAGAAATTCTTTATTGTAAAACTTTTTAAATACTGGTGAAATTATTTTAAATAAATCTTTTATTTTGTAATTTTTTATGCTTGTACACTTGTTCCAATTAAATATCACCAATAGTCTTCAAATATTAGCAATAAAATACCGGAAACTCCATATACTTTAACATTTTTGATGCGCCATCTTCGCAGATAAATGCGTGTGGTACTAAACGGTGTTTCCTTTGATTAGAAACTTACAACTAATTAAAAAACAGCACTCTGTGATAGACAATAGTATATTATATGTATTTTGGCCTACGTCAACATGTACAACTTATCTAAACTATCCAATTTTTCATTACAACGACTATTTTTTAACTACTATTCAAATATGTTAGAAATGTCAAATTTAGATTGTCGCAACACCATAAGAGGCGCTATAAAACTTTGTCTTCCACTTTCCAAAATTAATTTTTCCGTATTAATAATATTGTAGTGAATCAGGTCGTGTATATCGAACAGTCAAGAGGCCGGCGTTTCTACAAACGGCGAGAAAGATCTAGACTATAGTGGAAAACTTCCGAGAGGGATATATAAACAGAGTGACCGCACGAGGAAGCGAGTCGACAATTAGAAGCGGCGCAATATACTTAAATAAATTTGCTTCACTGGAGATAAATAACAAATAATTGTGGGTTAAAATAAATAACCTAGTAGTGTTAAATAAATAACTGTAATAAATTTATTTTTATATAGAAAGTTCTGATTCCAATTTCATTTTTTATATTCTTTTTTACTAAACAATTTTAATAGTCCATTCCCACTGCTTATCAAAATTGTTTTCCATTAAGTTTTCCTTTTGTGTCAAATCTTTCATTAAGTTAGTTCTTGTCGGGTCTTGGAAATAATTACAAGCCTTCATTTTTTAAATTAATTAGTTTATTGTTAAATTAGTTTTATTTCAATTATTTAAACATAACATATCATTTTTTGTGAAACTAGTACAAGTTTCAATTTAAGTTATTTTGGAAGCAGATACAGTAGCAGGTGTACCTCTCTTAAAATAATGAAAGCAATTATTGTATGGTATTTGTGTTTCGATTTATATTTAGTAAAAACGCATATTCTTTAACAGGTTGATAAACCAGTTTCAGCTGATAGCCGTTTAATTCTGCTGTGCTTTTTTGAAACTGATGAGTGATTTGGTTAAATCTGAATTCATTTTAATTAATTTTGATTAATTCTTAATTAAAACAAAGAAACCTTCGAAAATTTTATGACATTAGGCTAATTTCCTTACTTAAAATAAATTTCTTTGTTGTTGTTCTGACTACTAAATAATTTCTTAAATTTGGTACTCGAAAATTTTCGTTCCGCCCAATTCCAATGTGAAAACCAGGTTAATCCAACTTGCAAATGATGCAAATTTACTCAAAAGGGGGATCTCAAAAAGAATGCACTCGGAGGCTAAACAAAAACCTTTAATAAGTAAATTTAAATTAGATTGTTACATAAACAAAGATTGACTTTTCTTCACAACTTATAGACGGTTCTTTATCGCTAGTCGCTTTATGAACAGGTGCAAACAAAGCAAGTTTTATGTTTGCTACAAATCTTCTAAAAAATGCCATATTTACAATGGATTTATTAAATTTTAACTAAATCGTTACATGTAACGATGAACCACCAAAAGCAAATGTTTTTACACCATAGTGAAGAAAAATATGATTTTACAACGGAACGCTCCGAATGAAGACTATGTTTATCTACCGTAAAGTAATTTGGGTAAAAGATTACCTTATAGGGAAATGTAAAACCTTGTAGTTTTAATACCTTTTAAGTACTTAGGGGGCAATGTAATAGATTTTCACATTATACTAAGAAAGAATTTATGATAATATACAAACGGCTTCTATAAATTAATCAGTTGAGAATGCGGAAGATGCATTGCCAGAACGAACTTAAACGTGTTTAACTAGCAAGATCTTTTATAATTTAGGAGTGCTTATGTTGAGTACTACTATAATAAACATTTCAAATTATTTCGATATTCCCTTCATGTTATACAATTCTTAATTTTCAGAACTAAGTGCTAACCTATATAATACAGATATAACGTACACAAAAGTGCCTTATATAAATCGTAACGTTTTTCACTTTGATCCTCTTTTTAAGGATGTTCATTAAGAAATAGGAAGTTTGTATCGCTTCATTTGATCTATTTTTGATGATCATGGATCCGAAACCAAACTTTTAAAATTTCAAAAAGAAATTGCACTGATTGGCTTTCCGATTTCAATAACAAACATTTAAGTTTAATGAAAAGAGGGAATGTGAAATTATTCAAATATTTATTTGTCACAATACAAGGAGAGTTTTCCTATCAAATACAGCCTTATATAAAGATTTTATTTACCAAATATATTATACGTATTGAAACACAAGAGCAGGTTTGCATGCACTGGTGCCAGTGGAATGTTAAAGGTTTACCAATGAATTTTAATTACGAACTGGGTAAAATTCGATAGATAGTGTAAGCAATCGAGAAATGCCCGTCACATGTCCTTTTAAAGCAAATCGACTATAGTTTATTGTGCACTGTGTCTACTTTGAGTGGTGTGAAAATTGTTGGGGTAAGTTTATATTGGGGGGTAGTTGGGGTAAATTAACAGAATAAATCGCATAGAAATTGAATTATAAAAAGTCATTGGTAAATAAATTAAAAGATTGTCCACACGAACTTGTCTTTATAATAATCAAACAGCAACTAACATTACAATTGCGTTATATCGCATTTCATTTCTAACTAAAGTCCTTAATCATTTAAAATGAACAGATACTTTTATTAGAAAGCTGTCTACCATGAGTTCACATAGCTCCTGTGTCAGCTTGATATCGAAAATGAGAAATTCCGAAGAGTGTAGTATTGTTTAACGCCATATGGGTTAGTTGGTGGCAGCACCCTCATCAATCTGTCGGAGCAGATATATACCTACGTATACTCAATTTCAAGGGATGAGTGCACGCTGAAGCCTAATTGATTTTTAAAAACAGCTTGTTAGTATGACTGGCTCGTGGATCGAACCTGTAACCGTATACATAGATTAACAAAAGGAATTTAAAAAAATTCAAAATTATTAAGGGGTGAAAACAAGACAATATAGCCTAAGTCCACTTTTATTCATAATACTGATTGACAGAATTTTAAGGAACGCCAGACAGAAATAAGAAAACATCAGACATTTTAGAGGATATCAGGAGAAAAATGAAAAAGTTAAACTATATGGACGGAAGGAATAAATAAGTGAGAAATAGAATGAATAGCAGACACAATACGACAATATGCATCAAATAGGAAACATTTGAAATTAATAGTTAACAACATAGGAATATCTATAGGCAGCAATATATCAGAAGATGGTAAAATAGATTTGGAAATACTGGGCAGAATAAGAAAGGTTACCTACTTATAGGCAGTGGCGGATTTAGGCACAAGCGTTGAGAGCGGCCGCTTCAGGCCCCACAAGTCAGGGGGCCCCGCAGAGGAACCCTGTCCAGTACCGCAGTGGCCACGCGACAAATAAGAATTATTGGCATGGGAACTCACTTTGAGACGAAGAGTGAAACATGAAACAGTTCATATCTTGTATAGGCGGGTAAAATAGGCGTACGGTCGACGCAATAGAGCTTCGTGCGAATAGGCAAGCATTCAGAGCGATAGGTTTTGTAACGGAATATACTGTTTAGCAGCGGACCTGCAAGAAATGCATCATCTCTGTCACTCTGATTGCTTGCTTTGACATTCGGGGAATGGGAACTGTACCACGCTTTCGAATGGGTGAAGTTCCCTAATGCCATTTGTCAATTATCAACATTTCCCAATGTTGAAACAATTTTAAAAACATATTTAATATTACCAATATGACAATATGTAATGCAACTGGAGAACGATCTTTCTCCGTTCTTAAACGCGTTTAAAAATATTTAAGAAATAATCTTGGGCAAAGTCATTTAAAAAATTTTATCAATATTGTTTATGGAAAACGACATTACGCAAAATCTATGTTTTGAAAATATTATTGATAAATTTGCTGCTTTTAAAAGCAAAAAAGTTCCATTATAAAAGAACTGATTATGAAATAAACGTATTTATGTCCGATTGCATTATAAAGTACTGTTTATTATATTGCTTTGCGGCAGTGAACTGGTTTATTATTGTACTCGTAAAATAAAGTGGTGGTAGTAAAATAAAGTATATAGTAGTAAAATAAAGTAAGACAACTGTATATTACATGTCAAATTTTCTTCCGTCAAGAATAGATGTCAAATTTATAAACTTTTTTTTTCAATATTAAGCCAATTTTAGGAATCGAACATAAAGCTTTGTATGCAACTCTTACATAATCGGACCTTATAAGACTCGCCCCTTTTTAAAGGCCTTGCTCGCTTCGCTCGCTCGGCCATAAACTGGGCTTGTCTATAAAGTCCTACATTATGTACTTGTTACATAAATAGCTATTATCTGCGACAACTATAGAAAATAATACATTTCGCACAGTCTATTAACCATGAAAATGACTTATTGCTCACAATCTTTAAACTGGGTCTGTATTCTTGAGTTTCGTATAACAAGTCTCGCATACGAGTTCACGTAATCTTTACGTCATAAGATGCAACTTAGCCGATCAAATGTTAGAAGATAATAGAGAATTACGTCATCTCGTATGTGAAACTCAAGAATACAGGCCCTGTTTGGAAAAAACCTTGAGAAATTTTGCATTTTTATTGGTTCTATTGAAATGCCATAGACATCCGTACATGCAATATTTCTAATTATTTGAATGTATAAAGTTATAACCTCCATCATGTACAATGTTTGTGTAAACTAATATTGTGATATTTCTTGTTGCTCAAATCAAATTATATATTTCTTTCATTTCCGAAACTTTCAGAACAGAAATACTCATAATCTTTGGGCACACTTAAAGCATTGGTTTGAAGGAACAAGAAAAGGCTGGCTTTTGGAATACCAGTGGTCTGGAGAGAACCAAGAAATAACACCCACTGACGACTGGTATTTTTGCTTTGTGATATTAAGGGTAATAACACAAGAACTCTTAAATATATTAACTATCTCAATCTTCAGTCGGCAATGACACCAGTTGCAGAAATTGGCATTTTTAAACCATCATTTTCAAGAAACTCTAAACCGCAGCTATTTTCTCAAGAGGAACTAAATGACTAAATGTTCTAGATGTAACACTTCCAAAAGATCTTTTCGAGAGTTTAGGATCCATCTAAGCAAAAAATTTGCTTGCTGCGGGAACATTTTTTTGGTATCGTATAAAAATTGATTATAGACGTAAAACAACGAAAAGAAACTTTTCCAGCAAACAGGAAAGGTTTTCCAAAAAGATAAAGGAATAATGTTATGTTATTTTCTATATTTCTATGATTTTTGTAATTTTTTTGTTGTCTTTTTCACTTTGCCTTTTTAGTCTAAATACATATACGAGGTCTGGCAATTAATTGATAAGACTGGTGTTCAAAATATAGTTTATTTGAAAAATAATATCATCTAACTACGTTCCCCTTCAATGTACTCCCCATGCCTAGCTGCATACCGTTGCATGCGTTTTCTCCACTGCTCGAAACAATGTGTGAAGTCTTTAACGGTGAGGCGTGCGAAGTAAAATTGCCGTTTTTCTTTTACCTCTTCCACAGTGTCAAAACGGGTTCCTATCAGCGACTGTTTTATTTTTGGGAATAGGTAAAAGTCACACTGGGCCAAATCCGGTGAATATTGTGGGTGGTTAAGAGTAGCAATTCTTTTATCCGCCAAAAATTGCTTCGCGAAGACAGCAGTGTGGGCCGGAACATTGTCTTGGTGTAGGATCCATGTGTTGTTGTTCCACAATTCTGGACGTTTCTTCCGTACATGTTCTCCAGAACTGTCCAGTAGTAAGTCTGATTTACGGTTTGGCCCTCAGGTACCTACTCGATTAGGAGAACTCCCTTAATATCAAAAAACACAATGAACATGGCCTTCAGTTTTGATTTGCTCATTCGTGCTTTTTTGATTCTCGGTGACGAAGGAGATTTCCAGTACATGGATTGCCTCTTGGTTTCCGGATCATACTGGAAAATCCAAGTTTAATCGCAGGTGATTACTCTTTCTAGCAGATCTGGCTCATCATTCAACCTCGCGAGGATGTCTGAACAAATTTCGTTACGTACATCTATTTGGTCTTGCGTTAAGATATTAGGGACCACTTTTGAACAGACTTTTGGCATGTTGAAATCCTCACGAAGAATCTGTCGAACTCTTTCTTTATTAATATTTACGAGTTCCGCAAGCATTCTAATACTGAAACGTCGATCTTGCCTAATGAGTTTCCCGATTTTTTCAACGTTTTCGTCAGTTATTGAAGTGCTGGGGCGTCCGTCGCGTTCGTCATCTTCGACGGCCTCTCGTCCATCGTAGAATCTTATATGCCACATAAAAACCATTGCACGTGACATGCAGTTATTTCAATAAACTTCTTTTAACAATTTAAGGCATTCCGTCGGAGTTATCTTGAGTGTCACGAGAAACTTCAGGTTGATGCGCTGTTCTATTTTGTCGTTCGCCATAAATTCGGCACGAGCATTATGCAACGTTCGCTTCTAACGACTGCTAAAACTCGACTAATGCTCCACGTACTGTGCTGGGACTGGTCTTGTTCGATACAGCGTGCGACAAATTCATTAACCTTTGCACGTAAGGTACCGTGAAATATAAAACCTGCCCTTACGTCGTCCAGTTTTATAATTTAATTGTCAGACCGTAAATATTTATCTCTATTTCTTCGATTGTTTTACTATTTTATTCAAAAACCTCACGTGATAGAGAAAAACCGAAAACAGATTTGAAATCAGCACCACTCAAACACCCAAGATCAGTTGGAAAGCTCAATTCACATTTTATAAGGTATTAAAATGCAGGCCTGTGTTATCACCCCGGCTGGAAATACAACCCTGGACCTTCCGATTTTCGAGCGACATCTCTATCTCTGAGCTCTGTGTCGACTACCAGTATATAAAGTTATTATAAAATTGTTATTGAATTAACGTAAAATTGATTAATTTTATTATTATTATATAATTGCTAGTATATATTAATATTATTCATTATTATTGCTAAATTACAATAAAAACAATGATAGCTTTTATAATTTGCTAATTCCGTATAAACTGAAACGTAAAGTGTGTACATACAGCGACCGACTCCCGGCCGCCTTAGTATCTCGGCGGGTTACTTCGGTCGCGGCCGTAATATGTAAAGCTGATTTTATATAAATCTAGGACAGTCAGTACTCCATACTGTAAATGTTGCTTTTTATTTTCATTGATATTTAATAAATTTTATGTAGTTAGCTATGAAAATATAATTCAAAGCCTAGTTCACAAGTTGTTAGAAACACAAAAATCACTATCAAGACTTGTCCTAGATTTATTTGAAATCAGCAGTACGTACTACGTGCACGTTCAGACACGATATCCTTCTAATGGCTTTAATCCATAAATTTAGAATAACCAGTCTATAACATGGAAATCTAAAAATGTTTTGGGAATTTATTATTTAAAATTACATACAAATGAAGCATTAGGTATTCAATGTATTCGTAAAATTGAGGTTATGACTAACTTCCATTAACAAAAAAGCAGCGGCGGAACAACACGACGTCCAAGTTACATTTAAAAATGTGTCTACGACATTTAAGAAAAATTGAAAACGCCAACAAAACTACTGTTATTAACTTAAATAATTGGTTTTTCAGTACTGATTTTATAAATAAATGATTATTACATTGAGCTGTACATATTTCTTAATTTTTACAACTAACACCTGTTTTCCACAAAATGTGAGCATTGTCCACTTTTGACAATCGAGAACATCTCAAATCATATTCTAGGTTGAATATTTTTCCTAGTTCTTGGTGTTTTATTATTTTTTGTGGTTGTAGGTATAGTGTATAACACGTGCAAAAACCCCAATTTCACACTCGTGTGATTGCGGAATTCAACTTCATTTCATACCGCTACTTCTTTAAACGTGAGAAATTGCATGTATGCATATATTAATTTCAAGATTTTGTTGTATTTACATATGTAATTAAATGTATTTAATATATTAATAATTATATGTACTTACTTAATTTTTAATAAAATAATAAAATATATATAAATTGTAGTAATTGATTTATACTATGGGGCCCCAAAAATGTGTGACGCTTCAGGCCCCTTAAGTGTTAAATCCGCCACTGCTTATAGATAGGTATTATACTTTACACAAAACTGTATTTGGAAAAAAGACGCAGACAAGAAGATAAAACTGAAAGTGAATAATGTTATAGTAATATCAATACTAACATACTATGTGCGTGATACACAAAAAAATATAAAAGCAAGATATTAACAGCTGAGATGCGATTTTCAAGTATAAGATAACAGGAAAAACCAAAAAGACAAAGAGAGAAATGAGATCAGAGGATCCGACGATTTAAGGCAAAAGGAGAAGAGAAGAAAAATCAATGGATTTTATTTTTAATGTCATCCTTTTGATGGGTAAATTTACAACCTTGTACCGTTTTACTAAGAATTAACATCTGCATAGAAAATTTTATTTCCATTTGGATTAAAGATTCGTTATATAAAAATGTTATTTATATAAAAGTAAGCGATAAGTTACTTATACGAGAGAAGAAAACTAGATAAATTCTTTTTTATTAATTTCATTGTAACTAATTCTATACAACAACAAAATACATGTACCTACTTAAATTTTATGTAAAATTTTTACGCTTAATAGAAGTTAATTTGAAAGTTGGAATTACCCATATTTCCTGCGTTGTAACCTTGATCGATCCAGTTTTTTGTTTATTAAGGAGCGGTAGTAATGAACCAAGGTGTCCGTGAACTTTTATCTGTTATAGCAGAAACCAATCCGACAGTGGATGGCCCGTCGACCTATTTGTTCTCACTTGTACTCGTTATTGTGTTAAAGCAGCGGTCGCAGTCAGTGCCAGGCATCATGCCTTTTTTTTGTTTTTGCATATTCAATTTGTAGTAAAAATGAAATAAATAAAGATTATTAAAAGTTTCACAGTTTTATTAAAATATACCTGACAATATTGTTTCGACAGCTATGCTGTCATTATCAAAGGTAATATAATTATAAACAAACACGTCGCTAAGGTAGATACAAAATAGGTAACTAGATAAAATAATAATAATAATAATAAAAATTAATAATAAAAATCATAATTAAACATCTAATACTTCCAGTAACGGAGAATTACTGAGCTCAAGTTGTTCATTCATTAAAGGTACCCTGAGTTTGTGTTTGTATATCTCAAAGGCTTCTAAAATGTCTAATTTGCGTTTGTTATTACAAAAATGTAGGAATTTAATATTATTTTGAGGAGTCATTGTGTGATTTTGTTCTAAAAGGTGTTTGGCGTAATTCGATTTTTCAGGATGTTTATTTTTGTAATGACGTACGTGTTCTTTATATCTTATGTCAAAATTTCGAAGTGTTTGTCCAATATATACCGAACTACAAAAAGAAGAACAATTTAAACGGTAAATGCCCGATTTCATGATATCATGTGTTCTGTCTTTAGCATTAAATAAAAATGAAAAAGTGTTAGTGTTGGTTTTAAATGTTATTTTATAATTGTTGGTTTTTCTTAGTATAAACTTTATGTAGTAAAAACTTTAGTTCTTGTCGGGAACAACTGCATTTAGTTATTAATTCTTAGTGCATATCTTGTTTTTCCAGCGAAACCGTGAATTTTATTAACCGCATTTCATTTCTTGTTTCCAGTTTTCGGTAACGAGGTTACCTTCTTGCCGAGAAAAAGGTAACATCGTTACCGTAATACGTATTGGCAATTAGTCAAATATAATGTGTGGTTAGGAGACCGGTCTTTACCCTTCTTGTGTGGTTGTTTGCTTTTAGAGCTCATTTTCTACTACCTATTGGCTCAATAGCGTCCGTTGGCTTTCATAAAATTTTTATGGAGACGTATATTTCGAAAATATCGCCTTGGGGGGACGATAAGCGGATCCACACCTGACATTAGTATAATCAAATATCATTTGGTATGGTAGGTTAGGTGGTAGATCTTATATACAGGGTGGGATTAAAGTATGGAATATTAAAAAAAAAGCGAACTCAACCGGTTTAAATGACAATATAGATTTTTTATAGTGGAATCCGATAGTGATTTTCCTTCTCTTTATGATCATGCAAATAAATCATAAGGTTGCATAACAAAAGTTCTGAGAAAAATCGAGTTGAACTTTGTAAATGTTTGTTAGTTGTGACGTCATCACAAAAAGTTTAAATGACAATATAGATTTTTAGTAGTGGAGTCCGATAGTGATTTCTCTTCCCTTTATGATCATGCAAATAAATCACAAGGTTGCATAACAAAAATTCTGAGAAAAATCGATCTGATATATTGATATATTGATACCATAATACCAATAACATTATATGTTCAGTTCGATTTTTCTCAGAATTTTTGTTATGCAACCTTATGATATATTTGCATGATCATAAAGGGAAGAGAAATCATATCGGATTCCACTACTAAAAATCTATATTGTCATTTAAATTTTTTGTGATGACGTCACAACTAACAAACATTTACAAAGTTCAACTCGATTTTTCTCAAAATTTTTATTATGCAACCTTATGATTTATTTGCATGATCATAAAAAGAGAAGGAAAATCACTATCGGATTCCACTATAAAAAATCTATATTGTCATTTAATTTTTTTGTGATGACGTCATAACTTAAAAACAAATGAAAGTCGGAAGATGAATCGCACATATTAATGTGTATTTTTAAAAAAACAAAATCGACGTGTTCCAGCGTTTTTAAAAAAACCGGTTGAGTTCGCTTTTTTTAAAATATTCCATACTTTAATCCCACCCTGTATAATTTGGGATTTACTGTTTCAAGACTACATATTATCGTTTGATTATAAACAATCTTACATTTTGTCATTATTTTTAATTGTGACACATATACATATAAGAATGATTTATTTCGGATTTATTAATGATTTATGTTTTCTTGACTAGATATTAATTATTTACACGTGTTTTTATATGTGCAAATTTCTTGTGAAACCTTCAACATACTTGGGTTCTTTTTAATTTGTATTAGTAGTATTTATAATTTTTTTTAAATTAGGTTGTTATGTTGTTGGTTTGGGTTTCTCAAGCATAATAGCTGTAAAAGAAACTTGTCATCAATATTGCTTTCTTTCTTTCAACAATATTATTTACAATTACTTTGCCTTGTCATTTTTATCCTTTAACAGTCCAAATAAATGTCCATTTATCATAAAAGAAAACAACAAACAACTATTTTTTGGAAATTGGGATTTTTATTAACTGAAAACTTTACCGGCTGCACATGCTGTATTTATTCATAAATAAATATTGCATTATTTGTACTCATTGAGCCATGTACAAAATTACCTGGTTTTGGTTGTCATTTATTGATTTATATATGTGTATATACTTTATACCCACTAGCTCTAATGCGTATTTTCAATTTAAACATATGAATTGGACTTGTAAGTAGGTTATTTTAAAATAAAGCATAGCGTTGTTTAGCTTAGTTTAAAAATACAGAAGAATTTTATACATCCGAACAGTATAACTGTTAGGAAGGAACTGGTTGCTGTTAAAAATACAAACTTAAATACTAAAGGGGTTTAAAAGTCACGTTTCTATTAAATACAACTTATTGAGGGCTTGTCGCCGCCCGTATTGTCTCTTTGAAATTTCACTTTTCTTAAAATTCTATGTTGAACTTGTTCAACACAAGAAAGTACAGCTGTAAAATTTTACTGCAACTACATGTTTGTCATTTTTAAACCTTCATTCCTATGAAAGGGCTATTTACACTTTAGCAAATTATTATTATCATTTAAAGCGTGAATCTAATTTTACTTCTAAAACTAAAAATTTAGGAATTATTTAGAGGAAAATAACAAAGTAGCTTTAGTACGTTACTGACATAAAGTAACGAGTTATTGCCACAGTTACTGAAAATTGAAAAGTAATTAAGTTACTCGCAAGTTACTTAAAAAGTAACTCGTTACTAGTAACGAGTTACTTCTACTACCCATCACTGTTCTTTGGTAATTAGTACATTTTACACACCATCGTATATTTTTTCACTCAGAATTGTTCTCGCAAAACTTTCTATTTCATTCCAATGATATTATTTTTATTTGTTTTTCTTCCAACTTGGTTGTTTTTTTTCCGTATGTTTCTCCATTTTTCGCACATAAAGAAAGTATGCTCTGAGTCGTCTTTGCGACAGTTGCAATATCTGCAGCCTTCGTCGTCTACCCATCTTCTTAAGGTAGGCTTGAAAGCTACCGTGTCCGCTGATCAGTTGTGTTAAATAGAAATTAACGTTGCCAAACTCTCGTGTGTACTACGTACTTTATATACATAAGTTTTTTTATTAGTGTTTTAGTCCACAATCCCTTTTCCATATTTGTGTCCCATCTGCTTTTCCATGTGTTCATTATTTCAGCTCTAACTTCCTGTTTACATTGCTTATTGGCTTTATAAGTCTTGCTTCTTTCTTGTACCATTAGGTCAATCGGTATAATGGATGCTATTGCAAGAACTGCGTCGTTTGAGACCGTCTTATACGTCTATAATTACTTATTAGATTTTTCAATTATTTAATTTCTGAAATGCTAGTTTGAAATATTTAAGTACAAGGTTAACATTTTTTGTGCAGTGAATTAAAGTCTTGGAAATTAAATGTTTATTGAATACTCGGTGGATTATTTTTATTGAACTGTTTACTAGATATATTGTGTCAGTATTTGTAAAAGATTTTCAGATATCAAAGTAAATTAATTCTATAATGGCATTTGGATTTACTGGGTATATAGCTACTGGATTTGGTGTAACTCCCATGGTGCAGTGCCATTATCTGTATCGATTGGGTTAGTGGTGGCGCTGCAATCTTTTTATACTTAGATACATTCAATTTCGCGTTTCTTTGTTCTTATGTTAATAATTAAAACTTCACGACCATCGACGGCTAAACTGGGGGATTTTCTGCACCATACCCCGCAGTGGTTCTTAGATTTAATAAAAGCACCTTTTCTTCAAATCGGGTGTTACAAAATGCTCATCTCGTCTTCTTCAAATTTTATTGAAATACAAAAATTTAGAAATAAACCGACAAAATGTAAACTTATCAACACATTGATAAAATAATTCACAGATGTATGTATGTACCGAAATATTTTGTTGTTTATTTTATTAATAGTACATTTTGCTATTCCTAAGGATGGCTGCTAAAATTGCATTACTTCCATCTTACACATTACATTCTATAAAATCTCTCAAAAATCATCTATTTAAGATAATATTCTGTGCAACTATTATTGTTTATTTCATTACATCAAAATATATATTCGACAAAGTGTACGAAGAAACTCAAATTGTTGTAAACGAAGATTATCATTTACCACAAGGTTTGGCTTACTGTAATTTTCAATTTGATGAATGGGATCCAAACATTCCAACATTACCAGGACTGTACTTCATTTCAGCGTTAACAATGGGCTCATTAAAATTATGTACAGTCTACTGGTTACGTTTTATCAATTTAATATTCTCTATAATTAATTTATGTCTGATTTATATATACATCGGAGACAACAAACAGGTAGGTACTGTATTAGAATTAATTTCAAAAAGTGTATCCAGTAATGTTTCAGGAATCTTTTGTGAACTTGTTTCAAAGTGTAAATTTATCACTGTTACCACCTTTATACCTCTATAGTCATTTATATTACCCAGATACCGTTTCGGTAACATTCGTGATACTACTATTAATATTTCATAAGAAGGAATACCATGTTATTGCACCCATACTTGGAATGATAGCAGTAATAATTAACCAAATCAACATTATATGGGTTTTAATGGTTTTAGTCAACTATGCTGCTTGCGAATTCTTCAAAGTGTGGAAGCCTCAGCAGGACTTCAACAGACTTTCTCTTCAATATATACTAGATCAAATCGATTCAGAAGATCTGAAGATTATAGATAATCTAAGAAAACTAGACTTGAACTGCTGGTTCAATATTTTTAGTTATTTAACTGTTCCTATAACATTTTATTATTTTGTAGTAGAGAATGATGGGATTGCAGTAGGAATCACAAATACGCCTACTCTAATTTCGTTACACTTAACCCAATGTTTTTATTTTAGTTTCTTTTGTGTTGTTTTTACCTGGCCATTTATGCTTGAAGCCGTGTTCAGATTATTAAAAGGAGCCTTAGAAAGGAAGCTACAGCTTTTAGGAATGACACTTGTTTTTGCATATGTTATATATAAAAATACTTTAGAATATAGCTGTGGTCTAAAAGACGATCGCACCTACATTTTTTACATTTGGAAACGACTGTATGCCAAATATCGTTGGTTTCGATACGTCATGATTCCCGCTTATTGCACTGGTGTATGCTATACATATCGTGAAATCTGTAGAAAAACCTCTAAAAAATTATACACGCCGATCTTTATAGTATTTGCATGGCTTTTTATAGTAGTACATCCCATGATTGAAATTAGATATTTTTTGTTGCCTTATTTAATATTTAGATTAAATTTAAGAACCGCTGTATGGTATCAGCTCATTATGGAGTTTTTATTTTATTGTGGACTGAATGTTTTAGGATTTTATATATTTTTTAACAAAAGTATCCATTGGCCAACGTATGATTCGTTTGATCAAAAAATAATATGGTGATTTTAGAAAGAACAATATTTTTTACTATGTTAACAAATTTGGATTTTACATAATATACTTTTGAAATAAATGACATGAATTCATTTTAGTTATGATGACCTTATTTTCTTTTTTCAGTTATGGAGATAAAATGTTTGGGGATGGGGAGCAGTGCAAAAGTGTAAACTTGAAGAGTAAACAGAAAGAAAATAAACCTTTCTTTATTAAGTAAGGTAAAAAGTGTGTTGTAATCACTGACTCCATAAAAGTTTGTACCGTTGTCGCCTATGAAAAATGATGCAATCCTGGGTTTTCCGTAGGAAGGCCTCTTAAAACGTTTTTGTTCCCGTTTTTAGCTTTTATTATATTTGTGGATAACATTCCAGTCTCTAAAATTTTCGTGTACCTACCGTATCTGAAATCTCGTAAACGGAAGCAAGAGTCGGAAGTTAGTGCCAATTCTTGTTCAAATTGCGATACAGTTTGGTAATACTACAAAGCAATAATAACTATTCATACTTTACTACTGCATCACATACATTTTTAGACATTTTTGGCAAACTTCATGGTAATTCTTAACGGTTACACTTGTAGGAGCAGAAAATAAAAGAGAAACTGCAGAAAATAAAACTGTTACAACATATAATTCTAACTTGATTCCCCGTATGGGTATAAATGTTTCCATAGTTTTATTGAAGTACTAAGAACTTTATCTTTCTCAGGATTTTCATAGCACGACTAAATTTATTCGAAACCATTTGCTCCAATTTCTTGAAATGCTCGAACGCATCACTTATATCTCTGAAAAAATATACATGCCGAAAACCTGAAACATTTAAAAAGGACAATATACCAGGCACGTCTATTGGATTATCATATTTGCATTAGGACGCCAATTTCCTGCTGTTTAATTTTTCTTAAACAGTAGTCGATGCGAGTTACAAAGCAGGCACAACTCGAAAAAGTCTTCTGAGTCTATGATTTTTACATCATCAACTAAACCCTTTAATACTATTTTCTGAAGCGTTCGCTTATTTATGTGGTCTAGGAGTTCATGCCATTTGTTGCAATCTACTTGTGGATACACTTGTTTCTTCATATGGTGCTTTTATGGTTGCTTGTATTTTTGTTTCACACTCCGTGCAACTTTGCTGTCATTTATGCGAATATAAACACGGCTGTGTTTAAAGTTGACTTAAAAGTTATTTAATGTACATATACCTATTCAAAAAAGATTCTTTTACACAGAATATTTTCAATTCGCCCGTCTACCTATCAGCTATTAAGAAATTTCTTTTTAGAATTATCCCGATACCAGTGGCTTCACACGGCCCGTTGTCGCCCAACGAAAGGCTCCTGCTAAAAACCAGTCGCGCCACGATGCACCGTTATCACGTATCAAAATATCTCGAAGGTCATCACTTTACAATTTGAAATCTCTTTCGTTGTTGTTGAAATAATCATTTTACGTTGAGTAGAACTAACCTTTCAATGATGATGATGGCTCTTGAACAGACGCTTGCTGGGTCAATTTTAGGGCCCAGGAAAACATTCCCTTGAGGGCCCTATCACGCGACTTCGGTTAATTTTTTAAGGATAAACCAGGGGTTTTAATAAAGCTTGTTAGGTGATTAATAGCTAAATACATATACAGCGCTATTAAATTAAATTGTAATATGTTTGAAACTAATTGCATATGAAAATAATTGCGTCAAACCATTATGCAAGTAGTAAGTAAATGGGGGTTCAAGACTAAATCTCCCCATGTTATTCTTATGGGAGTTTCGTTTTTAAGACAGGACAATTTTGTGAGGTTATGTGTGTCAAACTTGGCGTCCTTCCCGCTAGATGTCAGCATGGGTGTGGGGTTGAGTGTTTTGGCGGGAAAATGTAAATGTGATGCTTGCTCGTGATTGGTCGGATTGAATTACCGGTAAAATAGGTTGCAGCATGTGTCGCTAGATGTCGCTGTGGGCGTGGTTTTGGCGGGAAAAATGAAATCTCAGGCCTGTTCGTGATTGGTCCGAAGTTTTGGCGCTAAAGGAGGTTGCAGGACGTGTCGCTTTGGAGCTGAATGTAAACAAACGGGGTTGCCAAATCTCATATTTGGTAAAAATGAAAAGTCACTAGATAATTCCCCAGGACTTGAAAGTGTGTGTTTAGACCGCGCGCAAAGGGGGCCTTCGCCCTGGGCCCCCATTCTGGGGCATCCTAGGGAGATCGTTAGGGTGCTTCGCTCTGGGCCCCCACTCTGGCGTTCCCGGGGAGATCGTTAGGGGTGCTTCGCCCTCCTCGGGGCCCCACTCTGGAGGGTCCCCCTGGGATCGACAGCGGTGCAGGGCCCCCTTGTGTGAAAGATGTCGGCGTGCGCGTGAACGCGGCCGGGCGGGGGGGGTTAAATGGAAAAATTTGTCGCGGCGTTGCGTGGGCGGGTGCCCCGGTGGGCCAGTGGGCCGTTGAAAGGGGTTAATTTGAAAAATTTGGCGGTTGCCTCGCTGTCGATTAATAATAAGGCGGTGGGGTAAACATTTTATTAAAGGGGGCTGAAAAAAAATAATATACAATCATCGTTTAACTAGATGTAAATACAATATTAACAACATAAGCGTACTGTAGATTTTTCTTTAATACAAATAATGAATAGTGACCTATAAAATACAATAATAATAATATTTAAAGGAGAATGCATCCTTTTCTTCTCTCTCGTGAATAGTACTGCTGGATGATCTCATCACTTAATTGTTGCATAGTTTGATGTTGGACTAAAAATAAAAACATTACATTTTATACATTAAATTAAAAAATATCAACTTACCTGCATTTGTTTTTTCCTTTATGAATAAAACAGAAGCCAATAAAATACAATAATGATATTATTTTAAAGGAGAATGCATCTTTCTGCTGGATGATGTATTTATTCGAAACATATGTGCATACATTCCTTTTCTAGAATGATCTCATCATCACTTAATTGCTGCATAGTTTTGAGAGCTAAAAAAACATTACATTTTATACATTAAAAATAAAATAACAATATCAACTTACCTGCATTTGTTTTTTCCTTTATGAACAAAACAGAAGCCAGTAAAATACAATAATGATATTATTTTAAAGGAGAATGCATCTTTCTGCTGGATGATGTAATTATTCAAAACATATGTGCATACATTCCTTTTCTAGAATGATCTCATCATCACTTAATTGCTGCATAGTTTTGAGAGCTAAAAAAACATTACATTTTATACATTAAAAATAAAATAACAATATCAACTTACCCGCATTTGTTTTTTCCTTTAATACGATAATAATATTAAAAGAAAAATGCATCTTTTCCTTCTAACAAAATATTATATATTCCGCCGGATGATGTCATCAGTGAATTATTGCACTAGCAAGAAAAAACATTCCTTTCATGAATTGATGTTCGACTTAGAAAAACAATACATTCGGTGTAAAATAACAATCTCAATTTAGCTGCACTTGTTTTTTTCCTATTTTACACGTTATAATGAAATTTTTAAGATCGCAAACAATATTAAGCGGTTGTATTGTTTTTAGTGCTATTTTTATTGATTAAAAGACGCGAGTTCAAACCGCATTACATATATGCACAGTTTACCGCTTGTTTTAAAACTGAAGCGCTATTAAAATGTGTACTGTAAAATATTTTCTTAATGTCATGTCATAATTAATTAATGCTTTTTAAGTGCAAACATTAACATAGGCGATAAATTTAAAATGTGCGTCATTGCCACATCTGGGATTCGTTTCTTGATATTCCCCGTTTGATTTACAAAACAACAGGGATGTACAAAATCTCGCATAAAAAGATTATTTACATGTCTTTGATTCCATTTATAATTGAATCGTTGTTTTGGACATCCTTTAGAATATTTATTTCTTTAGTGGGATATTTTAGTTTGTAAAAATTGTGTTATATGGAGTATTTTGTTCGAAGTGTTGGCCTTGTTAGGGGTGGAAAGCGCGCCATTTTATGAGTTATTGCTTGAAGTTATTTTATGAGGGTGTTTTGCGTTTTCGATTTGTGTCAACAATTAAAATTAATTGCACCTTGCACTCGTATAAAAAGCTCGCTCTAAAGTGCCTCTGTTTTATTTGAAACAAGTGTTTGGTGCGGATAACATACTCATTTAGAAAAACCGTTCGATTCAGTTTGTGAAATTAACGTGTTATTATTTTTTAATTGAAAGGCTGAATTGTATTTAATCCGTCTTAACAATAATGGATATTACCAATTTGCAAAATCAGGTTACATTGGTGGAAGATGATTTAGCACGTGCAACAACACCTGCTGATTTTCGAAGGTTATCAACCCTGATTGATGAAACTACGGAATTAACAATCCAACAGATAAGGAATTACTCAAATGCGGGGGGAATAGCTGATAAACGGAAACTAGAAACGATTTTGAACAGATGTAAATACTTGGATGCGAGGATAAAACAATCCCTTATTAAAACAGGCGAAGGAGTTAGTGGAGAGGGTGGGGAAAGCAGCGTAACGTATTATGACGTAAGTTTTTCATGTTTTTTATTGAATATTCTCATTTTGATTGATTATAATTTGCATGTTTTAGCTGGAATCAGCGTTCAAAGGGCGTATTAAGACGGGTATAGTGATCAATAACAATATATTAGATCCAAAGGAGTTTCTCGAGGAAGCACAGCCCATTTTTGTGGATAAAATTGAAGCATCCCTCCAAAAGCGAATACCTAACATGAAAGCCAATGTCGTTCTTTGTGCCGATTATAAAATGAAGCTAGATGATACAGTACAGGCCAAGTACTTTAACACGTCCAACTTCATTATATCAAGATCCAGCGACCTTATTTCTATATTCGGGGACATGGAGATTTCTTTATTATCACAGGTGCGATATGAAGTTTTTTAAAAACTCACTTTTAATTAGTTTTTTTTCCTTTTTTACAGATGGGATCCTTTGAAGAAGTGGGGTCAGGGGGTAGTTTTAGTCGTATTAATTCGTTAGCTATAAATATTAACAAATATTCGCCTTTAAGAGCTTCTAAATTTATCGAGTTGCCTACTGTAATTAAAAGCAAGCACGCCATTATAAATGTAAAAAATATGGATAACGAATGCTTCTATTACGCTCTAGTTTCCGCTCTTTACCCCTCCAATAGAAATAAAGAATTACCATCCTCGTATCCGCAAAATTTCAAACAACTATTTAATATTAAGGGTATTAAATCTCCGGTGAAAATTACGGACATTCCCAAATTTGAACGTCAAAATCCTAACATTTCCGTTAACGTGTACGGCTTGCAGGGTAGTAAAGTGACGGGTCCTCTTTATCATACAAAATCCAAAAAACAACACCATATTAATTTGTTGTACGTGAGAAAGAGGAAAGCATCTCACTACTGTTGGATAAAGAATATGTCTCGTTTATGTAGATCGTCCATCACCAAGCATGCAAACCGTACTTTTATATGCGACAGGTGCTTAAGGCACTTCAGGAGTGTCCAATCGTTGAACAATCACCTGGATGATTGTGAAAAGTTCGATGCAGTTCGCATAGAATTTGATAAACCGGGTGAAAATACATTGTCTTTTAAAAATTTAAATTTTAATTTACGTCACCCCTTCGTTGTATACGCCGATTTTGAATGCTTAACAGTGCCGTGTAATCAAATTGATGATGATGATGATGATGTTACGCATTTCAAAAGCTGTACTATACCATATCAAAAACATATACCTTTCGCTGTCGCATACCAGGTCGTTTGTTCGTTCGATCCCTCCTTATCACATTATAAAAGTTATGTAGGAACAAATCCTCAAAAATGGCTGGTTAACGAGTTGATAAAAGAAACCGCAATAATAGAGGAAAAGATAAAAATTAACATTCCAATGCTGCCGCTTACATTGGAGGAACAGCAGGGGTATGATAATACCACACTGTGCCCCCATTGTTTGCAAGAATTCAATGAGGATTTGGTTATCAAAGTTAGAAATCATGATCATTTCACCGGGAAATTCCTATCGGCCCTTTGTCAAAATTGTAACCTGCAATACAAATGCGGCAATTACATTCCCATATTGTTTCATAACATGTCAGGCTATGATATACATTTCATAATTAATGAATTAAATTTCAACCGCGAACCGGTAAATATCCTACCCGTGACAAGAGAAAATTACATTTCAGTATCAAAAAAATGTGCTAAGATGACATGGAGGTTTATAGACAGTTATCGGTTCTTAGCTAGAAGCTTGGATGTTTTAGCAAATAATTTAGCCCCGGAAATGTTTAATTTTGTTCGCGAAGCCTTTCCAAATCCCGAACAATTTAATTTAGTACGACGTAAAGGCATATTTTGTTACGATTACATGAATAGTTGGGGGAAACTCAATGAAACGGAATTACCGCCGAAAGAATCGTTTTATAATGCTCTTCGCGAAGAACATATCAGCTGCGAAGATTACGAGCACGTTCAGAATGTATGGAAAACATTTAACATAAAATCGTTGGCGCAATACAGTGAACTTTATTTAAAGTGTGACGTAAAAATCTTAGCTGATGTTTTTGAACAGTTTCGCGATTTATGTATGAAAATATACGATTTAGACAGTGTACATTTTTATACGGGGCCCGGATTAGCGTGGTCAGCTGCTTTAAAGTGTACACGTGTAAAATTAGATTTGTTGACCGACATAGATATGGTGTTGTTTTTTGAAAAAGCGATAAGAGGCGGGATTACCCAATGTTCGCATAGATACGCAAAAGCAAACAATAAATATATGAGGGAAAATTATAACGAGAAGGAGCCTTCAAGTTGTTTGCTTTATGTAGATGCCAATAACCTTTACGGTTACGCGATGTCCGAAAGTTTACCGTACGGGAATTTTGAATGGTTATCGGAAAATCGGGTTCGCGAGATAGAAAATATATTAAAAAATTTTAAATGCGAGGAAAAACCGGATTGGGAAATGTATACCGATCGAGCGTGCATGCTCGCTCTAAACATGGCGGTTGACGAGGAAGAAGCCCCTACCTCATTAATTTTGGAAGTAGATCTTAACGTGCCACGGGAAATTCAAGACAAAACGTCAGCGTTTCCCTTTTGCCCGGAGCATCGGCGGCCTCCTACGGCTTCAAATAATTCTCCCCCAAAATTAATGTTGACTATGTTTCCAAAATTTAAATACGTTTTACATGTTCGAAACCTGTTTCAATGTTTATTGTACGGCCTGCAATTAACCAAGGTTTATAGAGTTTTAAAATTCTCTCAACGGAGATGGCTCAAACCCTACATAGACTTGAACACGAGTTTAAGGGCTAAGGCAAAAAACGAGTTCGAAAAGGACTTCTTTAAGCTCATGAACAACGCGGTTTTCGGCAAGACGATGCAAAATATCCGGAAACATCGAAAGATCAAATTAGCGTACTCTTTTAGAAGCGCCCAAAAGTATATCGCGTTACCGGAGTTCCGTTCCTGTACGATATTTAAAGAAAATCTGGTCGCCGTCGAACTAAACAAAACCGTGGTTAAATATAACCAACCGGTTTATTTGGGGATGGTGATTTTAGACTTGTCTAAATTATTAATGTACTTTTTTCATTATCAGTTTATGTTAGAGCAACCCTGCCCCGCTATCTTGCTTTATACGGACACGGACGGAATGGTGTATGCTTGTGCAAATAGTACCGACGGATTAGATATTTATGACGTTATACGAGAGGAAAGCGCGAAAGGATCGGAGGGAATATTCGATACGTCCGATTATCCTCCAGAGAACCCCTATGGAATACAGAAAGTAAATAAGAAAGTTCCCGGTAAATTCAAAGACGAATTAAACGGAAAACTTTTATTGGAATTTGTCGGTTTGAAATCGAAAATGTATTCCATGCGGAAGGAGGAGGGTAAGGAGGTTTGTAAGGCCAAAGGCGTAGGGCAGCAGGCTCTAAAAAATAGATTAAGTTTCGAACATTATTTCAAAAGTTTATTTGATTCGGAAATTACATATGCCGTTAATAGAAGCATTCGTTCTGATAAACATAATCTTTATACATATTTTATTAGGAAAAAAGCTCTAGATTCATGTGATGATAAACGTTTTATACTAAAAAATAAAATTGATACCCTTCCATGGGGTCATTTTAAAATAAATGAAGAAGAGGAGGGAGTTATTTTATAATTTTTTATTGTAAATAAAATCTTAGTTTATACATTTAGATAAGTAGACTATTATTTGTACATATATTTTCTAATTATTATTATTATATTGTAAGTATTTAGTGTAAATAAAATCTTAGTATATATAGATAAGTAGACTATTATTTATGCACATATTTTCTAATTATTATTATTATTATTATATTGTAAATAAAGTATATACAAAAACAGACTATTTTTTATAATAAATCACTTTTCTTGATCCAGCTGTTGTGTGTGTTATCAAAACCCAACCATTTCACATATAATTGATCATTTTTTGTTCGTAATACACGTTCAATTAAAAAGCTTTTTGGGTGTTTAGTTTTCATCAATTCCGGTTCATAGAAGCAACCTTTGATTGGGGCACCTCTCACATCTTCTAACAGATAGGTTGTCGGTCTAGTTGATTGCATCCTGCTTATGCGAAATAATTCAGTGCTGAACTGGGGGTGATAACCTTTCGAAAAAACCCCTCTGTACTTAGAAATACGAACCATATCGTTTACTTTAAATTTAGGTTTTGGGGGGACCCCGTCATCATCTTCATTCGAACGATTTAAAGGCGTGCGAAATGTCACATTGATGGGGGCTAGACCAATTGACCTATGCACGGTGCTGTTGTACTTATCGACAACATCTTGCAGTATATCCAACCATTTATAATTCCCGTTGAAACTGAACTCCTTGTAGAGATTAGATTTAAGTGTCCTAATCACCCTTTCCGCAAAAAATGCTTTCTTAGTGGAAAACGTTGAATAGTGGTTGATGGAATGTTCCGACATTAATTTCTTGAAATGAGTGTTAAAATATTCACCTCCGCGGTCAGTGGCCAAGTTATTAGGTTTTCGCAAGTTTTCATCCAATATGCTCCGCATAGCACCGGCAACTTCATTCCCGCTTTTAGATTTTAGAGGCCTTACCCACACATATTTAGAAAAAGCGTCTATTACCACCAGAACGTATTTATATCCCTTGTTGTAATGGGCATAAGAGTTAAAGACTGCTATATCGCTTTCCCAGAGGTCATCGAACCCTAGAACGATTGCTGAACGTCTGGGGAAATTTATTCTAGCCTGCCTGTGGATCTCGTTAACGATTGCTCTCTTTACATCGCTCATATTAGTACTAGTATTTTAAATATTTTACGTTTTTTGTTTTTTATGGTATCTTTCTAACGCATCCACACGTTCAGTCAATTTCGCAATGGTTTTGTTGAAATTTTCGGCAAGGGGGTTCACAAGTGAAACATAAAACGTCTCGAAACGCTGCCTTTCTGTTTTCATTAAATCGATCGATTCCTGCTGAGTGAGTAATTGCCCCTGTTTTTTAGCTTCGATAATTGGGTGTAATTGATTTATCCCGTTATTGATTTGCACTAACAACGGGTCTATTTTGTCGGTGTAGAATTTTTCTCTACGCTCCCAGGTTTTTACTTCTTCAGTTAATCGTTTTAACGGCACTGCATCGTTTTCTTCCAAAGGATGACCTATATTCGAAAGTCGTCGTTGTTCGATGTCAAACCCGCCGGTGCTTGTTAATGGAAACAAAGGACGTTGTTGTTGTTTACCTCCCGAAGAAGAAGAACTTCGATGAACCACCCGTCCAAATTTATCCACGGGCATCATGAAAATGAATTAATTTTTACTCATGTTCAAGCTATATAACCATCTTCTCGCAATTCCTCAACAATACTAGCAATTTCATTTTGAACATTGGAATTTCCGGCATTCTGAGAAGCAATGAGCAATCTTAAACGTTGAACGAGCTCTGAGGGTGTATCCCAATACACATATTCGATGGGGTTATCATTGACACGCTTCATACTGGAAAGTACACCTTTGCCCGTTGTTTCTCTCATTTCTTTTTTTTCTAATGATTCAATGATTGGTTTAATGATCTCCGTATATTTATAGCCAACATAACGTTTCGATAGCGGTATTTTATCGACATTGGTGGCGCGAAGTATACTTATGTAATTTCTAACGTCTTGCCTTGTATAGTTAGCGGGTCGTTTTAGAACTAAAAGTTCATACAACCCATGCGTTCCATCATACCTAACTCCTTTGACTTTAAAATATTTCTCTCTATTTCCAACGTCGAGGAAGGAATCTCCAAAATTCCATTTATCCAAATTAACGTCATACTTAACACCGTACGGGGAGTTATCTATACTTCGATCGTTTCGCAGCATAAGAGAAAGATATTTCCTAGGTAGCGGGTGATATTGTTCTAAAAAGTCTCGCGTTGACACATTTTCCCATGCCGGATATATATCCTCGTTACCAGACTCCACCCTTTTGTCCACCCCTCCTGCTTCGTCGCCTTCTTCTTCTTCCACTTTTTCTTCCTCTTCGTCTTCACCCTTCATCTTGAACGATGTGTGTATTTTTTTAAGCAGTTTTGATCTAGGGGAAACCGATGTGTGCATTTTTGTAAGCAATTTTGATGTAGGAGAGGAAGTACTTGGAGTAGCCGCTACTGTGCTAAAAACGGGTGTGGACCAGGCCAACGGCATTTTCATCGGAGCGCTTATTTTTCCTTTTTTGTTAATGGTTTTCAGGGAGCGAGCGATATCTTCTATAGGATCCAGAAGGGGTTTGTGCGTTTTAGCAAAAGCGATTTCTTTAAGTTGCGCGCCCGATTGTAAGGCTTTAAATTTCCTTCGTATATCATTAGCAACTCGAATTAATGCTCTTTTACGAAGTTTATCGGCTGCGATGTTGTCCCCCATAATAAGGTTACAATATCGATCGCTACTTTAGTTCGACTAGATGAGTTAGCTAATTACTTCGAATTTATAGCGGTTAGGGTCTAATAAAACCGTCAAAATTTATTCTGTAACGTCCGTTGTTGACGTCACAATCCTTGTTGATCATTAGAAATCCGTAGCGACTGTCTTTCCAGCACCGAGTGCACATGTCCCGAAATTTATTAAAAGACATATCGATGCTCACATGATCTTCGTAAACGTGACGCATGTTTAAGTCGTCCTGTTTAAAAATCAATAACATGTTCGCGTTATCACGCAGCAGATGTTTAGGAATTTTCGTGTAAGACTGACAGAGATAGAAACTGTCTATACCGTGATGTCGCCCCATGCTGAAGAAATGACGCATCGGATTCTGATTGTCCATGCTGACGTCGTCAAACACGAAAATCGAGTTAGGGCGCGCTTCATCAGGCATCATGACGGACTCGTTTTCGCTAAAAGTAAAATACCCCATGCCTTTTACACGCTTCAGCGCTTCTTTCAAAAACGTATACTTCGGTTGATGAAGAGACCGGGAATAAATATAAATATTGGCGAACTTCAACCCTTTGGGCTCCACCAACATGGAGAGCATCGCATTTGATTTGCCGGAACCGGAGGGTCCCACTATCAAGCACCTGATGGAGGATGGGAACAAACTGCTATGCTTAGCACCATCAACTTTTGCCCCAGAGTCCATGAGCAGCTCCTTTTCCAAATCGCGTACGGTTAACCTTTCACGTTGTTGCACGATTTTCATTCTTTTTTCCGCTATATCCGGCAAGTAATAAAAAATGAAGATTATGCTATAAATAAGCTTGTACGCATGATACGAAGTTATTCGTTCAAATGATCGTGCACGAAGGCGGAGGTGTCTTAAACAAGCTTATAGATAAACTACCCGTCGAACTACACCTTCCGGGGTATCAATTCTGCGGTCCCGGTACACGATTGGGGCAAAGGTTAGCACGCGGAGATCCCGGCGTAAATCCCTTGGACGCCGCTTGTAAGGAACACGATATCGCTTATTCGAGTCATCAGGACGTGAAATCGAGACATCTTGCGGACGCAGTTCTCGAACAAGAAGCCTGGAAGCGGGTTAAAGCAAAGGATTCCAGTGTTTCGGAGAAAGCAAACGCTTGGCTCGTGACCAACGTCATGAAAGCTAAAAGAAAACTTGGAATGGGGTTTGGAAGAGGAGGTGGCGGCGGCGGTAATAAACAATCTAAAGTCGCTTTCGGTAGGATCGTGAAAACCGGACTTAACGCCGTAAAAGGTGCTCAAGCGGAAACTATCGCGAAAGCTGCGAAAATAGCTGTGGGTGCGGCGAGAAGAGCCGTTAAAGAAGCAGGAGGTAGAAGATGTGTGAGACAACCTCGAGTAATTCCTATTCCAGGTGGGGCGGTAAAACAAGGTGGTCTACTTCCCTTATTGCCGGCCATTTTTGGTGGACTCGCTGCGCTTGGCTCGCTGGCCGGGGGCGTAACTCAGGTGGTTAAAGCCGTGAAAGATGTAAAATCCGCTAAAGATCAATTGGCGGAAATGAAGGACCATAATAGGAGGATGGAGGGTATAGCGATCGGAAAAGGCGGAAGTATGATTATAAAACACCGGTCGTCGAGTAAATCGGGCCTCGGTTTGTACTTGAGCAAGAAACCTAAAAGCGGCGGCAGAGGGCTCTATTTACGAAAAAAGCCGACAAAAAACTAATAAATTTGCCTCGACGTCCTCTCACCAACATTGACATCTACAAATATGCCGCAGGTATACCCCATTTTCGAGGCGTATTTATGCGCGATGGATTACCTTCGCGACCTTGGAAGAACGAAAGTGGAATAGTCAATTTGGATTCGACAATGGGGAAAGGAACGCATTGGGTGGCATACAGGAAACGCAACAACTTGATTGAATATTTCGACGGATTTGGAAATTTAAAGCCGCCGCGAGAACTTGTGAACTATTTCGGCAAAAATGCCGGAAACATGACCTATAACACGGAACGATATCAAAATTACAATTCCTACAACTGCGGACATCTGTGTTTGCAATTTCTGAGGAGATAAAAAGAGGGTATGTGACGCGTCCTCGTTTAATCATGTCCGAGACGTTCACTTTAACGGGTACAGGCAGTTACCTGAGTACTAACTATTATCCGCCGGTTGCCTTAAATGCCGACTACGAGTACACGTTAGGACTAATAGGTTACTGGACCTACAACGCTCTCCGAAACATCTATCCAGGCAATAATAAGATCTATTGGCGCAAACCGGACGATAAAAAAAACAGACAGCTACTCATAGCGGAGGGGGCATATGAAATAAATTCGTTGAATGAGTACATATCGAAAAAATTGGCGCTAACCAGTAATGAAACTCTCAAGCAGGAAGAAATATTTTCTCTGCAACCGAATACGAACACTTTAAAGTGTGAAATCAAAAGTAAATATGCCATTGATTTTCGCCCCGACGACTCTATCGGACGCATGCTCGGCTTCTCCCCCAAAGTTTTAGAAGCGGACGTATTACACGAATCGGATTTACCCGTTAAAATATCACCGGCCAGTAGTATACGAATAAATTGTAATATAACTGGAGGCGCACATTATAACGACACCCCGGTACATACAATATACGAATTCGCGCTGGACGTGGAGCCGGGGGAACAAGTGAACGAAAAACCTACAAACGTAATATATCTTCCAGTAGTAGTTGCGGATCAAATAGATAATATCACGTTATCACTCACGAATCAAAACGGAGAACGATTAAATTTCGGACACGAAGACGCTACTATACGATTGGAGCTTAAAAAGAAAGAACGAGAGAAAAAATGGGGTTAGACTTCACTACTAGTACTACTGGTAATAATAATAATAATATGATAATGAGAAAAACGGAGACGAATGAAGACATAATATCCCATTATAAAAGAGCGGCTCGCGCTCTACACGTCACTAATCGTTCGAACGTTAAACGATTAAAACCTCAAGACGTTCACTTTTTGAAATCTCTCGGATTTACAGTTCTGAAAGAAAGTGATGAGCAGTGAAAAATTAAACATATTCGACGACATCCGACTCGATGAGGATATTATCGAACAGAAATGGATCGCCCATACGCCCCCGACTCGAGCGGAAAACTTCAAATCTAGCGATGAAGTCACCATAACGGTGGAACAACGAGATTCGCTCGTCAGCATTTATGAGAGTTTCCTGTATGTGGAAGGACAACTTGAAGTTGCGGACCCCACAAAACAATGTAATCTAGTCAACAACGCTATTTCCCATCTGTTCGAAGAGGTCAAATTAAGCCTGAACGATACCATGATCGAGTCTATACGAAGACCGGGGATTACCTCCACCATGAGGGGTCTTGCAGCTTACAACAAGGACACCATTAAATCGCTCGAGATCGCCGGATGGGGTGCCGATCCCTTTACTCTTCCCATTTCCATCGAGAGTACGGATAAGAAGTTCTCATGCCTTATACCCTTATCATTGTGGTTTGGAATAGCCGAGGACTACAATAAGTTAATCGTATGGTCCAAAATGCAGTTAAGTTTGGTTCGTGCTCGTACAGACTCAAATTGTATTCAAAGCGCAGAAAGCGATGGGAACATTAGCCTCAGCAAAATAGAATGGCGAGTGCCACACTTCAGGTTGAGCGACGCCGCCAAGTTACGGCTCCTAAACAAAATCGACAAGGGCAAATTCATCACGATCCCTTTCCGAAAAAGAACCCTTAACATCATACCCGGGTTACGCAGCGGACGCGAGGATGTTATAGAATTGGGGTCCGTGAAAGCCTTCGAGAGACCTCATCATGTAATCGTGGGATTTCAAGTGAACAAGGAAAATATTGCTAAAGAAAACGCGAGCACCTTCAATCACGCCAACATAAAAAATATCACGGTCTATATCGATTCGGTGGCTCACCCCAATAGACGCATGAACTTGGACTTTAATAAAAACTTATTTACGGAGGCGTACAGAAATTACTGCGACTTTCAGTCATCCTACTACGGAAACAACCCTCATTTTCCCCACCCTCTCATGAGATACAGCGAATTTCTTAAATCCCCGCTCTACGTCATCGATCTATCGAAACAGGACGAGAGTGTAAAGGCGGGGACGGTTAGTATTAAAATTGAGATCGAAGCGAGCACAGCGTTCGCTAACAACACGTACGCGTACGTTCTATTACTTCACGACACCATAGTATCGTACGAACCAGTTACGAGCACCGTTACCACCCTGTAAACGATGATAATAATAGATTTGCAGGGCTTCGAAGCACCCCATTTTGTTCCGAAAGAAATGGCCATTACTGACGGAGAACGAACAGCTCATTATGTCTTTAAACCGCCGTGTCCATTTCATGAATTGACACTTTCGCAACAGACCACCGTCAACTGGCTCACCAGGTATCATCACGGATTGCGATGGTCCTTCGGTAATACGGATTTGCGAGAAATCGAAAAAATCTTAAGTGTCGTCACGTCGCGAGACAGCACCATATATTGCAAGGGTAAAATTAAATCCGATTACCTGCGAAATCACACGACGTTGCCGGTGATAGACTTGGATGATCGAATGTCCGAAGAAGAGTTCCTTGAAAAGATGGCTCCTCTACGTCACTGGAAACCACCATGTTTTTCACATATTCTCAATTATTGTCGGTGTGCTATTAATAATGTAAATCAAATATATTACGCACTGTCTCAAAATGACAAATTAATCAAACAAACAGAATAATTTCTTTTTATTATTATTACTAGCTATAATTATTGTATTATTTATGTGTACTTAACTAAGAATGAAATAAAAGATGATGATGTAATAAAATAATGTTTTATTTTTACATACAATTATCTACAAGGTAAAGTAAGTAAACAATCTAAAAATTATTAATACAACCATCAGTAGTATGACAAGGGCAAATACATTATTTGAAATTAACAAAACTTTAATAGTTCCATCCACCACACCTCCTCCTCCTCCTCCTACCGGTGACGAGGAATTTGTTCTATTCCACAACAGGGGTGTCCATTCTGATTCTTGCCAGCTTTCATTTTGATACAGATAACGTAATTTGATCCAAATAAAACGTTCTCGATGACGCTGATGAAAGGCCCCCAGTGCATAGGAAAATGCGAAGGTACTATTTACATATTCTGTTTGCATTCTATTCCACGCCTCCGGTATTGGAGATGATGATGATGGTGATGAGGTGTCGTCATTTTCGCTAAAATAGAACCCAACGTAGGCCTCTTTTGCTCCGACCGGATGAGCTACGTAAAGCACTTTACGGTCGGCAACAATCGACGACAACACCAAGGCCACCGTCGACAATAACATGATGCACGTGTTTTTCACTTGAGACGTACTCGATTACTACTGCTTTGTTGTCTCGGGAAACATCGGTATAAATTCCACTAGAGCGAACGAATTAGGAGCGAATTTTTGCTTCTTTATCCCCTCACCGGCCTCTTCCCCATCACCGCCATAGGTGACGTCATCTTGTGCAAGTTTCTGTCCTCGATAAGCCAAATAACACGTGCACATGTTTAACATCGCTATTTTTTCATTAGTTAAATAATCACTTATTCTTTTCGGCAAAAATAACACAAAATCTTCCAGTTCTACCAGCAACGAGCGACTATGCGTTTTCGTGTTAATGGCTCGGACGTCTAACATTAGATATTCCCGATCTACAGGTAGATCTTTCAATTTCTTTACCGGTTTCTGAACTGCCGATCCAATATTATTCAGACAGGAAAAAAATCTTGCTACGCCATCCATCACTGCCGATGCCGCCTCCACTGATGATGATGCAATCTCTGTCAAACTCGGTTCACTCATCGTCATTATCTTTGCCCTACTACAAAAACGTCTTCACTCAACGAATTCACTAAGGCTAATAATATATAATTGAAAAGAAACTTCACTTCACACGCCCCCCTCCGCATCGTCGGCGTCAACATCCCCCGCCTCCTCCCCCGCATCCCCCATCTCATCATCATCATCGATGGACGGTATTTTAAAAAACTTTCTCATCTCATCGGACAGATGATGCGTCAAATCTAATTTTTTTAATTCCTCATATAAAACTTCCAACGAGATTTCCATTCGCAAACACGCTTCACACAACTCCATCCCCTTCAAATACGTTCCGTGAAGCTTCATACAATATTCGTAACCGCCATACATCTGTTGCCAGTCGTAAACCGCTTCGTGCATAGCGTCTTTAGCACCATCCTCGAACTGCCTCAATAAACATTCCACCCCGCTAACGGCGTCTCGCACCACGGGATAATCCTGAGCACTATACATCATCCACATGTCGATCTCACAAGCAATACTGCACTAGTTTCCCTTAGGAGGCTAGAGCACTAGTCCACCCCCCTACCCCCTCGATCGAGGTCGCGCGCAAACCCGTTTCAAATTAACCCCTTTCAACGGCCCACTGGCCCACCGGGGCACCCGCCCACGCAACGCCGCGACAAATTTTTCCATTTAACCCCCCCCGCCCGGCCGCGTTCACGCGCACGCCGACATCTTTCACACAAGGGGGCCCTGCACCGCTGTCGATCCCAGGGGGACCCTCCAGAGTGGGGCCCCGAGGAGGGCGAAGCACCCCTAACGATCTCCCCGGGAACGCCAGAGTGGGGGCCCAGAGCGAAGCACCCTAACGATCTCCCTAGGATGCCCCAGAATGGGGGCCCAGGGCGAAGGCCCCCTTTGCGCGCGGTCTAAACACACACTTTCAAGTCCTGGGGAATTATCTAGTGACTTTTCATTTTTACCAAATATGAGATTTGGCAACCCCGTTTGTTTACATTCAGCTCCAAAGCGACACGTCCTGCAACCTCCTTTAGCGCCAAAACTTCGGACCAATCACGAACAGGCCTGAGATTTCATTTTTCCCGCCAAAACCACGCCCACAGCGACATCTAGCGACACATGCTGCAACCTATTTTACCGGTAATTCAATCCGACCAATCACGAGCAAGCATCACATTTACATTTTCCCGCCAAAACACTCAACCCCACACCCATGCTGACATCTAGCGGGAAGGACGCCAAGTTTGACACACATAACCTCACAAAATTGTCCTGTCTTAAAAACGAAACTCCCATAAGAATAACATGGGGAGATTTAGTCTTGAACCCCCATTTACTTACTACTTATGCATACATAGGCAACCAATTATACAGAATGCTCTATTATACGCTTTACATTTATATTGCATGGTAAATAAATAGTACTGTATATAGTCAACATTATTTGATTATTCAACTAAACGTGAAACGTAAATAAATACTTAATAAATGTACGAATATAAAACAAAAAAATAATTCAAAGAAAAATAGTAACTGATATGTACTGGTACGACTGTAGGTGTATTTTAAATGCATTGCTTTTCTGGCATAATCTGTCAATAATTACCTTCATAGAGCAGGGGCGTAGGTATTCCTTAAATGGAATATCCTGTATATTTTTGCAGATTTTAAACGATAATTTAATATTAAACAAAATTTAATAATACATAAATACCCTAAACTTAGATTATGGCCGATTATTGGCCGATTATATAGAAAGTAAAAGAATAGTAGATCATTCTACAAGTAAAGAAAAGTGGTCGTTTTAATAAATTTTGTTTAAAATTAAATTATCGTTTAAAATGTGCAAAAATATACAGGGTATTCCATTTAAAAAATGTTGTTTTTTTAATATCTCGAAAACGCAAAGTTCAATTGTTTTTAAAATTTTACCACCGTAATCGGAAGAAGAAACGCTACTACTTCGGTAATTTAACCAACATTGTATCTTTAGTAGTAACAAAGTTGGCAATAGTGCCGACTTCAATTTGAACATCCTGTATATAAAGCATTAAAAACATTAGACGTATCTCCAAAACACAAGAGAGAGACGTAAGTTATATGGTCGTAACTCAGTTATACCAAGCGAAATTGACGCATCCCAAACATACGTCCTATTTGCTTTACATTAACTTTTTAAAACTAATTGTTTTTTCACAAATGTACTCCAAATATCTTTAAGATCCAATGAAGACTATTAAACGCCGACACAAACATTTTTTCTACTTTTTAAATTTGTGCTGACCATCATATAAAACCTATAAAAAAAAATAATATCTCAAAATTGATTATTCTTGGCAATACCCCCTTTGGACTTATTAGACGCTTAGGACGGCGGTTATAGTGCCTCGTTACAGTACTTCTTAGCACTTTATATATATGGTTTTTCTCTTGTAAGCCAAATCGGCAAAAACGACGAATTTTGAAACAGTTTGAAATAGTACCGTTTCGGTTAAAATAATATCAACGCAGTTGCTCACGGACAGGAAAATAAAATTCAAAATAAATCGTTTCGGAAGGCAGCACAAAGCGAGCACATTCATGCGCCGGTACTAAAACTTCAGAATTCGGAATTTGCAGAGCTAAACATTTACCCATCTCAGCAAAATAAAATTTTCAATAAATCGTTCCGGAAGGCAGCACAATCAAACGTTTTGCAGCACAAAGCCAGTACATTGATCTGCTAGTAATAAAGTTTCAAAATGTAATGTAAGTTGCGGAGCTGGAGAAATGCACCCTCCTTCGAAAACTTTAATAACCCATCCATCTTAGTTCGAGTTTTTTTTGCCTTTTCATGAAAATTACCTGCCCTTTCTGCAGTCAACGGCTGATTACGGTTCTGTCGTAGGGCCCTTCGAGGCAACTTTATAAAGGCCCACCGGGAAACTCCCGGTATCCGCTAGCACGCGCCTGCTCTTGAGGTTCATTCTTCTGCCTTACTCGAAGTTTATTATACTTTTTTCCGGTAATTACATGCAAAGTGTCGCTATTCATATTAGCTTTGATAATGACAGCTTAGCTGTCGAAATATTTGTCAGGTTGTAACGCAGTTACTAGATTTTATGAATTATTTTGGGTGTATGAATAAATATGTTTATCTTCCCGAGCAATCTCAAATCGTTCGGATAAGCGGCCGACTCAAGCGAGTGCACACGTCCCTTCCTTAACCGTATTCTGGCGTGAGCCGCTCAGTTTTACTCCTACCTTTTCCCCCACGCTCCGAGAGCGCTTATATAAACAGGTGCGGAACGACAATTTATTCAGTCCGCGTCCAGGACTCATCTCCAGCAGAACTACCGAGCAGTCTAGCAGCCAGCCAGGAAGATTAGAGTAAGAACTCTTAACCGTATATTTCGATTCCCCTTTCCGCACCGATTTCACCCTATTTCTAAGATCCCCTTTACCGTACCTTACCCGAGACTTCGCTGTGCGTATGCGTGGGGGTCTCATCCTAAATCCACCCTCTTGTCCGAGACTTTGCTGTGCGTATGCCTGGGGGTCTCATCCTAGATCCGTCCTCTTGTCCGTACCTTATCCGAGACCTCGTTGTGCGTATGCATGGGGGTCTCATCCGAACTTCCACACTTACCGCAATCCCTAGACTCTTGTACACTCCCGTTAACATACTTTACCTCACCCGCACGTTGATTTTCGTGCTTACGCTTTGCACCCGCTTGCCTGCACCTTACCGTAGAGTAACGTATGTATTTGCTGTTTTGCACCCGCTTGCTGTGGCTACGACAGAGTAGTGTAGGTTAATAAATAGTTAGGGGTTGAATTGAACGGTTTGCTTTACTAGTATTATTAATAAAAACCATTTGGTTAATATTGTATGTTTCATTTGTTAGTATTAATACCCTCTTAGTGAGAGCTTTAGGGACAGGAGGAGTGATCCAGACTGGGCCGACCTCAGCAACCCCAGTAGTTCTCTGGATTATCTTTTCTCCACTAGCAGTTACCCGGTTCCGTGGAGCATACCACGTTATATAACTGGCGCCCGAGAATTACAGCCGATACCGCGAGATCACCGAAAACCACACCAGCGCCAGTACGTAAGCGGGCCCCTTACAAATACCAAGACAACTCCGGGGCACCCCTAACGCGCTTACAAGGTTATATTTTAATAAATAGTGTAAAACTTTTTATTAATCTTTATTTATTTCATGATTATGGAGTTCCACAAAGTTAGGTTCGAGGCAGTAAACGATTTTAAATTTGTTTAAATTTTCAAAAATTAATTACTTAAAATTGGTAATTGTTTCATGCATTTATAACTAATATTCTAACTAATTTAGTAATAAAATTTATAAAAATGCAACAATTATGAGATCTACTTATGTTATAAAATTGGCTACCGGCACCGCAATGCGAGACACAGCCCACAAAACCAACAAAAAAAGTATTCGAAATCCTAGAACATTTTATGTTTACATGTTGGCTACCTTTGTAAAAAATGACGTTCTCACTAACCTAACCCGGAATAACCTCTGTCATGTTTTGGTGACATCTAAATAGTTTATATTTTATCAAAAAGTTTTTAAAATAATATTTACTATCTATCATATTTTAATTTTATAGTGTATCAAAACTAGAAATCATGGATATTAGTTCCGATCTTATATCTGTAAATCCCGAAACCATAGCATTAACAGATGGCAATATCTACGAACACATTTATTTAGATAATGTAAATCAAGACCCTCAAAGTGATCAACTGCCTCAACAGTTTGATAACACAACTGACGGCCCTTTAAATATCATCTATGAACATGAAGTGCCACTCTCGAAAGAGCAGGTGGTATATTCTGTTAAAGAAGAAAACAATATATTAAAATCTAAGGCAACAGCTGATGAAAGGTGAGTACTTCCAGTTGGTACTACTCTTATTATTATTATCATTAATTATTTATTTTTAGTATGGCTGTTGAAGCTTTACGTCAATTAGGAAATAGCACAATCTACATGAAAATTCCATTAACATGTTCAAACTGTGATTCAAAATTTCAAACGGCAGCAGATTTTCAAAGTCATCTTGTTACATGTACTACAACTCAATTAAAATGTTACATTTGCAATGAAATTTTCGAAAGGTCAACAGATCTTAACAATCATGTAGTTTGTCATGCTGTAGAAAGGCCACACTCTTGTAGAATTTGTAGCACTTTATTTATACATGAGAAGGATTTCATGGAACATTTACAAACACATGGATCAATTATAGCAAATCAATGTAAAATTTGTGGTCACGTATTTCAAAGGCCATCAAGTTTAGCGAATCACATGAAAATTCACACGTATCAACCTGGAAGGGCTATTTTGAATACCATTCCATCAAAAGATATAATATCATTACCAAATCTGAATATAAATAATTGGGATGATTACGATATTACACAAACAGAGGATTTTAATACTGAAATGAATTTGAATGTTGGACAGGAGATGACTATCGATGATAGTTTTGAAGAAGAAAAATCCAATATAAATTGTTACGAATATATTAATGATGACTCGATAGTATATCAAGAAGAAGAAATAGTTAGTACAGATAATATTAAAGTGAATGATAATGAAAATAAACGCCCACACCTGTGTAAATATTGTAACAAGGCATTTGCACGTGAAAAAGCCCTGTTTTCACATTATAAAATACATTCCAATGTTTTACAAACTTATTATCAATGTAAAAATTGTGATGACTACCTTACAGATGACGAATCGTTAGTTAAGCATAATTTAAGTTGTAAACACAAGTCCAACAAGCGAGTTGATGTTACTGTAGAACACAACAAAAATTCACCCGTTGCACCTCAAAGTGCCGAGCATGTTACGTTAGTGGATAATTCAAAAATTAAGTTTTATAAGCATCCTTGCACTAATTGTGGAAAACGTTTCTCGACCAAACAGAAACTACACAGACATATGTGGATACATCGAAAGAAAATATTTTCATGTGAAATCTGTGCGCATTCGTTTGAAAAACAAAAAGAATTGGATTCGCATCGTTTGGCTACCCATCAGAAGTATTCTGCTCATGTGTGTAACGAATGTGGAAAGTGTTTTTCTAGTCGCCAAGGTAATACAAAATTTCTCTGTTAGAAAACTTTGTCAAATATAACCTCAATGTCAAACTAACCTAAATGTCACAACAATCTGACAGTTACTACAACCTAGAGTTCCTAAATGAAAACTTTAACTGTGTTATTTAAAGTAGTACCGTGGTTTTAGAACTACCGTTCAGATATTAATGAAATTGAATATATCGATTCATTTTGGTCTAAAAGTGATCAAAAACATTTTTGTAAGCCCAGGGTACGTGAGAGATAAGTTATAAGCATTTGAAATATGACTCATTTAACCCGTAGTCTTATGAGAATATCGTTTTCCAACACATTTATCCTCAAATTGTATAAAAACTACTGTTCAGATTTATAAGAAAATGCGGAAATATAAATTAGTTATCCGCCAAGAATTTTGGGCCCTTGAATACATTGATTAGGTACATGTGAGAAAAGAATTGAGCGATTAAATGTAAAAAATTAACGTCAATAAAGTTAGCACCCCCACTTTGTCAGATTTCAAAAATTTTAGTGTCATAATTTTGGACTAATTTTGGACCAGTTCAAAAAATATTGGATCAACTATTCATCAGAAATGAAGATTTTAGAGTGGGGGTGCTGACTTGAGCTCAAGCTAGCACCCCCACCATATAAATATAAATGATAAATCAATTTAACCTAGGCTATAATTTTGGACTAATTAAAGACTATTCATTAGCATATAATACATTTTTGAAATCAACCCCTAAATAGAAAATTACCCCACATGAATATACCACAAAATTAAAAACGATGAAATTCAGGAAAACACCATATCATAATTTTGGACTAATTAAAGACTATTCATTAGCATATAATACATTTTCGAAATCAACCCCTAAATAGAAAATTATCCCACATTAATAATACCACAAAATTAAAAATGATGAATTTCAGGAAAACACCATATCATAATTTTGGACTAATTAAAGACTATTCATTGTCGCATAACCCATTTTTGAAATCATCCTCTAAAATTGGTAAAACGCCCCTTGCGAGTAAAACCAAGAAATCAAATAACAAACCGTGCTGATAAGACCTATAACTTCAGGTTGATTAAGGACTACTGATTGACAGATAACGCATTTTTGAAATCAACCCCTAAATTGATAAAATCCCCTTTCCCATAAATAATGTCGCGATTTAAAGATAATTAAATAAACCCTACCATAGTCTTGGTCTAATTATGGACTAATCTTGGACCAATGCAAAAAATGTTGGCCCAACCCCTATCCACCAGAAATGAAGATTTTAGAGTGGGGGGTGCTGAAGCTCAAGCTAGCAGCCCCACCATATAAATATAAATAAATCAATTTAAACTAGGCTATAATTTTGCACTATTTAAAGACTGTTCATTAGTATTTATATACTTATATACATTTTCGAAATCAATCCCTAAATAGAAAAATACCCCATACGAATAACACCACAAAATTAAAAATGATGAGATTCAGGGAAAAAACCATATCATAACTTTGGACTAATTAAGGGCTATTCATTGACGCATAACCCGTTTTTGGAATCATCCCCTAAATTGGTAAATCCTCCCTTGTGAGTAAAACCATGAAATCAAATAACAAACCGTGCTGATAAAACCTATAACTTCGGATTGATTAATTACTATTGATTGGCAGATAACTTATTTTTGAAATCATCGTTAAATCGCAACATTATTCATGGGAAGAGGGATTTTATCAATTTATGAGTTGATTTCAAAAATGAGTTATCTGTCAATCAGTAGTCCTTAATCAACCAGAAGTTATAGGTTTTATCAGCAAGGTTTGTTATGTGATTTCATGGTTTTATTCACAAGGGACGATTTACTAATTTAGGGGAAGATTCTAAAAATGGGTTATGCGTCAAGGAATAGTCCTTAATTAGTCTAAAATTATGATATTGTTTTTTCCCTGAATTTCATCATTTTTAATTTTGTGGTATTATTCATGTGGGGCAGTTTTATATTTAGGGTTGATTTCGAAAATGTATTATATACTAATGAATAGTCTTTAAATAGTCTAAAATAATAGCCTGGTTTAAACCGATTTGTAATTTATATTTATATGGCAGGGATTCTAGCTTGAGCTTCAGCACCCCCACTCTAAAATCTTCATTTCTGATAAATAGGGGTTAGTCAAAAAATTTTTGAATTGGTCAAAAATTAGTACATAATTAGTTCAAAATTATGGTAGGGTTTTTGAAATTTTAACATCTTTAAATAGCCACATTATATATGGAAAAGGGGATTTTATCAATTTAGGGGTTGATTTAAAAAATGAGTTATCTGTCAATCAGTAGTCCTTAATCAACCTGAGGTTATAGGTTTTATCAGCACGGTTTGTTGTGATTTCATGGTTTTATTCACAAGGGACGATTTACCAATTTTAGGGGATGATTTCAAACGTGGGTTATGCGATAATGAATAGTCCTTAATTAGTCCAAAATTATGATATGGTGTTTTCCCGAATTTCATTGTTTTTAATTTTGTGGTATTATTCATGTGGGGTAATTTTCTATTTAGGGGTTGATTTCAAAAATGCATTATATGTTAATGAATAGTCTTTAATTAGTTCAAAATTATAGCCTAGTTTAAATTAATTTATCATGTATATTTATGTGGTGGGGGTGCTAGCTTGAGCTCAAGTCAGCACCCCCACTCTAAAATCTTCATTTCTGGTGAATAGGGGTTGGTCCAAAATTTTTTTAATTGTTCCAAAATTAGTCTATAATTAGTCCAAAACTATGGCACTAAAATTTTTGAAATTTGACAAAGTGATTTTATCAAACTTATAACTTTATTGACGTAAAAAATTAACGTTTAGCAGTGGTAATCGGCCATGGCTTCGTAGATGTGTCTACGCCGCAAAAGAGGTTAGGCACGCGCTTTGTTTGAAATTCCATGTGCTGCATAATGAAGGTTTTGCGTAATTAGAGAAAAGCAAAGAAATAGTTTATACTTAATGATAAATAGTGTTAATTATTTATATATAATAACAATTTCAAAGATTACATATGAATGGATTTATTAACATATATTTTGCAGTTTGCTATACGAGACGGCAGAGTCAAGCGAGCCTCCCGATACACACTATCGCGAGCCGCGACGCGGCGTTGCGAAGTCTACCTACTCACCGAATCAAACGAGAGATTGTATATGCTTGACTAGCGTGGTAACTACGGTACTACCTTTTAGGACACGGATGTCAAGATTTATCTCTTCCTAGGTCAAAACTAAGCTGTCTGAAATAGAGATACTTTTTTTGTCTCTTTTTTACTTAGTGACAATATTCAGCAGCTGTCAGTTATAAATTTTAGGTTATGCTGTCATGTTTATTTTTATACATGTAAAAGTTTTTAACGTACACATTATCATTTATTTACTGTTATTTTTAAAACTACTTATAGTAAAAATCAAATAAGAATAAAGTAGATAAATAGTTCGATCCAAGTTACATTTTTACACACCTAAAATTAAAACGGCGGGAAATCTGAAATATAATATTGTTTAGTTTTCAAAATATTTACTGAAAAATATATAAAATCTATTTCTGTGATTTTGTACAAGATGCCAGTGCATCTTATGACAATTTATAAATAAAATTAATAAATAATGCACACTATTATGACACTATAATGTCACTATGATTGGAAAAATCTTAAAAGTTATTTTATATTGGCTGAATATCAACATCTTCGTCTGATTCGTTGGGTTGGAACTTTCCTTCCGATCCTAGATTTGTAATATTTTTTCCACAATATCGTCTACTACTTTGTTTAAATCCCACCTTCGTTTTTCTTCATTAATTATGTGGTATACCTATGCAATCTTTCCATCGTTCTGCAGTAACAGTAGAAATCCCTCGATTAGGAGGATTTGTTCACGCTAGTAAGTGAATATATTAATTGTATGTATTATTAGCTGCCATGTAATACTACATGATGTTTCACTTGTGCCCATATTAACTAGACTGGATTTAAATTACAAACATAAGAGGGCAATCCTAATATGGTTCTTCCGCCACTTTTCACCATTTCATCAATTTTGACTATTAGGAATTACTTTTCCTCTTGGATTTTTGAAGGATTGTCCTTCAGCCATAATTAAAATTGGGTACATACTAAAATATTATTTACGTTTATTTAAACTGCAATTAAGATTGTTACATAAATCATCATACCTGCACAGTAATAAGAATAGCGCGGTTAAGTTCTAAAAGAACTATTGTTTTAATAAAAGGACTGAAAATTATAAAGAACTTGAGAAAAACTCGAACTAAACCATAACCTCGAAAATTGTTAGTATTAATATCTTAGATATAGATGCAGCATTGCCGGATTTTAGATAAGAATTTCCGATTTCCCCTTTCATTTAAAACTTTGTACATTAATTAATGAGCATTTTGTCACGTTAATTATGAATGTACATTAATTATAGTTTCTTTTTACACACACAATAAGTTATATTTTCGTAGTTGAGCGAACGTAAGCCTTAACGTTTATTGTAGAACTGACTGTGCTTTACACATAATTTATGCACAAATTTACTTTTTTAAGCTGTGTGAACGTGCCTCGTATTTTAGCCAATCAACGAAAGGTCAAGCTTGCCCTATACCTTCCTTCGCTTTATTCTTAGCTGAATTCTACTATAGTTACATCAATTTTATATCTAATAATCTAAGCTTTTAATAAAAGTATTAACTGTACCGAATTTCAGATTTATATAATTGTTATATTGACAGTTTAATTTATTAAACCAATTTTCATGATAACCAACATTCTAATAAAATAGTTTCAAAATATGAAATGTCACTAGGAAAATTTGACATGCGCTACTTAACTCTAAATGACACCGAGCTCAGTTCATATTTAGTAACTCTACTACAACCTAAAAGTAATTATAATGTGACTAATAAATTAATTCCTACTTTATTTCAGGTTTGTGGGAACACAATCGTGTGCACGGCGATACTGCACAGCTCTACAAATGTACAGAATGCACGAAAACCTTTTCCAGCCGACAAGGTTTCCTAATACACAGGCGGGCTCACAATGATGAAAGGCCATATGGATGTCGCTTCTGTTGGAAATCTTTTCGTGATGGCGGAACTTTACGGAAACACGAACGAATTCATACTGGCGAACGCCCGCACGCTTGCCCATTATGTGCTCGTGCATTTAATCAAAAAGTTGTTTTACGAGAACATGTTCGGTGGTTACATACTGCAAATCAAGAGCCCAATAAAAGTGGTCTTTACGATTGTAGTTTGTGTGAGCTGAAGTTTAGTGATAAAGATGATCTCTGCGCTCATATAGTTAAACATAGCGATCATTTAGCGTTACTTGCTAAGGATGCTTCGAAGAATAATATAGTTAATAATAAAAGCAATAACAATGGTTCTAATATAGCAAGAAGTAGCGGTAAAAGTAATAATAATAATGTTAATAGTAATAAACTGAAAGTAAAAGAAGAAGATAAAGTTGTAATTGAAATTATATCACCTTTTAATATTAATTCAAATAATAATATAAGTGTTAATATTGGTCAAATGTATGTATGCGATTTATGTGGTGATAAATTTTTACTTGAAGATGATTTAACTGAGCATGTACGTGTTCATATTTAAGTTATTCTCGTTATGTGTATAGGGTATCTTGTAAATTATTAAGAGAAATGGTATTATTTTTGAGAGATTTTATGATTTACCTACTATCAATTCCTTAATTCAAATTAAAATGCTAGGTCGGCACTAATGGCCATCTTTGTCCAAGTCACGACACAGCTGGCTCTATATTTGTAGCTGTAATATAACCTAATACGGCAATCATACTACCATATTACTAATTTGGATAAAATTAGAATGCTTGATGAAATTATAGCCTGTCCATGAATATAAGATGTATGAGTGACTCATGAATACCGTTACACCTTGTATACCGGGTGCAATGATTTGATAGGTAAAACTCTCCAGTACAGTATTCTATGAGGAAAATTGAGTTAAAAACTTAAATAACATTTTTCTTGTCTGATGACTCTTTCAGGATATAGAAGCAGATATAGACAGATTTGTAGATATTTGAAACTGGCAACAGTTTAGGTTCTTCAATGCTGTTTGATCTCAGTCAACTAGGTGTTGATCGTATAATGATTAATTAATGAGATAGTATAGATCATTCGGTCAAGCAGGGGTCTTACGTCATGATCTGTTACCAACGTAAATCTGCAACTTTTCCAATACTTTCATGCCTAAGAAATGTATTTTTTGTTGGTATTACGATTACTACGTTTATTTGCATCTTCCAAATGAAAACAATTGTCCATTGTTGTATCAATGCAAATTTTTGTCATCTTGGCAAGTTGAAACGCCAGAGAGCTTATTAAACAGCTGATATTTTATTTATATACAATACAATATTTTTTACCTAGTTCTTTTACCATGCCAAAACCATTTAGTTTGCAATCGAAAAACTTGATAGCCTTTTTTATTAATTATTTTTGGTAAGAGCGTGATAATTCTAGATCTGTATTACCTTTAACTTCAGTACGAGAAGTGAGTCTTAAAATAGAATATTTTTAAATATACAATTCGTTTTATGATCTGTTTCTAAAAAAGTAATATTTGTAAAGGGCAGGCTTTGGGTATCGGCAAAAGTGCCGTTTACAAGGTATCTGCAACTATTAAAAGCGGTAACCTTCTTAGAGATCCGAAGATCCTGCTAGAATAGTAAAAGGAGAATTACTGACTTAGACAACAACCACAAATTCGCATTATGAGATGCAATATATATGACATGTTATTTGCACTGGTATTTACAAAAGTGTGGATTAAAAATAGAACAGCGAAGGCTTAAGGGAATTTCAAATTTTACACTTTAAAAATAAAAAAATAAAAATAAAATTTACATCAGATTTAAATACCCAACAAATTGTAGTTCACAAGAAGAACTCAGAACTATTAAGAAAATACCCTCCAAGAGTGAATTAAGTTAATAGTAAGAAAGGGGCACTACTGGTAAGTTGGGAATAAGTAGATTTGTAGATTTCTGGGCGGAAATAAGTAGAAGACAAGAAGCGGGCGACGACCTCCGCGGAGCTGATCCGGGTCGGCCCCTTATCGTGTCATTTAAAACATACGCCGAAAATCTCAACAGGGGAGTGTGGAAATTATAATATTAAATAAAAGGGAACAGTGCAGGAGTTGAGTAGTTGCTTTAAAGTGCTATATTTAAAGTGCAATTAAAGGGTGTCCTATTAAAACAATTAAATAATAATAATAAATAAATAATAATTACCAAGGAAAACCAGGAAATGGTGGAGCTAGGTACAATAGCAGAGACACTACAAGACATACAAAACCAATTAAAGGTAATGAATGAAGATATTAAGAAAAGTGTAGAGAACAGCAATACAAATAATGAAGAAATAAAGCTATTGAGGGCAGCAGTACAAAACCGGGAAAAATAATTGAAAAACAGGAGATCAAAATTACCGAATTACAAGAAAAGGTCAACAAACAAGAAGGAAGAATACACACTCTAGAGAAGGAGATAAAAAAGAGAAATTTAGTATGTTACGGTGTGGAAGACGATCCAAAGGAAACTTCAGAAAGCATCAAAAGAAGATTTATACAGGTGATGGACACTCTGGAGATTACTGTAAATGCAGAAACAGAAGTAGAAAGAGTAACAAGATTAGGAGAATTCAAAGAAGGGAAAATGAGACCTATCCTAGTTGTACTAACCAAATGGAAATATTAAAAAAATGCGAAAAAGTTAAAAGGAACAAAGATATGCTTAAGTAATGATTTAACACAAAAGGAACAAAAAGAAAAGAAAACCCTAACACAGCACCTAAAGGCCGCCAAGGAAAAAGGCTACAGCACAAGATTATGGAGAAACAAATTAATAGTAAATAACGAAAAATATGGAATAGAGGACTTAGAGATAGTACAGAACAGTCGAGGAAACAGAAACTGAAGGAGGACAAAGCACAATAAGGGAAGAAAGAGTATATGTAAATGATATAGAGGTAAACAAGAAAAGGAATAGGTCTACAGATGATGAGGAAACAAAAACTACTAAAGGAGCAATCCCAAAGAAGAAAAACTATATGCAGACCATGTTAGCACCTAAGAGAACTGAAAAACCGTATAATATGGACGAAGAACTAAACAAAACGCTTAGAAGCAGCAACAAAACGGTGCGCAAACAATATACTCCAAAAAACGATTAGAAAAAGCTAGAAATGGGATGAACTATACGATGACGGAACGCAAAGAAGAAGGACAAGTAAAAAAGACCAATGAAATAATAAAACAAATAAAAATAATAAAACCAAAGGAAGCAATAATAAATATTCTGAAACGCGAACGGATATACAAGGAGACTCGGACAAAACCAAGTAAAGAGGAAAAAATAGAATCAACCAAGCATGAGCAAAATAAAGTAAACACAAATGCACCTCCTAGAAGTCTGATCGACAAGCAGGTAAGAGATCAAAGCCCCCCACCATATAAAAAGGAAAAAAAGAGTAGAGTAGAACAAGCAAAAACTATAACATTAAACATTTGTACATTTAATGTAAAAACCCTTAAAGGAGAAGTAAGATTAACTCGAACAAGCCTTACAAAAAATCAACTATGATGTAGTAGGAATCGCAGAAACCAGAAGAGATGGAGAAAAATTAGTGCAAAGAAGATCTGACAACATGCTGTTTACTAAAGGAGAAAGGAAAGGTCAAGGAGGGGTAGGATTTTATATAAATAAAAAACTCCAAAGTAAAATAGAACAAATACAAGGATACACAGAAGGAGTATCAGCACTAACACTAAATCTGAGTAGAAACCAGAAACTCGTAATTATACAAGTTTATGCCCCAACGGAGGCGGCACCAGATGAAGAGCTAGAAGAGTTTTATACGGATTTAGAAATAGCTCTAGAAGAAGCAAGAAGGAGAACGAGAGATGTAATAATTATGGGTGATATGAACAGTAAGATAGGGCATAGGGAAAGAGGAGAAACAAGTATGGGCTCATTTGGCTATGGACTTAGGAATGATAGAGGAAGAGAACTAATAAGCTTTGCACAAAAACACAAATTATATATACTAAATACCTTCTTTAAAGCTAGAGCAGGCAGAAAATGGACTTGGAAATCTCCAAATGGTCTATACAGAAATGAAATTGACTTTATCCTAACTACAAATAAAGAATCAAGTATGAGTGTAGGCGTAATAAGCCAATTCGAAATGAGTAGCGATCACAGAATGTTACGAGTGAAGTTGAAATTTAATAAAGAAAACAGAGACAAAGAAAGATTTCAGAAAATTAAAACTGGAGCAAAACAAGGCAAATACAATGATGAGGAGGAGTACAGAAGTAAACTGAAAGAAAAAATGGTACAAAATAAAAACATACTGGAGAATATAGACAAAGTGCAAGGCATTTATAACTGGATTGAAAATAATATAAAGGAAATTAAAAAGCAAGCTACTAAAATAGGATCGACCCAAAACAAGAAAATATCTCAAAATACAAGGAAATTAATAACCAAAAGAGAATCACTAAAAAATGAAACAGGAGCTATAGCAAGAATAGAATATGCAGAACTGGACAAACTGGTTAAAAGAGAGATTAAGAAAGACATAAGAAACTTCGAAAAAATCAAAATCGAATCTATAATAGAAGGAACTGGATCAACCAGAAAACTAAAGAAAGAATTAGAGAATGAAAAACATTGGATAAACCAACTAAAAATCTAGAACAAAGATCATGCAGGTAGCAACAGAATATTATACAGAACTGTTCCGAAACAATAACAGAATAAACTTAACAAAGAAATATGAAACATTAGAGGGGAGAAACGAAGAATGGCAAGAAATAGAGGTAGGAGAACTACAAAAAGCAATTGACAGACTGAAAAAAGAAAAACCAGCAGCTCCTGATGGAATAACAAACGAGGATCTAAAAATATTACCAGTAGAAGCCACTGAAATCTTAAAACTATTATTTTCCACTATAATTTTGATACATAAAAAAGGCAATCGAGATGAAATAAAAAACTATAGACCTATAAGTTTAATCCCTACAACCTATAAACTATTTACAACAATTATAATAGAAAGAATCATCAATACACTGAACGAAAATCAACCCCCAGAACAAGCTGGTTTTAGAAGTGGCTACTCTACCATTGACCACCTGTATACAATAAACCAAATCATTGAAAAGTGTTGTGAATATAACAAACCTATATACTTGGCTTTCATTGATTATTCCAAGGCATTTGACAGCTTGGAACATACTCCAATGCTAGAAGCACTAGGTAAGCAAGGTGTACCTCGAAAATATATTAGGATAATCGAAGAGATATATAGCCAGAGCAAGGCAAATATCAAGTTAGAAAGAGAAGGAGAGCACTTCCACCTAGAAAGAGGTGTACGGCAAGGTGACCCCTTGTCGCCAAATCTTTTTACTTGTACACTTGAACAAATATTTAGGAACCTGAACTGGGTAGAACAGGGGGTAACATTCAACGGAAAAAAACTGTCAAATCTGAGATTCGCTGATGACTTGGTGCTATTAGCTGAAAGCAAATCTTCGTTAAAACAGATGCTAGAGGAACTTAGTAAAGAAAGTGCAAAAGCTGGACTCAAAATTAATTTTGACAAAACTAACATAATAACAAACCGAAAAGCAGAAGATATAATTGTTGACGGGGAAAAAATAACTTATAAAGAAGACATTATCTACCTTGGCCAGTTAACCTCATTTAAAAACAAATCAGAAAAGGAAATGCAAAGAAGAATCGATCTAGGATGGAAAAGCTACTGGTCCCTAAAAATAGTATATTGTGTTACAAGTGCAGAAAAGTGCCAATTTCTCACGAGTGTGAAGATTTTGCGGCATGAGACGTAGTCGAATGCCGCAATCACACGAGTGAGAAATTGGTGTTTTTGCACGCGTTACACACTATACTTTATCTACGACAACAAAAAAAGTAATAAACAATCAACAGCTAAGAAAGTTTTTTAACCTAGAATTTACACTCGCATTCATATTTTCTACGTGAAATATTTGGAAATAAATTAAGAGATGTAATGTGAGCCGCTTCCACGATGTTTGGAGGTGTACGAGTGTACACCCCAATTTTCCTTCATCGGATTCACTCATGATACATATAGAATTTTAAAAATGACAAAAGTAAACATTAAATTTGTAAAGACAATAGTAATAATACGTTTACAATTTGTATAATTTCACTCAATCTACTATTTAGTACTTACAGCTAAATAATTATGTACTCGTTTTAAAAAAATAATATACAGTACAAAAATCACCATTCAATTGTCAAGGTTATTAACCTCTGTGCAAAATGTCAAATATTCTCGCATTATGCAGCAAATTATAAATGTTTTCAATGTTTTTATTGTAATTTAGCAATAATAATAAATAAAATTACATTAAAAATTATATAATAATGTAAAACATTAATTAATTTTACGTTTTAATTGAATAACAATCATTGTAACTTTATATAATGAGAAAAAAATATCATTGAAAGGCCTCTCGATAGCTCAATGCTTACGCTGTAGCTACTAACCCAGCGATCCCGGGTCTGACCTTAGTTTTTTTTCTAGATGGATTTCCATTCGAAATATAATTTAATGTAAAATATTAATTAAACAAAATAAATTAACCTTTATCTAAAATTTATAACATTTTATATTTCAAATAATTAATAATATTATAAATATTGCAAGTGGTGACATCTATGGCGTTTTAATAGAACTACGGATTATTGAGAACTCCTTCCTCACATACTTTACCGTTGAGTTTGGAGATTGTTTGCAATTGGTCGTTTTCACAGTTACTAGATTGTGCGGAATATGTAACTTTCTATGGTGGTCGTAGATAAAAAAATTGTAATTTGTTATCTAAATTGTAAATTAATTTCCGTTTAATTAACAAAAATTAAAACAAACTTGTAAAGAACAAAATTGAAAAATTTTTAAATTGACGACTCAGCGATTGCAATGGCCAAAATTCATGAATTGGGATTTGAATTAGTGCCTCATTCGCCCTATTCCCCAGATATGGCTCCCAGCGATTATCATCTGTTTCCGAATCATCTGAAAGAATGGCTCGGCTGTAAGAGATTTTCGTCTAATTCCGATTCAAACTCGTCAAAATATAATCATCTTCCTATCAGTTAACATCCAACTCGCTAGATGGTTTTACTATTTTTGAGGTCGGTAGCCTTCCATTCTTATCCTCTCTATTTTTTTCCCCATACATTGAACGATTAATTTATTTGTCATGACTACTAGCCAAGATGGCTTAGAAGTTCAAACGTTATTTAAATTTTGAATAGATAAAATTCACCCAAGCCTAAATATTAACTATTTTTATACTCAAGTGTAAAATTTGAAGTACCATGAAATACAAGATATCATAGTGATTCTCAAACGCTGTACGATGCTTAAATTGTCGAGATTCTGTCAAATGATTAATAATTTTAAGGAAAAATTCATAACTTGGCAACGCCGTACTATTAAAGAAAATATTTTAGAATTAGTTAGAAGAAGTCTTAATTTTCGCTAAAACATACAGTGTGTTCTATTTGAAAAACTGAGTAAAGATTGAATATCAAAATTTGAAGGTATAGTTTGAACATCCTGTACATAAACCAAACTTGGCAATATTTTAATAGTGTTTGTAGGACTGTGATTACACCGTCTGCAAAAATGTTTTATAAACTCAAGTAAATGAATCAACTGTGACTTATTTTGTCCATATTGACCATTTTATAAATTTTTAAAAATAATTTATAAAATGGCAACATGGCAAGAATTTCAAAAGAAAATCTGCTGTTGAATAAACAACTGATACGGGAATCAATTTTGGGTAAAATATCCAAGGGCGTCCCATTTAAAAAAGGCGTAGCTTCATTTCTCCTGCGTTTGTGAATAGCCCTGCATTGTTGTAAATATTTTTAAACCTTGCATCTTTGACAACCAAAAAACTTTTGTATAAAAAGTTTTTCTCTATATTTAGTTTTTTTAGGAGATATCGAATAATTGCGAACTAAGTACGTCCTAAAAGTACCTAGTGTATATTTTTTTATTATTGGTTACTATTTATAGTAATTTCCAGACAAAGGAAGTCCCCTCTAAAGGTTCTTCCACACCGGTAGCAATCGTAACATTATGATGAGTGATTTTGCTCCCTGATCTGAAACTGTGCTTAATAATTCTTGCATTTACACCTAATGTCTAAATTGAACGCGGTAATTTTTATTAACGAATTTTCCATTTACAAGGTTAATTTCCTATACCAGAAAATCGCTTACGTCCTGGAAGCTATTTAACGCAGATGATAAAGTGGAGGGAGCCAATATCTTGCGAACATGCTATTCGCCTATGTAACAAAACCGAGAATACACCCTGTATGTATCTATAATTAAAATTAGAGACTTCAATTAGTCTGGGTAAGAGGCCAAGGCAGTCATTTTATATCACAACACGTGGCGCCAAATTTGAAAATTGCAGAAATGATTACACGGCCAAGTATTAGCACATGTGCGGTGTTTGACTAAATTCAAAAACACGAGCACATATCACACGGCACCTGACCAATGAACTGGTCCGAGCATTCCTATCCCGGGCTTGTTTATCCCTATCCCGCCTAAGCTTACATAAACAATGTGTGGTAGAGATACACGCAAGTGTTCTCGACGATTACTCATAAACGTTGCAGTCATAAAGCTCTGCTAGCATGAGAACCGGTGTGTTTGGATTCGATTCTTACCTGGGACAAGGTCATCTATGGTCACCGTTAGGAACCCGCTGTTTGATTGTATGCTAAGGAGGAGAATTGAAGTAAGGTTTATCTCGGCTCAGAGGGGTAAATCTGGGCCTATGAGAAACTGCATGCCACCAGGTACTGTTTCGAACAGCTATTAGGTTCACCCTATAACCCGATACTAGTTCGGGTACTGTGATCCGAAGTAGCTGCAGAACTTTACTCTTAAAGGGAGTGATGCGTAAAGGGGTATTATAGCCTCTCACTCCCAAGACAACTTCACCCGAAAGGGTACATACCGAGGGTCGAGGGCACACCAGGCCTATAACTGGGAGATCGGAAAACCATTTAAAAACCAGGTCCTGCCACAATTGAGGTTGGATTCGATCGGGTAGTGGTACCCAACTTTATAATCTGGGGGAAAGTCCGAAGCTGGACGAGGTACCATCTCCTAGGAGAGAGTGCCGACGGTGAGCACGTTTATCGCTCTGGTACTAGTCTGGAGAGCTAGTAGAGGATGGATAGTAAACTTGCTCCAACCAGTGAGTTACTGGTATCGTTGGACGTGTAGCAATGCGCGCTAATTGAGGGTATCTCAATTCGTGTCTTAGATAAGACGGGACGGAACAACCGGACGTTCACCAAAAATTGTATAATAACACCAAAAGTTCAAATACGGCCTATATTATAATGCAGATGATAGCCTATAAGGCTCTGCAAGAAAGGATTGACACCGATTTTCGGACGATTCCGTTCGTAGTGCAGTTAGTTCGACATTCTGCCCCATCCAGTAATATTTAGCATGATAATCAAGGAATGATTCTGCATGAGCGTTTGACGTCACTTTATTATTTGCCGCTAGTATTCTCAATGAAAAAAATATATATTACCAACAATTGCTTCTGCTCTCCTAATGTAAAATCTCAAACATTTCTTGATGAACCGTAATAGCATATAAGTAAATATTTATTTAGTTTAATAAAAATATATATTCAAAAATAGAGTCACTTCATCTATACTCTAACAAACAAATGAAGGATCTAGGCCGCCGCGTTATCACCACCTGGTAAACACATAAAATTTAAGATCAGATTTTAAGCAACACTGATATTATATAAGCTGTTAAGACTGTCAGTGACGTACGTTGCCCGCGTGATTCGCGATACGGTATGCAAGTTAGCCCTCGTAATTTCGGCGACCTAGATCCTTCATTTGTTTGTTAGAGTATAGTCACCTAGGCCAGCTGGTTGATCAGAGTAACGCAAACCGCCGCCATATTAGGGCAGAGAAGGGTGATTTTTAATAATGGACAAATTAAAACCACGTTTTACGTGTTTGACATATTAGAGGTTTGATCTTTCAGAATAAGAAGAACCTTTTATAGTAAACGTGGATTTGAGTAAATTCAATACAGAAGAAATAATGAACAATTTCGTGCTTCGTTTGCCCCATTATGGCGGCGGTTTGCGGTACTCTGGTCGACCAGCTGGCCTAGGTAACTAGATGCAGTGACTCTATTCAAAAATAATATGATATTATTTTCAAAATGATATTACGCGCCATCTAGTAAGGTTTTGCATGATGTCAATAAAGGATTCTGCATTAGCGTTTGACGTCAATTTATTATTAGCCGCTAATATTCTTAAGAAAAGAAATATATTATCAGCAATTGTTTCTGCTCTCATAATATAAAATTCCAGACATTTCTTGATGAACCATAATAGCATATAAGTAAATTTATTTAGTTTAATAAAAAAATATATTAAAAAATAGTTCAAAAATGATATTACGCGCCATCTAGTATAGTTTAACATGAAACCAATGAAGGATTCTGCAAGAGCGTTTGACGTCAATTTATTATTATTAGCCGCTAATATTCTCAGCAATTGCTTCTGCTCTCATAATATAAAATTCCAGACATTTCTTGATGAACCATAATAGCATATAAGTAAATTTATTTAGTTTAATAAAAAAATATATTAAAAAATAGTTCAAAAATGATATTACGCGCCATCTAGTATAGTTTAACATGAAACCAATGAAGGATTCTGCAAGAGCGTTTGACGTCAATTTATTATTATTAGCCGCTAATATTCTCAGCAATTGCTTCTGCTCTCATAATATAAAATTTCAAACTTTACCTGACGAACCATAATAGCATATTAGCATATAAGTAAATATTTATTTAGTTTAATAAAAAAATACAATCAAAATTGATATTGTGCGCCATCTGGTAGTCTCTAGTATGATATTAATGAAGGTTTCTGCATCAGCACTTGGCATCGATTTATTATTTGCCGCTAAAATTCTCAACGAAGAAATATCACCAGCAATCTCCTATGCTTTCCTAATACAAGATTTTTGACGAAAAGTCTCCACCAAATGTTGGAAATCTTGTATTAGGTTGGAAATCTTGTATTAGGAAAGCATAAGAGATTATTGGTGATATTCCTTCATTGAGAATATTAGCGGCAAATAATAAATTGACGTCAAGTTTTGAATCAAAGGTTGGATATCTTGTATTAGGAAAGCATAAGAGATTGTTATGAAGAGTCGTTCTAGGGGGTTCTCGAGACATTTCGTGCGCAATTATTAGATATTTTCTGATCTATTTATATATCGAAAAAAAATCAATATCAAAGTTTCTTGGTTGTCAAAGATGCATACTCTAAAAATATTTACAACTGACAACTGTACAGGGTGTTTCACAAAAGCGGGATAAATAAAATTTACCTTTTCTTAAATAAGATACCAGTGAAATAAATATTTCACCCGGAATTGATTCCCCTATCAGTTGTTTATTAACAATAGATTCCTTTTTAATCCGTTACGACGTTGCTAATTTTTTAAAGATTTTTTAAACTCGTAATAAATAAATCATAGTTATTTATTTGAATTTTAAAAACATGTTTTGCATACGATATTATTATGAGAATCCTACTAATACTATTAAAATATTTTCAAGTTTTGTTTATGTACTGTATGTTCAGATTTGGCTTTCAATTTTTATAACAGTAAATCTAATACTCAGCTTTTTCAAATGGAACAAATTCTGTATGTTATTAGTACTTTATCCAATCCTTAAATATCTTCTTCATCTGGGGCGGTGTTGTCAAATCATTAATTTTTATTATTAAAATATTAGCACTACACAATAATTTTAGGTTATTTTACAAAAAAAGGAATAAAAATAACTTTTTTTAAAGAAATTCGTCGAAATGTCTTTTTGATTTACGCATATCTCAAGGCGGGTAATAAAATTGTGTCCTAATATTTATCAATGTCGTTTATGTAATACTTCGAAAAGCTTCCTTCATTATTTCTTTCATATTATCTTTGGTAGCAGCAGGTGAACAATATAACAAAAATTCTACGTATACCCTTAAATGAAATTCATACTGGTTAAATCGGGAAATCTGGCAAGCCAATTAGTTGATCCTCCTCGACCTATCCATTCACCTCCGAAAACTTGATCGAGATGGAATGTGCAGAAGCGTCATCTAACCGAAACCACCTATCTTTCTTAACTCCTTGTAAAGCATACTGCGGTAAATCTTGCGCAAAAATTATCTCCCATCAAATGCTGCTTAAGAAAAAGGCCCATCATTAATTATAGCCCATAAACATTGAGCAACCGCTTACATACGTTGAAAGTTCAAAACTTGAATAGTATGGGGGTTTTTCTAGAATAAAAGATAATTTTGTAGGTTTACAGAACCGTTTGTTTTTATGAAGCGTTGAGCCATTAGTAAATATCACATACTTATTTGAAGAATACGTTTTTCACGCTAACCTAGATGGCTTAGAAGTTCAAACGTTTTTAGAATTTTAAAAAGATGAAAGCCACCCGTTTGTCAGCTGCTGCAGATAAATAATAAGTCTAATTAAGTATTTTGTACTCAAGTGTAAGCTTTGAAGTACAATGAAATAAAAGACACTGTAGTGATTGTAAAGATTTCTAAGAAGCTAAAATTGTCGGAATCCTCTCCAAAAATTATAAATCTTAAGGAAAAAATTCATCATTTGGCAACGCTTCTTCTATTGACGAAAACATTTTAGGATTGGTTAATTTCCGGTAAAACATACAGGGTGTTCCATTTAAAATAAATCGAGTAAACTCAATTTGATCTTATAAAAATGATGTAATTATGAAAGTATTATTTGAACACTCGGTACATAAACAAAACTTGGTAACATTTTAGTAGTGTTTGTAGGAATAGTGCCTGCAAAAAACGTTTTTAAAATTCAAATAGATAATAAACTGTGACTTATGTACCTATCCTATTTAAGAAAAACCTTTTTCGCTCCGCTTTTGTGAAACACCCTGTATTGTTGTAAGTATTTTTAAAGTATGCATCTTTGGCAACTGAGAAACATTTGTATTAAAAGTTTTTCTTGATATTTGCTAGTTTGGGAGATAAAATGGAGATGGAGATGCACTAAATTGACACCCTGTGTATCGTATATAGTATTGACACTACATACTTTATAAAGATTTACGGATTTACTGAGATAGAAAGATATAGACTTTAGAACATATAATTAGCACTTGAAAGTTGTATATCTTAGATAATCAAAGAAAATACGACTCGTAGACCCTTAAAGAAAAGACTCTAGATTCCGAGCACAACGAGGTAATATTTTCTATAGCCTCAATATCAACAGCTGATATTATGTTATTAACGCTTGCAACTCAAAATTCATCCACTTGCGATTAAGCTAAACAAACTGCGACTTTCATGATAAACATAAACCCTATGACAACATACGTTCATGATGTTTTTAGGGGCCCACGCACCAGAATACTTTTATCAAATTAAAAATGTTCGAAGAAGACATTTCGTCAGTGGGATTCGAACCTGGAGTATCTGCATGAGATGCTAATCACAAGTGGATGCAGCCAAATAGAGCATAGTGATTCACGGTTTTTTCGTTAGTCTTTCATCTGTAGGGTTATTAGTTGTAAGTTATTTTTTTATTGGATGGCATTATTGCAATGACAATGACAGCAAAATAATACGTTAAAATGTGACAATTTACTTTCTTACTGCCACGTTAAAAGTTAATCTAATGTTGCCACAGTATAGCAACCCCTATTAAATCAGCCGTATGAACAATGACCGATTAATACGTCATTTCTCAAAATTGTAAAGGCTTCATTTAAAAATCCTGTAAAGAAACTCAACGAAATCAGCCAAATCATTTTTAACAACCTCTTGATAATAACAATAATTATAACTTTTCATTCTCTTCTTTCACTCTCTCTTTTTTCTTCTCCTTATTTCTCACAGCAACAAATAATAATTAATCTAATTATGAAACAAAAGTCATGTAGGCATTAACCCACCATTCCCATGCACCCTCATATGCCTATTGAGGTTTCCGCTTTGTGAAAATCTCAACAGGCACAGCTTACATTCATACGGCTTTTCGCCGCTGTGTATCCTAAGATGTTTCGTTAAGGTGCTGCTATCCGAAAAAGCTTTTTTACACAACCTACACCTGTATGGGCGTTCGCCTGAATGCGTTCGCATGTGCGTGGTCACCGATGACGATTGCGAGAAACGTCGATCGCAGACGGGACACCTGAACGGCTTTTCACCACTGTGAGTTCTCACGTGTGCCGTTAAATTGGCCGCTTGCGAAAACGATTTGTTGCAGTCGATGCAACGGTAGGGTTTCTCGCCGGAATGGGTCCTTAGGTGGGTTTTTAGAGTGCTTGGACGTGCGTAACTTTTACCTGTGGAAAATAAAAAGCTGAATTAAAAGATGGCACAAAATCATTTTTGAATAATTGAAAGTAGAGCTCTTCAAGAGCCCCAAGAGAATTTCAAGGAAATGTAACTGAAAACATCTGAAGCTGTACAGGAACCAAACAAAGCTGGGCTCTATGTCTTCTCTTACACTTTACAGTTATGCGTATGAAATCTAGAAAACTCTAACACTGAAACTTCTTAGATGAGAAAGATTCTAAGCTTTTGTAGTTTTCAAATTAAACATTTTGATTTTCTTAAAACTAGGGCTCCCAATACATATTCAATATAGTATAATAATTCTAGAAACACATAATTCTGGACCGTTATCGCCGTTAATCCGTTAAGTAGACCACATAGTTTTATGTAAACGATTCATGTGCTCCTCGTTTGTCGAAGATTCATACCTTCTCGGAACAAAGCTGAAATTAAGAGAGATATATTTTTATATGATTACATTTTTTTAGATGTTTATTTATGTTTAAATAACATTTGGGATAAAACAGTAATTTTTGTGAAGATGAAACGTAAAACTGTTGATCTGTTGATCGACAGAATTTATAACCTTCGATTAGACAAATTTAGTACTGCTAGTAAATAGAAAAACATAAACAAACTAATAGGCACGTACAACATATCTGTCGCATATCTGACGAATAGGTGAAAAATATAAATTATCCCAACTCATAACAACACCAACTAATTTTCATTTGGGAAATTTAATTGCACTTGGACCTATATCCCACCGATCCCACGCATTTTGAGGAGCTGCGGGGTTGACAATTCTAAATTCCTAGAAATGGCCATGTCTCTTATAAAGAAGTCATTAGGTAGGAATATTTTTTAACTGTTTCATCGGTTTTGTGTTGTAAGATTTCTTAGAAACATACTTAAATTTGTTCTTCTGATACCCTGAAAGTTCTTCAAGTGACAATTATTATCCAATGAAAATTGGCACAAGTTGGTTTAGTGTTATTTCGAGATTTAGAGTGAATTCAACTTTAATTTTTCCTTTTGTTTAGAACAACTGGCAAAAAATATTTAAACAAACAAAACCAATGTGATTTGTCAAGATTTATCATTCTATAATATTGTGATATAGACATCCCGCATAACATGTATGCACGATGTGTTGCCTATCATCCAGGCGAAAGGATTTCGCAATTTTTTTTATTTAAAAAAATACAATTTTGCATTAAGTATGTTGAAGATACACACTACAACACTATAAGATGATAAGGGATTAAACGGATTATTTATTTGAATTTCACAGACTCAATTTCATGGACGATCCTATGCCGTTGGTTAATATTTTGACATTTAGATATCTTATGGCATGTTTTCACCTGAAAATTATTAAAGGCATAGGTAAGAAGGTATACACAAGTATTTATTGCTTTACTTACAGTTTTTATTATTGAATTTCAAGAAAATGTTCTATTTCTTTGACGATTCATGATTTTCCATAGTAACTGGATATTTTTCAATGTTATTTGAATTTCTAAGTAAAGTATTTTACTGCAATATTGTTAACCAGGTTCTAGGGTGCATTTGACACTAGAATGTTAAAGTGGGGAACTTTGTATAGAGAAGGTTTGGACCTTTGAAATCCCAGAAATGTAACGTTTCAAAAGAGTCTAGAATGTTAAAATTTAGTTTATATTCATAATTTTGGTGTCAAGGTTTATGTAATTTTGTTTAATAGGATCTTAGGATTAGTTTTGTGATAAGAAAAGGATGTAGCAAAATGTTAAAGTGTTTTTATTTGAATTTTTGTGAAGTAATGTTTGTCAGAAAATTCAAGATGGTTGTCAATGAATACTAACTCTAAATTTGCATTTTATTAGCCGTGTTAGGTACCAAGATGAAGGAGAAATTATCATCTTTCATTTTATAACATTTATTTAAACAAATAATTTAATTTTTTATCAACAATTTGGTTAGAAAGGTTTTTGGCGGAAAAGATGTTGTTTTGTTTCTAGTTAGAAACCAGACTAATCTAGTTCCGAACTAGGAAAACTAGCGATTCGCAATGGTTTTCCAATTAGTCTTCAGTGTGCATTTGAAATGTTCGCGTATTGTTAGACAGACAGAGAGGGAGACAGTGGAATCTTACCTGACTTTCGAGTGTCGTTACCACCTACTAATGCCTCGTTATAGCATTTATAGAGAGAGAGAGAGAGAGAGAGAGAGAGAGAGAGAGAGAGAGAGGGGGGGGGAGGGGAGAGGGGGAGGGGGAGGGAAAGAGAGAGAGAGAGAGATTTCGAGGCATTTTTAATAATTCTAATATAGTTTATAGAAAATTACAATATATCTTACCACAACAATATTTAGTATAAGATTTAGTATAAAACGAAATGTCAAATCTGGTAACTTCCAATGTCACCAACATAGTTTTGCTCCAGCGACGAGATCAATCGTTGTCGCTACTATTTGAAAATAAAGGGGCTATAATTTTGGTGTTGTACAACGCCATCTATATTTATTGGTTCGTCCCAATACCCAAGAGCCACGTTCGGTATTTCAGATATCTTTGCCCGAAGTGCTTGCTTTCTATGGTATGCATTGTTGTAAATAATTGTAACTATTTATAACAATACAGCAAAAAGAGTTGAAATACCAAACCCAGCAAACATCTGTTTGTTTATTTTTAGGCGGGAATCGGGGAGGGCAGGTGGTTCACATTACTCTATATTATTATTATAAAATAATCATTTTTTTAGTAAGATTAAATAACATAACTGCTAACGGTTTTTACTGGCGCACTTGTAGCGTACTTTTAGCAATAATGATCCAATTAACTCTAATTTAGGCATATTCTCTATCTTATGGGAGAATCTAATTTGTTAAAAAAATATTGCACTTTCAAAAAGTATACACTTTTGCAAAATTCTTAAGACTTATAACGCGAAATTCAAACCATCCTCACTCATTTTGGATCACACTGTACTAATAGTATGACGACCAATTCTATTCTTTTCCCACCTATTGGAATTAGATAAAGCTATCTCTTTGCTTTTTGATCTTAATCACAACTTTAGTGCAAGACACCTTTAATGATGGCATGATAATACGGCCCATTGGGATTAAATGGTTCCGTCACCTTATAGTAGGCTTGTTTTTGATAGAGTAGTAATAGTTAACGTTTCTAAATACTTCATATAAGAAAATACACGGGGTGTCTCCATTCGCCCAGAATATACTCAAGTTAAAATGAGAAAATTTTTATAGAGATCATAGTTTGCTGTGGCCCGCTGTGGCCTTCTTAATTTAAAATATTGATGTAAATGTTATTCTCAAAAACACCAATTCGCACTGCTCCAATACATTATTTTACTAATGGCAATTCTCTTTTTGGATTGTACTATTATAAATTTTGTAATTTGGAATTATGAAATGAAGAAACGAGAATAGAGTACCAAGAAAAAGTAGACAACCAATTAATAAAACAGGGAGCTAAGGTTAGAGATTTTTAGGAAAACAATACACCTAATAGCAAATGCGTGCAATTTCATACTTATAGGTATGTGTTCTATTTTTATCTGCGATAATCGCGTCTCTAGCAAAATAGGTCCAGTTGCATTTTTTAATCGCTACGATTATTTAATCGCGTATGCGTTCGTTTGCATTGAAATCCGCCCGCTTTATTTCCGCGACTAAATAAATAACCGCAGTGCGTAAGTGCGCGCCTGTACTGTTATTTTACCTATACCTGTACTATTATTATTAGTTAAGAATTTTTTGACCCATTTTAAATTTTCACGAATTTCTTTTAATATTCCAGGACAAGAATGAAGATTTGTAAATAAAAATTAGGTAAAATTCTTTGAATAGAAAATGAAATTGCTCGAAGAATTATTTGACCCTTTTTAAATTTCCACGAATTTATTTTATTATTCGAGGACAATGAATGAAGGTTTGTAGGTTAAATTCTTTCAATAGAAAAATAAATTGTTTCAAGAATTATTCCAACCTTTTTAAATTTCCACGAATTTTTTTTAATATTCGAGGACAAGAATGAAGATTTGTAAATAAACATTAGGTGAAATTCTTTCAATAGAAAATGAAATTGTTCGAAGAATTATTTCACCCTTTTTAAATTTCCACGAATTTATTTTATTATTCGAGGACAATTAATGAAGGTTTGTAGGTTAAATTCTTTCAGTAGAAAAAGAAACTGTTCCAAGAATTATTTCCGTTTTTTTAAATTTCTATTTTCTACGAATTATTCCAACCTTTTTAAATTTCTACGAATGCATTTTAATATTCGAGGACAATGAATCAACGTTTGCAAAAATACAAATGTAGGCTTTTCGGTTATAGCTCATACTTGCAAGTTTTGTAGACGACGAACTAGAAAATCTTTGTTCACGAGCACAAATGAGAACACATGAAAACTGTTCAATATCTTATATAGCTTATATTTTTAGGGGTCCAAGATTCGCATACAACAGCTGTTTTTTAAACTCGCTTCAAAATATTTGGGGTCTTACAATCGAGAGGGTCTTATTTTTAAGTAAATACGGTATAAAAAAGCAAAAGAGACTTTGAAGACAAAAAAGTATAATAAAAAACAGAGAAAGAATACAACATAGTGGAGTGAAAAAGTGAGAGCAGCAGTCAAAAACAAAAAAGTGCATGGAAAAGTTTCAGAGAGACAAACGAAGAACATGACAGACAATAATACATAATTAAGAGAAACATAGTGAAGAAAGAAGTAAGAGAATCAAAGAGGAAAATCTGGGAGGAATTCGGAAAAGAAATTGAACAAACTTATGAAACAAACAATAGAAGATTCTGGAACACTATAAGAGTAATGAAAGAAAGCAAGAAGAAAATAATAAAATACATAAGGAACAAGAATAATGAAGTTAAATCACTAGTTAAATACTAGGAGTATGGATAGAATATTTCTCAAAGAAATTTGAAAGACGAGGAAATGGGTAAGGAAGAAGAGATACTAGAAGAGATAAACAGAGAAGAATTAGATAAAGTAATGAAATTAAGAAAAGCAAGCGGACAAGATAAAATTGAACCACCAGAGGTGATAAAAGTACTTAGAAGAGAAAGGAAAAGAATGGCTATTAAATATATTTTTAAAAGCTTGGCAGACAAGAAATCCCAGAAGAGTTACAAGAATATATAATAATACCAGTATATAAGAGAGGAGAATAGGCGAGAACTACAGAGCTATATGCGTATCCTCCACCAACTTTAAATTGTACACTAAATTAATAAAAAGGAGATTAAGAACATTTACTGACAACAAACTGGAAGATGAACAGCCAACTTTTAGGATAGGAAAGAAATAAAATTTGTTCTTAAACGCTATTCAAAAGTCAGCATTAAAAGGTAAAATTAATTAGGTGCGATTTACCTCAACGTTTTAGCTTCGGCTGTGCATCCTATCGTGAGGGACGTTCCAGAGTCCCATAAGCAGTAAGCAGATGCCTGCGTGGTGCTCTTCCTATATCTCAAGCTGTACAAAGGAACATCGATAAATTAAGACATCAGGTTTGTGATTAATCAATGAGTGATAAATAGCCGCAGTGATAGTGGTATTCTAAAGAAAGAGAAAAGTGAAATAATTGTTAAGGTCTGTTTTATTTAAGCTTGAAATAACTCGCCATAATTTCTTATAAGATCTTTTGTAAAGCTGTAAGTGATAAGCCACATAACCTAAAAAAAATAATAAAAGTAATTATAATTTTCAGATACACTCCAAGAAATCCAGAATTACTTGAACGAATCATCACAACTGTGTTATCCAAACTGTGGGGTTATATTAAGAACCAAATGTCAAAGTTGACGTTTCAAGGTAATTAGAGATTTCCCGTTTAATCAAACTAACACAAAAGCAAAAATAGAAAATCGTACCGTTAATTCAAATCTCTTTTTTATAAAACCGTCAATTTTCAATAAAGAACCCAATTGAAGTTAGCAGTTGTATTAGCGGTTTGCTGCGTTGTATTTAAATGGTAACAAATTGCAACAAAGCCACCACATCCTACCGCATAATTTATTTTAACAAAATACCGCGAGAGTACAGATCAATCGTTGGCGCGTCCCAATAGTTAAATCAACCTACATTGTCTTGACAAAACAATTACAACAGTTACTACCTACAGATAAGAATTTTTCGCGCGTTACCGTTGGAGATGTGGCAGTGGCAATTCCGTTCGTTCCTTAAAAAATGTCAATTTTCACTTCCCTCAATTACAAATAAAACAGCCTACTTCCAGAGTAGAAAACATATTTACCGGTGAAGTTTAGTATAAGGTTCGAGATTTGGGACGACAATGGCGCCAATGAAACCTTGTCTCTCTCGCACGCATGTTAAGTTAGTTGTAGAAGTCCACTAGCGCGCCAGTGGCGTGTCATATTCCGGAATTGAAATTTTACCCGTATTACTCAGAAAAATAGATGCTGTGGTTATTCCTAAAATGAAACTAAAAAGTTTCTAATAACGTTTCGTGAGTAATAAGCGCAAATTTCAAATATCGCAGCTTTGATAATAAAAGTTCTCGTTGTTACACATCAATTAGATATTCAATTTTCTCATGGAGTTCATTTACCTTATTGTAGATTTTCAGAGGAATAGGCTTTTGAATACTCAGTTAAGCCTTCAGATTGAATAAATTAGTGTGTCGCGATACCAATCGAAGGAGTCATTTAGAAAGTCAAAAGGTTCGTGCAACCTTACCAGTCAGTATGAAAAATAAAATAATTAATAAAAGTTATATATTTTTTTAATAATCATGTACCTGCCAATTGTTTCGATACCAAATATCATTATTGGATGTATGCAAAAAAGAAGATAAACAAACACGTTGCTAATTAATTAGTCTTTTGTTTAGAGTTTAATGTTTCAAACGAAACTATAGTGTAGGGTTTACGGGTATAGTCGCTAGTGTACAGTATTTGGCCCATAGTTTACGCTCTATAACGGTCAACACTTGATGTGCTATAATTAGGGTGACCAGACGTCCCATTTTTAACGGGATTGTCCCTTTTTCAGCTTCGTGTCCCATTGTCTCCAAAAACTTAAAACTGGGCACAAATTGTCCTATTTTCTCTCATTACATTTATTTTAACTAGTAAAACAGAACTATCTTCATATTGTGTTCACCATATTTAAACATGTGTTTAAAATCTTAGGCGAAATGGAATGGAATGTCACAGTTTTAGTATTTGTGTGTGATGCTCGCTTTGACGAAGTTTGTTGTGCGTTAACGTATTTGTTTGGCTGATCGGAAAACAAACTTTTTGATGAATTTAATCATATAAATAACGTAATGAATACGGCATTGCCAGAATCGAAGAAGAATTCTATGAGAGTTAATAATCGAGGGTGTGATGTATTAAGTTTCTTGAAAAGTGAAAATATCTCTTTTGAAAACTTCTCTGCTATTATTTAGTGTTTCATGAACAAGTGCAGCTGTAGAAGGATTTTTTCCCATCGCAAATGTTTTATAGACAAATGAAAGAATTTTCAGTAGACAACATTAAGGCAATATTTGTCTGTAATTTCATTTTGAAAACGTCTCCTGTAACGATTTTCTTTCTATTTGCGGGTCCAAATAAAGCCATTTGGAGACGCGTTTGCGTGTCCTAAAGAGATTTAGAATACTGGGTACAGTAACATTTTATTTTTTAAATTTGAAAACTGCTGAAAAGCTATTCTTAATATGTTAAACTTATTTACACTATAAATTTGAAAAACAAATGCAGAATTAGAATTTTCAGTGTTGCCAACTGTCACACTGCTTAACAAAGTATTCCTAACAGATTTTATTTAAAACTAAGTTTTTTCTACTTTGACAAAGTTTTGATTGCAAAATAACGCAAATAGAAAAAATAGTATACAAATACTCATAAGACGTTTTAGCGCACCTGACCTTTAGTAAAAACTTAGACGCGTGCGTTAAAAAGGTGTCTTACGGAACTAATAGGTACTTTAATATGAATATTATTAGTTTTCTTTTAAACACACCAACAGTGTTGAACGATATGAGAAACAGACTTGGTAGTGTAATGTCTAGAGTGCTGGACTTTCACCCAAGCGGCCCGAGGTCGATTCCCGGTGCCGGCAGATCTGGTTAAGGTTTTCTGCAGTTTTCCTTAGCTGTGACACAAATGTGGGATTTGCGCTGTTCCATCTGTAAGTCAGCTGCAGCCGTACTTAGGGCCTACGTAATAATAATAATAATAAAGATTATAGCTTCTGGCGCCTGGTTTCCAGGCTATGGGTTGTAGCAATCATTATTATTATTATTATTATTATTATTAAGTGGATTCGACAAATATACAGACTCACCAGCCTAAGACTCTACTGTGCCATCTACATCAGCAGCAATGTAATTATAATTTTACAATTTATTCTTATGTGTTTTTGGAGAAAAAATGCTAGATAAAGGATGGCTATATTTTTAATCAAGCTATCCCTTGCCCGTTTTTTATTTCACGGAAACTTTGTCCCGTTTTTTCATTGTCTAAATATGGTCACCCTAGCTATAATCTATGATTTAGAGTTTAGAATCTAAGGTTTGTGATCTATAGACAATGATCTACAGTCTGCAGTTTAAAACCCGTGATCTATGGTCTATACTCCACAGACTACACTTCAATCTGTGATCTGTAGCAATCGTCTAAAATCTATGATTTGTAATTTTTGGTCTGCAAACTACTGAAGTATAAGAAGTCGGTAGGTGTATTTAACATCAATGTTCATCTTGTTCAGCTTTAATTTCGCCATTCACTCAGCGAAATGGCGGTATGGAACTTTAGATTGTGAACCGTAGGCTGTAGATCACACATTTTAGGTTATAGAGTCATAAGCTGCAGATCCTACACAACATGCCTCCTACATTATAACCTATAAACATAGACTATAGGAAATACACAATAGACCATAGATCTTAGACTCTATACAATGAATTATAATCCATGAACTGTATACCATAATACTTACCTGTAAACACTTTATGCATTCTTACTAAGTGTGCTACGGTACTTACTCTTAGTTTTATAGAGCTCCAAATGCAAAATAAGGTTGAGAAATCATGCTATAAACCTTGAAACTATCTGAAGTTTATGACTTCTACATCATCACCTTACATACTATCAGCTGCGACATACAGACTACATGATAGACCATAGCCTGTACGGTAATAGACAGTAGAGCCTATACTATAGATCACCATTAGCGATAAACATTAATCGTAGGACTGCATACACAGTAGATCGTAGATTACAATCCATATAGATCGTATACTTTGTCCTATAAATTTTAGACTATAAACCATAACTGTAGGTTTTAGAAAGTATGCTATAGATTAAAAGCCTTAGAGCTTGAACTATCCGTACACTGTGAACTATAGACATAGATTACAGACTATAGATTGTTGATCATAGACTATGCACCAGAGCATTTAAACACTACATACTGTAGCCATATACTGTAGACCATGAAAAACACTGTATCTGTAGGCTTTAGACTAAACTGTAAGTTTTAGACTGTCGAACATATATTTTAGCATATATTGAAGACCATATAAGTTGTAAACTACAGGCCATACATAGTAGTCAGCAGCCAAAGTGCCGGAGATCTGTAGTAGTATAGTGTAGAGATCTGAGTAGGCTGTATATCACTCAGCTATAAGCTACAGATAATAACTATAGACCGTACACTGTAGTATGTGGAATATAACCAATAGACTGTAACCTAAGACTCTGTACAGTAGGCTGTAACTGTAAACCATAGACTGTAAGTCTTACCTTATAGGCTCTGATGGACCATAGGCTATCGACCATAGACAGTCTAATATAATAGTAAATAAAGGCACACTATATACCGTATTCATAAATTATACAGGGTGTAATTAAGATAGCTAAAAACCTTGTAATGGGCTATTCTATAGCCTACAGTTATTAGTCTAGATGTACAATTCACAGTCGTTTCTATGTCTGATGGTATATCTATAGTATATGGTTTATATGCTGTGGTCTATAAGGTTAAGGCTTTTAAGCAGTTAAAGATAATGAGGTTATCTCTGATTCTTGCCATTCAAGATCTAACACACTGCTATGGTTGCCAAAAAATAAAATAAAACCGGTTGTATAAAACAGTATACACCGTGTCTGAAATCACGCAGGACATATAAAAATTAATACGGGGAAAAATGAATAAGATCAGAGCTAGCTGTGGCTTATTATAATACATCGAATTTAACAAAGTATTACAAACAAAAGAATACATTAAATATTACTATAGAATCAAGATTTTATTATTACAACAATTTTTGTTTACAGTGGCAAAGTAAAGTGATATTAGTTTATCTTTTCATGATTCGATATTTTTAAATTTATATTGGTACAATTTCGTAACAGTGGAATTGGTGTTTTTGAGAATAACATTTACATCAATATGTCAAGTTAAGAAGACTACACCAAACTCTGATCTTATTAGATTTTTCTCATTTTAATTTCTGTATGTTCTGGGTGGCATTAACTACCCTATATAAATAAAATAACTTAAGTAATCGGTGCCATGAAGTACGAGAGATGCTTCGAGTATACGATGCCCAAAGATAAATAAATAAATAAACATCCGCCCAAGATCTAGCAAGCTCATACAATTTGAAATTCAAATATATCGAGTGTTTTTTTAAATTTGACGTCGAAGGCGGCTATGGGTAGTTGATTGTGAACGGATCTTGATCGTATTAATAAATGTCATTGTCAAAACGTTCAAATCCAACCTCTGTCCAATAATTCGACTATTCACAGCCTACATTGACGTCAAATTTAAAAAAACACTCGATATCATAATATATTATTCTGTTACTAACCTTGCCCATGAAAAACTCTATTGAAGATTGCTTCAAGTGGCGCCAACTAAATAAAAAACATTAATAAAGTATCTGGTATGTATCCAGGTATCCAAAATGAGTGAGGACGGTTGGGATTTCGTGCCGTAGGTTTTAGTGTATTTCACGTTTCACTATTGAAAAGTGTTGCTTCAAACTACAGCGTCAACTCGTCATTTCTTCGTTTACATCATTGTGCTTTGCCACATTATTCTGGATTTTCATTGAGTTTTTGCTTTATTTTTTTGGTTTCTTATTTTACAAAACAGTTATTTCAGAACCACAGTTTGTTAGACGATTTTATTGTGAGGTAAGTTTATCATTTAAAATTAATGAAATTTATAAGCTATATCATTTTTGAGACGCCACTGTAAAATAAAAGAGGAATGAAAATGTCTGAAAAATATTTGTGTTGCCAACGTGGCGGTAACTTCAAACAGCCCTGAATCATTGCGGGTCTTCCTGTATACGAAAGCTTTCTGTATTTTACTTAAAGGTAGGGATAAAAAAAAGTACATTATAATTACAACAGCTTATTATATACAATATTTATTATAATAATAAAAAATAATATTAACATTGAGATCCACTTAATCAATAATATGTAATAATAATAATACAAAATGACTAGATTTTTAAATACTTTTTATTTTAACAATTTCATTGAAACTTTGGTTTTTTATTAAAATAATTTCTATTATTTCTTTCTAATAATTCGATATTTTAAGCTCGTTGCATTTTTAATTTTGTAATAAAAAATTATTATTATTCTATGACAGACATTCATATCAGTTGCAGCTGTTTACAGTTTTTTAGTGTACAGTTTGCCATCGGTGTTTCAATATTTTTTGATACTGGGTTTTTTGAGGTTATTTCAGGTAAGCCAACTGCATAACAACGAAGTACAAATTTTTATGCCAACTTTCAAATCCAAAAACTGTGACCTACTAACTGTACTCTAAAAATACCGTGTAAAAATATCATTCTATTACAAAGTACAAGATAACAAAGTACAATCTAATCAGTACTGCAATAATGCAAATAGTTATGTTACAAAATCTAGATAAATATTTCCTTTTCTGACCTTGAAGAACTAAATCTTAAAAAATAGTAACACAGTTATGTATGAAATATTCGTATATGACATACTTACTAGATTATCTAATAAAAATGAAATACTGAAGTGTTTTAAGTATTTCTCTGACTGATTCAAGGTTAAAATAGGTCTATTATCATTTTAAGATTTTTTTTGTTTATTGTTATGCAATTTAGAAAATTATTATTTTATGATGTGATGGATTTATCGAAAAGATTTTTAAATGAAGCAAACAATCTGAATAAGTGATAATGATTAGGTCATTTTTTAACAGTTTAGCTGTCGTTTAATAAAGCTAAGTTCTTACAAACATATTAATACTATAAGGAAATTGTAGAACTATAGAATGAACGGAACGTTTGAGCTAAGGAACCTCTCAAACTTTGAATTGAGTATGCCTGTTTGTTGCATATAGGAGTCTAGGACCCTGAATGGTTAGGAATTCAAGCAAGACTTATAGAGGTTTATGAAAATAATTCGGTATGTCGTTGATTCCATGTCGCTCCGTGTTTTTATCAATATTTTTGCTAAATTTTAACCTACGTCTCAGTATAGGTAGACACAGGATTAAAAATGGCTTGTTTAGGAACTCTAGGTAGATACAGTAGGGACAACTCGCCGACTTATATACTGTTCGTTTTCAATTGCCAATAAGCATTGTTTTTATACTTCTTTCAACTAATGGCGCAATATCGATTGCGCACACACTTATACGTTTTATATGCGCGATCGTTTAATTTAGTTTTGACATTTAGTTTATGCCATTTAACCATGTTAGGTAAAATTGAAAGGCTTTCCAATACCCATATCCATATTATATATTAGACAAAAAATTAACTTTTTTAGGCGAGTGATTAAAGCTTATGTTTTAATTAGATTGGTAATAACGATAATATCTAGACAATTGGTAAACCTGTTATATAAAAACTGTCTCAAATGAAGCTACAGATGTCACCTCATTAACATCTCCTGCTGATTGACCGAATATTTGTAACCATTTGAACAAACAGTAAAGATTCAGAAGGTTGAAAGAATTTACATACAGCAAACTGACAATTCTTTTGCATATTTTGACTTTTTTTCTAGTTGATTACTCTTCAAAGTCATTAATGTTTATATCCAAGGCAAGGTCCGTCGATTATTGAGATGGTTTTGAAAAATACGTACATTTCATGCATTTCCACTGTATGAAAATTCTAGAATATTTAATGTGCATGTGACCACTACGAAATTGATCGGAAGTTAAGATATTCTATAAGTTCAAAGTTATAAAGTTTAATGTTAAAAAATTATGTAAACATCTAATAATAGTATATTGTGTTACAAGTGCAGAAAAGTGCCAATTTCTCATGAGTGGAGTGTGAAGCTTTTGCGGCATGAGACGTAGTCGAATGCCGCAATCACACGAGTGAGAAATTGGTGTTTTTGCACGCGTTACACACTATACTTTATCTACGACAACAAAAAAAGTAATAAACCACCAACAGCTAAGAAAGTTTTTTAACCTAGAATTTATACTCGCATTCATATTTGAAATATTTGGCAATAAATTAAGAGATGTAATGTGAGCCGCTTCCACGATGTTTGGAGGTGTACGAGTGTACACCCCAATTTTCCTTCATCGGATTCACTCATGATACATCTAGAATTTTAAAAACGACAAAAGTAAACATTAAATTTGTAAAGACAATAGTAATAATACGTTTACAATTTGTATAATTTCAGTCAATCTACTATTTAGTACTTACCGCTAAATAATCATACGTATGTACTCGTTTTCAAAAAATAATTTATATTATGTACAAAAATCACCATTCAATTGTCAAGGTTATTAACCTCTGCGTAAAATGTCAAATATTCTCGCATTATGCAGCAAATTATAAATGTTTTCAATGTTTTTATTGTAATTTAGCAATAATAATAAATAAAATTACATTAAAAATTATATAATAATGTAAAACATTAATTAATTTTACGTTTTAATTGAATAACAATCATTGTAACTTTATATAATGAGAAAAAAAATATCATTGAAAGGCATCTCGATAGCTCAATGCTTACGCTCTAGCTACTAACCGAGCGATCCGGGTTCAATTCCCCGGGTCTGACCTTAGTTTTTTTTCTAAATGGATTTCCATTCGAAATATAATTTAATGTAAAATATTAATTAAACAAAATAAATTAACCTTTATCTAAAATCTATAACATTTTATATTTCAAATAATTAATAATATTATAAATATTGCAAGTGGTGACATCTATGGCGTTTTAATACAACTACTGATCGTGAGAAATCATTCCTCACGGTCTTTACCGTTGAGTTTGGAGATTGTTTGCAATTGGTCGTTTTCACGGTTACTAGATTGTGCGGAATGTGTAACTTTCTATGGTGGTCGTAGATAAACATATTTAAAAACAACATTTTGATCACATTAAAACGTAAAGTATTCAACATATGCATTATCCCAACGCTGACATATGGAGCCCAGACGTGGAGTTTAACTAATACACTAAACAAGAAACTGAAAGTAACTCAATCGAAAATGGAACGTTCAATGCTAAACCTAAAATTAAGCGATAGAGTGAGTGTAAAAGACATCAGGAACAAAACACGGACTGAGGACGTGATGACTAGATGCAAAAAGCTAAAATGGCATTGGGCAGGCCACGTAGGCAGGATGTCGAATGAAAGATGGGCCAAATGGTTAACAAAGTGGATACCGAGCGGATTAGACAGGAAGAGAGGTCGTCCTACGACTAGGTGGTCAGATGAAATTGAACAGAAGGCAGGAAAACAATGGTGGCAGAATACAACAAACAAGAAGAATTGGAAAGAGGAGGGGGAGGCCTTTGCCCAACAATGGGATCATATAGGCTTATAATAATAATAATAAATAATAATAATCATGTTGTTTTACGTTGTTTAAATGTATAAGAAGAGACCAAACAAATTTAGAAGGTATTAAAGTGAACCAATGAAGAGAACGGTTTTGTTTTGATAAAGTTAGGTTAGTTGTTAGTTAATAATGGTTTTCTATGGCTGATATATATATTAAAGTTTATAAGAGAGAAATTAAACAAATTTGAATTAGAATTTTATTTTCTTTTCGAGATATCAATCTCATTTTTATTTAGTTGTAACTAAATAGCTAAAATACACACCATTTCACAAACACTCCTAACCTAACCTAATTTCGAAAATGAAATGTCACAAATTATTGACATTTTCATCGTAACATGTTTACAAAGTAAGTCACGTGACTAATGACGTAAGCCCTCTGGTTGACTGAATGGTCTATAGGTGTCTTTCAAGAGAAAGAAGAAAGTATTAATGTTTGTAAAAGAGTTTTGATACAGGTAATATTTTTTAGGGCATTAGAAATGCCTTATTCAAAAGCCATCTAATATTTGATTAAAAAAATTAGGATTCTTTCGTATGATTTAACCGCTACCGACAATACCACATTCGTGCTTGATAATCTGTCTGAAGACTTTGAACTTCTTGCACAAATGCAAATGATCATCTTTCAGGATTATCAACATTTTGAAGCAGTCTAATACAATAAATAAGCTTAAAGGTTGATTCAGACCGGCGGTTTAAATGGGATGATTCGAAGTAAAACTGCACGTGAAGAAAGCCAGGCAGCAGTGAGCTGGCAGTCTGAGAGGAGCCGTTTGAATTGATCTAGCAGCGATTTTTAGCAAGAAACCGCGGTTAGAGAAGAATTATGATTTTAACTGAAACTGCGCAATTCAGTGCAGTCCTTTAAGACTGCTGGTGTCAGGGTATTAGAAGTAAACGGGTAGTCTAGAGCCCCATGCCATTCTCTTTTCCTTATCGCTTCTCTTTTTTTTCCTCTATTTTGACGTCACAAGCACACTACTCACGCTCCTATCTTCTGCATAGGTATTCATTGTGTGCTTATCTCTGTATTGATGGCTACAAACTATCGGTACAGTACTCCTGATAATTTGCTATAACGAAGTTTAAATATCTAATTATTTGAATAAATCAACGACTAAATGTACATACATCAAAGAATATATATTTAATAGTACATTCGCATTTAATAGAATGAAATCTTACTGCTTACATAATACACTACAAATTAGCAAAAAGTTTACTTTTAACAAATCTTACTGTTTACATAATACAAGCAAATCAAACCTTACTTTTCACAAGCTGTTTTGCTTTTTTTGAATTTTTGGAGTTTATAGCGAACAGATTCGGATGTCTTCAGTTTGTTGTGGTAATTAATTCTTATTTTGATCCGAGCCTTAACGTACTCTTCAATAATTGACATAGGGATTGTTTCGTGTGTATTTATAATAGATTTCTCAATTACACCAGATATTTTTGGCACGTTTTTTAGTTTGTCCAATGGAAATCTGGAAGTAAACACTGTTTCACAATTATACACGCATTCTTGAATAAATTCATTGGGATACGTCAGAAACCCACGAGATAATTCGTGGATCCACAATTTAGATATGTTAGACATAGATAGACATTCCGGCTTCTTAATTGGTGTCTGACGAGTAATGTCACCGTAGATCTCATTATACTTTCGTTTTAGCACAAATGCCAAATATCCAGATAAGTACTTCAGTGACGCAACAGAAACACTCATCCTCGATGAGTGACAGTTCTTCTTCAACCTCCGGCTCTATCTCTGGTGAGGTGGGACTGTCCATCTCAATGTCATCTTCATTTTCTTTAAATGTGGTAATTGGATTCTTTTTCAACATCTGATAGTTTTTTTGTCAAAATAGATTGATTTAGCAATCGTGAGCTTAGAAAAAGTAATTATAGACCACTGCAATACCAATTAATATTTAATTTAAAATAAAAATAATTTGCAATGTGCAAAACTTCAAGTAGGTATTGGTATTGCAGTGGTCTATAATTACTTTTTTGCCCGATCGGGCGTTTTTGTTTATTTACCAGCTCTGCTCTCAGGGCGGTAAGTTCAACTTACCGCCCAAGGCTCGGTAATAAAGTACCTCGTCATTTTAGTCGAAAAACACTCACTATCATTCTAAAATTCGTCCGGATTCAGATAAAAATTGTTTTTGTTTATGCAACTCCATAACAACCAGGCACATTAACCGACTGAAAATTCACATTTTCAGTGTGATGTGTTTAATGTTTACTCTAGATATTTAAAATTCACTCATAGATCCGATCGGGCAAAAACTAGTGTAAGCATTACGGGCGATTATGACCTACTTAGCGGCCTGTTTTTAGAGCGTAAGTTGCTAAATTAGAGCTCTAGGGCTCTAAAGATTTTTAGAGCCCGCTAGAAAAATATCTACCCTTGTTTACGCCGTCTCCATAGTAATAACAGTAATTATATACCATTGCACCTACCTACTTAAAGTTTTATCACTGCACCTACCTACTTGAGGTTTTGCACATTGCAAATTATTTTTATTTTAAATTAAATATTAACTTAAACTTAGACCGCACATAAACTAACGTATGCATTTCGGGCTTAATTAGTGTTTTAGAGCCCTTTATCTCGTCTTAGCGGCTTTCGCCTCAGGCGCTAACTGACTCTACGGTCTCTAAGACACTCAATTAACCCCTTAATACATAATATACTATTAGATTATTTTAAAGTCTAGAAGTATTAATACAACATATTGATAATGGTGATAATACTACCGGCAGCGGAACTATAGCCAGCAATTTTTTGATTTTATTGCTTGATATTTTATCAAGTTGATTATGGCAGCATTGGTTTTAAATCTTGACGTTTTAAAAGGTTTTTTCCTATTGTGATAATTTTAATGTAATTTTTACTGTTTTCTTGCATTAACAGAGAAATATTGCTGAAACTCTGACTATACGGATTCAACAATACATCTTCAATGTAAGTACGTTACTTTATTATTTTTTTAATAAATGAAATTGTGTTGTTTTCATATACCATGTGGTAAGTTTTAAACACTTAGTATATACAATAAAACCTTAGTAAATACTATTAAAACAGGTAGAATTAGCATTGATAACTGTTTAATTGAAAGGAAAATTATTAAAAGGATGCGATGAGGTGTTTTATTATATAGATGAATTAATTTATGTGAGGTTGAATTTATGTAAAAAACTTCTAAGAAATTCTAGGTTATGTTTATGTGCAGCAAGGTTTGTTTTATTTACTTCTTGTTGTTTATAAACTAAATAAGTAGTGAGTAGTATTTATTAAACAATAATTTTGGAATTGGTCGGCGTTATCACCATTTACTTCAAGAAATCACTTTTAAATAGTTTCCTTTACAGATTTTTAATTCTAGTTTATGTTTTTCATATTTATTTATTTTTGGATGAGCAATTGGGTTAACCGAATATATCTCGTACCTTAAGGCATTACTTTGATCATTTCACCAACCTTACTAGAATTTAGCTTGAATCTGGGGGAATTCCAACCCCAATATCACATTGACATAGGACCTACGATTCTACTTCCTTATAGAAGAAGAAGGCATCTTTTAATTTTTGTTCATTATGTAAAATTACCATTTATGAAATGCTGATTACCAAGAATTGTCGGGGTGTTCCAACATGTATTGTATTTTGACTAATGACTGGAATTCATCTTTTACTATTTAAATTTTTTCTTAAAAGACAATAAAATTGTTTTTATTACAACTCAAAGTATTTCTTTATTCCTTTAATGACATAAATACCCCAAAGATGATGAAATCGTTTTGAGAATGTTTGATTAACTAATTTTAACTAATAAAGAATTAATTAAAAAAAGGTAAATTTTAGAAAAAGATGATGAAATATTTGAGAAGTATTAACATGCATTTTCTTGTAATTTGTCATCACACTTGAGGGAATAACCGCTTCCATCAGAATGGCAAGGTGACATAATTTTTCTGGCTGTACTAGCTTTGGAATTTATTGTAAATAAATCAACTTTTTAAAATTGCTGGGCATTTACGATAATTGAATCGGGTTAATCGGGTTACTATTTCTGTCACTGTTATTGGCATTAAATAGAAAATGACAGAAATAGTGACAGGACTGAACCTCTCCAATTATCGTAAATGTCCACTACTATTCAGAAGATAACAGAAATGTATGGTGTGGTAATTAGGGTTGCCAGGTTTCCTATACAGTGGTACCTTGGTCTACGAGTATAATTTGTTTCGGACATGTGCTCATAATTCAAAGCACTCGTTAATCAAAGCAAATTTCCCCATAAGAAATAATGTAAACTCGGATGATTCGTTCCACAACTATTTATTATTCATATAAAAATGATACAAAAATACAAAATACATATACTATAAATACGTATACGTAAAAATAAAACAAACGATCACGTGCTCACCTCTGTAATTTAACTAATAAAATAAACAGTAGACGAGTTTGAAAGGTTCATTAGTCACAAATTGATTTTATTTAAGAAAAGCTAACATGATGCTTAACGTGTACATATTTGATTAAATTGATTTAATCTTTCCTATTTTGTACTTCTAACGGGTTATAACTAAAAATTTGCTGAATTACTTTTCTTTAAATGGCGTCATTACACTATGACACTTAAAACATAATCAAATTTTTAATTATAACCCGTTATTAGGGTGTATGTATTCATCGATGACAAATAAAATATTAAAATGTAAGATCTGCTGACATTTTTAACAGTCGAAGTAACATTAGATGCTGTTTACACTCTTATCTTATCGTGTATGTTTACACAGATGTTGATGATGGGTTGACCCAAATTCTTCAATTGTTAAGGATAATATGTGGTTGTGTTGACGTGACGGTCGGTAGACAAAGCGTATACGTATTAAGAATTTAACTCGTAATGCAAGACATCGCTCGTTAATCAAGTTAAAATTCATTAAAAATGTTTGCTCATTCTGCAAAACACTCGCAAAGCAAGTTACTCGTAATCCAAGGTTTTACTGTATTTGATAGGAGTCTCAGTTCTACTCCGCCAAAATCTCCTATATCTTGAAGTATTTAGATGACACACTTAGCTCAAGCATGCACATGTGTCATGCATGTGTATGTGTATTCTCATCAATCCATTAACAAATTGCCTACTATTATAGATATAAAGTACTATGCACTTCTAATCTTTTGTTTCATATATGGTGATGTTAACCTGTGTACCTTATTTTGAGTTCGTTTGTTAATGAAAATTGAAAATGTTGAAAACTCCTGTATACTTTTTTAATAGCTTAGCTATACTTTAATTCTTAGCTTATAAGAGATTACTCTGACTTACCCGAAAATATATGCAAATAGCATAGAATTGCAAAAAATTACTAGGTAGTATCTTAAAATAGTGGAAATACCACAGAAATACATGAGAACATCATGGAAATACACATGTACATATTTATTTGCATAACAATACATTTGCAAAAGCTCCTGGATATATCTAGAGAATCTGTAAAGATAATGTAGAGAAAACATAAGATATAAGCCAAGACTGGAAATACAGACAAATATACTGCAATATCTATAAATACATTGGCTACATACTAAAGTCACGGAAAATAAAGTCAAGAACCAATAAAGATATAATTAAGACATCTACCTTCAAATATCATGGTTACACCTGAAAACTCCCGAAAAGATCAATGTACATGTAAATACATAACTATACCTGCAAATACCATAAAAATACTTCGAATATGGGTAGAATACCTGGAAAGGCTGTCGAAATACTTGAAAAGACATGGTCATGCAGGTAAATACATAATTATCTGCATATCTTATTTTTTATGCAAATAATAATAAATTTTAGCTTTGTGCGTTAATAGTGGGTTGCATTCATAAAAACATATACCCGTGTCTGCGTAAGTTGGCTACATATGGAAAACTTTGTTATTATTGATTTTATGAAAAACAGTTATTCTTCATAAAAAGTTCTGCATGTTCTAAAACTCAAAATTCAACCATCAGATATTAAATTATATCAGTCGTATCATAATAATAATAATTATATCATGTTTGTTCAAGAGTAAAGTACCTTCATTTTTGACCATATCGAAAATTTTTAATAAGAAAAGATGTTATGGATTAAAAATAATTTTTAAATATTCAATATTGTTTATTTACAATTACAAAATATTATTTTTACATTTTCTCTGCGATAACATTGAAAGTTTAAGTTTGAAGATTAATACATTATTAATCTAGGAGGCACTTGTCAGTGAATATCAAAACGTAATACTTTGTTTAGATATTGCTGTAAAGTTTTAATGTTGAAAGTATTTGTTTATAAAAAGGTAGAAATGCCATCAAATGTATCAAAAATGAAGGTACTTTACTCTTGAACAAAAATGATAATCATGAAATATAATATAAATACAAAGATTAGTTAAAGTTTCACAAGTTTTATTAATATCTTAACCTGACAATATTGTTTCGACACTTTGTGTCATTATCAAAGGTAGATAAGATTGATAAACAAACACGTTGCTAAGGATAAATACATACAGAAAATAGGTAACTAGATAGAATACATAACAAAAACTAAATATCTAACACTTCTAATAAAGGAGAATTACTAAGCTCAGTTTGTTCAATCATTAAAGGTACTGTGCGTTTATGTCTGTATATTTCAAAAGCTTCTAAAATGTCTAATTTGTGTTTGTTGCTGCAAAATGCTAAAAGAAGATGGGTCAAAGAAGAAGCAAAGAAATGGTTTAGAATTAGAGACAATTTGCACATTTATATAAAGGTACTCCACACAGAACTTGCACATAAATTACATAATATTCAATTTGACATTTTAGATTTTGATGTTAGAGAAACTGTCAGTCATATTAAATTTCAAAAATACAATACTTAGAAAAAGAAACTACAAAACCTTACCCAACAAAAACGCTCAATACAAAGTAATTATAATACCCAGAATACGATAAATTTCTATCCACGTTTTATAAACCTATCAGATACACAATTTAATGACAGAGAAACACAATTTCTTAACAAAGGCTTCAAATTTTGTCCTTTTCCAAAATTCACTAACAAAATTAAAGAAATCTTGGCTGTTGAATGTGAAACTATACTCAGAAAAGATCACAACAATTATGCAAAATTCCAAATCTTGAATCTGATAAAAGAAATATCTTTGAAAAAGGACAAAACACAGAATAAAACATCTAACCTGTCACTACTTCAATCTATCAGACATAAAATTACAGAAAGCAATTTAATTTCTGTTAAAGCAGATAAGGGTAACACTTTGGTAATCCTTTCGAAAGATGTTTACACACAAAAGGTTAATGATTTTATTAATAAAGAAAATTTAGATGTTTTAAACAAAGATCCTACCACAAAATTTCAAAAAGAAATAAAACAAGCTTTAGCAAACTGCAATATCTGCTTTAACGAATTAGAAAAACAACAAATCATACATAAAAACCCACAACCACCAAGACTATATGGACTGATTAAAACACATAAACACAACATGCCTATATGACCAGTACTATCATATATCAACGCACCTAATCACACCTTGTCCAAGAAACTCAACCATATTATTAACATCATAGGATACAAATCGAAATACTCTGTCAAAAATTCATTAGAATTAGTAGAAAAACTACAGAACATACATCTTCCAGTACATTCAAAACTTGTAAGCTTTGACATTTGTAACATGTTTTCAAAGATTCCACCACAAGACTGTATTCCTTTGTTAGATAATTTCCTAGTTAATAGTAATGTAGAATTAGTAAAAAGATTAGAGTTAATTCAATTATTTGATCTTTGTATCAGTCAAAATTATTTCACTTTTAATAATATAATTTATTTACAGAAAGATGGTTTACCTATGGGTAATTCTCTGAGTCCTCTATTAGCTAACATATTTATGGATAATTTGGAAGATCGAATATTTGAATTAGATCTTTCTAAACACATTATTTTTTGGTTTCGTTATTTTGATGACATTTTAGCTTGTTTTGACAGTTCTTTTGAGGTTATCAACGAGTTTTTAATTCTTATTAACCGTCTTTAGACAAACATCACGTTTATACTAGAAACAACAAAATAGAGCTATTAATTTTTTGGATTTAACTATTACAATTAATACAAACAATGAATTTGATTTTTCCATATACAGAAAACCCACAAGCACAGACGTCACTATACCTAACGATTCATGTCATCATAAAATGCATAAACTAGCGGCTTATAGATCTTTAGTACACCGAGCTTTAACTACTCCAATGAAACGATCACATTTTGATAAAGAAATTTCAATCATCAAACAATTAGCATATGCAAACCATTATAACCACAACATGATTGACACTTTAATTCAACAAAAAGATTATAGGTTAGCTATCAAAAGAATATTTCCAATTGACACTCAAGTAAAAGACACAAACTATACATATCAATACCATACTTTGGCAAGATATCAGAACAAATTGCAACTATACTAAGAAAAACCACCAGTTACAAAATAACCTATAAAACTAACACCAACACCTTTTCATTTTTATTCAATGCTAAAGACAAAACACAGGATATCATGAAATCCGGCATTTACCGTTTGAATTGTTCTTTTTGTAACTCGGTTTATATTGGACAAACACTTATGCCAAACACATTTTGGAACAGAACCACCCAATGACACCTCAAAACAACATTAAATTTTTGTTATGTATTGTATCTAGTTACCGATTTTGTGTATGTATTTATCCTTAGCAACGTGTTTGTTTATCAATCTTATCTACCTTTGATAATGACACAAAGTGTCGAAACAATATTGTCAGGTAAAGATATTAATAAAACTTGTGAAACTTTAACTAATCTTTGTATTTATATTATATTTCATGATTATGGAGATCCACAAAGTAAGGCTTGAGACAGTAAAAAAAATGATAATTATTATTATTATGATACGACTGATATAATTTAATATCTGATGGTTGGATTTTGGGTTTTAGAACATGGAGAACTTTTTATGAAGAATAACTGTTTTTCATAAAATCAATAATAACAAAGTTTTCCATATGTAGCCAACTTACGCGGACACGGTGTATAGAGAACTCTGTAGAGCTACAACCACTAAACCAAAACTAAACTATACGAAAATTAAGTCTAAATTATATGTAGATTTAAAAACTATGTGAAAAAGATGCAGTAGTCAAATGTGGGCGCTGTGAGTTCCCGGTCAGTCAGTACCTACTTGCCTACTAAAATTCAAGTTGTTGATTTAAGATTTATTTGTAACTATTATGTGTAGGTGCCAAAGATTTCGCGCGGCAACTCTAATTTTACGAATCTACTTCCATAATCAGATACAGGTATAATTATATAGTACTAATAATTAGAATAAAAAAATTAAAAAGTTCTTTTCCTTTATGACTCGCTATACACTGTGATTAGTGTGTAACTCGCAGCATGAATACTGGATGCTTGCACAGCAGCACTTACTCCTTATCTTACCTCTACACTCAGACATATATAGGTATAATCAGCATAGAAAATTTAAAAATTTTCAGCAACAATATTTCAATTTCTTATTCTCATTTCCTGATTATATCTGTATCTCAATATGGGGGATAGGTTTCTACAATTACAATTACACACAATTTACACATCAATTTTGAATCAACTCATTTTTCAATATTGCGTTTTTAAGTGGGCGAGTTGTGACTCACCGGAGACTCACAACTTCAATGAAATTTTTTTAAACTAACAATATTTTTATAGAAAGTTTTGGTATCTACGCATAATTTCCAGATAAATCTTGAATCGACACATTTTTTTAATAGCGTGTTTTTAAGTGAAGTTAAATAACATTCTTTTTCATAGAAAGCTTTACCTACCTACACATAATTAGCAGATAAAACAATTTTGTAATAGTTTTTGTAAGTGGGTGAGTAGGACCTCCCTAGCAACGCATAACCCTCACACAATGTTTTTAAAAAAGTAACATCTTTTTCCAGGGCAAGCTTTGATACTTAATTAGGGTGGCCGTTATTTTGCAAAAGTTAAAACTTTTCAGGCCCCCAACCTAGATCTCTTTAAAATGTCAAAAAAATGAGCAGTGCGAAATTTCAGCCGATTTGGTCAATATTAACCCGTGCCACCGAGAGGTTAAAGTTTTATATGGGATTTAACATGGGCTTGGTGCACTGCTAGAAACTTTGTGGCATAACTTTTTATCTTTCTATGTTTTAATTTGAAAATTTATATACTTATGTTGTTGAAGCTGCTGAACACGAATATGATAAGATTCAAACTGCCAGAAAAACTTTTGGCAGTTTACACCTGTCAAAAAATCAGCCAACTTCACTAAAAATTAGCATTTTAGCGGAACTGCCAAATGTTTTTGGCGTCCGATTCCTGTTAATACTCTATAGGTATATTTTTTAATTTAAATACCTGCACTATTGGAGAGCCTACTGATTTAACTCTGACCCACTGTGTTGCAATTATGATTTTAAACTTAAAATTTTATTTCAGTTGCCATTTGAATATTTAATTTTATAATTTTGTTTAATGTATTAAAATTTTACTCCCTCTACCTGAGATTTAAAATTTCACTTTGGAAAAAGAAAAAGCTTCAATGATGTTAAAAAAATAAAGATAGAATAACTTAATTTAAAAAACTTTTATTCATATTTATAATAGAAAATTATTTACATTCTTAATTCTTATATTTGAGGAGGAATCTTAAAATTAATTAGAATTAATAATAATTATAATAAATAATTGTCTTAAATTAATGGAATCAAAACACTAACTCTAATAATACTGAATTAAACCAATTATTTACAAAAAGATCTAGTGTAGTTCTGTGTCACTTTTATTTTTCTTGCATTTCTGCACATCCTGTATACTAAAATCCTTAAATTCTTTAGTAAACACATCCTCATCCGTATAACCATTACCAATAATCTCATTAAGAATATCCTCATTAGTTTTAGGACTATCAACTTCATCATCTGGTATGAGTATCGGGGTAGCACCATCGTACAAATTGGATTTGCTCATCGATTTCCTGTAAATCTCCTTGGATACGCTCCTGGTAAACGAGAATCTTCTGGATTTCGATCTCGTAAGCGGCGGCCTTATGAACACTTCTGGTGATAATGGTTTTTCTAACGACTCCAATAGCTCTGTGGCGTGCTCGTTAATAATATTCCAAGCATCTTCTATGTGCGCTTCTTTGGCATGCTCGTTAACCACACAAAATCTTATTATGTATTTCCCTTTGACCATAGAGGGGATCATGTGTAGTTTTCCCGACGCGTTGATGATAGCCAATAAATTTCGGTTGACGGTCTCGGGTCCAAGCAGGCGGAAGCAAACTAATCCTAATTTTACGTCATTGACCACTTCGAATCTAGAATCCTTCCTGACTAGCGACTCGAAATATTTCGCCAGGCGGATGTGGTTGCGAATATATTTTTGTAGTCCAGATATTCCGTATTTTCTTAAAACAAACCACAATTTTAACGACCTAAATCTTCTGCTCAAAGGTATACCCCAGTGTCTATAATCGATGGATTCGTCAGAATTTGCATGTTGTAAATATAAAGGATCGACTACAAGCGCTGATGTCAATTTCATTCTGCAACGCACCCACAAGCAGGAACAATCAAAATTAACCAATAGCCACTTATTGGGGTTGGTATTAAACGAATCAGCATATTCAATACCTGCCATCAAAGGTTTTAATTCTGGACAAATAAATGCGTTTCCAGCGTAGGCACCATCGACGTGCAGCCATGTGCAGGGCTGCGCCTTGCACACCGGACCAATTTCTTCTAAGTTGTCAAAAGCGCAGCTTGATGTTGAACCAAGGGTTGTAGACACAAAAAATGGTACAAGACCTCTAGCTTCGTCTTCAGCAATGGCTCTTTTAAGCGCTTCTCCCCTTAAGGTGCAATGTTCATCGGGTTCTAGTATCCTTAATTTTACCAGTAGGATCATAGCTGCTTTTTCTACGCACGAATGGGATTCTTTTGAACAATAAGCGACTAATCTTGGTAAAAATGCACTGTCATCTAAACGAGGATTGTTGTGTTTGAGGTATTTGATTGCTTGATTACGGGCTGCTAACATCGTTACTAACACACATTCACTTGCTGAAGATTGTATAACACCACCTCCATGGCTTCCAGGGTTGTTTGTGATGAAATCGTTTGGTAGACCGATGGCTTTTCCAAACCAGTCCATTACAATTGTTTCTAGCTCGGTGCAAGCAGGACTAGCAGCCTGTAATAATTATAAAATTTGTGTTAGTTGAATTGAGCTGGTAAAATTATTAATAAACTTGAACTTACCCATGAAAATCCAATAGATCCAATGGCATCAGAGAGCATGTCGCCTAAGATCGAAGGAAACGAATTTCCCGAGGGGAAATACGCGTGGAAACGCGAATGCTGCCAATGGGTGACTCCAGGCATTATTTTTGTGTCGACGTCATCCATGATGTTATCCCATTCTTCAGGCTCGTGGGGTGCTTCTTGTGGTAGAAGGCCTTTTAGGTATCCCGGTTCGACGTTTGGCGTTACCCTTTTCGAATCCAAAGTTGATAAGTAGGCACAAATGTAATCCACCATTTCTTTACCGCGCACACGAAACTCTTCCACGTCCATTTTATTTAAAATATTAAAATTAACTAACTATAATAAATTAAATAACAATTAATGTTTACTAATAACAGTTCTTAATTAGCGTCGCTACTCCACGCTGTATAACATTCGAAACTCGAATACGCAAAGAGAATCGAAATTTTAACTTTATAGGGTATCCCCTCTCATCGCCAGTTTTTTCCGCGGGTTCTTGTACGTCATCACCTATAACGTTTTACCGCCACCAGCACGAGGAGGTTTGAAGAGGCTCGACAAGTCGACGTCTCCTGCGAGTCTCGTGGTTTTGGGTGAGGGTGGCCCTAAAGTTAATTATAAATTTGTTAGATCATAGATTTGTATGGGTTTCATTAATCAACCGGATTTATTTTTAGGAGATTGTTGTTATTTTTTTCCGGCATGGAATAAAAAGAATTACCAGAATTTGATGTATCCTATAATAGATTAAAATTTTAATTCAATCTAGAATCCGTCAACAATTATTAAGGTAGCCGCCGCGATTTCTTTAAATTGGTGCCAATTCAAGATTTTTATTTGACTTTCCTTCTCAATGGTTATACTATAGGATAAATTTTGAATTTGTTTCGAAAATATTCGCCTTACTTAATTTATAACATCTAAGCCTCATTAATCTAATCCTTTTAATTGGATCTTCTTGATAAGCTTATGATGATATTATCTATTGAATTCCTGTATTTCATTGTATTTTACTTCCTTTGTATATTTTTGGAAAATTATCATTATATTCATGTTTTTCCTGTTAGTTTTTATTATAAATATATTTTAAATTAATATATCACATAAAGAGCGTGCGGTTTGTGGCTTTATAATCATAGAGCACTCACTGACTTACATTTAAATATTGAATGTTCTTAGACCATTCATAAACCTTAATTAATGCTTTTAAATGAAATTATTATCACAGAAATGAAAGAAATAATTCTCGTCCGTTAAAGCTCCTATTAATATTAAAGCAATATCAACATTTTGTGTCGTAAATAGATATATTTTTATCACACAACCCCCTCTGTTTTTAAACTCATCGAGGTCATAGATGATGTAATTCACTTGCATAAGCCATCTTATTTAATTGAAGGGTATTGTCGTAAATGTTTTCTGTAATAGGGATTCCTAGATTACAAAGTATTAACGTAAGATATTTTATTTCTTTAATTATAAAAATTACAAATTTGGAAACAAAAATTTCACAATTTTATTTAAAGAATCTAGATGGTGATAAATCTTCAAATTATTATAAAGATGCACATTTTATAAAATTGAAAGTTGAAGATAAATTCAATTAATAGGAACCGATATTTATGTAGGGGAGAGTCTGGAACAGTGGCCATGCAGGAACAGTGGCCACCTTCCCGCCATTTTCTTATTTATAAAGATTAGGTGCTGTCATCTAGCACAGAATGTACCAATAGGACACTGAGTATATTAACAAAGTTTTTCCATTTACATCTCAAGATTTTTATTTTAAAACAAACTCAACCTGAAATTGTATACTTAATACAAGTAAAATACAACAGGCAAGTGAAATAATTGTTAGTGGCTAAATAAAAAAACGTCGAAAGGAACTAGCGTTGACTGCTTATACCTACTACATGTAAATATTTATTGGTATAATAATATTTTGATTGTGTTGGGTAGTTTTTGTTTTTTCCTACTTTTTTAAAAACCATGTAGTTGATGGTACAGTGGCCATGTTAAATGTAGGTACAGTGGCCACTTCTTTGTTATATAGGTCCACTGTACTATTATTTAGTACAATATTTTATTTATTTCAGATATTATTTCCTAGATGTTCCTGATGATTTGTACATTATTTATCTCAAGCTGTAAAAATAGGCGGCACTAGTAGAACAGCAAATCTGTTTTTTCCATTAATTTATCTATGTATAATGTTTGTTAGCTTTTGGCTGGTGTATTAAATTTAAGTTGCCTTTTTTTTAATACAAATTATTTTTTACAAAATAAATCATTATACTGTAAACGTCTACGTACTTGTTTTTACTATTCCCATCTCCTACACAGTAGTGACCACAGTACCATACTCTAATGGCCACTGTACCATCACTGTAGGTACAGTGGCCACTTTTATCTTAAATTCTTCCATCTCCAAAATCTTTGTTATAATTTAATTTTTTTATGTCTAGAATGTAATGGTGTAGAAGTAAAAACAGTGTTTGTTATCTAATGGTAACAGATTCTATAAAAAAGGGTTAATTTTGATTGTTATTGATGTTATTATAAAACGGTTCCAGACTCTCCCCTAATTGAATTTCATGTTTTTAAGTAAACTTTAGTTAAAAAAATTAAAATACTAAATTTTAAAATCATGGAAAACAGGAATTTTATAAATTCTTAGTTTTTAATGGAAATTATTAAAAAATATATATTAATAATTGATCAAATTACTTATAAAATCGAAACTTTATTTGTCTTTAAATTGAAAATTCACTACAAAAATAACCTGAATTACTAGATTAAAATTAACAGCCTTAGAGAGAAACTCAAAAATTCCTAAAATTTTGAAATTGCGCAAATTTATTACTACGTTGTTTTTATTAAGAACATTTGATTTTTAATATATAAATATTGAACTTAAAATGTTGTTTAAATATATTTTATTGTATATACTATATTTGATATAATATGAATATATCCCATAAATATTGAGTGAATATTTGTCTAACTGAAATCTGCATGAAAGAAATAAAACAAAAAAATATTTTTCTTTGATCTATTGTCAGGACACACAGTTAGACAACATATAGTTATATCCACAAGGTTGCATAAAACATTCAATAAAAATTAATACAGTACAATAAAAACCATCACCAATTCATTAAATACATCATTTTATTTGATTTTGCGCCATCCAAACGTTTATTAACAAAATTCCACCATCATGCACTTTATTATTATTTCAACGGACTAACGTCAACTGTTGTAACCATTTACACAAAGAACCGACATTGCCGCTTATGAGCCTCAAGTTTAAAAATATAATTATATTTTCACAATAAACCGTTTAAAAACGTTTTATAAAATGAAAGAGAAAGTTTCCACGCTTCAACACATGCTTTACATATTTTAATTGTAAAGTTAAACATTGATGAGTTATGTAATATTTGTATAATCTATAATATATTTTAAATTGGACATATGTTTTGAAAATGAACGGTAAATATTTATATAATATGAAGATTTAAATGTAAATTGTTTGCTCAAAACTAGTCATGCTAAATTTTATGTTAAGTCTTATTTGTATATGACATGTTTATTAAATATATACTTTTAAATATTAATTGTCTAATATCATAGAAACATTTAATACATAAGTATCTTAGTTTTTATATATTTGTCCGAATATGTACTAAATATGTATGAATATAAAGATTCAAATATAAATTATTCGGTGTAAAATAAAGATTTAATAAATATTTCTTATATAAAAAAAACATTTAATATTTAAAATACATCTAACAAATATTATGAAATATAGTATGCTACTGTAGAAGCTTTACACTAAATTAGCAAAATATATGTATTAAGAAATGAGGTTTGATAGTTCGGAATTGGAAACTTTTAAATGGCATCTGGAATTTTATAAATTATATAACTTGAATCCACATCTCAGCTCCTTGGAATTAATTCTTTAACCGAATTCCTGTATAGAATACCTACTATAAAGCAAAATATTAACGAAATTTGCAAATAACATCTTAAAATAGATTATGAAGAAAATGAAAATACACCTTCCATATTGCTATAATCGTTAAATACAGAATCTTGAATTTTATTTTTTTTATTTGAATTCACATTAAGCATAAAAATAAAGATTTTTATTAGGGTCGTATTATTTAGATAAAACTAAATTTTAAAATAAAACATAACAAAAACGTAAAATGTAACTAAAACATTTTTTTAAATAAAATCTTTCCATATATAAACAAATAAGGTCATTTTAATGGCGATTTTTTCTTAAATAGCGAATTTGACGGATACCTAATGGCGTAGTTCAAGTATTTTTGGAAGTAAAGGCGAATGCCCCACAAAGATTCTTACCATTCACAATATGTATTAAAAAGATTTTCCATGTGGATCCAACTTGAAGGCAGACACCGTATAAAATAACTTTCTGTTTAAAAATTTTAAATTAAATCTTGGAAATTCAAATAATATCGCGAGATAAGAACATTTTACACAACTTCAATTATTTAATTATTGAGATAAAATTGTAGCCCAAGTAGAATTTAAAGTTGGTTGAGAGTCTAATTAAATTTAATGAAATTGGTAAATTTTCACTTTATAAAGCTGAAAAGAATCCGTAAAATTCTTAAATTTAATATACATTGTGAATATAAAATTATCCAATTTAAAAGACAAATTCTGTTGGCAAATTTTGTTATACTTACATTTAATAATATTAATTGAATTAATTTTATTATTTATTAATTAATTAATATTTATTTAATTTAATTTTATTAATTTATTTATTATTTAAGATTTTTTTGTATTCTTACTGATTTAATAAATAAATGAATATAGAAATGTTATTAAATTGCAGTACGTGATCAATGATCAATACAGAAAATTAATAAATCTTTCAAAAGAGAATTTGTATTAGATATTTTAGAATAAGATTTATAATAGCACATCTTCTGCTTAATTGCAAAAATTTAATTAACTAATTTAATTTTAATAAACTTTTATTATAAATAAATATCCTTAATTTTATTTTAGTTAGGTAAAATTTATAAGATCAATAAATTAATATAAATGGAAACTTTTATGTTATTAAGTTATTTTATATTGTAATAATTCCATACAATATCTATTTAATTTCCACATCACAATTCGCTGAAATACTTCATAATATAAAATAGAAATCATTAAAAATAAAAACAGTCAGTGGAGACTTTACTACACTAAATAATTACACTTTAATTATACAAACAATAATTTACTTTACAATTAATAATTCATGCTAAATGTTTATAGAGTTGTTAGTAATATTGCGCAATGATTTCAGTATGTTAAGACAGGTCAGTATAAAGAAGATATTACATCGCCTTTCAGGCTATTTTTTTTGTTTGGTTATACAGTAAATACCTAAAAGGATAATCGAACATTTTTACTTGTCGAAAACAAATACCTTTGGCATTACACATCATCGTCTTTATTAACTAAAACTAAAACACTACATAGGTAGATATAATTGAACATTTTGAAATGTAAACACAGCACCTAAAATACGCACGTTATACGTCAAAAATAGTGCCAGAAGTCCATTATTTTTATTTTAGATAGTTCATTAAATGATTCATTTGTATCAACAAAATGTGAGACAGAATTATTTCTGTAAAATACTTATTGTTAATGAAAATGTACATCTCAGTTAATCATAATAAAATAGTGTTGATATTAGTTATATAATAGAATACGTTTAATACGCAGTGATTATTTGAAATCAAGCAAATTAAACCTGATGAATTTAATAAATTGCATCTAGAGAAATGCGAGTGATGATTTTACAGAAAATGAAAATCTTCCCCGGCCTACTTTAATATTTTAATGTGTGTGGTACAATAAAATGAATTAAATTCACACTGTAGAGTAGAAAATAAATAAAAGAATAGAATAATTAGCAGAAAAATAAATGACAGAAGTTCATATATACCTACATTTAAATTAATATATTATTTAAACAGTCAAAACAATGTCAGTTTGTCAAAACGATATGTATATAATTAATCTGTTGTCAGCTATCTTAAAATAAATCTCTTTTAATATATTTTCATTTTCTTCTCAGAAAATGGCTAGAATTCAAAAGTAAAATTATAAAATAAATATAAAACGCAGTTGCATAATTTAATGTTTATTTATAATATCAAAGAAAACAAAATAAACTCGGCTCGTTTGTAAAAAAGCCGGAAATTTGCTTCATACACTGTAATCACCCATTGAGAAATTTGAAAATGACTTCATTTAAAATAGACCAGTTTCCTTGCGATTTATTATAGACGTAAGTGTCACTATAGTGTAATTACCAATTTTATCTGAATAATATAGTGACCATATATCAAGTTGAATGTCACTACTTATGTAAAGATGCTTTATTTTACATTTCGAAATTGAATTTAGAAATCTATATATCCAGTATTTCAATTTTTATTATTTATTATATTAAATTTTGTTTCAGATGCGTATATATTATACTTAATAAAACATTTATATATCTTTTTTCCGTTTGCAATTCTAAAATATATCTAAAATTGACACTTCTGCTTGTGTAAGTCGAACTTGACTGCAAACTAGGGATTTTCTGTTACTGTCAATTTTGAATAAGTTATGTTATGTCAGTGACAAGTCAGTTTCTAGGTTATATATTTTTTATATTTAAGTTTATATTTAAATTGTATTTTAGGTATCAAAATTGAAGGTCCAAAACATAATTCCATACTTAAAGAAACTCTATAAACGATCCAAATTCTAGTGTTGAATTTACAATTTAGAAGAAGTAGAATACCTAATGTAGAATTTATAGATGAGAATTTATTAAAAAGTAGCTACTAAAAAAATACAAAATGAAACGTAAAATTTGTGTAAGTCCAAAATTAATACGTACTAAATTATTGGAAATTGAAAATAAAAAAAATTAGAAGTTAGTTTTCACAATTTAGTCATTTATTGGAATTTTGGTATGTAGAATATAAAATTCCTGTTGAGAATGTATTATAGAATTCGTAATCTGGATGGAAAGGCTTGTCATTCAGAACTAAAATTCTATGTGCTTAATTCGAATTTTCTAATATTCCATATAATTCCGCGTCATATATGTACTATGTAGTTTCAATGGCAGAATTTTGAATTTAGGAAGTAGCTACAATGGAGTTCTATATTCAGTGGAGTTATTCAATGGATAAACATTGAGAATGTAAAATTTCCAATTACTACTTGTAATTTAAAATACAAAACCATAAATATAATAAGGAGAAAACATAACTGGCAATATGAAATTATAAAATTAAAGAAAATCTTGAAAATTAACAACATAGAATAGGATTCAATGGTGTTAAAACTTAAGGGGCTTAAATCTATTGATTGTTACCCATAAACTGGGGACTGCTTATTGGGAAACAGTAACAACCCTTAACCGCAGTTAAATCTGTCGTCTGCCAGTTAACTAGTGTGAGGTCGTGGGTCTCACTAAAGATCTTCTGTAGTGGGCGCCAAGAGTCGTCTAAAATAGCTACAGTATTGGCCGACAAAATCTAAAAAGAACAACACATTTGCGACTACTACCAATGTGGTCGACTTTTCTCAATCTTGAATCCTCGATGGCTGAAAATATAAACCCCAAATACCAAACGTATAAACAATAAGTCTGCAAATAAGGGATGTACAGTGCTTTATTAACAAATGAATAAATCGGCAGGTAAAATATTAACACAAGTTAACCAGTGTGGTGATCAATGTTGATAGCCTTGGCAAAAATAATTATTTATATATACACAAAAGATTAATTCTTAATAATTAATAATCTTAAATTGACTGTTTCGTAAATCAGAATTCATGCGAGTGACTAGTTACTTTAAATCTGACTAATCTTCAAGTCACAGAAGGCCACGGTAAAGTTATCGCGACTACAGTACCAATCAGATTGCGCAACCTTCAACTCCAGTAGTGAGCTATTCAAATATTACAGAGCAAAGCTTATTCGTTTATACACTCGCAAAATATTCCTAACAGTGTAATAGAATAAATAATATCTGACAAAATTATATATATGTATTATATATATTACCATTTTACACATAAAATTATAACATACAAATATATACACTAAAGCTTTAATTACAGAAAATAAAGATTGTCAAGCGTTAATTTCGATGTAACCAGTTGCTATATTATAACTGACTCACGATACAGGTGTCTTCATTCACTCGAAAGAGTTACGCCACTACCCAGTTTGAACGTAGGGGTGTTTCAATAACCCACACATACACGAAGTGTATGTAATTATTGTAAGACAACCAGGAAGTTATAAAATGAGTAAAGGTAAACCCAAAAGAAAAAGGTCTTCGGTGTAATGTAACCTTAAGAGATAATTATATCGCCTCCATATGCGGCTAACGACCATTATACATCGAAACGAGAACGTGCGCTTCTAACCTCCAAAAAGAACAAGTGGAAAAATCCCCCAAAAGTTCCAAAAAACTTTGAAATCATCACCAAAAATTAATTATCGATCTGCACAAATGCAATTCTCATAACACAATATAAAGGGAAAACTAATTTAACGGTGATGCCACTAAGATATTCTTTGAAGAATGTTTTTCACACGAGCGATCAAAATGAAGTAACAAAATCTCATATCAAGAACAGGAAGTTAGTTCCAAACAAAATGGCAACTACAAGGAGAGAGAATGCAAAAATCCCTAAACGCTATACAATTTGACGCAAACGCATAGCTATACAGGGTGCTACGAAATTAGCACGTAACATGATCTTTAACATATAGAAACTTAAATTTCAAATTATAATTCAAAATCAAAAATTGAATGATACTGTGGATACTGTTATTGGTATTGCTATTGATTGTTTAGAAATTTTCATTTTGGATCTTAGGATCAGGATCTTAAATTTCAATTTAAAATTTGAAAAAATTGTTATAACTCCCAATAAGTTGTGATTAGAAATCGCTGGAATTTATTAAAGGATTTTCTTTACACAAAAGTTTCCATATTTCCCTGAAATATTGCATTATTGTGTAGAGTGTAGATATATAATAATAATAAAGAAAGGAAACATTTCTATTAATAATAATGTGGGGGTTTGGTGGTAAGCTCTTCTTAAAATGCATTTAAGGAAAAAAACAAATACTTTCATTTGCTGTTTTCTTAGTAAAAACATTTTACTCATAATAATTGAAACAAATAAACAAATTATATATTTTTACACCGATTTTATTTTATTTATTAGACAGACGTAGTTACATAATAAAATGAACTAATCTCAGCACTAACAATGCTCAACACAAAAAAAAATTTTAAAAAATTTTCTATAAAACAATAATGGATGACTAATCGCGAGATCGGAACTAAAATTATTTAAAAGGGAATTCCAGCGGACAATATTAACATAACCGGCAGGTACTGCTTACAATAATTTAGAGACCTTGGTATACACTTGTCATGCATCTGATGTTAAAATAAAATTGCAATTAGTGAATGTAATAACTAATCTTATGTAATAACTTTGGCTTTATTGCAACTTCCTTAATAGACCATTTATAAGAATTAAATTAGCTACCTCATTTGTTGTGTTTTTCATCTAATTACAGAAATTTGTAAACTTTGTAAAATTCAAAACAAGAATGAAGTTGTATCTGTAAGCTTATTCAAAAAGATTTAAATAAATTTAAAAAATAAATCTACCGCTATTTTCGCCTACTACGTTTAGAAAGAATGCGTAGACAGACGCCACCGTCAGGTAGCTAATTACCTAATTAAAATATACGTAAGCAACAACCTGAATTTTTTGACATTTTCTTTTTACATTCCACGCATCGACAGGTGTCTTTTTGAATAACATTCAGATTATCTGTTCTAATTTTAGAAATAACCCAATGGATTTTTTTTATTTTCGACTTTTTTAGAACTAAACATCAATTTGCTTAAATTGTAATTTCCCGTCAAACAATATTTTACATTCCGATCATCTTAAATTTAAAAAAATGTTATAAATATACAAAGGTTCTTAGAATTAAGTTCACTAATAAGTAGAAGTTCAAAAGTACTTTGTATCGCGATTGATTCAAAGAATCACCCATAGGTAGAATATGTAAAGTCACCCAACCGGAATCTATCTGATTTGTACTATTTTTGTTTTATTACATACCAAATATCAGGATACATTAATATCTTCACCTTTTTGTTGCGGTTTGCATATTATTAAAACCACACAAAAAACCAATCTAGATCCGATTTAAAAGATTAATAATAAATAGTTTCGTTTAATAAATCAGTCAAAAGTTCCCTCCTACTATTTAGTACATATTTAATAAGTCATTCTTTTTTCTCATAAATCTTTTTGTAAGTTTTATTTTTGATTCTCTGATGTATAATTTATTAGAATGACTTGAAAAATGCAATTGATGATATCTAAAATTTGATACTTAAAAAAGTGCTAAAACTGCTAAAAGGAGAAAGAACATATTATATATAAATTTTTATTTCCAGTAAGGTATCAATTCAAAGAAGCTATTGCTGCAATTCCACTTTAGTACCTGTAATGTAGGGGCGCCTGATGTCATTTAAGTGGCCAGATTTTTTCGTGCACACCCTTTAGAATAATATTTTAAGAAGAATAGCACAATTCAAATAATAAGGTGTGTCTGTTTAACTTATGCTTATGAGTGTACAGTAATGACTTAATGATGTAATATTATAGAGTCTGTTTGATTTAAAGCGCCCGGCTTTGTAGCAACTTTATGTTTGGTTAGAAAATTTTGTATTTACTAAATCGGCGTAAGAGTGATGACGTCATCAAACTTTTTCAAATTAAAAGCGATAGAGTATTATGTTCTTTTTTCAACCATAAAAAATATTCATACTCTTACATAAAACAGTTTTCAAGAAAAACATGAAAAATGATTTACGACTAGTAGTCGTTGTATTCTGGTTCTACAATTAATAAATCAGAATTATCTACTAGCTTAAGTAAATAACGAAACTTTAGTTATTCTGATGGTCATTAAATCTTTTATTAAGGAAAATGTAAAACAAAACAGTACAAAAATAAATAATCAATAGAGTAGAAGTTGAAAAACTTATTTTAGAATTCCAATAACTGGACAATTAAAAAACAGTCTTCTTAAGATTGAAACTAAAAAGTAATTTCAACTAACATTAATTGATTGGTTGTGTTAAAAATTAAATACACATAAAGGCACAATTCATTAATTGAAGTATTATAGAATATGCTTTCCATTTCTTTTAATACATACTTAATTCGCATCTTCGAACAACGCTAGTAGTAGAACTAGAGTAGACCTGTTTTGTTCTACATTTTCCCTAATTGAAGATTAAAGACCATCAGAATAACTAAAGTTTTGTTATTTTATTCAAGCTTGCTAGATAATTCTGTTTTAAGCGGGGCGCTTGGAATCAAACAGACTGTATGCTAAGGCATGTTAACTTAACAAAATATATAGAATAAATAAACACCGAAATTATTTAAAAAACCATCCATACAATATAATTAAATAATAAAATATTATTATATTATTGTAATACTTTTATTATGCAAATTTCTTTAAATAAATCTATTTTATCTTTGATTTTTAATTCAGTTTAATAGTCAAAATAGTAATTTTACAATTAGCACATGAAATTCAAAGTGAATAATTTGAATTAAAATTTCAAATCTTGCTTCTAAGATGCCGAATATATGTATAACATTGACGTATTTAAAATTTAGTTTAAAATTTGAAATATAAAATTATAATTCAACATGCTACTACTATGAAGCAAAAGACAAGAAGATAAATGAACAATAGTATATTAAAGTATTAGTTTCATAAGACGCGTTTTTAGCGCACGCGTCCGAGTCTAGAAAACGACCCGCGAAGCGGGGAGTTTTCTAACGGACAAGTGCGCTAAAACGCCTTATGAAACGAATACTTTATACTATTTTTTATACTTGCGTCGTTATTTCGTTAATTATTAAAAAATAAATTAGTTTTAAATAAGATTTGTTAGTGAAATTTTGTTAAGTACTTTTGACAGTTGGCTACACTGAAAATTCAACTTCAGCATTTGTTATTTAAATTGTTTTGTTTTTATAAAATTAATTTAGTTTCTGTGACAAGAAGGTAAAATGGTCAGATATTCTCTCCCTCCATCTTATTAAAAAGAATTAACTTATCTTAATTAATCTTAATCTTATTAAAATATTGGAATTTAACCATATTGATAGATTTATAACAACTGCAGAAAATAACCAATATTTAGCTATGAAAGTAAGTAAAATTTTGTGCTAAATACTTTTAATTTTTAATATATTTCAATTATTTAAGGTTGCGTTAATAATGAGATTCTGTGGTGCCTGCCGAAGAGATGAATTAACCAACATGTTATTAGACGATATTGTGGTCAAAGATGATGTGTTCACTGTGACTGTAACAAAAACAAAAAATAAAGTTCGAAGAGAATTCTTAATTACAGAGAAACTGTGGATTTATTTAATTAAGCAATATTTGAGCCTAAGGCCTAAGAAAATAAACCACAGGCGGTTTTTTATAACCTACCGCAATGGAAAATGTATTTCTACTCCTATCGGTATAAACACCATGGGAAAAGTTCCTTTTATTATTGCCACTTATTTGCATTTAGCCAACCCGAAGCTTTTTACAGGTCATTGCTTTCGACGTTGCTGTGCTTCCCAATTGGCAAACAAAGGTGGCGATTTAATAACTATAAAACGGCATGGAGGTTGGAAGTCTTCAGCTGTGGCTAAGGGCTGTATTGATGCTTCAGTTAAAAAAAATTGAGGTAGCTGAATTGCTATCTAATAAGCCATGTACTTCCACTTCAACGGCTCAAGTGGTAATTGACCAGTCTTCCACTGCTTCATTTTTACATGAAGCATCGCACACTTTTAGCAGCAACCCAATAACGAGTCAACAAAACATTGTTGAGGGGCAAAATTTATCTTCATTTAAGATTAATGCCCAGGACACTTCTGCTGTTACAATCAAAGTGTATAATAACTGTACTTTTAATACAAAAGATACATAAAGAATAATTTGTGAATTTATTAAATAATTTTTAGTTTAATTAATTTATTTTGTGTATGTTTATTTTATATTTTAAAAGTTTGGCATTTTATCACATACCAACATAACCGCACTTTTAAATATAATAAGTTTGACATTTAAGAACAGCTGTTAGGTGCTACCAACTTTAAAAAACAAAATTTTACTGTTTCCAGTACTCTAATAAATCTCATTTGGACACGCAAATGCGTGTCCTAATGGAGTTCATTAGGACACGCAAGTATAAAAAATATTTTTTTATACTTGCGTGTCCTAATTTAAAATATAAAATAAACATACACAAAATAAATTAATTAAATTAAAAGTTATTTAATAAATTCACAAATTATTCTTTATACATCTTTTGTATTAAAAGTACAGTTATTATACACTTTGATTGTAACAGCAGAAGTGTCCTGGGCATTAATCTTAAATGAAGGTAAATTTTGCCCCTCAACAATGTTTTGTTGACTCGTTATTGAGTTGCTGCTAAAAGTGTGTGATTCTTCATGATTCAAATATTAGTACTAATAATCAAATCCAATTACCTCCTTTAACAAACATTACATTCTTTTTAACACCAGTGATTATTGGAGAGGTTCAATCGGTAATTTGAGTCTAAAAAACACTAAAAGGAGATGATGGAATAAGTGTAGAATCTCTTAAGCTGGTTGCGAATTATATAGCACATCCTCTACAGCATGTTACCAACACAATGTTTGAAATGGGAATTTTCCCTGATTCTTTAAAAAATGCAGTAGTCGTTCCTATCTATAAAACAGGTGATGAGACTCTCGTAAATAATTATCGTCCTATTGCTATCCTTTCAAATCTATCAAAAATTTGTGAAAAGCTAATAAAAAAGCGTATTATTGAATATCTTGATAAAATAAAATTACTATCTCCATTTCAATATGGTTTTAGAAAAAATAAATCAAGAAGTGATGCAATAGAATCTCTTACATCAAAAGTTTATCAAAATTTAGATAATTCTTTGGCTTCCGCTGCTGTCTTTTTAGATTTAGCTAAAGCTTTTGATACTGTGTGTCACGAAATTCTATTACAAGAGTTACATAATTATGGTTTTAGAGGAATATGTCTAGATTTGTTAAAAAGCTATCTTGAAAATAGAACGCAACAAGTTAAAATTGGTAATACTGTAAGTCACAAGAAAAAAAGCGCATATGGCGTACCTCAGGGAAGCGTGCTCGGGCCGGTGTTTTTTATTATATATCTAAATGATTTATTTAACATAGATGTTCACTGCGATATTATATCATATGCAGATGATACTGTTCTATATTTTTCGGACAAATCATGGCCAATGCTTTATTTAAAAATATCAAATACCCTCCCTGCAGTTATAAAATGGTTAGACGCAAATTTATTGACCATTAATTTGGAAAAAACTAAAGGTCTTCCTATTAGCTCTTATAAAATCAATCTACCGACCTATAAAAACATTAGATTAAATGGATCTCAGCTTGAGATTGAAATAGTTGAAAATATTAAGTATTTGGGTCTGTGGATGGATAACACCATGAAATGGGAACGTCATATAAACCAGACAGTATCAAACAATTTCTAGAATTAGATCAATTGAAAATTATTTATTACGGTTTGGTACATTCGGTTCTTCAGTACGGAATCATTGGATGGGGAGGTGTGTATAAATCTACTCTATTGCCTTTAGCGATTGCTCAGAAAACTATTTTGAAAATAATATCAAACAAGCCAAGTAGATTTCCCTCCAATGAGCTTTTTACTGAGGCCCAAGTACTAAACATACGTAAGACAAAATATTAAAAATGTGATTGTATTTTACTATGGTCAACCTAAAAAGACAGCAAGTCATAAGTATGCAACTAGAAATGTAACAAATCAACATCTAACTACAGCCAGAGGCAATAAAAACGATAGGTATGCGATGCACACGTTTTCTAGGTCCACGATTTTATAATTTAATACCCAGAGATATTATTGCAATAGACAATAACATACACCTATTTAAGCGTCTTTTCACACAATTTCTGAAGACTACCGACATGAGCAAGTTTTACTAACTAATCGATTCATAAAATCCATATACTAATTTAACAAAATATTTATGCAGGCAATTATAATAAAACATCGTGGCGGTGAAATAAATAGTATAATGTATATATAAATATAATTCCCGGTGCACAAGCTTGCTTAGACTGGGGATAACTTAATTAATAGTATATTATATACCAAGGTTGTGAAGAGTTTTTTCTAGAGCCGAGCATTATTAGATCCCGAGATGCGCAGCATCGAGGGATATAAGATGAGAGGCTCTAGAAAACACTTCACAACCGTGGTGTATATATTATTTTTTTCACTACTAGTACTTTTATTCCTTTTATTCTTCTCACATAAAAAACGTACTATCGCGATCACGGATTTTTTCCTGGATGCCAGTGTATAATGGGATGAATTTTTGCCCCGTGTTACACTGAAATCTGGATTATTGACTAGTAGTCAATAATAAAAAATTATTTACCACTAGGCAAGAAGGCTAACTTCACAAGGTGACAACAGACTAGATAATAGTATGTTTTAAAGCTAGTAGTGAAAAAACAATAATAATACCACGAGATCATCAAGCTTTCTTATAAGGAGCGTGTCACTAAAATAATTAAGTGCTTGGTTGCTTGGGACTCATCTCCTCCTAAACGGCTTAATATTTTTAAAAACGGTTTTCACCGTTGTGTTGCCCGTGACCAGGCGGTGTTCACTGGCTACTTTAATTTTTTTTTAAACACTGCGAACAATTAAAATTAAAGGTTTAACTAGCTTAAACGGCCGGCCGGGCGCTGAAGCGCCCTTGCACGAGTATGCTTCACAACATAACAAGAACCTCCTACCCCCACCCCATCCCTCTCTATAATAACGACGTCGAAAAAATTCGCAGTGCACATTCCTAGATGCAGCGAGGCTGAGCGCTGTGAATATGAATTTTATTTTTGCCTCGCTGCATCTAGGAATGTGCACTGCGAATTTTTTCGACGTCGTTATTATAGAGAGGGATGGGGTGGGGGTAGGAGGTTCTTGTTATGTTGTGAAGCATGCTCGTGCAAGGGCGCTTCAGCGCCCGGCCGGCCGTTTAAGCTAGTTTGAATTTATAATTAAAGTTGGCTGTGATTATTAAATTAGATTGGCAACACTAACTGTTCACTTCACAGTTTGATTTGAATTGTCAAAGTGACGCTCCAAAATGTTTAATCTAGAACATAAAATTGCATAACCTCTAATTTACACAGCGAGTCAATTGGCAGGATCGCCAAACGTATAAAAAAATTCCCGCCTACTTTAATTTTAAATTTAAATGATCTCACGGTACTTGATAATATACTATTGCTACTGTTATATGTGATTGTGGACATTATCCTTCAGAGATGTTTAAATGTCTACATATAACTCTTTTTATACCTTCAGATAACTTTTCTTAACTTTATTTATTTTTGTCTAAGTATGTTGTATGTTCTATATGTTTTTGTATTATATTTCTATTTTGATTTTCTAATAAATCTGAATTTGAATTAGTACACAGAGCTTTAACTATTCCACTAACAAAGCCATATTTTAGCAAAGAGATATCAACCATTAAACAACTAGCACATGCAAATCATTACAATCCAAACATGATTGACACTTTAATTAAACAAAAAGATTACAGGTTAGCTATCAAAAGAATATATCCCATTGCCAACAATCAAACAGAAGACACAAATTACATATCTATACCATATTTTGCAAAATATCAGAAAAAATTGCACATATACTAAGAAAAACCAGCAATTGTAATATAGCATTTAAAACCAACACTAACACTTTTTCATTTTTATTTAATGCTAAATACAGAACACATGATATCATGAAATCGGGCATTTACCGTTTAAATAGTTCTTTTTGTAGTTCGGTATATATTGGGCAAACACTTAGAAATTTTGACATAAGATATAAAGAACACGTTACGTACGTTATTACAAAAATAAACATCCTGAAAAATCTAATTATGCCAAACACCTTTTAAAAAACACAAAATCACACAATGACTACTCAAATAATATATTAAAGAACGAGTTTCATAAGGCAAGATTAATTGCACGAGTCCAAATTTAGAAAACGAGCCGCTTGCGGCGAGCTTTCTAAAGGACGAGTGCAATAATGACTTATGAAACGAGTTTTTTATGCTATTTTTTCTATCTTGCGTCTTTTTTTCCATTTTTAAATAAAATAATCGCTATTTTAGAATTTAGGGATTTTTGTGGTAGTTGACAACACTGATGTGACATTTGAAAATTCATTGATTGACACAGAAAATTTAGTGACGTTTTTGTCAATTTTCTGTTTTCTACAATTATTTTTTCATTGCTACCAACTTCGAAAAAGTTGGGCTATTAATGCACTCAAGTGAACTATTAACGCACTGTTTTGGGTGCTTTAACAGCTTTATTATAAACGCAAAATGGAAAAATAATATTAAATTCCTACATTTTTGTAATAACAAACGCAAATTAGACATTTTAGAAGCCTTTGAGATATACAAACACAAACTCAGGGTACCTTGAATGAATGAACAACTTGAGCTCAGTAATTCTCCGTTACTGGAAGTGTTAGATATTTAATTCTCATTATTATTATTTTTATCTTTTTATCTAATTACCAATTTTTGTATCTATTTACCTTAGCGACGTGTTTGTTTATATTTATATTACCTTTGATAATAACAGCTTAGCTGTCGAAACAATATTGTCAGGTTATATTTTAATAACTACTGTGAAACTTTTTACTAATCTTTATTTATTTCATGATTATGCAGTTCCACAAAGTAAGGCTGGAAACTATTAACAATAGTTTATATTTTCATATAGCAAAAATGACAAATTCCCGTTCAAATAGCAAAAAAATGTACTACTCAATTGAAAAGTTTCTTGAATTAGAGCATTTTGGGCTTTATTATGAATAGAATCAGTCATAATTATGATTATTTATAAAATCGTATAAAGATCTAATCATTACGATTGCTCCAGTCTCCAATAATTTCAAGTAAGTTTACTTATTTGTGTATAATGATAAGAAGTTGATCAATTAAATAATTATTAATTTAAATGGACTTTAATAGTGAGAAAAGTTGTTAAATTAAGAACAAATCAAAAAACCTGTATCGCTTAACAAGGTATGATCTACTGCCAATGAAATTTTAATATTGTAGATATTTTCATAGTAGATATTTATTTTCAATAAAAATATTTTCTTATTTTCTTTTACTTTATAAAATAGTGGTATTTCAGTTATACTTAGAACTATATTTTAAAATAACTTCTTGTGCACAGCAGCAGCAGCAGAAAACCCAACTTAAACAGAAATATAGCGGTATTTAAAAAAAACTAACTTATTCCTTATACGTTTAGAACACTTGTGATAATAAAATGCTCCTCAGGCATTGTTTGAAAGTTAATGTATTTAGGGAACTCCCAAGTTTTTCATTATTATTATTATATTCTTAAACTAAACAATATAAATTGTGCAAATAATGACGTAAATAGAAACTTCAAACATAATCATGCATGACTAAATCTAAAAGTCTCTTTTTTTATTATGATCAGGAACATTTTTTTATTCTAATTTTAGAAAAATTTAGCACACGGAACGGTATGATGAAAAACTCCTTTTTTCTATTTTGACAAAATTCAATTAACACTATCAGACTAATTACCTGAGTAAATAAATATTGTCCAAAATTTTTATTTTACAATTTAGATCTGGCGTTTCCCATAGAAAACATCCTTATCATTGTGTTAACGAGTTTTTAATTAAATAACGACTATATTATAATCATGACAAAACGTCTTATTAAACAAGCAAGATACTAGCTAATTGTTTTCTTTTGGCCATTAAGTCAGATTTAAAATAAGCATTAGTCAAATAATTTTCACATGGCTTTTTGATGATTAGCTAGTTACTTAAATGAAATGATCAATAAATACGTTTTTATAAATAAATCTTTACTCACGATTTTCTAACTGGTATATCTAACTTTTAAAATAGGTTCTGTATGTATACATAGATAGAGCGTACTTTTTTTATTTTTGATGCTTTTAATGAAGTAATTACTATAATAATTTACTATATAAAAATAGAAATAATAATAATTAACAAACTAGAAAGGTAAGAATTGATGCATAAATAAATATTGCGAGGTAAAACTGTAAACAAAAACGGACAGGAAAGACACAAATATTTATTGTTAAACTATCAAAAAATTAGTTTGTTACATTAATAGAAGGTTAATGGGAATATTACGAGCTTCTAATGTTGTATCAAAATTCATTAACGGTCGTGTTCTAATGTTCGAGACAAATTCATTTGATAAGTTAATTTTAATATTTAGCCTTCGATTAACAACATGTTTTAATACAAATTCGTAAATCAAACTATACAGGGCGTGCAAAAAGTACCGCACTTTGGCAACCACTCTTTAAATGTTGATTGTAGCAAAAACATTCATTAAGAAAGTTTGTTCGGCAAATAAATTATGCCCTACAACAACATGAATTTCCATTTTCTTTCGGCACTCAATTTTTTGCTGACAGACATGTTGATTTTTTCAAATGAATCTCAAGAAAATTTTCGTTTCAAGTATAAGAGTTACCTAATAAGATTATGAAGGCAGTAAAATGATAATATTAATTATTAAATTATTGTGATGCCTGTCTGAATGCGTTTAATAACGCTCCAGATTGAGATTAGAGATCAAAATGAAATTACATTCAATAAACATTCTCAAATTATGTAGCCATCTTATCATTCAAACTAACTTTACATATGTAAATGTACAACAGAATACTAATGTGATTATTTCACGGTCTAAGAAAGTGGGTTTATTCTGCCTTATTTCCTGATATCTGGTTTCAACAAGATGGTACGCTTGCACACTTAGACTGGAAGGTGGATTGGGAAAAGGGATGCGATCGAGTGGCAGCTAGGTCGCGAGATTTAACCAAGCTGAATTTCGTCCTCTGTGGTCATCTAAAGAGTGTGGTGTATAGAAACACCCCTAAATGTGCACAATTTTGGTTTGGTTTATTTTATCCAATATTTTCAGTTTAGAATGTACTTTTCAAAAAAAAAAGGTTATCTGCACCATTCTAAAACAATGTATTTCATTTCAAACCAAGCGTTTTAATATTGTGTAACTTGTATACTAAATTTTTTTTTTATTAGTACGCTAATTTACAATCTACTCTAACAACAAATTGAGTAATGAGTAAATACAATGAATGATTCTTGGCGAGTATTGGGTACCATCCCTTGACGGTTCTCCATGTTCTCCTAGTTTATTAGGTCTTCTGGCCATCGTAGCTGGAGTCGTCTGTCGATTAAGGGTTGAGTGTATGGTATACGTATTAGCTGACTGTTGTGATTGGCGTTGCGATCTTTGGATTTGGTGGCGTAGAGGTTGATTACTTCGGTTATGAAAGGTATTCCAAAATCAGTGTGGAGGGTGTGGTTTGACACGTACCAGGGAGCGGCAGCCATCATACGGAGAGTCTTCGATTGAAAAGTTTGGAGTATTTTGGTATTGGAGGGTTTACTGCAGCCCCACAGATCTATTCCTTATGTCCAGATTGGTTGTAAGATTGTCTTATAGATGAGTAGCTTGTTCTCTAGAGATAACTGAGATTTTTTGCCTAATAGCCAATTCATCTTTGTTAGTTTAAGGTTTAATTGGGTCTGTTTCGCTTTAATATGTTCTCTCCACGTGAGTTTTTGGTCGAAATGCAGGCCAAGGTATTTAACTGTAGTTTTTGTTGGGACTGGAACGTTATTTATAGTTACTTGTGGACAGTTGCTTTGTTTTGTGGTAAACGTAATTTGGGCAGACTTGTCGGTGTTGATTTGGATTTTCCATTGCTTAAACCAGTCTTGGAGTTCATTGAGATGATCTTGTAATTTTAAGGATGCTTGAGTGGGATTGCTATGGGACGACAGGACTGCTGTGTCATCAGCAAATGTGGCCAGCATAGTGTTCTCGGAGACAGGAATGTCAGCGGTGTATATCAGATAAAGGAATGGTCCAAGGACGCTTCCTTGTGGCACGCCAGCTTTGATTAGCTTTGACAGCTACGAACTTCTGTCGGTGTAAAGGGCTTAACAGGCAAGGATAATTGGCAGGGGGCGTTGATGTAATTTTTGATTTCCGTGTCTCGATTGTCGTTGTCTGGGATTGGGGAAAAAACTTCTGAAAGATGGTCCGCGAAAAGATCGGCCTTTTCTTTGTCAGACTGCGCCCAGTTGCGATCAGGTTTTCTGATGGGTGGTATTTGTAGTACTGGCCTCTTAAATTTCTTCGTTGCTTTCCAAATCGAGTGATCTTCTGGGGATAGGTTAGTGATATAGTGTTTAAACGTGTCATTGCGAGCTTGTTGTAATACAGAGCGAAGTTGGTGCGTGATTCTGTTGAGTTCAGTTTTGTCCTTGGCCATCTTCCACGTGCTCTTTTTTTTTAATTATCATTTCCTTAATATGTAGGGGAATGTTATCAGTTCTCTGAGCCATGTTGTTTCTTGAAGGTGTGGCTTTCCAGGCGGAGGTCTGTATTACATTCGTTAAATGGTGTACCACTTCTTCAATTTTGGATGGTTCTTTTATACGATGATCTAGCCTGATATTCTCATTTATTGGGGATTGAAACAGCTGCCAGTTAGTACCTTTTGTACACAATTTAGGTATTGGTTCCCTGTGTATAATGTGCGTACTGAGGGTTAGTAGTATGGCGCTATGATCGTGACAGAGATCTAGGCTGGATTTAATTTCAACGTATGTGTTTGATATGCCTTTAGCTATGGCGAAACCAAGTAGGTCCGGGATTTTATTCCTGTCCGTGGGCCAATATGTTGGCTCGCCCGTAGATAGGTATGTTAGGTTATTGAGTTGAATGGATCGGAACAGACTGCGGCCTTTAGGTGTGATTAATCTGGACCCCCATGCTGTATGTTTGGAGTTCCAGTCTCCAATTGCTACAAAGTGCAATCCAAGAGAATTGAAGAAGTGATTATACTCTTCAGTTGTGATATTGTGTCGCGGCGGGGTGTATACGGCTGCGATAGTTAGTGATCTAGGAAGTGATTCTAGTTTATTATTGTAGCTTGGGTTTTATCGGTTTTGAAGGACTGGAGGATATGATGTTTGATCGTTGATTTAATTATGATGGCTGACCCTGCGTGCGCTGTTTCGTCTTGGTGATGGGTGTAATAGATGGTTTAGAATGGTATCCTGATAAAGGTTCTTTCAGTTGAGTGGCTTTCAGAAATTAGGAGAATATCAATTTTGTTGTGACTTAAGTACAAGGTGATTTCTGGAACGTGATTTGAAATCCCATTTGCATTCCAAGCTATACGTATTGAAGAAAGCATTATTTAACTAGTTGACTGTAGTAAGTATGTTTATGATCATGCTATTTTAGTTTAGTAGCTGATTGAACATGTTTTTGAATTCGTATAAGAAGGTTTGCATTGTGTTGGCTAGGTCTGCATGAGTATTATTATTATTATTATGGTTACGTGGGGTGTTTGATGCTCCTATGACTGTATCTGCGTAGCTACCTTTGGTTTGGGTAGGCTGTAGTGTTGTTTGTTGAAGAGCAGGGTTTGTTCTTGTATGTAATCCAAGGTTTGTTGTAGTTAGATTGTTGGTGTTTGATTTGGTTCGGGATTTTAGTAAATCCCTGCAGACCATACAGCCCTTGTAGTTGGCGGGGTGATCTCCGCTACATACAGCACAGGTTGCCGGAGGGTCTTTAGTTTTTTGCATGTTTTTGAGTCATGTGCTCCGCTGCATTTAACGCAGTTGTATGATTTCATGCAATATGATTTGGAGTGCTTTATACTAAATAAACTTGAAACTTCAAACTTGCTAACAAATATGGTTTCATAAAAAGAAAAAAATCCAAGATTATCTTAATAATTATTATCAATCACAATGAGACTAGTAACAACTTTTCACTAATTTAATTGACAAATTAATTAAATATTACGCTTTTTTATTATAAACATAGGGATATTTAGATCAGAAATTGCATTTTAATGAATTTATGAATTTTGGACGGTCATCCCATTAATGTACTAATTACTGGGAATCTAATCATATTATTAGTGAATTACAATTTACATAATAGCTTATTTGTTAAACGAAAGTAAAAGGCAACGTGTGATGACGTTCATTCATAACAGAAAGAAATTCGGAAGATATTTTAATGACGTAGTAGAAATTGGAATTAAAAAAATACTTATAATATACAGGTGTTTTTTTGTATACAAAATACTTATTTCATCATCGGTAATCTGGAACTAACTCATTCTTTATATTAAAATTAGTACTATCACCTACTAAGAAAAACTTTAAAAATATCCACAATAAATTGCTAAAACATTCCTAAAAATTTTATATAAAATTGAATTTTCAAATTGAAAAATGGCGATCTCTTGAATGATATAAAATTTATTAGTTTCATTCCAATATTTATAAAGCCTCCAATAATTGCCAAAGTATGTGCCCAGAATGTTAAACAGTTTTTAATTTATTAAGCTACTAAAATTATTAATAAATTCGTAATTTCTCAAAATTTGAAACTGTATGTAAAAAGTTTTACATAAACATTTCAAATTAGAAAAATTAAAAATCAAAACATATAAATTTCATATTTTTATTTCAAGATCGGATATGAATTAAATTAAAATGATTGACAATTAAAGAATGCGATTTCCTTAATGTTACATCTTATTAGAAAACCAGTTTCAAACTTTCAAATTTGAGAATAGAGAATGGTCAGTTGTGTAAATTAGTTTTGTTTTGATACTTCGGTTACTTGTTAAATTAATTAATTGAACATTTATGCCTAATAGATATATTAATTCTAAATTGCAAAATAAAAAATGAAATGAAAATTAATTTTATTTCACATTTTGACAAACCCTATTAGTGTTTAAGTAAAATTAAAATTTTCAAAAGCACATATAGAATTTTAAATTTTTGACACCAATGTTTATTTCAAAACTTGTATATTTAAAATCTTACATAAACTTCCAATTAAAAAAAAAATCTTGAATCGATTAAATTTTATTTCAAAATCGGATATGAATTAAAATGATTAGCCATTTTTACCTGGATAAAAATTTAATTTGCAATTAATGAATTAAATCTGATTGACAGCTGCCAGTCTCTACCTATTTTAATTAAAAAGTTTTAAATTCGTTTTCGAGAATACACATTTACAATTTTAAATTTTGGAATGAAAATACGAAAAAATCGTTAGTTGTGTAAATTTGTTTTGTTTTCATATTTTGGTTATATATTTAAGTAATTAATTGGGCGCTTATGCTTGGATAAAGCTCTAAATTACAAAATAAAGAATATAATTTCTTTAAATCAATCTTATTTCAAATTTTGACAAAACCGCATTAGTTTTTAAATAAAACTAAAATTTTCAAAAACATATCTGGAATTTTAGATCTAAAATAAACCTTCTAAATTTGAAAACAGACGATTTTGTTAATAAATACTACTATAATTATAAATTTCATACTTTTTCCCAGTCGTCGGTTAAAAAACTTTAAATGGGAAGCTTTGCTAGATTGACAAAAAAAACAGTTTTAAAGCTTCAAATACAATTTCGCAAAAACACATATTCTAAAATTTTGGATTTTTAAGTTTTCCAAATTTAAAAATAAGTTTTTAGAAATTAGAATGAATAAAATTAATAGTTATTTATGGTACATGTGTGTTATAAGGGAAATAAGTCACGAGAAAAAACGGGTAAGCCACGAGCACTTAGTGCGAGTGGCTTTGTTTTTTAGAGTGACTTAGGACCGATAACACACGAGTTCCATACATAATTTTATCCAACACCGTCAGAATTTCGTTAAAACGCATTCTTTTTCTGATGACAGTTGTAACATTTTTATTTGACAAATTATTTGAGAAAAAATTAGTTCAATTTATGGGAAGGCTGTGACGCGATCACCATGGCAAGAGTGACTTATGGTTTATAACTCACTAGTGACTTATAGGTCACTTTAAATTGCTAAAACCACTATAGTTATGGGCTTAATAACTCACGGTGTTGGATAAAATAATAAATTGTAAACTAAACAAACGAAATTTTCGAAAATTATTCTGATTTCACATTTTGTAGACATATTAAAAATCTTCAATAAATTTTTATAAAGTGGATTCATATGGAATTTTTTTAATATTCTGATAGGGAGAGTTTGGCGGGGCAATCACCTCCGCTTCCAAAAATACTTGAAATACGTCATGTCAAAATTAATAGGTAACATTAGGACCTGTCAAATTCGCGATTTTTTTAAATCTGCAAAAATGGCCTGATTTGTTAAAATGTGGAAAAATTTTATTAATAAAAAATGTTTCTAATGACATCTTACGTTCACATACCGAGTATGAACGAGATATCCCGACGTAATGAAAATAATTTTTAACATTTTTTGATCCACCTCCGTAACTGACTATTTTGAAATCATTAAAAACGCTTTAAAGCAGTGGAAAGACAACAATTGCATAGCAAGTTTGGGTAATTATGTTCTATGGTGTAGATATTTTTGAGAATATTAAAAAACAAAAAGGATCTTTATGGACGACTTTCTAATTTCCAAGAAAATAATGCATAATTTTATTAATCTGTTTTTATTAAGTCACGTGTGAATAATACAAGAATTATTCAACTTTAACATATAAACTCTAAACATGCTTTGTAAGATTTCTTATTGCCCTATATTCTCTGAAATTTCTAAGTTTCATGTAACTTGTAAAACCTAACCTTTTTGTACCCTAAGTTTGTACTAGATTTCCCATCAGTTTCTAAAAGATTTTAAAAATCTCTTGAAATTGCCCAAAGGTTCTTCAATTCTCATATTATTGTTTGTCATAACTAATTGTTTTATAAATTTAAAGAAAATTTGGAAATTTCTCCAGTTATTCACTAATTTCTTTACATGACCTCATAAGTACTTAAATTATCAAGTAAATTCTTGAAATTCTTCATAACTTCATCGAAAGCTGCCTGTTTCATAAATCCTTGAAAAGTCCATAATTTGTTTATTCATGTCAAATTAGATATAATGACTTAAAAATCGTTTCATTCTCTCAAATTCTCTAGTAATTTCTGATAAACCTCCGTCAACTTCCTGCATTCGCAGTAAAATTTTCTAATGATTGCAGAAAATTGTCTTATACTGTTTCACTCTTCTTTTCTCTACGCAATTCTCAACCATTTGACTGTTATTTTGGAAAAAGCTATGTTGATCAGGTTGCTGTTTCACAAGGTGTTTCTAGAGGAAATTGATTGCACGAGGAAAATGTTCTAAAACCAAAATAATCAGATTTATAAGAATAGGAAGTGTCCTCTAAAATCTTAAAAATACGGACATGCATTTTGGGAAAACATATTTGTAATTAGAGCTTTCCTAAGAGATTATTTATGAAATGAAATGTTTTTTCAGCTTTTATTGAACTTGCGCTTTCTCAATAAGGTTGATTTTTCAATGGGTATTTCATTTCAGATAGATCTTTAACGCAATCGATTTGCTTAAAACTAAATTTATTCTTGTATATTTATACTGGTAGGATTCTAATTTTAAATCCACTCTTTAAATTAAATTTTAAATTGCATTTTTCAAAATGATATTTTAATGATTTCATAATTATCTTTTCTAATTAGTTTTTAATACTCAATACATTTTAGCGTAACATTAATAAAAGATTATTATTAAATGTATTTAACCTCACTTAATGTTTTTATAAAAATATATTGGTTTTCTAGTTATCGTTAATATCTTTCGATACACCACTAATCTATGTAAATTTTGTTGCACTTTAAAAGCGAAATTAACATTAATCATTCTATACATTACTGTTATTTGGGTTTTTGGGTAGTTAATAAATTATTTGGTCAAATTATTGCATTGAAAATTCTAAAACTATTACCGTTTTAATATCCTTCCTTGTAATATAACAACTTACATATTTGTTTTTAATAAGAGTTTGAAATAAACTTTCTATAGTCATTTTGATTTATTCATAAATTCAATTAAAAGTTATTTTCGTCTTTCAATTAATGATTTCTAATTCCCTAAAACCAAATTCCTAATTTTGAAAGAAGATTGTGATTCTGTGAAAGACTCTCGACTTATTATCAGACAAAACGCAGGATTCCAGAATGTGATTGAAATGAAAAAAAATGTTACTTTCTTATTAAAATACAAAAACCCTAATATATAATATGGAAAATATTATGTTTTTCAAATAATTTAGTGTAAGTAAAAACTCAAAATCTTTACCAGAAATTCAGATTTGAATACAAAAATGCAGCAAAATCACAAAGATTTGCAATTTGCCTTTTTAAACAGATTTCTCAAACAAGAATCATAAATATGAATACAAAAAGTATTACTTTATAATTTTAAAGAAAATTGCTGAAATGCTTTAAAATTTTAATCAACTTTACAAAGATTTGGATACAAAGAAAATTTTCAATATAAACCTCAAAACCAAATGTGCACTATTTTTTAAAACATACAATTTTAAGTAATGAATCTTCATATTCTTAAACAAATTTACTGCATTGCGATAAAAATTCAATTATAAATGGAAAAGAAAACTTCATTGATTTTGATAATTTTATAACTAATCACTAAAATCTATTCTAAAAGTACAAAATTCATAAATTTGGTTTTCAACTAATTGGAATTAGAGGATTTTTTTTGTCTAAACGTTCATTTTTTAAGTTCCAAATATCAAGATTTTGAAAGGAAACGAGATCTTCAAGTAAAATTAAGTTTTTGAGTTAATTTGAGTTATTTGCTAAAATGCCTGAAATCAATGCAAGTCAATTGACGCATTTTAATTGAAAACCTGAATTTGTACAACACAGCATTATAATTCGTCAAAAATAAATTTCTTTGAGTTTGGTGTTTTAATCTGGAAATTAAACAAAATGTGGAAATTCTTATTTCTCAATCGCTATCTTTAACGAATACTTAATTTGTCTTTAAATCTTTACAAAACTTAAGTTGGTTTTGTATTAAAATTAAGAAACTTAATTAGTTGCTAAAATGCCTAAAATCAATGCAAGTTACTTGAAGCATTTTAATATAAAATCTGAATCTGTACAACAAAGCATTATAATTCGTCAAAAATTAAATTTAATATTTTGAGTTAAAGTTTGATATTTTAATCTGGAAATTAAGCAAAATGTGGAAATTCTTATTTTACAATCGCTATCTTTAGCAAATACTTAATTTGTCTTTAAATCTTAACAAAACTTAAATTAGTTTTGTATTAAAATTAAGAGACTTAATTAGTTGCTAAAATGGCTGAAATCAGTTCAATTTAATTGATGCATTTTGGTTTAAAATTTGAATTTGTACAACAAAGCATTATAATTCGTCAAAAATAAAATTTATTCTTTGAGTTAAAATTTGATATTTTAATCTGAGAATTAAGCAAAGTTTGGAAATTTTTATTTCTCAATCGCTGTCTTTAACAAATACTTAATTTTTCTTTAAATATTTACAAAATTTAAGTTAGTTTTGTATTAAAATTAAGAAACTCAATTATTTGTTAAAATGCCTGAAATCAATGCACGTTAATTGACGCATTTTAATATAAAATCTGAATTTGTACAACACAGCATTATAATTCGCCAAAAATAAATTTCCTTGAGTTATAGTTTTGTGTTTTAATCTGGAAATTAAATAAAATCTTTAAATTCTTATTTCTCAATCGCTATCTTTAACAAATATGTTACTTAATTTGTCTTTAAATCTTTGCAAAACTTAAATTAGTTTTGTATTAAAATTAAGAAACTTAATTAGTTGCTAAAATGCATGAAACCAATGCAAGTTAATTGACGCATTTTAATATAAAATCTGAATTTGTACAACATAGCATTATAATTCGTCAAAAATTAATTTCTTGGAGTTGTAGTTTGGTATTTTAATCTGAAAATTAAGCAAAATGTGGATATTCTTATTTTACAATCGCTATCTTTAACAAATACTTAATTTGTCTTTAAATATTTAAAACATTTAAGTGCGTTTTGTATTAAAATTAAGCAACTTAATTAATTGCTAAAATACCCAAAATCAATTTAATTTAATTGATCCATTTTGATTTAAAATTTGAATTTGTACAACAAAGCATTAAAATCCGTCAAAAATAAAATTTATTTTTTGAGTTACAATTTGATATTTTAATCTGAGAATTAAGCAGTGTGGAAATTCTTATTTTGCAATCGCTATCTTTAACGAATACAAATTTGTCTTTAAATCTTTACAGAACTTGGTTTTATATCAAAGTTAAACTTTTAATATAAAGAAATAATTATTTGCTAACATACCTGTAATCAATTCAATTTAATTAATCCGGTTTGATATTAAATTTCAGTTTGTACAACAAAGCATTATAATTCGTCCAAAAATAAATTTCTTTGACTTATAGTTTGGTATTTTAATCTGAAAATTAAACAAAATGTGGAAATTCTTATTTCTCAATCGCTATCTTTAACAAATACTTCATTTGTCTTTAAATATTTAAAAAATTTAAGTTAGTTTTGTATTAAAATTAAGAAACTTAATTAGTTGCTAAAATGCCTGAAATCAATGCAAGGCATTTTAATTTAAAATCTGAATTTCTACAACACAGCATTATAATTCGCCAAAAATAAATTTCTTTGAGTTATAGTTTGGTGATTTAATCTGGAAATTTAACATAATGTGGAGATTCTTATTTCTCAATCGCTATCTTTAACAAATACTTGATTTGTCTTTAAATCTTTACAGAACTTAAGTTAGTTTTGTATTAAAATTAAGAAACTTTTAATACAAAGATATAGAAAATTATTTGTTTTATAATTATTTGCTAAATGTCTGTAATCAATTCAATTTAATCGATGCATTTTGATTTAAAATTTGAATTTGTTCAACAAAGTGAAATTAAATTGAATGATGTTAACACGCAATGAAACCACTTGCAAAACTTCAGAAAACTCAGTTCTTATATATCAACTAAAATTTTCGAAATCGCAAATTTGATGTTTGAAGGTAACAAACTTTTTAAATTCTGTAAAACATTTTTTGAATATAACACAAGCTATTAGTTAATTAATTTTATTTTATTTATTTTTGGGTGAGGAAACATTAGTTAATTATATTAAATATATATATTAAATATATTAGTTAATTAATGTAAACCGAAATAAATCTTATAAATATAAGCATTAATATAGTAATAAATTCTTTAGTGTTGGAACTTTGAAGAAAATCTTCAGCTTCGAGCTTATTAATGAAGCAAATAATAATTAATAAATTCTTTCTAATCTCACCTAATCGTTTGCATAGTGACGAGAAGTTTTTTATTACTTAGTTTACATTTGAAATCTATACTTGCATTTTAATATCTATTATTCAAACTGGTGAAAAGCCATTTTAATGCATTTTAAAATAAAACTAAATAGTTAACTTAAAATATTGTCTCCATCTTTTTCTTGTATATCCGTAAACAGGAAATTCGCAGATTCTTCCGACATCTTGCAATAATTAATAAATGTTAATGATATAAATCTTAGAGTGATATAAATCTTTGCTTCCCATGAATATTAATGTTTATTATTATTCGGAACTGTAAAGAAACCACTCTATACTAAATACAACGCCAAAAGCCATATTATTATATGAGGTTTTTCTTATTTATTTTCTTAGTTTATATTTTAAATTATTTCCACGCATTTTTATAATATAAATATTTACCTTATTAAAAAAAAATAGCAATAAAGAAAAGACGGCGGAAATCTTTGTAAGATTTAAAATCTTAGATTTTTTTGTCCATTTCCCAAATAATAAACAAACACAAGAAGAACAAGGAATAACGATTATCCGTAAATAAGAACCAAAAATAATTTTTTTAATAATACTACTTAAAGCTTCTTAATTTAACAATATTTTGAAAGGTTTCTTCTTAAGTCCGATCAAAATCGATTTTCCTTTTTATAGGACACGTCTCTTTGTATTATTAATGCTTAAGGTTTTCCTTAATGTCAACCTATTTACGCTGGTGGCTGAAAACAATATATGTAGGTGAAAACCGTTTTTGTACATACATATGTAGAATTCCTCGAAGTCATAGGGATGGATTATAAATAAAATAACTTTTTTATTTTTTATACATATTTGCTATTTTACTAAATCGGAAAGGTGATTTTCATTGAAAGTAATTCTAAACATCGATTTTTATGATATTGATATCAAGAATCTTAAGGGTTGTTCCTGCCACCATTTTGAATGGATGTTTTAGACGATTTTCTTCCCATTGTCGGCGATCGTTTTGGAGACCTGTTATTTCTTTCAGGGGAAGGCGATTGATGACCTCCACCACCATTTGTTCCGTCTTTTCCTGATGTTTTTAAGCGCACCTTTGTATCCAAGTGACGAAATCTGAAATTTATTGAAATTTTAAAGTTATTTTAAGTGTTCGACCCTGTTTTTTTTTCATATGCATGTTTTCAAGAGAGAAAAATCATCAAATCATGACTAAGCATATTAGTATACTTTTGTTGTTAGTTTTGTTTTTTTTATATCCTCGTGCTGATTATAGGTTATTAAGAACAAAATTAAATCTAGTTGTCGATTGTTTCGGAAAATTACAGGTTCAAATAATCACCTAATTGGTACATCACTTCCTGCGGCTTCCTCGGCAATTCCTTGAAACAAGAACGCTAGCGGCCAACTAATCCACGATGCGCTTCTAAAAGTTTTTTTTTTAAATTGAAATCATTTAATAGCAATATCATCCTATTTATTACTTACAGTGGAGGTTGTATCGTCACGCTGCTTTCAGGAGATAAGGCCGTTTCAGTAAGATGTCGACGTGTCGATGGTAAAGTCTTAGCGATCGAAGGATTGTAAATTTTCGGATCGCTCACCATTCTCACAAAGAACGATCTCTTATAAGCCAGAGTTTCCTTTTTCTTGCGATTGAGCATATCGAAGACTTCATCTTGCAGTTCCTGAAAAAAAATTCAAAACGCTTATAGAAATGATTAATGATGCAAGATGTGTCCAATTAGCATGAGGATTCCAAATTGGTCGTGACCCACACCTAGATTACACAAGTTTTAAAAATAAACGTGAGCTATTAATTTATAAATTCCTGAAAATTTTAGGAGGAAGTAATTTGTTTCTATCATTTCAATATATACAAATTTTAGAATATACTCATCATGTTTATTTTTTATTTAATAAACAAAAATCACCTGAATACCGACCTGCTCTTTTTCTAGAGCTTGTGCTTCTAATAACTCATCAGCGAATTCCGTTATCACTTCCCAAGCGTGATCTGAAAAAAAATTTTGTCTAAATTAGGATTGACCCTACAAATAGTTTATTTTTGCTAATGTTTTACCGATATCCGCATCAGTTGCATTCTGTGCTACCGCACAGAATCTAATAACATATTTATCGTTAACGTTAGCAGGTACCATGTGCAATTTTCCAGACGCGTTGATATTACTCAGCAGTTTCTCATTAATTTTGTCGCTTCCTTTCAAGCGGAAACACACCAAACCCAGCTGGAATGAAAAATTCCTAAAGATGTTGCCTCATAAACACGTGGAAAGTACCTCAAGTCAATTTAGTTAAACTAAAAGATAGATTAGAGAAGCTGTGGTTGCACTCCAGCAAACCCAATTAGATGTAAATATGTCTGTATTAGTCTAACTAGACGTCTTTGAAATCAGTTGCTAGTTTTACTTGCTAAGTTTTACTTGTTAGCAAAGAGTCTCTTCTAAATAAACACTTAGAAACTAAATAATAAATTAATAGCCAGTTTTAATTTAACCTAATCAGGTGTTAAACAATCTAACCTAATCTAAGTGGCTCAAGACATGTTAAATAGCCTTGACGATTCTAACCTAATCTAAATCTAAAAGGAAACAGCAAGGACATTAGGTAGTTTTGTTACGAATATTTAATACAGTTTGTTTTCGAAAGATCGATCTATCGTTAAATCTGGTGGCATAAGAAGTCTTTCTGTCCATTACCCGCATAATTGAAAATTATCTATCGTGATGATATTGACAGTTGCTTTTCCATTCCAATTTGCAATGGTAGAAATCATCCCCTACTTATACAGATCTATGTGGTAATTTCCATTCCCGACCAATGGTGACGAAGTCAGAGAATGTTTATTAAGATATTCTTGTCGTCTAAAATCCATATACGAATTACCGATCGCCTTCAAAGTCAGCAATAGCATACGCCACTCTATGTGTCTAACCAATCCTACAGGTATTGCCATCGCCAACAAAGGGGTAAAATTAAAAACTGGAGATCATTCCTTAATCATCGCCGAATACAGTATTTCTTGTCATTTAACACCCATATATGAATTATCGATCGCCTTCAAAGTCAGCAATGGCATACACCAATCTATATGTTGACGAATTCTGCAGGTATCGCCATCGCCAACAAACGGGTAAAATTAAACACTAGAAATCATTTTTGTATCAACGCCGAGTATATTCTTTGTTGTCGTCGAACACCCATATACGAATTACCGATCGCCTTCAAAATCAGCAATGGCATACGTCAAACTACATGTCTGACGAAACCTACAGGAATCGCCATTGCCATCAAAGGTGGTAAAGTGGAAAAATAGAGATCATTTCTGCATTGAGGTCGTATTCTTAATATCTTGCAACAACATAATGGAATCGTCAGTTTAGATTTATAAAATCTTTACTTAACATTTGTTGATTCATTTAAGAATCAGCTATTAATTATAAATCTAAAGACCGTCTATTGCTTGATCGTCTCTGACTCAGTAGATAACAGTCCGTAGTGACAATGGATCGTTACCGATTTACGTCGAATCACTTCTTATAAATCGCCAAAGACGGTCTAGTTTTAGATCGTCTCTGACTCAGTGGATAACTGTCCGCAGTAACAATGGATCGTTACTGACTTACGTCGAATGATTTCTTAGAAATCGCCAAAGAAGGTAAGGTTTTAGATCGCCCCTAACTTAGTGGATTCAGCTATCAATAGTGACAATACATTGTTATAGATTTACGTTGAATCAAATGCTTTTTATGAATCCCTAAACACGGTCAGTTTTAGTTCGCATTTGACTTAGTGGATTCAGCTATCAGTAGTGACAATATATTGTTACAGATTTACGTCGAATCATATACTTTTTATGTATCGCCAAACTCGATCAGTTTTAGATCGCCTCTGAGTTAGTGGATTCGGCTATCAGCAATGACAATACATTGTTATAGATTTACGTCGAATCAAATACTTTTTATGAATCGCCAGACTTGGTTTAATCGCCTCTGACTTAGTGGATTCGACTATCAACACTGAAAATACATTGTTATGGATTTACATCGAATCAAATACTTTTTATGAATCGCCAAACTCGATCAGTTCTAGATCGCCTCTGACTTAGTGGATTCAGCAATCTATAGTGACAATACATTGTTATACATTTACGTCGAATCAAATACCGAACTCGATTAGTTTTAGATCGCCTCTGACTTAGTGGATGCAGCTATCAATAGTGACAATACATTGTTATAGATTTACGTCGAATCAAATACTTTTTATCAATCGCCAAACTCGATCAGTTTTAGATCGCCTCTGACTTAGTAGATTCAGCTATCAATAGTGGCAATACATTATTATAGATTTATGTCGAATCAAATACTTCTTATGAATCACCAAACTTGGTTTAATCGCCTCTGACTTAGTGGATTCGGCTATCAATACTGACAGTACATTGTTATAGATTTACGTCGAATCAAATACTTTTTATGAATTGCCAAACTCGATCAGTTTTAGATCGCCTCTCACTTAGTGCATTCAGCTATCAACAGTGACAATACATTGTTACAGATTTACGTCACATCAGGTACATCTTATCAATCACCAAAGAGGTCAAACTTTAGTTCGATTTTGACGCAAATGGATAACAGTCATCCATTTTAATTTCAATCAATCATTTTAAGACAAAGATGTTCAAGTTTTAAATCGTCTCTGATTCGGTGGATTGCTGTCCATGGTGACAATAGAAGATACATTTCCAAATCAGTTTTAGAGTATCCAACTCGGTGGACAGCTGCTGTCAGTAATAATAGATCGTTATCGATTTACGTCGAAATAAACCAAATACATGAAAATAAATCACCAAAGACGGTCAAGACTTGGATCGTCTCTAATTTAGTGGATCGATGCTTACGCATACTGGCACTCTCTAGGTTGGTCTTATACTTCTGATGGTGACAGTAGGTTTTTACTGATTTACGTCGAATCAGGTACTTCTTATAAATCGCCAAGCTTTAGTTTGTCTTTGATTCAAATGAATAGCTGTCTATACTGACAATAGACAATCGTTATCGATTTACGTCGCATCAAACTTCTTATAAATCGCCAAAGACGATCAAGTCTCTCTCTCTCTCTCTCTCTCTCTCTCTCTCTCTCTCTCTCTCTCTCTCTCTCTCTCTCTCTCTCTCTCTCTCTCTCTCTCCAGTCCAGTCCAGTCCAGTCCAGTCCAGTCCAGTCCAGTCCAGTCCAGTCCAGTCCAGTCCAGTCCAGTCCAGTCCAGTCCAGTCCAGTCCAGTCCAGTCCAGTCCAGTCCAGTCCAGTCCAGTCAAGTCCAGCCCAGCCCAGCCCAGTCCAGTCCAGCCCAGTCCAGTCCAGTCCAGTCCAGTCCAGTCTGCTAAATTTTGATTGCTTAGAACTCTGAAAATCTCGCACTACAGAAGCTTGAAACTTACGAATTCATATTCTGAAATTTGTATCCATGAAGCTTTGAAAGGCAAAACTGCTGAAACTAATAAAATTGTAACTTTGAAACCTATGCCAGGGTTAATTAATTTTTATTAATTAATTGGCCAACGCGATTTTCCTATTTGTTTTCGAAACGTTTTATGATTTTTTTTAATAAACATGTTAATGGAAGTTATAGCTGTGCCGCTACGAAAACGATGAATAGTTAATTAATTGATTAAAAATTAATTTTAATAAGACTATAATAAAAAACACAACATAGTGTTAAAGATACATAATTTAGTATTGCGAAGCTAAAATATTATTGATCTACCTCTAATAACAATAAAGTAATTAGAAAAGATTAGAATTATTAGCTAGAAAGCCACCTTAATTTATTTTTACCAATTTTAATTTTACTTTAGGACACTTTCACGTACTTTCTGTTTACATTTTTAACACAAATTGTACAAACCTTAACCTCATTGCACACTTCGAACCTGCGATCTTTCAACACGTGCGCCTCAAACTTCTTCGCCAGATCAATATGATGCCGGATGTAACTTCTTAAACCTGCGATCCCATAACTTCGCATTACAAACCAAAGCTTTAAAGAACGAAATCGTCGACTTAGTGGCACGCCCCAGTGTCGATAATCTATGGACGCATCGGAGTAACCATGTTGAAGGTACAACGGGTCAACCACAAGAGCCGATGTTAAGCGGATGCGGTCCCGAACCCACAAGGTGGAGCAATCGAAATTCACTAGGAGCCATTTATTGGGATTTGTGTTGAAAGAATCGGCGTATTCGACACCCTTTAAGAGATATTTTAATTCCGGACAGATGATTGCATTTCCCGCATAGGCGGCGTCGACATGTAACCAAACGCATGGGAATCTCCTGCAAATCTGACCAATCTCTGGCAAGTTGTCGAAGGAGCAGCATGAAGTTGTACCGAGTGTCGTTGACACGAAGAATGGAATTAGACCCATGGTTTCATCTTCTTCCATTGCCTAAATGAAGAAATTTCATTGGCTTCAAACTAGGCAACACACTTTAACATATGTGTTTACACTAGCATAACATTACTGTAGCGGAGTGAGATAAAGCAACAAAACACCTACCATGGATAACGTCTGTCCTCTTAAGCAAGACTTTTCATCAGGTTCCAATATCCTTAGCTTCACGAAGCATATCATGGCAGCCTTTTCGACACACGAATGGGCTTCCTTAGAGCAATACGCCATCAGTTTGGATAGGAGGATGCCTTCTTCGACGAAAGGGTGTTGCTGTTTTAGCCTTTTTAATGCTTGTGCCCTTGCTGCTAACATTGTTACTAAGACGCATTCGCTAGCCGATGTCTGAAATTTGAAAATGAAACGAATAATTAATTGATCGTCCATTGTGTCTACTGACTGCTGTGGATCACCAATTTAGTAATAAAAGCTAAATATAAAATTAAAAATGTTTATTTCGAATCTCTAAAAGTCTTGGACTTAAAGAATCTCTAAGATTTTGAAGACTTTGCAAATCAAAATATTGAAATTTTTGAACTCCAAACTATAAAACTTTTAGTCTTTTAATAAAATGGTTGAAAAATTCTTGATCTTCGGAATTTTTGAATCCCGAAAAAAATATAAATGCCGAATACCTATCCGATGGGTTCGAACTAATGTGGTTGTATAAACTACCACAGCGAAACCCTAAATGATTATGTGGGGCCATCTTACTAACTCGCAAAGGCCTTGGTGGTTTTATAGAACTGACTTACCGAAGATTGATGGCCAACAAAAACCGGAAGACGATGCATCTAAAGATATCTGTGGAAGGGGAGTGTATACTTTCAAGATATACTTGTCGTACACATGCCCAGCCGAGAGCCGAAATACGATGAAAATAGCGAATCTCTTCAACGAAGGTTTTCGTAAAGGCTGTTCAGTTCTGTTTACGACGAAGAGGTTCTATGAAACCAACCACTTTAACCTTCAGTAGTTCTATACAACCCATGATGTTAAATCCCGAGAATTTATTTCAAGGTGAATATTTCTGAATCATTTTCCACTTGGCTATGCCTTTGACGAAATCCGTGTTCTTGGGCGAATATTTCGAAAATTTCGTGCAATATTTATTTACCTGGGTATATTCAGCATTTACAAAATTTTAATTATTGTTGTGTGGTCAGATGTGAGAGGTTTGAATCGTCTGAATGTATGAGTAACTATAAAATTGTGCTTTTTGCCGCTTTACAATACAGGGTGCCCCAATGAAACTGTCGCACTTTGTTTGTAACGTTTTTAGTCAATCTATATCAAGATACCAACTGTCAATTGACGTTTGTTAGATGCTCCATTTTTTAAATAAACTTAAATATTGCAGTTAGTGCATATCAAATTGTGTCAATGTTCAGATGGAAGCAAAAACCGCGGATATATTGAGAAAGCTGTCGTATCTCGAAGTGAACAGAAGGTTTATACAGCTAACTGTAAGGCGGTATAAAGAAACGGGACAAGTCAAACCAGCTGTTCCACCTGGAAAACGCAGGTCAGTACGAACATCAGAAGTGATGAAGCGCGTAAGAGAGCGACTGAGGCGAAATCCTGCACAGTCGGGGAGAAAGATTGCCCATGAACTTGGAATCAGTAAATCATCAATCCATCGAATTACCCAACATGACCTGCACCTCCGGGCTTACCAGAAACAAAAAGTACTTGGTCTGCAGAGAAGCAGAAGGAGGCTAGAGTGGTGAGATGCAAGCAGCTGATTGTCCGGCACGCCAAATCTACAGTTCTTTTTCGGATGAAAAAATGTTTCAGCTACAAGAATCATTCAATAGACAGAATGACCGTGTTTATGCTGTAACCTTACAGAAAGCTCCGAGAAAGAAATTACAAGTTCAACGCTTTCAGAACGTGTCCCAGATCATGGTTTGGGGCGCGATTTCCGTTCGCGGCAAGCTGCCGCTGTTATTCGTTGAGCCTGGGGTTAAAGTGAACCAGGACTACTATATCGCCCAGATCTTGGAAGGTCATCTAAAGCCAAACATCAAAAAAGTATTTGGAAAAGATCATTTCTGTTTTCAGCAAGATTCTGCACCGGCACACAAGGCCAAGCGCACAGCGGCCTAGTTGCAGAAAAAATGTGCCGGAATTCATTACTCCTAATGAATGGCCCGCATCGTCTCCAGACCTCAACCCACTTGACTTTTCTATTTGGGGTTACATGCTAGATAAAGTCGATATTAAGAAGGTTCACAAAATTGAAGACTTTTAAGAATCATTTGGTGAAGATTTGGGACGAAATTCCTATGTATGTAGTGCGTGCCGCGTGTGAAGCGTTCGTTCCAAGAATGAAGCAGGTTGTGCAGATAGGAGGGGAGAGAATCGAAATGAAATCATTGTTTTTTAAAGATTAACTGTTGTATTATTAAATAGAAAAATAAAAATTAACTAAAAGTAATTAATGTGTATTTTATAGTTTAAGGCAAGTGCGACAGTTTCATTGAGGCACCCTGTATACTACAATGTTTATGGAGTAAACATTTCTTCTACATTCTGAATAATAGAAGCAAAATAATTAATTAATGCGGCCCTCCTTTGTACTCCACTGCTCTACATGCTACTATTAGATGTTGCGGATTACCCTGTATAAATAATTGGTGTGTGGAAGGAGACGAATAGAAAAATGTATTAGATTTATATTAGTATTATAAAACACCCGCTATACAGGGTATACTGGGGGTCATTTAAAATTTAAAATTTCTTTTTCAAAACTACAGAAGACACCCTTTTTATTTTTTAACCATAGCAAGCATGTGCTAAGATATATCTATAAAAAAGTTCCAAAGGTGAGGCATTTGTAACTAGAGTCACTGCATCTAGTTACCTAGGCCAGCTGGTCGACCTCCGATCGACCAGCTGGCCTAGGTGACTAGATGCAGCGACTCTATTTGTAACTCAGGAGCAATGCCAAAATTTGTAAAAACACTAGAATTTGTCTTCAAAGCCTGCTACTTATGTACCGTCCAATGTCTTTGCGCGTTTCTGATATACCCTGAAAGACCTAAACTTTCAAAACCTAGCTTTAATCTGATACCTGGATGAGCCAGATAACTTAAAAAATAATGGAGTTATAATTTTAGTTGTTGTTGTAGTGTTGGATAGCAGAATTTGCAGAATATCGAAATTTTCAAAAACTTCTACTTCTGCCATTTTTTATTCAAAAAAAAATCTAAGAAAATTAATTTAAGGCTTATTCACACTATCGATCAACGAACGGTCAAGTCACGGTCAAAGCAAAATTTCTTTTCTACTAAATGTATGCATTTCACGGCTGTATATTCACACATGCGGTCTTCCTGCGATCATACGACGGTCATGTGACCGCGGCGATCATTTGAAAGAATATTTGACCGGCTCAAACCTGTCGATTTCCGACGAATGCCTGCAAGTGTGAATTACATTGTAGTTAATTTCCCGTCAATTGACGCCAAAAATTATGGCCAAAGTGAAGCGACAGATGAAATTTACTTGTGCAAATGACGAAAACTTAATTGAAGCAGTACGTGAATACTCAGAGTTATACGATTTATCGCATAAAAAATATGCAGGTAGTGTGCACAAAGCAGATGTGTGGAGGGACATAGGGGAAAAATAAAACAAGGTAAGTAAATGCTAAATTTATGTAACAGATAATAAGTAGGGTATTATGTATACATAATACTCTTACATAGGTTAGTAGGTACATGTTTCGGAATTGCAATGAAAATAATATCGTCGTCGTCAAACCAAAACCTCGCATACACCAAAGTTTTTGTCGTATACAAGGTTTTCTGCAGTTTTCCTTAGCTGTGACACAAATGTGGGATTTGCGCTGTTCCATCTGTAAGTCGGCTGCAGCCGCACATTGGGCCCACATAATAATAATAATCGCCCCCTCCCTCCCGCACAAGCTTATAGCTTCTGGGGCCTTGGTTTAGGTTATGGGTTGTAGTAGTTATTATTATTATTATATGCATCTATGCAAGGAAAACATTTGAATAAAATCTGAGACATCGAAGTACGGTCATGTTTTAAAAATAGGTGATTTGGCTTAGCCATTCTATAAACACCTCTATACAGGGTGTAATTGTAATATTGGGGGTCATTTTCCATACTGACATTTTTAGCGTCCACTAACAATGTATTGTAAGGACTATGGTTTACCACAACACTATATTTTAACGGTGTTTCCTAACCACACATTGTATTTGACTAATTGTCTTGGTAATAAGATTGTATTAGTTTAACTTGTTATTAGGTTAGCTGATTTAAGGCAATATTATCACTTTAATTTAGGTTAATGTGTTTTTTGCCCTAGTGCAGTATGTATCAAAAAATATTACTTATAAATTGCTTTACCTGAATAACTCCTCCACCTCTGCTACCTTCCTTAAATGCTAAGAATTCATCTGGAAGCCCAATTGCTTTGCCTAGAACAATCGATTGAGGTATTAGTTAAAAATAAAATCTTCATTTATGTAATCGTCCTTACCTAACCAATCTAAAACAATCGTTTCTAATTCTGTACAAGCCGGACTCGCAGCCTACAATAAAATAAATTTTTAGAAACCAACTAATTTCTGGACAGTCTTCATATTACCCAAGAAAAACCAATGCATCCAATACCAGCAGACAACATATCGCCTAAAATCGAGGGAAATGAATTTCCCGATGGAAAGTATGCGTGAAACCGTGGATGTTGCCAATGAGTCACGCCGGGCATTATCTTCGCATCCACATCGTCCATAATGGTGTCCCAATCTTCCGGATATTCCGGCGCTTCGTCCGGTAAAATATTCCTTAGGTATCCTGGCTCAACATTCGGCGTAACCCTTCGCGTTTCAATGTTTTCCAAATAGGTACAGATGTATTCTATCATTTCTTTGCCTCTGGACCGGAATTCATCGTAATCCATAGTTGTTATTCTTGATTGGCCGGTAGGGTGTTGTTCTTAATTAATTGAAAATTAATCGATTAGTTAACTATTTGAATGGGGGAACACACAATCAAGGTTTGATGACGATCAGTGCTCTGCGAGTTTGAATGAAATGATCACTCGTCTAGTTAAAAACCCCACCATGTGTACATGACATTTTTCATTCGGAAGAGTAAAACGGTTCTTGAGGATGAGTGTAGCGCGGCGTCGGTCGGCAGTGGTGGTGGAGGCGGTGGCGGCGGTAATTGAATTTTTTATATTAGTTCATTCATGGTCGCGCTCACAACAATGGGCTAACACCGCATATTCAATTTCAGCACACTTCATTGTTGAGAAGTTTTTGATTGTAATCGAAACGGAGAGAAATAACAACGCACAATTTGTTTTGGAATTTTGAACAGAAAGCAAAGGGGTAGGACCGATTAAACACCCAATATTCACTTTTGTGTGGCTTCTCCAAAAAATTAATGTTAATCAAAATTTAAATGGTTTCCGATTGATGGTTTTGACAGAAAATTATCCAGAACATATTTAGTGCCAATTTTAATGTAAATATCCTGCCCCCACAATTTATCACCACTGAATGATAAAGAAAAAACAATAATACATCAACGATCAAAAAGTAGCGAAACAATTACAACCACAAATAGCGCACACACACGTAAATCTCCTACCTGTTGCTCTTGTGGTTCTGGTTACTGCGATGAAGGGTGTCCAACGAGGCACTAACGAGGCCGCCACCGTTTAACTCGAGGGTGTGCGCCCCATTTACTCTTGATTCCGGTGGTGCATTTTCACGCCCCCTCCATTACATCTTTATTAAAAGTGCCTAGTAGAGGTAGTGCTTTCTCTTTTTCTCATTTTCCTCCCACGGCACCGTAGTAGTAGACGGTTTTCTTAAATCAGTTTTTATGTAAACTAAAACTGTACAAGCCCCCCTTCAATAACAAAAATGTTTCTTTTGTTACTAGTGTCCGGAATCTTAATGATTTCTATATGTAGTTGTAATATTTTTTTAACTTAGCATCTTAAATATAGAAATCCATATAAAAAACTGAGCTCAGAGATTTATGAGAATGGCGAAAATTAAACAAATTAGTTTTTTCGGTTCTAAAGTTACTCACAACGAAAACCTTTCCAATTACTAAATAAATAAATACTTAGGAAAAATAAAAAGAATAAAAATAGAAACCAAGCGCAGTTAATAGTTCGTTGAATTTCATTTTCAGCAGCCCCCTCTAAAAATGCCGGGAATGGGTGGCGCGCATTCCTCAGCATCCCATTCTTCGAGTGGGCTACTGGGCGACCTCAATATCATCATCGTCTCGTGGCTTCGACATATTCTATTAAATTATACTTCGTTCCACGAGTTTATTGCCTAGCACAAGACGCCTGCAATTCGAGTCCTTTTCTATCCACAGCCAACTAGCTTAGGTTTTCCTCAAGGATAAAAGTTAATTTACAACCCTTTTTCCATCCTTTTCGCCACTTTCTCGTCCTGCTTATTATTTTACATTTTCGCGATATTAAAATATTAATTAGAAAATTTCGTAGAGTCGTCCCGAAAAGTTCGTCTACGTTTGTTGTTGAAGATGTCCTTTCTTTTTGGTAATGAGTTTTTATTGTTAATGATATGGAAATAATGCGTATAAACAGTGTGTTCCGTCATTTATGGTTGTTTTTCTTCTCATGTTTATTTATTGTTGCAGAGGAAAACATGGAGAACTACAGTAAAGGGAAAAATATAGAAGAGCCCCTAGAAAGGGATAAAATACCTATCCCCAATCTGCCGCCAGACTTTCTGTGGATGCAGGTAAAGGGTTTTTATTTGAAATACAATATTTATGGATGCTTCAGCATCAGTAGTTTTTAAAATTGAAAACTGATTTAAGGTCTGTATAATTCACAGGGTCGATAATCACAATTTGAATTTATTTCATCTACTCTTTAATTTTCGAAAAGTCTTAGTTTTAAATAAAGATTTGCCAAATCTAAATATTTCTGTTTTTAATATAATATTAAAGTTTTGTGTGCAATATTTAAAAGTTTTTACGTCAAAATTTTAAAAGGTTGTCATTCTGAAATTACGGAAAGAAATAGAGATAAGGAAGTTTCATGTGAAATTCATTTTAAAATTGAAAAATTGAAGAATTTTTAATTTTTTAATAATAAAAAAAACTGAAGAAGTCTTTAATATAAAAAAAAGTCTAATGGATTTAATTTAAAAACTGTTAACGGCATTTAATATAAATTAGATTTTTACGAAGGATTAATTAAATAAGAATTAATTTACGAAAATTTAATTTTTTTTAATTTAAAAATTGTTACCGACTTGAGTATAAATTAAATCTTTAGATGAAAAAAAAATAGAAAAAAATAGCGGTAGAGGAAATGACGATACTAATTCTGAAGTTTCATGTGAAATGCATTTAAAGATTGAGAAAACGAAGAAAATGTTATAAAACTTAACACATATTTATTTTAATTATATTAAGTATTTTCAATTAATATAAGTATTTTTAATTTAAGTATTTTAAATTAAATCTGTAGATAAAAGCAGAAAAATAATAGCTGTGTAGTAATCACGATTGTAACTTTTTTGACGATGAATTAACTAAGAGTTAAAAATAAGTTTGTTTTTTGAAATTCACATTAAAATTGCGAAAACTAATAAGCATTTAGTATTAAAAAACCTAATGTATTTATACGATTTAAAAGATTATTACCGAATTTAATATAAATTCAATTTTTATAAAAAATAAAATAAATAAAAATTATAAATCTTAAAATAAATTTTCTGTAACCTGTCAATAAATTTCAATCAGCCATCTATCGAGCAAAAAGAAATTGTAAGTAAGGTTTCATTGTTCGCCGCTAGATGGCAATGTATGCTATCCGTATTTTAAAATTAGAAATTTAATTCATTGTATTTAGTAAATATAAAATAGGTACGGAAAAATAAAAATAAAACTAATATTACATAAAAAAGATATTTTTAGCGTTAAATACATTTTATAAAAACCTAAATTTAAATCGGAGAAAACATCTTATTTTAAATTATTTAGAAATAAAAGTTGGCCAAGACTTTATGGGTCAGTTTTACAGACATATGAAGGAAATTGTTAACCATTTTGTTGTTGCTATAGCAATATAGTCTAAGATCCGTTATTGATGTCGTTGAGCACCGATCGAGTAACCGAATAAAATGTATTTTTTATGAAATAAAATATGTTAACAAAAGTAACGTAGATGAGTTGCCTAAATAAATTTGTTCAAGGATATTTTTAATTAAAAATTCAATATTATTTTTTTTAAATACTTTCACCGATCTCGTAACCAAAAAAAATTAACACTAATTGAAAGTGCAAACCCTATAGAAGACGCAATTAATATACCAAATAAATTATATGTCAAAATAAAGCTTATTTTTTTGCAAAACGATAGTATAAGGTTGCTTGCAAAAAACCGTTCAAGAGTCAGGGTTGCAAGGGTTTAAAATTTTTAAATCGAAGCGTGCGAGAGAGAGATAGACCCATTCTATTCAGTGCGATAGAGGGGGACGAAGGATGACAGCTGCTCATACTACGTCCGTCGTTTGCAATTGTGCGAGAGAGAGGGTCTATGCCTACTGTCCAATGCGCTAGAAAAGGACGGGGCATAGCAACTAGGCCCGCCTCTTGTGACGTATGACAGAGCGTGCGCTTGCTCTGTGCGCTTGAGCGGTTAGTAACGGCAAGCGTTGTGTTGGAGCAACTGACAATATACTCCAAAATATTTCTGAGACGTTTTTTTTTGAAGAAAATCGACTTGTCTCCCGAAGTAATAATTCAGTATTGTTGAAAAACATTTTGTTAATCATATCCTTTTTTTAAACATTTGTTAATAATATGACTATTCTTATATCTTTATAATTACGTTTTTATTTACATATTTTTAAATAATATTTAAAACTTTTATAAATAATAATTTTATTCAAAAATAAAATTATGTCATAGTGTTTTCTTTATTTTTATTGTAATAACTGCAGTATTGAACTAACCAAATATGAGTATTTTTATCATATTGAGCATATTGATTTTGCATGACAAATTAGAAAAATACAAATTTTTGTGGCAGAGGTATTGGCGCTAAAAAAAAGTTCCGTATATAATATCAAAATGTAAATATTTATTTTAAACATTTAAAGCATGTTAGTGATATACTTATCTTAAAATCTCTTTTAAGAAGGAACTAAATATAAATAAAATAAATGTGTCATCATTGTTTCAAGAATTTGACGCATATAATTTTTTTGCAATGTCCGATATTTTTTTTTTAAATTAATTAATATTAAATTAAAAAATTTGTAATGAAAGAAAATTTTTTTTAATAAATTAATATTAAAATTAAAAATTTAAATGAACAAAAAAATATTTCATAAGGGTATTGTGTTATATTAAAGTTTATTTTTTGTACAATATCGATACAAAAGAAATTGAGGTAACTCGGTTGAGAATAATATACATGAAATTAAAAAAAATATATAAACTATTTGTATATATTTTATGAATTACAAAAAAACAAAAAATTGTTAATATTATTATTCCGGATCTGATTCTTCAATTGTAAAACTATCGTCCTTTTCTATCGCATTGGACAGTACGCATAGACCCTCTCTCTCGCACAATTTCAAACGACGGACGTAGTGTGAGCAGCTGTCATTCTGCGTCCCCTTCTATCGCTCTGAATAGAATGGGTCTATTTCTCTCTCGCACGCTTCGATTTAAAAATTTTATACCCTTGCAACCCTGACTCTTGAACGTTTTTTTGCAAGCAACCTTATACTATCGTTTTGCAAAAAAATAAGCTTTATTATTAGCAGATATTTGTATTTTGAAGCTGTTATTAGACCTTGAATTTCTTTTAAGATAAACAAACTGCAACATGAGTAAAAAGAACATGTGTTTTATTTACGCATGTATTTCAAGATCAAGAATCTCATTCGCGGCATAGACAAAGTCGTGTTTTATTGACAAATTATTTCAAGTTTAACAAACTACTCCTCGGCACTATGCGACACAAGGAGAATGTCTAGCAGAACGTACAGGACCGGACTGAAAACTGGAACTTCAAATAATTTGTAAAGTAAACATTTAAAAAAAATAGTTATCAGAAAAGTTTTCTCTACACAGCAACTATCTTATTTTCAAATATTGTTTATTATCTTTGAGACGACCTGTATACATAATCAGTTCTTATTTTACCATTTAGTGCAATGTGACAAGATTAATTAAGTATTAAAAAAAATAAGGCTTATGCAAATTTTATATTAACTTATTAATTTATATTTAAATTTAATGCATTTAATTTAAATATAATCTAAATTCTTAAGTGCAAATGTAGAAGTTGACTAACATTTACATTACTATTGTAATTCCAGATTTTTAACAAAAACTAGTTGACATATAAAAAATAAACTATAGGTACCAACTGCTTACCCTAATGGGTAAGCTTTAGTAACTTGTTGCTTTTGTTGAAATACGAAAAAAGAATTCAAGCTCGGATCCTCACCTATCTCTCTTACATCGCGTAGTTCAATAGGGTTTGGGTCATCCAGCGCTAGGCAGCGCTGGCTGTCTCCACAGAAAAAATGTACCGAGACACATGAATGAATGAATGAAAACACAATGCATGTACTTAATAAAAGTTTGAGATATATTTCATGCAAAAATAATAAACAGCGATTGAAAGCAAGAAAACATTTTTTTTTAATATTCAAGTCTACACATTTCAAATTACATAAAAGCAGAATAGTAATATTGGATGAACAAGATTGCGAAAAAACCATTAAATATATTAACAAAAATTAAATTAAAACTTGCAATAAAGACGATATATTCTTAACAATTTAGTGTAATTTATTTTAACTGTGTAGCCATTATTTCCCATAAGTAAAGGCGTGTTAATAAATAATCAACTAATTTTATTCCTAATAATTATAGTTTAATAAACTTCATAATTATGATAAAATTTACAGTTTTCATAATAAACATTCTTGTCTATAATATCATTTTTTTAATATTCGAAATATTAGTTTTTTTTAGTTTATCTTAGTATCAGTAAATTTCAATTTGTTTATAATTAATTTAATGATAGCTATAAAGATTTTACAAATTACATCTAAATTATTAAATATATATTTATAAACTAAAATTTAGTTTTAGGAAATTGGAGTGTTAGGTTTTCTTTCATTAACCATAAGATGACCAAGACCATAACTTTTATAATAATTCGTGATTTATAAAAACGTTGCCTCTCTCAAATTTAATATTTTATTGAATTTTGACGTTTTAAACCGTCATTATTAACTTCATAATAACGAAGGTAAACAAGTGTTTATACGCTAGAATGAGTTAATAGATATTTAAGATGCAAGTGTAAAAAGCCATTCGTTAATTTTAACACACGAGCGAGGTACGAGCGAGTGTCTTAAAGGATGTGAGTATTGTGAGTGCAATGACGAGACTTTTTATACGTATATCTTACAACATTTTATGTACGATCATAACGCTTTACTAAAAGATTTATTGTATTTGATATTTTTTAAAAATTTGCGACTTATGTCATGTAAAATGAAAGACAAATTAAATGAGACTCGTATAGGTACTATTACAGTATTACAGATTAGGTTCAATAGATAACATGGACACAGATCGTTCAACAAACATTATGAATTCTTATACACTGTTAATACGAAATGGCCAGTTCGTTCTAATCATGCAGCGATAAAACTTGTTCTAATCACTAAATATAATTTATCGTATCATCGATTATTATATCTCTATAATGTTACTTATTTCTCGATAATTATTAGCAATATAATATCATAGAAACGTCATAAGACGTTAGTTATTCATAACACATTCGTTACAGCCATAATACGTTAGTTACAGTTAAATGTATTTATTAATATGAGATACAAAATTATTTATGAACATGAATTTCAATCTTTTCACAATTCTGATAATTAAAGGACACATCCTTCTGCTTCATCATAACTGCCGGATCTTCTGCAGCTTTACTAACAATATTGTTCCCAGATGATGCTGCAAACATGACTTCTAATCCACTTGAGTTGTTCGAATTCTCATGTCTAATTGAAAATTCCGTTGATTTTTTAGTAGCAGACGAGGTAGCAGATGTACTTGCTATCGAAATCGATCCGACCTGAATCTTCTCTGCGATGGACACTTTCTTCGTTATGTTTTCTTCTAAGTACCCTCTAGCGACCTTGCTTGACTCCCATCCACCAAGCTCTTGCAGTTCTAAGACGTCTCCACCGGCGTTAACAAGAATAGTTGCTGCCGATCTCCTAATGCAGTGACCAGTGTACATAGATGGATTTTCAAGTTTGAGAAATGTAGCTATTTTTTCAGGTATTTTAGATAAAAAATGAATACCGCATGGCTGAATTGTACACTTGCCATTTCTGTACGATATGAACAATCTTTTATGCGTCACATCAGGCGGCCGTAATGCTAAATATTTTCTAATTAAAGCCACAGGATCAACGTCACCTTCAGAAACAATGGCAAAAAATCTTTTCTTGTGAGTTTTTGAGTCCGGAACAGTCACCATTATTTTATTATCTAAGATCTCAACATCTTCAGTAGACATTTTCACTAATTCGTTGGTTCTACAAGCTCCACCCAGTCCAATCAACAGCGCTACCTTCATCATTAAAAATACCTCATCTGGAGCTGTACGCACAAATTCATCAACTTGTTCTTTCGTCAGTATTAACGATTTTTTATGCCGATATCCAACATTCTTCTTTTTGATAAATTTTATCAAACTACCATACTTGTCAATTTGTATTCTTTCCTTCAGTTCCAAGCAAGCTCTCAACATAGAATATTTCGGCCAAAGAGATGAAGGAGAATATTCAGTTGACAGTTTTCCGAAATAAGCCAACAAAACTACTTCCGCAGCACCTCGAACATTTTCTTTATTTCGCCACTCACAGAACAAACGATATTCTTTTTCATAAAATACCTTTGATCTATCTGGCAACAAATCTAATGTTACACTATTTGCTGCCTCTAAAATATTAGCGGGGACATCAAAATCTTCCATGATTTCCTTCAAAAACAAACTTTGACGTTTTTTTTTCAATGAATGTAAATAACACTTTTTTGTTTGCATTGCTATCTTTGATGATACGATAAAGCTTTGAATATAACTCGAATATTAGCGATTTAACCCATCTCGGACGTTGCAGAGGCGACTCGGCTACGGCTCTATTTAGATGTCCCCACCATCTTAATTGTGACTTCTCTATATATTTGTTAATGGTAAAACTTAAGTTTAGCAAAACAGCCCCGATTTCGCTGATTTGTTTCGTATGCATAAAACACACCCTAAGAACACACCCCCACCAAAAAAAAAAAACACGCGGAAAAGCGTATTTGCCACAAAAAAAATTTACATTGCACCCGAAACTGCGTTTCAAGTGAGGTTATTTTCATTTGGAAATCGTATGATTGTCTTGATCGTGTTTGTATTTTCTCTCATATTCGTCATTAGTATTACTTCAATTGCCATTTGGTATGAAACTGTAATTTCAATTGCCATTTAGTACTATATCGCTAGGTTAGGTTAGGTTAGGTTAGTACTATATCGCTAGGTTAGGTTAGGTTAGGTTAGGTGCCAAATGGCAACCAGGACATCGCTACCTGCGGTTCTCATACTGTGCTTTTTGTGGTGTCTCCTACCTGCAAATGTGACGTTGCAGCTGATCATGACTGCTCGGAGAAGCCTCTTTTGTGGTGAACTTTCAAAATTTTTTTCTTGAAAACTACGCTTTTCCGCACTTTTTTTTGCGTTGTGAGTGTTGTGAGGGGGTGTTTTATGCTTAAAAAAAAATTGGCGAAATCGGGGCTGCTTTGCTAAACTTAAGTAATTCCTATACTGTTTTGTATATTGTAAGCTTTGTTTTATTACTAATTTCTTTTTTGTTTATAAATTCATTTCTTAGGGAATGGTATAGTTTTGTTGCTGATGTTATCCTATTGTTTACTTCTTCTATATATCCTCCCGTTTTGTCAAATATTGCTCCCAAGTATTTAATATTTTCCACTTGTTCTATTATTGTTCCATTCATTGTTATATTAGTTTTTGTTTCTTCATTTGATATTACAATGATTTTAGTTTTATTTGCATTTATTTTCATTCCTTTTTCTTCTAGGGTTTTCATCCATATATGTTGTGTTGTGTTGTAGATTTTCCTGGTTATTTGCTATTGTTACTATGTCATCAGCGAATATACATTCACTCATTGTAATATTTTGCAGTTTATTATATCCCACGTTTATTTTCTTGGATTTTCTGCTGGCTGTATTAATTATTTCGTTCATGAAGATCAGAAACAACAGCGGGCTGACTACTCCTCCTTGTATTACTCCTATTGTTGTTTTGAATTTTTCTGATTCTTGATTATGTGTTCTTATTATTGTGGTACTGTTTCTGTATATTGCTTTTATTCCTTCTATTAAGTTATTGTTAATTCTAAATTTGTTTAAGGCTTTCCATATCTGTTGTCGTGGGACTGTGTCAAAAGCTTTTTCTAGGTGTCGATAAAGCAGAGATACATTTCTTTGTTGTGTGTTATGAATTTCTCTGTTAAGTTTCTAATCGTGAATAACACATGATCTTGTGTGCTGTATCCTGATCTAAATCCGCTTTGTGTTTTGTGAAGTGTTCTTTGTATTTTTCCTCTCAGTCTCTGGTCTAAAATTCTTTCATATCTTTACATGCAGTACAGGTCAGCGTTATTCCTCTATAATTCCCGCAGTTATTTTTGTCTCCTTTCTTGTATATTGGTATGATTACTTGTGTTTTCCAATCTTCCGGTACTTCTTTTGTTTTCCATGCTGTTTCTATAATTTCATGTAGTATTTCAATTCCATTTTCTCCCATATATTTGTACATTTCCGATTTTATGTTGTCAATTCCTGGTGTTTTTCCGTTCTTTAGCTTCTTTACAGCTTGTTCTACTTCTTCTTTTGTAATTTCTTCATTGAGTTCGTTATTTATGTTTATAGTTTCTGGCTCCTCTTCTAATTCAGCTGTTTCTAATAGTTCTTGAAAGTGTTCTCTCCATCTCAGTAATATGTCATCTATATTTGTAATAATTTTTCCTTCTTTATTTTTTATATGCTTTGTTGTTTCGTTTTTCCTCTTACTTCTCATATTTTTCAACACTCTATAGAAGAGTTTTTGGTTGTTTTTACTATCGTTTTCCATCTTTATTCCAAAATCTTCCCATTCACAAGCTTTAGCTTCTTTCACTTTTGTTTTTACTATTTTTCTAGCTTCTTTATATTTCTCATAACTTTCCCTTGTTTTTCTTTACATGTACTCTTTCCATGCATGTTTTTTGTCTTGTATAATTTTCTTCATTCCATTGTTCCACCACTACTTCTCTTCTTTGTTCCTCCGTTAGTGTGACACCACAGGATTTACTAGCTGCTTCATTTATTATTGTTTTGAACATCCTCCATTTCTCTTCCATCTTTGCTTGTCTTATTTCTTCATATTTTTGATTTGCTAATTCAGTGATTAGTTCTGTATATTTTTCTTTGATTTTTTTCTTCTTGTAATCTGTATGTCCTAATAACTTTCTTCTCTTTGTAATCTTTTTTGTTTTTATTGTCATGAAGTTTTATATCTTATGTACATTTTATGTTTGCAGCTACTAGATAATGGTCTGTTCCTAATTCTAGACTTCTATATACTCTTACATCTTTGACAATTTTCCTGTTTGCTCGTTCGGTTAAAATATAATCTATGATTGATTTCTCATTTCTTCCCGGTTCTTCTCTGGTGTATTTGTGGCAATCTTTATGTTGGAAAAATGAATTTTGTATAATCAAACCGTTTTGTATACAGAACTCTATTAATTTTGATCCATTTCTATTCTTTGTTATTTCCCCGAATCTACCCATTACTCCTTCTGTTCTTTTAGTATCGTTCTTTTCCCAAAACTTTTCTTTCTCTATTGCTTTATCATTTTCTCCGGGTCCATATACTATTATTATCTCATTAGTTTCTTCCTTTGTTAATTTAATTTTAACTTTCATGATTCTTTCATTTATTCCTTGCCAATCAATCAGCTTTTCCATGTATTTAGGGCTTATTACACATCCTACTCCTGCTTCTGCTCTTTGGTTCTTATCTACCCCACTATACAGGGTGTCTCAAAATTGCAGGGAAAACATGTAACCCATGAAAGTAGATGTAGAGATACATGGTAAATTGCAATCAGATGTAATTTAACTGCTTTTATTCTCAAAATATTCTATTATTATGATTTTGTTAAGTATTGCACAAGCTGACAACACTGTGGATTGCAAATACTTGAAAGAAATGGTGAGGTTGTTGTGCAAAGCACACTTTAATTATTGCTATGGTGACGGTTTTTGTCGTTATTTATTTATATTAAAAGTCTTAAAAAGGTTTAATTGTTTATTGCTTTTAATAGTTATTTACGTGCCAAGCTTTGTAAAGTAATCTTTACGGGCGAGCTGGAAAGTTTGTGAGGCGAGCCACGAAGGAGCGAGCCTCCATAATCCAGGGAGCCCAGTAACGATTAATTGCAAAGCGTGTCGCGTACAAACTTTTATTTCCACCTTCAGCATTTTTTTATGATGACATTTTGGAATCAAAGGCGGTAGTACAATTCATAGCTAGGTGTTGCCATGGTGTTGTGGTTAAGCAACACAATAGTTGTCATAGCATTTTGTTGATGAGCATTGTAAAATTTTACAGGTCTCTTTTAGGGGCCCATAAAGTTTTACAGGGCTGTGGCTGTAATTACTCATTTACTTAGTTACATAAAGGCCTGTAAAGTGTCATTTACATAGAAGGGGGAAATAAAATAATAAAAGGGGACTTATTACAATTTTATCTTAATATTTTATTTTTATTTAAATTCAACGTTTAATGGGAACAGAATTGACAAGAAAAATAGCTAGTCTTTTTGAAGACAAAAGAACCAACAATGTTAACAATAACTAACTAAACCTAACACTAATCAACAGTGATTAATGAGAAATTAATAAAACAAGAATAATAACAAAGAAAAGCTTAGCAGCTGTAAAAATCGAACAACGCTTTAACATCTTAAAGTAAATTTTCAAAAGTTTGCCCCTGATTTTGAAGGCAAATTTGTGTTTGTTTAACAATGTTTTTTTGGACGTGTGCTAACATATCGGGAGTAATTTCATTCACCGCTGCTAAAATTCGTTCCTGTAGTTCTTGTAAATTAGCTACTGGTGTCTGATACACTTTGTTTTTCACAAAACCCCATAAAAAAAGTCTAGCGGGGTTAAATCAGCAGAACGAGGTGGCCACGCTACTGGACCTCCACGACCGATCCACCGCCTTGGGAAATGAACATTTAATCACTCCCTCACATTCAATGCAAAATGAGGAGGAGCTCTATCTAATTGCAACCACAAATCTTGTTGTGCTATATTAGGAGGCAAATGATCCAAAAGTTCAAGAAAATGTTCTGCTAAGAAGTTAAGAAAATCTTCTCCTCTCACTCTATTTGAAGCATGACTGGCTCCAATATGCGGTTGTTTACAATACCCATCCACACATTTAATGAAAATCTGTGTTGATGGCCCCTGGCATAGACTACCCGTGGATTGTCAATGCTCCAATGATGCAAATTATGTAAATTTTGAAACACAAAATTAAATTCAAAATGTCAGATCTGACACTTAGTCGTATTGATTTTAGTAATGTTTTAGTGGCATTCATAGGTATCTTTATTTTTACGCTATTATATTTAAATTGCTGTGGTGTCAAGTTTACTTTAGGAAATTCCTTAAAAAAAATAGGCAGAAGGTTTGCCGATTTTTTACGTTAAATCAAAGGTAAAGGTTCATGGATTGTATTGATTCTTACCTTTTGAATTAAAGTGATCATGTTTAACATAAGTTTGCTAGTTTTTACTTAGTAATAAAATAGTAACTGCTTCAACTTTAAATGTTAATATTTCTGTTGCTATTAAAGCTAGGTAAGTTTTAACGACAATTTACCAGTCACACCGACGTTCTCTCTTACTGGTTCGCTGTTGTCCCTGCAATTTTGAGACACCCTGTATAATATTCCATAGTCTTCTATCTTTATTTCTCCTTCTCCCTTTTTCTTTGTTTCTGTTATGGCTAATATTTCTAATTTTGCCTTTTTAAATTCTTCTATCATTTCTATTTCTTTACCTTTAATGCTTCTTATGTTCCAGGTTTCAATTTTAATATCTCCTCTTTGTACGTTGTTCCTTGTGGTTTTCTTTGTGGTTGTATTTATTATATTTCCTTTTTGCTTCTCATTTTCCTTGTTTATCATTTGTCCGTATTTGATTACCGTATCCTTTGCCTGTTTTGTCGCCGTTTTTCGCCTCTCTTGGTGTTTTAGTTTTTTGACTTTTTATTTGTTTCTCTTTTTTCCAATTCTCTTTTATTCTTGTTCCATTTCCACTCAGTATCTTCTACTGTTACTTTGCTGTGCCCTATTTTGTCTGTTTTTCCTTTTCTTTTCTCTTCTTGCGCTAGTTTCCTAATTTTCCACAGTTTTTCTCTTTCTGCTTTTGTTTGATCGTCATTTATGTATACTCTATCCGATTCCATATTCTTTAGCTTTTGTTTATTCTGCATTATTCTTCTCTTGTCTGCTTCGTTTCCTAATTCAATTAGACATTTTTTTTCGCCTATCTTAGTTGCCTTTATAATTTTGACCTCTATTTCTAAATGCTGCCGGATAAAGTTCTTGGTAGCTTGTTTCAATGTATCTGGTTTGCTAGTATTTATTTTTAGTCCGTTCTTAATTAAGTTCCGTCTTTAATTTAAACCCCTTTTTTCTAGCCTCATAAAACCGCCTTGCAGGGTGCTTAGGACCTGGTAAAATATCTACAATTTCCGATAATAAATAACTAAAGTCCATAACATCTTTGTTAAAATCTTCTTCTTTTGCATAAACGGTATTGTCGAATTTACATTTCCATTCATGAATTTTTGTGTCTAGAGCCCTACTTTGTTCTGATTTGACCGATTTATTTTTATTAACTTTTTCAATAGACTGATTTACGGTATTATTAATAACCTCGTTATCAGATTCTTGTAAAATTGTTGAGTTTTTATCAACAATGACCTTTCGGTATTCTTCAGGATGTGCTTTGCGAATATGAGTTTTAACACCATTTAAGTTTTTAAACTTTTGGTTACAGAAAGAACAAATGCCTTTATTTATGGTTTGTGTGGTCAGTTCAAACGGTTTCGGTTCAGAACGAGATTCAGAGGTGTGGCCCCTTTTAATGCTCTTAAATCCCTGTTCAATAAATATATTAAATATACATTATTTTGTTTTATTATTCGAATTATTTTTAAAATTTTCAATTAGTTTTTTGTGCGTAAATTAATTAAAAAAAAATTATGCTCCAAAAGTATAAACTTCGGTATTTGAACTGATGGATGACCTGTTGCACAGAGAGACGGTGTTTTGATGATTGTTTATCTACCTCTTCTTGTGATTACATCTTGTGCTTTTTGGTTTTTAATATTAATAAATAAAATTAGGATCTTATTTAATTAAGAGCATGTTTTGTTATAGAATCACCTATAAAGCTGCAAACCAAACAAGAAAAATCAAACTTGCCGCTATTTTCAGATTTAATTTGAAAAGAAATAATTGAAAGGTATAACATTAGGTATAGATTATTTTCATAATAATTGTCTAATTGTCATTGTGGTTAATTTTTTTTATAATTTGGGTATTTGTATGACTAATTCTTGTTCCTAATTCAAATAAAAATGGCGGATTTGATGAAATTTGAAAATTAATTGCATTAAAAATATTTCAGTTTAAGTTCGGTCCTGATATATTTAGGCAACCCAACAATCACCTGTGCGTGCAGCTGATTTCTAAGTACCTATACAAGCCTCATTTAATTTGTCTTTCATTTTACATAGTATATAAGTCTATTAATAATAGACATTTGCAACTTGTTACAGCATTTATTTTGAATTAAAATAAAAATTACATTTCTTTAAACCACTGAAACAAAATTTACTTTCATCTAATGGATAGGGCAATTCTTCATTTCTGGTGTTCTTGCTCTTATTAATTTCTGTTGTACTGATACTACTAGTAGTAGCAATCTCAAACTCTCCCTATTCTACATCCCCCAGAACGTCCCATGACAACAACAACCTACAATACAAAATTGTTATCATCATTGAAATCAAAAAATTTGATCTGTTACTGTTACATACCTTTAGCAACAAGTACTTATCATCAAGAGCAGTATTCAGTAAAAACCTTTGACTTCTTTGGCCTGTGCCCTGCAGAATGATGCTTCAAAAATGCTTGTACTTGAAGGAATCTACAAACACTAATTTAACACAACTGTACACATTATAAACATTATCCACAAACTTGTTTATGGCATTTTCCTTAACCAGTAAAATTTCTTTAGTTGTGAATGGTATGACTATAATGAAGACAGTCTTACACGTTTTGATCGCTCGGAAATATTGGAATATAAACCAAAACTATCTTTTCGTCAACCCAGAGTGTTCTTTTTATTTCTGCAATTACAAAAATAATTATACTCTTTTTCGTTAAATATTTTGGATTTTACTGGCACTATGACCACTGCTTCTAATGCTTCATTAATAACAACATTTCAGTCTTCTGCGTTAATAATCAGAATACAAATGTTAATTAACTAGTAGTTACAATTCTATAGACTGTATGTTACCTGCTGTGGCAAATAATGCAAAAGCAAGTTTATTAAAAAAACTTTTTTTGACATGTAGTGAAGTTTGATGTTTAAGGTGTATTGTTGGTTACCTATAATAAATGATATACGAGTTCGTAAAAGTGGCACTTTACAGAGTAATTTGACCTGCTTTGCGGAATTCTTCGTTTACTTTATGGTCAATTTCAGAATATTAGTTATATTTATATTAAGACTAAAATTTTCATATTAATTGTAACTATTTTAAATAAATTTATGATTTTTATAATTCTTTTAAATCAAAATTCATTAGAAATGTTTGTTTTACAGGTTCGTGGTGGAAGCAAAATAGGAAATCTACTAAGTCATGCCATAGGAGAATTTTCAGAAGTAGACTCTGTTGTATGGACAGGTTTTGGACCATCAGTAGGAAAAGCCATAACATGTGCAGAAATTATGAAAAGAGAATTTAAAGATATTCATCAAATTACAAGAATATGCTATCGAATGTAAATAAATACTATATCTTACTATAATTTTTTTATTTCCCATACTGTAAGTAACAAATTTTGTTTTTGTTTTAGAGTAGACGAATATTGGGATCCAAAAATTCCTGAATTAGATCAGCTTGTAGTGAAACGAAAATTACCAATGATTCACATACTACTTTCGAAGAAACCATTGAATTCTGATGAATTAGGGTATGCTAATAATCAAAAAATAAAAGCTGTTGCAATAAAGTCTTGTCATGTAGGTATCAAGGACCTGGAACAACAGTGCCAAATACTTTATTAGAAACTGATAGTAATAATAAAAGGAAATCGTCAAAGCAGAATAGAACACCCATACGAGAATTTGCAGCAATGGGTGTCAATTCTAAAAAAAGGGCGAAGAAGCCCAAGCAATCAAATAAAAAGGGATCCGCAGAACAACAATCAACTAGTACAGATTCGTAACTTGTAATATATTGAATTAAAGAAATTATGTTGTTAATTTTGTTTATTTATCAATATGTTTAAGCTTCTTTATAAAATCTTTGAGTGTAGCAGCAAAAATTAGTTTATTGCAAATTTTCGGTTCACTCGGTATATGATCTTGTATCTTAATATTATTAGTAGGTTAGGTTAGGTTAGGTTAAAGGTGAGTGTGGCGTCCTGTCCGCCCCTCCACTGCGACCTCCTGGGTCTATTGTGGCTCACACCTAGGTTAGAGTTTACCCTCCAGTCCCATTCTTTTAAGGAAGGTGAGTAGTCTGGTGGGTGATAGGTTGGTCAGATCCTCCAGCTTCAGTTGCACTGAACCAAACAGTGAGAATCTGGTGCGGTCCCCTGCGGGACAGGTACATATGACGTGCTCTGCTGTTTCCTCTGCCTCTAAGCATAGACGGCAGACGGTCTCATCTGCTAAGCTTAGCTTATGCATATGGTATCTAAGACGGCAGTGCCCAGTGAGAAGGGCAGTTACGTTGCGCAGTCCTAGTCTGTTCAACTCTAACAGTGAGGTATGTCTGGGTTTGGATGGGCCCTTTATTGCTGCCTTGGAATAAGCCATCCCTGGGCGGCTATGCCACAGCTCCTGTGTACAGTGCCTCATCCAGCTTGTTACAGCACTTTTGGCCTCGGCCCTTGAAATGCCAAGGACCGGCTCTGGGCCAATAAACTTCGAGCTGGCACCTCTCCTAGCGAGGTGGTCAGCTAACTCATTCCCTTCAATGCCAGAGTGACCGGGAACCCAAATTAGGGTGACTTTGTTGGCTTTCCCCAATTTGGAGAGTGCCTCCTGACAGCTCCATACTGTTGTTGATGTACAGCCACAGTTTGTCAGGGCTTGGAGAGCAGCCTGACTGTCAGAGAAGATCTTTATCGATTTGAGTGCGTGACGCAGGTCGATTAACGTCCTTGCACACATCTCGATGGCATAAACCTCTGCCTGAAAAATAGTTGTATGCGTTCCAAGACTGTAGTACAATTCAGTTCTTGGATTGTTGCAGTACACTCCAGCTCCTACCCCATCCGAGGTTTTGGAGCCATCAGTGTAACAGTCGATGTCAGCTTTCTGCAGGGCATTCTTTGATTGCTCCCATTCACCAAATGCAATGATTATACAGAACACAAAATTATTTGTAAATAAACCCTTAATAATAATAAAAGTAAAAAATATTACGTTATGAAATCGGAAATCTTAAACAATTCTACAGTCAATAAGTTTACACAATCAAAATAACAATTATTGAATTACATATCGTAACTTAATTGAATATTTGAATCAGACTTACGCTTTCTGCAGAAAAGTAATACAAGCGGCAATTGCGCTTTTAATATAATGGTTAAAAATGAATTTATGAATTGTTTACATAACCTAAAAGTTAGGAAAGAATAAATATGTTTTCGTTTAGGTGTTGAGTTTTGTGTTGATGTTGGTTGGTCCTCAATTACACTTGTAGGTAGCTGGTAAATATACTTTAATTACAGATAGAAGGCTGCTATAACCGGATCGTGAAGAAGGAGGTAAAGTAGTTACTGGAAACGAAAAGAACCGGAAAAAGGAAAAAAGCCTAGAAAGAAATTCTGTATAAATTAACTGTCTATCAACATAACCACAGGCCTACCGGAAAAGATTTTTTCATCGGCTTTAAACGATAGATACGGGTGGATTATCACCTCTTGTTGTATTTGTTTAGAAAAGTATTCCTACAAAACAAGGAGCTGTTAGAGATAATCATAAAGATAGAGTAATAAAAAGGTGTACCTTGCAGTAGAGCTTAAAAGACCAATAAATTGGATTCCTATGACCCAAACAATCACCACTGTGAAAAACTGATCACCAGGACTAAACTACATTCCACAATAAACTCATAAAGAGAGAAATTATCAAAAATTTCCTAAAACTGGAATGGAGTAAACACTATTTGCAAGTCAAATTAGAACTAACTTTTTAAAAGCATAAAAGTGATTATCTTATCAAAAAGGTTCAAGATAACTGAGATAAAGCTGAATTCATTAATGAGGTAGCCTGAACAGAAATATAACCAAATAAGGCAAAGCCAATAGAACGGTGTGCTCATAAACACTACCATATATGGAATGACAGAAATGTGATAAACACACTAAAGAAAAGCCTTTTAAGATAGAAAAATTTTAGGTTAAACATTAAGTGAAATTGAATTGGGGAAAAGCCTTTTGAAAAGACAATTAGTAAGTCTGTCAAGATTGTCAGGAGAGTTTTGCTTAGGTAACAGCAACTGAAGAGTACATTCAATACTGGCCACGGTCGCCTGCCGATGGAAGGGCTGCGTCATCCGTTATGACCCCATGGTCCAAAACACAACCAGTAGCAACGTAACTTCAAAGGCTGCAGCCAACCAAACCTAATCACCAAAAAATCGGAACAAGCTAACCCACCCCAAGAAACCCCACTAAAACTAAACCTACAAACTAAAGAAAACCAACCCACCCCAAGGTTAACAAGACCACAAACCCCACATAAAAGACAAGACAAATTATGCCAAGGTAGCTCCCCTGCGCACAGGGTCGCGTCAACGGTCATAGTCACATCACGGTACAGGTGTCAAAATAAGCAGAATTAGAGAGGGTGAGTAGCACAACCACCCTTGCTACGAAAGGAATGCCCAATAACTTTTAGGTTATGTAAACAAGTAATTCATAAATTCATTCTTAACCATTATATTAAAAGCGCAGTTGCCATTTTTATTACTTTTCTGCAGAAAGCATAGGTCTGATTCAAATATTCAATTTAGTTAAGATATGTAATTCAATAATTGTTATTCTGATTGTGTAAACTTATTGATTGTAGAATTCTTTAAGATTTCCGATTTCATAACCTAATATTTTTTACTTTTATTATTATTAAGGGTTTATTTACAAATAATTTTGTGTTCTGTATAATCATTGCATTTGGTGAGTAGTGTGTGCCATACAATTTCTTTTTTATGTTTTAGAATAAATAGCCTTCTATTTCTTTTATATCTGTGCCTTTTATTTCTATCTACGCTTGTGCTGAGTTCAAACGGCGGTTGCTATCTTAGAGCAGACATTTACCGGACCCAAAGATTCAATCAGTTTAAGGTTAATGTTTTGTGTAATAAATTCTAATATAGCTGGGACTACTTTTAACACCGTGGACTAGCCAGTCAGGAAGTTCCCGTTATAACCTTCATATATATTTATATAACAAAACAACTTTTAGAACAAATGTTCATAACATCAACATTAGGCATAGAGGCACAATGTCCCCTTCTTTGCATAAAACTGCTCTATATGAACGTTCGTTTTCTTATCAAATAGCAAGCAACAGTTTGCTTCGATTTAAAAATGAATACAAGAAAGTCTTATTCAATCTTCAATAACTTTTCTTGTAATGATATATTAATCTTTGGCATAATATATGTTATTATTTACTGCAACATAGTGTCTAACATGTAATTATCATTGGTATTAATTTCACCAAACCAAGTTTATTTAGGTTCAGTGGTAGAACAGAGCAATGGGTGTTACCTTTTGCATCTGAATTTGCAGTTTATAAATATATTATGTATGTTCTTACTTTATTATTTGTATGTTAATTGTTTTGTAAACTTTCCTTTGCAATATTAATATCCATTATAATAAAAGTTTCTGCAAATTACATGAATTTTTTTGCACATTAAAGTAAGTGTTCATGAGAATTATTATTTACACCAAATGCTCAGATAAAAGAGCATAGATCTAGGGAAAGATGGCAGTTAAAATGAAAAATTTTAAAATAACTCGATTTTCGCAGGTTTCACAAAAAATCCAAAGAGACTTTTTTATTATTTGTAAGATTTCTTAAAAGCTGGTGTTGGTTTTACTTGGCTATGACTTACAGTTTGGGAAATGTAGCATCGTGAATGTACCCCATTAAAGTTGTTGATATAAAACCATGCTTCGTCCATGGTAATAACATATTCAGATTTTGAACCTGTGAAATAATTTTTGTACAATTTTCGGCAGTTGATTTTCCTGTTCTTAATGTGACGTTCTTTAAATCTTCTTTGATTATACAGCCAATCGTTCATTAAGATGTATCGAGTATTTTTAGTAATCTCATTTTGACTGGGTGTCAATTATCTCTGTAACAGTAGGTCCGATAAAAAATTTGTACAAAGCATTTTTGTCGGAAATATAATTGTCTACAACTTTTACTTGAAACTTTTTAGCGTAATATAAAAAATGAAAAAGTTATGAGGAAAAAACATTGGAAAAAGAAGGGATGAAGTGTTATTTTGAAATTATCTCTGTAACCGTAGGTCCGGCAAAAAATTTGTACAAAGCATTTTTGTCGTCAATACGATTGTCTACAACTTTTATTTGAAACTTTTTCACGTAATATAAAAAATGAAAAAGTTGTGAGGGAAAACAAAAATAAAAATTGTGGTGGCCGATTTATTGTCTTTGAAAAGATTTTTTCTTCCAGCATGCAGGGGGGATCTAGAAAAGCTTAACTTGAAGTCTTCGACCTCAAATTCACATGAGCTCTTTCCGCCATTTTTAAAAGAAGGGTGAAGTGTTATTTTGAAATTATCTCTGTAACAGTAGGTCCGACAAAAAATTTTTATATTTTTTATATTACGCGAAAAAGTTTCAAATAAAAGTTCTAGACAATCGTATTGCCGACAAAAATGTTTTATACAGATTTTTTGTCGGACCTACGGTTACAGGGATAATTTCAAAATAACACTTCATCCCTTCTTTTTCCAATGTTTTTTCCTCGTAACTTTTTCATTTTTTATATTACGCGAAAAAGTTTCAAATAAAAGTTGTAGATAATCGTATTGCCGACAAAAATGCTTTATACAAATTTTTTGTCGAACCTACGATTACAGAGATAATTTCAAAATAACACTTCACCCTTCTTTTCAAAATGGCAGAAAAAGCTCATATGAATATGAGGTCGAAAACTTCAAGTTAAGCTTTTCTAGACCCCCCTACATGCTGGAAGAAAAACATCTTATGCACTTCCATTTTCCAAGTTAAGCCCATTTCTCGTACAGTTTGACTGGACTATCTAACCTGTCACTACTTCAATCAGACATAAAATTACAGAAAACAATTTAATTTCTGTTAAAGCAGATAAGAGTAACACTTTGGTAATCCTTTCGAAAGATGTTTACACAAAAGGCTAATGATTTTATTGATAAAGAAAATTTAGATGTTTTAAACAAAGATCCTACCACAAGATTTCAAAAAGAAATAAAACAAGCTTTTGCAAACTGCAATATCTGCTTTAACGAATTAGAAAAACAACAAATCATACATAAAAACCCACAACCACCAAGACTGATTAAAACACAACATGCCTGTACGTCCAGTAGTATCGTATATCAACGCACCTAATCACACATTGTCCAAGAAACTCAACCATATTATTAACATCATAGGATACAAATCGAAATACTCTGTCAAAAATTCATTAGAATTAGTAGAAAAACTATAAAACACTTCTTCCAGCACATTAAAAACTTGTAAGCTTTGACATTTGTAACATGTTTTCAAAGATTCCACCACATAGGCCAGTAAAATAGAATCCGTTGGTGGAAATAAATGTTGGAAAGCGGGAGATTGTTTCGATCACTTCGTTTGACGTCAAATATAAGTATCCTAGGTTTGCACGGTCCCTCGACTCGAGCTTACCTGAGGGCATCAAAAGAACCACGAAATCTTCGGACCGTTTTTAGTTTTTCGCTTATAACTACAAAGCGGTGCTTTCCAACGAAAACTTCACTATTAAAAGAATTAAAGAGCATTAAATTCTGCGTCGGATGAGTATCCAACACTTTAAATTCGGTCCAGTGGTATGGTCGAAATCGACGATGGAGAAACGACAATTTTACAAATTTTTCATTTTTCGTCAGACCGGACGCCCAGAGGCTTTCCGTGTGAAAAAACCCGTTAGACTCATTCTGATTGTTAATATAAGTCGAGAAATATCTAAGCTTTGATATTATAGAGGTTGCCGGATTAGATTAATGGGCATTTTTTTATCATTCCCCATCCTAGCAATTAGGATCAATCCATATGAAGTAGTGCAGTACTGGTCGCTCGATCATTTCGAAAAAAGATAATTTTTTTGTGCGTTATCACCCCTAAGTATTGGTAGATCAAAACCACTGTCATTTTATTTTTATTCCATTTGATTGAAATATGATAGCCATATTTGTTTCGTGATGCACGTCGTTTCTTGCAGTTTTTTGATGTAAACGTAAATCTTGATATCTCAAAAACGGTTGATCCTAGAGACCTGCGATAAAAATGATTGTATTGCTCACATGTCGGACTACATTTTTTCTAAATCTAAACATAATTTTTGTAGGTCGCTTACTTATGGGTGATTTAATTACGAAGATTAAAGTTTTTACAAAAATTTTCGCTTTTATGTGGGCATATTTCATATATCCAGATAAAAATGAAATCTTAGGGCGGATTTTCTATTTAAACGTACACAGTTAGAGGTAGTTTATGTACTTATAAAATATTTTAAATCTAAAATTTTACTAATTTTGTATTGGGCTTTAAAGTTCTCGTTATGATACGTCATATCAATATTATGTTTAGATTAAAAAATGCAGTCCAACATGTGAGCAATACAATCATTTTTACCGCAGGTTTCTAGGATCAACCGTTCTTGAATTATCAAGATTTACGTTTACATCAAAAACTGCAAGCTACGTCGTGCATCACGAAACAAATATAGCTGCCATATTTCAATCAAATGGAATAAAAATAAAATGACAGTGGTTTTGATCTACCAATACTTAGGGGTGATAACACACTAAAAATTATCTTTTTTCGAAATGATCGAGCGACCAGTACTGTACTACTTCATATGAATTGATCCTAATTGCTATGATGGGTGATGTCAAAAAAATGGCCATTAATTTAATCCGGCAACCTCTATGATATCAAATCTTAGATATTTCTCGAGTTATATTAACAATCAGAATGAGTCCAACGGGTTTTTTTTATACGGAAAGCCTCCGAGCGTCCGGTCCGACGGAAAATCGGAAATTTGTAAAATTGTCTTTTCTCGACCGTCGATTTCGACCATACCACTGGACCGAATTTAAAGTGTTTGATACTTATCCGACGCAGAATTTAATGCTCTTTAATTCTTGTAATAGTGAAGTTTTCGTTGGAAAGCACCGCTTTGAAGTTATAAGCGATAAACTAAAAAAGGGCTGAAGATTTCGTGGTTCTTTTGATGCCCTCAGGTAAGCTCGAGGGACAGTGCAAACCTAGGATACTTATATTTGATGTCAAACGAAGCGATCGAAACGATCTCCCGCTTTCCAACATTTATTTCCACCAACGGTTCATATCGGGTCTAATTTTACTGGCCTGCACAAGACTGTATTCCTTTGTTAGATAATTTCCTAGTTTCCTTAGGTAACTAGATACAATACATACAAAAACTAAATATCTAACACTTCTAATAAAGGAGAATTACTAACCTCAGTTTGTTCATTCATTAAAGGTACTGTGCGTTTATGTTTGTATATTTCAAAAGCTTCTAAAATGTCTAATTTGTGTTTGTTGTTGTAAAAATGTAAGAATTTAATATTGTTTTGAGGTGTCATTGGGTGGTTCTGTTCCAAATTGTGTTTGGCATAATTCGATCTTCCTGGATGTTTTAAAAAGTCTATAAGAGCGTAGGTGTTCTTTGTATCTTATGTCGAAATTTCTAAGTGTTTGTCTAATATAAACCGAGTTACAAAACGAACAATTCAAACGGTAAATGCCGGATTTCATGATATCCTGTTTTCTCTTTAGCATTGAATAAAAATGAAAAAGTGTTGTGTTAGTTTTATAGGTTATTTTGTAACTGGTGGTTTTTCGTATTATAGTTGCAATTTGTTCTGATATATTGCCAATGTATGGTATTGATATGTAGTTTGTGTCTTGTATTCGAGTGTCAATTGGAAATATTCTTTTGATAGCTAACCTAATCTTTTTGTTGAATTAAAGTGTCAATCATGTTATGGTTATAATGGTTTGCATGTGCTAATTGAAATCTTTTTATCAAAATGTGATCGTTTCATTGGAGTAATTAAAGCTCAGAGTACTAAAGATCTATAAGCCGCTAGTTTATGCATTTTATGGCGACATGAATGATTAGGAATAGTGACGTCTGTGTTTGTGGGTTTTCTGTATATGGAAAAATCAAATTCATTGTTTGTATTAATTGTAATAGTTAAATCCAAAAAATTAATAGCTCTATTTTGTTCTGTTTCTAGTGTAAACGTGATGTTTGTGTGAAGACTGTTAATAAGAATTAAAAATTCATTGATAACCTCAAAAGAACTGTTAAAATAGCTAAAATGTCATCAACATAACGAAACCAAAAAATAATGGGTATATATTTAAAATCAACAAGAATAGAGATAGCTTTATCTAATTTTAATAGGTGGGAAAAGATTAGAACTCGTGTTTAGAAAGATCTAATTCGAATATTTGATCTTCTAAATATGTTAGCTAATAGAGGACTCAGAGAATTACCCATAGGTAAACCATCTTTTTATAAATAAATAATATTATTAAAAGTGAAATAATTTTGACTGATACAAAGATCACATAATTGAATTAACTAATCTTTTTACTAATTCTACATTACTATTAACTAGGAAACTAACCAGCAAACAAAATTCTTCTGGCCGAACGTCGGCCGTAATCCGCTTATCCGGAAACTACAGCAACGGCACAGACAAGAGCAAAATCTCAATTTGCTGTAATGGTCTTTTTGAAATCATTTATTGCATTGGAGCACCGTGATGATTTGAAAATATGCCGATCAAAAGATGCCAAATTTCTACAAAGTTATTTTTTAAACTTCTGTTATTTTTCTACTGCTCTTTCAAAATATTTTTTGAGTAGTTGATCCGTATACTACCACATCAAATGGCTGTAATGCAGAGGTACAGACAAGATGACATTATTTGGAAAACGGTATTCAAACACATCCAATGACCGGTGGGAAACATAATTATCCAGAATAAGTAAACACTTTTGTTCTGCAGTAGGTCTTATGGATGTTATAAATACCTATTCATTCCAAGAAAATTTCACTATTTACCCAATCAATGTCACTCACAAAATTAATAGTTGCAGGAGGAAATTGAAGTTTTAGGAAAACTGACTTTAAGAAAAATGATTGCTTATTTATAAATTAGTGATCATACTTATCATGTGGTTTTTGGGTATTTTCAACGTTTGGCTACCTGAACCTAGGGCAGAGGGTCAATCCTTCAGAACACGTTTGAAATCACTGAAGTGAAACAAGCACAATAAATTATAGAAATGAGAGATACTCTAAATGGGTGGGTTCTTTTATTGATGTCTCTCTTTAATGATAATAGAAAAACGATTTTAAAAGGGTACAAAATTCAAAAACTTTATAGCATTTCTTTTAATGAAAGTTTGTTTCAGGATTTTTACACATAACTATTGTACAATTCTAATACAAATCAATTACATTTTTTAAAATATCTTCGAATCACAGTAAAACGTAAGAAATTCATCAGTGTTGTGTATTATTGTTAATGCAGCGAACACTTAACAGTATAAAAATTGTGTTTGTGTATGACGATTTTTAAAATTTACAATGATTAATGCTTTTTTTTATATTATATGTATATAATATTACAGAATGAGCGTGAACTCTTATTACACTATTTCACTAATAATGTCATGGAAAGTTTCTTCTCTTGTTACTTTTTTAACACTAAACACATACAACTTATTTACTAAAACTCTAAACATTTTCTTTTTTTTCTAAAGACTAACAGTATTATCATTACTATTTAAATAAACGACTTCAAAATCATAAATATTAAATCGATAATTAATTAAAAATAGATTCTTCTCATCAATTATACAATATTTTATATATTATTATAGTTTATATTTTACGAGGAAATATCCATACAGCAATCTGGTGGACCATTTTATTTTAATTTTTACAACTCATCTAACTACCACAGGCTACATTTTATACATTTAAAATCATCAAGCTTTGCCTTCAATTCAAGATACACACATTGATAGTAGTTTTATCGGGTGTCTATAAATGACTGATTAGATGCAGGTGGCTGTGAGCAATCTAACTTAAAATCAACAGTCATAATAGAACTGTCGCATAAATTTTAAGGTTAGATTTCAAATATGTATTAGGCAATCCAACGACCTGTCAAATCTAATTCCGAATGACAGTGGTTGGCACACATGTATATAAACAACCATTAGAGCTTGCGTGGAAAGAGCATTTATATTCGTGTTTTCTAGTTAATTTTGTTGGTTGTTTTTTCTCCAGTGTTTTTAGAGAGCTTTATTATTATTATGCCTGTGACTTGTATTGTTGTTAACTGCGGAAGTCGACGCGATCGTGACAATATGTCGTTTTATAGAATTCCTGGTGTACTGAGTTTACCAAATAAGCCACATAAAAATGAGTTGTTGAAAACACGCAGGGCCTTATCGATAGCTGCTATAAAGCCTGATGATTTAACCGAATCAAAGCTAAACTATCAGAAAGTCTGCAGCAAACATTTTATAACTGGTACCTAAGTTTCTAAGTCTTTATGGAAAAGTAACCTTCAGCGTTTTGAGAAAGGAAATTTTAGTGGTTTTAGTTTCTAATACATTTACTATTAATAGGGAAGCCTGCCTTATTGGAAAATACCTAAAAACAAAACGATGGTTACACAGGTAAACAAGCTGTCGAAACAATATTGTCAGGTTGTATTTTAATAAAACTGTGAAACTTTTAATAATCTTTATTTATTTCAAGAATATAAATTGTTAAACCTACCTTTCACCAACATCTCAGCTGATAATTTTCGAAGATATTCTCTGTCCATTATACAAAAATTCAGTTTATTTAATAAAAAAACACACCAAAATACTTAAAAACACGATCAAACACTGCACAAAATAAATGCTTTGGTTATGGAGCCTATCGCCATGTGTGCCAACCAACGTCAGTTTTGTTGACATTTCTACCGCGTGATTTGGATTGCCTAATTTACTGCAAATCAAAAAAATTTCTAATTGTACGTTATTTTCATAACCAACTGTGCTTCAATACTCTTTTATAGACACTCGCAATCAGTGGTTATTTGCGGAGAATTTAATTTTATTCCTGCCAACGTCTTATATTATTAAATATATTTCTCCTTAAACTAAGCTTCAGATTCGCCAGGCGTATTCTCATCCTCCCAGATTGGTACAATTAAATTATCCTTCGACATGAGATTGTACTTTGTGACAAATTGCGTAAATCGTCGACAAAGATACGTTTCGTTTTCAAATTCATCAAAGATGTTCCGGTGGTGAAAATAAGCATGCGAAAATATTCGATAGACACGTCTACATACAGATCCTAATTTTGCTACTGATGATTCTTTAATACTGACTCTACAACAAACTTGAATTAATTAAAATCATACTATGATAAATATAAATAACCTACCTGCTAGGAAAATATTTGTTGCTGTTGAGCAAGCAAGCGGCCCCATCAAGTGTATGCCGAGTATAATCTATAGCAGGGCATTCTTTTGGTGTTTTATGTGCTGCACATAGAAAAATCCACTGCTCAGTTGCCGTCATTTGTGTACATGTTTCCGGATGACATTCATTTTGTAATCTAACAGCTAATCCATTAAGCTCCATACAAAATTGTCTGTAAATATTAAATTGAAAAAATACTCGCCACAAAATTTATAAGAACCCCATACCTTAAGTGTTCATACTTCCAAACACCCTCGTCTTGTGCATCGGGCATCTTGAGTATAAGATCAATATTCGCTGGATCTCTTCGAATGAGCTGTTGAATATATTGTTGAACAGCCAGGGTGCTGTCCATTTCCTCGAAAGCTTCATCTGGCCACCGACAAAAGTCCTGTTTTAACAATAAATTATCAGACTTGGTTGACTGCACCAGTTTGTTATTTTTTTAGGGAAGTATTAGAGGTTTATTTAAAAATTTGTATTAACAGTAGGAGTTTCAGTCGGTGTTGCATTTTATAATTAAAGTTAACTTACTTTTGCTTTAGTACCCGGTCTATTTCGTCTAAAAATGATAGGTCCGTCAGCCATCTTCATTTTTGACGAATTAAAATGAATTTGACGTTGATAACCTTGAAGCGTAATACTGTCACAGAATTGTTAGGGTGCCACAATAGACATTGAAAAATCCCTATCTCGAGCAATATATTACTGCATATCAAAGGCTGCGTTATATCATTTTTCAATTTAATTTGCGAACGTTTGTATGATTATATTAACAATTATTTATTAGTATTTCCAGCAGGTCCCCCACATGCCCGGTGCTACCGTTGCTACGGCAACGGGGCCCGTGGGCCAAGGGGCCCGCAAGGACGGGGAAAAAAATTAAAAAGTAGAACATTTTTAATAAATCATAGAAAGAAAACAAAGATTAAATCACTAGGACTAAGATTTATGTGTATCAATCAAATATTACATCAGAGTAATATAAATTGGTTCATTGGATATGCAGTGCGTTGCGTACAAAACGTGTCTGAATCTACAACAGCTGTGAGTAACTAAACACTGTCTAAACTCTTAAAACTAGTTTAAATGTGTGTTTGATGAAAAATAATTGTAATAAAGGTTAAAAACTGCATATTGTAAAAAAAAGGCCAAAATTCCTTGTTTTGGTAGTAAGAGGGGGGCCCATCATGACTTTTAGCAACGGGGCCCAGGGAATAATGTGGGGGGCCTGATTTCCAGTAATATTAATAAAGTAAAATACATATTTTTAATTACACCTAAATTTGAATTAGATTGTGCAAATAGGGCCTTTCGTAGCAACGAGTGCGCATGCTCAGTTGTTGAAACTGCATAGTTACCTAAACGGTTCATAGAGCGCGTTTGAGTCAAAAAAATGATCTGGCAACATTGTCCAGCAGGACATCGTCAACTGTCATTTGAAACAAACACAACAACAAAAAGATGGCTACTTCCTTGCCTTTTTATAGTGTTACTTTAAATGAAAATGACGTGCCTGGTGCTTCATTGGGAAATAAGAGACCATCAGAACTGACAAAATTGCAGCTTCAACGGTTTTTAAAGTGTAGAAATGTTTGTACAAGGGGAAATAAAAACGAACTGATTGCGAGGTTAGTATAAAATTGTTGCTTCTTATTAAACATTACTAATGCACATTTTTCTTATGTAACTGCCGAGAATCGCGAATTACTAATGCATGTGCAAGAGGAAATGCAATATTATTTTTATTATTTTCACCGTTTTCACCATTTAACCTAATACGTTTGACAGTTGTCAGTTAATCGCAATCGCCAATGTTGCCACATTTCTGCAAACATTCATAAAATTCACTTTCGCGCGGCGCATGCGCCACTAATATTTCTGTAACGTAAGGCCCTATTCCTTAAAATTGCAGCAGCGACTCATGGATATTTCGTTTGGGTGGGCACTGTGGACAGCATGGAACAGTCTTGTAACAGATACACGCTAATCCAAAATGATTGAGGACCGTTTGAATTTACCGCGACGTTAAATTATTGTCACATTAGCAACACGAAAACTTTTCAGACGTTTTTATCTTTTTTTAATTTTACAGTGGCGTTTCAAAAATAATTTAGCTTATACACTGTATTCAGAAATGTAATCGGAGTAATCACGTGGTACACACAGCTGTAATAGTTATTTATGTATTAAGGGCATAAAGAAGCTTTTATGGCCTGAAGCGTTATTAGGCTGTAGGGCCATAAGAGCAAGTTATGCCCGCTATACATACACTATTTTATGCACAGATTAAGTTTTTATCTCAAATCTGTTATTGTGTAAAAAATATAATTAAATGAGTACGTAGGTACAGTCATTAGCAAATGTCTTGTCCCGAACAGGCAACACATTTAACAATTCTGGTAAAAGAAACTACGTACGTTCAGTGGCGGATTTAGGCACAAGCGCTTGAAGCGGCCGCTTCAGGCCCCGCAAGTCAGGGGGCCCCGCCGAGGCCTCCTGCCAAGGACCGCACTGGACACGCGATAAATAACAATTATTGGCGTGGAATTCACTTTCTCGCGAAAAGTGAAACAAAAACGGATTATATCATTCATATCGGTTGACACATTATAGTTTTCTACGAAAAGGCAAGCATAAGTAAAATATTGTAACGGAGTATACTGTTTCACAACAGACTTGCGAGGAATGTATTATCTCTGTCGCTCCGAACACTTGCTTTCTCGCACAATCAGCATCAGCGCGGTCATCAGACTACTATGATGACTATAATTTCTTGAATTAATGGTTTCTGATAAGACGTTCGGTGAAGGGGAATTTTACAACGCTTTTCAACGGGTAAAATTCCTGAATGACTTTTGTCAATTGTTTTTGGTATAGTAAAAGTAGAAAAGTTCCATTGTAAAATAACTGATTGTAAAATAAATGTATTTATGTCCGATTGCATTATTAAGTACTGTTTATTGTATTGTATTGCGCCAGTAAACTGGCTTATTATTGTACTCGTAAAATAAAGTGGTAGTAGTAAAATAAAGTGGTAGTAGTAAAATAAAGTATATAGTAGTAAAATAAAGTATGACAACTGTATATTACATGTCAAATTTTCTTCTGTCAAGAATAGATGTCAAATTTGTAAACTGATTTTTTTTTTATTATTTCATTCTACTTCGTTTTTGACCAATCGCAAGGCTTTATTTTTTGGATTACAGCGATAATTCAATAATTTTTTATTGTCCTTTTCGACTGTTTTTATCTTCGTGACAACGCTGAAAACTAGTGTCACATGTGTCCCATTTTTTACTTTCATGTCAAATACTAATCTTTATGTTAATAAGTAGATGCTTAAATAAACAACTGTATCATGAAATAATCTTACCGAATTACATGCTCGTGCTTCTGAAATTATCTGTTGTAATACTCAAGTTGATTAAAACGCAACACTCGTGTCATTTTTTGACAAATTTCCCTCCGTTGCACGTCGGGAAATTAAAACGTCAAAAAATGACACTCGTGGTTGCTAATCAACGTTCGTATTACAAATCGATAATTTCGAAGCACTCTTGTAATTACAAGTGATAATTAGCCAATTTTAGGAATCGAACATAAAGCTTTATATGCAACTCTTACATAATCGGACCTTATAGACGCGCCCTTTTTATAGGCCTTGCTCGCTTCGCTCGCTCGGCCATAGACGAGGCTTGTCTATAAAGTCCTACATTATGTACTTGTTACATAAATAGCTATTATGTCCTATTGCATTATAAAGTACTGTTTATTGTATTGTTTTGCGGTAGTGTAGTATATTCAGTTTTCCAATGGCAACTGTATATTACATGTCAAATTTTCTTCTGTCAAGAATAGATGTCAAATTTATAAACTGATTTTTTTTAATAATAAGACAATTTTAGGAGTCAGACATAAAGCTTTGTATGCAACTCTTACATAATCGAACTTTATAGACTTGCCCTTTTTATAGGCCTCGCTCGCTCGGCCATAAACTGAGCTCATCTATAAAGTTCTACATTATGTACTTGTTACATAAATAGCTATTATTTAATATTTATTAGTGCGTATAATGTTAATTAACGAATAATAAATCAGTTATACCAAAAACCTAAAATTATACGATTAAGTACTATGCCGGCAGAAAAATTTCACTCGATTTTCTTCATTTTGTAAACGGTCTTACATCCAGTGGCAAGTTTTACTTATGTCAAATTGTTATTTTTCTTTTAATGACATATGTCATAAAGTACAATTTAATAAAATACGTAGTTTCTAAATCAAAATGATGTGTCTTGATATAAATTCTTTTTTATATTAATAATAAAATCAGCCAATATTATTTTATTTCTATTGAAATAGTTATTTTTGACGCGTCTATGATATTGTGTCATGTCATGAAAAGTCTTTGTTACTCGTCTAAAATTTAAGAAAAATCAGCCTACTTGATAAAAATCGTGCGAGATTTTCCTGTCAGAACAGTACATATGTCGCAGGAAGATAGTCAAATCCGGAAAACTAACTATCTACCTAGTCATTTACTAAGTGACGAGGCAGATAGTAAATCGAACATAAATCTATATGCCTTTTGATTTTGTTATATGCCTAGGTATTTACTAAATTAAACTAAATTTACTAAATTAGAACAGGCAGTTAGTAAATGGCTTAATGTGCTGTCGGCAAATTAGGTAATAACATGCACATTTCTTCGTAGAACATTTTTTTAGATGAACACTTGGAAAATCTTTACCCTTGCCTAAAGAATGTTCTGCAAAAAATGTGCATGTTATTACCTTATTTGCCCACAGCACATGAAGTCATTTACTAACTGCCTGTTCTAAACAACGGCATTTAGTAACCTTCATTCAATGAACCCTCTTCATGCCTAGGCATGAAGCAAAATCGTATAGATTTATTCTCGTTTTACTGTCTGTCCCGTCACTTAGTAAATGACTAGGCAGATAATTATTTGCCGGATTTGACCACAGATTATACTTTACAGATGCGAAGCTCGCCTGGTCCCGCCAATCCAAATTTATATAAGCATGCGTGAATCCATCATTGTTTTAGTAGTATTTTCATCAACCCCACTTCTCTGCTTGTTTATATTTTGCGCGTGTGTTTTTGTTGCGTTCAGATATTTTGAATTATTTTGTTAGTACTTTATATATTTTTGCATTAATATTTGATTTGACATTGATATTATGGACATAATGTTACCTTTCTGCACTTACCAATTGATTTGTACAATACAGTATCCATATAAGTATAATTTATTATAATGTTAATAAAAAGTTTTCGATTTTGGTAAATGGTTTATTTTTTATAGTTTATTATTTTTTGTTTTATAGACCTTAATTTATGTTAATCCTTGGGGGCCCCAAAAATTTGTAGCGCTTCAGGCCCCTCAAGTGTTAAATCCGCCACTGCGTACGTTTCGGTGCATAGTTTCTTTTGTTTACAAACAACACAGCAAATCTAACCAGTTTTAAAGGTTGCTACCCTACATAGAGTGGCTTTGTATAACAACAATAGAGTAATAAAAACTGCTATTTTCAAGTGAGTTTCTTATTTTACTGGAATACAAAACAGCCGTTTCACTTCTACTATCGTTTCTTCTATTTTAAGAAATAAATATCGTATACTTTTTTCTACTTTATTATAAACTCTATTAATTTATTTATTTACAAAATTTAATTATTTTGTAAACTAAAAGAAAAACTAAATTTTTAGTACTAACTGTAATCAGTTTTTATTGCAAAAATTAGTAAAAATAATAAATAATCAAAACTAATAATTATTCCCCGAGTTTCCAAAGTAGAATCAGATTGGGCATACAAACGAGGCATATTTGAACATTAAAGGCCGGTTTATTCACCTTCAGGTAAAATTCTCAGTAGTTGCCGGTCAAATAAATTAAGTCACACAGTTTGGGTATATTCACAGGATTATATCTTGAAAGTAGTTAGTGGAATGTTTATGCGAAAGGGTCCAACTTTTTCACTCAGGTAATACATGCAAGAGAGATAGATGGGTAATTGACAGAATAATGTGTTAGAGAGAAAAATTAAACCCATTGACTAATCTACTTAAAAGGAGGCGGGATTTAAAAAAATCTGTAATCTTTCACAAATATTTTCTAAAAATTTTAGGTAAACTGATATTAATGATATATATTATGTAAGGTTCTATGCTTTGCCAAGGGTGTTTCTTAATTTTTGTTTTGTGACTGTTTTGTTTTTAGTACTGACTATATCTATGTTTCTAGTTTTTTCTTAGTTTGTAGTATTTTTATTAAAACAACTGAATATTTAATAACTTTTTAAAATTTTAACGTATTTACTTAAATAAATGCCTATATTATTACTTTATTTTTATTTATCGCTTACATTAATTTCTGTGATTATTTAATTATCGAAAATACTCCTAAGCCTCTATTTTTGATGATTGTTTTCATTATTATTTTCGTTTAGTTATTTTTTATTAAAGGTAAAGAAGGAAACATAAACACGCTATATAACTTTGTTTAACTAGTAGATGCTTCTATTTAAAAGGACTATTTTATAAAGTGTGTCAAAGAAATTTTGAATAGAATGAGTAACAAAAGTTTTTACAAGCGTGTTTTCAAGACAAGCTTTAAAGAATTTAAATATCTTGCCCAGGTAGTTGTCCATCTCTGTTTAATTCGGTCTCTTTCGTACACAGTATAAGGGGTATTTCGATTCTTAAAGCAGCAACATCCTTACTCGGGACAAGACATTTGCTAATGACTGTACATCAAGCCGCTGAGCATATACTTATGTGCTTATACGAAGTACGTTACTATAGTTACTATTCCAAAATATTTAGTTTCAGCTTATTTTTCATTGGTGATAAGCTTACAAATTATATTAAGAACCAATCAAGTTCTACAAAAAACTTCTGACATTTAATTGACGTTTTGTTATTGCCCGTCTGACCATAAAGAGGCCCTTGGGCCATAAAGAGACGTTATGTTTAGATGAGTCTAGCAATAATAGTCTAATTATAATGTATCTGTGCACAAAATAATTTATTTGACATTATGATAACACGTTCTATTAGTTTTATTTTACTTTTTATACAGTATTGTAAGTATTTATTTACAATATTTTGTAATGTAGGAGTATCTAAAAGCACCGTATTCAGGCGAAAAAAATACGAGGCAGCAAATTACAACCTGCTAAAAACTCTACTGGAAGAAAATTCCTTGTTAATAACGTCAACGAACACGACATGAACTTAATTCACCAAACAATACTTTAGATGAGACTCACAGAGCAATTCAAGAGAACGAAGATATAACAGTTTTAAGAGACATTCTTTAATATAATTAAAAAATTTAATTTTCAGTAAGGCATATCATTTTAATATAACGTGTACTTATATACTTGTTGACAGATATGTGCAGCGTAACCGAAATTGTTATTTGTTTAATTAGTACAAAAAATGCATGTAAAAAAAAGACACTCTTAAGATTGCCAGACTCGGCTAGCGCATCGTCCGGCAACTTTCTTATTTGTCCCAAAAACTCATTTTTTTGTATGAATTAAACATACTATTTTTTCTCCAATCGCTTTTAACCAATAAAATCCGTAAGAGGACTGTCTAGATTCTAGAACAAACAACATAACGTTAAGCTACTTTTTATTTACTGCATCTTTTGAAACAATTCTTATTTCCGAGTAAAATGGGACAATTTGATATAATATAATTAAGAAATGTACTCGCAAATGTATAATCTTCACTCTTATTTTACTGCAAAATTCGAAGAACTTTCGACAGGCAACGGACAGAGGTATGCGTTAAATAAAAAGAGGGTAGAATTGGTTTTTGTTTTTTTGAAGTTGCGACCAGCAAATAATTTTTTCTCCAATCACACGAATATGACACTATAATATCAAATTATTTTGTATAAAAAGTAGACCATTTAGGAACTGTTACCATAGCAACTGTACAAAAAGTAATCACTTTTTGTACTGGGACAAAAAGTAATGATGTTACGCGTGTCATACTCTTGTAACTCTTCGGCTGGAACTTATGATGTTTGGTAGCTTCCTCAGAGGCCAACGGGTTGAAGTGCTGGGCTAGATAATAATAGAGTGCACTTACCTTAATTTCGCTTCCTTATAGAAAGGGAGAGAGGTAATCCAATAATATAAACACAGTTTATAGTTAATAATTAAAGACGAGTTTATTTATTATTGTTAATTAAATTAGTAAGTCAATTTATAACATTTTTTCACACCAAACATAAATTATTGAAGTTTTATTACTTTCACGTAGAAAGAAGTAATATATTGAATTTAAATAATTGAAAATTGAAAAATTATAAAAACTTAAAACCGAAAGTGAGTTCCTTCTTTCTTGAGGACCTAATCAGAACTAACTTAAAGAAAAACCCTATGTAAAAATGTAAACATTTAGAAAACAGTTTAGATGACTAAACAAACTTAATTAAATTACCAGTGTACGTGTGTTTTATAAACTCTAAGACAAAACTTACTTTCTTTTGATTAATATTAGAAAAATGCAATTATGCACGCCTTGCAGGAAGCCGTCTTATCGCCTATGAAAGAATCATCATTTTTGAAATAAAAAAATATAGAATTTCAAAGCTTTAAGCAAAAGACAAAGGTTTTACATTTTTAGCATTTCCATTTCCCGTGGGAAACTAAATTTTGCAATTTCTTCAACTAAATTTTTAAATTTTAATAAGTTGTATCTTTGAGTTTATTCAACCCTAAATAAATATTTTATTCTCAATGCAGTTATGATTTACAAAACTAAGTAAATATGAACTTTAGCTAAAATAGTTTAAAAATAAATAATACGAATTAATGAACTAATCAGGTTAGCTAATTATAATAAATCAATGTAGCCGTACGGGTACAATACCCCACCACCAAGGTCAAACATTAATCCTTAATGGGTTGTGTTTGATTCGAATGCCAAAGTGCCAGGAACTCCACAGGAACCGTCCATGTCCAGGTGTTACTGATAACGAAGAACGTTTGGAGCTGGACTATCAGATGTGAAACCATTAGCCTTTCATAATTGAGGAAGTTTAATGGAGATAGGTTTGTGTAGCGGGAGGTTTCGCCACAGATTTAGGTGCCTCTCAAAAAAATGTAGGATTGGTTTATGGAAATCTTGTAAGGTTAAAAAGTATCAATTAGGTATGATTAGATTACTAGGCTGTAGTAATGATATTGGTTTCATTTGGTTCATGTAGCTGGGCTGGTCTAGTGGCTGATAGCAATGAAGCAGACATTGATGCCGAAAGGTTTCTATGGCTTATCTTTATATGGTACCTATACAAAGTAAAAATGTTTTAAGTAAACTGTAACTTACTTAGATAATAATGATAATAAAAAAAGATGAATATAAATTGTTAGTAAAACACTAATTTACTAAATAAAAATTAAGAGCAAGTAAAAATATACTGTTTGGTTCCCATGTTTACCTATTATTCAAAGTTAGTAATATCTTTGATATGGTACGTCTTGGATCTTGCTTCCTGGAAACAAAGTTGATATGGGTTGATCCAATTGTTCTACAATGTCTACAATTCCAAATGTAACCCTTCCATGGTATGAGTTGATGCAATCTACCAATGTGATTGTGCATGCCACAATACTGAATGTGTCTGGTGATTTCCACCAAACATGTGAAAACTTTTTGTAACTTGTAATCATTGCATTAAATGATTGTAACTTGTGTATCTTCTGTTGCGAAGTCACTAGATTAATCGGATCATTTTGCTACATCTCAAATTGGTATTTGTTTTCTCGCTAATACAATCGAACACAATCAAAGCATATGTTGAGAAAGAAAAAGTCGCGAAAATTGATATGGTTAACATGAGAGCAAACATGTTGATTGCTGGAAATCAATAGTTACCAATGAAGTTTGTATTATATACAAATTTCTTTTTAATAAGGAGGGTTTAAAAATCCCTTTTTTTTCGTAATGAAACTATTTTAAATAATGTTATATAAATTAAAATAAGTAGTAGTAAGATGTACTTGGTGCACTCGACTTCTTTAATTTCAAAACAAAAGTCGAATAGACCTGGTAGTGTTTTGTTGCTAAATGCAAAAAAATGAATTGATAAATAATCAACGAGTAATTAAATATAATTGACACATATAATGAATACATGCAATGTATGAATGTATTATATTTACATTTGTAATGTTGAATAAATGAATAAAAATTGTAAATTTTGAATATTATTGGCGAACATATAGACATCGGAAATTTTGAAATATTTTTGAGATTAAAAAAAAAATTATTTTTGATGTCTGATCTTCTTTTGCCTCCTTCAAATGATGATCCAAGTTTGTTTAAATGTTTGAATTTTCTGTAGTTATCTTTTATAAATGTTTCTGACCTTCTGCCAATATCATGCTTTCTTCTTTTATAGATATTAAAATAAACATTATATTCTTCATCACTACTATATTTACGTTTTCGAACGTTTTCGAAATTTATAAATTGTTGGTAAATGTAGAAACCAGTAAGCATTAATGGAATTAGAATTTCTACTGGTAATGTAGAATTTTCCTCGTGTTCTACATCTTCTGAATTATAATCTTTTGCTGCTAAACAGTTTTGCTGTCTTACTGTATGTTTCTTGAGGCGATTAGCATGAACAATTTGTTCTTTATTTTTATGTTGTTCTCTTATTTTGAAATCTGTATCGCCAATTTGTTCGATTATTCTATGCGGGCCAGTCCATTTTTTAAGTAATTTCTTAGACACACCAATTTTTCCTTGGGGATCTAAAAGAAATGCTAAGTCTCCAGGTTTTAACGTTAATTCTTTGGAATCTTTATTGTATTGCAGAGCTTGTTTGTTGGCTGCTTTTTGCAGATTTATCTTAGTTTCTTTAAAAACAGTATTAAGCCTTGCAAGTAATTCAGCTACGTAGTTAGATAGCATAATTAATTTTTCGTGGTTTTAAAATTTCTTCTAAGGGTAAAATAGGATCACGACCAAACATTAAGTAGTAAGGTGAAAAACCTGTAGAACTGTGGGTGTTAGTGTTGTACGCTAATTGGAATAATGGTAACCATGCTTCCCAATCAGATTGATCCTTTGAGATATAATGAGATAGGAAGTCTTTTAAAACTCGATGAGCACGTTCTACTGCATTAGATTGAGGATGAAAAGCACTTGTAGTAATTTTCTTTATTTTTAACTTTTCGCATAGATATTTAAAAAGTTCACTAACGAGGTTCCTTTGTCTGTTATAATTTGCTCTGGAATTCCAAATCGAGCAAATACATTGTTCACCAGAACTCTCGCAACTGTTTCTGCTTTCTGATCTGGTATAGGTATGACTTCTAACCATTTGGTAAAATTACATTGAAACGAAAGTATATATTTATTACCATTTATTGATGTTACGAAAGGACCGCAAATATCCATGTTACAACGTTGCAAAGGACTGTCCAATGCAGGAAATTGTTTTAAAGGCGCTCTTTTTAAATGTGGGTTGGCCTTTCGCTGATTACAAGAAATGCAGCTAGACACATAATTTGTAATATCTTTTTGCATGTTTTGCCAAAAGCATTTTTGCTTAATGTAAAGCGATGTTTTCTCAATGCCTACGTGCCCCTTTAAAGCTGAATCATGAAAACTAGATAAAATTTCGTTAACTAGTGTTTTTGGAACTACTAGTAAGTCGCAAAACTTTCCATTTTTCTTCTTATATAGAATCTTGTCTTGATCTAAATAAAATTCATTATTTTCACCATTTTCTGTTAAATCTTCTTTTGCTGAAATGCAAAAATCGTCTTTTTGTTGCTCTTGATAAATTACAGTTTTATCCAGAATTGGTAATAAGTCTGGTTTACTATTGGTGATTTTAAAAATTTGTTTCGATTGGTTTCTTGGATTATTTTCTTTGGTGTTTAATGTTTGGGGATCTTCATGTAAATAGTAGACGAGTATTTTTATGTTTGTATTTTTAAAGATATATTTAATCATGTCTCGTACAATTTCCCAATTTAAAGAATCTGGTCCACAAGCAATTTTTGGTATTGCGATGGTTTTTTCCTGATGTTGAACAGCTTTTTCTTTAAAATCTTGAAGTGTTTGCCAAAGATTCTCATATGAAGGTTTGTGATGAAATTTCTTCTTGGTAATTAAGTAGTAAATGTTTCTTTTAGAGAGACATAAAAATGCTGTTTCTCCTAATTTTTTCCTTTGTGCCAATAGTTGTCTTGTTGAGCCAAATTCCTTTTTGAATTCTAGAGCAATACCTTTTCCCATTCGAAAATCTTCTGAGACGCAATGGGCTAATGAGATGTTTTCATTGCACTTCCATAAATTTCCTGGGATTTCGTTGAAATCTTCGTTTTCTATCTTCTCAACGTTTCTGATTTGCAAAAATTCTTTATAAGTGATCATACTTTTGTTTTCTTCTATTTCATACATTCTCGAAAGTGCATCTGCATTTCCATGTTGCTTTCCGCTACGATGTATGACGGTAAAGTTGTATTCAGAGAGTTTTGAACCCCATCTGGCTAATCTTGAAGCCGGATCTTTCATAGATAAAAGCCAAATTAAGGCTCTGTGGTCGGTGATGACCGTAAATTTTCTTCCATATAAATAACATCGAAATTGTTGAATTGCGAAAATTACAGCTAAACATTCTTTTTCTGTTACGCTATAATTGAGTTGAGCTTTATTTAATTTTTTGGATGCAAATGAAATCGGTTGAAGAAATCCGTTTTTTTCTTGACTAAGGATTGCTGCTATAGCTCCTTTGAATGCATCGCACTCGATAAAAAATTATTTTGTAAAATCTGGATACATGAGCATACTGTCGTTTTCTATGGCTTCTTTTAATGTGTTAAACGCTTTCATGCACTTATCGTTCATATCGAATTTGACATCTTTCTTCGTTAAATTTGTCAAGGGTTCGGATATTTCTGCATAATTTTTAATGAATCTTCTATACCATCCAGCGAGTCATAGAAATTCTCTGATTTTCTTTACAGTTTTTGGTACAGGAAATGATTTTACTGCCTGTAGTTTATCAGGATCTGTTTGAATACCTTTTCCTGAAATAATATGCCCTAAATATTTAACTTCTGGTTTAAGGAAAGCGCATTTTGATGGTTTTAGTTTAAGGTTTGCAGTTCGAAGACGATCGAAAACAATGCTGAGCTTCTGTAGGTGATTCTCAACACCTGTTCCGTTGTGAATGATTATGTCATCCAGGTACACCATACACATAACTTCCGGCAGTCCTGAAAGTGTTGCGTTCATGAATTTCTGAAATGTTCTTGGAGCATTGACTAGTCCAAATGGCATTTTAGTATATTCATAGCGATTTCCTATCTACTCATAATAGCCCGTTTTATTATATTCTAGGTGCAATTTACCAAATTTGAGCTATTGACGGAAGATCAAGAAAATAATTCAACGTACCAGTCGTTGTATTAAAAATTACAATTATTAAATTATATACACACTTAAATAGTATCCTTTTGTTGAAATATAAAACTTTTTATGCATGTCAACATAATATAAATAAATTATTCCACTGAAGAAACCCATTTTGAAAAATTATTTTCAAAAATTGAGGTTATGTAATGAATAGATCGGAACGTTAAATAATCTTGCATGAAATGTAACTTTAACAAGAAATTATCGCAACTAGGATGTATTTATCTTAACTCTTGTATTTAGCTGGCTTCAACCGTACTTTTGAGACTATAAAATAAACCTTTTAACATGTATTCATTTATGAACGCCTGGAAGATAGGCAACCCAAATTACCTATTTAACATTTCTAACTGCGAATAACACAGCATTATGTATGCAGGTACGAACCCAAAGGGGAAGACCTTCAAATTAAACCCAAATGTCAAAGGGGCAGGAACAGGAAAAAAAGACAACGAGCAATAAAACCCAAACGAAAAGATAAAAGACCTAAAAATAAAACACCCTGTATTACCTAAAATAGAAAAAGCTTTTATGAGATTTTAGCACATTGTGGAAAATAAGAAAGGTTTACCTAAATGGTTAACACTAGAATTAATCCGTCTAATTTGACGATTGATCGCATATAAACAATCAGATGATCATTTTTTTGAATGCGAGATTTTCTTCGCTAAAGCGAATTATACCAAAACCAATTTTCTAATAATGAGGTACGAAGGATGCTCCGCCATCCTGATTCCTCGCCCAAAAACAAACAAACAAAAACAAACAATTTTCTAATTCATCTCCCATTCAACTTCTAATCCAAAAGCCAGCCATTTTGTTCTATCAACTGCTCATTGAAAATGCGCTTGACCGCGCAGGTACGACTTTACGATAAACAGAGGGAAAGGGAAACCCAGTGACAACCAAACTAACGGAGAAGCTTGGTTTTAAACAGTGACCGTCAAACAATCAATGGGTTGTGAATTTCAACGATATAACGCAGCTGCCATGACGCTTCATCAAATGTCTGTAATCTTGTATTAGAGCAGCAGAAGAGGTTGATGCGTTTCCATATGATCCAGTGGCGTATCAAGAAATTTAACTAGGGGAAGGATGTTATTGTTTTCAGTATTTGGTGAAGGATACTTTTTAACTTAAATTATTCACACTGATTTTATTATAATGATTTACTTATTGTTGTTTTTCAATTTACTACAATGAATCTATAAACAACATCGAAAACCATACTGCAAATAGCTGAGGATTGATTTTTATAAAATAAATTATAGGTATCAAAAATAACTGATGGTACATAAGTACATAGGTATAGATTGTGTCAAAATTTTGTGTGAGATTAACGTTACCAAATTTTACTAAAATTTTTGAAGAGAAGTAAAAAAGAGATCAAAGATTAGTCAAAAAGATGCCAAAGAAAGGTAAGAAACAGGCCAAAAACGGTAAAAGGGATGTCAAAGAGTTAAGAGGTTGAAAAATAATGATTTAAAACGGAGGTCAAAAAGACATGACACAGAGGTGAAAAGAGCTAAAAAATATCAAAAAATGTCGAAAAGAGTTTTTTGATCTCTTTTAAACTTGTTGTTCACCTCTTCTTCAACTCCTGTTTTTTTTCTGGCCTCTTCTTTGTCCTCTTTTCTCCTCTGTTGGGTCTGTAAGCCTATTTTTATTTCTTGATATCTTTTGGCTTCTGTGGCCTTTATGTCCTGGTTTTTACCTTTTTTAAACTCTTTTAGATTTCTTTAAACTTTTTCGATTTCTTTGGTAAGTATCTATTTCTTGAACTCTTTTTCAGCGCTTTTGAAGCTCTTTTCGGTTTCTTTCTGACGACTTTGACATGTGCCTAACCTGTATTTGAATTCCTTTTTACCGCCTTTTGATTTCTTTTCGGCCACTTTTTTAATTTTGTTTTGACTTTTATTTTAACTCCGCTAAATGACCTGTTTCTTGCGGGTGCTGTCTAGCTATAATTTATTGATCTTGCGAAGAACTTTTTTCTATCTTTTTGATCTCATTTTAACCTCTTTTACTATATTTTTGGTCTTTTTTATATCTGACTAGTGACTTCTTTTGACCACCTTTTTTTACCTCCCTTTATACCTGTTTTGAAGTCTTTTTCTATCTTTATTAGTATACCCCAAAATGTTTCTTTTGGTCTACGAAGTGTGTGTTGCTTGTTGCTCAAGTATTTTCCTACAGCTACTGTATGCCGAGTCTAGGAATTCATTTAATAGTATATTAAAGAACGAGTTTCATAAGGCAAGATTTATTGCACGAGTACAAATGTAGAAAACGAGCCACTTGTGGCGAGTTTTCTAAAGGACGAGTGCAATAATAACTTATGAAACGAGTTTTTCATGCTATTTTTTGCACCTTTTATTCCTTTTTTAAATAAAAAAATCGTAATTTCAAAATTTAGGGTATTTTGTGGTAGTTGACAACACTGATGTGATATTTGAAAATTAAAATTTTTAGAATGAAGTTTTTGTCAATTTTCTGTTTTTAATTTTTTTTCAATGCTACCAACTTTGAAATATTTGAAATATTAAAGCACTCAAATGAGCTATTAACGCACTGTTTTGGGTGCTTTAACAGCTTTATTATATACGAAAAATAGAAAAAATAGCTTTAAATAAATATATCATTTTAAAGAATCTTGTTCAGAAACATGCAGTTGTTGTTTCTTGCTTCTGCGCGAAATTCAAACCGTCCTCACTCGTTTTGGGCAACACAACTGTGCCGTAACTACCCCCCCACAGACCCTGCGATGCGGGGTAGGGAAAACCACCGAAGAAACATTTTATGGACTATTCTACGGCAACGAATTATTATTTATTATTGAATATTTTATTTTAACAAAAATTACCTACGTATAATTGTATATGTGCAAACGTAAGTATAGCAGGGGCGTTCAATCTTACGTAGTTACGCCACTGGTCACTCTTCTTTTCACACACTGACTGTACATTCTTTTCTGTATCTATAGTAGAATTCAGCTAAGAATAAAGCGAAAGAAGGTATAGGACAAGTTTGAACTCCGCATTGATTCGTTAAAATATGAGGCACGTTCACACAACTTAAAAAAGCAAATATGTGCATTAGGGTGGTTCTTATTTGTATGGGTAAGAAAAAAAATACAATTTCAAGATACGTACCCTCCATTTTTTTACATTACATTAAAGGAAGTTACCCTAAAAATTTCAAGTTGATCAGATCATGCTAACATTAAGGTCAATTTTAGGCTGTTTTTCACATAATGCGTATTTTCAGTGAAACGGTTGCAGCTACGAAAAAAAGCTATTCTTCCTTTTTTGTAGGAAACTTAATCTACCATAAATTTGGTCCGTACACAATTTTCGGGAAATAATCTGTTTTTGAGTTACGAAAGGAAAATCAGATGCAGTAGTTTACGGGACGTGCGGTTACATATTGAAAAATTTTTTCTGTTACTCATTTGTGATGCTTTTGTTTAATACTTCTGACTATTAGCATACTCCTAATGCTTTTCTAATACTTTTTACTGGAAATTATTATTAATAATAATAGTAATTGCTGCTACCCATTACCTGGCGAACCAGGACCTAGAAGCTATGAAGGTTATGTTGGAGGAAGAGGCGATTATTACTATTACTCTGGACCAACATGCAGCTGCAGCTGAAAATAAGAACTTTCCAGTCAATTCTTCGTACCGAAAATAAAATCAATTAAGCTAAGCATCATTTTCAGAACTAGTCTTAGTACTTATCTAACACTAAACTGTGTAGGATGATATGACGAATATAAATTAAGAATCGATTACTGCTAATGGCTTACGACACCAGTTGGTTCGGACGCTGTTATCTTCTGTGCAAATTAAGCACATATCTAAAAAAGTTATGGTATTATTTCATGGTCAATCTCTGCGATGAATTGGAGATGGATATTATAATTATTTGTGAAGATGTTAAGTGTTTCTTTGACTCTATCTTCTGGTATGGTCAGGATAAGATAATCTTAAATATTTTAAAGTATGAAATGTTGAAGTGGATATCACTTCAAGGTCATCAAGGACATAATTAGCTAGAATGAAAGTGACACACAAGACCCTATTGGCTTACTGAAAATTTGTTTGTAGTAAGTGTTGTTGAACATCAGAGAATTAGAGTTAAAGACAAAATTAAGCATTTCTATAAAATAATTCAACTCAAGTGAAGAGTGACCGCAAATCGAGTCCCAATGTCTCTAGATACTGTCAGTGACGACAGATAAAGGTAAATTAGTGAAAAAAGAAACAACATCAAAGCTGGTCAAGATGTAACCTTCTGGAAGTTGAAAGTCATTTATGAATTCACTGAAAACAAAAGAGTCCTTGACATAGAAATCTTTAGACGTGTCATAGAAGTTGGTCAAAATACCTGTGGTTATGAAAATCTAAACCAGTTTAAAATTAGGAGCGTTTATCGAATAAACTATAGGTCTCTAGGTGGATAACGTGGATTTGTGGATTTTAGGTAGTGCACAAATCCAGGATGTTACAGCATTATACAAAGTAAATGATTGTTAGCTGTTTGTTGGATAGAGCTAGTAGGATTTCTAGTAAATTTTGAATAGTAATTGGTACCATCCATTAATTTCTGATTTTCTGCAATATATTTAGTTCTTATTTTTCATAACTACAGTTAGTTTATCTTTATCAGAGATAAGCCAATTCAATTCTGGATGGTCTTTCAAGAATCTGTATCTTATTTCAAAATCAACAGGTAGGTTTTATTACTAAGCTCTTTGTGAATGTAATTTGTAAGAATGTTAGTAAATTGTGCTCGATAAAGATCTTTCTGGCGATCGTTAAACGGTTTGATGATGTACTCTCAGTCAGCTGTCAAGTAGTACTCGTATGTTTGACATTTTGATATCCGAGAGAGAAGATCAGATGCTGAACATTTATCCTGCGTTTTGATATTTGTAAACACATGATTTTAATCAGATTGTAATCCCTTTGGTTATGGTGTAGTAACGTGTTGATATTTTTTATTACCGACTATCTATTATATTCTGACTTCTATATTCTGATTTCCAGTGAACCTCAAGATCTTCGAAACTTACAAACATACCAACATACCGTCGTATTGGACGAAAGTAATTTGAATGTTTTTTAAACTGATGAAAGAATTCCAAATTATAACATTTTTGACATGGGAAACCCACGTCAAGGCGAAACAACTAAAAAGCAGTTAACGTCAGGGAACATACAAGAAATCAAACAGGCGAATAAGCAATTACAACTTCAACCGTAAATACAAGAGATGAGTCATTTTCGTAATCACGCCTGAATAAACCAACCTTCCCAACCTGTTCTAACCAACAGATCTTCATTACTGATTTTACTTTTATTTTTGTTTGTACCGCTATTGAATCTTTCTAACACATTTATTGTTTATCTTATCATTTAGATTACAGCGTGGCGTTCGCCTAATTCTAGATGCATTTTACATTTTCACTCACGTGATTTGTGATGACTCATTTCTTGTATTTATGGTTTAAATTTTATAGTAGACAGTCTTCATGTCGGATTATACTTACTTATGTTTTTCTAATTACTAGTTTGTCGCTCTAAATGTAAATAATCAGCTATAGAAGATCAATTTTTTATTTTTTCTATACAAAGTAACGCTATGTACATTTATGGTATATATAGTTTCACTCTTTAAGTAACATTAGTCGGACTTCTCACAATACATCTTTATGCCTTTTTATAAATTCAATATGCTTATACATTAGCGTGTATGTTCCATACTGATTATAATCGCATACACGCTTGTCTGTTTCGGGGTGTATGCTAGAAATTCCTTGAAGGTAATAGCGTTCGTTGGTATCTTTAAAAACGAAACCACCGCCGCTAGCCTCGCCACATATTGCTTGTCCTAGAAATATTAATTTCTATGAGAAAAAACGCTTTAAAATGACATTAAACTTACCGCTATTCAAATACCCTCCACAAATCTTGTCATACGTGAAGTACTTTCGAAAGTCTTCGGGGACTTTACTGTAACATATACGGTGAGGGACCACAGGAAAGAAAAGCTCTTTTAATTCTTCTGATGGACCTTTACCTTCTACTGTTTTACCCCATCCAACTATCTTAAATTCAAAAGATTAAATCAATATCCTTGAAATACAAGCCTGTAAACGGAGGCATGTATTGAGAAATGATTTTTTTGAAATTGTCCTATAACGTATTGTTTTTACAAACCAAAAGAGACGAAAGCTTTGACGTGATTAATACAAGCAAGGTAGATACACTGTTCATAAATAAAAGATGCTGGGAAAAAATAACAATTTCGCACATGCACACAGGGCTACAAGAATTGCTGCAAGCCCTTTGAGGCCTTATGACTTATGAGAATGGTTTCATTTATATTTAATAAATTGTTAGTTAAACTCTTTTTTTTTCATTTTTCTTTCTTCTTTTCTTTCCCTTTTGATTGTCGATTTTTACATTTTGAAAGGTTGTTTGCCCTTCGAGTTCATCTTGTCCACGACCTACTGTCTGGACGGTGTCGGCTGGAGGTTCTACGGAGACCCCCTGCTACGAAAACATCGTTTTGAGGAGTGACAACTACATCCACCAGATTGGTGTGAACAATCATCTTTAATTTGTGTATATGATGATTAATTAATAAATCGATTAGTAACGAACAAATTGTCTAGTTTTGAGAACTGAATTAGTAAATTAGAAATTTAATATTGCCCTAATATGCATTGCTTAGCTTTTACTGTCTCCAGGCTCTCCAGCCTTACTTTGTGTAACTCCATAATTATGAAATATTTAATTATTGTAACGTTCTTTTTAAAAATAATAATACAAGTGCTGTTTAAATCGTCTATTCACAAACAAATATTTATTTCTATACACTAATGAATCCACTATAAATTAACGCTATGATTATAAACCATTAAAAACTATTATTTACAGACTATGAATTTCTAATACAACATTTATATTCACTATTTATTTTGTAATACACAGTTAATGACTTGCTGTTGACTGATCCCCTTTTATCCGCGAGTCGCTTTTATACCCTCCTACAATCGTACTAGAAGCCGGTAGAAACTACCATGTATTTCTGGAAGGTGCTAGATAAACAGTGCCTCGTTTACATTGTTGGTGCTATGCGTCATTCTCTCGAATGCCGCAGAATACTCCATCCGCTGCTCGAGAAGGGGTTCCTTCTTTTTCTCTCTTGTTACACTGCCCCCCTCTTCAAGTCTGTTCTGTCCCAGAACAGGTTTTATGATCTGGTTCCTGTAGAACGGGTCATGACGATATCGACAGTCTTCACCTCGACTACACGTTCCATTACGGTAGAAGTAGCAGTCTACACTCTTCGTTGGCCTTGATGCGGGCTGTGGGTCAAAACTGCAGACGAAGATCTTGACGTCCGTACCTCTAAAGATAACTTCCAGCATGTTTCTAACGATTCTCCAATCCAGCTGGTCCCGCCCACAGCCGAGTTTGGGAACTGCCAATTTGTTAATTCCCCTGGTAAGCAACTCGATTCTCAAATTCCATAGTGCCCTCCACAAGTCGGCGTAACTCGGCTTCTGGTAATAAAACTGCTTGGTTACCAAGTAGTAAATGGATCGGTCATGATCAGGCAAGCGTAAGGATTTACCAACAGAGGGATTTTGTTCTCGAAGTTCATTCAGCCGTCCAAATTTATTTCTAAACACTACTGCGATCCCCCTGGACATACGAAGATCCTCGGAGACACAGTGGGCAATGGAATAATCACCAGGGACCCGGAAGAGATCTTGTTGCATCTCAGTCGTGACTCCGAATCGCGCTTTTCTAGTTCCAGAAAACGCAGCCATAAATTCTCTAAAGGTTGGCTGATCATCTCCAGGCCTTACGGTATTGATAGCCACCTCAGCCTCATCTTCCGGAACTGCGTCATTATTTCCCTCATAGTGCGCCAGACGATTGGAGTGTACCACCTTTGGTTTCCCTCTTGGCAATTTCTGGATGCGATAAATCAAGTCATTTATTCGTTTCTTCACCTGGTATGGACCCTCCCAATTTCGCTGTAACTTTGGAGAATAGCCACGACGCCTTTGCGGGTTGTATAACCAGACAAGCTCTCCAGGTTGAAACCCTCCTTCTTGGGCTCTCACATCGTACGTAGCCTTCATCCGGTCACTCGCGATTCGACTATTATTTCGGGTTCGGTCGTGAATATCCTCCAACTTCTTCTTTAAGTTGATGACATAATCATTCCCGGCTACCTCCTGCTCTATAGGTGGAGACCCAAATTCCAGATCACACGGTAACCGTAACTCGCGTCCAAACATCACAGACGCTGGTGACTGACCGGTTGTTTCGTGGACCGATGCACGATAAGCCATCAGAAACAGATGCAGGTATTGGTCCCAGTCTCGTTGATGATCGGAGACGACCTTGGCCAAATATTTGCCCATTGTTCGATTCATGCGTTCTACCATTCCATCGGACTGCGGATGTAACGGTGTGGTCCGAGTCTTGCGAATGCCCAACAATCGACAGACTTCTCCAAAGAGTACAGACTCGAAATTGCGGCCTTGATCCGAATGCAGCTCCATGGGCACTCCGAAGCGACTGAAAAACTCTTTGACTAGTACGTCAGCAACAGTCGCAGCTTCCTGGTTTGGTAGGGCATATGCTTCTGGCCATTTGGTAAAATAGTCCATTGCCACTAAGATGTATTTATTCCCATCGTCAGTTTCGGGAAATGGTCCGGCAATGTCTATAGCTATTCTCTCCAGAGGACTACCCACATTGTACTGCCTCATAGGTGCTCTTCGTTTCCCCAAGGGTCCGTTGCCAGTGGCACATAGTTCACATTTCCGGCACCACTCCTTCACGTCTTCTTTACAGTTGACCCAATAAAAACGCTCCTTAACTTTCTCCAAGGTCTTTTTCACACCGAAGTGTCCTCCGGAGGCACCGTCATGGAGATGTCGCAATACTGTAGCCACTCGGCTTCTTGGAACCACGAACTGAGATCTAATGGTGGTGCCATCTTCACTCTCCAGTACTCGCTTCAGGAGATCGTCTTCCACCTTCAAGGACTCCCATTGGGCCCAATATGCTTTGAGCGTTCTGTTGAAAGGGCTGACAGCCTCCCAGGCAGGCCTTTCTCCCACGCGCTTCCATTCCAGTACCATTTTTAGTTCGGGATCATCCTTCTGCTGTCGTTGCAATTCTTCCGGCAACCAATTGTCGTTGACGATGGTAGTTCTTAATACTTGGCAAACCCTCTCTTCCAAGCGAGAGCAATGACGGCAATCCGTTGGACAGGGTCTTCTTGAAAGAGCATCGGCATTTCGATGACTAGTGCCCGCTCGATGTTCGGTGCCAAAGTCGTATCCTTGTAATCGTTCGATCCACCTTGCGACCTGGCCTTCAGGATTACGGAATTGTAGAAGCCATTTCAACGCTGCATGGTCCGTCCTCAATAAAAACTTCCGTCCGTACAAGTATTTGTAGAAGTGCTCAACGGACTTCACGACGGCCAATAGTTCTTTTCTGGTCACACAATAATTCCTTTCGGCTTTCGACAAAACCTTACTAAAATAGCCGATGACCTTTTCTTGTCCATCCTGTATCTGAGAAAGTACCCCCCCAATGGCTAGATTACTTGCATCTGTGTCAAGTATGAATTTCCCTTCTGTCCGTGGATAGCTCAATATTGGTGCTGTTGTCAGGGCACGCTTAAGCTGTTGGAAAGCTGTTTCACACTCTCCGCTCCAAACATACTCGCGCCCATCTTCAGTTAACCTTGTCAGAGGTTTCGCTATATTGGCAAACCCAGGAACGAAACGCCTGTAGTAGGTACATAACCCAAGAAAACTACGAACTTGGTGTTTATCTTTCGGTGTTGGCCACTCTTGAACTGCACGAATCTTATCGGGGTCGGCTGCCACTCCATTTTGTGATACGACGTGCCCGAGATATTTCACTTCCTTTCTGAATATGTGGCACTTTTTCGGACTCAATTTCAGATTGGCTCCACGTAGTCTTCGGAACACTTCCTCTAGATTTTTCAAATGTTCGTTGAATGATTTTCCGACTACAATCACATCATCTAGGTATACCAGGCAGGTCTTCCACGACAACCCTCTCAGGATGGTCTCCATTAGACGCTCAAAGGTGGCCGGAGCGTTACATAGACCAAAAGGCATAACTGTAAACTGCCATAGTCCAGAACCAATAGTGAACGCGGTCTTCTCCCGGTCTTCAGGTTCCATTTCAACTTGCCAATAACCGCTCTTCAAGTCCAAAGTCGAAAACCATCGTGAACCAGACAGGGTATCTAACGTGTCGTCGATGCGTGGTAAGGGATAGCTGTCTTTCTTGGTCACGTCATTAAGCTGCCGATAGTCCACACAAAATCTCGTTGACCCGTCCTTCTTACTGACCAGGACCACCGGTGATGCCCATGGACTGCTGGATGGCTCGATAACCCCTTGTTCTTCCATATCAGTAATAATCTTTTCGGCTTCTGCTCGCCTTGCTAGAGGTAGACGCCTCGGCTGCTGACGGACAGGCATAGAGTTGCCTGTATTAATTTTATGTTTTACTATATTTGTTCGTCCCTTCTGGCTATCGTCAAGAGCGAAGATATCTTGGTATCGGTGAACCAAACCCTGTACCTCTTTCACTTCCGTTCTGTTAAGGTCTTCGCACGAGCTAGTAACCATACCCACTAATTTTCCACCATGGTCTTTGGGCACTGGTCTTGGAACATCAGCCATACACCTGGCTACTCGAAATACTGGCACACACTGTCCCACAAGGGTACTCTTCTTCAATGTCACCGGATACACATTAACGTTCATAATTCTCACCGGTACTCTCTTTCCAACCTTGATCAGCGCTTTTCCCACCAGTATGCCACTATGGATCTTCTTATCACAAACAGGCTCCATCATTCGCACACATCCTACCCGAAGATCTCCATCCAAACCTGCTTCGACAACCATCTCGCTTTGACCAGGCAATATCACATCTTCTGTCAGCAAAACCCTTACGACAGGATCTTCTCGTGGGTGCAACGGAAGTTCTTCGTTACCAACCTTCAAAACACCCTCCTTCAAGTCCAATGTAAAACCAAATTTTCTCAGGAGGTCCATTCCCAAGATGAATTCGTCAATGATGTCGGCTACCAGCACCTCATGATCACGTTCTTCACTGCCAATGCCAATCTTCATCTTCACCACTCCGCGTGTTGGTATCGCTTCACCTGTTGCTGTACGGAGTTGAGTAGTAGTCGGTAACAATTTAATACTTGATTGTAGAACATCAGGGCGTACGATGGATTTTGTCGCCCCCGTATCAATAAGTAGTGGAACAGTTCGGTTAGCAATCTTTCCATCTACAAACAAACTGCCGTTACTATTCTTTGATGTTACGGCATGGACGATGATCTCTGGGGCATCTTTACTAACAGTCAACGTTCGCCCTCTCTTGCCAACCCCTTTTAACTTTTCCGACGGTTGTACTTTTGTTATTTTGGGACAACGCCGTTCTACATGTCCTTGTTCGCCGCAGTTCCAGCAACGGGGCCCTCGAACTTCTTGATGATTCTTCTTACGGCTTTCTTCCTTCCGAAGAACTCTCAGTACTAACTCCTCTAGGTGATCTTTAGAACCTTCTTCTTCCTCCACAACGGCCCGAACACGCCCATGACCTCGGGACGCTTGCTTTGCAGCTTCAAATTCTAAGGCGTGAGCAAGCGCATCATCAGTTGTTCTTGGTCGTGCTAGCCTCAATGATTGTTGTGTTTCCCCGTCTCTTAACCCATCAATGAAGGTCTGCACAGCGAGCTGTCCCAGAAATGAATCGGGTGCCGTAGGGTACGCCAATCGGACAAGCCGCGCAACATCGGCTTCAAACTCCTGCAGGCTTTCTCCATTCTTCTGGATACGATTCTTCACTTGCGCGTGATACACTTGTTGAAGATGCGCGTCTCCATATCTCATCTCCAATCTAGACACTAACAATTGATAATCATTTTCCTGTCCTGCTGGGATTGTTTGCAGGACGTTCAACGCGTCTCCACGCAAAGCCACAGTTAAAGAAACGGCCTTTTCCTTACCTGTCCATCCGTTGGCCCCAGCGGCCGCCTCAAATTGTTTGTAGTAGGTGGACCAAGGTATCTTTCCATCGAACGTGGGTGGTTTTACTTTTATCCCTACGACAGGAACCTTTTCTTCTTTAATTTGTTTCTTTACTTCATTAAACGGCCACTCAGAAGTTGAGGGAAACCGTAGTTGCCTCATTCTATCTTCCAGCATTTCGGCCATATCGTCTTTCTTAGTTGTTGGTGGTAATTGCATTTGGGCTATTTTCTCTTCTACCATCTTTATTACCCTATCTTGTTCCGCCAATCTACCTTCCAATAGTCCTAACGCACTGGCATTCTCCAAAAATTCTTCGAAAACTTTATCTTCCAACGCTTTGACATTTTCCAACAATTCTCCTTTAAGCCTTCTAGAACTTTCTTCAGACTTTTCTAATAATTCTTCTTTAAGCGTTCTAGAGTTTTCCAGTAAATCTTCTTTAAGCATTTTAACATTTTCTTCCAGTGCTTTAGTATTTTCAAGTAATTCTTGTTTAAGCATTCTAACATTTTCTTCGGACTTTCTAGAATTCTCTTCTGACTTTTCCAGTAATTCCTCTTTTAACATTCTAGAATTCTCTTCAGACTTTCTAGAATTCTCTTCGGACTTTTCCAATAATTCTTCTTTAAGCATTCTAGAATTCTCTTCCGACTTTTCCAGTAATTCCTCTTTTAACATTCTAGAATTCTCTTCAGACTTTCTAGAATTCTCTTCGGACTTTTCCAATAATTCTTCTTTAAGCATTCTAGAATTATCTTCCGACTTTTCCAGTAATTCCTCTTTTAACATTCTAGAATTCTCTTCTATTTTACTTAATAACAAATTAGTATCCATTACGGGTCCAGGTATTTCGAAGAGGAAACTTTCAGGGTCTTCTTGCTGCTCCAAAAGCCATTCTCTTAGCCGATTTATTAACACACTTTTAAGGCCCGTTGTATCTAAATCTCGTTCTTCAAGTTCATGTTTCAAGTCTATTACTTTGAGATCTTTTAACAGTTTCATCACCATTTTAATCGTTTGTTGAAATTATGTTTTAACACCAAAAATTTTATTCTCACAGCACTTTAATTAATTATTACGCGATTTTATTTATTTTAAAACCTCACACCTGTAACACCACTGTAACGTTCTTTTTAAAAATAATAATACAAGTGCTGTTTAAATCGTCTATTCACAAACAAATATTTATTTCTATACACTAATGAATCCACTATAAATTAACGCTATGATTATAAACCATTAAAAACTATTATTTACAGACTATGAATTTCTAATACAACATTTATATTCACTATTTATTTTGTAATACACAGTTAATGACTTGCTGTTGACTGATCCCCTTTTATCCGCGAGTCGCTTTTATACCCTCCTACAATCGTACTAGAAGCCGGTAGAAACTACCATGTATTTCTGGAAGGTGCTAGATAAACAGTGCCTCGTTTACATTGTTGGTGCTATGCGTCATTCTCTCGAATGCCGCAGAATACTCCATCCGCTGCTCGAGAAGGGGTTCCTTCTTTTTCTCTCTTGTTACATTATATAATTTAGATAATAAATATAATGAAATATATAATTTAGAAGATCAAATATTTGAATTAGATCTTTCTAAACACATTATTTTTTGGTTTCCTTATGTTGGTGACATTTTAGCTTGTTTTGACAGTTCTTTTGAGGTTATCAATGAATTTTTAATTCTTATTAACAGTCTTCATACAAACATCACGTTTACACTAGAAACAGAACAAAATAGAGCTATTAATTTTTTGGATTTAACTATTACAATTAATACAAACAATGAATTTGATTTTTCCATATACAGAAAACCCACAAGCACAGACTTCACTATTCCTAAGGATTCATGTCATCATAAAATGCATAAACTAGCGGCTTATAGATCTTTAGTACACCGAGCTACTCCAATGAAACGATCACATTTTGATAAAGAAATTTCAATAATAATAATAATAATAATATAATAATAACTACTACAACCCATAACCTAAACCAAGGCCCCAGAAACTATAAGCTTGCGCGGGAGGGAGGGGGCGATTATTATTATTATGTAGGCCCAATGTGCGAGGCTGCAGCCGACTTACAGATGGAACAGCGCAAATCCCACATTTGTGTCACAACTAAGAAAAACTGCAGAAAACCTTAACCAGATCTGCCGGCGCCGGGAGTCGATCGCGGGCCGCTTGGGTGAAAGTCCGGCAGGCCAGGCATTACACTACCAAGGCTGTAGTGTATGTTCAATCAATCATTGTTCAATCATCAAACAATTAGCACATGCAAACTATTATAACCATAACATGATTGACACTTTAATTCAACTAAAAGATTATAGGTTAGCTATCAAAAGAATATTTCCAATTGACACTCAAATACAAGACACAAATTACATATCAATACCATACATTGGCAATATATCAGAACAAATTGCAACTATAATACGAAAAACCACCAGTTACAAAATAACCTATAAAACTAACCCCAACACTTTTTCACTTTTATTCAATGCTAAAAACAAAACACAAGATATCATGAAATCCGGCATTTACCGTTTGAATTGTTCTTTTTGTAACTCGGTTTATATTGGACAAACACTTAGAAATTTCGACATAAGATACAAAAAACACGTACGCTCTTATAGACTTAAACATCCAGAAAAATCGAATTATGCCAAACACATTTTGGAACAGAATCACCCAATGACACCTCAAAGCAACATTAAATTCTTACATTTTTGCAACAGCAAACACAAATTAGACATTTTAGAAGCTTTTGAAATATACAAACATAAACGCACAGTACCTTGAACAAACTGAGCTTAGTAATTCTCCTTTATTAGAAGTGTTAGGTATTTAGTTTTTTTATGTATTGTCTCTAGTTACCAATTTTCTGTATGTATTTATCCTTAGCAACGTGTTTGTTTATCAATCTTATCTACCTTTGATAATGACATTTAATGTCGAAACAATATTGTCAGGTTAAGATACTAATAAAACTTGTGAAACTTTGAATTAATCTTTTAATTTGATTATATTTCATTAATTGCTTAACTTACTTGAGAGCTATTTCAAGATAACAATCTTAAATTTTGTTAAGTCATCATCGTAACATGTCAATGGCTCCTCAGTCCCGAGAAGAATGACCATACCTGGCATTGGCGCCGACTTAAAGGTTAAGGCCAATTAAAATTTTTGCGCCCTAAACGCAGTTGAGTTGAATAATTTTTTTTCCAAAATTACAAAATACACCCTTTTTATTTTTTTAACTATACCAAGATGATTCTAAAAAAAAGTTTCAAAAGGGTGATAGTTGTAACACAGGAGCAATGTCAAAATTTGTAAAAACACTAGAATTTGCCTTCGAATCCTGCTACTTTTTTACTGTGCAATGCTGCATGTTTCTTGATATACTCTGAAAGATCCAAGAACTATCTTTAATCTGACACCTGGATGAGTCAGATAACTCAAAAAATAAGGGAGTTATGACAAGTTCAGTTAGATGATGTAGTTAGAGTGACGGGTAGGAGAATTTGACAAAAATCGAAATATTCAAAAACTTCTACTTCGGCCATTTTTAATCCAAAAAACTAAACTTACTCCAGGGACTAAAGTGCATCTTTTAATCCCGAATGTGAGTTTATTTTCCGAGCGTTAGCGAGGAAAATAAACACATGAGGGATTAAAAGCACTTTAGTCCAGTGGTATATACGCTATTTTTTGCACGTCCTAAAGGACTTAATCGCGAGAATTCAAGATTTCGAATTTTTTCCGAAAATTTCGTTACATGTCATTCTGACAATTGAACTCTGAAAACGCCAAAATCACATAGTTTCATGATAATAAATCCTAACATGTACCGCGATTACTTTTTTATGTTGTTTACTTGTTGTTGTTGTCATGGAAACACTTTACTTCCTCAGGGAGTAAAAGTGCTACTTTACTCCCTCTTTTGGGGGACTAAAGTAGAGCCTTATATATAGGACGTGCAAAAAATAATTTAATAACATTTCGTATGTATGTATCTGAGACATTGAAATACGGCTCTAGTTGATTTGGCATGAAATTAGTCCCAAGTTTAGTAGAAAAAATTATTTAATATAAAAAAAAGTTAGTAGTGCATTAGTTAGTGAGCAAAAAGTTAGTGTTAGTTTTTCTTAAGTTATTATTTTTTTTTAATAAAAATAACAAATTTATTATTTAAAAAGAGTTTTGGTTTGCTAATGCAGTTATTATAATAACTATAATATAATATATTATATTGTTGAATTTTTCTATCTTGGCCCTTACGTCATATTCATATCGCTCAAGTAAGCTAGTACGTCATGGAGAATTTTCTAATCGCTGAAGGAAGATATTTCTTGAACGTATGTTACATTACTTCTGTTAACTAGTGCGAAAGAGATGCAGCACCAACAACGATCACTAACCGGAAGAGACGTTACGTGTTACTCTATTGCTATAGTTACAATTATTTACAACAATGTACACCATAGAAACCGAGCTCTTCGAGTAAACATATCTGAAATACCGAACGCGGCTTTGTACGACATCGCGGAGCAATCTTGAATCAAAGAATTTATTGACATCGATTTTCATATTTTGTCAAGAAACAATTTGTCAAATCAAACAACTGAAAGTTGATAGGGGAAAATACGTTATGAGAAATCAAGTCGTTCTTGACATTGGATCCACATGTCCTAACTCTTATCTTATATAACCTATTATTATTATATAGGAACTCTAGCGACGAGATCAATCGTCGGCCGTCGCAACTGGGTCTCAACTAATACTTATACCAAGATTTGTACGTTAATGGCATTTTAACCTGAATTCAATGACATATTGAAATATAATAAAATTGAAATTAGATACATTGAAGTTTAGAATTAAATGCGTGAATTGGACTTAGATCAATTTTGAAGACACACGCGCAGTAAAACATCCCCAAGTACTGATGAAAATTACGCAACTTTCGCATTACACAAATAGCAATCTCCAGGAAACAAGCGTACGTGAAAATAATGTAATTTCGTACATATGTGATACAGATGAAATGTCCGTCTTTTTCGCATTCACTTTACATGTCATTGTGATGTGCAAAGTGGTGCAAAGATGATCAGAAAGAATGTATTTATAACATGCTACTTAGTACATGAAATTTAAGTGCCACGTTGTTATTCAGAACTGAAATAATTTAAATTACCTTTAATTACACTAGTACATCTTAACTATGTGCGTTTTTAACTTACCAACAAATATAACGCTAATTTTAATTATGTTTTTAATACATCAATTTTTAATTTAAAATAAAGAACAAAAATAATGAGGTTGGTTATGTTTTCTTTTATTTGCGTACGGGCATTTTTACATCTACCGTCGTATTTATGTACTACGTACTCAAAAATTTATTCGTACGATTTCCGACAAATATTTATACAGTTTATAACTTGACTAACCGAGTTAATAAACCTTGATTCATAAAATTGTTCAAATGTTCGCGTGGTGTAGGGCCAACATAGAAAAATTCAAGTTATGTTATGACTAATTTCTTTATTACTATTTTTATTTATTTTTACTGTAAGGAATTTGGGCGATTCACTCGGGTTTTATTAAAGAATAATCGGGCATCAGACGGGTTCGGGTAGAATATTTCCATACAATACAATAGAATACAAGCCAATTAAATTTCTGGATTTCAAATTTAATCACGATTAAGTTAACCAGAACTTATTAATCAAGCTTTGTGAAACCGACCATTAATGTTTTTAGGATTGCTTTATATTAAACAATGTTCATATTTTTATATGAGAAGTACTTTGGTGTTAACCAAGTGTAGGTGAATTTTGGTTAATATTCACTGATAAGTTTTTAAGAAATTAAGGTATGTATATTTTTTAATATCAAAAGTAATTATTTCAAGTAAAATACAATTTACTTCAGGATTAAATTAATTAAAGCTAGATTATTAAAAATTTATTTATAAGTAGTTTGTAAGCTAATTTACGCCGAAGTATCACGAATTTAACCTCAAACATGTTTGTGCCTTTATTAACTATTCGAGTATGGATTTTTGATGATTGGGGTACAGTGTTACAGTGGATAGTGGCGTTCGGTGTAACAGTATTTATGTAACACTTGTGCAGACAGAGATTAGTCCAAGTTGCATCTAAGTGACAATGATACATTATTCCATTCAAATGATATCGATGTTGGAAACTTTGTGGTACTACAAGAAGAGGCTACAATAAAACACAGAATTTTGTCAATTAGGGAAATTATACGTAAAACGAATACAGAAGTTAATCCAACTTATAAATTCGTACGTACAACGCAAGAATATAAGAATTTTAAGTTGTTTTATTAACATTAACATTGTTAACCTTTCTTTGTAACTCTGTACCCCACTATTAAGATAGTGGGGTACAGTTGAAATAATCAAAGCAAGTTAAATATAAAAGTTGAAACGAGATTCGTAACTCTTAAACTAGGAAGAGAATACATTTTAAAATTTTAAAATGCTGACAAAACTTTTTGTTGTTTGAGCATCTTAACCTTCAATTTAAAATACGAAGCAAGTGGATATTTCGTCACGGATGCGAGATGCTGCAAAACCACCTCTTCGGGGTGGTCAATTGGACACTTCTGTCAGGATCGGGTAGGGCTGACAAAGATATTCTTGAAGTACGGGTATTTCTCTACAAATTCTGTAAATTTCACCTGGATGTTATGTAACGGACGCGAAATACTGATGAGCTAACCTTAATTAGGCCATTAACTCCAGTCGTTCCAGGATTGGCTTATAGGCCTATAAGAGGTTTTGTGTTACCTATACTGTTTACTTCCCCATTTTCCATAAATTATCCGTATGTTCGATGACGGTCAAAATCTTGCGGTCGCCGCTTGGACTATAATTCTCTTGGCTTTTCATTTTGTTGTGCAATTCGTTAATGTCTGATAGGCTAGGTTCTAGATTTTTTTTATAACCTTAAAAACCAGTGGTGCCATTCAACATTATGAAGTAAGTATTAATCCCTTTTGTGAGACCGTGATCTCAGTTCCTTGAAGTTTCATTTCTGTGCTCTATAAATAACCATTTTCGTTGATTATTTGAAATACTAATAAAAGGAACTATTTTATTCAATTTTTATTGGTTACAATTATTGTTCATGGAAATAGCATAGTAACAACTCTGCTTAATCCAGCAGAAATTCTGCCTGTTTATGAAATTAACCGTACAAACCTCTTCCGATGTCAAATTAGTGAGACTATTATCGATAAATAATTACATTATGCTATTACCTTTATAGACATACTTCAAAACGTACTATTACCTTTATAGAGATACTTCAAAACGTATGTAATAACTTACCACTCCCATGAGATTATCGAAAGTTGCACTATCTCTAAAGCTAGTGGCCCAATCTACACATACTGGTTGAACATCTATTGAAAAGATTAACGTGCTTTTTAATATAATCACTGCAATGTCAGCTGTGTACTTAGAAATTTCGCCTTTGTAAGACTCAGGAATATAAATCTTGTGTATCTGCAAAATACTTACTAAAACTAATGTACTACACCTTAAAAATTCATTTACTACTTCTGAATACTGAACATTTATATCTCTACTGTCATTATATATTCGGTAATACTTTCCAGCTGCTACAAGATATTCATTTTCAGAAAATAGCTCACCATTAAGCGGATTAGTAAAGCAATGGGCAGCTGTAAACCAAATAGATATATAAGCTTTAAGTGTTACTAATTAGGAAGGTATATTAAGTGTTACCCGATATGACTGTGCGCGCAGATATAATAGAACCTCCACATATGTTTTCTTTGGTACTTGCATTGTAAATACCAACATGCCATGGATAAACACTCCCAGATGAATTACCACCAGTGATCGATGGAGTAACGAAAGTGCGTGTTTCACCACAAACTAAAACATAATAGAAAAGTTCATTAGTTTAACTTATTATTGAAGTTTTCCTTGGAGGTTATTAATAAGACGGTTATCTCTAGATCTAAACAAAAATATTAATTAAATAAGAAATACTAGCTTAAGGGTGCCGAAATACCTAAACCGACCCTCATTCTACCTGTCTAACAACTCTGTGTTTACTTACTTGGCATACATTCTGGAAACGAATTATCCCAACCGCCATTTTTACATGTGCGTAAGGGATTTCCAACTAAACTAAGGTCTTCATGGAATTCTACACAACTGATGGTTGCTTCTACTTCATCTACTGGATCTTTGCAGGAACCCAATTTTCTTCCTCGAAACGAGCAGGTGACGATTGTAGTGTTAGATGATTCCACAGAATCACAAGTAACTAATAATTGAGGAATGCAGTTCTCAAAATAGCCATTTCTACGACTTTAAATAACTTACGTGCGCATGTTCTTGGGGGTGGACTCCACTGTCCGTTTTTGCAAACAGAAATGTTGTCTTCGGGTGGAGTTGGTTTGCGTCGGTACTGATTACATTCTAGAATTAACGTGGAGTACTGATCAACGTACGTGCCAGGTTTAACTTCTTGTCTGGCTGCTCCGATTGTATAGCTACCAAATGGTACATCATCGGGTACAACACAGGCATCCCTAGAAGTCAATATCGCCTGTGTTTCAACAAATAATTTAGAATAAAGAGGCTATAAGAAATCTTAACTTCTACTACTTTCAAGGAACACACTTACGTTACTGGTGATGCTGGTAGTTGAGATGGTGATGGTGTTGGTTGCAAGAAGTAAAACACATAACAATATAGAATTTTAAAGAACAATAATAACATCAACAAGTAATAGTCTTAAAGACATTTTATGAAATCAATAAACTACAAGATCTCATATACAGATTCAAATAAAATATACAATGAGAATAATAGGAATTTGAAACCTAGGTTTAAGTGATAAATCTATTTGAAATAGATATCTTAATTATCTTTTAATTTGACAAAAATATAAAAATATTACTTCTAATTCCCAGACGAAAGCTAAATTTTGTGTTGTATTCTCGGTTTGTTTGATTGATTCTATGAAAATAAGATTTATACTTAAGGTAATTTACTTCGATAACACTTTGGAAATGTTCCATTCCAAGAACCATTCCTACATTTACGCAACGAATTTAATTGCAAACTAGGTTCTTTATAGGATTCTGCACATGTTATAAATGCTATAACTCCATCCACTGGATCTTTGCAAGTAACTGACAAACTTTTAAAAACACAATTTATGATTGTTGTGTTTGTGGATTCAACAGAGTCACAAGCATCTAAAATAAAATTGTTAATGTTAAAATGCCGAAAGAAATAGATCCTGGCTACTTACATGCACATCTACTACTCGATAGAGGTGGTATCCATGATCCATCGATACAAAGAAAGACATTGCTTGCAGGTGGGGAAGGTTTATAGCGATCATTACATAGCAAAATCAGTGAAGTGTTGGGTGACACATACGATCCGGTTGTAGGTCTCTTCGCTGTATCTTCTCTAAATGCGTAAATACCAAGTAAAGGATGCTCTGATGGTACTCGACATCTACCACTAGAAATATTCTTTGAGCATTATTGCTATCTTGAGAAAGTTAAGTCTATCTATACATAGTTGTCAAGATAATGTGTTTTCAATGTAGCTACGAGGGTAGATCAGTATTTACGGTCCCTGACATAGTAGGCTTTGCATGATATCGTCACTCATTTTTCTATGAGAACTGTCATTACTAATTATTTGTTGTGTCAAGTTTTGCGTAGGTGCGTGTTGTTCTTTGAAAGTTATTAATAATTAAGCTGGTCGATAACAGACAATTTTTAAAAATGGAAAAAAGTGAAGTCAGAGCGGTGATAAAGTATTTGCAAAAAAAAGGATTAACACCTACTGAAATTCACAAGGATATGACAGACGTTTTAGGGGACTCTGCCCCTTCTTACCAAGTGGTGAAAAATATGTCTCGTGAGTTTAGATTAGGCAGAACAACTTGCGAACATGCGAAAGGTGCGGGACGTCCAGTCTGTGTCACCGTTGACAAAAACATCAATTTCATCCATGATATGGTAATGGCAGATAGAAGACTGACTATTCGCCATATCGCGGAAATAACGAACATCTCTTATAGGTCAGTTGAAAATATTTTAAGAAATGTTCTTGATCTCAGAAAAATTTCGGCGCGTTGGGTTCCAAAGATGCTGACCGTCGATCAGAAACGCTCTAGAGTGCTGCATTCGGAAGCCAATTTGGAGTACCTGAAGGCCAATAGGAAGCAATTTCTCACTCGCTTTGTGACTGTGGATGAAACATGGGTGCACCATTTTGATCCTGAGACGAAAAGACAAAGTATGGAGTGGCATCACAGAGGTTCTCCACCTCCACGCAAATTTCGAGTTCAACGGGCGGCTGGAAAGATTATGGCCACAGTGTTCTGGGATGCAGAAGGAATTTTGATGATCGATTATTTGCAGCGTAGACACACAATAACGAATTCTTATTATGCAGGGTTAATTCCAAAATTGCGCGAAAGCATCGACCGAAAAAGACCAGGAAAGTTGGCACACAAAATTTTGTTCCATCAGGACAACGCTCCAGTCCACAAGAGCTGCATTGTCATGGCTGCCATACAGAACGCTGGCTTTGAAATCCTAGAACACCCTCCATATTCACCAGACCTGGCACCCAGTGATTACCATCTATTTCCAAAATTAAAGGAAAACCTGCGTGGAAAAAATATGGAGACGATAATGAAGTTATGACCGCAGTAAATGGCTGGTTTGAGGAGCAACCGGAAAACTTCTTCCTGAAAGGCATTGAAGCATTGGAACATCGGTGGACCAAGTGCATTGAAGTCCAGGGAGATTATGTTGAGAAATAAATAAATAATGTTTTAAAAATTCTTTCTCTTTCTATATCAGGGACCGTAAATATTGATCTTCCCTCGTATTTTATTTTAAAAATCTCATAAAAGTATTGAAAACAAAACTAACACTTGGGGAACTGGCTTTGCGGTTATTTCAGGCGTATTCATTTCTGATGATGGTATTTGCTGTTGAGGTGTGGGACACCATTCGTCAGAACCGTCAAAGCATTCACTAATACCATTACACTTTGCTGTCCTACTAACACAGGCACCATATTTGCAAGTGTACATGCTAATTGGGCAATCACGAATTTTGCAAGCCTCTTCCGTTTCGTCTGAATCATCAGAGCATTCGGGAGTCCCATTACATAAATAGATACCATCTATCCATTGGCCATTCTTACAGTAGAATTTTGTTTCGCTAAAACAGTATCGTTTTAATCCAATCATGAATTGTGTTACAAATAATACATTAATCTAGTACATAAATAACTATAAGTAAGTAATAAGCGAACATACAAATTAGGAGGGTAAGCATATCGATTTAATTAGTAAAAGTATTATTTTAAAGTTGACACTTAAAGAATTCGTGTTTATCTCAGCATTACGTAATTAGCAACTATTATGAACAGTCGCTCTTCTTTATAATAATAAAACCACTCAGTCCTCTTCTGAAATATGTAAAAATTCCGGAAGAAAAGTTTTTTCGTCAAATTTCAAAAAACCTGGTGATAACAAAGTTTATTGTAATTTGAAATTTAGGGGAGAGTAGGTTTAGAACAAGGTGGCCCTTTAATGTGTCAGAGTTGACAAAATTGGATAATTAATTACTCGTGATCTATACAATTAAATAACTTGGATGTTTCGCAAAGTAGCCTTTGAAATAACTTCAAATGCTCATTTTCCCCAAATTACCTCAGAGTCAATGTCAAAGGTCAAACTTGAAAAATACTGAATTTCCGACTTCGGAATAACGCGATTTAGCAGTCTTGGTGGTGAAATTTAAAAAATTCGAAATTCGCACTATTCGCAGAATGTTTACAGCTGAAGTAGACTCTGAATTTTAGAAGCTCCGATATCTTGCTTTTGCAGTTTACTATGTATTGGACAAACACTTCGAAATTTTGCCATGAGATATAAAGAACACGTGCGTTGTTACAGAAATAAACATCCTGAAAAATCTAATTTATTATGCCAAACACCTTTTAGAGCAAAATTACACAATGGCTCCTCAAAATAACATTACATCCCTACATTTTTGTAATAACAAACGCAAATGTGACATTTTAGAACCTTTTGAGATATACAAACACAAACTCGGGCAATCTTTAATGAACAGGTTGGGCTCAGTAATTCTCTGTTACTGGAAGTGTTAGATATTTAATTCTTTTTTTTATCTTTTTATCTAGTTATCTATTTTTTGTATTTACCTTAGCGACGTGTTTGTTCATTCATATTACCTTTGATAATGACAGCATAGCTGTCGAAACAATATTGTCAGGTAGATTATAATAAACTTGTAAAACTTTTACTAATCTTTTACTTATTTCATGATTATGTAGTTTCGCTATATAAGGCTAGAAACAATAAACAAAAATAAATAGATATTGTTTGTAAATTATTTACTGGTATTTACATTAGTACAGTTAATAAATAAATTGCAATTTTTAAATAGTTTCCATTTTCTGTACATTCACTTGTCTAAGCACCTTTGATAAGAATGTCAAAATTATTCAGACATGATTAAATCTTGACACATTTTTAACCGCGGTTACATTTTGACATTTGAATTTTTATCATTATTAAAGTGACAGTAACCATGGTAATTACGCATTATTATGTATATAAAGAAAATAATCTTGATAAAAATAGTTATTTACATTACAAGCTGCGAAAGTTTACTTTTAGGTGCAAGGCGTTTTTGATTGGCCGAGGCGAAGCGTAAGCGTAGCCGAGGTTAGTTAAAAACACCGAGCAGCGTGTAATGTATTAAACTTTTCATTCTCCTCTTGACATTTATTAACCACCGTAAATAAATAAATAAAATGATGATTCAGTGATTATAATAAAATAATGTTTGTATATTATACAACAGTATTGTTACCAAGGTATTGTTGACAACAGCCATATTATAATATTATATTTTAAAAAATTGGCAGTTTTACTTCGTTGTCCTAGGACCGAAAGGACGTACACATAAAATGTAACAAAAAAAGCTTAATATCAGTAGTGCCTTTCTTTCATAATAACAAAGAAAAGAATGTTTTTAAAAAGTAGGTTGATGGTCACTGGTTTATGAACCACAGTTGGTGCTGGGTGTACCTAACTATATTTTTAACGTGATATCTGATACAAGTGATGTCACAGTTTGTTTTGACTATTATTTACAGCAGTTCCCAAAAGTTGGCCTTTTTAGCAAATTTTTCTCGATGTGCGTAAAATCAAAAATAGCATAAGGATATTTTGTTCCTTTTGACGAGTACTAGCACACATTAAATTTATACGAAAGTTGAGTGAAACTCCCTGTACACTCATACTAGATAAATAAAACATTGTTCCAGATTGTGATGCCTGGTTCAACGATCGTTGAATTTTATTAGTTTACTTACTGCAGCAATTGTTTAATGGAATGCAAAGTTCTAACACAAGTCGCTTACTTCCATATATTTGCTAAATAAATCCAAAACTAGTTAAAGATTTTTGCAGCTGAGATCGCGGAAAAGACAAAAAACCAAGGATATATGACGATTGTGGAAAAAACATTTCCGAGTTTTGTAAATCAAGCAAACAACAAACATACAACACATCCAGTGGGAAATCCAATAGTTGTCAAGATGCCACAGCATAATTAAACATTAAGCGAAAAGTAAAAGTACTACATACCCACAAATCATATACATACCCAAATCGAGTAAAGACTTTTGAAAACTCCTCGGTCGAGATTGTAGAATTTCCAACGATAAAATACGCACTACCTACAATACATAGTTTTGGGTATCCGAACACTCGCATAATACATTCGAATAAAACTCTATTATTTAAAATAAGACGACTAAACTGGATAAAATACTTTGATAACTTTTTGTAAACATCATTGATCATAAATTGAGTTTTCTTTCCCAGTCACTTAATTAATTGAACTATTTTGAGATGAATTTATATTTGAAAAATACTCACATAAAATACACAAGTAAAGAATGAGCACAACACTATGAAACATTACTTCTTGAGGTAAATAACTACAGTTTTAACTATGTATCAACTTATTTAGTTGTTTCGATATGTGCATTGGTAATTAATAAATCAATATAAGCAGCTGTTGTTGACTAATCTGTTTGGAATATAAGAACATTATATTAATAAATAGCAACATATATTTATAAAGTAGGAAAAAACCGGTTGACGTAAAAGGTGAATGGTTGAGGTAGATTTAGCAGATTCAGTACCACGTAATGAAGACTATAAAAAAGATTTAAACTTTTGATTTAAATTGAATTAATGCAAAATGCACAGTACTAAGCAACCAGTGTTTTTATTAATATTATTAGAAATATTATAGAATATATTCAATATTAATTTATCCCATTAAATCCCACTGTACTGTCATTCATAAATAATATCTATACCAGGTGTACACACAGGATAGGACCAAGCTTAAATATATCCTCTTTATTTATAAATGCATTTTAATGGGATTTGGTATCAATCAATATAATGAGATTGGTATCAATTAGACCGGAATTCCAATTTTTTGACATGCAGATTCAATGAATTCAATTAGCCGGAAATGACCTTAAATCTCGGTTTTTGAATGGAACACCCTGTATATTTTGCATACTTGAATTTTACCAATTAAAATTAGTACAACTACGTTGCCAAATCTAAATTTAAGGATAAACATTTAAAATACAATTGCATCTGTAGGTCTTCTCTAGATTTGCTTTAATTTAACTTAATTTATGAATTAAATAACTTATTTAAGCGTTGATTCAAAGTACGCGTCAATGTATGTATATCGCTGAATTCGCATTTTAACTTCATGCATTATTTAATGGCATAGGTGAATCCGTAAAGTAAAACATACAACCAAACGATATCCATAAAATCGGATTTTTTTAATTAGTAACCTACAACTAATTAAAAAATACAACTATTTCTTATAGGCTATATCAATTATCCAAGTTTGCATTACAGCGACTATTTAAATTAATATTAAAATATTTTAGAAATGTCAAATTTAGATGCACACAACACCGCAACACATACGATACTATGAAACTTTATCTCCCGCTTTCCAAAATTAATTTATTAATTAATTTTTCGCATTAAAAATATTATCGTGAATCAGGAATTGTCGTGTATATCGAACAATCCGAAAGCCGGCGTTTCTGTAAACGGCGAGAAAGATCTAGACTATACTAAATAGCTTCCGCGAGGGATATATAAACACGGTGACCGCACGAGGAGAGAAGTCGACAATTAGCAACGGCATAATATAAATAAATAGACTTTAGTGGAAATAAATAACAAATAATTATGCGTTTAAAATAAATAATCTCGTAGTGTTAAACAAAATAGTTTAAGTTTGTTTAGTGATTATTCTTCTTGTCTGTTAATTAGTTTTAGACGTTAATTACTATAGATATCCTTTTGTTATTAAACGATGCGCAAAAAATCCAAAGTGTAGTTAAGACACCGCTACAATATTAAAGTATGTGTTCTAGTTTTGATACACTAGCAAGATATTACCAAAAATAAATATGAATTATTTATTTATAGGCCAGTAAAATTAGACCCATTTTGGACCGTTGGTGGAAATAAATGTTGGAAAGCGGGAGATCGTTTCGATCGCTTTGTTTGAGGTCAAATATAAGTATCCTAGGTTTGCACGGTCCCTCGACTCGAGCTTACCTGAGGGCATGAAAAGAACCACGAAATCTTCGGACCTTTTTTAGTTTTTCGCTTATAACTCCAAAGCGGTGCTTTCCAACGAAAATTTCACTATTACAAGAATTAAAGAGCATTAAATTCTGCGTCGGATGAGTATCCAACACTTTAAATTCGGTCCAGTGGTATGGTCGAAATCGACGGCCGAGGAACGACAATTTTACAAATTTTCGATTTTCCGTCAAACCGGACGCCCAAAGGCTTTCCGTATAATAAAACCCGTTGGACTCATTCTGATTGTCAATATAAGTCGAGAAATACCTAAGCTTTGATATTCTAGAGGTTGCCGGATTAATTTAATGGCCATTTTTTTGTCATCCCCCATCATAGCAATTAGAATAAATTCCTATGAAGTAGTGCAGTACTGGTCACTCGATCATTTCGAAAAAAGATAATTTTTTGTGTGTTATCACCCCTAAGTATTGATAGCTCAAAACCACTGTCATTTTATTTTTATTCTATTTGATTGAAATATGGCAGCCATATTTGTTTCGTGGTGCACGACGTTTTTTTGCGTTTTTTGATGTAAACGTAAATCTTGATATCTCAAGAACGGTAAAAATGATTGTATTGCTCACATGTCGGACTACATTTTTTAATCATAAACATAATATTGATATGAGGTTTCATAACGAGAACTTCAAAGCCCATAAATACCAAAATAGTAAAATTTCAAATTTAAAATATTTTATACATAAACTGCCTGTAACCGTGTACGTTTAAATAGACAATCCGCCCTAAGAATTCATTTTTATCTGGATATATGAAATATGCCCCCATAAAAGCGGAAATTTTTATAAAAACTTTAATCTTCGGGATTAAATCACACCCATAAGTAAGCGACCTACAAAAATTATGTTTAGATTTAAAAATGTAGTCCGACATGTGAGCAATACAATCATTTTTTCCGAGGTCTCTAGGATCAACCGTTCTTGAGATATCAAAAGTTACGTTTACATCAAAAAACTGCAAGCAACGTCGTGCACCATGAAACAAATATGGCTGCCATATTTCAATCAAATGGAATAAAAATAAAATGACAGTGGTTTTGATCTACCAATACTTAGGGGTCATAACACACAAAAAATTATCTTTTTTCGAAATGATCGAGTGACCAGTACTGCACTACTTCATATGGATTGATCCTAATTGCTATGATGGGGGATGACAGAAAAATGGCCATTAAGTTAATCCGGCAACCTCTATAATATCAAAGCTTAGGTATTTCGCGACTTATATTAACAATCAGAATGAGTCGAACGGGTTTTTTATACGGAAAGCCTCTGGGCGTCCGATCTGACGGAAAATAAAAAATTTGTAAAATTGTCGTTTCTCGACCGTCGATTTCGACCAAACCACTGGACCGTATTTAAAGTGTTAGATACTCATCCGACGCAGAATTTAATGCTCTTTAATTCTTGTAATAGTAAATTTTTCGTTGGAAAGCACCGCTTTGGAGTTATAAGCGAAAAACTAAAAAAGGTCCGAAGATTTCGTGGTTCTTTTGATGCCCTCAGGTAAGCTCGAGTCGAGGGACCGTGCAAACCTAGGATACTTATATTTGACCTCAAACGAAGCGATCGAGACGATCTCCCGCTTTCCAACATTTATTTCCACCAACGGATTCTATTTTACTGGCCTATTATTAATAAGCACTACTAAAATTGTTTCTTCACTACCTGATTTTTTTCTACAAACAACTTTTTGTATAATGGCTGCCAAGGTTAACTTAATTTATGCATATAATGAGGCTACAAAAAGGATCTATAACTTTTAAACATATTTTACTTTTACATTTAAATAATTATTTACAATCATTTGATATTAACGTTATTCCATTCTATGCACGTGCATTCATCGTTTTGGACATAACCTCGAAATAACCATCCATCATGTGGTTGGACACTTATTTCGTAAATGATTTAATGTTAATTGTTGATTAATTAATATTAATCAACTGATGACTTGACGTACTATAATTAGTAATATTGTAAAAAAGAATTAAACGTAATTACTAATAAGCAAGAACCAAACAAACAAGTATATCAAATGAACATTCATAAAGAAGGAAGGTGTTACAGCAGCTACCATGGCAGAGTGGAAGGCGCGCTGGATTTGTAATTACAGAACGCTAGTTCTGTTCCCGTTTCAGGCATTCTTTGTAGTCATTTATGAAATTATTTAATATGTTTTATAAATAAACAATCTTTTCACTTCAACAATTCAATTAAAAAGAAATCTAGTCTGTGGTGGCAATTTATTTACAAATGGTTTCATAATGTACAAATACATATGGATGCTCTATTATTTAATATACCACCATAGCCGAAAAATGTAGAATCACAAAGTGCAAGTGTAATAAATATAATAACTATAATTGCATATTATAGTACAACCAAAAATGAAAAAATAAAAAAACCGGAGTGAATCTAGCAGCCGGAGACTACCAGTCGGAGTTGATTGTGAACGAGCCTTGCTCCCAAATTGTCAAATTTAGACAGTTTTAAATAAAAAAATAGTCATTGCAATCTGTCAAAGTTTTTTAAAACTTTGGTCGAAGATATATGAGTACAATGTAGTTAGCAGTTATTTATACTATACGTAAACCAACAAATGAAGAAATAATGAAATAAGAGATTCTTCATAACTACAATTAATATTCATTAATTGTAGTTCAATAATTTTATTAATAATTGGAGTGGTGAAAAACTTTTTAAATTTGACAATTTGACAAGGGTCGTTCACAATCAACTGCGACTGCTAGTCTGCTGCTGCTAGATTCACTCCGGTTTATTTTTTCATTTTTTGGTTGTACTATATTAACAATTTTTTTTCTAGAGTTCTTTGACTTTGATAGCGTATTGCTCGTAAACTAAACTCAACCAAATTAAATATTTTAAAAACGAGCAAATGCTAAGTTTATTTCTACATATAAGAGTAAAATATTACATTTCTAAGTGCTATACTTTTGTTTTATTGGACGATACGTAAGAAAAGATATCCATTTTTAGAGACAATTTTATTAAAAGTAAATTAAATAGTTTTTATCTCAGAAATTGTATGCCATATATCTATGAAATTTTTGTAGGCGTTAGAAAGAAAGCTTGCGGTTCTTATGCTATTATGTTGTTGTGCATATCTTGTTTTCGTAGCATTTCAATAACATGCAATATTCATTTTAAGAGCTTATAAAACCATCACCCTGTATAATAACTATGACAGGTATGGCACTTTTGAAAAGAGAAAATAATGGGCTTTCCAACTGTGGAAAAATATACAAGGTTTCCCATTTGAAATCACAAAGTTGCCTTATTCCCGCAAATACGTATGTCATTTCCGAATAAAACGGAAGTGGAAAAGAAAGACGGATATTCAGAAAAAAACTTTAAAAACTAAGAAGAAGACTAGCGAACACCGCATTTCACTATCTCAATTAGTTCAAAAGTTATATATCTTTATAAAGGGTCAAAATATAATGGGACACCCGGTATAATTCCACATGAATGCAAAAGGACATAATCACATGTGTTGATCAAAACCAAAACAAAAAATATACACATAAATGACGTTACCGAGGCTGTACGTGTTAAAAATCTATATACCGCAGTATGAATTTTTCCTGCTTTCCGTGCTCTGTAATTCCAAAACTATTAATTTTAGAGCATTGTAGCCAGGGAGGTTTTCGATCAGAATAATGTAAACTACAAAATATTACAATTTCAGCTAATCCGACCGGTATTCAATTTCCGTAAGAAACGTGTGGATCTTTTGCACGACGGCACTCATTATAACAACTTTTATTCCTCATCAGAAATTTCAAATCGTGCATTAGGATAGCAGAAAAGGTTGAGGGTGGTATTCTGCTATCCTGGTATCTACATTGTCATATTGAAGACATTATGCAGATAGTGCATTAAATTAAATTTTTAAGAACATTTTAAATTCAACTTTGTTAAACGTTAAAAATTATTTTAAGTTGTTTTATCACAATTCTTAATAAGTATATAAAAGAATATGCACAAAAATTAACGTAACAATCATCATTAAGAACATTAAAAAGAAAATAACCCAAGCAGGTTTCTCCAGAAAATTATACTGCGCGCCATCTAACAAGATAGTTGTTTAATTTCCAGTAAACACACTGCTCTTGTTATTTCTTTTATTAATGTTTCTAATGATAATTGTTACGTTATCTTTTATGCATTTTTTTTGTTATATACTTAGTAAAAATTGTTATAAAACAACTTAAAATAATTTTTAACATTTAACAAAGTTGAATTTGAAATGTTCGTGAAAATTTGTAAAAACTGGGCGCCATCTGGTAACCAGTAGCACTATTAATAATTATATTGCAACCTGTTGTCATCACTATCTGCATACGGGGCGTCTTCAATATGTCAATGTAGATACCAGGATAGCAGTAATACAACCCTCAGCCTTTTCTGCTATCCTAATACACGATTTGAAATTTATGATGAGGAATAAAGTTGTTACAATAGTAAAATTATTTTTATTTGTTTGTTCGTTTTATTAGAATTTCTACTTGTTTAGCCAAACAATTTTAACAGTTATTTTTGATAAATAACTATCTAACAGAAATTGCATAAGAATTAACCTAACAAGTAACAACTACCATTAACAACAACAACATTAGTAAATAATTAACTGATACTGATTGCGGAATATTGTTTACAGGGCCGCACCAAGCCTAATGAGTGCTGTCGTGCAAAATACCCCACACGTTTCTTACGGAAATTGAATACCGGTCGAATTAGCTGAAATTGTGATATGTTGTAGTTTACATTATTCTGATCGAAATTCTCACTGGCTACAATGCTCTAAAATTAACAGTTTTGGAGTTACAGAGCACGGAAAGCAGGAAAAATTCATACAGCGGTGCATAGATTTTTAACACGTACAGCCTCGGTAACGTCATTTTTGTGTATATCGTTTGCTTTTGTTTTAATTAACACAGATCATTATGATGTCTTGCATCGTGTGAATCATGCGAAATTATACCGGGTGTTCCATTATATTTTGACTCTTTATAAACCTATATAACTTTTGAACTAGCTATAATGAGCTATAATAATAACTAGAGATAATGAAAAGCGGTGTTCGCCAGTCTTTTGAAAATCTTTGATAACTAAATGTTTAGTGATTTGTTTGTTTCTTACTTGTTTAATGTTTAATAAGTATTCTGTTACCGTTTGTTAGATCGAGTTTCTTGATATGTACATTTTGAATATTAGCAATTAAAGTAACATATAATTGTCAATAAACTAATTTGACGTATACAGTGATGTTTTCTTTAATTTCCATAATTATTTTGTGAGTCATTATAGTTTTTCGTAGCATTTAAATAACGTGCAGTATTCATTTGAGAGCTTATAAAACCATCACCTGTATAATAACTATGACAAGTATGGGCCTTTTGGAAAGGAGGAGCAACGTGTTTTCCAACCGTGAAAAAATATACAGGGGTACTTCAAAAGTTATATAGGTTTATAAAGGGTCAGAATATAATGGGACATCAGATATAATTTCACATAATTCACACGAAAGCAAAACAATATAATAATTAGCGGTGTTAATCGAAACAAAAACAAAATATATATACACACACAAGGACGTTACCGAGACTGTATGTGTTAAAATCCGTAAACCGAAGTATGAATTTTTTCCTGCTTTTCGTGCTCTGTGACTCCAAAACTGTTAATTTTAGAGCTTCAGGGCCATCGAGACTTTCGGTCAGTATATAGTCCAAGCGGCGATCACAACATTTTGACCGTTATCGAACATACGAATAATTTATGGAAAATGTGGAAGTAGACAATATAGGTAACACAAAACCTCTTATAGGACTATAAGCAAATCCTGGCACGACTGTAGTTAATGGTCTAATTAAGGTTAATTCATCAGTATTTTGCGTTCGTTACATAACATCCAAATAAAATTTACAGGATTTGTAGAGATTTTTAGTTTTGTCATAGGTATAATACATGAGAAGATATCTGCAAAACAACGTAAAGAGTACTGAGTAGTTAACATATTTAACTTATTACATGTTAACGTACATGTTAAAGTACTGCTGCAATATAGCTGTAGTTTATTAATTGTAAGTACGTAAAACCACAGATGATATCCTAAGGCGGCTTTTAGTTACTGATGAATATCTTTGCTTGTACAAAATTAACTAAGAAATAATAGATAAATACGCCACTGTGTATGATATGCAACGTGAAAAACGCATAAGAAAATATACTTTGTTTACTGTGGATGAGACATAACTTCAACTATGCATTATTAGCGTGTTAAAATCCTTTTTCGTTAACCAAGAGCAAAAACGAGACGCGGTACTCTTTACGTTGTTTTGCAGATATCTTCGCTTGTATTATACCTATAACAAAACAAAAAGCACCATTGTGTTCACAGAAAATCATCGCAAAACGTTTATTTCAGTCGTTTTTTCTTAATATGTACATGATTCCCAGATATTAAGTGTGAAATGTAATTTTGTTAAACCTTAAAAGTGCTGTTTCGAGAAAAGGGACCTTAAAAGTAGGAGTTCCCGCAAGAAACAATGTAAATATCTTAATTTTTTCTTTGTCAACTTAAATATCGATGTAACCATTTACAGTTTTGTCTTAACATAGCGAATGATGTTCCGCAACAAATAATATCAAAATTCAATTTCACCCTTCCCCCCCCCCCGCACATTTTGTTTTGACGACAACAAAATTCTGCTTAAATTAGGTATAGACTACAACATGAGCTAGGGTGGTACTTTTTACAAGGTATGCCCAACGAAAATAAAAACTAAGGCACTTTCTGGCTAAATGAAACTGTACTATATATCTTAATTATTTAAATGTCTAACCAAAAATGTGTTTTATTACTATACATACAAATAGTCTTAAAGCATTGATAGTCTTAAAGCATTGCATCCAGTACATCGACAATAAAAATGTCATTTTTTTGGTGATTGTAGGCCAAAAAATATACGTCTCTTGACGTTTCGTGAAATAGTCTATAGTTTTCCACTAACAAATTTTTGCAAATATCACATTATACACTAGCGATTGATGAGTAAGTGCGTTGGTACATCTAACAACTATCCCACGTTGCTTGATGTGTAAGATGCTGGTTGGCTTCGTAACTGTGGATAGCCAGATCGACACCTGCTCCGGAAACTTTTTTTTTCAACTACACTTACGAGCAAATAAATCGGCCCACCTGGCACTTTCATCTTTGAGTGCATTTTTGTCAGCCCTTAGACAGCATTAAAAAAAATATTTATGTCATTTGAAAGGCTATTTATTAAGCTTTAAAATGAGCCTACATTTTTTGAGTTTTTTTCCTTTTCTCGAGTGTAGAACCTAAAGGTAACATTTCCAAACAAAAGTACAAAGGAAAAAATTTGGTTTTCAATAAATTGAAACAAAATTTGAGCAAGAATTTTCTATTATTAATATCGTGTGTTACCTCCTCTAGCTCTGATAACGGCTTCCATACGATTTGGCATGGACCTAATCAAAGTAGCAATGGCTTCTTGCGGAATGTTGTGCCATTCTTCTGTAACGGCTACCATTAGCTGTGGTATAGACATTACAGCAGGAACTCTGGCCCGAACTTTTCTTTTAAGGCGATCCCATAGATGCTCTATAGGATTTAGGTCAGGGCTGCACGCTGGCCATTCTAAAACTCGAAGTTCGACTTCTGCAAGGTAGTTTCGCACAATTAACGCCGTGTGTGGCTTTGCATTATCATGCATAAACATGAAATGGTCTCCAACAAAGCCGGCGTAGGGCACCACATGTTCATCCAAAATCTCTTCGACATACCTTATAGCCGTTAAACCCCTTCTATTGCGACCACGCACTTCCCCGGTGATGAACACAAGATCCGTGCGTGCTTCCAGAGAAATTCCACCCCAGATCATGCAAGAACCACCTCCGTAGCTAACGCGTTCAACAATGCAGCATTCCGCAAATCGTTCTCCGAGTCGCCGGTATACTCGTCCTCTTCCATCGTTGCTATACAAACATATCTTGGTCTCATCGGAAAACAGAACAGAGCTCCATTGATCCAGGGTCCAATTCAAATGTTCCCTTGCAAAACGAAGCCGTGCTTGGCGATGAGCTGCAGTCAATTTCGGACATTTTACAGGTCGACGAGGTGTCAAGTTCCTCTCCCGTAATCTTCGCCTTACTGTCCACTCGCTTGCAGTCACTCTTCGGGCATCACGAAGTTGCTGCTGTATCTCAACTGCAGTTAGGCGTCGGTTTCGCAACGAGGTTAACATAATGAAGTGATCATCCCTCTCTGTTGTACACCGGGATCTGCCTGTTCCTGGTCGACGTTTGAAGGACCCAGTTTCCACAAATCGCTGGTATACTCTTCTAACTGCTGCCCGGCTTACATTCAGTTCTTGAGCAACAAATCGCTGACTATGGCCAAGTTGAATTAAAGCAACAACTTGAGCGGAAACTTCTGGTGCAGTATCCATTTTATCAACAGATAATATCAAAAATTGACAAATCATAACAAATGTGGTTTAAATTTTCTACTGACACGTGATTTTTTAAGCACAAAATCTAATGGAAGCCAAAGTAAGCACACCTCCAATACCAAAAAAATGCAGGTAACTTTGGTTTTAAAATTCTACACAGGTTAAAAAACAGACATCCACAAAAAATGTAGGCTCATTTTAAAGCTTAATAAATAGCCTTTCAAATGACATAAATATATTTTTTAAATGCTGTCTAAGGGCTGACAAAAATGCACTCAAAGATGAAAGTGCCAGGTGGGCCGATTTATTTGCTCGTAAGTGTAGTTAGTTTTGACAAAGAATATTTATCTAATTATCTGAATTATTTATATTTTTAAATGCTATTTTTTTTTATTATTATAAGTATTAAATACTATTTGTATTTGTTTATTGTTTTTCCTATCCTATTTATCTCAAAATACGTATTCCATATTGTTAAAAGTACCCTTTTTAATTAATTATGTTCATTATTTATAATAAAACACAATAACATTTACAAATATAAGTCAAATAATTAATTAAATAATTAGTTCAAATAAAAAAAATACCGAAACAGGAATGATTTATTTATTACTATTATTTATTTAAAAATACGTTAATATTTTAGGATTTTTTAAAATCAATCAATTTTCTGTTTTTTTTTTTGTAAACTTTTCCATGAAAAAGTAATTTTTCGTCAAATCCGAAGAAACTCGGGGATACAATAGACTTTCTTCTTTATTTTGACTGGTGTAATCAAAATACTGTGGATCAGATCTAGCGGCAATCTGCTTTGGATTGGTGACTTTGAGTTTACTCCAGAATTGCAGGCAGAGGCGTAATTGGGGTTTGTGGCGCCCCTGTGCAAGGCAGCGCAATGTCACCCCTCATATGAAAAAAAAGCTCGATTAAACATATAAGCTATATTTTATTAGTAAGTTTTATTCGAACTTTGCACTGGTCGTATTTAATTTATATTATATCTTACTCTGTCAGGGGGATGGCGCCCCTTGACTGCGGAGCCCCTGAGCCGCGCACAGGCGTTAGCTACGCCTCTAATTGCAGGTATGGCTGGATCACCTTATAAGGGGAGTTGATGCGGATACAGAACGAACACGACTATTAGCCTCTCAATCCTTAGACAACCCCACCTCGTAGTTGGTATAGGCCAGGTTTCTACTTTTAGGCAGAATCGGATAGGGTTCTGTCAGGGCGCACCAAGCCTTTATTATGGTACACCTGGGTGACTAAATCCTACTTTTACGATTCAAGTGCCAGCCACACTTTGAGGTTGAACTCGTCAGACAGTGGAAGTCTGCATGCTGGATTAAGGGTGATGGGACTCCTCGGAGACGGACTCCTACGGGAGAGCACGTTAATAGCTCCGGCACAAGCCTGCAGAACTAGTAGAGGGTGGATAGGCGATGTCACTTCCACCAATGTGAACTGTAGCACACACACAAGTGACGCGCTAATTGAGCGTATTCGATGACACCATAGGGACCCGTGGTATATTAAGCTTAACGCAGGTGGGTCATGTTAAATAAATCTTGGCAATCTCTACTTTTGTGCACCAATGGTGTCCTTAAAATATATTGAACCAAGTATTTTTTTCTTTGAATCAATACAGTATAATTTGTATCTGGTAATATAAAAAACATATATGAGTCCCACTTATGAGTATCACTTATAGAATCTTTATTTATTACTGGTTTATTGATTCTATTGCTATGGCAATCCACATGCTTCAATGCCTTCCTTAATTCTTATGGAAGTTATAAATGTAATGATATACGTACTGATCATTTATATAGCAAGATCATTACAGTATTATTGTTTATCGGAATTTAATTGCTACAAATTGACGGTCTATCGTGGAGCCTCTGTTTTTATAAAAGCTGATGTTAAAAAGCACACTCACGTTGTACACACTACTATTTCTACTGTCGACAAATTCAAAAGCACATTTCGAACGGCTATTTAAATAATTTAATTGTGAAATAAATAACATTTAATCTATTGTTACTTTAATTTAAATCAAAGCATAAATCACTTTCTCAAATAGCATAGCATAGCATTTTTAGTCTTATTCACATTTAAGTTTTACAAATTTATATCGCACTGCTTCGACTGTTCTATATAGAACTACGTAGTATATAACAGTAGCAAGCCGACTAAGTTTCGAAGTTCTGAAAATTTTATTAGTTATTTGATAGAGTTATTTTATATTTCAATATTTTAAAATTTGGATGTATCAAATTATTTTAATTTTTGCAGTCCATCACTTAATGTATTGCGCTTACATATAAAGTTTTCTTTTTTCTTTAAGGTTCCGATGCTGAGCATTTGTGGTGCACGAGTGTTTTTCGGTTTCCAAAGGTAGTAACAAAATAAAGAGGGTTTGCAAAGGTTAGTAACTCACTTGTATTTTCTGTAAATAATAATGATACATTTTGTTCAATTTACGTAATAAAATGGTTTTTATTAAAAAACATTTCAATTTTCATTCATTTTCGCACTTGACTTCTAAAAGTATCCTTATGGACACTTCAGACGCACAAGTAAGCTAATGTGTAATTTTACAAATACAAAAGAAATAACAAAACATTCAAAATGCTCTAAATTAATAATAAAAAATACCAATCCCAAGGTTATTAAAAGGTTTTAGGGGAAGGTTCAAAAACGTTAAACCTAATCAATTATATCAAAACTCAAAATATTCTTAAATTACTGGAATTTTTATTTTATCAACCAAAACTAAACTATGAAATAAAATAAAAGGATTAATTGAAAATCTCAGAATCTTGTGAAACTTTCAGTTACTCTTATTATTTTGTTTCATGATTATGGAGTTCCACAAAGTAAGGCTGGAGACAGTAAAAACTAAACCAAATAAATGAAGATTAAATTAATGATGTACCCAGTAGAGATTGGGGTTTCACCTAAGAAGGTTTCGTATCCTTTTTTAAAGACATCTGGAATTTTACTTATTCCAGCTCCAGAATGACATCCTAAAATCAACTTTGTCAAAAACATAGTTTATAAAAACAAGTCTTTATTCTATAGCTTAATATCATGACTATTTAAAGTGCGGAAGCGAATTATCATAAAGCAGTAGGTCAGTAATACCAATAAATGATGATATATTACTTTTCTATATCGGAAAACTTTATTTTTAAGATTTTTACTTTACTGTTTAAGACCGAACTTTATTTGTCTCACGTTCAAAACAGAGTGGGCTTTACTTATCTAATGTTCAAGACAGAATGAAATCTAACCTACTTCTAACCTACTCATACACTGAGAAAATTGTATATTAAAAAATACATATTAACCAATGATACATTGCCGTTAAAAATACGTGTACTTAATGTTAGATGTAGTATTCGAATTACTAATATTAATATCCTTAAGTAGTTGACTCTATAATGTTTGTATTTTGAAACAAATTTTTCATATATAACGGGTAACTATACGGTATAGTTACCCCTAATGTATGAAACGCAACAAATTACTCCACACAAAAGCCCCACGATGCCAATGGACTGTCGTTTGTAGCATCCTAAATTACTTTACTAAAAATACTAAACATACGCCGCGCGATGGACGTCGGCTGTAACACACTAAAACATTCCAAATACTGGATACTTACTGTAATCGCTTATTTTACAATAAAAACTATACTTACTGTATTATTTTGCACCGGCTAAAGATCTCTTATTCTGCAAATTTAAATACAGGTGTGGGTGTTAACCCCAAAAGCTTCCGATTAAGTAACAGACTCAGGAACAAATAAAAAAAAGTGGACGATACCAAACTAAGTGATATTCATTTTGTTTACTTTTATTTTTTTATCATCTTAGATGAGGAGAAATCATCAGTTTGGGAATGACATCTCATTTAAAATTGATGTTAAATTAATCAAACACATTAGTTATTAATAAAAATCTTAATTGACCAAAATTGATCCTAACTATATCAAACGATAAATAATTTTGAAATCTGTATATTGAACCATAAAATAGGTTGAAAATATTACACAAAAAGATATTAGATAAAAACATTCTCTTTCCTAACTTTTGCATAATTTCGGAATCCCAAATAAATTTTACATAAACAACTTAATTAAACTAGGAATATGAAATTGAAACAGTTATCCTTAATCCAACATAATGTTCATAAATTCCTTGCACAACATGGAAGACTTCAAACACATTACACAAAAACCCAATAATGAATATACACATAGTTTTCACTACAAAACTGCTGACCTAGAATGTTGCGGGAACACTTTTTAAATTTTGAATTCTATTTCATCTTGGCGAGATTCGTTGATTTTGCAATAATTGCGATTAATAATAAATTCTCTACTATTATTACAGGAACTGGAACGATGTTTAAATTACTTAAATGTTGCTTAAAATGTTTGCTTTAGTTTTTGTATAACAAATAGCGTAGTCCTATTGTTAACTTTCCATTAATGTATTATTATAAAAATTTACTGTTGATCAGCGTATTTACAGCGTTCAAATACGCAAGATATAACACTGAGCTCTAGTAGTAAATATTTTTTCATCTATACTATTATTACGTGAATGAAAATTCACCAAACTAAAATTTCGGAATAATCCTCTTCACTGGAGATTAATTCCCTAACAATAAAATCGGTACGATATAACACTAAAGTTTGCTTTATTCTAAACTGTACTATATACGGCCGTAGTCGACGCAGACGTTAGGGTACCCCCTAACTTTTAGCTTTGAAAGCCGGTGTTGAACTGACTCGGGAATGAATAATTTTTTATATGCTTTGCAAATAAACTTAAGGGGGAAGTTTTAAACTAACCTATTGTGAAATAGCCTGACTTTTATAATCCAATCGGGAACAAGCATTCAAAAAACTTCGAGAGAATTCTGTATAATTTCGCGTGACTTCACCGTAACTAAAATCTGCTTACCGAAAAGAACTCGATATCCACACGCTTTTAGCAGCTATATATTTTTTGTTTGCCTTCAGAGAATCTACTCTTTAAAAAACGAAAATTATCACGTAGAAGGAAATATAAATTTAACTAAATGTTATTTAATCCTTTTGTTGAAAGGGCGGCAACACTTTTAAATATTTATAAATTCGTTTTTAACTAGGATCTTTCCTTCGAAACAACATTTTAAGTCGTGGGAACATCTTGAAAATAAACTTATGTATAAGCAAAGACGTCAAATACGATAAAATGAAACCAACGTAGTTATTCTAAAAACAACATTGTTTGTAATTTTATTCTAGAAGAAATGTCATTTAGACGAAAACATTTTAGGGCAACTCCTGACATTAAAAGTACACCATTTAAGTCGGAATATTGTCTGAATTTTTCAATCCAAACTGAAATATATTAAAATGCACAGAGCCGTGCTAAGGTTTTTTACCATTAATGCATATAAAATTATATTTCAATAAAATTGAGAATTTGAATACGTTCCATGTATCGTACTGCAATGGCAAATCTGCTTACAGTCACGTGTGCCAATTTATTGTAAACAATTATTAGTTATTTTTGTTTATTGTTTCCAGCCTTACTTTGTGGAACTCCATAATCATGAAATAAATAAAGATTAGTAAAAGTTTCACAGTTTTATTAAAATATAACCTGACAATATTGTTTCGATAGCTATGCTGTCATTATCAAAGGTAATATAATTATAAACAAACACGTCGCTAAGGTAGATACAAAAATAGGTAACTAGGTAAAATAATAATAATAATCAGAATTAAATATCTAATACTTCCAGTAACGGAGAATTACTGAGCTCAAGTTGCTCTTTCATTAAAGGTACCCTGAGTTTGTGTTTGTATATCTCAAAGGCTTCTAAAATGTCTAATTTGTGTTTGTTATTACAAAAATGTAGGAATTTAATATTATTTTGAGGAGTCATTGTGTGATTTTGTTCTAAAAGGTGTTTGGCATAATTAGATTTTTTGTAACGGTACATTTTCTCTCGGCCTTAAGTACGTGAATTTTGCACGTATATTTACAAGAAAAACTTAAAGTTTTTTCCTGCAAGACTGTGTTTTATTTGAAATAGAATTTTGTCAGGTAAATATTTCCTATAAAAAAACATTTCAAGAAAAGATCGTTTTAAATTTGTATACATTTAAAGAACGTAGCGTCATAAATTGATGTTTTTAGTATTTTGTTCGTTTATATTTCTGTGTTAATATAAATTACATCGTGCGATAGCTAATGTAAGACCTTGACAAAAAACTATGGGAAGTACTTGGTCATCTCATTTTATAAAAACATCTCTGTTAATATTCTGAGAATACACGGATTTGAGATCAAATTTATCTTTGTTCAGAAGGTGCCTTTTGCATGTGTTCAAGATTCAGTTTGGTTTCTTGCGTATTAGCCCTGAAAATGGCACTCCTTGCCAGTCTAGACAACATATGGGCTGTTTGCGCGCTATTTCTTCGACTACTATTTTTTTATTCCTTTAGGTCGAAATTCTTGCAGAATGTTAGCTAAAAACTTCCTTACGGACAAATAAAATGTATTACTCCGCGGATGATTAGGGTCGCATGTGTTAAAAATTCTTCGCGCGTTGCGACAGGGTAGCGTCAGCCACTTGCTTCCATCCTGAGCTTCGAGTCACACCACTTTTCCGTTTGATCTTCTAGTAATGAAGGTCGATATTATTGAATTTTCGTTTTAGTTTAAATAATTAAAAATACAGTTCGGCTAAAGTTTTTGTGTAATTGCGTGCCCTGACCTCGGCAGGGTGCAGTTCTTGTAAATTTCGTTATGTGGATCAATCAATTAGTGTTTAGAAACTTTCCCTTTAGAATTTATGAAATACCAGTCGACTTGGATCGATATTATCGATTTACCGTTTGCTAGTGAGTGTTTGGTAATGATGTAAATTTCTAAATACAGTTCCGTACCGTTTAGTTCGCCTTCGTTGTGAAGGGAAATTTTTGGAAGCCTTTGATGCTTGATAAATCTTGTTTGAAAGATTTGTTATTACCGTTTTGTTAATAAACAACTGGGTTTGTTTTATTGTGAGGAACTATTAAAAACAATTACCTCTCTCTGTTTGTGCTTTGAATTAGTGCAGTTTTGGTTAATGAGAATTTTATAGATTGATCTATAATTTTAAAGACAGTTTCCGGTTCTTCAGTATTTAAAAGCTAATAATTAGTGCTTTACGGAATGAATCTAATAATAGCAAGCGCTATTTGTGATTAAAATCATTTTATGTTTCTGAAAGACTTCATCTTTATACTACGATTATTTAATTTGTGCATTAATGAAGATGGTTTGTGGAGTTATTTGGGCAACTGGCCGTATTTGAAATGAATCTCATCCTTGGGACCTGCTACTGTTATGTAATAATTTGAATGCAGTTAGAGTCAATTATGGTTTTTAAGAATAAAGGCAACTTTCCAATTTCTAATGGTTTAGATCCAGTATGTTTTTCGGCGGTTAATGCGGATAGAAAATTAAGGTATTGTACTTTATAGAAAATAGATTTTTATTGCAATTTAGTTTATGAATCCTTCATGTAAGGAATTTTGTGATGTTTTCTTTAGGAAGAGAGCTCTCATTAGCATTTAAAATTCAATTTATTATTATGGCTAATGAATTTCAGAATAATTAATTTTGATAATATTTAGACTAATCAAAGTTGCGTAATATCCTTCAGATATTTGTTTATTGAATTTGCAATTTAGTTAAGTTAATATAATTTCAACAATCAATTAAATTTTTTGATGAATAATTTTGGTTTGTCAATATCATGTAAATTTGTTCTTTTTGGTTAATTAACGTCTTATGTAAATCTTTTTGAGTTGTCTTGGTTTAAATCATTTTAGAGCAGTTAAATTATTATTAATGAATATTGACTTTATGTATAATAAACCTATGTTGTGTGTGTTTTATTATTTATGTGTATTGTTACTCTGTTTTATTTTCTCATTGTTTAATAAATGTTTTCAGTTTATATTGAGGATCTAGAAAAGGAACCATATAATTATGAATGTATTATTTCATTTTTATTTCAAAATTTTTAAACATAAACAAAATTTTTTTGTTTTCATTCTAATATTTAATTCCTTTTCTGGTTAGTGAATTTAATATCTTTTAATAGCTTATTCAATTAACATCTTTGATCGTTTATTTTTAATAATCATTTTTAAGCTTCATAATCAGATGACGCCCTTTTTGAGTTATTACTTGTGTTCTGAAACCCTTATCTACTCCTTTTCATAATTTATACAACTGTGGAACCAATACTTACGACCTGAATACTAAATTTCTAAGATAGAGCTAAATCTCAAGCTGTGGCAACTATTTTGAGCATATATGATAACGTAAGTATGATAAATTTTATTGTTTATTTAGTCCGAAAAAAAAGCTTTGTTTCATTTTCAGAATGTTTATTTTTGTAATGACGTACGTGTTCTTTATATCTTATGTCAAAATTTCGAAGTGTTTGCCGAATATATACTGAACTACAAAAAGAACAATTTAAACGGTAAATGCCCGATTTCATAATATCATGTGTTCTGTCTTTAGCATTAAATAAAAATGAAAAAGCGTTAGTGTTGGTTTTAAATGTTATTTTATAATTGTTGGTTTTTCTTAGTATATGTGCAATTTTTTCTGATATTTTGCCAAAATATGGTATAGATATGTAATTTGTGTCTTCTGTTTGATTGTCAATGGGATATATTCTTTTGATAGCTAACCTATAATCTTTTTGTTTAATTAAAGTGTCAATCATGTTCGGATTGTAATGATTTGTATGTGCTAGTTGTTTAATGGTTGATATCTCTTTTCTAAAATCTGGTTTTGTTAGTGGAATAGTTAAAGCTCTGTGTACTAATGATCTGTAGGCTGCTATTTTGTGTGTTTTATGGTGACAAGATTCAATTGGTATTGTTATGTCTGTTTGTGTTGGTTTTCTGTATATGGAAAATTCAAATAGATTGTGTGCGTTAATCTTGATATTTAAGTCTAGAAAGTTTATAGCCGTGTTTTGTTCTGTTTCTAGTGTAAATTTTATGTTAGGGTGGATACTACTAATAATAATTAAAAATTCATTGATAACCTCAAAAGAACTGTCAAAACAAGCTAAAATGTCATCAACATAACGAAACCAGAAGATAATGTGTTTAGAATTATTAGTTAAACAAGTCTCTTCGTGTTAGTCGTTTGTCACTCATTAAAGTGTTTGTGGTGTAGGAATTAAGAATAAAGTTCTATGTAGTGTGGAGTTTTATCCAATCTTTATCTAAAGAAGCTACTGTGTAGCGAAACAACAGTATAATCATTTTTTAAATAAAAATATTTTAGTAAAGATTTAATAGTATGTTATTGTGTTATGTATTTAACATGGATCTTCACCAAGTAAAAGCTGAATCAATCCAATTTCTGTGTAGTCATTCCAGAGTATTTTGAAATCGTCAAAGCTGAATACATGATTGGCTTTTACTCATAGAGGGCTTTCAAATGACGTCTATCACGTATGGAATTTCGCTTATGCCCATAAGAAGGTAGATTAATTGGTAATTTGGTATATTGTTGGTTAGTAAATATACTTCTAATTTTCTCTACTGCAGTGTGGTTTGCAACATTTACTACACATGTATATTAAACAACAATATTCAGAGATATTAAAAGCAAATATAAATATTATACATTACACATATACGTGCTATAAGTATCTTAGTGTATTATAGGAAAGAATTTTGTATAATATAGATAAATAGACTTTTATATTAACCTGGAGTTCTTACAATATCTACATATTAGTGGCAAATACAAATATATTCCTACTGATTCTATATACGATTTTAATTTGTTTAACATCTTGATGTTTTTAGCTTAACAAACCTGTGTTTGGGTCACTTTTTTATTATAAAATATATTGATGCTAAATATATTTATACTTACTATAACTATCTATTTTTCTCAGTGTATTAAAACGAAACAACGAACTGGCGTTTCTGTTTTTTTGGACGCTGTAGTACATTCATAATAATTTTCCAATGTGAACACTAGATGACGTTAAAAACTCCGAGATATATTTTTTTAATTTTTAGTCAAGATTGTCATTATGTCATTATAATTAGTATACTAAAGTAAGTATTATAATAATGTTAAATCTTATTCGCTAATTACAATAAATCCGTCTGTTTTTTTATTGCTAATATTGTTATTGCACTGAACTATTATTATTTAAATAGCTAATTGGGCTAAATAAAGGATTTTATGTCCGATTGCATTATAAAGTATTGTTTATTGTATTGTTTTGCGGCAGTAAACTGGCTTATTTACATGTCGATTTTTCTTCTGTCAAGAATAGATGTCAAATTTGTATGCAGTATTTGTGTGTCAGCTTTGTATGCAACTCTTACATAATCGAACTTTATAGACTCGCCCTTTTTATAGGCCTTGCTCGCTTCGCTCGCTCGGCCATAAACTGAGCTTGTCTATAATGTCCTACATTATGTACTTGTTACATAAATAGCTATATTATTATTATTGTTTTTATTATTGACAATTTGAATTAAAAAACTGTCATTGTTTTTATTAATGTCACTTTTACATTCGTTAATTTGAGAGTAAAAAGTGCCAATCATGTAACAATTACCATATTATGGAATGAAATTGTAAATAGGATGAATTTTTATATTTAAAAACCGATTTCGTAGAGTAATAGAGGTATATTCTTATTCATAGAATATTGCAATTAATCAGCTACGCCACGCTGGCAGAGCAGAATACCACAAGCGACACCATATTGGGTAGAAGAAAGCGCACAATTCCATAATGGGCAAATTAGAAGCGCATTTTAGGTATATGATTTTGGAGCTCCCAGAATACAAATTATGTAGCAATCCTTTTAAACTAAACGTAGATTTAATTAAATTCAATACGCATAACAATAGTGAACAATTTCACTCTTTCTTCATTCTCGATACTCTGGTTCGCCAGCGTAGTCGAACGTAGATTAGATTTAGTGGCTCTATCATCTCATAGAGATCATATATATTTGTGATAAGGGTTTAGCCAATACGAGGGTCAAACCAGATCAAATCTCCATTTTGGATCCAAAAGTATACGTAAATGATAAGATACTCGTAGATTATTAACATTTATATTTACTAAAAAGTTGGATAAAAAGAAATACAAGTCATGCAGAAGTTCTTCAATTTACTTGACAACAACGTTTGTATGTGTCAAATTAAATTACACATTTTTTAAAAACAGTTAATTTTTTAAATAGCGAATGCACCTGTTCTCGCGATGGTTATTATTAGTAATATACAGGGTATCTATGTTCTCCGAGTTTTTAACGCCATCTAGTGTCCACATCAAAAGATGATGTTCATTGAATGTAACATTAACACGAACCGTCTCTATCATTATGTATAACACAGTCCTTGATAGCACTTATTCCCATTTTACCATGAGTCCATAACATTAGAAATTGCGGTGGTATTACTTACACTATTATCTGAGGCTACTAGATTTATTGCTATGGTTACTGGAATGCATGATGCTACCTGCTAATTGTAAATAATAGTGTATACTAAATATTAATATGGGACTTCGAAGAAACATAAATTACAGTAAATCAATAAAATAAAAGAGAAAACCGGGACAACTCTAAAAGTATTTTGAAATTTATTGTTAAAGTTAAATTATAATTGACAATTTAAGTGCATAGCTTTTCAAGGTTTTAAAATTTATTATTTCCGTTAAAAGTCCATACTGCAAGTCTATAAATTCCATAAAATCTCATAAGAAAACTTAAAGTAGAACACTCCACACATAATAAACTCCATTAAAGGCCACTATTGCATACCACGAAGTTTAACCAATTTAGTTAGATAACAACTTTATAGACATCCTAATAACGTTATTTCTTTTTACCTACTGTTCTCAATGGTAATTGTTATCGTCCTTCTATCGAGTGTGGTCATCTCTTTTTTGTGGGTATTGTTCGAATAAATGATAAAAAGTGGAACTTGACGTCCAGCAGAACATCTGTATATTATACCTACTACTCGTCTGTTTCGGACTCGCGTCTATTATCTTTTATCTTTGTTCCGGTTCTGAATCGTTTTGTGACGTTTTTATGCTGCTGGCACTTTAGAAAGTACTTCCTATTCCACACAATATTTATGCAGTGTTTATATATGTTATAGGTAGTATGTTTCGCACATTTGCTTCATATTTATCTTAATACGTCAAAAAATTAATTCAAATAAGTCTCTAGTATCTAAGTAGTCTAGTAGTCTAAGTATCTAAACTACAACATGATGCTTAATCTAAATCTAATCTGTAAAGAAATATTAGAATAGACAAGTCAAAGGCTGAATTAAAGGGTAAATAATACAAATCATTAATCGTTACTAAAGACTGGGATATAATTGTAATGTAGACAACTCATTATACGTCCGGTTATCAGCAGGCCCTGATCGGCCGTAATGACGCACGGTTTACATTTACTGCAATATATTGCAGCAAATAAAAGATACATCTTAAATTGAGTTTATTATACAATGAAATAAATATGATTAACGTTATAATGTCTATATAAATCTATCATACATATATAAATGTAATATAATAATAACTACGTAAGCGTAGTGTATAACCGTATTTATAAATAAAATACTAGCATTAGTGAAATCCATGCAGCAAAGAATGTTTAACCGCCTTTCTCTGTAGTGCACACAAAAAAGCAAAACATTGTAGGGAATATGAGACTACCTTCTCTTTATTAATTTATTTCTGCAAAAGATCTCTTAGATAGTTAACGTAGATGTAGTTTTAGTGTAGTTTCGGTTTCATTATTAACAGACTTATAAGTCTTTTGTGATTAATTTATTATTCATTTTATAAAACAGCGAATGGCTAAGAATATAAAGCTAAATAATCCCGGAAGATATTATGTTGTAAGATAACGTCGCTGCAGGAGCTTAGAAAAATAAAACTAAACCTTATTAAAATTGTACTTGTTACATTTTTCCTAATTATGAATTATTGATTTTACAGCATCACGCTGGAATGAAATGAGTTGAAATATGAAATTTGAAAGATGATATCATGAAGAAGCTAGTGATATTAATGAAAAATATATCGAAAATATAAAACAAATTTATATAACAGCCTTAATTTATCACATACTTAAATTTGATTTTTTACTTTTTAAGAAAGTAAAAATTTTCATTTTAAGTTCTAAATCCTTTGATGGAAATTCTCACCTGAACACTAATTTCTAGATTTTAACTTCGAGAAGTACATTGCAATTCTGAATCCTCGATTCGAATTTATATAACCAACATACATATTGTTCTGATATTTGATTGTTCTGGATAGATATCACACGTACAATTACATTTAATAAGCCTATAATAATAATATTCTTGACATCCTGATTGGCATTCTTGACATAATTTTTGAAACGGAAGTGTCTTAAATGGCGTAACAGATTACACTTAAAAGTAACATGCATACAAAACAAATTAAAGGATACTGTAGGTATCAGATTTTCTTTAATCAGAGATTGTATCATTATCTTAATGAGATACATTACGTTGATGTATTTTTTCCAATATAGAAAGACTCTGTCTTGTATTTCTGTTATTAAGGTGTAGTCACCAATAAATTAACTTACCTGAAGAAGTTGTGTTATTTTTTTAAGATTTCATTATAACGACATCAATGTAAAATGGTTTTCTTGTATTTTTAGTTAATTGTATAGGATTGGAATTGATTGTATTACTGGAATCTCATGTAATGCTATCTAGACCACAGGATTTTTATAGATTTTCGCGATAAGGTTGATTTTCTTTGTTGTAGTTGATGCAAACATTTTTCAAGAGCTGCGTCTTGACATCGTATTAAAGTTTATTGTAAAATGGGTTGCAGATTTTGTATAGATGCCACCAAAACATGTTCAACTATTTTGATTAAGCCATAATGAAGGTATTTATTTATAAAGAGTGGTTTGCAAACGTGTTTTTTAAAGGAAACTTAGATAATAGAAATGGTTTGAAGTTTTGTGATCGACATTCTATAGAGGACTTATCATGCAGAGTTAACATAAAGTGTTGTATATTTTTAAAATCTTTGAAAGAAGGGCAAAAAGCTTGGCTTTTTAGTTTTGTGATTAATGAAAAATATAAAACAATTTGGTTATGTAAATTACGAAATTTCGAAAAATTTTGTTTTAAAAGAAAACTCATTTGTTTTTACGTAGCATAAATAAGACTAATTTGAAAAATTTCTATATTCTGTGAGAATTTATTTTCAGTTTTAAGAAATTATTCATTGGGGTGACTTTTATCCACAATCGAATCTCCTTTTGTTTAGTGGTACAATATACAGAGTGTTCTATTAGAAAAAAAAAACTACATTTTTAATTATAATGCAAAAACGCAATATTCGATTGTTTTTCTGTTTTGACTATTCTAATCAAGGGAAAAAATCAAGCAACTTTGCTACGTTAACCAACTTTGTATCTTTAATAATAACAAAGTTATCAATCATGCAGTCATAATTTTGAACCAACTGCATAAAATTTTGTTCAACTAAGCACGTTTTGTTTCTTTAAAACTTTATAGATATTGATAATCAAAACAATGTCTTCTACTTGCAGCTAAGTCTGAATATATTAATCTAAAACTACATCTTAAAACAACTAGACCTTACTAAGTATTTGCACGAAATAATTACCTAATCTACTATTTACATAATTAACAAGCATTTGACAGAAAAGCACGCACAAAAACATAGCTAAATAGCTTAAATAGCTAATATACAAATTAACATTTCCATAACAAACATTTCAAAATGACCCTCTATAAAGGGAAACGGCTGTTTTTAAGCTATAAATAATAATTTATTTAACAAATGAACAATAATAGAAACCTTTCCATGATGTTAACTATTATTAGTAATAGAATTACATAATCTTTATTTTACTTTTAAAATTTATACATTCCATGACATTATGAACCTCGAATCTTTCGAAAAATGGATGAAAGAAATCCTGATACCGAATTTGAAAAAGCCTTGTTTGATTGTAATCGGCAATTACATTCGAAAAACAGCCTACTATGCTGTGAAAAAAAATGATATCTTGTTATGGTTTGAAGAAACATAATATCCCCTGCCCGAGAGATGCATTAAGGCTACAATTATTATTTGCCATTGATAGGAAGTATAAGCTACCTAAAATGTCGCCTATGAAAACTTTGTGCGAACACTGCCATAAAGGTTTAAGACTACCTCCATACCACTGTCGTTTCAAATGCCTTAGAATTAGTTTGGGCGAATATCAAACGCTACTACGTGGACGCTCATTTTAGTTCAGCCGGTTATTTTACCTGACTGTGGGCTTTGTCCCCGAAGAATAAGATCAAATCCGACTTTACTACTATACTGCCCAATTATTACTATTCGACATATGTACGAGTGGTTATTCTGCGCATTGTTAAAGAAGGCATAAGCAAGTTACACACAAATCCCCCGAGGATGTAATTGTACTTACGTATTTATAGTTTTATTATGCAAATTACTTTCCTAGTTTGATTTAAAACAATTATATGAAATCTTTACTGCTATTCAAATGTAAGATAAAAATTGCATTTGTTTTAAATCATTTTTACTTAATAAAATAAATAAGAACAGGTGTACCGAGAGAGTCAATACAGCAAGCATTTATGTCTGACTGTCGCACACATTTCCCGGCCGGCGCGACGTATTGAGAAATAACTGACCGCAGGGAAATCCAGTGTCCCGTCGCTCTATCATTCTGGGATCTCTGCTGTGGTATCATCTTTATCTGCCCAGAATAACCACTCGTGCATGCTTGATATGTGTTGTTTTTCGTTGAGGGACCCTTACTAACGACGGTTACCGCCGAGAAAGGACCGTTTTCGTGGTGAACAAGCTTCATTATTGAACGGAATTACTGAACATCGTAATGAACTAATTTGAAACTTAATTTGAACTTAACATGAAATTCGTATTGGTATGCGGTCAAATAATTGGTATAAATATGCAAACAAGAGAAATTATTTTTTTCACAAAGAAAATCGCACAATAACAAATGGTTGTGATGAGCATGTTTGCATTTGAAAATTCAAATTTGACCTTACGAAACTTGCTTTGTATCTAGTAACTGTAGCGGATCTCCCCTAATCAATTTTTTAAAATACTGGAAACAGGTATACTTACAATTTTTCACACGTAGATGAATTAGACGATTGTAGACATAACGTATAAAATAAAAGTAATAACTCACAACAAACTTTCCTGGTGTAAAAAATATAGGTCACTCGTCTCTTATTATGCATTGTATTATGGTACTTCGTAGGAACGTGTTGGCGGACAATTTTATTATAATTTATTATCCTGTTGAAAATTTAGATGTTGTACTCTAATAGAGGTCATAAGAGTTGATAGCTTTAATAATGTGTATAAGGAAGTGACATCTATAAGCTTATATTAATTTTAAGAATTCTACTCAAAGCTAATTACGAACACATACAGGGTGTTTCAAAATATCATGCACACATACATTGTCATGTTAGAGCTAGATACTGTCGGAATGCCATACATGTAAATATTGAACAATGTTGGTCTCAAGATTGATCTTTGTGGAACACCTGGTCTGATATGGCGGAGTGCGAGGTGGAGGTGTTTAGTCTTACTTGAAAGGTCCTATCCGATAGAAATGAATTGAAGGTGTATGTTAAGTATGGAGGTGTTTGTATCGTTATCAATTTATGAATTAGTCCTATCCAGTTGCGGTCAAACGCTTGTGCTATATCCACAAAAGCTATAAACGGGTGCAGTTTTTCTTTAAATCCTTTTGTTATTCTTTGATCCGCAAGATTTGATGACGGTGAGTGTGAATTCCTGAAAATCAAATAACAATCAAGAGTTTCAAGTTCAAAAAATAAAAATTCTTTGAAGCACTGTCATAAATTTAACGCTAAGTCAATTGTTAGATGTCTACTTGATTTTTTTTTTTATCAAAAAGTTAAACTCTTGATTGTGATTATAATCAAAGTTTAAATCAAGAGTTTAAATTTTTGATAAACAAAATCAAGTAGCCAACAATTGACTTAGGGTTAAGTTTATGACAATTTTTTTGTTAAAACTTGTAACTCTTGTTATTTGATTTTTGTTTTAAAACTTTAAAAGCAATTATCTCGAAAATTTCTTAATACAGTATCATACTCTTTTTAGCATATTTGGTCTTAGAATTTAATGTTAGATAATAAGTATTATAATTTCTTTTTTTCTTGTTTAAAACATAAACACATTCAAGTTGTTCTTTTATTTTGGGTGTTGGGTAATAAACATTGTATAACAACCTGTTTTGTTATTCTTATCACCTAGTTTCCCGTAATTTTTAGTGTAAACCATTCAGTCATTAATTTTACCTCGACGAGTAAAGTTGATTGTGTTGTCCAAAGTGTTAAAGTGGCAATTAGTGTTAATGAGACAACCACTATTTAATTGGTGAGTTCGCTCACGAGTATGTTGTTCATCTTTTGAGGGGTGACTGTGGAGTGAGTTGATTTAGTGAGAACGTGAGTTATATTGTCGATTTTATTGAGTAGCCACACCCATAGGGTTAGACAGTATTATAAACCTTCTTACTTTACTTGCAATTATTCTGGAATGCTTTTAAATTACTCTAATTGATATCTTTCCTTTTGACTTTATAGAGACCCAGATTTTATCTGATCGAAAAGGCAGCGTTCAGTGCTGTTCTGGGTCTAATTAATATTTCCTGGTGTTTGTGTTGTCCCAGCATATTTATCTGATCGAAAAGGCAGCGTTCAGTGCTTTTCTGGAGAGCATTTGTGGCCCAGACCTTATCTGTTCGAAAAGGCAACGTTCAGTGCTTTCCTGGGCCTGTTTGTCAGGAGTCGGTGCTTATCTGTTCGAAAAGGTAGCGTTCAGTGCTTATCCGACTCAACCTAAAATGTGATGTTATATGTATTTACTTAATTTAAGCTGATATAAGACAGTCTTTTGCTGATTGTATTATTCTCTGTGATTTTCTTATTTTATGAGCGATATTAGATAATCCCCATAAGTTGTTACTTTTTAGTTTCTATAGAATAAACCATAGAGCATTCATTGAGTAGTGAGTGAGTGAGTGATCTTATATCAATCTTCTCCTTCTTGGAGGAGCTCCTTTTGAGGTGCGGCAACGTACTCAGGATTGTGTTTTGTTTTACAGTGGTTATATAAAATCGAGACCGAAGAGAGGAAAAACCGGACAAGGAAGTGTTTGCTTACGCAACAAGTCGGTTAGTTAATTAATTATTTTTATTTACCTGTGTCTCTCAAAACGTATCCTTACATTAATAATAATAATAATATAATAATATAATTTATTTTAGACAAAGCTATTAAGTACAATAAATTTACATTATTACAATATTCCAATCAAGCTCAAGCTTTGCTGCATTCCCAAGCATTTACTTAATTCCTTCACAAACGTTGTTATATCTTGCAATTGTTTGATATTTTGTGGTAAAGCAGTGAAGTCGTAATCCATTTCCAAAAAGATACTTCTGCATATGTGTAGTTTTGGCAAATTGAACATCAAACCCATATTTTAATGCATTTTATAATTGACTTCCATTGCATAGATTTCAACATAAAATTTATGTGAGTATACTTGTTGTAATTTAAAATGGTACTCATACATTTATTTTGTAACGATTACAGCAGCGTGTAGTGCATACGAAACAGTGGAAGAAGTCGCGATACGACGTATGCGCTATTACGCTCGTAAGCAATGTGCACGAGCGTGATAGCGCATACGTCATATCAGGACTGCTTCCACTGTCTCGTATGCACGGTACGCTGCTGAACGATTGTAATATTTTTATATTTTCTTGTGTGCATGAACAGCGAATTACAATAGCTAAAGTGCGGGTAAATTATTCTATTATATAAGCAATTTTGCCCATTATTAGAAATTCTGCTAAAAATGTACGTTGTGGATTCAGAACTACACCAAGATACTTCATTTGATTTAAATTTTCAATTTTATCTTGATCTATAGAAATATTATTTTTTGTTATAAGAATCTATTACAATGTTGCTTAGTGCCAAAAATCAGATATTTTGTTTGATTTGTATTAAGTTTTAACTTATTTATACATAGCCAATTATATAGCACTTTATAATAATAGTAATAATAATAGTATTTATTCCCAGAATTCCACAACAAGAATACAAAAAAATATAAAAAAGGTTCAAAATTAATAAACAATTAAATTAACTTAATATAAATTAAAGTAAGTATTTGTATACATAAATAATATTAAAAAATAGAAGTAAAAATGTGATATTATATAAAGAAGAAAAAAAAAATGCAAAGTACTCTATGGTAGATGGGAACCACAAGGAGATGGTTCAATTCAGCTAAAACTGCCTTGTTCTACCACCATCCCCTTGACTGCAGGGAGTTTATAAAAGTAGTAAAAAATGCCTAATGAAAACTAATTAAGTGATATGTTAAAGAATAATGAAATCAAATAAGAATGATTGAATTATATAAAATAAGAATATAATATAATATAGTATGATATAATAATTATAAGAATGAAAATCAAAATGAAGATGAAAATAAGTACAAATAAGAATTAAATACAGTAGCTTAGCAAAAGATCGGATAAATGAAAAGAGAGGCCAACAGAGCATTATCTAAACTGTATTAGAGGTCATGAGCCTTGATTAACAAATAACAGATTTTTAAACTTTATTTTAAATAAATGAGGGGAGAGCGCTTTAAGAGAGTCAGGAACGTTATTATAAATTTTTGATACTTGATAAGTAAAGCTTCTCTCAAAGAAGGCAGTTCGATGAGCAGGTGGTGTAATTAATTTTCTATATCTTAAAGATAGATTATGTACGTCTTCGCGGAAACGAATCTTTTGATATAAATATTTAGGATATTTATATAAGATGATTTTATGAAATAAACAGGCAGACTGTAACTATTATGCATATTTAACCAATTAGCATCATTTAGCTTATGGAATATATGATCAAATTTTCTTATTCCATATACTAATCTTAAGCAAGAATTTTGAACTCTTTGTATGCAGCGAGCTGTATCGCTCCTAATTGAAAAAGCATAAATTTGATTACAATACGCAAACTGTGAAAGAACCAAAGATTCACACAATCTTAATTTAATCTTAGTAGTTAACGAATGCCGATGAGGATAAATCATTTTAATTGCTGCATAGGCTCGTTTAACATAATGTGATATTTGAGTTTCGTAACGAAAGTTGTTATGCATTATTAACCCTAGGTTTTTTACCTCTCCATGAATAGGCAATTTAATGTTATCTATTAAAATATTTATATAAGGTTTAATTTTTTCAATGTTTCTATTATTCCCAAGAAGTAAAATAACTGATTTAGTTGGATTTAACTGTAGTGCATGCTGTTTAGAAAAGTTTGAGATTTGTTTTAAATCGTTGTTAATCGTGGACACTGCTTGCTGACACTCCTCAACATCAAAGCAATAGAACAGTTGTGTATCATCAGCATACATATGGATGTTGCACGTCTGGACAACTTGAGACAGTTTTGAAGTATATATGGTAAATAACAGGGGGCCCAGAATTGAATCCTGCGGGACACCTCTCGTTACCGATCTGCAATCTGATAACTCATTAGACAACTTGACACACTGCTCTCTACAACTTAAGTAACTATGAAATAATTTAATGGCACTTTCAGAAAGTCCGATGTAAGCCAGGGTTGCTAATAATATTTTATGATTAATAGTATCGAAGGCTTTGCTGAAATCCAGTAGTACTAATATCGATATCTTGTTGGCATCACGAGCGGTTATCAGATCATCAGTTACTTTGAGAAGAGCAGTTGTGCAACTATGTCCAGTCCGAAAACCAGACTGACAGTCAGATAATAAATCATAGTGTTGCAGATGGTCACGCAATTGATTATGTATAACCATTTCAAAAATTTTCGACAACACTGATAAAATGCTAATCGGACGAAGATGCTTATATTCAGAAGGGTTAGTTGTTTTAGGAACGGGGGTAACTATAGCCCTTTTCCAAACTGTAGGGAAATAAGATGAGAGCAAACAAACATTGATGATGTGAGTTAAGTACGGCAATATAAGAGGGCAACAACTTTTAATAATTTGAATATTTAAATTGTCTACTCCAGCTGCATTAGTTTTAATTCGATTAATAGTTTTTATAATGTCATTCACATCAACAGTTTTAAATGTAAATGGAAGGACATTATCTTTATCCTTATTATTTTTATAATAGTCATTTACTTCACAATCAGCCTCTGGAATACTGTCAATGAAAAAATTATTAATTTCATTTGGATTCTGAAGGTCTAAAGGAATCTCAGTGGTTTTATTTGGTACAATATTTAAGGATTTTAGAAATTTCCATTGCTGGCTAGTTGTAGCATTATTTAGTTTATGTTCAATAAATGCTCTTTTTTCGTTCTTGATAGATTTATTTGTTAAATTCCTTAATGTTTTATAATCTTCCCAATGAATATTTGATTTTGAAATCTTAAATTTGGCATAAGCTTTATCTCTTAATTTCATTAACAATTTAATATTGTCAGTAATCCAGGGTGATTCTTTTCTAGATATTTTAACCGATATGATGGGTGCATGCTTGTTGAGAACAGATAGAATAGACGTATTTAAAAAATAAATTTTTTCATCAATATTGTTAATGTGGAATATATGTTGCCATGGTATTATCTGTAATTCTTGTAAAAAAGTATCATGATTAAAATTTTTAAAAGACCTGAAAGTTTTGAATGAAGGATTATCATTAAGTTTTGATACTTTTAGACAACAATAAATTGTGTCGTGATCCGAAAATTTAACATTATCAATTCCACTATCTATCACTATAATAAGCATCATAAGTTAACACAAGGTCCAAGAGAGTTCCCCTGTTATTGTCCACACGAGTAGCCTCGTTTATAATTTGTTTCATTCCTATCAAATCTAGCATGGTACATAAGTATTTTGTATTTGGTTCCTGTTTAGCAAATAAGTTAATATTCAGATCTCCCAAGCAGATAACATAATCACTTAATGATAGTAAATAAGTACATGACTGCTCAAGTTCATCACAAAATAATTTATAATTAAATTTTTGTGATCTATAAACAGTACCAATAGCGATACTAACTTTTTTAAATTTCAGAATAATCCAAATTTGTTCGATATTAGTGCTAGATTTGATAAGAGAATATTTAAAACAGTTCTTAATATAGAAACATACACCACCGCCCCTTCCTTCTCGATCTAAGCGTACTACATTATAACCATCAATTTTTATGATATCGTTACTTACATTATCTGATAACCAAGTCTCACTAATTCCTATTACATGATATTTAGATTGATTAATAAAATCCGCTAATAAATTAATCTTCGGCAACAATGACCGTATATTAATATGAGCCAATCTTAGCGTTTCATCCGTCATCCTATTGCAAGCACCTGTAAAATATAAAATATATAGAAAACAAAACAAAATTTCTTATTTGAGTATTTGTTTTATGTTATTTAAAGTAAACAATAAACAAATAGTGATAAAAAGTGATAAATTCTATATACAAACAAACGTGGTACACTGCAACGGCCGAGCGCAAGTGAAACCTTGAATTCACGTGGTTAATAAATCTGCTATACCAGTTATACGCCGAATGGAATTTTTATTTTTGATAAAAATTTTGCCTCCGTTCGTCCATACATTTTTTGGCCCATGCTTTTTAACGGCTTCCTTCAGTAGTTGGTGTCTTGCCTTCGTAAGATCTTCTTTGATTACCATTTTACTTCCCTTTAACAGTTTCTTTTTAGTATAAATTTCGTTTTTTGTATTTCTAGAGACGAATTTAACTATAATAGGCCGGTGATTTGGTTCCTTTCCTCGGAGACGGTGGCTACAGTCAATTGATTCAACTGTTATATCCATTTGAAACTTCTCCTTACAGATGTTTACGACGACTTGATCTGTATTTTCGTCTTTTACTTCCGGTACCCCAAATATTCTTAGATTATTAGATCTTGAGTATTGTTCTAAGTCGTCTCTTCCCTTTTGCAGATCTTCTAATTTCTTTTCGAGATCTTCGATTGTCTTATTGCAGCCCTTTATTTCTTCCCGAAATTGCTCCAATAGACTGTCTTTAATCTTTGTAACGAAGGTGTCAATAAGTTCCTGGGAGTTTAGTATTTTTTCTACAACTTTTTGTACCAAAGCTTCATCAACGGACGATCGGGTTGCTGGTTTGTTAGCCATCTTAGCTTTCAACTTTCAATGCAGAATTAATAATATGAACTATTTCATTAAAGTTGTTACCTGATACAGATAGTAATGTACATATCATCTGCAAATAAGCTTACAAAGGAATTTTTAAGTACATGATTGATATCATTTATATATATGACAAATAGCAACGGCCCCAGCACGCTACCTTGTGAGACTTCTATATTGCTTTCCACTTTTTTTGACACAGAATCATTAACTTTAGTCTGATGGTATCCATTTGTTGGGTAGTCTTGAAACCACTGTAATGCAGTTGATGTTATGCTATATTTCTCCAGCTTTTTGATACGTTGTTCACGATCAATAGTCTCAAAGGCACGTTTAAGATTTATAAACACACTTAACACAATATTCGCATTATGCATATCATTGCATCACTTTGAGCCAACAAATTGCAGTGCAGATTCAAACGAGTTTTTTTTTCGAAAACCCGATCGCCCCACACACACATATATGTATTTATATGTTTCAAATTAATTTCGAATCTGTTTGCATACAATTATTTCTAATATTTTATCACTGAAAGTAAGTTGAAACACATGATTAACGGACTTCTTATATACATACGCTAACTGTTTTAATACTTCTAATTTATTCTTTCTTGCACATTAACAGCCAAACATAATTCTTCATCTGATTTTAATTGCTATGTATATTGTATTCTTTGTTTCAATTCTCGTTTGGATGATGTACATTCTCTATCGAAAAATGTATGATCATATGCTATATCGGAAATTTTAACTGTATTATTTAAATATTTACAATTTACGCAGCTCTTTTTTTGTGAACTGCAGTAGTTTTAGTTTTATTAACGTTATACAGCTGTTTCCCTTTTTGGTTTGAATTTTTTAACAACATAAATGTCCATATTATTACTGCCAAATTCATATTTTTTGCTTACATCTTTTATTTTGTTTACAAATTCTTCATCATAGATATTTGTCAGGTACACCAACTATAATGATCTTTGGTGTTCTCAATTTAGGAGTTATAAATTCATATTCATCGGATAACACCTTTGCTGCATCTTGCAATTTTCTTATAGATTCCTCTGTATTACATTCAATCAGAATGCCTCCCTGACCCATATAGGTCTAATTTTATTTACTGTAACATCAATATCTAGTGGATCAATCTTTCTAGTAATAACTGTTTTAGCAGCGTTACTGTTTTGCAATTTATTTTTTGGTTTAATAATAATAAGAATTTTTATTTTTTACAACCTCAGTCCATGTTGGTTTGGTATATTTGCTCGTAGTTTTTACTTCATTTATTGTTTTAAAATGTTCATTTGTTTTTTCTAATAACAGAGCATCAGTTTCTTCTCAAGATTGTTCAACTTGTCGATTAATTCTATATTTGCAAAAACTATATCAATACAGTCGTTGCAAAACCTTTACAGTCATTCACACATTTACTAATATTGTCTTTTAATTTAACACACCCTGTATGGAAGTATTTTTCACAGTATTGTAACATTCTTTTTAAATAATACTAAAAGTGCTGTTTAATCGTTTATTAACAAAGAAAAATATTTACATTAACACTAATTATAAACACTATAACTATAAATTGTAACGAACTAAAGCTAGACTATTTACAGATTAATTATATTTAATTACAATATTTATTTCAACATTTATATCGTACTAATTACACTATGCGCGTATTGATTTAACTCGTCGACTAACCGAATAACCTCCTTCCTGCGCGGTAGCGCTTTCTATACTGTAGACAAGATTTCCGGAACTATTCGGATCACCCTATGACTCGCAAGACCGAGTACTGTTATGAGTATGTTATGTTCCGAAGCAGTTCGGAAACCTTACCTTAAAGGGAGCAATGCGAAAAGGGGTATCATAGCTTCTCACTCTCAAGACAACTTCACCTGAAAGGGTACATATCGGGGGTCTAGCGCGTGTAGACTTGAAAACGAAGCTATGTCGAGGGCACACCAGGCCTAAAATTGGAAGACTGAAGTGGGTAACCAAGACGGTCCAACATCGAACCCCAACTAAGTTGAAGACGAAGTACTTAGGGCGGGCGTTGCAGACCACACGGCGCTTGCCCATAGAACTGGTCCGACCTCTCCTATCCCAAGCTTGTCTGGGTAACGGTTATTTAATAAAAAAGGTTTAGGTTACCCGCCTAGGCCTCCCAGGATCAAATGTGTGGGAGAGAATCACGTAAGTGTTCTCGACGGTTACTCATAAACGTTGCGGAGGAAACTCTGCTAACATGAGTACCGGTGTGGGTGGATTTGAGTGTTACCTGGGACGAGGTCATTCATGGTAACCGTGAGGAACCCGCTGTCTGGCGGAATCCTAAGGCGAAGAATCAAAGTGAGATTTATCCCGGCTCAGAGGGGTAAATCTGAACCAATGGGGAACTGCATGCCACCAGGTATTGTTCTGGAAACTATTCGGTTCACCCTTTGACCTGATACTAGCTCGGGTAGTGTGATCTGAAGCAGCTCTGCGGCCTTACTCTTAAAGGGAGCGATGCGAAAAGGGGTATCACAGCCTCTCACTCTCAAGAAAACTTCACCTGAAAGGGTACATACCGGGGATCCATTACGTGTTGGCTTGAAAAGGAAGCCCTGTCGAGGGCATACCAGGCCTATAAACTGGGAGATTGGAGTGGCAAAACCATTAAAAACACCAAGTCCTGCCACAAATGAGGTTGGATTCGATCGGATGGTGGTTCTCAACCTAATAAGTTGAGGGATAGTTCGAGTTTGGATGAGGTAACTTCTCCTAGGAGACGATGGGTAAACACGTTTATCGCTCCGGTACTAGCCTGGAGAGCTAATAGAGGGTGGATAGTAACCTCGCTCCAACCAGTGAGTTACTGGTAGCTTCGTGAAGTGTAGGCGATGCGCGCTAATTGAGCGTATCTCAATTCGTGTTTTAGAGATAACTCGGGACGTAACACCCGGACGTTCAGTGATAATTAAATAAACATACTACTAAAGTTATCAAGCACGGCCTATTGTATATTTACAGGTAATAGGCCATAAGAGCAGCAAGAATGGTTGACTCCGTTCGAAGTGCAGAGTATGTATAGGTATTCCGCGTCGATCCAGAATGTCTACCGGCAGTGTATAGGGGTTAATATCGTTCATTACAGTATTTATATTTTATTCGTTTATTGTTCACAATAAAATTATCTGAACAGACAGCAGACGCGTATGTGTATCTGCCATGTTTTTGATTTTTAAGCATGTTTTCAATTTTAATTTTACTTTATTTTAATTGTATGATATTTCCTACCTGTAAAATTATTTTCAGCATTTAGAGCATAATTTTACCTTCCATCTGATACCACATTTGAATTATAAATTTAAGTTAGTTCAACACAACTTTCCTTATAACTTGAGAGACACACAATTCACTTTGTCACTACAAAAAAGAGTATTAACTGTAACTTAATTTGATTATCTTTCCAAATCCATCATACAAAATTAGGTTTCCATGTTAAAAAAATGTTCGATATCGCCATAACTCGGAAACAAAAGGAAATCTACAAATAACAATTACACTAAAATAGATAAGTAATAATGTAGATCAAAATCAACGTGTTCTAGGATTTTTTCAAAAACATCGTTTATTTCGATAGTTCCAGACTTACTACTCGCACTGTATATCCTAAACGAGCCGCCTAATCGATTCGAAACAAGAGCAGTTTGTTGTAGGTAATTGAAGGCTCTACCAAAATAAATCACTTAATTGCTGAAAACAATAATTGTAGACGCAGAAATTACCGGATAATTTAAGGGTTGCCACCCCTACTTTTGAACATTTTATAAAAAGCTAAATAGGTATCTTTACAAGGTTTGCCATAAATAGTCGTATTAAAAACAAACATTTCGTAAAAAAATTTTTAAGTGCTCTTAAATAAAACTTTTCAAAATCGTTTTCAGGAGGCATCTCCGAAACTAGTCATTACCGGACCTCGGTTAATATGTAGTTTTTTTCTTAATTTTTTGCAAGGAATCAGCTCTAAAAGTGAGTCCATGTTATTTCGCAGCACCTTATCTTTTATAATCTTTGTTATTCCAAAAATATAACAGTATATAAATAATTAATTTTTAATTAAATTATCTGGTCACATTAAATTCTAAAATCTTCTTCCAATCTCCTGCTAATAAAAAAATAACCATCATGAATATTTCATTCTCTTCCTAAAGAAAAGAAAACAAATGGGCCTCAAAGTGTGAAATTTATATCTCAATCTTTTTTTGTGTTTTTAGACAGTAATTCCGGCGCGACGCCCGCCGCCGCCACCGCTTATATCCCTTTTTTTGTACACAGCGAAATTGTCTTAAAGGATGTCATTTCATACGTCACCTTTTTTAAAGGTAATATGTGTTCCTATCCTGCAGGAATCCTTCGAGTATAAGTTACTTTCGTCCTGCGCACATCTTTCTTGCTGTTTAAAGGATACATAGGCCACATGCAGCCAGTTGTTGCGCGGCCGTGCCGATACAAGTCCTCGGTATGTTCGGAAATCGCACTCAACGAAATTTATTATTCGTTTTTAATAAATAAAAAAAATTAATAATAATATTGACAGGTGGAATTTTTGAAAACGCAAGTGTCATCATCCTATATCAGCCCCCCTTGTTTGGTTTATAATATTCGAATTTAACAACTATGGAATGGATTACAGCAATCGACAAGAGGTAACTAACGCCTGTGTATTTTTTTTCTCATTAGAAATGCGTACGTGAGTGTAATTTTTTTTCATATATGAGTGCAGGTAAAAACGTGCAGGAATGACAGTGTGTGTAGCATGTGTGTGGGTTTTAAATATTTGCCGAGTAAACCTGCTATCACTCCCACTCGAATTTAATATGTTAAGAAGTGAAACAGAAACTTTTATTTTTAAGGTTCATTAAAGTGCAAGATTTTAATAAAATTGCTTAAGACACTTTTAACTTTTTTTTTTCTCTTAGATCTTCCTCAAGAGGACCGAAGAATGTTCTTTTCAATTCTTTTTACTCGAAACATGCAAAATAATAAAAAGAATTTCGATTCACCAGCCACCGTTCAGTCAAATCGAATCCCGCATTTCAATAAGAATGTTGAGAGTTCCCAATTTTGTTTTTGAGTAGGCGCCATACGCTTTTTGCGCAAAAAAAGGATTTTTAAAAATGAAAATACCTCTGTTTTCATTTCTGTTATACATTTTTTAGAATTAAAAAAGTTTCATGTTTACCTGTTTCACCGGAATGTACTAGCATCAAATCTAGTACTAATTTAATTTAATCGCATTGAAATTTAAAACGTAAACTCGAGTGAATCCTAAATTTCGTTGTTATTTACATAAATAATGTCGACATTATTTTCTTTTTAAATTAACTTTTTCAAATTCATTGTTTGTTTTTATAGGATTTTTTAGGTTCTGATTTTAATTAAGGTGGTTTTATAACTCGTTAAAAATATTAAAATTTATTAATTTTTTATTTTTAGTTTCAAGAATAATGTTTGTTTAGGCTTAAAACTTTCAGATGCTTTTTTGAACATACGGATTTGTTTATGAATAAAAAATAAACAAGCATGACTTGCGCGATAACGCAATTATACGTATAAAAGGGACCCCGAATAACTGGCTTCATTAATTATTATTTATTCGGTTAAAATAGTTTTTATTCCAAATTAAATCACTGATTGCGTCAATTAGAGCTAGCAATAATAAAAGTGGAAGTAGGTTACGAGATGTTTTTGTTTTTAATTACTTAAGTAAAAAATAGGGTTCTAATTTTTACAAATAGAAATACAAAATTAATTAATTTGTCATTAATTGATACAATAAAATTTTTTTTGGATAATGACTACGTCACTGGTACTAGGGCCGAAGTGTTATTAAGCCTGTAATATAAAAACAATTTGTTATAAGATGAGATGATAATGTGTTTCAGTCTTTCACACTTATAAAGCAGTTCTAGGCTAGTTTATAAAAATTCTCAATCAAAATATATCATACAAAATATATTCATATAACATACATTTTGGCATAAATGACCTAGACTATTACATAATTTTTATAAGTACGCCACTGGAGGGGGGAGAGGGTACACACTTGTAAAATACTCGAAGAACATGAAATATTAGAAATTTCTTACAAATTCCTGAAATGTGAACTATCGAAACATTTTCTGAAATATTTGTAATTTTTTAGAAATGTTAGGAATTTCCGGGTGGGGGAAGAGAACGGGTAAGCTAGTTTGACAATATGGTGTACTCTGACAAGACAACCTTGACAATATCAGCAATATCTAACAATCCAGAAATAGCTTGATTTGGTCAATATCTCACAACCGTCCTTCATTCTCAGCAATATTGACAATCACACAATAGTTTGTGACAATCATGCAGTATGGCAACAATATTGTAAAGTTAAAAGCAGCAATACTGTCTTACATACTGTAACAATCTAACAATATTATTTTATAAAAAACTTAACAATTTTGACAATATGCACAAAATATAGACAATAGGGCCTTTCGTAGCAACGAGTGCGCATGCTCAGTTGTTGAAACTGCATAGTTACCTAAACGGTTCATAGAGCGCGTTTGAGTCAAAAAAATGATCTGGCAACATTGTCCAGCAAGACATCGTCAACTGTCATTTGAAACAAACACAACAACAAAAAGATGGCTACTTCCTTGCCTTTTTATAGTGTTACTTTAAATGAAAATGACGTGCCTGGTGCTTCATTGGGAAATAAGAGACCATCAGAACTGACAAAATTGCAGCTTCAACGGTTTTTAAAGTGTAGAAATGTTTGTACAAGGGGAAATAAAAACGAAGTGATTGTGAGGTTAGTATAAAACTCTCAATTCTATACAAGATATACATTAAACTTTACTAATGCACATTATTCTTATGTAACTGCCGAGAATCGCGAATTACTAATGCATGTGCAAGAGCAAGTGCAATATTATTTACACATTATTACAGAAAGTTCTTGACTCGGTACTTATCTCTAAATAATGTGTAATTTATGTGTAGCTTCCAAAGTTTTCGTGCAGCAACCCTTACCACGGATAGAATAACAATTATTTTTGTGAAACAACCCTTACATCATAAACCCAACCTCAGTACTGAAGTATCCGTATACTCACAGTAAAAAAAAGGAAAAATTATATTTCTTTATTCAGTAAAAGACTCTGCAATTTATGTGTAATTGATAGGATAACTCACTGATTTTTGTGTAACAACCCTTACTTCAGAAACCCACCCTCAGTACTGAAATATCGGTATAATCACAGTAAAAAAAGGAAAAATTATATTTCTTTATACAGTAAAAGACTGCAATTTATGTGTAATTGATAGGATAACTTACTGATTTTTGTGTAAAAACCCTTACTTCAGAAACCCACCCTCAGTACTGAAATATCGGTATAATCACAGTAAAAAAAGGAAAAATTATATTTCTTTATACAGTAAAAGACTGCAATTTATGTGTAATTGATAGGATAACTCACTGATTTTTGTGTAACAACCCTTACTTCAGAAACCCACCCTCAGTACTGAAGTATCGGTATAAGCACAGTAAAAAAAGGAAAAATTATATTTCTTTATACAGTAAAAGACTCTGCAATTTATGTGTAATTGATAGGATAACTTACTGATTTTTGTGTAACAACCCTTACTTCAGAAATTCACCCTCAGTACTGAAGTATCGGTATAATCACAGTAAAAAAAGGAAAAATTATATTTCTTTATACAGTAAAAGACTCTGCAATTTATGTGTAATTGATAGGATAACTTACTGATTTTTGTGTAACAACCCTTACTTCAGAAACCCACCCTCAGTACTGAAGTATCGGTATAATCACAGTAAAAAAAGGAAAGATTATATTTCTTTATACTGTAAAAGACTCTGCAATTTATGTGTAATTGATAGGATAACTTACTGATTTTTGTGTAACAACCCTTACTTCAGAAACCCACCCTCAGTACTGAAATATCGGTATAATCACAGTAAAATAAGGAAAAATTATATTTCTTTATACAGTAAAAGACTCTGCAATTTATGTGTAATTGATAGGATAACATACTGATTTTTGTGTAACAACCCTTACTTCAGAAACCCACCCTCAGTACTGAAATATCGGTATAATCACAGTAAAAAAAGGAAAAATTATTTTTCTTTATACAGTAAAAGACTGCAATTTATGTGTAATTGATAGGATAACTTACTGATTTTTGTGTGGCAACCCTTACTTCAGAAACCCACCCTCAGTACTGAAGTATCAGTATAATCACAGTAAAAAAAGAAAAAATTATATTTCTTTATACAGTAAAAGACTCTGCAGTTTATGTGTAATTGATAGGATAACTTGCTGATTTTTGTGTAACAACCCTTACTTCAGAAACCCACCCTCAGTACTGAAGTATCGGTATAATCACAGTAAAAAAAGGAAAAATTATATTTCTTTATACAGTAAAAGACTCTGCAGTTTATGTGTAATTGATAGGATAACTTGCTGATTTTTGTGTAACAACCCTTACTTCAGATACCCACCCTCAGTACTGAAGTATCGGTATAATCACAGTAAAAAAAGGAAAGATTATATTTCTATATACAGTAAAAGACTCAGCAATTTATGTGTAATTGATAGGATAACTTACTGATTTTTGTGTAACAACCCTTACTTCAGAAACCCACCATCAGTACTGAAATATCGGTATAATCACAGTAAAAAAAGGAGAAATTATTATTCTTTATACAGTAAAAGACTCTGCAATTTATGTGTAATTGATAGGATAACTTACTGATTTTTGTGTAACAACCCTTACTTCAGAAACCCACCCTCAGTACTGAAGTATCGGTATAATCACAGTAAAAAAAGGAAAGATTATATTTCTTTATACTGTAAAAGACTCTGCAATTTATGTGTAATTGATAGGATAACTTACTGATTTTTGTGTAACAACCCTTACTTCAGAAACCCACCCTCAGTACTGAAATATCGGTATAATCACAGTAAAATAAGGAAAAATTATATTTCTTTATACAGTAAAAGACTCTGCAATTTATGTGTAATTGATAGGATAACATACTGATTTTTGTGTAACAACCCTTACTTCAGAAACCCACCCTCAGTACTGAAATATCGGTATAATCACAGTAAAAAAAGGAAAAATTATTTTTCTTTATACAGTAAAAGACTGCAATTTATGTGTAATTGATAGGATAACTTACTGATTTTTGTGTGGCAACCCTTACTTCAGAAACCCACCCTCAGTACTGAAGTATCAGTATAATCACAGTAAAAAAAGAAAAAATTATATTTCTTTATACAGTAAAAGACTCTGCAATTTATGTGTAATTGATAGGATAACTTGCTGATTTTTGTGTAACAACCCTTACTTCAGAAACCCACCCTCAGTACTGAAGTATCGGTATAATCACAGTAAAAAAAGGAAAAATTATATTTCTTTATACAGTAAAAGACTCTGCAATTTATGTGTAATTGATAGGATAACTTACTGATTTTTGTGTAACAACCCTTACTTCAGAAACCCACCCTCAGTACTGAAATATCGGTATAATCACAGTAAAAAAAGGAAAAATTATTTTTCTTTATACAGTAAAAGACTGCAATTTATGTGTAATTGATAGGATAACTTACTGATTTTTGTGTGGCAACCCTTACTTCAGAAACCCACCCTCAGTACTGAAGTATCAGTATAATCACAGTAAAAAAAGAAAAAATTATATTTCTTTATACAGTAAAAGACTCTGCAGTTTATGTGTAATTGATAGGATAACTTGCTGATTTTTGTGTAACAACCCTTACTTCAGAAACCCACCCTCAGTACTGAAGTATCGGTATAATCACAGTAAAAAAAGGAAAAATTATATTTCTTTATACAGTAAAAGACTCTGCAGTTTATGTGTAATTGATAGGATAACTTGCTGATTTTTGTGTAACAACCCTTACTTCAGATACCCACCCTCAGTACTGAAGTATCGGTATAATCACAGTAAAAAAAGGAAAGATTATATTTCTATATACAGTAAAAGACTCAGCAATTTATGTGTAATTGATAGGATAACTTACTGATTTTAGTGTAACAACCCTTACTTCAGAAACCCACCATCAGTACTGAAATATCGGTATAATCACAGTAAAAAAAGGAAAAATTATTATTCTTTATACAGTAAAAGACTCTGAAATTTATGTGTAATTGATAGGATAACTTACTGATTTTTGTGTAACAACCCTTACTTCAGAAACCCACCCTCAGTACTGAAATATCGGTATAATCACTAGAAAAGGAAAAATTATATTTCTTTATACAGTAAAAGACTCTGCAATTTATGTGTAATTGATAGGATAACTTACTGATTTTTGTGTAACAACCCTTACTTCAGAAACCCACCCTCAGTACTTAAATATCGGTATACTCACAGTAAAAACTAAGAAAAATTATATAGAGTAGTAATTGCAGTAATTGCGCTTATATAGTGCTTCAAAATTTTTCCATTTTATCGTTTGTAATAAGCCGAACTTTTTAGTAGTTGTTATAATAAAAATATTTCATTTATGATTAAGATACAGCAGTGGCGTATAATGGGGTTATCGGGCTGAAGCCCCCTCCCCGAAATGTTCTCACTAGCGTCAAAATCGATATTATGTGAAAATCTTAGTATTTTGAGTGGGAAATATTAATTAAATTAAATTCTCTACAAGATTGATTAGGAAGACTTGTATGCTAAAATGAAGTGTTACGAAGTTATCGCGATGTTAAGTGGCAAGAAATTCAAACTTTTGCAAAGTAGGCAATTTTAGCCTTTTTTGCGAGCTTTACAGCTCCGTTGCTATTCATTGTGCAAAACAACTTCATATATAGTCGTGCCTGCAGTAATTGGTTTTATAGCTCTGAGATTCAAGTACCGGTAGTAATACCTTTTGTTAAAATATCTTTAGAATCAAGTACGGACTTTAACAACTATTGTTAAATTATCTTAGAAAGAGTATTCAAAACAACAATTGTATGGGCTTGCATTCAGGGCTGTCTTCTTTTCATTTTTGTTTTTCTTTTTTGAGGTAATATAATTTAAGTATGATGGAATAGAAACAATTGAAGATATATAGAAACGATTTATATTTCGACGATTATTTATAACGATTTTTATATTTATAACTTTCTTTTTTCTGTCTTAATAAATGGAGTTTTTAAAAATTTAAAGTTATACCTTAAAATGTCCTAAGTACTTACCTGATAACACTTGACATTTGAGTTCAAAGTATCCTGTATGCATGATGCATGTATGGGGATGCATAGACAATGCATCCCCAAAGTATGCATTGTCTACATATATCACTGGTACTGTAGGTTGAGTACATATTTATGAAGAGAAAAATTAATTTCCTGATTAAATATATTGCAGCTCAGTAAAAAGCAGTATTAAGTGGTATTGATAATGTAGGAGTTTTCGTGAATCTTTAAATTAACATGGCCAAAATTCACCTAAAAATTACTTTGTTAGGTTTATAATCAAGTGCAAGTAAACACTCATAACCTTTGAATGACCTTGTCAAGCTAACTGACTTTATATCTGAAGTTGTTCGAACCCTTGCACCACGCTATTTAAGGCCACATTAAAAAGCAGTAATTTACCTGTAAAAAATCAACTTGACCTTGTAAGGTTTATGGTAATGACCAATATATTAGCTCTCAACACCTATTTACAATTTATTTTTTGATAGATTTCTTTCAGATTACTGATTTTCGAGCTCATGATCTGGAAACTACATTAGGGATATATCAGTAATACAGCCCAACTATCAACCTTCAGCCCTCTGTATCTTGGATCATAATCATAGGATCAATTTGTGTGTATGAGAACTTTTGCTCAAAAAGTCGAGATATATAACATACTCCATTTTCAGACAATTTGACTGGGACCACTTTCCATTCAATTTGTGCGGGGTCTATAGATAGCAAGTCTAGGTGATTTTAAACTGTTGACATCTCGGTTGCTGTGAAAAATAGAACGTAGGAACTTTATATAGTATGCTATACTGACATTATTGACAATTAATATAATTTTTCTATTTTACGTCGTTACTAGACCCAGTAAAGCACCGGTTTGGGTTCGTTACTGAGAATTTTGGATGCTTTACTAAGCTAGTGTATTTTATTTTTCTGGTGTTGGCGACATTGCAGTTTTTCCAAATTTTAATTTGACGTTTACGTCAACGTCAAATGTCAAATCGTGAATGGGAATGGAAACAAAATGTGTTTTTAATAAATCAGCTTCGATTATCATGGACAATTATTATCAACGTTAACAGAACTGTCACAACGGAAAGTACCGTGAACTTGTTAGACACCAGCAGGCGGTATGAAGAATATAAAAATAGCGATCAGGCTATCCTGTACCTTGCTACTTGTCAAATTGCAATAAACGAAAAAGGGTAGGTATCATAACTTCAATTTTTATTACCGTGAAAAACACAATTGTTGTAGACATTAACTGAAACATTGGAAGTGTCATGTGACGTTAAAGTAATACCAGGTAAATTTTGGTTTGACACAATATTATGAGAGAAAGAATTACTATCTGATACAGTAATATTATTTTCAGCGTCGTCCGTATGGTGAGAACATCCAGGTAATTCCAAATTAAGGTTGTTTACTGTGTCATGGTTAGAACAATCAGGTAAGTGCAATACAGTTTGATGACCAAGCATTTGTGCAACTTCAATCTTTTTCTTCAAAGATGCATCAATATAACCCTCTGCAACAGCAGATGATTTCCATCCTCCATGTCGTTTTATAGTTAGTAAATCACCGCCTTGATTAGCCAACTGTGTTGCACTCGATCTTCGGAAGCAATGTCCAGTGAAGAGTTCTGGATTTGGTAAATGAAGAAATTCAGCAATATTTCTTGAAATTTTCCCAATAGTATTAATCCCAATGGGACTATTTACACAGTGACCACCACGATATGTTAAGAAGAAACGTTTATGTGTAACAATTTTCGGTCTCAAGGCTGCGTATTTTGCAATTAAATCAACCCAGTCTGGGTTGGTTATCATAAACTGTCTTGGTACATTGTTTTTTGTTTTAGGAACTGCTACAGTAACTGAGTGAGGTCTATATTCAACGTCATCGATGGACATGTTTGTCAATTCTTCGCGCCTACACGCGCCGCTATAACCCATTATTAATATAACCTAAAATTATATTGTTTGTACACAGTTACAAAATAAATAAAATTTACACCCACTTTCATCGCCAGGTACAATTTATTATCTGCTTCTTTAATGAATTTGTTAATGTCGCTCTCTTCCAATATTTTTGATTTTTTTGGCTGATAACCTGTAGACATTCGTTTCAAAAACGCTTGCAGTTTAACATATTTTGATATGTCGACATTCCTGTATATATCAAGACACGATTTAAGTTTTGAATAGGTGCTCCACAAAGTAGATGGTTTGTATTTTTTACTTTGCTCATCAAAATAGGCCAGTAACACATTCTCTGATATATTTCCAACATTTTTTCCATTGCACCATTCTAAAAATTGATAAAACTGTTTTTCATATTGCGATCTGGACTTCTCTGGCAATAAATTGGTAACAACATTGGCCGCACTTGCTCGAATTTCGGGCGGAGTACATGAAAAATCTTCAGAACTCATTTTCAAGAAAAAATTATGACAATTCAAATTGAATTTTCCACAGCCTTCTTAAATAATACTAAATCATTGTACCCAACCTTAACAAAATTCCCTAAATTTCAAATTTTTATTTCTTTTCTGTAAAAAGGAATTAAGAGGCGTAAAATAGAAAAAATAGTATAAAACACTCGTTCAGAAAGCTCTTCCAGCACTTGTTTGTTCCTCCACTCGCCGCTACGCGGCTCGTGTTGGAATTCCAAACGCGTGCTTGAATCGATGCTTTCTCGAACTTGTATTTTAATATACTATTTTCTATTTTGCGTCTATAATAAAGCTGTTAAAGCACCCAAAACAGTACGTTAATAGCTCATTTGAGTGGTTTGATAGCCCAATTTTTTCAAAGTTGGTAGCATTGAAAAAATAATTGAAAAAAACAGAAAATTGACAACAACTTCACTCAATTTTCGGTGTCAATCAATGAATTTTCAAATGTCACATCAGTGTTGTCCACTACCAGAAAAATCCCTAAATTTTGAAATTGCGATTTTTTTTATTTAAAAAGGGAATAAAAGACGCAAAATAGAAAAAAATAGCATAAAAAGCTCGTTTCATAAGTCATTATTGCACTCGTCCTTTAGAAAACGAGCCGCTAGACTCGTGCAATAAATCTTGCCTTTTGAAACTCGTTCTTTAATATACTATTATTTGACGTTCAAAAAAATATTGACGTGGAATAATAAAACACATACGTGAAATTTCACAGCAACTGAGATGTCGAGAGTTTATAATCACCCGTTAGAATATCTCGAAGTCTTGTAACATTGGTTACCGATTAGGCCAGTAACCGGGTAATTTATTTCTGCAATCTTCTACAGAACTGATTTTCTTGTTGGAAAATGTACACGAAAAACATTTCATAACACATAAAACAGCGAAAAGTGTTCAGAAAAATGACAATACCGTGTAGTGAATCTATTAATATTATAAATAGTGTGAAGAAGTACGGCACGTTACCATTCTTTTAAAACCTACCACCAGGTTCAAACTTGGCTTGAATTTTACCATGATCCTGAAGAATGGGGTTGGAAGCGGACTACAAATGGACTTCAACCAATTCGAACTACTATGGCTCCCGCACCATCAAGTTTGCTGCAAATAATATCTTGCAAATGCACAAAAAATTGCGGGGCTGCCTGTGGATGCCGAAAAGCTGGCTTAAAATGTTTCATTATTATCTGTTCGAATTGTAGTGGACACACATGCGACAATTTGCCAGATACATTGAATGCCATCGAAGACGAAATCAATGAAGATGAAATTTTCGATTCATCCCCTACGGATATAGCGGAGGCAGAAGACAGGGATGAGGAAGGCGAGAGTGTCTTCCTTCATCATCGAAACAGATGAGACTTATGACGTAAAATAACGTGCCACTTTTTGTATAAATAAATGTTTTAATCCGTTTTTTATTTCAAAAAATTAATTTGCATTCATTGAATTCTGTTATTCATCCTCATGATTATTATTATTATTATTATCATCATCATTATTGTTATTATTATTATTATTAATTTTTATGATGTACTTGATGTACAAACAATTGTATGTTACTACATTGACAATTTTTTATGATAATACGTTCTAGCCATGCAAGTATAAGAAAGATCTATAAATTATGAGTACTTCTTCACACTATTTATAACATTAATAGATTCACTAGTGGTGCGGGTGCCATAGTAGTTCTAATTAGTTGAAGTCCATTTGTAGTCCGCTTCCAACCCCATTCTTCAGGATCATGGTAAAATCCAAGCCAAGTCTGAACCTGGTGGTAGGTTCTAAAAGAATGGTAACGTGCCGTACTTCTTCACACTATTTATAATATTAATAGATTCACTACACAGTATTGCCATTCTTCTGAACACTTTTCGACGTTTTATGTATTACGAAATGTTTTCCGTGTACTACGAGCAACATTTCCACTGATAATTTACGCGGTGCAATAGTTTACCAAGCTATAGCTCTTAAAATATCAATTTTATAGAAAAAAGCTTCAAATAAATTTTAATGGAAATTTTGTGTTCTACAAATTTGATTATTACCATTTTTAATGTATCATCAACCGTTAACTATATATTTAGCAATAACCATGTTGGAAAAAGTTTGGCGTGCTATAAATATAAATCTATGTACTATACAGAAAAGAGATTCGGATAAAAGTTGCAGAAAATGTTATTATCTACGAAAATGATCTGTACTATTTTTATCGTACGAAGCACGGTTCACGAGATATTTGAAAAAACGTGTTTTCCAAGATGGCGGCTAACGCTCAACCGCCCCCGTAACGCCAACTTGACGTTAGATTCAGGGGACACCCCCGAACATTTTCCAACAAGAAAATCAATTCTGTAGAAGATTGCATTATGAACCTACTTTGTTTGCTCTGGTGCTTGGACTAGATTGGCAGAAAAATGTTTATATCATTGTGTTCACTTTTTCACATAATATCGATTTTGACGCTAGTGAGAACATTTCGGGGAGGGGGCTTCAGCCCGATAACCCCATTATACGCCACTGCTGTATCTTAATCATAAATGAAATATTTTTATTATAACAACTACTAAAAAGTTCGGCTTATTACAAACGATAAAATGGAAAAATTTTGAAGCACTATATAAGCGCAATTACTGCAATTACTACTCTATATAATTTTTCTTAGTTTTTACTGTGAGTATACCGATATTTAAGTACTGAGGGTGGGTTTCTGAAGTAAGGGTTGTTACACAAAAATCAGTAAGTTATCCTATCAATTACACATAAATTGCAGAGTCTTTTACTGTATAAAGAAATATAATTTTTCCTTTTATTACTGTGATTATACCGATATTTCAGTACTGAGGGTGGGTTTCTGAAGTAAGGGTTGTTACACAAAAATCAGTAAGTTATCCTATCAATTACACATAAATTGCAGAGTCTTTTACTGTGTAAAGAAATATAATCTTTCCTTTTTTTACTGTGATTATACCGATACTTCAGTACTGAGGGTGAATTTCTGAAGTAAGGGTTGTTACACAAAAATCAGTAAGTTATCCTATCAATTACACATAAATTGCAGAGTCTTTTACTGTATAAAGAAATATAATTTTTCCTTTTTTTACTGTAATTATACCAATACTTCAGTACTGAGGGTGGGTTTCTGAAGTAAGGGTTGTTACACAAAAATCAGTAAGTTATCCTATCAATTACACATAAATTGCAGAGTCTTTTACTGTATAAATAAATATAATTTTTTATTTTTTTACTGTGATTATACCGATACTTCAGTACTGAGGGTGGGTTTCTGAAGTAAGGGTTGTTACACAAAAATCAGTAACTTATCCTATCAATTACACATAAATTGCTGAGTCTTTTACTGTGTAAAGAAATATAATCTTTCCTTTTTTTACTGTGATTATACCGATACTTCAGTACTGAGGGTGAATTTCTGAAGTAAGGGTTGTTACACAAAAATCAGTAAGTTATCCTATCAATTACACATAAATTGCAGAGTCCTTTACTGTATAAAGAAATATAATTTTTCCTTTTTTTACTGTGATTATACAGATACTTCAGTACTTAGGGTGAATTTCTGAAGTAAGGGTTGTTACACAAAAATCAGTAAGTTATCATATCCATTACACATAAATTGCAGAGTCTTTTACTGTATAAAGAAATATAATTTTTCCTTTTTTTACTGTGATTATACCGATATTTCAGTACTGAGGGTGGGTTTCTGAAGTAAGGGTTGTTACACAAAAATCAGTAAGTTATCCTATCAATTACACATAAATTGCAGAGTCTTTTACTGTATAAAGAAATATAGTTTTTCCTTTTTTTACTGTAATTATACCAATACTTCAGTACTGAGGGTGGGTTTCTGAAGTAAGGGTTGTTACACAAAAATCAGTAAGTTATCCTATCAATTACACATAAATTGCTGAGTCTTTTACTGTATAAAGAAATATAATCTTTCCTTTTTTTACTGTGATTATACAGATACTTCAGTACTGAGGGTGGGTTTCTGAAGTAAGGGTTGTTACACAAAAATCAGTAAGTTATCCTATCAATTACACATAAATTGCAGAGTCTTTTACTGTATAAATAAATATAATTTTTTATTTTTTTACTGTGATTATACCGATACTTCAGTACTGAGGGTGGGTTTCTGAAGTAAGGGTTGTTACACAAAAATCAGTAAGTTATCCTATCAATTACACATAAATTGCTGAGTCTTTTACTGTGTAAAGAAATATAATCTTTCCTTTTTTTACTGTGATTATACCGATACTTCAGTACTGAGGGTGAATTTCTGAAGTAAGGGTTGTTACACAAAAATCAGTAAGTTATCCTATCAATTACACATAAATTGCAGAGTCCTTTACTGTATAAAGAAATATAATTTTTCCTTTTTTTACTGTGATTATACAGATACTTCAGTACTTAGGGTGAATTTCTGAAGTAAGGGTTGTTACACAAAAATCAGTAAGTTATCATATCCATTACACATAAATTGCAGAGTCTTTTACTGTATAAAGAAATATAATTTTTCCTTTTTTTACTGTGATTATACCGATATTTCAGTACTGAGGGTGGGTTTCTGAAGTAAGGGTTGTTACACAAAAATCAGTAAGTTATCCTATCAATTACACATAAATTGCAGTCTTTTACTGTATAAAGAAATATAATTTTTCCTTTTTTTACTGTAATTATACCAATACTTCAGTACTGAGGGTGGGTTTCTGAAGTAAGGGTTGTTACACAAAAATCAGTAAGTTATCCTATCAATTACACATAAATTGCTGAGTCTTTTACTGTATAAAGAAATATAATCTTTCCTTTTTTTACTGTGATTATACAGATACTTCAGTACTGAGGGTGGGTTTCTGAAGTAAGGGTTGTTACACAAAAATCAGTAAGTTATCCTATCAATTACACATAAATTGCAGAGTCTTTTACTGTATAAATAAATATAATTTTTTATTTTTTTACTGTGATTATACCGATACTTCAGTACTGAGGGTGGGTTTCTGAAGTAAGGGTTGTTACACAAAAATCAGTAAGTTATCATATCCATTACACATAAATTGCAGAGTCTTTTACTGTATAAAGAAATATAATTTTTCCTTTTTTTACTGTAATTATACCGATATTTCAGTACTGAGGGTGGGTTTCTGAAGTAAGGGTTGTTACACAAAAATCACTGAGTTATGCTATCAATTACACATAAATTGCAGTCTTTTACTGTATAAAGAAATATAATTTTTCCTTTTTTTACTGTGCTTATACCGATACTTCAGTACTGAGGGTGGGTTTCCGAAGTAAGGGTTGTTACACAAAAATCAGTGAGTTATCCTATCAATTACACATAAATTGCAGAGTCTTTTACTGAATAAAGAAATATAATTTTTCCTTTTTTTACTGTGATTATACAGATACTTCAGTACTTAGGGTGAATTTCTGAAGTAAGGGTTGTTACACAAAAATCAGTAAGTTATCATATCCATTACACATAAATTGCAGAGTCTTTTACTGTATAAAGAAATATAATTTTTCCTTTTTTTACTGTGATTATACCGATATTTCAGTATTGAGGGTGGGTTTCTGAAGTAAGGGTTGTTACACAAAAATCACTGAGTTATCCTATCAATTACACATAAATTGCAGAGTCTTTTACTGTATAAAGAAATATAATTTTTCCTTTTTTTACTGTGCTTATACCGATACTTCAGTACTGAGGGTGGGTTTCTGAAGTAAGGGTTGTTACACAAAAATCAGTGAGTTACCCTATCAATTACACATAAATTGCAGAGTCTTTTACTGAATAAAGAAATATAATTTTTCCTTTTTTTTACTGTGCGTATACGGATACTTCAGTACTGAGGGTGGGTTTATGATGTACGGGTTGTTTCACAAAAATAATTGTTATTCTATCCGTGGTAAGGGTTGCTGCACGAAAACTTTGGAAGCTACACATAAATTACACATTATTTAGAGATAAGTACCGAGTCAAGCACTTTCTGTAATAATGTGTTTTTAAGTGGTTGGGTTGTATCTCACTGTCTCACAATCCCCACAATGTTTTTTAAAATACTAATTAACCCTTGTTTGTGGAAAGTTTTGGTGGCTACACATAAATTACACATAATTTACTAATAAATCCTGAATAAATAGATTCTTCTAACAGTGCATTTTTAAGTGGGTGGGTTGTGGCTCGCCGGTGAGCTACAACCCCCACGATGTTTTTTTAAATAAATACGTTATTCTTTTTCGTAGAAGGATTTGGTGGCTACACATTAAATACACATAATTTACAAATAGTGCCTGTATATTTTTTTCTTTGATAATATGTTTCTAAGTGCGTGGGGGTTGTGGCTCACCGGGGACTCAGAACCCCCACGACGTTTTTTTAAAAATCTAAGTCATTTTTATTACACAAAAATTTTTGAACCTACACATAAATTACACATAATTTACACTTAATTCTGTTATAGTTTATTTTCGATTCAGTTACTGTGGGGGTTGTAGCTCGACGGACCCCATTTTTCTTATGTAACTGCCGAGAATCGCGAATTACTAATGCATGTGCAAGAGCAAGTGCAATATTATTTTTATTATTTTCACCGTTTTCACCATTTAACCTAATACGTTTGACAGTTGTCAGTTAATCGCAATCGCCAATGTTGCCACATTTCTGCAAACATTCATAAAATTCACTTTCGCGCGGCGCATGCGCCACTAATATTTCTGTAACGAAAGGCCTTATTGTTTTACATTAATGACAATCTGATAATCTAATATTTCCGAGAATCTCTGAAATTCACGACATTTTACCAACAATCTCACAATATTGATAAAATAAGACATTTATACATACTAGTATACGCATTTTATCGAAGTGGTTTACCTCTCGGAAATTTTTTAGACATTCCTGAAACATAAAATGTCGAAATTCTTTTTGAAATATTTGAAACTTTTTAAAAGTGTTTGAAACTTCTTACAAATTCCTGAAATATGAAATGTCCGAAGATTTTATGTCGAAAATTTGTCTGGGATTTAGAATTATTTAAGAAAATAGAAATTGTTTGAAATTTTTTAAAAATGTTAGTAATTTCCTGAAACGTGAAATGTCGAAAAGTTCTTGAAATATTTGAAACTTTTTAGAAATATTAGAAACTTCTTAGAAATTCCTAAAACGTGAAATGTCGAAGAATTTTCTAAATTATTTGAATTATTTAAGAATGTTAGAAATTGTTAGAAATTTTTTAAACATGTTAGGAATTTCTTAGAAATCTCTAAAATGTGAAATGTCAAAAAATCTTCTGAAATATTTGAATTTCTTAGAAATGACCAAAATGTGAAATGTCGATAATTTCTTTACATTTGAAATTGTTTAAGAATGTTGGAAATTGTTTAGAAATGATATGAATTTCTTAGAAATGATAGGAATTTCTTAGAAATTCCTGAAACGTGACGTGTCGAAACATTTTCTGAAGTATTTAAAAAATTTTAGAAATGTTACAAACTTCTTAGAAATTCCTGAAATGTGAAATATCGAAAAATCTTTGAAATATTTGAAATTAGTTAAGAATAATTGTTAGAAATGTTAGGAATTTCCTGAAACGTCAAATGTCGAAGAATTTTCTAAATTATTTGAATTATTTAAGAATGTTAGAAATTGTTAGAAATTTTTTAAACATGTTAGGAATTTCTTAGAAATCTCTAAAATATGAAATGTCAAAAAATCTTCTGAAATATTTGAATTTCTTAGAAATGACCAAAATGTGAAATGTCGAAAATTTTTTAAAATTTTGAAATTGTTTAAGAATGTTGGAAATTGTTTAGAAATGATATGAATTTCTTAGAAATGATAGGAATTTCTTAGAAATTCCTGAAACGTGACGTGTCGAAACATTTTCTGAAGTATTTAAAAATTTTTAGAAATGTTACAAACTTCTTAGAAATTCCTGAAATGTGAAATACCGAAAAATCTTTGAAATATTTGAAATTAGTTAAGAATAATTGTTTGAAATGTTTGGAATTTCCTGAAACGTCAAATGTCGAAAATTTCTTGAAATATTTGAAACTTTTTAGAAACGTTAGAAACTTCTTAAAAATTCCTGAAATGTGAAATATAAAAAAAAAATTAAATTCTTTAAGAATAATTGCTAGAAATATTTTAGAAATGTTAAAAATTTCTTAGAAATTCCTGAAACGTGAAATGTCGAAAATCTTTCTAAATTATTTGAATTATTTAAGAATGTTAGAAATTGTTTAGAATTGTTAGAAATTTTTTAAACATGTTAGAAGTTTCTTAGAAATTCCTGAAATGTGAAATGTCAAGAAATCTTCTGAAATATTTGAAATTTCTTAGAGATGACCAAAATGTGAAATGTCGAAAATTTTTTAAAATTTTGAAATTGTTTAAGAATGTTGGAAATTGTTTAGAAATGATATGAATTTCTTAGAAATGATAGGAATCTCTTAGAAATTCCTGAAACGTGACGTGTCGAAAATTTCTTGAAATATTTGAAACTTTTTAAAAACGTTAGAAACTTCTTAAAAATTCCTGAAATGTGAAATATCAAAAAAAAATTAAATTCTTTAAGAATAATTGCTAGACATTTTAGAAATGTTAAGAATTTCTTAGAAATTCTAGAAACGTGAAATGTTGAAAATTATTTTGAAATATTTGAAACTTTTTAGAAATGTTTACCGTAGAAAAGCAGGTAATACCAGTATTATTTTGGACATAATACCATAATACCACGTATTACGTCAATAATACGTAATGTCTGGGGTAATACCTGATAATACCAATAATACCGGGAATAATATCAGTTATCTCCATATAATTTTGAATAATACCTGTAATACTTTATTATTATTTAGTATTATTAATAGAAGTACTGTTAATATTATTAATTTTAGGAAATCATCTAAAATTTCTACAAAAACATTTCTACATGATTAATGTATATTATATCATGATCTTTTTATCTATTAAAAGAAACTTCCACTTTACATATATGAGAATATTTTGTTTAGCTTTAAATTAATGTACTGGAGACAAAATTATTACTATATTTAATGTTAATATGAATTTTCCTATGTAAATTAATTGTAGTAACTTGATCCTCAATTGATTTAATAAAACTCTTGATTTCTCAAAAGTTATTAGCAAACACATTTGTGTGCAACGATTTAACAAAAATCCTCTAAGCTACTAAAGCATTAAAATTAAAATTATTTTGCAAATCTCTGCATAAGGGAATAAAGATTCAGAAGAAGTAAATATCTTTTATCAAACATGATATTCTTGTAAACAATAAGCAATTTTAATAAACAAATTAAATTATTTATGATTTTTGTATCGAGTCGGAACATTTTTTAAATGTATTTATATGTTGTGCATACATTTACTATACCATTGCTGAACAAAGATTTTTATTACAGTAGAATTACAGTAATGTTAGTCGCGTCGTGTCCGTGAATTTATATATTTTTTTATAAATCGCTTATTGTCTATAAGAATATCATGTTTAATAATAGTTATTCATTATACAAACGTTTAAAATAAAGGTTTAATGAGCACATAGTTTAATCCCTTGAGCCCACAAGCGCGAGAGGATTAATATACGCGAATTAAACCTTTATTTAAAACGCGAGTGTAATACAACTGCTTATTCAATTTTGCTTTTATAAATTCTTATGTTTTGGACTTATCATTAATATTTAAATTACAAGAAAAGTTCAAGATCTCACGCGTTTTTTAGACAATTACAATCCATGCATCGTCATGATTGTGTTGTATCATACCAACGAGGGAATGCTGACAAAAAGTTTAATTAACGTTTTCCAAAAATTTGTTTAGAAAGTGCCTACTAAATAAACATTTTAAACCGCTACAGGGAAACAATTTTTATTCTGTTGTTATTAAACAACTGTTTTAACAATGTGTATCCAAGCAAATAAACATGACTTTATAAGGCAAAATTGAATAAAAAAATATTTACTTCTTCTTAATCTTTATTGCCTTATGTAGAGATTTGCAGAAGAATTTTAATTTTAATGTTTTAGTAGCTTAGAAAGATGAATCTTTCTGAAATCGTTGCATAAAAATGTTATTGTTAATAACTTTTGAGAATACAAGAATTTTATAAAATCAATTAACGATCAGGTTACTACCATTAAATCATACAGAAAAATTCATATTAACCTTAAATATCGTACTACTGATAAATACGAGATTCACTTTTTGTATTGTTTTGTTTGTATTTTATGGTAAACATTTGTATGTGATTTAATGTAATCTGTAATCATCATTTTTAATAAATAAAAATTGTTAGGGCCGGTGGTAGACGAGTGGTGTCACTGCACTACTCCTGTCTAAGGGTATATGACATATGACCTGAAATGTTGGTTCCCCTGTAGTGTAGGCATGAAAAAAGTCAGTGTGACAAGAAAAAGCGTTTAAAAAATCTATTTTATTATAAAACCACCACTTATATAAAATACAAATGTCAATTGTTATGACACAATTAGTATTTTTTTAAAATAATACACATAAAAGTAGTAACTACTACGAGCCACAACACATGTATTTATTTACTGCATTCTTCAAGATTGTTATTGTATATAAAGTTTTATTTTTACAATCGTTATTATACGACTGCAGTACAAAGATTATTAAAAGTTTCACAGTTTTATTAAAATATACCTGACAATATTGTTTCGACAGCTATGCTGTCATTATCAAAGGTAATATAATTATAAACAAACACGTCGCTAAGGTAGATACAAAATAGGTAACTAGATAAAATAATAATAATAATAATAAAAATTAATAATAAAAATCATAATTAAACATCTAATACTTCCAGTAACGGAGAATTACTGAGCTCAAGTTGTTCATTCATTAAAGGTACCCTGAGTTTGTGTTTGTATATCTCAAAGGCTTCTAAAATGTCTAATTTGCGTTTGTTATTACAAAAATGTAGAAATTTAATATTATTTTGAGGAGTCATTGTGTGATTTTGTTCTAAAAGGTGTTTGGCGTAATTCGATTTTTCAGGATGTTTATTTTTGTAATGACGTACGTGTTCTTTATATCTTATGTCAAAATTTTGAAGTGTTTGTCCAATATATACCGAACTACAAAAAGAACAATTTAAACGGTAAATGCCCGATTTCATGATATCATGTGTTCTGTCTTTAGCATTAAATAAAAATGAAAAAGTGTTAGTGTTGGTTTTAAATGTTATTTTATAATTGTTGGTTTTTCTTAGTATATGTGCAATTTTTTCTGATATTTTGCCAAAATATGGTATAGATATGTAATTTGTGTCTTCTGTTTGATTGTCAATGGGATATATTCTTTTGATAGCTAACCTATAATCTTTTTGTTTAATTAAAGTGTCAATCATGTTCGGATTATAATGATTTGCATGTGCTAGTTGTTTAATGGTTGATATCTCTTTGCTAAAATCTGATTTTGTTAGTGGAATAGTTAAAGCTCTGTGTACTAATGATCTGTATGCTGCTATTTTATGTGTATTGTGGTGACAAGATTCATTTGGTATTGTTATGTCTGTTTGTGTTGGTTTTCTGTATATGGAAAATTCAAAAAGATTGTCTGCGTTAATCTTGATATTTAAGTCTAGAAAGTTTATAGCCCTGTTTTGTTCTGTTTCTAGTGTAAATTTTATATTAGGATGGATATTGTTTATAAGAATTAAAAATTCATTGATAACCTCAAAAGAACTGTCAAAACAAGCTAAAATGTCATCAACATAACGAAACCAGAAGATAATGTGTTTAGAGAGGTTTAATTCAAATATTCGATCTTCAAACTTGTCCATAAATATGTTAGCTAATAGAGGACTTAGAGAATTACCCATAGGTAAACCATCCTTTTGTAAATAAATTATGTTATTAAAAGTGAAATAATTTTGATAATGCACCTAATCACATTTTATCCAAAAAACTGAACCAGATTATTAACACGATAGGTTACAAATCGAAATACTCTGTTAGAAATTCATTAGAATTAGTAGATAAGCTGCAAAACATACATCTTCCACCACATTCAAAACTTGTTAGTTTTGATATTTGCAACATGTTCTCCAGAATACCCCCACAAGAATGTATTCCTCTATTAGATAGTTTCTTGATCAATAGTAATATAGAATTAGTTAAAAGGTTAGAGTTAATTCAATTATTTGACCTTTGTATAAGTCAAAATTATTTCACTTTTAATAACATAATTTATTTACAAAAGGATGGTTTACCTATGGGTAATTCTCTAAGTCCTCTATTAGCTAACATATTTATGGACAAGTTTGAAGATCGAATATTTGAATTAAACCTCTCTAAACACATTATCTCCTGGTTTCGTTATGTTGATGACATTTTAGCTTGTTTTGACAGTTCTTTTGAGGTTATCAATGAATTTTTAATTCTTATAAACAATATCCATCCTAATATAAAATTTACACTAGAAACAGAACAAAACAGGGCTATAAACTTTCTAGACTTAAATATCAAGATTAACGCAGACAATCTTTTTGAATTTTCCATATACAGAAAACCAACACAAACAGACATAACAATACCAAATGAATCTTGTCACCACAATACACATAAAATAGCAGCATACAGATCATTAGTACACAGAGCTTTAACTATTCCACTAACAAAATCAGATTTTAGCAAAGAGATATCAACCATTAAACAACTAGCACATGCAAATCATTATAATCCGAACATGATTGACACTTTAATTAAACAAAAAGATTATAGGTTAGCTATCAAAAGAATATATCCCATTGACAATCAAACAGAAGACACAAATTACATATCTATACCATATTTTGGCAAAATATCAGAAAAAATTGCACATATACTAAGAAAAACCAACAATTATAAAATAACATTTAAAACCAACACTAACACTTTTTCATTTTTATTTAATGCTAAAGACAGAACACATGTTATCATGAAATCGGGCATTTACCGTTTAAATTGTTCTTTTTGTAGTTCGGTATATATTGGACAAACACTTCGAAATTTTGACATAAGATATAAAGAACACGCACGTCATTACAAAAATAAACATCCTGAAAAATCGAATTACGCCAAACGTTTTTTAGAACAAAATCACACAATGACTCCTCAAAATAATATTAAATTCCTACATTTTTGTAATAACAAACGCAAATTAGACATTTTAGAAGCCTTTGAGATATACAAACACAAACTCAGGGTACCTTTAATGAATGAACTTGAGCTCAGTAATTCTCCGTTACTGGAAGTATTAGATGTTTAATTATGATTTTTATTATTAATTTTTATTATTATTATTATTATTTTATCTAGTTACCTATTTTGTATCTACCTTAGCGACGTGTTTGTTTATAATTATATTACCTTTGATAATGACAGCATAGCTGTCGAAACAATATTGTCAGGTATATTTTAATAAAACTGTGAAACTTTTAATAATCTTTATTTATTTCATGATTATGGAGTTCCACAATTAAGGAAATCCTTAATTTCTATTTAAAGCGGAACACATTTAAAACTACGCGGGACGCGGTACAAACTATTAAAAATCGCGACTATCCTGCCAAAGCAGGGCGTGTGTAGCAAAGACGACCTGGGTCTTTTATCAGGTCACCTTTTACAAGATTGAAGACTTATACAGCCCGTACAATATTTGTTGAGCCAAAATTCCTAAAAGGGCGCTACGTCACTTTCTCGGAATTAACCGCATTCGACATCCGAGTTGGAAAGACATTGGCGGCATCGCAAATAAATTTTCTTTGCTTATTCCTTTTGTTGTATTATATTATTGTATTGTATAATAACATGTACCTAGGTGTTCGTCACAAATTATTGTAATAAAAGAAATAAAAACACATGACTTACAAGATTGCAAATATTTTTCATAAACAATCTAAGTTTCAAGGCTTGCAACTATCAAGTCGTGGCAGACCGTTGCGTTCCAAGAATAAGTGCTTTTACTTCATCGGCTTTCTCCTTGCTGGGAATCCTGGCTCAATAAATATCGTACGGACAGTACTATTTGGACTTTTTTTGTGCAGCCCGTGGGGCTGAACAATTGGACATTTGAAATACAAAGATCCACCGAAAAAGGACATTTAAGTGTGCTTCACCTTTGACCTCTGTGGTGACCTTCAATCTGAAATCAAGTAAGCTATCTTTGCATCAAGGTCCATCGATATTGGGTAGCTTTGAAGTTTGATTTTGCAATTTTTCTAACTTTGCCGCCCAGTATATCCTAAACGAAAAAGGCTAAAATAAATAAAAATAAAAATAAAAGGAATTCTAAAATAAATTTTCTTAAAGGAATTCTAGAACTTTTATGAATATAAAATTTTTCGCATTTTAGCTGCTTATATTTTTTAAAGATCCATAGTTTTAATATATTGAGAATTATTACAAAGTTTTAAAAATTCAAAAACGCATCTAAGTAAACGATAAACGATCAAAATCGACCGAGAAAAAGAAATGCATTTATATTAGCAACATGGGAAATGAAATGAGGAAAGATATGAAAGAAAATTTTCAAGAAGCATTTCCAAACGTGATTGTTCCTTTTGTCAGCTTTTGTAAATGCGTTAAGGTTATTGTGGTTTTGTATACCTATAGAACCACACGGAGTATGGTCGCAAAGAAGGGAGCGGCTGGCCAAGAATGCGAAATGAGCAGAATATTGAAGCTGTAAAGCAGTAATGGAGGCATTAACTCATCATTTGCACCCATCGACTGAATATGTCATAAAGCACTTGCCATCGGATTCTTCAACATAGTCTGCAGCACCATCCCGACCGACCGCAAGAGTTTTATGATATACGTTCGGGATGATAGGCTCCGAAGACAGTATTCCGTGAATGGTTTTTACGAACTTCGAGGTCCTCGAGATAACCTTTATCGACGAAGCTTTCTTTCACCTTTGCGGGTAGGTTAATTCTTGCTATGTTAATGTCTAATTGTTGCTTGTTAATATGACGACTTGCATTTCGAACTATACCCATTTTATTATTTTTATTATAATTTAAAAAGAGCCCACGAAGTATTATCGGTCCAATTTTTTCTGAAGGCGAAAACTGAAATTTTATCGACGACTATAGTTACGAGTATGTACAGGTTGTTAATATCTTAGGAACTTTTAATACTGAGAGATGTAATATTAGATATCTTGCCTGCGATTATGGTTGTATTATATGACGACGAATCTATTCAAGGGTGTTTCCAACAGGGCGAGAGGGTACGAATTTACACTAGCTGAGCTTACAAATCGCATTGAACATGCCACTAATGTGACCATGTAGATCATGTGATTCAAGTTCCTGCGATTTTGTTTTAGCCATAGTTAAGGAATTCATTGCTTACATCACCAAGTTGGTAGTATGGTATAACAAACTCATTTTTTGAATATTTAATTCGCTGCGTCTTTATTTTAAATAGGTTATAAAGAAAAAAGGTGGCCGTCTTGGTTTTCATGAAAATAAAATTACCACTTGTGTTAACATACTTAAATTTTCCACAAGTAACCCATTCCTTTTTGGTAACGTATTTAAACCCTTTTTGTTTATCGTAGTGTAAAAAGATGACCGGAATAAAAGTTAATTCTTTCAAAGCACATTAATAACATTTGCTGTAACAAAAACGGATAGTATTTACGATCCTTTGTTATTTTGAGCAGAATCCTTGATATTAAAATGTTCACAAAAGGACAAATTGCTTTCTGAACTATATTTCACGTTTTACGGGATATAATTGTAGCTTAAAGTTACATTCTGATAACGTGTTTTGGTTGTTTGACACATTGTTTTAAAACACTAAAAGAAATTTAATTCAATTTTTGTGATTGGTAGCACTAATGTCAGGTTCATTGAACGATTTTGAAATATATTCGCGCCTATTAAAATTTTTAAAAGGACGCTGAACATAGATTTTGTGGGAAGTAAGTCGGGAGTAGCATCCAAGAGCGTGAAGACACCCGCTCCTACGGGCCTGAGCCATGCAGTTGATTCGCGGGTCTAAGCTGTCTCGCGGCTTGTTAGATAAATTTCATCAGGGAACTAACATAGTTTGTATCGTATTGTTCTGTCGTAAGTGTTCCGGTCTTTCGTTAAGAAGTTTCTCGTTTATTATTTTGAACGATTTAATGCTAAAGTAATAAAACAATTCTAACAAAATAGTGGCGTAATCTGGCCCTTTAATTGGAGATGATTATTAAACTAATCTTGTGTGGGATTATTTCTCCTACTATCCATTTTTATACAGTCCTCTGACTTTGATACCGTATTGCTCGAAAACTACTGAACCAAATTACATATTTTAAAAACGAGCAAATAGTAAATTTATTTCTACATGTAACAGTAAAATATCATATTTCTAACTGGTATATTTTTATTGTTATCGGACGATACATAATAAAAAGCACCCATTTTTAGGGACACTTTCATTGAGAGTGAGTTAAAAAAAATTTTTTCTCAGAAAGTATATTTCATATATCTATGAGGTTTTTGTAAGGGTTAGAAAGAAGCCTTACGGTTGTTATCCTATTAATTCTCGGACAAAATAGTGTTTTATTTAAGATATATATGAAAAAATAGGGAACTATGCGTTCTTGTTTATTAATGGAGATAGCGTCAAACTTTTTGTCAAAACCGCTTGTCATCAAAAATCGTTTTTTTGTTTCCGCATTTTTATTATTAAAATTAGAAACATTTTTTCCAAAACAATAATGTCTACACATGAAAAGTGTTGATTTAGCGAAAAAAATTTGACGCTATCTCTATTAATAAACAAGAACGCATAGTTTCCTATTTTTTCACATAAATCTTAAATAAAACGCTTTTTTGTCTAAAAATTAATAGCATAAGAACAGCAAGGTTCCTTTCTAACCCATACAAAAATCTCATAGATATATGACATATACTTTCTGAGAAAGAGATTAGTGAACTTACTTTCAATGAAATTGTCCCTAAAAATGGGTACCTTTTTTGCGTATCGTCCGATAAAAACAAAAGTATACCAGTTAGAAATATAACATTTTACTGTAGTATGTAGAAATGAATTTAATATTTGCTCGTTTTTAAAATATTTAATTCAGTAGTTCCAGAGCAATACGCTTTCAAAGTCAGAGGACTCTAGAAAAAAAAATGGATAGTAATAATACTTATTAAATTATAGTGTATTATGTGGAAATCTTGTATCAACCGTTTTTAGCAAACAGAAATGCTAATGCCCTTTACATATATTAGCGACGTGATTAAACATTGAATAAACGTGTTTTTATTAAAAAAAAACAACTAACAATGAAGTACTTTTAAAGTGCTACGCTGTAGTGCCACAATAAATAATAAACAAGTTAACAAGTTGAAAAAGCGGAAACGATTGCAAAGTTTGCAGATTGATGTAATGCAGAAAGTTCAGAGTTCAACGATAGCTGCCTTATGTTCTAGCAACTTTTCAAAGTGCGAAGGTTTTTTGTGTTGTTTTAATTAAATGCCATTAAGTGTTACAGTGTGTTTTTGGATTAATGTGAAAAGCGAATTTACCCTGTCACAGTGTAAAGGATTATTTTTGAATTTCAATATAAACATTAATAGTTAAATGATTTGTAACAGCGTACGTAAGCCGCCAAGAGTAAATTATAACAAGTAAATTTATTTATAAACTCGTTGTGATTGTTGGTAAAAATGTCGCAAATCAGCGTCAACCTACTTTAACACAACAAATTATAATTAGTTCTCTTTATGTGTTTACACATTAGTTCTCACTCGTGTGTTTATACATTATTCAACTTATATGGAGGAATTGTTGTTTCACCAACAATTGGTCTCGGGCAGCTCAGCGGTAAGAGCATCTGCCTAGATAGCAGAGAGCCCGGAGTTCGACTCCAGGTCCGAGATAATAATTTTTCCATATTCTAATTCTGTCTTAATTCATTTAATAAACATTAATGTTTGGATTTTGGTTCTTTATTTATGTAACGAAGGGATTGTATTTTAAAACGGAATTCTTAAGTAAGTTTACTGTGTAATTCTTCTTGACTTTTTTTGAGTTTCAAGCGATATAAAAATGTATTTATTTTTCATGCATTAGTTTGCACATTTTATTTACAATTATTGGACAATTTGATTATTAGCTTAAAAATTAAGTTGAATATTAGTAGGCTACGAATAGAAAACTATTACATTATTATTTTTAATATAAATTACAGTAAATACTCAAATTACCTTTCATATTTTCTTGGAATGCGGGCAGATACAGAATCTGTAAGGATAGTTGAATTTATCCGAATGAAATCAGATCCCTAGTGTAAAATATAGTTCCGAAGGCAATATATCTGTTTGTGATGAAAATTCAATATCTTAAAGGTTTGGCTCAAGATAAACATAATATTTGTTTGAACGTCGATCATAAGCTGCTGTATATTTTTTATTATTAACGTGTTTCAAGGAAATAATTTTTGTTTAAAACAATTCTGTTGTCTGTTACAAATACAATATCTCAATACGTGATCAAGGAAGTAATTTGATACATGCGTGAAACAAGTTTGTTTTGCACAAAGCAATAAACCTTATTTAAAAATGTAAAATAAACATTTTATTTAGTTACTTAGGGTCGCAACTTCTGCGCGTATCATAGAATCCAAAAATTTATTTACGTGGGGCACCTGTATTGCTTAATCCGCACGTTCCTTCCAAGAGGAATTAATTGAGATACACTCAATCAGCGCGCATTTGCTTAGCAAATGCTACCAGTTACTCACTGGTCGGAGCGAGCTTGCCTATCTGCCGTTTACTAGCTCTCCAGGCTAGTACCGGAGCTATGAACGTGCTCATCCGTCGGGGTCCATCCCAAGAGACGGACCCCTCGTCCAGCATTAGTACTATTCCCATTACGTGAGACTTCACTGCCCGATCGAATCCTACCTCAGATGTGGTGGGACTTGGTTTTTAATGGTTCTGCATAAATTTGCACGTACCAATGAGGAAATATATTCTCTTTTATACAATAATTAAATTTAAATCAATTAAATCAGGGCGAATTAATTATTATTCGTAGTAATGAGCCCGCTCTACACAACTTCATTTTCTTGCATTTAGAGTTTGTTGTAAGTACTCGTATTAGTTTATCAACTGATAAAAGAAAGAAAACATGACGAGACAATTGGGCATAGGGTTTCTGGTAAGAACTATTTCTAATTTACATTGCAAAAAGTGGTTATTTTCATATATATTTACAACTTATTTTATATTTATGTACATTACCTACCTACAATATTCTTTCTGTATTGTATTTTTATGTGCATTTTTGATATTTCTATTCTAACGAGTTTGCTGAAAAAAACTAAATGCATCCATCATTGTCTAAAATAAATAAATAAAATATTATATACAGCTAAATCTTTGCAAGTGGGTGGGTAGTGTTAAAGTTTGTTGTCTATGCGGTAGCGCCAAGCATGCACTCAGGAGTTTTGATGCGTAATAGTGTATACGTTTGACGTTGCTGAACACAAACGAATACAGCACCTTCCTTCTACGTGCAAGAACTTACCTATATACAACTCTTTCGCTACAAATTTTATTCAAATTTTACTAAAATTTTAATAATTGAATTGTGTGTAATAAATATTTAAAGCAAAAAAGGATGCGCAGGCTTTGTGCTGAAAGGTTTCTCTTTTTTGCTGTATTTATCTACTGTTTGGTTATTTTTTGCGCATTAACGCTCCCTTCTTTAATAGAACATTTATTCGGACTAACTGAGTAGGGATTTCGAAACAACTCTTCTATTACGGCACATTTTACATAATATACCTATCTAAATGAATACATTTGTTTGAAAATGTCCAGTACGTATATGTGAATAAAATTTAATTTATGGAATTATAAATTCTGAAACGAAATTACTCCAACTTTGTATTGTTAAAAGTTATCAACTGTGTTTAATGCTACTCGCTTTTATTTAATATAGAATAATATTTCTATTTTGCTAATGTTCATCGCTGCAATGAATGGAGCCGAAATTTGTATGCGAACACTGTATGGTTTGCATTTTTAATGTAGCCGATGCACTTTTATTGGTAATATTATAACCAATATTGAAGTATGAAATGATAGTATTTTTTGGTTCTAGCTAGCTATCCGGTTTAAATTGTTTTACCAAGCGATAAATTGCGATTTATAATGTTTCCTTTTTGCTTTTCCCTTTTGGGAGTTTCTATTTTAGCGAATAAGTAATTAAATTGTAATGGGGGTTTTGGTCACTTTGAAATTCGTAAGACCGTATTGCTTTGTTTAAATTTGTGCAGTAGACCTAATAATATATTGTCTGAGGAAGAAAAGACATGAATGTAGAGTTGTAATGAATAATTAATTTGCGTGAGTTCGTACAAACTAAATACGTTTCGACAGTTTTAAATTTGATTTTTAATTACATTCTAAAACTTTTGAGTTTTGTCACAGAAATACGGAGTTAAATAATTAAAAATTTTCTAAATAACTCTTTTTTAACAAAGGGAAAGGATGTAAACCCAAAGGTACCCAGCAGCGTTAGAGAGACTAAAAAGTCGCAATCTACTATAAAGGATTGTGATACGTATACTACTTACAGCATCACTGACTTACCTTGCAGAAAATAAACACCGCCATTGATTTTAAAGCTCATAGATAAAATGTGTAGGGAAAAATTAAAAATCTAATAATAAGCAGGTAGAACTACAAGAAAAAAAATACAAAAATAGTAAAACTTTGGGAAATAAGTTTTATTTAAATTTAATAAAAAGCAAATCGGAAGTTTCCAAATAAAACATTGTTACAAAATTTAAATATATAAAAAATGATACCCAACGTAAGAATTCTTAACGACAGAAATAATACACACCAAACAAATTGTGGTCAAAAATATTCAATACAAAAAATGATAGGTCGTTTTACAATAACATTACCCAAAAAAAATCCATTAAGGCACAATACCTTATTCAAATAGTTCAATTCAACTTCACCTTACAAACCAATTACAGCGGGCGCCAGTGAAACGCTCATTATTTTTCTCGGAACAAAACAAACCAAAATAACTTTAACTTTAAAAATTCTTAAGCAAACTGTACAACACAAAATTTTTAATACTTACTGTACAACTAAAGATTGCCTCGGCCTGAGATATCTTTCTACACATTTAAATTCAGGTCCCAGGTATTGTTTCCACAATCTCAAAATATAAAAGACATGAGTTATTGGTTTAAAGACACAAGAAAATGCATATATTTGGGCGCCATCTGATTAGGAAAGTCCAATAATTTTTATAAAAATATTGACTCGATACCAAATACCAGAAACTGGAATCATATTGAATAAATTTAATTTAATTTTTTTAGTCATAATCGGTTATGTCAAAGTTAGGTTAAATATAATATTTAAAGACGTTCATAAATATATGGTCAGGTAATATTCAGTTTAATTAAATTTAAGTATAGATTTATTGATAAATGAAAAGTAAATAGGAAGTTTCCAAATAAAACATTGTTACAAAATTTAAATATATAAAAAATGATACCCAACGTAAGAATTCTTAACGACAGAAATAATACACATCAAAAAAATTGTGGTCAAAAATATTCAATACAAAAAATGATAGGTCTTTTTACAATAACATTACCCAAAAAAATCCATTAAGGCACAATACCTTATTCAAATAGTTCAATTCAACTTCATCTTACAAAGCAATTGAAACAAAATTGCCTATTCTATCAGAACAAACACTTATCACCAAACTGAAGGAATCTGGAAATCACCTTACTGACGCCGCTACTGAATTTGATCCATGAAAATAAAGTTCACAATAACGGTATCTCTTTAGAACTAATGTTTAATAAAGTTCTCCTTTTCTCATAAAAAATAGCCGAAATAACCATAAGAGTTCAATTATTAAATGTTTATTAAAAACACTCTTCTTCAATAGAGGTAACGCCACACTTAAATGTATTATTTAAGTTTTCAAACTTCCGATTTTAAATTAATTTAAAACGGAATCCTGCAAAAACTTGCTTCACGATAAGTCAAATTAAATGTAACTGCTTATTACAATAACTGTATTACGATCAAACAAAATCATTCAACAAACTGAGATGTAGCTGCCAAATATTAACTGCACTTTATCTATAATTCGATAGATAGGTGGAATGATTTTTTGAAGAAAGCGAAATTTTAAACAATCTTAGAAACACCTTAACAATCTTAACGAAAAACTTAAGGGGATTCCCTTCTGAATCTGTACACAACGAAAAGCAAATAACCTTTGCAGGTGCTGTCTAGACAGCCTGTTATAGAAAAATTCCTTTTTATCGGAAATTACTTTATTTACTAGTAGAGTTTCAACGCAATATGTTTTAAAACTACAGATTCAAGGTTTATTATTTTTTAACCATAAGGAAATTTTTTGTTAACGCTAATATTAGATTTTAGCCCTTATAAGCTCGGAATTAAAATCAATTTTTTATTCTAGAACATTCTATTTCTCGAAAAATAAGCCTTTGTTTGGCATGAGAACACATTAATACTTTCATCAATACAATTTTTTTACTAAAGTATAAGATATTACTTACGAATATGTTTCGAGGTGACTCTTTTGTACTTGGGGAAACATTATTTACTATAATAATATATTTAGGGTAATATTTGCAGTTCCAACATAATTGATTTTACTAAACTGCCAGGACCGTACAGATCTTTAGTATTTATTGATTTCAAAAACGTGACGTTACATGTAACCGAAAATAAAACAGTTAAACCAAATTTTAAAAAGTCTGAAATAAAATTTATTCTAAATATTTTTGTTTTTATAAATTTTTAAATTTCATTGCGTCTATAAAAGTGGGAATGGTTGGTAACTCTGGTACCATGCTTCTGTAGGCGCAGAAAACCCACTCGTTTGTATGACTAATACTAATAATTGTGTTGTATCTGTTGAGCCTAGAAGAGACTTTATTGCAGTCGACTCTTGATGCCTTTTTGGAAGAAAATCTCATGAAAACCCTGACTTCTCAACGAGCTAGATGGCAGTTGTAGAATTAACGGTTAATTTATTTATCATAATACCATGGCAACATAACAAAATAGAACGAAGTTAAAGTCATTACGAATACAATCTTGCGTTCGAGTTGACATTCAAGCAAGTGAAGCAAAAAGTGTTAATATTTATTAAATGGTTTTCAAATAATTGAAGTAATTTAACTAATTTTTAAAATAGTGTAGAAACACCATCTAATCAATTAAGAATCATTAGTAATTATGGGATCAAAAATGTTGTCAAGTTGGTGCCAGCCGAATTCCTTTCTTTGTAGAAAGACATTTCTGTATTTTTGCACAATAACCACTGCAATAGCCAGAATTAAAATAATGCTTATTGTAAGTCTTCATATAATAGGAAAAGTACAACAAAATTGATTCATAACTGGTTAAGATCTGTATTTTCTAATAGTAATGTAGATGTTGCCTTCCGCTACTGTTGACCGCAACTTCAAATGCGCATCAAATGACCTGGTATCGGTAAACATATGCAATGCTTACTGCCTTGTTAAAGCTGCCAATGTAAACGCTGTAGTTCTAGAAACATTCGATACATATGCTTAATTAGACACTTATTAAACCAACAACCGACTGCATTAATTAAACCATTAACAGAACTATTTAATTAATAAAACTCTAATTTAAAACTTCAGAGAAAGATTTGCTAAGTAAGAAACTAAATAAGAGTTTGTGGAGGGTTTTTTAATGTTTGCTTTTTATACATTTTTATACCAGAATTGCAATGTTATACGCAATGTTGTTATAAATTCTTTAAATACGTAGATCTTAAACTTTCTAGTTTTGTAATATTTAAAATATTTGGAATTTTATGTCAAAATTCCTAAAACTTTAATCGAGCATAATTCCAACTTTTTAATGTTTAAACTTTAATGTTAGAGATTTATCTAATACTTTGATGAAATCATCAAAGTATTGAGAAATAATGATTTCAAAGTATATAAGTCACTTCAACAAGAAAAACCAGTTTAATTCGAGATTAGTATTGCAAGTTTTCAGTTCATTCAATTACTGTCAAAAATATTTTTAAATTTATCTATATGCTTGTTTCGTATTTTCAATGTAATGTGAGTTCAATGGGCGCACTTAAAATTTAAAATGCGATTTTTTCGAAAACTAGCACGAAACGACCACATGTTGATCAAGAAAATATGTTTTAAATCAATGCAGCTATCCCCCATTACGAGGTTTCTAATTATATTAGTTACACCCTGTATAACTAAATAGTAGTTTTAACATTATTTAATGATAAAGCAATTACCTAAGGGTTTTTAAAACCGAAACAATTTTGCCTCATAAATAAAATCTTGGTAGGTATATTCAATGTTAATTTATAAATAAATAAATTATTTATAAATTACTTTACAAAATATATACTCAAATATAGTAAAAGTACATTTTGTACGCTTAATTATAAAATATTAACTTAGTCATCAATTAGGCCAAACTAATAAGTTGAAAAAACGGAAATGATGCAAAGTTTGCAGATTGATGTAAAGCAGAAAGTTCAGAGTTCAACGATAGCTGCCTTATTTTCTAGCAACTTGAAGGTTGCGAAGCTTTTTTGTGTTGTTTTAATTAAATGCTATTAAGTGTTACAATGTGTGTTTGGATTAATATGAAAAGTGAATTTTCCCTGTCACTTTGTAAAGGACTATTTTTGAATTTCAACAAAAACATTAACGTTTAGATTTAGGCTCTTTGTCAATGTAACGATTGGGTTGTATTTTAGAAGGGGATCCCGCAGTATGTTTACTGTGTAACTCTTCTTCATTTTTGCTTTCGGTTTCAAGGTTTCGTAGACTAGACATTGTTGGGGTGTTAAACCTATAAGAGCGTTATTGATGGCACGCTGGAATGTAGCTGGTGCATTTTGTCACGCTCTAAACTTTGTTTTCACTATTTTTATTTATTTGTTCGTATGGCGGCGCGATTTAACAACTGTTGTTCCGTGTGGTGCTGCCCTCGCTGTTAAAATTGGTACTTTGGGTATTTTTCGAGTTTTTGGGGGCTCGCTCTTGTGAAGTAGAAGAGAAAACGTCACATCTTCCTCTTTGAGGAGAAAAATCTTTAACTGTGATAGTGTCGTACTTTATTCAATTCTGTGGAATGTAATTTACCCTATGAGGTAGGGGAGTCTTTTGGATAAAGTTTGTTGTAGACAATTGTTTGAGTCGTCTTTGGTTGTCCACTACCCCTGTGTTGGGGGAGAAAAATTAAGACGCAGCCATCACAGAGAAGTAAATTTCATGTATCCAGAGGAAGTCCCATCTACAGCTAGGAAGTCCTTCCGACTATTTTAAATATCTGTCAAGGCGTCATATCTTCCGGGTTTTGCAACCCTTAGGAGTCCAGCTGATCCAGTATTCATTATCAAGGTACCATCTTTCAATAACTTCGCAAGGTACTGTATTTTTGTGATTAATTTCTTTATTGTGGTGCGTGTGCTGATAAATTACGTTGTTTTATTATTAAAGGTTAATTTGAAATTGGAAAAACATTTAAATATTAATAATCAAATTTAATACTAATAAAGTTAAAATACTTTATTTGAATTGTATGGTTAAAAGAAAATTGTTGATAACTAGATTCAGGCAGGTGTTGTGTACGCTTAAATGTACTAGTATTCACCTCTTTTTTTTTTGTCTAGATAATGCTCAAAACTTTGATTTTGTGTGTTTGCAATTTATTTTTATATTATACAGCTTGTAAATGTTTGTAGAAATATCGTATTAGAAGCTAACCTTTTCTTTCAAAAGGAATATTGTATTGTCTATCGTATGTTAATATTCATATAATGCTATCAAGTATTTTAAAGCAATTTGCGCTAAATATTTTGATGTACAGCGGAAGTGTTCGATTAATTATTGATTAATATTGCACATTTATTTACAATTTATTATTTTCAGATCTGATGCAATTTTATTATTCGCCTTATTTAATCTTTATACTGCGTTTTGCGTAGTAATTGGACGCACTACGCCCGATATTGGTACAGTTTTAAATATTTAATATTATTTTTTGCGTCTCGAAGAACCACCGGTCGTGTTAAGTGCGTTTGCGCAATCGTTCGTTAATGCGTCTATTATGTATGGGATTATTCTTATATCAGCTAATGATAATATAATAGGGTGAGGGCTATATCCAAATACTTAGCAACCCTAAACCAAATTAGGTGCAACTAGATTTTCTTTTATTATAAATATTATAATTTTTCAGTTTAGTTTGTTTAATAAATTGAACACTGCAGCTTATGAATATGTTCCTGAATTAATGAATTTGTTCTTGCGCTCTTGGAACAATATTTTTTTGTTTTGTTTATCATATTAGATTTGATAGCCTTGTTAGGTCTATTAGAGAAAGCTTCATTTTGTTATTTATATTTCATGAATGAGAAATATTGGTTTTCTTTTGTTATAAGTTGCAAGCTATTGCTTGCCTTTTTCTGTGTCAACCATAACGTGGTGATTAATTATTCTTTTAAATAAATATTTTTGGGGTGTCAAATACTTGTTGTGTTTTATTTAATGCTAAAACATTGCTATTGGTCTGATCGACGACCACAAATCGTCAGGGAAATTACGTCGGCTTTGTGTGGCGCCCATATATTTTATACGAACCCATCCCATCAGCGATTGAGCAGCGGCAGCCTCCCTTATAGTGAGGACCAATTGTTATTTGGCGCGTAACAATTTTTTAAACCAAAAGGCATTCTTTTAAATTGGAAATGACCTTCTTCTGTCGAGAAAGCTGTTTTCTCTCTATCCTCTTTTTCAATTTCTATTTGCCAGAAACCGGATGCGCGGTCAAGAGTACTAAAATATTTTGATCTGCCTAAATTATCAAAAACGGTTTCTATTCGGGGTAATGGGAATTTGTCGTCGATAGTCTGTTCCTTCAGTTTCCTATAATCTATAAAGATCCTCCACTTCTGTTTTTGGGATGCGTCTAATTTTTTTTACTACCCAAATTGGAAAATTAAATGGGGATTCTGATGGTTCAATAATTTGGTCCTTTAACATTTTATGAATTTGGGTTTTGACTTCTTCACGGTGAATCTGGGGGTATCTATATGTCTTAGTGTAAATTGGGGCATCTGTTTTTGTCCTAATATGGTGTTTTGCTAAATTTGTTGCTGAAAGGGGTATGTCTGGGGTGTAGAATACGTCTTTGTATTCATAGAAAAGGTTTGTCAAGAGGGTTTCTTCTTCCTCATTAAGATGTTCTAATCTTAAATTATTTTTTAAATTTTCGTTCAAAATTTTTCTTACGTTGGAAGGGAATTTGACATTGAAATTATTAAGTTTGGTTAATACGGTTGGTTTTTCGGTTTGGATATGCATCCATTTATAATCGATTGATGCGGATAAATCCATCAAAAGATCTGATCCTATAAGTCCTACATAGTCGGGATGAAAGTCAAATAAGTAACATGTATGAAGTCCTTCTTGGTCAAAAAGATTGGGTATAGGGATGTCTGCTACGTAATTATGTTGAGTAGTTCCATGGGAAGATGTAATTTCAAAATTATATTTATAAATAGATTCTGGGAAGTTTTCTTGCACGAATTTGGGAGAAATGATAGTTTTTGAACTCCCTGTATCGATCAATAATTTTTCATTCGATCCTGGGATGATTAAATAGGGTAAGTTTGCTTTGGGGTTTATGTTAAAATGTAATAGGGGTTCCGAGGCTCTTAATGAAAATTTACATTAGAGTCCATGTTTTCGTATTCTTCTTCTGGTTAATTGGAATATTGATTTTCTTGGACATATTCGTCTTGGGGATGTTCATCTTGAGGATAATTAAGATTTTCATTAGAAGTATTATCAAAATATACGAGATCTGGTTCGTCATATTCAATATTATTGAAAGATGTTGATGGTAAATTATCGTCGTGATAATTTATTTCTTCTGGAATTGCATTTGGAAAGCGTCTAAAGCGTTGTGAGTTTGTTCTGAATTTATTTTGGTTTCCTAATTGTCTGGTAGCGGGTCTTTTAATTATGCTAACCTCCATAGGTTCTGGAGTATATGTGGGTTGATGGTTCGGTTTGAAAGAACTAAAAATTCTAGATTGATTTGATCTTATGTTTCTACTTGAAGCATTATTCGACGTGAAATTTGGGAAATTATTTTGTCTATTAGAAAAATTACTTGGTCTTGAATTAGTATTTGAGAAATTAGGGAAATTATTTGAAAAGTTATTATTTGGTCTTAAGAAATTAGGGAAATTTTTCGGATTTCCAAATTTTTCAGTTGTAGGTTGAGTAGTACATAGGTTTTGGGATGGTTTAGGATAGTTATTTTTAGATGTTAAATGTATTTGATTATTTCTTGTAAAATTTTGGTTTTGTGAATAACGAATATCTAGTTCTTCTTTAATAATTTTTAGAGCTGATTCTAAAGAATTTGGATTTCTAGATCCTACGAATGTTCCTAAATTTTCATTTAGTCCACTGACAAATGTTCGTAAAGCTAATTTTGAATTTTCTTCTAATTTGTGGGTTTTAATTACTATTGGATCTGGTCCTAATGAAACTTTTGCATTTAGGGTCGCTAAATGCGTCCTAATTTTATTGTAAAATTCAATAGGGTTATCTTTTCATTGTCGAATTCTAGTTAAGTCAATTAATAAATTTGTTTCTGATCTTTGATCGCCAAAATTTTCTATTAAAACAGTTTTTATTTCATTCCAGGTATTGTAGTTATATCCTGTTATAATTTCAAGGGCTTGTCCTTTTAATCTATTTCTAATTGAAGAAATAATTAATTTATTTATGAATTCTTCGGGGTTTGCTGTACAAAATTGTGTGGTAATAATTTCTGTAGCTCTAACAAATTCTGATAAAGTGGCTGTATTGCCATCATAAATGGGAATTTCATTTAAAAGTGTTGGATTGAAAACTGCCATATTATTGTTATTATTATTTAAGAATAATAAAGGGGATGTATTTGCATTTGAGCTTGGGTTTACTGTGCGTTCAGCACTTCTACAACGTCTCGGAGATCGAGATCGATTTCTAAGCATTTAAAATTAAACAAAAATTGTATAATCTTTACCTTAAAAATTGTTTAAAGAAAAGAACAATTAGAATAACACAATTATTTTTAAAATTATTTTTATTGCTAGTAAACAGTTTCGGAGTTCCTACCCATACAGTGACCAGTATGAAGGGATTTGTTTTTACAATGCTGTTAATCAGCAAAAACCGATCAATAAAGCGTCAATCTAACTGTACGTAATGCAATAATTAATTAAATTAATAAAAAATGTTAAATAAGTTAGTATGGTTTTTAAAAATGATTTAATAAATTCCCTGGTTTCTTCTTGAAACACTTTTCGCTTTGAAAGAAAAAAAACACTTACTTTGTTGCGTAGAATTAAAATTGATTGCAATAATCAGCAGGAAAGGTCCCAAGGTTGCAATAACCATGCGATGTTGCTGTGTACCTCGAACGGTAGGCCTCCGCGGTGCCAATGTTAGAAGCGTGCGTTGGAAGCCTGCGTCGATCGACGGTGCTGCTGGGATGTCGCGCCTCGATTCTCGAAGCCCGGTGCCTATATTAGAAGCGTTGGAACTTCAATTGTTTTGATGCGACACCTTGTTGGGAACAATGTTTTCATTTGGATCAAGTGTTAAAACACAAAATCGATATTTATCGTCGATTTCCCAAAATCCGTACGAAATCTGCGCCAGTTTTGATTATATTCTGTGGCCGAAGCTTTTTTTAAAACTTTATTTATTGAATATAATAAAACACATTTATATATTTCGTTTGCAGTCGTAGAATATATTTTATTATTTTTAATCAAGACAAAACTTTATCTTTTTTTAACATTTAGAATACAAATGTATTAATATTACTTTGTCAGTAATTGGTTAACGAGTTTAAGACGAGTTTAAATAATTAGATTTGAATTAACACACTTAACAGAACAATTTTAGAATTCACATTTAAATGACATTAAGCAAAATAATTAATTAAAAACTCGAATGAGCCTTTATGTTTTTACTAGCAAGACAATTTTAAAATCCACACCTAGTTTTAATACTCACTCTGGATAAACACTTGTTGAAGAGACTTGTGTGCTGAATGAATACTTAATAAAAACTAAAGACTTAAGATTAAAACAGAGGTATTTATACCTTATCTGCCTACACAGTTCTCATGGTCATGAGAGAGTAAATACTACAGAAGTTCTCATAGAGATAACGTAGACTTATCAGAAAACTGTAATTTAATATCGTGTGTTCACATTCCTAAACAATTCTCATGAAACATGATCTTATCTATAGTGTGATTATACGTACGTTACTAACCTGAGTTACATAAATCATGTTTTATTATAAAACAACACAATTAACTCATATCCTTTTTTAATAACTATAAAAACTTTTTATAAAAATTTAGGTTATGTTTGCATAAGAATCGCCCTCCTATAAATTCTGTTTTAACTTGATAAATCTATTTGTAACCTAGCATGTAACCTATTCAATAAATAAAACATGTCTATCTTTTTTTGCATGAATACTTTAGCCTAACATAATCCTGATTATTTTGGTACTTCTGATCCTAATCACATAGCATTTAAATATTCTTTATTTATTATTAAATTGTTAAATTTTCAACCCTATGATTAGATATCATCTCAATATATTCACAACTTATTTTATTTTTATGTACCCTACTTATTCTTTTTGTGTTGTTTTTTATATGCATTTCTATTCTAACGAGTTTGCTGATATTTAAATTAAAAAAACCATGTGCATTCATCATTGTCCAAAATCAAGTTAGTAGTTAAATAGCTAGTTCTATTAACAGCAGTCACTGAAGTAATTATAAAATCCTGATTCTGTACAATAAAAAATATTACATACAGCTAAATATTTGCAAGTGGGTGGGTGGGCTAAATTATTATCTGTTTGGTAGCGCCAAGTATGGTATTCTAAATATGACCTTGCATATAAATTGAATTACAAAGTGTATACTTAAAAATAGTAAAATTAAGAATATATGTATTTAGTAAAAAAATATCTTTTGTAGGCTTAAATTACGAAACTGTTTTAATAATAAATATAATAACCCGAGCAACCATATTTGTTGAAAAAGATTTATTCCACACCATCAAGATATTATAATTTATAAAGAACATCAATAATACTATCGTCTACTCTTTTCATAATAATTTCTTTCTGATACACAATCTGAATACATTATTATTATTATTATGTGTATATTCAAATCCACGCCGTGTTCCCATAAATAACAATAATAACAATGGAAACTCGAGCGTATAATAGAACGAGGTCATCCATTAATTCACACTATAGTATAGCTACCTATTTTAATATCCACCGTTATAGAATTTTTTACATTTATCACGCATTAAAATAGCTCTTTTCTAACAAAAAAAATATACATCTATCACTGCATCTTTTATGCTTCAGTGATTTTTATACTTTTACTAAGCAGTAATTGCCGAATCGATTTGTTTTTTCATTTTTGAAATTTACCTTGCGTTACGTTTCCCTTAACATCATCGTGCTTTATTTACATGTAACATGTAAAAAAATTTAATGGCCGAATATCGTGTTAGGAAAATATTCCCACTTGTTGATTATAAAGAGAACAGGTAATTTGTAATCAAAAGTAGGTGGAAATTTATGCTAGAAAGGGGGATAGAGCTCGTTTTTTATTTACTTTTGCAGACACATAATAAACATAAATTAATGTGGGTTGATTATGTGAGCTAATAATACTTATGCGACTATGTGTGGAACCCACGAATATCCTTATTGCTTTTAATTAAAAAAGGGTTTAAACTCGATTTCTACAAAGTAATTTATTATATAATATCTCTATATTCTCTTATAGTATTTTAACTGATATTCAAATAAGCTTTTAAAATTTGTTGAAAGTTTTATTTAAAAAACGTTATACATACTAATTAAAGCTTTCGATTTGTTATTATTTTTATTTAGAATTCCTCTTGTACCTTGAAGGAATAATATTACGTCCATGCCTTCTACTCGTACATTCCGTTCAACATATAGTAATTTATTGTAAGAACTCTAAAATTTTTTAAATTCAAAATATCAAGTATTAAATGTTAAAAATATTTGTTTTAAGTTAAAATTTGGAATTATTAATTATATTGAATAATTCAGTCCATTTCAAACAAAACTTAGAATTTCATTTTTTTAATCTAATGATACTGTAACGTTATTTTTAAATAATACTAAAAATATGCTGTTTTAACTGTTTATTAACAAGAGAATTATCAACAAAAACTAAGGTTTAAGGTTAACTAATTAAAAACACAAATTATGAACTATCAACTATCTTAAACTGATTTATTTACAGGCTATTTATCTATTTAATTAATTACAATATTTATTTTGAATACATATATATATATAATACTAAAAATAACTATTTATTTACGTTACGCGCTTCATTTAACTCTGCTCTTCTCTCACGCGCTCGTCTTTAATATGTAATTCGTGGGTTACCGCCTCGAATGTTCTGGATTTTACTAGATAGATAGATGTCTGCTATCGCCGCCAATCTAGAACGTTCTCCCGTTCATTGCAATATATTGAGGTGATATCAGACCACCTCATTGAAAATTTTAATTAACGATAGATCGTAAACGTGAAGACAAATATTTCACATATCAGATTTAAAATTAAAGGATGGACAGGCTAAAAAAATTAAGAACAGCTGTGTGGGACAGTGACGTCATAAACTTTACGTGCTTCGATTTTGTTTTGAAAAAAATGTCAGTGCAGGCAGTTGTCTTGAATAAACCTATATAAGCTGGAGCAAAATTTAACAGAGTCAGTCGACAAAACGTTTCCGGCAAATCTATGCCCGACTCTGGATAATAAATCTGTAATTTAGTGAGGTTAGCTGTTTGGACCATGCGATTAATGTATCAACGTCAAATATACACAAAATTTGAATTAAATTAAAGTGTTACCTGAATATTTTTAAAAGTTTAAAGAAGATTTCATTGTTGTTCCACAATTATTTAAAGTGAACGTGATTGTTTAAATAAATTCGGGAGAATTTATTTCCATTGTCGATTTACGTATTGACGTACTCAAACAGGAAATCAGTGGATAAATACTATTGCAGTGATACCAATTTAGGATTATAAATAAAGGAAAATCTTTTTATAATATACCAGGTTGGTCGTAATAAAAGAGTTCTTAAATTTGATTGAAAATATTAAATTTATAAAGTTTACCCTTAATAATTTCAAAATTATTTTGTTTAACCTTAAAGGTTCTTTTAAGAGCTCATTTTCTTTCAAAAAAATAAAACAATTCAATTTCTTTTATTCAAAGTTATTTTTCATTAAGATAAACATTTTTAATTTGTAAACAATTTTGATTTGTGTTGGTTTGTTCAAGTGGATGACTATAATAGCCCTATGTCAGGCTATTACGATTTTTAACTACATTTGAGCAAGCTTGGGAATCAAAATTTTCCCATTGGTCTTAGTGTACAAATTTGAACAATTTTTCTTTTTAACATTTCTAATTATTTTTCTTCTAAATTAAATAAAATTTATGTGTTTTTAAAATTACTTATGTGTTTAATTGATTCACATACAAGCATCCAGTTTTCTTTCTTTTTGAATTTAGAGTTTAGCAGTGGTTGTTCAGTTTGCAGGAGCCCTAGTGTCTGCAGGATAAGTTTTTCTCCTTTTTCAGGCATAAGATTTAATAAGAGTCTCATAATTCAAACAATTTATGCTCTATCGAATAACCCTGAGCTGGCTGATTGGAATAAAGAAAAATATTTGGGGTGTATTTTTAATTTAATCCACCGTATATAATTTATGTTTTATTTGGAACGGTGGGGCATATTATAATATTTATTTAATATTTAAATATCACCTCAATATATATAGAGAAATATTAAAACTATTAGTTAATTATTAGTTAATAACAGAGTTATTTCATGTAAAGTGCAGATATTATTTTGCAATTATTAATTTTATAAAATTTCAGTGTTGATCCAATGTTGCTACAATTTTAAGTTTTATAGTAAAGCTTTCTACATATGAAATAAATTCCATTATTATTAGACTTTTGATTTAAATTTAAGTTTAGATTTAATGTTTAATGTACATTTACTAACTAAATTTAATTTTGTTTAAATAAGATAATCAAATAGCATTAATCTAATCTAGCACCAACAATACAGTTCAAGTGGTTACGAAAGTTAACAATTAGATAAATCATTAAAAAAATAGTATAATAAATAAATAATTTATATAATTAAAGAATAAAAATAGTTAAAAATTATTTTTCAATTTTTTTCGCAACATTGTGAAATCTGAAATTGTCTAACTTCTTTAAAAAATATATAATTTCATAGTACTAGAAAGTTAGACATGTTGAGAAAAGCTTATTAAAAAATTATTAACGTTAATATTACAAAGGCTTTTGAATTCGTTTTGAAAATAATATCCTTAAAAAAGCAATATTCCTAATAATTAAAACTAATCAGGTCTGTGATTTATTATGAAGGTTATAAATATAAAGATATAAATTATTTTTAGAACCTAGAGGATTGAAAACATATTTATTTAACATAACTAAATAATAAATAATAATTATTTAAAATTAAATGTTTAAAACATAAATTTAAGAGAATTAAAGCAATTATAAAGCTGTCTGATTATAAAATATATGACTTTTTAAAAGATTTTACTTTTAAATTATATATTGAAACCTAGGATTTAAAAACAAATTGCAATTTACTGATACTTTAAATATTCTCATAAAATTGGTAATTTGGAAGTAAAAATTTAGAAAGGTGCTGATAAGATGAGAGTTTCGAAATTTTACAAAAAAAATCAACTCGTATTGTATTGGCTTCTAATTTTGTATTTTTTGCAGCCTTCATTGTGTATTAAGAATTTCATGGATTTATTACGGAATTTTTGAAACATGTCAAATACTCTCTAAAGAGTTGAATTTAAATCTGAGAAGAAATCTACTGATCTGATTTAAATCCTTAGTTTTAATTAAAAAACTGAATATGTTTTATTAATTAATTTTAACGGTTATTGCAAAAAAATGTTATTAGGTACTTTTAAATTTTCATTTTTATGTATTCCTGAATCGCTAAAATGCTGTTGGCGGTATACTTCTCATTCAATTATTTCTTAAAATTCTCACAGTCGACTTGCACCAATATAAAGAGGAAAGTCCATTCTACCAGCGTGCGATTTGAAGAAAAAGTATTTTTCATTTGAAAAAAGCAGGAAAACAAAAATTTTAATAAAATCCCAAAATATTAACTAAACGTATTTCTGAAAAAAGACAAAAACTCCCGAGTAGTTTATTAATAGTACTTCACTTCGCTTTTTGTTTAATTTTTATAGATGAATTATAATAAGATCACGAGAGACGAATAATAAGAAATCAATTTGGTTTACTACATTTGCTAAATGCTAAATTTGGTTACGCGCAGTATCACTAAAAGCAAACCGTGAGTAGCCAGCGTTTCTTTTCCACCCACTTTCCCTCATTGTTACACAATTCCAACATCGCAATGGAAACTTTAGTTTTCAGAGGATATCTTACATGCGTAAATATATTAATATTGTATAATGAGATATTTTTTAACATAACTATACATACGCAGTTTAAACAATAACTAAAAAATTAAGGGATAAATCTATGTAATTATTGTTTTTTATAAATATTATATTTATAAAAAAATGTTTATTCATAAAATAAGCAATTCAACACAAAAGGATGATAAATTACATGCATTTAAGAAACTAAATGATTATACATACCATATTAGCATTATTTAATTAAACTTGTGAAACTTTTAATTAATCTTTTTTATTTTTATTATATTTCACACCATTTATCATGTTTTTTGCTTCTTTTTTATTATTAATAACTTTTTAATGATTTTTTAACTTATTAATTGATTAATTTTAATTAATTAACAATTAATATTAATTCATTTACGCATGTAAAATATGCTTTCAAAATCTATAATTTCGTTCGTTTTGGTGTTGGAATTATATTACAAAGGGGGGAAATGAGTAGGAAAAAGATGCACATACCTACAATACAGAAAATTATTTGAAGGTTCTTTCAGAACGAGTGCTCGTGCATAGTATATGCCTTTAAGAGTTTACCTTATACAATTACCTTTTTTTACTTTTAATTATAACATGACTAATTTCTTTAACAAACTTTCTTATTTTTATTTTTTTATTACTTCTCTGGGCTGTATTCTGCAATTCTTTATTTAATTTACGATGAACAAACAACTCAAAATTTTGATTTCGCAGGTCCAAATATCCTTGAAACCTACTTATTGTAAGTTGTCAAAAACTGGCACTTTCGTAAGAAGGATATAGTGTTGAGAGAACGTGACACATCTAAGGAGATTTCTGATGGAGGTTATGGTGTATCCGACCTTGTAAATAACCTAAATTTGAATTGCCTTTTTCTTATAACACTTTAATAAAATTTTTAAGAACTGATGTTTGAATAAATAAAAACCTAAAAAGCATATCGAAATTACAATATGTTTTTTCATTCTTTCGTTTTGGTAACTCTCCAAAATATAATATTATACAGTACATGTATATATATATATATATATATAGAAAAAAAGGATCCTCTTTCATTCTTTTCTTTTTTGCCTCTATATTCTCTCGAGGTAGTTTTCGTTGAATCGAAATTGAATTTTAAACAAGCATAGACATTCACATCATTGCACATCAAATGAAATGAGAGCACAGGAGAGATACAGGTAGCGAGTGAGTTTTCCTTTTGGTTTGAGGTTTAGCAGATTTAGTTGCACCTCCGAGGACGCGTTATAATATTATATGTTCTGCATTTAAAAGCACAGTAGTAATAATAGTAACTAACAAACAAACATTAAACGTACTAATGGAAGCTTTAATGCTTCAACTAGATGCTCGTTCCTTGTCTACTGTTAAATAGACTTTAATATATCTTGGGTAATTTTTATTTTAGAACAGGTACTGCTTTTCTAAGCACTCCTTCGTGTAACGTTTAAAACGATAAAAGGTAAGTTCTTGTTGAAAACTTTTTGGTCTCGTGTTTAGTGCCTGAAATAAAGTTGTTTTTAAATATTTGTTGCTGTTTCTAACTATGTTTTAAATAGTTATTATTATTCAAGTACGTAAACCATAATTTACACTCATAAAAAGCTTAGCTGGGACAGACAGAAAATAGTTATTTCGTTATACATAGTAACTGCCTTGTAGTAAATGCAAAAAAGCTAACAAAACCATTAGTGACAATTTCTTGATAATAGAGAAACACAAAATGATAAAGTGTTACTATCGATTCTATGTGATTCTAGAAGCTACTATCGATTTATAAACCCGCTGATAGTGTAGTAATCATAGAGGTGACACAGTATTACCACTATGATCACAGGATCAGAGTACAAATTGGGTGTGCTATTTGATACCAGTGAACTATTTGATTTTTGTCAAGGCCTTAGCAATTCCTGGTAGTTTTTTCATTTTCTCACAAACGTTAATTGTTCGTCTTGAGGATTTTATTAAAGGATTACACTTCGTTAATTGATTTTAGGCGGATAGGCATCGAGTTAGATTTATATTTATATACTTGCACATGTATTTGATTAACCGTGATTAATTTTATTATTACTCCGATTCAGACATCCTCCAATTAGAACGGCGCAGATGCTGCATCAAAGTGGCTTTGATATAACAAAGCGATGGAGAGAGGAATGGGAAAGTAAAACTGCACCAAAGTATCACAGAATGCCGTGCATCTCCAGTAAACCAGAAGGCCTTGACCAGGCCTTAACAGAATCAAAACCAACTGTGGAAGATGCGCTGACTCGTTGCACAGATGGAATAGACTTCCTTCTGCTACCTGCGATTGTGGCTCTGAAAGACAAACCATCAGGCATATAGTACAAGAATGTCCACTCAGGGCGTATACGGGTGACCCTGAAGATTTCCTGGAGGCTACAAAGGAAGCAATGAAATATATAGCTAACTTAAACATTTGCCTGTAGTTAAATTGGAATATGTGTTTGCTTACAATGCACTGTTTATCCTTATATGTTATTTATTTATTTTTATTATACATTATTATACATTATTTATTTACACATTTAAGCATATGTATTTATCTATCTAGACCAGTGATGGCGAACCTTTTTGAGAAGTGTGTCAAATTTTGTTAATTATATTTTTAATACTAGCCCGTGGGTCACTAAGTCAGTGGCGTTACTTGGAAGGGGGGGTAAAAAGGGTACCTAATTTATATATAATTTGAAACGCCGAAAATTTGTTAACAGACCATATTTATCAATCATCACACCATATTTATCAAACCATTATCTTTGATATGGTCTGGAACTTGTATCCTTTGTTTTTATATGTTTAACCGCTGACATAGTACAGGGCTACAACTAAAAATATTTATATTTAGAATACAATAATTTTAGAAAAAATTTCTTATTAACCCATTTAAAACCAATACTAAAGAAAAACTACAAATTAATTTTTTTTGTGTTTTGACATTTTTATTAACATTAACTGAAGCTGTTTAATACAAAAAAATTAAATAATATATTAGAACATAAAAAATTTAACGTTGCGTAAACGCAACATTGGGTGTGGATAGCACTTGTGCCAATGCGCAACGCCGACCGGAGACACTAAGCCAGCCCTTCAAATAAATTGTGCTACGGAACAAAGCTATGGACACTTTTCCTACCGTGGAGAGCACGCCGACCGCAACCTGTGGACACATTTCCAACCGCGGGCACTATGCGGACCGTGGAAACTACGCCGACCTCTTAAAATAAATATCGCTGCACACCTAGTAGATCCTCACAGCGCGGGCCACAAACGGGAAACCCTTAAGAGTTGTCCATAAATACAATTCTGGTGTGAATACAATCATAAAGTTTCGCTAAAGCTAAAACTAATTAACCTGTTGGTCAATTTTGATATGGTTTTCACAAATATAATCTCTGAGATGTTTTCTACAATATGACCTTAGGTTGTCCACGGTTGGCAAAGTGTGCACTGCTTGCGGTCTGCGTAGTGCCCAGGGTCGGCAAAGTATCAACCGCTTGCGCGGGAGATGTCGTGTTCACGGTCGCAAAAGTTTCCAGTAGCAAAATCTATTTTAAGGGTCGGCAAAGTGTCCAAAACGGTCAGCGTAGTGTCCACGGTCGATAAAGTGTCCGATCGGCGTAGTATCCTATACCCTTTTTCGAATATAAATTTGCTTCTTGTGCAAGTATTCACTTGCACAAGAAACAACACTGCAACTACAACAGATTGAAAGAGACTCACCATTTAACACCAGAAGTGCAAGAATTTTTAATAATGCGGGGTATGTACACTTGTGTTACTCATCAAGCCAATGTTGCGTTTACGCAACGCTCAAATTTATAATCACGCTTTTTCTTAATTTTTTAAATTAATTTTAATTTTTAATTTAAACACTTGAATTTTTTAAATATTTTTGATTGTGTGTTTTTTCTTTTATAATATAAAAAATAAGTTTATAAAAATCATCGCGTGGGTCGTTTAAAAAGTCTTCGTGGGTCAGTGTCTGACCCACGGGTCATAGGTTCACCACCACTGATCTAGACTATAATGTGATGTTTTCTAAGTCATACGCTAAATAAATAAATAAATAAAATTTTATTATTAATCTACGTAAATGTATTATTGATTTGATTACATTTGTTTACATTTGTTTATTGCATGACAACTTTTGATATTTAAGTACTTTTAGTTTAAGTACTTAAGTTTCGAACGTTTAATTGCAAATATTAATTAATATTGTTTTGACTATTATAGGCTAATCTTGTTGTGCGATTAGATTTTTTTTGTTGATTATTGATATCCTGATTGGACTGGATAGAATTTAATTATTATTTTTATTTGCTAAACATTGAAGCATATGTACACTGTCAAAGGTTTTCACAAGTTCGTACGAAAACAATTTTAAAGGTGTTCAGTTCAAAACACTGCGAAATGTTCTTCGTATATTTAAATAGATCTCGCTGACAGCTTTAAAATCATAAGAGGCACAGTAGTGTTTTGCTCAGAGTCAACCGCGATGACACACCCAGAAATATTACATCCTTCCCTAGTGCACGGAAAGCGAGGAGGCGTCGTGCGCAGTACGCGAATTAGACTCCATGGTGTTTACAAATATGTTAACACGACTACTGTTCGGCACATATTTTTAACGATATAATACATCTTTTAGAAACTTTTTGTAATGACTAATTCTAAGTAATCGAGCGTTTGAGTGAACAACTTTTAAACGCACAATACATACCAGAGGGGCTTTTATTCAATTGAGTCAGAAATTTTGTATTTTGTTTTTTCACAATTTATTGAGTTTTACTATCACTAATAATTTTTTATTTTTTTTTCAGGTAATAAAATACAACTTGCTCTTTACCATATTGACAAGTAATGATAATATTGGTAAGTAACGAAACAGTTCCACTTGATTGATAATTGCATAGTACATATATGCTATAAATTTTTAATTTATGGCAAATAAATCCATTTGCTTCGCTATGGGCTACTAAGGAAGTTAAAATTAAATTGGCTACATTAATTAATGAAAAGAAGAATCTAAAAAGTCGGATAATAAATATACAATTTGAATAACAGATGCTGCTTACAAAGTAAACTTATAAAGAATCTTGGTTTATTTATTAATAAATAATATGTAAACAATGTAAGAGAAACAAAATAGGCACTTGTCAGACTGATAGTGACTGATCAGTGAGTGATTATTAACTATAAAACTATACGGGGTGTCCCACAATGCTGTTTACACGCAATATCTCCCTTATTTGAAAAGATAAAGAAATCAACCAAAAACTATTGTGAATGACGCAAAATGGACCTTCAGAAAACATGCTTAAACGCTGGTTGCATAGCAACGTTTAAGAGATCATGCCAACTTGATTAATTTTTCAACTTGCACCTTTTGTTTTTTTTCATGGAAATGTATTCTTAACTTCATTCTGCACGGTAGTATGCCTTACTTAATTATCTAATGGTATTTAGGAGATGAAAAAAATATTTTTTATAAATTGAATTTATCTTAAACTTAAAGCAAATGCTCAAAATGCCCTCCTGTGGACTCTACACGGGCTTTAAAGTGACTCAGTAGTTCCCTTGTAGACACGGCTCTAATCATATCTTTGAATAAATAATTTAGTTAGTGAATATGAAGTGTACAATTTATAAAAAATATTTTTTCATCCCCTAAATGCACAGTAAGGCAAACTACCGTATGCAGAATGAAGTGAGGAATACATTTCCGTAAAAAAAAACAGAGGCAGGGCCGGCGTAAGCTTTCGCGGGGCCGGGGTTCAAAAATACTCTTGACCTAAAGAAACCTCTAAATAAATTATTTGTTATAAACACATTATTACCTATTACAGTAGAATCATAGCGTATCATTATAATTATCTACAAAGTACGCGAAGTCTTTATTCGCGCCTTTTTTTGCTCACTTCCGGTTTAATCAGAATTGATAGCGTATTTTCGGCGATAAGGCAACTTTGTGATTTCAAATGGAACACCCTGTATATTTTATACAGTTGAAGTACCAAAGTACCATAGTTGTCATGTAGTTATTATACAGGGTAGTAGTTTTACAAGTAGAATATGGAAATTGAAGAAAACGTCACTGTAAACGTCAGTTTGACCGGGATCCAATTTGCGTAAGAAACGTGCGGGGCCCTTTGTCAAATTGTGGAATTATTGGCAATTACGAATCTTATGGGAAAAATAGCATATTTAAATTAAATTTTAGGTAAAATAAAGAATTCTCCCACCAAGCATTTATTGACCAAACTGGTGTCACTTTAACTGAGATTTCATACTGATTCATCATCATTTTTGGAGCGAACGCCCCAAAGGCCTCAAATTAGGATCAAACATGCCTTATCTCCATGGCAATGAATAATAATTATATTAAGTTTCTATGATTGCCAAATTGTGTAATTTACAACTACACAATTTAGTTAGGTTAGATTTAGGTTACGTTAGGTTAGGACAGGTTAGGGTAGGTTGTTAAGTTAGGTTAGGTCGAGAAAAATTTGCTTTTGCATAGCGTTTTGGCTAGGTAGTGTCGTTTTTGTGGAGGTTCGGTTGGTAGCAACCAATTTTGGAGACTTAGGGCCGTTGCCCCAAAAATGTTGATTCTGAACATGTAAATCGCTTTTGGGCTCCAAAATTTAACGCTCCAAATTTAGGGATCAAAAGAAAAAAAAAGCTTAATCTCCATGGAAATGAATAATAATTATATTAAGTTTATACGATTGCCAAATTGTCTAATTTACAATTACACAATTTAGTTAGGTTAGGTTTAGATTAGCTTAGGTTAGGTTGAAAAACTTTAATTCACTTTGCATAGCGATTTGGTTAGATAGTGGCGTTTTTGTGGAGGTTAGGTTGGTAGCAACCAGTTTTGGAGGCTTAGGGGCGTTTATCTCAAAAATGATTTACATATTCGCAATCAGCATTTTTCCAAATTATTATGAAGTCAAATTATTTTACAGAGCCTAAAAGGGCCAATGCTTTTTGCATCTTTTTGAAGCACAAGTGCGCGAGTACAACGTTTGCGTTTAACAGTTACATTTGCAAATGTCAGTTTGAACGTGGCGAGTTTAAAAAATTATTTATCTGTTCTTTTTCGTTGCAAGATTTTTAATTAGGTCAACAGAATTTAGGTAGGTTCAATGGAAAGAGTTTGCTTTGCCAGTCGATAAGTGATACTGAAACATCGGTGTAATTATACAGCAGCAGCTAAAGCGCGCGTATTTGTAAGTTGTTACACGGTGTCTTGTAAACGGCGTGGCCGGGTTCCGGGGAACGCGCTGAACCCGCCTCGAGCCGGCCCTGACCAGAGGGTGCAATTTAAAAAATTTATCAAGTTGGCATGATCTCTTAAACGTTGCTATGCAACCAGCGTTTAAGGATGTTTTCTGAAGGTCCATTTTGAGTGTTTCACAATAGTTTTTGGTTGATTTCTTTATCTTTTCAAATAAGGGAGATATTGCGTGTAAACAGCATTGTCGGACACCCTGTATACTCACTAAAATAATTGAATGTTTTACCATGTTATACGAATGACCTCTAGAATCTAGAATATCATGTCACTAGATCAAGTAGGTTCTCTCTGCATTACTTCGTTCAAAGCAAACAAAGCATGCACATATCCCCAACCGAATAGTTAACGACTGACCCTGCTGAGGCAGCTACACCTGTATTATGCATGCTTTTACTCTGTGTCAATATTCTTCACATCTCTCCTCGCGCCATTTTCTATGGGCTTTAAAGCGTGCTATAATTGTGTAATATTCGATTTTTAGAGTTAATTAATTCAAAAGCTAAATAGGATAGCCGTTCTGTAATTTGGTCATTTAAAAATTTGAACTGGAATGTTTCGTTTTATTTAGCGTAGTCCTGGATTGCAAACTACTTGTAACAAAAATGTTCTTTTAAAAAAGGAGTAATTGTAATTACAGAATTATTTTGGAAACTTTTAGGAGGAATTCTAATTAGTTACTTGTACTTACATTAAAGTAAGCATAACTGCAATTAGTTAATTTCTGGTTGTGGATACAGCCCTGGATCGATCATATTTGCAATTAAAAACATTGTTTAAAGCGACAAGTAACTGTAATTACTACTAATGAACGGGTTCACAGAAAGCAGAGGGGAACTGTAATTGATTATAGTTGTATTCAAGTAACCATAACTGCTCTGAATTGCACAAAACCTGTAATTAAAAATTTCTTTAAAACGACAAGTAACTGTAATCATATTTAAATAACTGTTGGAATGGAAACTAATTATTATTTGTGTAATATTTTTCTATATATGAATGCATAATAAACATTAACTAATAATAAACATTTACCTTAAATTAAACATTATTTCCTTATAAAATTATTAAAAATTTAGAAAAACTTGCTGGTTGGTGTATTGTCGACGAACTGTCGATTCATCAAAACTTGATAAAGCAATTATATGTAGTACATTTTGTATATTTGCAATTAACTAGTCTGTATAGAAAATTCGCAGTCTTCTGTAGGTTGGCCTGGTAGCTTACTTGGGAGAGCGTGTACCTGGAGAGTGGGGGGACCTGGGTTTGATCCCCAGTCTGAATTTAAAATAAAGTTTAAACTTATGTTTAAACGTTTGTTTTTTCAACAAACAAAACAATGAATAGAATCATAAATGATATATATTCAACAAATCAAAATGATATCAGTCTTAGATAATCAATAAATCAAAAAACTATCATCTAATTAAAAGTTTCAAGCAAAAAAAAGGGAAAGAGGACAAATAATGCAGAACATTCAAAAGACTCTAAATTAATAAATAAATAAGATACCAATTATAAATCGATTATAATGTTCTTAGATATTGACCACAAAAATTAATTCAACTAAAATTTGCTTCATCAAATCAGAGTAAACTAATTAAACAAAATAAATAATAGCGTTTACTGTCTCCAGCCTTACTTTGTGGAACTCCATAATCATGAAATATAATATAAATACAAAGATTAGTTCAAGTTTCACAAGTTTTATTAATATCTTTACCTGACAATATTGTTTCGACACTTTATGTCATTATCAAAGGTAGATAAGATTGATAAACAAACACGTTGCTAAGGATAAATACATACAGAAAATAGGTAACTAGATACAATACATAACAAAAACTAAATATCTAACACTTCTAATAAAGGAGAATTACTAAGATCAGTTTGTTCATTCATTAAAGGTACTGTGCGTTTATGTCTGTATATTTCAAAAGCTTCTAAAATGTCTAATTTGTGTTTGTTGTTGCAAAAATGTAAGAATTTAATGTTGTTTTGAGGTGTCATTGGGTGGTTCTGTTCCAAAATGTGTTTGGCATAATTCGATTTTTCTGGATGTTTAAGTCTATAAGAGCGTACGTGTTCTTTGTATCTTATGTCGAAATTTCTAAGTGTTTGTCCAATATAATCTGAGTTACAAAAAGAACAATTCAAACGATAAATGCCGGATTTCATGATATCTTGTGTTTTGTCTTTAGCATTGAATAAAAATGAAAAGGTGTTGGTGTTAGTTTTATAGGTTATTTTGTAACTGGTGGTTTTTCTTAGTATAGTTGCAATTGGTTCTGATATCTTGCCAAAGTATGGTATTGATATGTAATTTGTGTCTTGTATTTGAGTGTCAATTGGAAATATTCTTTTGATAGCTAACCTATAATCTTTTTGTTGAATTAAAGTGTCAATCATGTTATGGTTATAATGGTTTGCATGTGCTAATTGATGATAATGATTGAAATTTCTTTATCAAAATGTGATCGTTTCATTGGAGTAGTTAAAGCTCGGTGTACTAAAGATCTATAAACCGATAGTTTATGCATTTTATGATGACATGGATCGTTAGGTATAGTGACGTCTGTGCTTGTGATATTTCTGTATATGGAAAAATCAAATTCATTGTTTGTATTAATTGTAATAGTTAAATCCAAAAAATTAATAGCTCTATTTTGTTCTGTTTCTAGTGTAAACGTGATGTTTGTGTGAAGACTGTTAATAAGAATTAAAAACTCATTGATAACCTCAAAAGAACTGTCAAAACAAGCTAAAATGTCATTAACGTAACGAAACCAAAAAATAATGTGTTTAGAAAGATCTAATTCAAATATTCGATCTTCCAAATTATCCATAAATATGTTAGCTAATAGAGGACTCAGAGAATTACCCATAGGTAAACCATCTTTCTGTAAATAAATTATATTATTAAAAGTGAAATAATTTTGACTGATACAAAGATCAAATAATTGAATTAACTCTAATCTTTTTACTAATTCTACATTACTATTAACTAGGAAATTATCTAACAAAGGAATACAGTCTTGTGGTGGAATCTTTGAAAACATGTTACAAATGTCAAAGCTTACAAGTTTTGAATGTACTGGAAGATGTATGTTCTGTAGTTTTTCTACTAATTCTAATGAATTTTTGACAGAGTATTTCGATTTGTATCCTATGATGTTAATAATATGGTTGAGTTTCTTGGACAAGGTGTGATTAGGTGCGTTGATATATGATAGTACTGGTCGTATAGGCATGTTGTGTTTATGTGTTTTAATCAGTCCATATAGTCTTGGTGGTTGTGGGTTTTTATGTATGATTTGTTGTTTTTCTAATTCGTTAAAGCAGATATTGCAGTTTGCTAAAGCTTGTTTTATTTCTTTTTGAAATTTTGTGGTAGGATCTTTGTTTAAAACATCTAAATTTTCTTTATTAATAAAATCATTAACCTTTTGTGTGTAAACATCTTTCGAAAGGATTATCAAAGTGTTATCCTTATCTGCTTTAACAGAAATTAAATGGTTTTCTGTAATTTTATGTATGATAGATTGAAGTAACAGGTTAGATGTTTTATTCTGTGTTTTGTCCTTTTTCAAAGATATTTCTTTTATCAGATTCAAGATTTGGAATTTTGCATAATTGTTGTGATCTCTTCTGAGTATAGTTTCACATTCAACAGCCAAGATTTCTTTAATTTTGTTAGTGAATTTTGGAAAAGGACAAAATTTGAAGCCTTTGTTAAGAAATTGTGTTTCTCTGTTATTGAATTGTGTACCTATCTGATAGGTTTATAAAACGTGGATAGAAATTTATCGTATTCTGGGTATTATAATTACTTTGTATTGAGCGTTTTTGTTGGGTAAGGTTTTGCAGTTTCTTTTTCTGAGTATTGTATTTTTGAAATTTAATATGACTGGCAGTTTCTCTAACATCAAAATCTAAAATGTCAAATTGGATATTATGTAATTTATGTGCAAGTTCTGTGTGGAGTACCTTTATATAAATGAGCTTTAACTACTCCAATGAAACGATCACATTTTGGTAAAGAAATTTAAATCATCAAGCAATTAGCACATGCAAACCATTATAACCATAACATGATTGACACTTTAATTCAACAAAAAGATTATAGGTTAGCTATCAAAAGAATATTTCCAATTGACACTCAAATACAAGACACAAACTACATATCAATACCATACTTTGGCAAGATATCAGAACAAATTGCAACTATACTAAGAAAAACCACCAGTTACAAAATAACCTATAAAACTAACACCAACACCTTTTCATTTTTATTCAATGCTAAAGACAAAACACAAGATCTCATGAAATCCGGCATTTATCGTTTGAATTGTTCTTTTTGTAACTCGGTTTATATTGGACAAACACTTAGAAATTTCGACATAAGATACAAAGAACACGTACGCTCTTATAGACTTAAACATCCAGAAAAATCGAATTATGCCAAACACATTTTTGATCAGAACCACCCAATGACACCTCAAAACAACATTAATTTCTTACATTTTTGCAACAACAAACACAAATTAGACATTTTAGAAGCTTTTGAAATATACAGACATAAACGCACAGTACCTTTAATGAATGAAGAAACTGAGCTTAGTAATTCTCCTTTATTAGAAGTGTTAGATATTTAGTTTTTATATGTATTGTATCTAGTTACCTATTTTCTGAATGTATTTATCCTTAGCAACGTGTTTGTTTATCAATCTTATCTACCTTTGATAATGACATAAAGTGTCGAAACAATATTGTCAGGTTAAGATATTAATAAAACTTGTGAAACTTTAACTAATCTTTGTATTTATATTATATTTCATAAAAATAAATAATAGCTAAACTAATGACATATCCATGAGAAACAGGCTGCAAATGTCTTTTTTCTTTCTAGAAAATAAATATAAGGTCTACTCCAATTTAAAGAATTTGCCATTTATTCAAATTTCACAACGGCTTTCATATTATGTCCTCCATATAATGAACCAAACCAAATTAACGATCTTTTTGTCATGTCGGAAACATATTTTATTTTACAATTTTTTTATAAATTTCCTAACACTAATACACTATTCTAAGCTCCAAAATCAGTTATAGTAAATTTGTAGTTACAGGTAAATCCAATAAAAATTAAAATACTGATTTCTCTTTAAAGTTCTAAAAACCATTAAATATGAACTCGTAGTATTTCAGATAAATCCAATAAATGTAAACAACCAAAGCTACTTAAAAAAAATACCAAATTACTTGGACTACAAATATTTCTTTTAGTAAAATCAATGCACTTGTATTAATGAGAACACAATAAGATATTTAATTTCACTTGTTTTTATTTATATTTATAATAAAATAAAAAATAATTACTATAAACATGTCTATCCCAATTGTAATTTACTTTTATAAATCTTTGTTACAGCATTTGTATTTTAAAAAATACTAAACTTTACTTATCTTCTGCTCGAGACAGATTTTACTTGACTAACGTTCAAGACGGGATGACCTATCTCTAAAACGATTCGTACTAAGATTATTATCTAATTTATTATATACAAAATTATTATAAAACGTACTGCACATGACAATTGACTCACCTAGAACAAATAAACTCTCAGAGTACAAATAAGTATTACATCAATCTACGAAGTAGATTATAATTAATTGTATAGTTAATTATAATTAAACTATAATTACCTTTTAAAATACTAAATAATAATTGCCATAAATAATAATAATAATTTATTAATTTTTTTTCTCCTAATTAGACACCTGTGTGGTGCTTTGCATTAAAACTGCTCAAAGCTGATCAACCATTAATTTTTATCAATAAATCTTAAACTAAATACTTATAAGCTAGAGTTCATCCATTAATGTCCTGTAGTTTGTTCTGGTTGAAACTATACTAAACATTCTCACTCGCGCACAATGCTCTGATTTTACCCAAAACACTACACAAGCTCAATTGGTTTTGTCCTCTTCAATCTTCGGACAAGATCTTACATTTAACTTGCTTTGATTATTTAAACTTTTAGAGAAATTAAGGTTTATTCAACTTGGTGCTCTGTGTAACACTGTATCCTAATAGTGGGGTACAGAGTTACAAGGAAAGGTTAACAATGTTAATGTTAATAAATATAAGTAATTTATAAGTTGAATTAAATTCTGTATTGTTTTACATGTAATTTCCCTAATTGACAAAATTCGCTGTTTTATTGTAGCCTTTTCTTGTATTAACACAAAGTTTCCAACATCGATATCATTTAAATGGAATAATGTATCTTTGTCACTTAGCTGAAACTTGCACTGATCACTGTCTGCACAAGTGTTACATAAATAATGTCACACCGAGCCCCACTATCCACTGTAACACTGTACCCCAATCATCAAAAATCTATACTCGAATAGTTAATAAGGGCACAAACAGTTTTGAAGTTAAATTGCTGAATTAAAGTGCTTCTCCGGCGTAAATAAGCTTACAAACTACTTATAAATAAATTTTTAATAATCTAGCTTTAATTAATCTAATCCTGAAGTAAATTGTATTTTACTTGACATAATTACTTTTGACATTAAAAAATATACATACCTTAATTTCTTGAAAATCCATCAGTGAATATTAACCAAAATGTACCTACACTTGGTTAACACCAAAGTACTTCTAACATGAAAATGTGAACAATGTTTAATATAAAGCAACCCTAAAAACATTAAGTGTAACACTGTAGTACGTGTAACACTGTTCCCCTACGTCTAATAGAAAATTTTGAATGTTTGAAAATAGCACTGATGATACGAACTGTAATTAGCTGTGCTTACCTGAACGTAACAATAACTACAACTAATTAATTTTGTTTAGTATTTATGTAATAAAGTTTTGAGACTCATAATACTTAAACAATAACTAAAAACTTTGTTGGAAGCGACAAGTAACCGTGATTGTAATTAAGCAACTTTTTGAAAGAAGTTTTTATGAAGTTTGATATGCCCTAGGTATATAATTGTAATTTTAATTAAAAGATATGAGAAAAACTGTAATTAGTTACATTTAGCTTAAAGTAACCATAATTGCGGTTAATTAATTTCTTGTTATATTTGATACAGCTCTTGGTCGCAGAATACAAATAAAAACTTTATTTAAAGCTGAAATGGTAAAATATATTTTTTGAAAAATGCAGTAGAAAGAACAGCATTTACATATACGTATAATATACCTTAAAAGTGACCGTAACTGTAATCACTTAATATTTCAGTAAATAGTATATATTAAGAGATACTTTAAATACTTAAAAACTATTCGAATAGTCGCACGTGTAACAGGCGTTTTTTTACTGCACAACCTTTTATAACTATGTAGAGTGCCCATCTTAAAGCACTCTTGAAAGCTTATTCAAATTGCCCGAACGCTACATGCTTTTACTTGCATCAAGTCACGCATATTTTAACACTGTTTCAGGTCAGCCTTGGCCTCTGAGATTAAAAATAATAATCGAAGCTTAAAAGTTACCCGAATATTGCTACTGACTATAATCTTGGAAAATGTAGGAAGCATAAATTAATATGTCGCATTCAACTTGTAGATTATGCTACTACTAACTCTGCACTAACGCTTATATAAATTGGTTTATGGAGGAGTTTGTAACTCCTACATATATGCCCAATAATTCTAGTTGCACTTTAGACCTTGCTAAGTCAATTATTTAGTTCTATATGATTATTTGATTATTGCTGTTAAAATTTATGTAATCTAGTATGTTGCATCCGAGTACTGTTTGTTCGTATCTGTAGAAATTTAGAACATCCATACCTAACATACCTTAACAAACCGTTTACCTATTTAATGTAATTTGGTTGTATTAGCCTACAGGGTGTAAAATCGCTTCACGCACAATACAGTTTTACGTGCATTTTAACTCTAATATTATCCCCCATAATTATTTTACAGTAAATATATTAAGGGGCGCTGGAAAAACGTAAAGAAAATAAAACCTCCGTTTATGCAAAAAACTAAATTACTTCAGTTTGAAATATTTTAGTAATTATGTAGTTGTTTCTACACTCTAAAAAATTACCGGTGAATTATACCCTAAAAAATGGAGGCAACTATGTTACCTCCATTTTTTGGGGTAAATTTACTTCAAAGTGTAATTTTCATAGGAAGTGAAAAATTTCAACATTAGGTTAAGTTTGCATTGTAATGTTTCCTTTTTAAGTAAATTTACAGATTAAAATTACAATCTCAATGTAATTTTACATTTTAACATTAAAACACCTGTGTAAAGTTACATGACAAAGTTAATATTTCATGGCAATAGTACTTTTCAGGGTTAAAATACAAATGTGAAAATACTTCTTGAATGTAACGATGACTTGCGAAAGTACTTGCAAATTCAATCGTTCCTCTGGGAATTGTATGAAACAAAATAAAATCAAAGTAATTTTTATTGAACGTATGTACTTATATAAAATATAAGACATTAACAGAACTTCTTTTCAGGGGCTTTCGGAAATATTTGGTCTCTCAAAGACATTCAGATAAAGTTTCGATTCCACCTAGAAAATTAAAAAATTATAAATTATATAAACAATTATACACGAGTACCTTTCTCAATTACAGTTATGCTAGTTTATTTCGAATTCTTCAATTTTTGATTCATCCTAGAAAAACATTAAATTAAATATTTTTATTTTATTGGTTTAAATTTGTAATTTTAACATATAGGTACTTACCGATTATTATTTTTTAACTTCTACTATAAAATAAAATTCTTCCCATCTTCGGTCATACGTGTAAATATTTGCCTTTAATAAATCCTCACTACACTACAACGAAAAACAAAATATTAATGAGCAATGAACACTTCGTTCGGTATCGATAGAGTACGCCTCGCCGAAATCATAAAAGAATGGTACACACCATTCCGACCATTCCCCAAAAAGCCTATTTGGACTGTTCATAATGGATTCCTGAATTCTTTCACGAAACGAAGGTCACAAACAAGTGCGATCAGCGAAATAGCATCTCAACGGTTAAAAACATATTAAGGGTAAAATTACACTATTCTTGTTCAAGTTCATCTTATCTTTAATATTACACTAAAAATGAATTAAGTTATTGAGCAATTATACATTTGTAAGGAAAAAATTGTCTGGGTTATGTAAATTTATATTATGGATAGTGATTTTAACCAGTTCAATGTAGTAGAATTACTTATATTTGTATAATTTTACATAATTACAGGGCATTTTACCACAAATAGTAAAACTACTAAATGTATAGGTAAAATTAATTTTAGGGTAAAAATACCGCAAATAATAGCGAAAAGTTACCTCTTTCCCAAGGTAATTTTACTTCATTTTTTACAGTGTACTATTTATTGGAACTATGTAGTTCCATTACTTCTAAATACTTTCAAGTTTTTAAAACTATAAAGTAACATTGAAAGTTCCTGCCACCTGTCTGAAACCGTTGCGTAACATTTAAAGTATTTAAGTAAAACTTACGTTCTTTACGTTCCCAGGAGAATCACTTTAAAGTTTTCCTACCACTTATTTTGCATCAGAATTACTACAAAGTTCCAGTTACTATTAAAAATTACCATGAAATTACAGTAACTTCTATTAGGTAATCCAAACCAAAACGGTTACTGTGCGCAAACATTTATGTCGGCGCCAAAAATCGCTATTTGACTGACTCATGGATTATCAAATAAATTAGTCCAATCGATCCAAATAATGATGGTCGGGTTGCCACAACCTTAAAATATGTCATATCTAATTATTATGTAGCAGTATAAAAAATATAATGCTCATGTCCATTGTTAAATATGAGGTTAAACTTGAACATTCTTAAAGTTCCAATGGGAACTTTTCAGTGACATTGTAGGAAGTGGAGAGCGGTTACGAAAACGTTGACGTCATTTTATAGTAAAAGTCATGCACTTGAAAGTTCCAAATTTTTTTAACGTATTTTATACTTTATGGTAATATCAACCTTGAAGTAGAATTTGTTTAGTTCCCGTTACTGGCGATTAAGTGACACAAACTTAGACAACATTTTACAATAAATACTAGTTTAAGGTGATTTATAAAAACTACTTTATATTTACTTTTAAAATATTAGAAGGTATTAATCAACTTGCAATTTGTTATACAATATATAAAATTGTTATAAATAAAAATGGTTTCTATCATCATGTATATCAACTTATAAGTGATATACATTTTTGTCATATTTTATTAAAGATATTTTTTATTAAAAAATATATTTAAAGAAGGCGCTGTTATTTTTTGACCTATCAGCATCACATTTAACAGAAAAGTTGCAATGATTTATAATTTTGGTATTCTGGAATAATAAAAAAATCAACCATTTCATCCCTCTATATTATCAAGTACGTATTTATTATAAGTATTATAAGTGACACGACACGTTACCGCTGCGTAGCCTAAACGTAACCGAAACGTAACTGGATAAGTTCTATAGGGTCACTGCAACGTATCTGCCATCTAAAAACTGTTCCTCATTTTGGTTCTAGGCACTTAACACTTAACCGTAGGAATTACGTGCTTGTAAATACTGGCAAAAACTTAATAGTTCCACCGGTAGTTGCTGGTACGTAGACTAAAAGTGCTGCTTGGGTTAGGTCTTTGAGGTTAGATTAGCTTAGGTTCGGTTAGATTAGGTTATTTACATAGGGTTTTAGGGTTTCCTATCATATTTCATAAACGCTTTGTCTCCGAAAAATTAAACCTTGTCCATTCGATTTGTCATTAGATAATTACTTAAAATACTCATTAGGTTAGGTTAAGTTAGATTACGTTAGGTTAAGTTAGATCAGGTTAGGTTAAGGTAGATCAGGTTAGATTAGACCAGGCTAGGCTAGGCTAGGTTAGGTTAGGTTAGGTTTGGTTAGTAATTATAAATACATCTTGTCCGCGGAGTACCATCCGATTATAGCTTTTGCTTGTTTTAATACAAATTGAGTAGTCGTCAAAAATGACAATTCGGCGGAAAATAGGTTAGGTTAAGTTGGATTACGTTAGGTTAAGTTAGATCAGGTTAGGTTAAGGTAGATCAGGTTAGATTAGGCTAGATTAGACCAGGCTAGGCTAGGCTAGGCTAGGTTAGGTTAGGTTAGGTTTGGTTAGTAATTATAAATACATCTTGTCCGCGGAGTACCATCCGATTATAGCTTTTGCTTGTTTTAATACAAATTGAGTAGTCGTCAAAAATGACATTTCGGCGGAAAATAGTTTTCCTTCATCGTTCCAATATTTCTAAGACGTAACTGATTTTTGCAAAAACGGTCTTATTTCCTTTATTTTTCCGGTTACGAACAATGATACAATCATACGATTTGGTAAATTTCTTTTACAGCACTCTTGAATATCTTCACTGTAAAATAAGTAGAGAAGATAATATCAAGCTTTGAACTAAAATGCACGTAAAACTGTATTGTGTGTATACACTCTAAAAAATTACCGGTGAATTATACCCTAAAAAATGGAGGCAACTATGTTACCTCCATTTTTTGGGGTAAATTTACTTCAAAGTGTAATTTTCATAGGAAGTGGGGAAATTTCAACATTAGGTTAAATTTGCATTGTAATGTTTCCTTTTTAAGTAAATTTACAGATTAAAATTACAATCTCAATGTAATTTTACATTTTAACATTAAAACACCTGTGTAAAGTTACATGACAAAGTTAATATTTCATGGCAATAGTACTTTTCAGGGTTAAAATACAAATGTGAAAATACTTCTTGAATGTAACGATGACTTGCGAAAGTACTTGCAAATTCAATCGTTCCTCTGAATATTACTTACATAGGTAAAGGAATTGTATGAAACAAAATAAAATCAAAGTAATTTTTATTGAACGTATGTACTTATATAAAATATAAGACATTAACAGAACTTCTTTTCAGGGGCTTTCGGAAATATTTGGTCTCTCAAAGACATTCAGATAAAGTTTCGATTCCACCTAGAAAATTAAAAAATTATAAATTATATAAACAATTATACACGAGTACCTTTCTCAATTACAGTTATGCTAGTTTATTTCGAATTCTTCAATTTTGATTCATCCTAGAAAAACATTAAATTAAATATTTTTATTTTATTGGTTTAAATTTGTAATTTTAACATATAGGTACTTACCGATTATTATTTTTTAACTTCTACTATAAAATAAAATTCTTCCCATCTTCGGTCATACGTGTAAATATTTGCCTTTAATAAATGCGCACTACACTACAACGAAAAACAAAATATTAATGAGCAATAGAATGAACACTTCGTTCGATATCGATAGAGTACGCCTCGCCGAAATAATAAAAGAATGGTACACACCATTCCGACCATTCCCCAAAAAGCCTATTTGGACTGTTCATAATGGATTCCTGAATTCTTTCACGAAACGAAGGTCACAAACAAGTGCGATCAGCGAAATAGCATCTCAACGGTTAAAAACATATTAAGGGTAAAATTACACTATTCTTGTTCAAGTTCATCTTATCTTTAATATTACACTAAAAATGAATTAAGTTATTGAGCAATTATACATTTGTAAGGAAAAAATTGTCTGAGTTATGTAAATTTATATTATGGATAGTGATTTTAACCAGTTCAATGTAGTAGAATTACTTATATTTGTATAATTTTACATAATTACAGGGCATTTTACCACAAATAGTAAAACTACTAAATGTATAGGTAAAATTAATTTTAGGGTAAAAATACCGCAAATAATAGCGAAAAGTTACCTCTTTCCCAAGGTAATTTTACCTCATTTTTTACAGTGTACTACACCCTGTATAGTAAGCTTAATTATAAATCTATTCTTGATTGCCCTGATGATTGACTTCTTGCCCTTTTGCTTGAACAGTAACTATTTTCACATAATAACTACCATATTTTTCTTTCTGGTTTGTTTCATATCTTAGAGATAAATATCCATTAGGGTATTTTTCTATTTGTTTCATCTGTATTTGCAAAAAGTCTAAATAAGGATTTTATACTTACACTTAAGAGTTGAGTGATGAGACTTTCTAATGACTTTCTTTACACTAATTGCCTGTCTGTCGCAGGCTTTTATTAACCATCTTGAAAAAAGATCTTGCTTTTATTCTGTTGTATAATAATGAAAACTTACTTAAAGACATAAATACTTAAAGGTTTCGACTTCTCCTTGCTATTAATTGGAAATTAAATCAACTCAACTCAATTGGCATTTTTTCATTTCTATTAGAGAATAGCTATTTATTACTAATATATCTGGAGATGATTTTAACACTATTGTAAACATGGATCAGATGAATGTTAAATTTGCAGACAGAATTAGATTCAGAAAGATAAAAAAGATAACAAAAAGTTTAAGAAATCCAGCATTTTTTCAGCAGGGATACATTTATGAAGGTTTTGTTTTAATACAAAATAATGAAAAACTTTCATTATGTTTTAAAAACAAGAAGTTTTTAAATAAAAGGAAAGGTTATCATGTAAGAGCAGGTAATAGCTAAGTTAAATAGGAAGCTTCGCTTCATGCATGCACATTTATTTTAAACATGGTTGGTATGAGACAAATTTTATACTTTTTTATATTTTACATTATTTATATTTTACATTTTTTAATTTAAGGTTTTTGGCTGAATGGCAGATAGGTGGAATATAGTAGAGCAAACTTTCCTTATAACGTTTGTTCTTCAAACGAATAGTTTTCGAGAAAATGAATTTTAAAGTTTTATTAAATTTCAAGTCCGACCCTGTAACACTAACCTATCTTAATTTGTACAAATTTAATTTAAAAATGTGATAACCTTTTAGGTGTTGTTAAAATTGTTGTTGTATGTCACATAAAAAAGCTAATGTATGGCTGTCTGCAAGCTTTAAAGTAAATAATGTGGTCGGAAGTTATTACTGAGTAAATAAATAGGTACTTTTTAGAAATATGACCCTATCTAAAAACCTTAACTATGCATTTGTGTTTATATTAAAACAGATGTTGGAAAGAAACATCGCATTTATTTCTTACACGTAACGGTAATTAGTAATTACATATTGTTATGTTGGTTTTTCAATTCATCTTTTACCGCAATTGGGTGTAATTAATTTTTACACGAGTAGTGTGTCATATTTCCAACGATTTGAAGGTAGATTAGAAATGTAAGAACACATTTAAGGAACTTTTATAAAAATCCAGATGGCAATAATTTCTGAAAACTGGTAATTCGATCAACAGATCATGATACATTTGAAAGGGATGCGGTACTTTCTCTTCTGCGAATTCTTAATACGTATTTTGTTTAATATTTTAAAATATAACTAAAGTTCTTTTCACTTATATTTATTGTTAAGAAAATAAAATAAAGATTTATGCTCAATAACACAATAAAACACTATTAAATCTTCACTTATTTATATTTTAAAAATATTATGACTGTCGTTTCGCATCACAGTAGCTTCTTCAGATAAAGACTGGTTAAAACAGTTTTAACCAGTCTTTATCTGAAGAAGCTACTGTGTAGCGAAACGACAGTCATAATATTTTTCAAATATAAATAAGTGAAGATTTAATAGTGTTTTATTGTGTTATTGAATTTAATATGGATCTTCATCAAGTAAAGGCCGAATCAATCCAATTTTTAAAAGATTTATGCATTTAGTGAAACCTGGAGTGTTTTTTTACATCTAACTAAGTATCTTCTGAATGAATTAATTATTTCGTCACGTCATTAATTATTACGCTGTTTTAATCGATAGAAATGATCATACTATACCAATGTTATTTTTAAAATGAACGATCTTGTACGTTTTTAGTAGTTTAATTGCGGCTATGCAAAAGATAATTTCGGGATAACGACATGTCATGTTTTTAATATTTCGTTTTACAACAATTTTAAATGTGAATTTTGATTGTATTAAGCTACCGATTTACTTATTATTTCTAACGATGTCCGAGATTAAATACAATTCAAATTCATTATCATTAATAAGAATAAACATTTGCAACCTAATACGAAAATGCAGTAGTTGTAATAATGACAAAAAAACTTATTTATTTAGGTGCTGTCATTGTTTAGTCTATTTGACAAATTTATGTATTTATTACTACCCATAAACAGTTTAAATAGTAAACATCTTTTTGTTTCACAAAAATTAAATGAATGATCAGCATAGAAACAATAGCTTTTCCAGATACCAGGGTAGTGTTCATGTTGCTTAATTTTCCGGGTGCTTAACAATTTTTAGTGAAAATTTGTTTTCGAGATAGTGCGAAATTTTATGCATTTTTGCCTTCTTCCTTTATAGATATGTTACCCATTAATCCAAATCCTTTATATAAAAAACACCCTGACTACAGGGTGAGCAGTTTTGCTGCGGCTACTATTAACTTTCCTATTTTAAATGGCACATCCTGTATATATTTACGTTTTTGATTTTGCACTTTATTTTAAGTATTTCTGGTTAATACATATAGCCTGAGATTGTGCACTATGTTAGAGTAAATCCAGTTTTCCAGAATTTCTTATGAAAATGTAACTTTCGTTAAAAATAAATGTTCACTTCAAGTTACATTTAACTAATATATTAATATATGATGCCTATAACCATCTATATAAGCTTTTTTTGTTTGAATAATTTGAATTGAATTTATTGTTGAATAATATACAGGGTATTCAATCCACAAGATCGAAGATGCAACTCTTTAAACATAAAAATTGCATTTTTCATGGGACACCATATAAATTTATATTTTATATGATTCAGTTCTTGAGTCTCATTCATATATGTATTTTCTATTTCAAAAATAAACAGTTTCAAAGTGATCAGCGTTCCTCAGCTGTCTCGCTGTTTTATTATTGCTAATAAATTTATTTTTTATTATTAGATCTTCACTATACGATTTTGTAAGGTGCAGCTGAATCGAAGTTATGTTGCTGAGGCATTTATGATTAGACTGACTAGTTTTAAAAAAATTGCAAGACATACAGGGTACCTATTTAAAAAATGAGATATTTACGTTCACGAATTGAACACTTCAACATTAGATTTATTTAAAAAAATGTTTACTTAGCTATTTATAAGCGTCATGTATTATTAAAATTAATTAATTATGAGGGACCTAGAAACCAAGGGGTACAAATGCAATTTACCACATTCCGAGATAATCAGCGCTAAAGGTTGATGATTCCTATACTTGCAGTATGAAATTAAATATTCAATCCACTATATCTCAACATCTGTCTATTTTCTGTGGTTTTTCCTTGGTAGGTTAGTAGGTGTGCTGTTTATGTACTTATTTCAATGCATAACTCCATTTAACAAAAAATGTCACTTGTACCCCTTGGCTTCTAGGCCCCTCATATAGGTTTGTAGTGCGTAAATTTCATTTTTTACGAAATACTGCATCCTCAAAAAAAATTAATGGAATTGAATTTATTTGAAATATTGAGATATCTATCTGCATTAACCAAAAATACGTATGGTAAAAATATACTTGTTGATACTAGACATAGCAAACGACTTACCCTGTATATACAAAAATATAAAATTACAATTTGTTTTATGTCAACTAACTTTGGTATTCAACTTGTTATCGTAACTATTACAGTTTCCAAGATAAGTAACCGGGTAATCTTAAGTGAGCCATCCTGTCATATGCAATGTACAGTCATTAGCAAATGTCTCGTCCCGAGCAGGCAACACATTTAACAAATCTGGTGAAAGAAACGACGTACGTTTCGGAGCATAGTTTTTTTGTTTACAAACAACACGCCAAATATAACCAGTTTTAAAGGTTGCTACCCTACCTAGAGTGGCTTTGTATAACAACAATAGAGTAATAAAAACTGTTATTTTCAAGTGAGTATCTTATTTTACTGGAACACAAAACAGCCGTTTCACTTCTACTATCGTTTCTTCTATTTTAAGAAATAAATAGCGTATGCTTTTTTCTACTTTATTATGAACTCTATTAATTTATTTACGAGTTTAGTTTATTTATTTACAAAATTTAATTATTTTGTAGACACTAAAAAAACTAAATTTTTAGTACTAACTGTAATCAGTTATTGTTGTAAAAATTAGTAAAAATAATAAATAATCAAAACTAATAATCATTCCCCGAGTTTCCAAAGTAGAATCAGATTGGGCATACAAACGAGGCATAATTAAACACTAAGGACCGGTTTATTTACCTTCAGGTAAAATTCCCAGTAACTGCCGGTCAAATAAATTAAGTTTAATAATAAATACAGTTTGGGTATATTCACAGGATTATATTTGAAAGTAGTTACTGGAATGTTTATGAGAAAGGGTCCAACTTTTGCACGCAGGTAATACATGCAAGAGAGAGATGGGTAATTGACAGAATAATGTGTTAGAGAGAAAAATTGACTAATCTACTTAAAAGGAGGCGGGATTTAAAAAATCTGTAATCTTTCACAAATATTTTCTAAAAACTTTAGGTAAACATTTATTAGTGATATATATATGATCTAAGGTTCTATGCTTTGCCAAGGGTGTTTCTTAATTTCTGTTTTGTGACTGTTTTGTTTTTAGTAGTTACTATATCTATGTTTCTAGCTTTTCTTAGTTTGTAGTATTTTTATTAAAACAACTGAATATTTAATAACTTCTTAAAATGTTAACGTATTTACATAAATAAATGTCTATATTATTACTTTATTTTTATTTATCGCTTACATTAATTTCTGCGATTATTTAATTATCTAAAATACTACTAAACCTCTATTTTTTGATGATTGTTTTCATTATTATTTTCGTTTAGTTATTTTTTATTAAAGGTAAAGAATGAAACATAAACACGCTATATAACTTTGTTTAACTAGTAGATGCTTCCATTTAAAAGGACTATTTTATAAAGTGTGTCAAAGAAATTTTGAATAGAATGAGTAACAAGAGTTTTTACAAGCGTGTTTTCAAAACAAGCTTTAAAGAATTCAAATATCTTGCCCAGGTAGTTGTCCATCTCTGTTTAATTCGGTCTCTTTCGTACACAGTACAAGGGGTATTTCGATTCTTAAAGCAGCAACGCCCTTACTCGGGACAAGACATTTGCTAAAGACTGTACTTCTACTATTATCTCCTCTACGTATTGATGGGTGTAGTTTGTAGCGCTTTTTTACTCCCATTTTTGCCGTTTAGGAGGTTTACCGTCTTTTTACTTTAAAAATTGCTTATCATATTTAAATATAAATATATTTAACTATTCAGTTGGATGCGTGTGTTTCAGTTTTTAGAATTCTGAAGCTAAGATATGTAATGAATTCTTGTAACTAATTGAATGCATAAATATATAGTCAGAGCCAAGTCTAAAGCTTTTGGGCCCCTATATAACTTATATATTAAGAGCCTCATTCCGTTCCCCTATCTAGATCCATTTTCTGAAAAGACTTAACCTTAAAACGCTTTTACTGCATAACCTAGAAGCTCGAACTTTTTAATCATATATAGAAATATTAATGCGCGTAAATATACACAAAACAGAGATAATAATGGGGGTGTTTATGGGTGCCTCAAAGCCCTTAAAGTTTCTCATGTATTTTATATGGGGAAAAACACTTTTTCGTAGATTTGGTATAGAATTTTAGAAAACCAATATTTTACAACTGGACTGCTCTGTTTCTCTTCGGAAATGTTCAGAGAATGACATCCAATAATTTATTTCTTAAATTTCTTATATTAACTATTTTTTACAGACTTGCAAAAAATCAAATAAATGGAAGAAACACGGAAAAATCGTTAACAAATATTTATTACTATTTTTTAATATAAAATATTTTGATAAATAAATTATTGGATGCCATTCTCTGAACATTTCCGAAGAGAAACAGAGCAGTCCAGTTGTAAAATATTGGTTTTCTAAAATTCTATACCAAATCTATGAAAAAGTGTTTTTTCCCGTATAAAATACATGGGAAACTTTAAGCACTTTGAGGCACCCCTGAACATCGTCCGATTTCAAAATAAAAATAGAGGTACTTTTTTTTCGATATACAATAATCCTAGGGGGTGACAGCATAAGATTTCCAACTTTGCTTTTTTCTTGGACCACCCTATTTGGGTCTCCACCATTCTTCTATTCCCGAGACTTTTATTTTTAAAGTCTCGGGATTTTCCGGGGATCACGGATAGTAATACATAGGTAGGTATTATTATTATATTAAATACAAAAATTATTAGATATAGCCGCTTGGCCAATACAAAAATCGAAATATTCGTTTTTAAAATCGCTTTAAATAATCGTCTAATCAGTTTCCCCTAAAAGTTCCCCATTGGAAAATAATAAATAACAATAATAATATTTAACTAAAATAAATAATATTTAATGAAAAGCACCGCAATACATTAATAGATTCTCCTGTCATAAAATTATTTCTTTTTTTTCTCTTTTCTATGGCAAAATCTTTCATGTTTATTGTTGTACTGTTGGTCGGCAAGTTTTAAGTCATTTATAACTTTAACAAAACATTCTTCCTGAATATGAGAATGATTTAACCAAGCAAGTATTTTTTCAAATATCCATCTGAAGTTTCCAAAATAAACAGTTTCAAATGCTTCATCATCCTTCTAAACCAGTGTGCTCTTTCCTAGAAAAAAACCTGGTTGCACCCGTTTTAACTTTTTATTATTTCTGGTTTATTGTGGTTATAAATACTTCAATAAGAATTTTTAAATAAAAACATTCTGTTTAGGTCTTTAAGAAGACCGCTATTTAAAAATCGGAATACCTGTTTATAAATAAGATATGAAATTCCGAAGTAGAACTCTTTGTGAATATAATTGAATAGAAAGTACAGTTTCCTTAACGAATGGCTTTACCACGTATGGTGCCTAACAAAAGCTTCTTATTGAAACTAATCCCTCTTCCTATATTGATTATTTAATTGATATGGATATTTAAAAAACTGGTTAAGAAAATCAACTCTGTAAGGCGACACTCTTGTTTAGAACTGCACTTTTTAACTAATAATTTGTTCAAGAAATTGAAACAAATAAAACCTTGATTTTAAGTAAGAATTTTAATTGAATATATCATATACAAAGGTCCCCTCCTGTGTCTCGAATTATTTTTCCCGGGACTCGAGACAACAAAAAATCGAGGAATTTCCGGGAATTTTTTTTTGTGTCTCGGGAATTTCTCAGGTCAGAAACCTTAGTCCACCTTATATTTCTGAAATGAATATTTATCATTCGACAAATAATTATCAGTGATTAAATGATTGTTTAACATACAAATTAAAGAACATTTTTTATTTGGTTCACTTCATGTGGGTCAGGTCTCGTATGCTCCTCGTATGAAAATCTATCGTATTCTTTATATATCATGCTATTTATAATCTAATTCCTTCTCCTTGACTCTTATTGCAGAATGCTATGGGCTGACATAAACTTTTCTTGGTATATAACAACTCTAGAATAATAAATGACACTATTGAACAACCTTATCCGGATTATACTGTGCGCGACCGAGCTTTTTATTATTTTCAAAACACCAGTTTCAGTTTGTAACAATTTTGCATTATATCTTAAACAATACTCGTTAGTGGTCATATTAAAAATATTTTTATCGGTAATCTGATTCAGCGATTGTGTACCATTTGAGTACAATTTGTGTGCAAATTGTGTGCAATTTGTATACAATTTGTGAGCATTTAGTTTGCGATTTTTGTGCAATGTGTATACAGTTTTTGTACAATTCGCGTGCAGTTTATGTGCAATTTGTATGCAATCTGAAACAACACTCGTATGTAATTTGTGTGCAATTTGGACTCTTTTGTAGGCAGTTTGTGTGGAAATTGTATATTGTTTGTATGCAATTTGTGTACAATTCGTGTGATTTTTGTGCAGTTTATGTGCAATTGGTGTGCGATTTGTATGCAATTGGTGTGCGATTTGTATGCAATTGGTGTACAATTTTTACTGTTTGTGTGTAATTTGTGTGCAATTTGGACTCTTTTGTATGCAGTTTGTGTGGAAATTGTATACTGTTTGTATGCAATTTGTGTACAATTCGTGTGATTTGTTTGCAGTTTATGTACAATTTGTATGCAATCTGAACCAACACTCGATAGTGGTCATGTCAAAAATATTTTTCGTAATTTGTTTGAGCGATTGTGAACCATTTGCGTAAAGTTTGTGAGCATTTAATTTGCGATTTGGGTGAAATGTGTATACACTTTATGTCCAGTTTGTGCACAATTCGTGTGATTTGTGTGTAGTTTATATGCAAATGGTGTGCATTTTGTGTACAATTCCATTGAATTTGTGTGCAGTTTATGTGCAATTTGTGTACAATTCGTGTAATTTGTGTGAAGTTTTTGAGCAATTGGTGTGCAATTTGTATGCAAAAAGTATGCAATTTTTACTGTTTGTATGTAATTTGTGTACAATTCGTGTGATTTGTGTGCAGTTTATGTGCAATTGGTGTGCTATTTGTATGCAATTGGTGTGCAATTTTACTGTTTGTATGTAATTTGTGTTCAATTTGGACTCTTTTGTAGGCAGTTTGTGTGGAAATTGTATACTGTTTGTATGCAATTTGTGTACAATTCGTGTGATTTGTTTGCAGTTTATGTGCAATTTGCATGCAATCTGAACCAACACTCGATAGTGGTCATGTCAAAAATATTTTTGGTAATCTGTTTGAGCGATTGTGAACAATTTGCGTACAATTTATGAGCGTTTAATTTGCGATTTGTGTGAAATGTGTATACAATTTATGTCCAGTTTGTGTACAATTCGAGTGATTTCTATGTAGTTTATGAGAAATTGGTGTGCAATTTGTGTACAATTCGTGTGAATTATGTGGAGTTTATGTGCAATTTGTGTACAATTCGTGTGATTGGTGTGCAGTTTTTGAGCAATTGGTGTGCAATTTGTATGCAAAAAGTATGCAATTTTTACTGTTTGTATGTAATTTGTGTGCAATTTGGACTCTTATGTAGGCAGTTTGTCTGGAAATTGTATACTGTTTGTATGCAATTTGTGTACAATTCGTGTGATTTGTGTGCAGTTTATGTGCAATTGGTGTGCTATTTGTATGCAATTGGTGTGCAATTTTTACTGTTTGTATGTAATTTGTGTGCAATTTGGACTCTTTTGTAGGCAGTTTGTGTGGAAATTGTATACTGTTTGTATGCAATTTGTGTACAATTCGTGTGATTTGTTTGCAGTTTATGTGCAATTTGTATGCAATCTGAACCAACACTCGATAGTGGTCATGTCAAAAATATTTTTGGTAATCTGTTTGAACGATTGTGAACAATTTGCGTACAATTTATGAGCGTTTAATTTGCGATTTGTGTGAAATGTGTATACAATTTATGTCCAGTTTGTGTACAATTCGAGTGATTTCTATGTAGTTTATGAGAAATTGGTGTGCAATTTGTGTACAATTCGTGTGAATTATGTGGAGTTTATGTGCAATTTGTGTACAAGTCGTGTGATTGGTGTGCAGTTTTTGAGCAATTGGTGTGCAATTTGTATGCAAAAAGTATGCAATTTTTACTGTTTGTATGTAATTTGTGTGCAATTTGGACTCTTTTGTAGGCAGTTTGTCTGGAAATTGTATACTGTTTGTATGCAATTTGTGTACAATTCGTGTGATTTGTGTGCAGTTTATGTGCAATTGGTGTGCTATTTGTATGCAATTGGTGTGCAATTTTTACTGTTTGTATGTAATTTGTGTGCAATTTGGACTCTTTTGTAGGCAGTTTGTGTGGAAATTGTATACTGTTTGTATGCAATTTGTGTACAATTCGTGTGGAAATTGTATACTGTTTGTATGCAATTTGTGTACAATTCGTGTGATTTGTTTGCAGTTTATGTGCAATTTGTATGCAATCTGAACCAACACTCGTTAGTGGTCATGTTAAAAATATTTTTGGTAATTTGTTTGAGCGATTGTGAACCATTTGCGTACAATTTGTGAGCATTTAATTTGCGATTTGTGTAAAATGTGTATACAATTTATGTGCAGTTTGTGTACAATTCGTGTGATTTGTGTGTAGTTTATGTGCAAATGGTGTGCATTTTGTGTACAATTCCATGTAATTTGTGTGCAGTTTATGTGCAATTTGTGTACAATTCGTGTGATTGGTGTGCAGTTTTTGAGCAATTGGTGTGCAATTTGTATGCAAAAAGTATGCAATTTTTACGTCTTGTATGTAATTTGTGTGCAATGTGGACTCTTTTGTAGGCAGTTTGTGTGAAAATTGTATACTGTTTGTATGCAATTTGTGTACAATTCGTGTGCAGTTTATGTGCAATTGGTGTGCTATTTGTATGCAATTGGTGTGCAATTTTTACTGTTTGTATGCAATTCGTGTAATTTGTTTGCAGTTTATGTGCAATTTGTATGCAATCTGAACCAACACTCGTTAGTGGTCATGTTAAAAATATTTTTGGTAATTTGTTTGAGCGATTGTGAACCATTTGCGTACAATTTGTGAGCATTTAATTTGCGATTTGTGTAAAATGTGTATACAATTTATGTGCAGTTTGTGTACAATTCGTGTGATTTGTGTGCAGTTTATGTGCAATTGGTGTGCTATTTGTATGCAATTGGTGTGCAATTTTTACTGTTTGTATGTAATTTGTGTGCAATTTGGACTCTTTTGTAGGCAGTTTGTGTGGAAATTGTATACTGTTTGTATGCAATTTGTGTACAATTCGTGTGATTTGTTTGCAGTTTATGTGCAATTTGTATGCAATCTGAACCAACACTCGATAGTGGTCATGTCAAAAATATTTTTGTTAATCTGTTTGAGCGATTGTGAACAATTTGCGTACAATTTATGAGCGTTTAATTTGCGATTTGTGTGAAATGTGTATACAATTTATGTCCAGTTTGTGTACAATTCGAGTGATTTCTATGTAGTTTATGAGAAATTGGTGTGCAATTTGTGTACAATTCGTGTGAATTATGTGGAGTTTATGTGCAATTTGTGTACAATTCGTGTGATTGGTGTGCAGTTTTTGAGCAATTGGTGTGCAATTTGTATGCAAAAAGTATGCAATTTTTACTGTTTGTATGTAATTTGTGTGCAATTTGGACTCTTTTGTAGGCAGTTTGTCTGGAAATTGTATACTGTTTGTATGCAATTTGTGTACAATTCGTGTGATTTGTGTGCAGTTTATGTGCAATTGGTGTGCTATTTGTATGCAATTGGTGTGCAATTTTTACTGTTTGTATGTAATTTGTGTGCAATTTGGACTCTTTTGTAGGCAGTTTGTGTGGAAATTGTATACTGTTTGTATGCAATTTGTGTACAATTCGTGTGGAAATTGTATACTGTTTGTATGCAATTTGTGTACAATTCGTGTGATTTGTTTGCAGTTTATGTGCAATTTGTATGCAATCTGAACCAACACTCGTTAGTGGTCATGTTAAAAATATTTTTGGTAATTTGTTTGAGCGATTGTGAACCATTTGCGTACAATTTGTGAGCATTTAATTTGCGATTTGTGTAAAATGTGTATACAATTTATGTGCATTTTGTGTACAATTTCATGTAATTTGTGTGCAGTTTATGTGCAATTTGTGTACAATTCGTGTAATTTGTGTGCAGTTTTTGAGCAATTGGTGTGCAATTTGTATGCAAAAAGTATGCAATTTTTACTGTTTGTATGTAATTTGTGTGCAATTTGGACTCTTTTGTAGGCAGTTTGTCTGGAAATTGTATACTGTTTGTATGCAATTTGTGTACAATTCGTGTGATTTGTGTGCAGTATATGTGCAATTGGTGTGCTATTTGTATGCAATTGGTGTGCAATTTGTGTACAATTCGTGTGAATTATGTGGAGTTTATGTGCAATTTGTGTACAAGTCGTGTGATTGGTGTGCAGTTTTTGAGCAATTGGTGTGCAATTTGTATGCAAAAAGTATGCAATTTTTACTGTTTGTATGTAATTTGTGTGCAATTTGGACTCTTTTGTAGGCAGTTTGTCTGGAAATTGTATACTGTTTGTATGCAATTTGTGTACAATTCGTGTGATTTGTGTGCAGTTTATGTGCAATTGGTGTGCTATTTGTATGCAATTGGTGTGCAATTTTTACTGTTTGTATGTAATTTGTGTGCAATTTGGACTCTTTTGTAGGCAGTTTGTGTGGAAATTGTATACTGTTTGTATGCAATTTGTGTACAATTCGTGTGGAAATTGTATACTGTTTGTATGCAATTTGTGTACAATTCGTGTGATTTGTTTGCAGTTTATGTGCAATTTGTATGCAATCTGAACCAACACTCGTTAGTGGTCATGTTAAAAATATTTTTGGTAATTTGTTTGAGCGATTGTGAACCATTTGCGTACAATTTGTGAGCATTTAATTTGCGATTTGTGTAAAATGTGTATACAATTTATGTGCAGTTTGTGTACAATTCGTGTGATTTGTGTGTAGTTTATGTGCAAATGGTGTGCATTTTGTGTACAATTCCATGTAATTTGTGTGCAGTTTATGTGCAATTTGTGTACAATTCGTGTGATTGGTGTGCAGTTTTTGAGCAATTGGTGTGCAATTTGTATGCAAAAAGTATGCAATTTTTACGTCTTGTATGTAATTTGTGTGCAATGTGGACTCTTTTGTAGGCAGTTTGTGTGAAAATTGTATACTGTTTGTATGCAATTTGTGTACAATTCGTGTGCAGTTTATGTGCAATTGGTGTGCTATTTGTATGCAATTGGTGTGCAATTTTTACTGTTTGTATGCAATTCGTGTAATTTGTTTGCAGTTTATGTGCAATTTGTATGCAATCTGAACCAACACTCGTTAGTGGTCATGTTAAAAATATTTTTGGTAATTTGTTTGAGCGATTGTGAACCATTTGCGTACAATTTGTGAGCATTTAATTTGCGATTTGTGTAAAATGTGTATACAATTTATGTGCAGTTTGTGTACAATTCGTGTGATTTGTGTGCAGTTTATGTGCAATTGGTGTGCTATTTGTATGCAATTGGTGTGCAATTTTTACTGTTTGTATGTAATTTGTGTGCAATTTGGACTCTTTTGTAGGCAGTTTGTGTGGAAATTGTATACTGTTTGTATGCAATTTGTGTACAATTCGTGTGATTTGTTTGCAGTTTATGTGCAATTTGTATGCAATCTGAACCAACACTCGATAGTGGTCATGTCAAAAATATTTTTGTTAATCTGTTTGAGCGATTGTGAACAATTTGCGTACAATTTATGAGCGTTTAATTTGCGATTTGTGTGAAATGTGTATACAATTTATGTCCAGTTTGTGTACAATTCGAGTGATTTCTATGTAGTTTATGAGAAATTGGTGTGCAATTTGTGTACAATTCGTGTGAATTATGTGGAGTTTATGTGCAATTTGTGTACAATTCGTGTGATTGGTGTGCAGTTTTTGAGCAATTGGTGTGCAATTTGTATGCAAAAAGTATGCAATTTTTACTGTTTGTATGTAATTTGTGTGCAATTTGGACTCTTTTGTAGGCAGTTTGTCTGGAAATTGTATACTGTTTGTATGCAATTTGTGTACAATTCGTGTGATTTGTGTGCAGTTTATGTGCAATTGGTGTGCTATTTGTATGCAATTGGTGTGCAATTTTTACTGTTTGTATGTAATTTGTGTGCAATTTGGACTCTTTTGTAGGCAGTTTGTGTGGAAATTGTATACTGTTTGTATGCAATTTGTGTACAATTCGTGTGGAAATTGTATACTGTTTGTATGCAATTTGTGTACAATTCGTGTGATTTGTTTGCAGTTTATGTGCAATTTGTATGCAATCTGAACCAACACTCGTTAGTGGTCATGTTAAAAATATTTTTGGTAATTTGTTTGAGCGATTGTGAACCATTTGCGTACAATTTGTGAGCATTTAATTTGCGATTTGTGTAAAATGTGTATACAATTTATGTGCATTTTGTGTACAATTTCATGTAATTTGTGTGCAGTTTATGTGCAATTTGTGTACAATTCGTGTAATTTGTGTGCAGTTTTTGAGCAATTGGTGTGCAATTTGTATGCAAAAAGTATGCAATTTTTACTGTTTGTATGTAATTTGTGTGCAATTTGGACTCTTTTGTAGGCAGTTTGTCTGGAAATTGTATACTGTTTGTATGCAATTTGTGTACAATTCGTGTGATTTGTGTGCAGTATATGTGCAATTGGTGTGCTATTTGTATGCAATTGGTGTGCAATTTTTACTGTTTGTATGTAATTTGTGTGCAATTTGGACTCTTTTGTAGGCAGTTTGTGTGGAAATTGTATACTGTTTGTATGCAATTTGTGTACAATTCGTGTGATTTGTTTGCAGTTTATGTGCAATTTGTATGCAATCTGAACCAACACTCGTTAGTGGTCATGTTAAAAATATTTTTGGTAATTTGTTTGAGCGATTGTGAACCATTTGCGTACAATTTGTGAGCATTTAATTTGCGATTTGTGTAAAATGTGTATACAATTTATGTGCAGTTTGTGTACAATTCGTGTGATTTGTGTGTAGTTTATGTGCAAATGGTGTGCATTTTGTGTACAATTCCATGTAATTTGTGTGCAGTTTATGTGCAATTTGTGTACAATTCGTGTGATTTGTGTGCAGTTTTTGAGCAATTGGTGTGCAATTTGTATGCAAAAAGTATGCAATTTTTACGTCTTGTATGTAATTTGTGTGCAATGTGGACTCTTTTGTAGGCAGTTTGTGTGAAAATTGTATACTGTTTGTATGCAATTTGTGTACAATTCGTGTGCAGTTTATGTGCAATTGGTGTGCTATTTGTATGCAATTGGTGTGCAATTTTTACTGTTTGTATGCAATTCGTGTAATTTGTTTGCAGTTTATGTGCAATTTGTATGCAATCTGAACCAACACTCGTTAGTGGTCATGTCAAAAATATTTTTGGTAATTTGTTTGAGCGATTGTGAACCATTTGCGTACAATTTGTGAGCATTTAATTTGCGATTTGTGTAAAATGTGTATACAATTTATGTCCCGTTTGTGTACAATTCGTGTGATTTGTGTGTAGTTTTTGTGCAATTGGTGTGCAATTTGTATGCAATTGGTGTGCAATTTGTACTGTTTGCATGCAATTTGTGTACAATTTGGACTCTTATGTAGGCAGTTTGTGTGGAAATTGTATGCTGTTTGTATGCAATTTGTGTACAATTTGTGTAATCAGCGAGTTTATGGGCAATTGGTGTGGAATTTGTGTACAACTTATGTGCAGTTTGTGTACAATTTGCGTACAGTTTGAGTGCAAGTTGTGCTCTTTGGTGTGCAATTTGTGAACAATTTGTATGCAATTGGTGTAGAATTTGTATACAATTTATGTCGAATTTGTGTGCAATTTGTGTACAATTTGTGTACTGTTTGTGAGCAATTTGTTGGGACACAGGTATCTCATTAAAGATTAAACGCATCACTCACTAAATCGCATTAAATAGGTAAATTTTAACAATATCATGTGTATTGCTGGTAGTTGAGAATAAATTGAGATATTATGGTAAAGTTTATAAAATATAATTTTATTGCATGGACATTGCGCAATTGTAGATATTTCTTTACTTCACATTCTCTTACTATCTATCGCCTCTCCCCCCCCCCGAATACTACACCTAAACACCATTGACTTATAAGACCTATGTCTTATAAGTCAAGGTGTTTAGGTGTAGGTGTAGGTGTAGGTGTAGGTAGGCCTAAAAGGCTCCGCCATAGAAATCTTGGTTCTAAAAAGGGGCTCCGCGAGTTAAAAAGGTTGAGAACCGCTGCTCTATGCTATTTAAGGGAACGTTCCACCGAGTCCGGCGATACACGTCACGTTGATGTAACAGCGATGTGTGTATTATTACTTGCACAGATTGTAATGAGAGACATTCCACCGAACACGTCAATGCAAAGTACTGCAAAGTCTTGTCTTCACTTCGATGCACGTCGATGGATGTTATGACTCGAGTATCAGTTGCAATACGTCTGCCGTATATAAATTATCACAAAATGGAAGAAAACGCATTATAAAGGTCGTAATGAAGATTACCATGAAGGTGGTAATTATAATGTGGTATAATATCTATCTGAGAGTGATTTTAACTGAGTACAAAGCCTTTTAAATTCACCATCTATTGGCCGTGTTTGATTAATCGGGTGAACTCAATAACGAGCTCGCCTGCTTTTTGTCTTCTGAAAAGCAACAAAGCAAGTACTTTTTTCAGGCGAAAGAGTTAACATTTTTGTTATGTATTCAGCAACTAAAGCACTTGCCGTAATATTTCAACGGACTTGGTGGAATGACTAAATGCGTACGTCGACGTACAGCGAAGTGACGGACTTCGCTGTACAGCAACGTGACGTATACCTCCGGACTCGGTGGAATGTTGCCTTTAGTAGTCTTAGAAATTCGATCAATTTCCAGTTCTTATTATTCTGTATGGGGCTGTTGGAGGTTTGGCAATTTTAAAAATTCCACGTTGAATTTGGTTATGCGATTGTAAAACTAAAACGAATGCAGAAAACCAAATATGGATTTTGACCTATTTTTTGTGTATATAATAGCTAAGATTCTAAATATGCTTAATTTGTTTGATTTTAGTGTTCGATGATTAAACATGTCTAACGATTTTCTTTAAGGGTCATATTTCGCTATTTCGAAATCCAAATCTGCCGCAGCCGATTCAATCCAATCGATATGATAACTCGATTTTCACTTAAAAATATTTTTTTCAAAACAAAATACATATCTCCAGTTTATTCTGAGAACAATACACATGCAAATTACAATAAAAAAATAATTTTATGCTCTTACATACTAATGCACTAGAACGTTGGTAACTGTGATTTCTGTTTTTTAATTCACTCCCGTTTTTATTCAGGAAAGCTCCAGACAACATGCATTATTCATTAAATCTGGGCGCTTTAAAAACGGCTCGTTCTGTGTACACTACTATTCGTAATATTTGAGCTTTCCATTGTTTTTCTCCTTTTGAAAATTTAAACAATTCAATTTGCAAATCAAATCTGAGACCGGTTCCCATCTTTCCATCTTACCTGTTTAAAGTGTTTTCCCTTATTAATTGAACTTCTTTCAATCGGTGGTGCCAATCGATTAAAATTGTCCGTTAAACTTATATCAGCCCCTCGACTTAGTAGATATTCAGCTATCAAAACCTGTCCGTTATCACAGGCCAAATGTATCGGGGCGCATCCATCGTTGTTCTGCAAATTTACGTCGGCGTCGTGATTTAATAAACATTCCGTAGTTAAAAGATTTCCCTGACTTGAGGCACGATGAAGGGGTGAATCTCCGTTCAAGGTCTGCAGATTAATTAAAGCACCTTTGGTAAGTAAAATATTCACGAAGTTGGGATTTTGGCTTTTGGTAGCCACGTGAAGGGGGGCGTAACCATCTTCGTCGGTTAAATTAACGCAGGCTCCTTCGTCTAATAAAATCCTGAAGATATCTACCGATTCATTCTCGACAGCTAAATGCAGGGGCGTTTCGCCGTTAATGTTCCTACAGTCGACGTTAATTCCTATCCCGAGCAGCACTTTCGCCAATTCGGTCCGCTTCTGTTGCACCGCAACGTGCAACAACCCAGAATCGATATTTGTTCCATTCTCAATTAATAATTGTGTCGTGTTGACGTTTCCCTTTGTAATGGCTATGGTTAATGGGGTGGAACCCGAGTTATTCAAATGGTTTATTTTAATTTGGGAGTCGAGCAACAATTTAATAATTTCGATTGGACAACCACTTTCTACTGCTATGTGTAATAAATTGCAGCCCTCCTTGTTTGTGGGGGAAGTAAAAGATCCGTGCTTGATTAGATGTCTAACGATATCGTAATTGCCGTTTCTTGTGGCCTTAAATACGGGCGTCTCGCCTAGATTGTCTTTGATGTTTTGATCGGCACGAGCTTTTATTAAAATAGACACAACAGGTAAATTTTCGTTTTCGACGGCGACGTGCAGAGCGGTTTTTCCCACGCTGTTTACCATATTTATGTTCGCTCCTTTTTCTATTACCTTTTCTAGAAGAGTAACGATATTCTTCTCGGCGAGGATATGAATTAATGCATTACCTTTTTCGTTTTTAGAATTGATGTCCAAATTAAACAAGGAGATACCGTTCAATAAGATGTCCAATATTCCCCACTTTTCTTGTTCGGCCACTTTTAACAATTCCACTTCAGTATTTGATAAACTCATTATCGTTTGCGTAAATATAAGTGTACCAATTGAATGGAAAATATTAACTAAGAATAGAATTCTGATAAGTTAGTGCATGAAACATTATCAATATTTTATCAATACTAAACGATTTGATAAGAACGCAAAAGAATTTACATTGTATGGAGTAGTAAACAAACATGGAATATTGGAGAGCTAACACACTAACTGGTTATCATATCACTTCAGTGATGTATAAAAAACATTCGTATTGACTTTCCTGTTTATAAAATTATATTTTTGATAGCATGTCGGTTCCAATTTTATTTGTTTTGGTTTTCATTTTTATAGCATTTGGGTCAAAATAGGATCGATAGGTTTAAATTTTTATATCATGGGGATATAAACAACTGCTCTGGGAAATTAAGCATGCTAATGTTGCTTTGAAAATAATTATCATACACGACCGTCCGCTCAAAAAATACACAATACCGTTTTCATATATACTTTATTTCAAATAACCCAGAATTCTCCTTTTTTTTAAACTGGCGAAAGATATGCTCTAATATTTCTGCCATATTCTTAAGCAATTTCATGATCAATTCTATTATTCGAAACTTTAAATCCTGCCTATTTTCTAATCTAGCTCGTTCTTCGACAAAACAACAAAATGTCGCTGGATTGGATACACAGTTGTAAGAGAAATACTATGCAAAATATACAATAGTGTAAAACAGACGCAGCATAAAATAGCAAGTAGCAAAAAACGCGTGTCTAGCATCGGTTTGCTACTGAAACGTATACGACGTCCTATACTTTTTTTACGGAGCTCCAATGATTAAGATTAAGAAGCCTCCGAGGAAAGAGGTCGTCAAATCTCTTACTATTAGACTCGGTCTTTTACGGCTTTTAATTACTCATAAATGTGCGCAGAAGTGCTGTGGGTAAGAAATTGAGTCAATTAAGAAAACTGCCACACTGAAGTCGTCTATTATAACTCAAACACGGTTTCAGGTATCTCACATCTGATTACGTCATCGGGAATGCCCGTCTATACTATAACGATAATACATTTTTACAGGCATGTGGTGGTACAATAAGTAAGCTTTAGTAAGAGTGGATCATTTATACAATTTCTTATGCAACTTAAGCGATACATAGGATATTAGTTCTTTAGACATTTCTATTCTACTTTTTCACCGAACATCACACCGGAATCTGTAATATTCGATCAAAATTTAAAAATTTCGGAAAAACGGACACCCAGAGACAACATCGAATTTCGCCGAAATTCTTCACAGCAAATATTTTAAAACTCGCCTGAGGATTATCTGTGATATGAGTTGTGGGTAAAAGCAATGTGATTGGTGGCGTAGTACGCAGTCTCAAGGAGACATTTACTTCCGAATCGTGACGAAGCGAGCTGTAAGTAGACAATCGGTCTCGAGCGTATAGAAATGCATCAATTACAAACATTGCTTTTAAAAATAGAAGGATCGCTAACAAATCGACAGCGTAAAACCTTTAACTTGGAATCAAGTAAATTAACCCAGTAGAACTTTCAAACGAAGCGTAAGTAATCTAATAAGTAACGCCTTATACAGGGTGTATAAAAATTGAAGGAACCTACATGGCTAGTAGATAGGTGAAATAACAATAGAGGACTTGTTTTTAAAGTTTGTTTATCAGATGAATAATTTTTGAGAAAATTGAATTTGAAGTTTCTTGATTTATGAGTCCAATCTTGTAACACTATCCTAATGTAATGCGTGCGAACTTAACTCAAGAGTATGACAGTCTTGCATGCAGATGCTGTTTATAAACTAGTAATGGCAAATTAGACGTCAATAGTACATAAATCAAATTTATTTTTATGAAGTTTATGTTTATGAGTCTATTTTTATGAAATCATGATGTTCCATTTTACTGGACACCTGCGAAGCATTAAAATTTAAAAACTATCTAGTACCTGCTAGTATTTACTATTCGTAGCAAGGAGTGTACAAAATAACGTCGTGTAGAAAAAATGTTTTAAATCAGGCACTTAGACAGAATCGGAACCGGAACCTAAAATACCAGAAAAACCGATATTTGTGTCGCACCAGAACCAGAACCTGAACTCTGATTTTTTCAGAGTAAGTGCCGAAATCGGAACCCGAACCCTTTTTGTTATCCTGTACCGGAATAATCGGAACCGTACTGAAATTACATTTGGATCCAAGGCCCTGTTTTGTACACATTATTTTATCTCTTAACCTTTCTATATCTATATTCTTTATTCTTAGAACTGATCTTGCAGTTTGAAGGGAATACTAATTTTGCCCAATAGCTGAGAAATGACCGTTTGAAATTTGATTGAAATTACTCACTTTTGTGCCGGACTCATAAAAAAAAAAACAATTGGCTTGATAGCGAGGCTCGGGTTTAAAGACATAATGGTTGGACACCATGTTGGAGTGGGCGAAACTCAAAAAGCTTACTGCAAGATAGACAATAACGCTGCCGAATATTATAATTCTTTAGTTGCAGAATATACAGGAGGTAAACGAATAAACTTCCAATTAAAAATTTAAAAGAAATGCAAGCAAGAATATATAACAAATATGACCGGTAGGACCTTCTAGCGACAACACAACGCTGCTTTAAGTCGACAGAAACGGTCAGCCAGCTCTAATATCACCAATTAAAGTAGTTGATATGACGTGTAAAACCGAACCAAACCGATGTTGTCAGGTTTTTGAAACTGTAAGTCCATTCCAGCGGAAAAACATCGGCAGATAAACATATCAGCATGGCTTACAAGGAATGACCAAACTAGCCGATTACCGAAAAGCTGACAAAACTAGTTATAAGTAATGCAAAATCCTGCACAGACTAGGAATGTCCAACCCTTTGTAACACTTCTGGTAAGTTTTATATCCATAAGAGATATTTTATTATTTTCTTATAACTTCGTCCAACTGAACTGAACTTTTGTAAAAAGTTAATTTTAAAGGTTTATTATTAAAGTTAATTTATCTGTTGCAAATTGCTTTGGAAGGCCAGATTGTATGAAGAGTAGTGTCTCATTATTATTATGATTATTTTCCTTTATTTACTTTTCTTAAGTAAATTAAACTACTTATGTTTATGGCGCACGATTAATAAATTTTTCTTTGTTAGTTATATTTATTTAGATTAATTAGTGCTTAATCAACAGTTTTGGGGTCTGTTTTCAATCCGCTAATGACCTTCTTTGATGATTCCAGTTATTTTTTAATTTGATTTTCGTAGTAAACTTGGCTAAATTTAGTGAACTTTTTAAAAAAAGAAGGTAAGTCCTTGAGAAAAGGATTTGCATGTTGCAAAAAATCAAAGTCGGAAATCTTATGCTCTCTTGGATTATTGTATATCGAAAAAAAAGGTTCCCCTATTTTTTATTTTAAATCGGACGATGTTTAGGGGTGCCTCAAAGCCCTTAAAGTTTTCCATGTATTTTATATGGAAAAAAAAACGTCTTCGAAGATTTGGTATATAATCCTAGAAAATCAATATTTTTCAACCGGACTACTCTGTTTCTCTTCGGAAATGTTCAGAGAATGACATCCAATAATTTATTTGTTAAATTTCTTATATTAACTATTTTTTACAGACTTGGAAAAATTCCATAAATGGAAGAAACACGGCAAAATCGTTAAAAAATATTTATTACTATTTTTTAATATAAAAGATTTTGATAAATAAATAATTGGGTGTCATTCTTTGAACATTTCTGAAGAGAAATATAGTAGTCCGGTTGAAAAATATTGATTTTCTTGAATTCTATACAAAATCTATGAATACGTGTTTTTCCGCATAAAATACATGGGAAACTTTCAGGGCTTTGAGGCACCCCTAAACATCGCCCGATTTAAAAATAAAAAATAGGGGTACTTTTTTTTTCGATATACAATAATCCTAGGGTGTGAGAGCATCAGATCTGCGACTTTGCTTTTTTGTTGGACCACCCTATTGCATAAACATCAAATGAAATAAACATATATATATAAATTTAAAACACAGACTTTTTATTTTATTTAAAATAACTAAAAATTTTATATAAAAATTTTCTTTAATGTTTAATAAAAGAGGAAGATCTCATCTAACAAATGGGCGTTGTAAGTGGTTTCATTTGAGCAAACTTAATTCAAAATAAGGTTATCAAAGTAAATAAAAATATTTACAACTAATAAACAAATCTTAAAATAGTCGAAGAAATAAACTTTGTTCACAAAGAACGTCTTGAATTTGTCAAGAATGAAATAAAATTTGTTTTATTGATTTGTTTCCAAAATGAAACAAAATCCTTATTGTTTTGACCCACCTTGTATATAACAATTCGTCATGAATCCACTTCAAAATCTTTTAATATCGTATTATCGGTAATGCAGCAACCTTCCAACCAGCTGATGTCGAAAACCATTCGAGGTCGAAAACCAAATCGATGATAAATTTCTTTGACTAATTTTTATTTTTAAAATTGTTTACAATTTCCATTAATTGTGTTGTAAACAAAAAAAAACTCTTCTTTGCTTTATAAACGCAGGTAAGTATTCACTTTACAAAGTCAATTTAGTAAACTTAACGTTTGTTTACAAAAATACATATGGTTAAACAATAACCTAACTTATTTTTCAGAAAATTAAATGTGAGCCGAGCGTGGATTCTTCCAATGCGTTTTATTGACTGACTGTTCTTTTTCCGAGGTCCATTTATATGTTGTCGTAAAACATTTGACGGCACAAAGAAATTTTTCAAAACACTTGAACATCAACATTTATTATGACGTCACTAATCCGAACATATGTTTATAAATTACGCTAATTTTAAATCTAAAAAGACAGAAAGGTAGCTGGCAAAGAGACGATTAAATTGACATAACACACGTGTGGTCTAAATTGAACAATAACAAAGAAACAAATTACACAAAGATAAAACCTTCCAGAAAAATGTAAAAACTATCTTAACATGTAACCTGAGTTACATACAATATGTTCCACTATAAAGCAACATAATTGACTTATATCCTTTTTGACTATAAATCTTTTTATATGAAATTGAGGTTATGTGTGTGTGATAAATTTCCTTCTATAAATTCTATTTAAAATAGATAAATCTATCTGTAGCCTAGCATGTAGCCTTTAGATTAAATAAAACCTCGTATCCTGGCATGAAAATTATGGAACTACATTATAAAACATAAAAATGATATAAATGATATTTCAAAAACAGACGATATTTAAGACGAAGTCTGGGTAGATAACATAATTTACTTGGCTAGATTAGAATAGTTCGGGTATAAAAAATAAAAATGAAAGAAACTAGTGTTGATAAGCAAAATTATTTTAAATGGGAAGGAATAAACGTTGTGAGATAAAACGTAAATTAGATAAAGCGTGGGGGAAGTCGAAATGCTTAATCCTCAACCTAACCACAGTATATATAACAATCAGTAGGTTCACTTGCATGCGACACCATTCATTTTATTAATCCACCTTCGAATATCACGCCCATAAACGAAGTAGTGGACCGACGTTTATCGGTCGGGATCGCCGGTAAATAAAACGCAGAGCCGCATTCAATAAAATGTCTCGAACAAATATGTAAACAAAATCTCTTGTTATATAATAGTATAGTAAAATATGAAGTAGAATTATGTGTAGTGAACCATTTGATTGAAGTTGTTTTACTTATAGAATCTAATAAATAAAACGATAATCAATTTAGATATTTAAAACATTTATTAAACTAAGTTAGAAGAGTTGTTTCTTGTTACGTCGTTAATTACCAACTAAAGTTACATTATTCTTTCAAGCCATTAACCATATGCTTGGGCTGCAATAGTCATTTCATTTTATTTAGAAATAATTACGAACAAATGCATAGATGTATACAATTTGAATACCTGTTCAACAAACAAATGGAGAATCTAGGTCACCGAAATCACATACGTACAAAATAGGGGAGATGAAATCAATTTACACTATAATAATAATAATTAATAATAATAAAATTTATTTTCATTCATATTAAATTAAAGACACAATGACAAACGAAATGTTAAAAAGTACAATCCTAACGCACGCTTAGTTTTTTTTAACAGTTTAGAGTAACAAAAGACGCTGTAGTTCACACCTGTTGATAAGGCGTTGACCTAGATTGTTGAACTCTTTTAATAAATCAGCATAAAAAAATTTTATTATGTAGGATTTCGTAATCGCTTATTTGTTCTATTACGTGTTAGTAATTCAATTTTAAGCAATTGGTAAATATATACAAAAGTGAATTCTTAAATACGGCATTGTTTTTACGAGTGTATTTATTAAAAAATAATAGTATGTAGGAAAAAATAACCTGAAGTCGAAAACCTGAAAAAACTAATTACAGTTCTTTCCGAAGTATTTTCACAGCCTTTGGCGGCACAACGACTAACACTATGTATTGTTTACTGGCACTAATACTGCACGATTGTGGGTTTATCCGGCTCTGGTAAGTTGGATACGTTCTGTTGCGTGTTTGAAACAGAACTGCTGTCTGCATACTGCCGACTTGCGCCAGCATGTAGTGTGGTGGATGGAAATTATTTGCGACAGTCACATTATTGTATGTTATATATACTGTGACCTAACTTTCTGAACTTTTGATAACTGGATTGATATTTATCTAAGTAAATGTGAAATTCTTTTATAATAAATTTTGATTGAATAACGTCGATGGTTAATGACAAATAATCCAAAGGTTTTTTGTTAATTTATATCATTAACAAAATAGTCTACGAATATAAAAAGGAAAAGTCTAACCCTTATTTAGAAAATAAAGCATAAGTGATTCAATCACTACTATTTTCCTCTGTAGAAAAGCTGTTGAATGGTGAAAATATGGAAACTGTATATGGTGATGGAAGATATAATTTAAGGTACTGGAAATAGAGATAAAGGAGTAAAAGTTAAATACTGTGAATGGTTTGAAAAAAGAATTGTGACAAATTAAAGGAAAACACTAGCTCAACTAAGCAAAAGGCAGGAATGTATTTTTCCAAAAACCTTTCGTTTCCCATTAACCCATTAACCTTTTCCTAAACCATAAAAAAAATAACTTCCCGACTACACATTTTATTAATTTTATTTATCAATAAATAGAAAACCAAGAAAAAATAACTTAATTTAGATAAAGTTTTAGTTGAATTAAAAAATAGCAAGTTTTCCTTTGTTTATTTAAATTCTATTTTGCGGATGACGACATGAAAACCACGGCTATCTTACCTTGATTTGAACTCGGCGGGGAACGCAAATGAAAAACTTCCAGCCACGTGGAAAATAATTATTGGCAAAAAAACTAAAGAAAATATATTACTGGTGGGGTTGGTACACACTGCAACGCTTTGGTGTAAATGTTTAATGTAACTTAGGATTATAGTTAATTTATTAATTAATAGTTGCTTGCTTTATCATTTCACCTTATTAGTAGCGTTACACTAGAATAATATAACTTTATCAAACAAGTTTATTTCAGTTATCGTTTAAAATTGAATAGGAAAGCATTTTCCTCTGCAATGCAAACACCATCCATTATTCTCGTTGTGTTGTTTCATGCATGTAACTAGTTGTGTTCGCGTAACAGTTAAACTTTGTTGATTTAGATGGGTTTCGCTCATCTCTATTCTGTCTCTGTTTGATCACCTACAACATCCAGGTGGTGGTGTCCTAGATATGATTAATTAATGCTTAATTTCAAGTTTATTGCCGGCACGTCTCTACGACTGGTTAGATGTAGTATTTTAATTTACATTCTCGCAATAAGTAAAACAGGTAAAAAATAAGATGGAAATTTATTATAGAATTATCCAACCAGACACTCTAAATTAGATAATTATATTTAGAAGAGACAGGACGAAAGAAAAGAAAAGGGAAGAAAATACATAAAAGACTCAATCGCCCTAGTATAAAATGATTGGAACGTAAAGAAAAAGGAGCGTGTGGTGGCGGGTTTGTTATTATAATTTATAATCTTCAAATTTTACGATCCGACACGATTCCTCCGTTTTTTCCCTTCTATAAATTCTAGTTTAAAAAAAATGTACTTAATACGTTTCTATCAATATTTCTCTCGTGTAACGTTCGTTCTGAACAGAAAACGAAGAAATTACGTGATTGAACCAATCGTTCCTTTTCTGCGCGATATGCAAGAAAAAAAATAGAAAATTGGGTGTCCGAAATTTTATACTACCAGTGTTCGTGCTCGTATATAGTATACTATATGAACATATATTCAATGCTGCTTTTGAGGGTTTGTTGCGAATCAAAACCCTCTTGATGTGTGTTCACTCTTTTGAAGCATAAAAAGCTGCTTTTCGTTCACGCGTGAACTAAAGAGTTTTTCGGGCAACTTTGGGATTATTTTCTTCTTTATACTTTAAGATTTTTTTTGTAAAAGAATTTTCATATTAAAGTCAATTGGAATTGTTCGGTGAAGAAGTGAATTTTTAATAAATAGGAAGGGATGCAATTATTCATAGAACAAGCGGACATTAAGTCAATTGTTCGTTGATAATTTAGTAGTAGTAAGAGGAATGAATTGCTAAAATACTTCTCACAGGCAATTAAGTTTCAGGGTAATTGCCTACACGGAATATAAGTGTAACACATTTATAATCCAGAAAAGAAAGAAACTAAAAGCGACCTTTTAAAGGTTTAATTTATTTTAATTTTTTGAACTAAATTTAATTTTGATTAGTTATGAATTTAAAAAATTTGAATTTAAACCATATCCATACACTGGTGTTTAATTAGAAATACCTACCTCATCAGTTCCGTTCTGCTAAATTGAGAAATTGCTTTATAGATGGCAATACGGTTAGTTCTTGACTTGGCATAGTCGCATCAGCTAAGAGTGAGTTTCAAACGTTAAGGCGATTGACTGACTTCATTATAAAAATTCACTTTATTGTGTATAAATATTTTGTTCAAAGCTTTTCGCAAACCTCAGTAGGCAATATTTGCTATTATTGTTGTTTCAAACCTCTACATATTTCATTGAATTAAATTTTGCGAGACAAGGACTTTTCACACACTTAAGGTATCGAACGCAGTAAACTTTCAGTTCTTTTTAGTGTATTCCGGTGAATACTATTTTCCTATAGCTCTGTTTTGAAAAACTTTCGTTTTTACGAAGGTAAGTGTTTATGTGCCCATCTAATAAAATCCCCCGAAATTCTTCTAATGTTTATTTGATGGATTTTATAGTCCTCTGCTTTCTATTTAATTCACTGGTTTGATATTATTTGTAATTATTTTTCTAAACATTAGCTTGGAGCTTTATAAAACCTTGTAACACTCTGAATTTCTTTTCTTGGTTTTTATGATCGTTGTGATCTGATGCCAAATTCTGGTACACATTATCTAGCAAGCTTATCAACTAAAAGACTTGGTGTTGGTTTGCAGTTTGAAAGAGTTTTTTGTTAAATAATATTCCTGAATAATGCAAATAAGTTCTTATCTATTTAAACATAATATGTATTAAACTGCTGTCAAAGACCCACAATGGACATGAAAATTTAGTATTTACGTTAGACTCACCGTTGATTAACAGGGCTCAGCTAGTAAAAGTAGGCAAGAAACAAGTTTTTATTAAATAACACAGACCTACAAAAAAGAGTCTTGTAGTTGAAAGGAAATACCATACCGTATGCTTTTTGGCGTGCTGAAAACGAATCCGTGGGACAGAATTGACCCATTCACTTTTCCAAATATGGGAACACAATTTTATTGCAAGTTAAAACAACGAAACCTTCGAAAGAAACCCTTAATTGCATATAAATAAACAACACAATAAAAAAAACATTCAAAAATAACTTTTCATACATTTATTTCACATAAAAGATATAATATTAATAAAATATTTCTCAAGTAAATAGATTTTATAAACAAAAAAATACATGTTTCAAAAGTCTTTTATGTATTAATATAAAGGTGAAACTTAGTTTAATAATAATAAATTCTTAATCGTTTCAGAACTGAATGAAACTCAAGCAACTGTTTTCTTCTACTAGCAGTATTACCATGATAATCTAGATTGTTTAAATGTTATTATTTACTCCGAATGTTAAAATCCTTTACACAGTTGCTTGAGAGTGCTTAAAGACTTTTACTTACGTTTTTATTCTCATTACGTTATTTATTCTCATTACGTTATTTATTTAAATAACAATAGTAATCAGTGATATTTTCTATAAAGTTTATTTTGTTTAAACTTATTGATCTATCTAACCACATTTTATTGGATTTGATGTAGGTACTTATTTTATGATTTAACACATATTCATATAAATTACTATAATATAAATTTTTATATTAATGTACACTTTCTGAAATTGCATTAGGGAATATGTTGGGATATAAGATATATTTATTCTATATTATAAACTTTATGTATATAATTTCAAATTTTGTTTTTTAATTAAACATATTTATTAATTTTGTATTATATCGACTTACTGCTGATTGATCAGTAGCAGAAAAAATATTTCATCTGGAACAGTAGTAACAAAGAGGCAAACTATCATATTGCGGGTATCCGTTAATCGTGGTTATGACGTGGAACAACAGCGAGGTTAATTAAAAGTATAAAGATATCAATAGCAAAATACTAATAAATTACGAATACGGGTAGAAAAAAATAAATTAAGTAATTGTTGCAAAAAGAACCGTTACAGAATAACTGCCAATTAAATTTCAAGAATGGTGCTGCCTCATTGTAGCTTTTAAATGAACAAAGAGATGAGGATTATCATATTCCTCATATTCCTTAAACTCTCGTTTTACATTATAGTAGTTATTTGAAATTAAAGATTTAAATTGTTTCAAAGTTTATTACTCCTACATATTTATAGATTTTAATCTGATATTATCTGCTACCAATTATATGCCTTGTTTCCGGTGTTCACTGCCACTTCATATTGAAAAACAACCGCAGGAACCACGTTCGCGTTACACAGGCAATATAGAATAAACGAGATTTTGCGGCTTGTTAATTAACGCTGCTTACCAGAATTACGAATTAAAGTACGAAGCCTAAAGGTTCTAATACACTACAATACTACATACATGATTACATTATATAGTCTCGATATTTGACGTTATTTGCCCTGAATTGTTGAAATTATAACAGTTTGTATATTATAAGTCGGCTGTCGATTTGAATGAAATGTACACATTTTAAATACTTACTATTACTATTTTAATAGAAGTTAGTTATTATATAAACTACAGCAACTCAACAAATAGAAGCTAACAAATCGACTAAGTACGAGTTCATAAGATTTACGATGTTGAGCAATTTTATAAATCGCAAGGAAGTGTCATAATTAATTTCTTTTTTATATTTTGCCATTCTACTATATGCTTTCTGATAAATGTACCGACAGGCTTTATTTTTTACCAATATTACCAAAATTATTCACTTTTTGTTTTAATGCTTGTATTCTTCTTCTAAATATCACCAAAAGTATTAAAATTTTTATTAAATTAATTTAATTTTTAGTACAAGATATTTCATTCTTCTTACTTTCAGAAACAAACATGAATTGTTGATTAATTTACAATCACTACTACTGTTCAAACTCAAATTATTTTAGCTACTACTATTCACTATATATTTGTAACTTATTAATTGAAAGTATTTTAAAACTGCTTTAAGATAATTTTACCCAGATTGAACCGGCAAAAACGAAAATTTCTAAGAATATTCGGGTGCCTCAAAGTTTTTGCCCTTTTTTACCTATTTTATTTAATCTAACAGTTGATCATATACTCAAAGAAATATCTGAAATTCAAGAGGACTCTGGCTATAGAATAAATAACCTGTCGTTACTGTCGATTCCAGCATTTTTAAAGCGTTCAATGTTTATCAATTACATCTAACAAGAATCTTAACAAATCATTATATAATTTTAAGGGGTGATAGAAGACATCCAAAAGAACAAAAAAGTCTTGTACAAGTTTCTTCTAGGATGTACCACTTTTTTAGAAAAAAATAATATAGTTGAAAACTTTAGCATCATTTCGCCGCTTTGCTAATAATAGTTTAATTATGGGGCTTTCTCAGAAGATGAATCTCATTTAGTATAACATAAAACCTTAATAACCTTCTTTCATATAATCAATCGTTTACGCGTAAAATTGGATACCTTTTACATTTAAAAATTCATGTTATTAAATAAAGAAACATTGCAACCCTGCAACGGTTTTAATACGATGCCCTAAATAGTATATACCTGCGTAAGCGAAATTTTGACAAGGACGGTTGAAAACATTTTTTTTATTCCTTAAGTTTGTTATCATTATTTAATAGGTGACAAAAGACCCGACAGATTTAAGTTTTTATTATTCTTTGCACGTACGTAAAAACGGATTATGTGTTAAAATTATTAAAAATGCAATCGGTAATTTCTACTAAAATTACGGGATACAGAGAATCAACCTTTTGTAATAAAAAGCAATAAAACGTGCTTAATTTAGCTTGTGCAGCAAAACAAGGGCTGCATTATTCAACAAGTGTGTTAAAACATAAACAAAGCTGATCGGCTTGTTTAGACTACGTTTTTAATTCAGAAACGCTTAGGGGCTTCAGCTGTGAAATGCTATTCTTTTTAAGCAAGGTTGTCAGATATGGCAATGGTTTTTTTCTTAATTACTCGAAAGCTAATGAAGATTAAAGAAAAATTACTGAAATTTTTTTTATTCTTTGTAATGTTTTCTATCACCCCTTAAACTTAACGCATAGTAACTCCTTACACCCTGTAGCTAAGTGATGTATTATTGCTATTATTATTTTTATTGCGGATGTCGCTGGCCTTTTAAACCATGTGGGTTGGAGGTGACGGACTATACGTCAAGACACTTCTCACTTGACTATTGTTAGTGCGGAGATTTAGATTTCACTACTGCTGAGAAATCTCCGTACTATATCTCAAGTGTCTGTTACAACGATCTTTTGTAGGTGCGAGTAATTATATCTGTGATTTTAAATGTTTAAGGTTTTTAGAGCTGTGTGTAGTGCTTTAAGTATTTCTTCTGTGGCTCTAATTTTTGTAGGTATGACTACGACTCTTTCTTGGTCCCATATCTCTTTAATCTCGTTACATAAAGGTAGGAATGTCTGAATTGAAAATTGAAAGACTATAGGGTTCTGTTGATGAGTGGGATGTATTGGAGTAAGTGTTAATATATTATCATTCCAACATTATTATTACGCCGCGTGTATTCATTAGCAGTTAATTCGGAGCATTAACTGATTCTATACTCTCTGTTGCTTGGTGACCCATTCTGCACTTGTTGTATATATCGCTTCAATCGCGGATAATGGCTTCGAGGTAGTTTCTTGTGACAACGACTCTTATCTCGAATGGTGATCATGAGACCCTTTGTTTCCGAGAATATGTTGTCATGTTTTTACCATGCCAAAGAGGCTTTGCGATCGATGTGGCTTTGTTTTAATTTGTTTGGATATTGGCCATGTAGAGTTAGTTCTTTTAAGACTTAAGTCGGCGGCACACGTAGATTGTGTGTGTGTGTGCGACAGGTTGACAGGAGTACATGTCTTGTCCGCTTCTAAACAGCTTTGCGCAGGGTCCTTGATTCGCTCTTCTTTGTAAAGTAATACGTTAGATTCTGGAGTTGTTGTTCGTGTAGTACTTTTAGATCTACTATTCCTCATCCTCCTTCTTAGACTGTTGGTAAGTGGAATCTTTATATGGCGCTCCCAGGATGGTGAAATCTAAATTGAAGCATAGTGTTCTTACCATTCGGTTAAGTTATTAAAGTTGCGTCTGCGTCCACTTTACTGATTCAAATGTATATGTGGCTACGGATAATGCAAAAGGGTTAGGTTGCTTTTGCTTTACTTGCTTGTGGTTGGTTACTGTGGTTTAGTCTACCCCTAGATATTTGTATGATTCACTCATAGCAATCCCTTCAATTTGTTGTTCATTTCCCATGTGTCATGCTGTTGGGTTTACATTTGTCAAGACCGAATAACATTTTGATGTCTTTACTAAATATGGTTGTTGCCATGTAAAATAGATGGGCCAGACCTTCGTGTGCTGGGGTTTTATGATATCCCTCTTTGGTTGCTTTTAACATGTGTGAAAGAAGATTCAAGGCTAAACAAAACCATAAGGCACTTAACGAGTCGCCTTCTGCGTGTTTTTACGTTGCTGAGAACTATTTGGTTGGTAGTTGCTAATTGCAATCGGAACTCTATTGTCCCATTATGTGTCCCAAGAAGGAGATTATGGGTAGATCTATTGTGTTTATATTCAAGACTTCAAGTAACCAAGATTGACAAACAATATCAAACGCCTTCTGGTAGTCGATGTAGGCTATGTAAACACTTTCTTACATCCTTTCTGTACTTCAGTTAGTAACTTGTTTGTTTCCAGGTGGTCATAAATGTTATTGGTAACTGTGGACGTAAGTATCTTATAGATTGTGAACGAGCAGGTGATCGGCCGATATTTTCTTGAATGGCATCTATAAAGCGTTGTTTTTTGTATAAGATAAGTAGTACCGTGGATAAGGAATGGAGGCATGAGATCTGGATTGGTTATTATGTTGGTAAAAAGACGAGCAAAGGTAGTTTGGGTGGAGCCGAAATATTTGTACTAGCGGTTGTGAATACCGCTACCTCCTGGTCTTTTTCAATACAGTGTTTTTTAATAGCTTTTTGGACTTCAGTCACAGAGATATCGTTTGACTGCATTAACGGTAGTTTATTATACCGTTTCGTCTCATTTTTGATCCATTCGACTTTACGATTATGAGTAATTGAGTTTGATTATATGTATTCCCAGATCTTAATTTGAAGTTTTTTTCAACATTTAATAGCCTACATAATAATGTATTCAATATTACATTAAGTACAAACCTCGCAATGGAGGGTTAGCTGTAATGATTTAGAACATATTTTCCTTATCAACATGTGGTTGCTTCCTGCTAGTTTTTGAGAAATCACATTTAAAATCTTAAATACGCCCATTGTACTCACATTACATTAAAAATACTAAACAAGCAAGAAAGTATCACAGTGGATTCAGTTGTTGGTTACTTCTGACTTGACCTAATGACTAGCAGTATAACACTGGTAACCGGAACTGACAGCTTAACGCACCTCTCGAAACATGGTCGATTGCGATCCTCATACCACGGTATGGGACACCAATCCAACTTGTGACCAGGACTAACGTGCTTAACTCAAACTCATTTTAACCAGTCATGCAACCGACTGGTGAAATATTGACTTGATGATTAGTGTGAGCGTCATGAACACGCACTGATGGCAACCCTAACCGTTATGAAAACGCGTTATAAAGCTATTACACCGCGGTAGTGGTCAAATTAACCATTATTAACGTATGGTGAGCAAAACCTTTTGTTATTACTGGACAGTTACACTTTCATAAGAGGTAGGCTTACGAATATGCACTGTAAATTTACGACAACTGGTGTAAAATGGAGTTGTAATTATTATTTTTTACATACAGGTACTTTTATACATCTGCTTAGTCATAATTACCTACGATAGACTTTATTAAGGAACATTTCTAACAATGGATTCTACGCTAACTCATGTAATTTCAACAACCTTCTAATAAAAGTTGAGGGAACAACATCTTAACCTTTTGATCGATAATAGTTAAACCGAGGTAGAAACTTTTAGATGATATAAGTATATCACTTTTTTGAAATTATTATCATATATGCAAATTTACCTGGCATAGATACGTAACTAACTATAATACTTAAATCTCCTAGCTATAACAGTATAACCTAAATCATTACTTATTGCGTCTGCTCATCAAGGGAAAAGGACAGAGACACATAAATTAATTAAGAAAGACCTACATTTAATTTAGAATTTGATCCTCAAACTTTCGGGGTGGACCAGATCTAACATTTTAGGTCTTACTTAGATGTCCGAAGGGATTTAAGTTTAATCGGGTGCTATAGTTGCATAATCCTTCAAGGACAATTTAAAGGGTTGACTTGAATATTCTCTCTAGTACTAGAACTATATATGGACTAATAATGTTAAACGTGGAACATCGAAATTCCGCGTAGGTAGGTGTATGTATAGATTATTAGATTAAACCAAAATCGAGGTGCTTTAGTTAAAGGTAAGAGCTGGCTATCGCCGAAGGTAAAATCGAAAGATTAATACCTGGGAAAACTGGGAGGTATGATGGAATATTAAAAACGAACCATCCCCCTAGAGCAGATAAGATGAATTTGCGTGAATATAATGTTTTAGCATAATTTAATAAAAAGGTTTTCTGATGTTAACAGGAGATTTCTGAAAAGAGGCCGCTTTGTCGTTAACAATAAAAGACGGAATTACAAACAGGGTCAATCTAGAAAGGTAAGTTTCGACTTTGATAAATCAAGTATGAATAAAATTGTCATCCCTAAAGAGAAATAAAGAAGCAAAGGTTAAGTGACCTGGAATACTTTGAATGCCAATCTACGAAACATGTTGGGCATTGTATACTTAAAAAACAATGAACATTCTTTTATCTGTTTAAAAATTGTGTATAAAACTTTCGCAACCGGAAAAAGTAAAAAATGTAGACAATTTACTAAATTAATTTAGTTAAAGGAGTGATGTATAGAAATATATCCAGTTAAATTATTCATGTAGGAATGTATCGATTAACTTAAACGGCCATCATGCAAAAGGATGAATGAAACAGTCACAGTACTTACAATTGTTTTAAGTACTCGTATGACTATTTTTTCTGTGTGTTCAGCTAATTGTTAGAAATAAACTAAAGATGTTACTCCAAATCATTTGAAAGCAACTCTGAGACTCATTCCAATATCGAGCATCGCGAGTGATGACGAAAAAATCTCATCACGGCCAGACAAATATTATACAGATATCCACGGCAATTATCCCCTTCATTTGATTATTCAGTTCTTTAGCTTTGTAATTTTGATACACTTTTATGTACTACTTTGCTTTCGGTTGTTGGTAGATACATGGGAAGATGAGTAATATTAGATTAGAAATTGGAAGTCCGAACTAGATTCAGATCTCTAACAATGGACAAAAAAATTAAAAGAAGCTGTGGTTCTAAGAATCTAATTTATGAGCCGTACTCTGGTCGACGTACAACGAACGGAGATGCAAATGAGCTAAATAAAAAAATGCGGGACTGTTTTATCCCCTTCACTTGATTACTAGTTTTTTTGAATCTTGTATCACTGAGATACTACAATGTATTTTGCTGTCTTATTTCGTGATATCGAAAATTGCGGGAATTTGCACTACGAGTATAACTAAAAAGGAGGTTCAAGCAAGTCCTTTAAAATTCTTAACCTGTGAGTGCAAATTAGAAGCAGTCAATATTAGTCGAATTTGTGTTATAGTTAACAAGGAGGGTAACCAAACAATTCGACAATATCTGGGAATGGTTTACTTAAACATCTCCTAAGATGTAATATATTTAAAAATCAAGTTGAAAATAAGGTATAACTATAGGTCATGTTTGACCTATAGTGGCCTCGTCTAAAGTTGTGCTATGCTTTATGTGGCCTGTGCTTGCAAATAAAGTCTTCTCACTAGTGTGGTTTAAACATCGTTAAAAGTTTTAGTGCAAAACGTACGACCATGTTGTATAGTCTTTATAGTTATATAAGCTTTAAGGTAACTTAAATGACATTTTTTATCGCTTTAGGTTACTTTAGAAAACTTAAGTGATGTTTGAAACTAAAACTTATTAAAACACCGGTTATTAAAGCATAACAGAACATTATGGATTACATTTCAATCGTAACGGGAAAACGATACGAAAATACCATGGTATGATGCCCTATGTGATCTTTAGTGCACTATGCGGCTTTTGGCGACTTTGCTTCTTTTAGCATGTCTTAGTGTAATGTCCCTCTTTTGTTTCGAATAAACAATTTATCGGTGTTGCTATAAACAAAGAAACTACATTTTTAAAAGTTAAGTGAGCGCCTCAAAGAAAAATCTTGTCCAACGAAAATTAGACTATGTTCTTAGGGAATAAAAGCAGGTTCTAACATCAAACTACCTTTATATTAGAGCGAAATGTGATTTTTGATAGATGGCTTTATTAATGATAATTATCAAGAGAAATGTTATCCATTTATAAGATAAATATAATAATTTATTTATCTGATAAATAAATTGGATTATTAGATAAATAAATTATTAGATTTAATACCAAACTGCCAACTATTTTTGCCCGTTGCTACAAGCGATGTCCAAAAAGAAGCAAACAGGCATAATCATGTGGGGCACAAGACGATTTATTTTATAGAAACTTTACACATGAAATTATTCCAAATATCCAATTTTGGCAGTTTTTAATACTTCATTCTAATATCACCATAAGTATTAAAATTTTTATTAAATTAATTTAATTTTTGGTAAAAATATCTCATTTTTATTAATTTCAAAAAGAAATTTAAATTTTTGTTTATTAACAACCACGAACAAGATTATTTGTCACTACTTCATTCTTTTTGTGTAAAATTTATTTTATTATGGTTACCAAGCTAAACTTAACCACATGATATACCATTAAAATCACAGTTAAGGTAATTGTTGCAAATATGAAAACAAGCTGCTTTAGCTTGCAAAATAATTTTGATGTATTCTTATTATAGTTTAAGGGAAAATAATTATGTGAGAGAACTTTAAGGGATTAAAAATATTCCAAGGTATTTTCGATGCAACAAACTGTACTAAAATTATTACATAATTGTATCTAATCCATGCTCTTTGTATTAAACCATTAATATTGAGTAATATAAATTCACAGAGCGAACTATTAATTCCCACAGGTAATTTGCAGTATCATATAGTACGTATTGATACCGAGCCAGGCTTGTCGTGGTCACTCCAGGAGTAAGTAATTATAGCGCTTTCAGTTGAAGTACATTTTCTTGCAATAAAGATTTATTTTACTATCGAACTTCAACAATTGACATTCAGGCAACAATCTCTTTTATTAAGTTAAAATCAATTAAAACTGCCCATTCTACTTTACTTCCAATATTATTCATTTTACTAGAACAAAAACCAGTAAAATAAATTGCTTTAACTGCTTGCTAAAAAAACAACGCAAAGTTTTAATTTAATGTATGTTTTTTATTAAAGTTGTGGAAACCCTACTAGAGCAGTGACTTCATTTCCTATTTAACTGTTTTGACAAAAAGAGTTAAATGGTATATTATGAAAAGTTATTTAACACTCCATTTGCGTAACGAGCTATTCTTATGCTAAGAGAAGTGTTTGTTGCTTATTTCTACTATTTATGCGGTAAATTTCGTAAGCTTAAACTTCTATGATCTACAATTTATAACGCTATTCATTATTATGATTTTAGAATGTTTAAAGTTAATTAAAATTTGGAGTTTAAAATAACCACAAGCTCACGAGCCTTAAAAATCTAAAACATTTGCAAAGATATGAGGTTTTCCTAAATTTGATCAATCAATTTAATCAATAGCCTTATTAAAACGCAAAGTTTATTTTTGTTACATTTCGTTTGAAAGTTCCACTGTGCCGATTTACGTGAGTCTTCTTTTATTATATTGAGTCTTTCGCTGTATATACTAAATTAATTAAATAAATTTAACATGTTTAACTCGAGACGCTCAAGATCGACCATCCGCTTGGAGCGCCCTCTTAGTTCTCAGCGTGTTAACTTTTTAAATCATTAAAAGAAGTCACTCACGCTTATAGACAGACCACTTCCACCTGAAGCTGAAGGTATGTACTCTATAGCAGTTGTAATGTCTATTTAAGTGGTTATAATAATAAAAAAGAACATATATGTATAAAAATCTTAAAATAGTAAACAAAAAATCAAATACAACATTAATAGTATATTAAAGAACGAATTTCATAAAGCAAGATTTATTGCACGAGTCCAAATATTGAAAACGGACCGCTTGCGGCGAGTTTTCTAAAGGACGGGTGCCATAATGACTTCTGAAACAAGCTTTTTATGCTATTTTTTCTATTTTGCGCCTTTTATTCCCTTTTTACATAAAAAAATAGCTATTTTAAAATTTAGCAAATTTTGTGATAGTTGACAACACTGATGTGACACTGTGACATTTGAAAACTCAAATTTTTAGAGTGAAGGCTTTGTCAATTTTCTGTTTTTTTTAAATTTTTTTAATGCTACCAAAAAGTTGTGCTATTAATGCACTCAAATGAGCTATTAACGCACTGTTTTGGGTGGTTTAACAGTTTTATTATAGACGCAAAATAGAAAAAAATAGTTATTTCTGTATTAAGGCATTAAGACTCACTATTAATGACTATAAAAACTACAATAAACGTATCTATAAAAAGTATTACCAACAAAATTTATTTTTATATTATAAACATACTATTTATTAATATTTATTGTAATTAAATAATCTTGGTTTGAAATAATAGTTTGCACTTTGCATAAAAACGTACAATAATAGATTATTTAATTGTCGATTTCAGAAATATTACACAAGTAATATTTGACAAGTAATACTGACAGTACAGAAGTCAGATGGTTTTGAAATACTAATAGACGTGTCCAAAAACCTTTTTAAACAAGTTCGATTCTAGATTTTAATAGCATAGTTTCTTAATTTATACGCGTGCAGCAACAATAAATTAGTTGCAAATGCTAGAAATAGCCATAGCGCAGGTCGGCGGCTGCAGCCCCTAAAGTCTAGCCGCCAATCATCCTTCATCGAGTGTTTAATATTGGAATTGTTGTGATCTATAGACAAACCTTGCATGCCGCCATATTTCTCTTTTACAAGTTTTACTATTGATATTTTGTAAAGCGTTATTTGTAATCGATGCATTTCTATACGCTCGAGACCGATTATTTACTTACAGCGCACACAATCATTCCCCCCTCTACTTGCTTAATATAACCATCTGCTTATATCATAACCATATCACCAATTGCTTGCTTACAAATTGTATCACAAACAAATCTCAGTTGTGAGATTTAAAAAATTTAATTAGTTACGATTTAAATAGTTACTATACAATTTATAAAGTACCTTTTCCGTTAAATCGGATTTTTATTGCTGAATTGCATATTTCGTTCAGTTAATTTAAATTCACTTTCGTTAAAGTAGGCTTTTGAATTAAAACTAAGAGTTTCTTTACAGAATTTATATAGAACTTGAAAATGCCTTATTGCATTAAAGTATACCTATCTTATTGTAAAACTCTTCAAAACTCATTTTTAAATCAAAATATAAAATTCCTTTCCAGTCGAATAAATTGGGCATACTGGGGTAACAATTTTCAATTTTAGAATGTCCATGGGGAATTTAAAAATAGAACGTACAAATTTGCAGTATATTTTCTTTTTTTTATAAAGCGTTTGAAATGGCAGTATATTCTATAAAATATTAGGTATATAGTGAAATTTAATCTTATCTTAACTTTAACATTAGCATACTATTATTGTGTTTTATTTAGTTTGTTTCTAGTTCATTTTATTTTGAAAATGTTAAGGTATTGTATTTCACTATCAATTGAAGCATTATATTAATGAATTTTTGCTTTTAATTCAATTGTAGAAAGTATTATAATATTCATTAAAACAATTTAAAATAAAAAAAAACATTCAAAAAAATTAATCAGTACGCATAAGTTACAGAATGTCTCGTCCCAAAAACTTTCTACGCATTAGAGTTAAATTACAGAATTAATGAAATTCAATGTTTCAGAGTAAATTTTAATTCATTATTATCAGTTAAGAGTGAAATTATATTAACGAAAATTTAATCAAAATTACAAAATTTATAAAATCTTAATTTATTCAAAATGTTAATTTTGATTTTTAAATTTAACTTGTTTATTTAAGTTGTGTAGTTAGTTTATTGAAACATATTTTCTAGGAAAGTTGTAAAATTGGTAATTTAAAAAGAAGAAACGTCTTATCAGAAATCAAAAAATATAAAATTCAAGGTGTTTTTTCGGCATCCTCATCAAACTCAAAACATCCAGGAGATTCAGCTTTTTAAATTTTGCTTCAACTTAGGTTACATTGAACTGTATTTTATTCTATTATATTTGCTTTCTTGCCTAACATCAGGTAGAATTTTGAAATTTGCATAAAGTTTTGTTGCATTTTAATTTGATTGTTTGAAATTTTGTAATTTTTATTTTTTAAATCAAAATACTGAATACAAAAATTATGTAATTCTGTATACTTTATTCAAATTAGTAAAATCATATCATTTATCATAATAATTAATTTACACAATTTCAGGTTTTTAATCAAGCATGCAAGTCCTATTTGAGAATTTTTTTTAGTTTAATCAATTACGCATTTTATTAACTGCTGGCTGACCTACTGAATATATTTTTTAAATCACTTCAGAATAAAATATCCTTAAAAAGAAATAATGAAATTTGATCAAGTTTCAAACTTTAAGACAAATTTAGAAAATCACATTATGGATTTTGCGCAGGTTTTTTTCTATTTGATATATTGTAGTACTTTGTGGTTCAATACAAAATAAAATATTTCCAACATTACACTAGTTATTAATTAGAACACTAGAATGAATCATACTAGTTATAATCATAAAGGTAGTCATCAATAACAAGTTAATCATAAAAACAAACAATTGTTTAGGGAATAGTAGGGTTATAATTGTCCCAATAATATATGCATTTGTATATTTATTGCTTGCAGCCAATAACTATTAATAAGTAAATGTTGAAACCAACTTAATCGTGAAATGGCATTTGCCATTAATACCGCTTTGGATAATGGAAAACTAAATTCTGACAGTAATGCATATTCCTAATCATGACATGTTAGTGGTATTGGGCAAAATCCGTATAATGCAAATGCAAATGCACTATTGACGGATTGGAAACTGGTTTACACATACATTAGCTATTTGCGAATTCATATTTAACTATAATGTCTTATATACTATCAGTGAATAATTTATATAATTAATGTCATTAAAAACTTTATAAACCAAATGTTGTTTCGTTGTCTAACCGTACTTGTACTTTTAACTTTTTTAGAAATGGAGAGTTAAACAATTGTGATTTGAAAATAAGTTGCAAAAAAGTTAAACATTAAGTTAAAAAAGCGCATACTGCACATGTACATTGAATATTCCGAAACGTGACACTGCCAATCCTAGAGCATAATCCCTCTAATTACAGCTTTTTAAGGAGGATTGAACGTTATCCAGAACTCTTAATTTTATTGCAACAGATACAATATTCTCAATATAAATAAGAATTTAATCAACTATGCAAAATCTTAATAAAATAAACCAAAATGAAATACCTGGAGCAATTCACAGGTACCTATCTAATTATATCACAACAGCCATACTAAAACGGCACTTCACTTTCACCACACACACTTTTAATCACTGTGGACACCTGCTACAACAGCTAGGCTGTCATCTTGAACAGACAGTTAAAAGCTAAAGTAAAATCTAAAAAATTTAACTTTATATATCTACAGAACTTCACGGTCCTCCTGCTGAGGATGGTTCACAATGCTGAGGATTGTAGTTTGTTGAACTTGAAATACTTTGTTAATAAAGCACGACTTTGTCTATTCTGCAAAATACAGAGTCAGATCGTTGATCTGGAATAAATTCGTAAATAAAACACATGCCCATTTTGCTCATGTTGCAGTTTGTTTATTTTAAAATCAATTCAAGGTCTAATAACAGCTTTAAAATAAAAACAGCTTAGTTTTTAAAGAGAACATTTGATTTTCTAATAATGAGGTAAGTTAATTAAATTACCTAAAGGGAAATTTTTATTTGTGTGGGCGGCGTGGAATTTAATTTAAAAAACATAAAAAGCATTCTTTATAAGAAAATTAACGCCTTGTAATCAGCGATGCTAATACATTTTACTAAAACCAAAAGAATTACTCGATTGTAACAGTAAAACTGAAACTCATGAAATAAGCATTAAACTTCACCGTAGTAACCGTTAGAAACTGCAATGCCAATAATTTTCTTGAGTTCTATTGTATATGGGTCATTCTTCTGAGATCCGTGGTCCAGCCTCCGTGGTCTGTCCCAGTTCAATGTGCCAATATTGCTTAAATATTTAAACAAAACAGTTTTAATTGTCTTCAACACTGTTATTCATATGAGCCTTATGAAATGTTTTGTGTAAAAAAACATATCTGCTGCCACAAGATTTTTCATCATCTCCGTGGTCCATGAATATAATTTAAATAAAAGCGTCATTTTCTACGTTAAGGGTGAATAATATGTCAGTCATCAAGAAGACTACTTTTGTAAAGTGACTAATGGCTAGATGACTGCAGATAAAGTTAACAAAATATATATAAAAACAACGTTGTTAGCATTGTTACTTTGTGTAATTTACAAGTGTCAACTCCGTGTACAAGCACATTAAGTAAGTATATTAATTTTCTTATGTTTTGTATAATATTTCTGTTTCAATTATCTACCAAACAACAAAAATCATGTGGCAACTGCATAGCCTTTTTTTTATTGTCTGTTTGCCAATTCAGCATTTCTGCTATTTCATGGCATTGTTCATGAATAGTTGTTAACGCCGTATTCACTAATCACTGGTTTTATGGTAGCAGTTAATTTCACGGATTAGTTTTTAGAAACACTTTATACTATGGACACTATGGTTAAGAGAGTGGGTTAGTCACTGTCACTATCTATGAGGTCAGCCGGTAGTCTCCGTTTAAGCCTGTTGTGGATTGATGTACGCCCGAGATTGAAGTAGGTTGCGCCTTCGCATTGATTAATATATGCGTAAAGATTTTTACGTACTTTTGCTATATATTCTTCTACTGTGGGAGTGTTGGTTTCCCCGTGAATCTGTGAGTTCCTGATGAACCATTCTGCCTGATGATGGTATGATGGGGTGTTTATCGTTAACAATTTATATATCAGACCATGGATCCAAACTCTGTCAAATGCTTGGGCAATATCTATAAAGGTTATAAGCGTGTGCATTTTGCGTTCGTAACCTTCTTCTATTATTTTTACGAGGCGTAGGATTTGATGCATAGTGGAATGTGAATCTTTGAACCCAAATTGTAGTTGAGGGATGATGTTGTTGTCGATTAAGTGCTTTTTTAGTCTGGTTTGGACCGTGGATAGTAGGCTTATTGGTCGATAGTTTTTAGGGTTATTGTGCGGTTTGTTGGGTTTTGGTATCATTATGATTATCGCCCGTTTCCAGCTGGTGGGGAAATATCCTGTTCTTAAGCATGCATTGAAGATAGCTAACAGATATAATATGGGCTTATCAGGTAGTTTTTTTAGTAGTATGTTGAGGATCATCTCTATTCCTGGGGATTTCTTGGCGTTTACTTTTTTAATATATTGTTTGAGTTCTGCTGGCGTTATTGGGTCAATCGGCGATGGATTGTAAGGGATGGCGTTATTGATTTCGGTTTCAATTTGTTGTACGTGGTTCATGTTGGTTTCATTGGGTGGTGTGGTGAATATATTTTCGAGGTGTTCAGCGAATACCTCACATTTATCTTTAAACTGCATAGCCTCAAATTTACCATTTATATGTGTTAATATCCTAAATTTCATCACCTTCGTGGTCTTTTAGTAACCACAAAGGTGAGTGGGTGGTAACAAAAATGTCGAATATTCCTGTTTAGTACTAAAGCCTTAGCCTAGTTTGAGGAAAAATACAATAAAAATTTGTTGCTCCTGAAAAATAAAAATAACGTTATTTTTAATTCACTACTTCAATAATATTGTAAAATAAAATAAACTCTATAGATAAAAAGTTTCTGTAATACGAAAGTGTTTTATGTGTATTTTATTATTTAGTTTATTTATTTTTGATTTTCTTTAAGTTACCATTAAACTGTCCTGACGTTTGATCATTTCTTTACCCATGTCCAGGTCCATTGCGTTACCCTTGTGTCCATTCTGTGACCAACCACTTTTAAAAATCACCATAAAAATTAGTAAATCAAATAAATTAGTTCTTAGTCTAAGAATAGCAACGTTAATAAACTCTGATTTATGTCTTATTAATTCCAGTTTTTTAGAATTGTTCCATTAACCAGTCAAGCTTGACGGTTACGCAAACTTATATAAGTATATAAGGTTAGATTTTTAAGATTTTAGTAAAGTTTTTCAGTGTCTGTTGAAGATGACAGCCTAGCTGTTGAAGCACTTGTCCGAAGTGATTAAAACTGTGTGATGAGGGTGAAGTATCGCTAACTTTCTAATCTTCAGCAACAAGTTTGAGCTTTTTCTGTTATTATCTTATTTATTAATTGATTTAAAACAAGTAATTTAGGAAAGTAAATGACTTTTTGTAACATTTTAGGAGAATACACGAAATAAATTTGAATAAAAAAAATTAATATACAAAATATTTACTAAAATTACAGTATTGGATCAATTGTGGCCCCGGTCTGGGAATGCAAGAGCTAAAAACTACTATGCACTTCAAACTAAAATAACAATTAATTGTATGTAATAAAACTGAGTAAACTATATTGAAAGGTGGAGTGCAACTGAATTCTGTTAGATTGTATTAATTTGTAATCTAGTGGAATTAGTTTGTGTGAAAATTAGTTATGTAAAATAATTGATTCAATTATACTGTTTAGTGTTTATTCTGAAATTGTAGTCGGTGCAAATTCTTTGATTAATACTAAATAATAGCATCCCGTATTATCAAAATCGCTTACTTAAAATTTAAACGTGATATTTGAAGTATCAAATTCAGAGCCGGCGAAATGGCCTTAAGTTTGTGAATTTAGAGGCCATATTTTATGTAGCTGCTTCGAGACTTTCTAACTTTCTACATTTTAACTGTTAGAAACTTTTCGAGAAAACAAAAGCTGTATATATGTATACATATATTTACATATGTGGATTGTTTAAAATTCATTATTTCATTTCTTACAGTGTTTCCAAATCTACACTCAAGGAAAATAATTAATGTTTAAAAAAGTATATTTAGTAAAAGGATTCGTATAAAATTAAATTATAATTTTGGCTAATTTCGTCAATTAGTGCTGTTACCGAATCATTTCGTAAGTTCGTCAGCTAAATCCTTTTATCCAATCCTTGCCTTTCACCCTTGCTTAATTTCCTGTTTATGTCTGAAGGGGAGACTGTAAGCTGTTATTTTAGTTTCACCCTTGTAAGTGGGGTAATGAAACACGTTGGCTTGCCTTAGTAAAAACTATTTTGAAGGTCTAGTTTTCTGATTTTTTTACAAGTCGTCCTTAACGCTTGGGGAGGGACTGTGATAGAGTTACGCAGTGTTACAAGGGGTAGGGGGTATTAAGGGGTAAATGCATAGGATAAAATAATAAAAAATAGCATCATATTAGCCTTGGCATCCTAGATCATTATGAAACCAATAGTACATGACATAGATCACAAATTTAAAAAATATATTGCGGTGTATTTAACTAATAAAAATTGTGTCACGTTCGGGGCAAGCATAAAATATATGCGATGATCTGTAAAAGTAAAATAAAATATGTCCACTGTTTCAAATATAAACATAAATTATATACGGTGGATTAAAATGAGAATACACCACAGATATTTTTCTTTATTCCACTCAGCTAGCTCAGGTTTACTCAGTAAAACATAAATTATTTGAATTACTAGACTCTTATTAATTCTTATGCCTGGAAAGGAAGAAAAACTTATGTTGTAAACACTAAAGCTCCTGCAAGCTGGACAACCACTGCTAAACTCTGAATTCAAAAGAAAAGAAAACTGGATGCTTGTATTTGCATCAATTAAACACATATGTAAATTTGAAAACACATAAACTTTATTTAACGAACAAAATAAAAATTCGAATGGAAAGTCAATGTAAAAAAAATGTTATTCAAACTAATACAATTAATAATTGAGAAATAAATTCTCAGGCTTGTTCAAACGTTATTAATAGTTGTAATGGCCTGACATAGGGCCAATACGGTCATTCGTTTGAACAGACCAAAACAAATCAAAATTTATTTATAAATAAAACTGTTTATAAAATAAAATAAATTTTAATTAAAAGAAATTTAGTTGTTTTATTTAATTGAAATCAAATAAATTCTCAATAGAACCTAATAAACTAAACTAAATAAGTTTATATTATTAAGGATGAACTTTATAAGTTACTTATTATTAATGAGATTAACAAAAACCATTTATTATGACCAACCTGGTATGATATAAAATAGTTTCCTTTTATATAATAATCCTTTAGTGGTAACACTGCTGTCATACGCATCAGCTGATTTTCTGTTTTTAAAATATCGCTGCAAGATCGATGTCAAAAATAAATTCTACAAACAATCACGTTCACTTTATATAATTGTTGCACAATAATTAAATCTTCTTTTAATTCTTTAAATTGTTCAGGTAACACTTTAGTTTAATTTCAAACTTTATTCATACATGACATTTACGTCAAACACATATGGTTGAACTATCTAACCTCAAAATAATTACAGATATTTATCCGGAGTCGGGCATAGGTTTTACCTTGTACGTTTTGTCGACTGATTTTGTTACAATTTGCTCCAGCTTATATACTTTATGCCAGAACAAAAACCGGCGATGGCATATTTTCAAAACAAAGGAACATCAAGTAAGCTTGGTGACGTCACTAATCCCTCACAGCTGTTATTAATTGTCACTAATCCTAATTCTATGATTATAGGATTGTAGCCCTTAAAACAAGGATCAAAAAAGTATTATACATCTCATGTTCAAAAATGTATCGTAACGAAGGTATACAAGAAAAACGATTGACAATATACAAATCTCGTTACGATCTAAATACATATCAAATTCAACAAATCAAGGTTCATCCTTTACAAACTAGTTACAGGAATACACAATTCAAGTAACACAAATAAATTCTCCATAGGAGCATCTTTACAATTTACTACAAACATACATTTTTACAGTACGAACTACAATGAATAAACCAATTAATGCATATGCAAGTTTCAGCTTAAATATTGATTCAACATTAATCAATTTATGATCAAAATGTCCAGTATACAGTACTCCAAGCACTTACTTCAAAACAATGGTGAAGAAAAATAGGATAAGAGTCAATAAGAGTCACAATGATACGAAACGACACGATTTAAACCTTCAGTAATTAGAATGGTCAGAAATTTTACAACCAAATTCAAAAATTAATTGTATTATATAAGTCATAACAAGATTGACCTAATTTATCTATTTGCAGTTAATTAACAACGTGAAACTGAGCTGGTCTCCTGGAATTTAGAAAAATTTACCTAACGTTAAACATCGTAATCTGTAAATTTGAATAAGAAAATTACATCTTCCTTGCAAGTGAGGAAACCGTCTCAAAGTGTAACTTGGGTTGCATAAACATATTTATGATCAAGCAATCTAACTAATTGATATCCTTTTTCTAAAAATGTGATCTATTTATTATGCATAAGAAATCTAGGTTATGTTTGCATGAAATTTTTATTCTTAATTTTTAATTTAAATAATAATGAACCTAACTGTGGTCCTATATATAGTCTTTATATTAATTATGTCTATGACATAGCATGTCTCTCTTTTGATTAGAATCTGATATATGAAATGTTTGTTTTGACGTTTCCGTTCTGTCGTTAATAAAATTTTCAATACGGTGATTAGATATCACCGCAATATCAAATACAATTTACATGTTTTTAAAATTATTTGTGTTGGGGAGGGGGGTTTGATAGTAGTTTTACGTAATTATCAAAGGGGGGTTCAGAGTAGCGTCACGAGGCGTTACAAGGGGAAGAAGGGGTACCAAATTTCTTCTAAATATGCGTTACGTAATATAAAGACGACCCCTTAAGCGAAACTTGGCAATACTATTTGTATTATGAATATTGTTAAAACGGAACAAAAAAATAAAATGTAATGACGTAAATATTTCATAGAGGATTTTGGGTTGTGTATAGTTGAATTCACGTTTGTGTTTGACAATCGAGTTTTTATGATAATTTTGCTTATTGCTTACATACTACAATTTATACGTGCTGTTCCTTCAGGTGAGTACGGCTCATCAAATATATTACAGATGTGATGGTTGAAGTTTCTGCGTGCATACTATATGAAGTGGAACTGTGCTAACAACCTTTCAAGTTCAACATTTATTATTAATGAAAGAGACGTGAGTGTGAACTATAACTACAGTTGCAACTTTTATGTTTAGTTTCATTTAATTTTCGAATGGATTCGATAAATACATTATACAAATATGAAGAACCTTTCTTCAAAAAACTTCTAAACAATAGTTTAGATTTTAAAAAATGCCTATATTGAAGTGAATGTATCTTACAAAATAAATTAAAAATTTTTGAACTTCAAGTGACTATTGTAAAATTGTGTGTTTAGTACTTTTTGTCATGAATAATTATGAAATAATCATGAATATGAAGAACACGAGTCCGTCAGAAATAGCATTACCATGTTTAAGTCGACTTCGCGATAAATGTTAAACTGTGAAGTTTAGAGATTTAAGTTGAGATTTACCGTACCGTTCGGATTTATATGCATTGTAGTGTGCGTTGAGATTTTCAATTCCGCTCTGCGATTATTATTTAAAGTCTGTTTGGAGCTTAAAATATATTTGCTAAAAGGTAAATAAATTCTTGCGTACTGCTTGAAGGTTATTAATCTAATTCAGTTATGATTCATTAAAGTATTTATGAAGTTGGAATAGTGGTTGAATTTGAACAACTTTAAGTGAGCGCGACTACCGAAATTTTCCTTCCGTAATCTACTGAACTTTTTTAATCCAACTTAGTGGTGTTTACTAAATTCGGAATTTTAAACTTGTTAAACTTAAACCGATTCAAATTATGTGCAGATTCCGATTCATTTACCTGCCGTATTTTGCAAAGTGTAATTTATTTGAGCTTTAAGTTAATTCAGTTCTGTTTATTATGCGACAAGTTTAATAGTATCAATGGCTTTCTGAAAAGCATGTTATCCATCATCTGCCTTGGTTTGTATAACAAATTCTCTGCCGTCAACGTGTTAATACCAAGAAAATTTAATTATTGGGGCACGTTAGTATTCATTGCTTCCGTGCGCGTAGCAAGTTAAGAGCATTTTATGTGAACAATGTAACGGTATATTTTTATCAGTCCTGAACAAATGTAGTTTTGTCTACATATTTACTAAAAATCTTAAGTCCGGTTCTGCAAATTTACGTTCCTTTTAAAATGTGAATTTGTGTTAGCATTTGTTACAAACAATCCTATAAAAATTATTTTAAAAAAGGTTGGTTCCAAATCTTAGAATTATAAAAATCTCTTTGGTTACTCATATAAGCGTTTAAAAAATAATAACTTAAAGCGTTTGCAGTTTTAGAGAAAAAATCAATACTTGCTTTTGAGTTGCTGTGCTCTGATTCGTTGAGGCCAAAACACGCGACTCGCTGATTGGTGTACACGATTTGTATAAGGCAACCTTCAGCTTTTAAGAAAAAATCAATACTTGTTCTTGAAGTGAGACCCCGCTATTGGCTGATTTCGATTTGCATCTGCTAATGTATTCCTACGCAGAACTGCACCCTGAGTATAGAATAATATAACCTTCAGTTTTTAAAGCGGACTTGCGTTCGGTCGCTGGTCCGAGTCACTTCAGTTTCGATCTTTACAGAGTACAGTTGGATAGAGTTTAGCTAAAGTTTTGTGCGGCATGCCTCGTGCCTCGTGCCTCGGCGGGGTACATTTATAAATCCCGTTAAGTGAATTTAGTAATTTTCCGTTTGAGTATGTTGTGAATACCGTTCGATTTGTTTATTATAAATAACAAATTAACTATTTAAAATGCCGTTTAGTTTTTCGAGTTGTTCGAATAAAATACAGAAGTACAGTACCGTTTAAATAAAGTTATTTAGTAATTCTTCATTTATTGAAGAATAGTTTAGTTGCCAGACATTTTGTCATTAGAATTCAGTGTTAATTCCCATGTACAAGAAAAGGGGATTTTCATACCGATATACCAATCTTTTTGAATTAATGAAAATATAACAAATAAAGAATATGTATTTGTTATATAATAATTTCAACAATTATTTTGAGCAACATTCAAGTGATTTCGAGTACCGTTCCAGTCAGAAGTATAATAAAGAATTTAATATCGACGGCAGTTATTGCAAAACAATTATGTTAAAGTTTGATGAATCTCGCTAATAATGTTTAGTTCAAAATCCAGAAGACTTCTTCCTGCATCGTTATAGTCCAGCAGTTTGTTATTGTAGCTTTGTTTAAAGCTTTTATGGTGTTTTGATTGTCAAGAGTTCAAATCCTTCAACTTGTTAAAGGAATTTTGGTATGAACACTAATTTGGTCGATGAAAAACTGTTAAGGTATCGAATTTTATGTATTGTTTAGGTAATCATTAATCATTTGGTATCCCGAAATTTTATTCATTTTTTGGAACAATAACTATTTTAATTTGATGTGCTTTGTATTTTGAATTTACAAATTTTCATTAATGTATAACTTTTTTGATGTGTTTTGTATGTACCATTTTCTTTTGTTTTTAATATACAGATTTCAAATTTAATTGACTACTTGACATAGTTTGGCTAAACGGACTGCTGATGTTTTTTGTTTTCTTTGGCTAATCAAGATCTTTTATTGTTTGATTAATGTTTTAATTAAATTAACGTCAAAATTAATAAGGAGGTTAGTTCTTTAGCTGATAACCTTCACTTTTTCCAAGCTTTGGTGGCGCCCAACATATTATTATTTATTCCTGAATCCCATTATTTAATTAGAAGCTTTTAGGGTTAACACCTGCGACCTGAAAATTAAATTTGTAAGAAAGAGCTAAATCTCAAGCCGGCAATTTGAGCATTTTGATATACAGTAAGTATCGTAACTTGTGTCCTAAATTTAGTTTATGTAATGTGAATTCTTCGTTTGAAGGTTTAAGCTTTGTTTACTATCGTTATTTTATCGTACAGAAAAACTAGTGTTTCAATTGTCGCCCAATCTCGGGGCATTTTATTGTTTATTTAGTTTGATTAAAAAACGAGTGTTTCAACAAACGTAGTTTGTTTGTTTAGATTTTTTAACATAAACAAAGATTTTAGTTCAAAGATAATCAGCTACTGTTACTGCATCCTTAATACATCACCCTTTTTATTTCTTAGCAGACGTTATTCAAAATTGCTTTATTAAAACAACTAATATTGTTTACAAATCTTATATTACAATTGGTACTGTATTTTATGTTTGAATTGTGTTAACCATGGCTAAAGTTTAATAAGGTGTTTTTAAAAAATTTCATTGTTTGTCGCAAAAGCTTTGAGAAGCTTCTAGATTATTCTTGTCTTATTTAATTTATGAAATGTTAGATATCAACTCCAAATGGTGAGCGGATGTGAATTTAACATCATTTTAATTACAGTCGTTTACATACAATTTAGTGGCACCACTACACTTTTATGAAATAATTATTACTTAATAATAATTATTATTGAAATAATTATTAAAGTAATTATTATAATTATTTTTGTAAGTATGGCAGCTTCTTATTTTATTTTGAGTTTGGTCATTACAATTTAAAAAATGTTTAATGCAGGATTACTTTATTCCGACGGTAACTAACCGCTTTTTCGTTAGCTATTTCTTACATAATCTTAACTTACTGCAACCATAGAACATATTATTTATTTTCTAATTCTTATTCGAACTTTTTTATTAATTAATTTAATTAACCAACTAATAGAAAATGTGTCGATCAAGTTAAAATCTCGAACTGAATTCGAATCTTTACGAATCTGAAACGATTCATATCTAGTTTAAAGAGTTGTTTATAAAATCCAACCTTGATCATGATTTAAGTTCATTAGGTAATTGATAAACTAAAGTAAGTTCCAAATCATTTGAAAAATTGATTTCTTATCATATCATGAATTTTCCTCAAATGGTTACTTTATGAACGTTTTTTAACACATCCTTCTAGTAATTTACTATTTAATTTTAATACACGAACTAAATAACGTTTCCACATAAACATGAGATGTAAAGAACCCACCTGGCTGTTTCTATAAACTAAATTTGTTGACAAACTTTGATTTTATCAACTCGTTGCAGATGATCACCAGGTGGTTATGAACCTTTTGGAGAAGGCTTCCAGTTATCACGTGTAGGGATTCAAGATGCTAAAGACTACAAGACCATTTAATGCATTATAGTTTTCAAACAAACAAAAGTGAAGCTCGTAGTGTCAACCATGGAGATCAACACCAAACTACGTTGTTATTCAAAATGGACACGAGACTTATACCATAAATGGCCCATCAAAAGGAAATTCCACTGTTAATACACAAAAGCTTTAGCAACACCAAATCTAACGTCTTAATCTGTCAAGAAAATTTTCAAGAACAAAACATGTTTTAGAAGAGATTTGGGCCACGGGGAGAGTTGTTCCCGCCACAAAATGCGTCTATTATTCAATGGATTGGTAACGAATAAGAACACTAAAAAACGTTTATGCCCATATAGGGTTTATGGAAAAATAGATATTTTGTAGCTGAAATAACAAACCTAGATGGCACTATAACAAATATTATTAAATTTAAGGAGTACCGACAACCATAGCTATTTGACAAATTGATAAATAGTAATTAAAATATTAATTACCAGAAGAGAAAAATACAATAAGAATTAACTTATCACGAAGAAAATTCGATAAGTTTAGTCAATAAGACTAAACCTAGATGGCGTTGCAAATAAACATTAAAAATCGACTTTTTCAAAGCATAACCTAATAACATCTTTATCAGTATACGAAGTGCTCTTAAAATAAGAAAATAGAGAGAATAGTTACAAACTGTCTTGTGGTATCTCTTCTCGCGACATTCAGATTCTATAGAAGGCACCCTTGTTTACTTTACTTCTTCTTCCTGTTTACCTTCTCACGCAAATATCAACAGTACTAGATTTCTGTTCTTAATCTCCATATTTTTTCACGATCCTCGCCACCTTCTCCCCTGCTGTAGTTACATTTTCTATCCCCTTTCTTAAATTCTTAGCCATACCAGCCAAACTGTCTGCAAACTCTTCGAACTTTACAAATACTCGGGGAATCTGAGTACAGTGGCATATGCAATGTTATTCTCTCTCATTCTGTCAATGGACCTTGAGCTGGGCAAAAATCTTGTTTTAAAATAACTTCTTAACATAACAGCATAGCTTCTTTGTCCACTCTTTTATGATGGATAGCTTTCGTGTTCTCTCCTAGATTTGGCGGCTATTATTCTTTCCTCCAGGAACTCATCAACATTATGTCACTCTTATTCTATCGTCCCCTAATTAGTGCAATAGTTCATATACAATTACATTCGAAACAGTTGAATTATCGGTTAAGTCTTGAGTAAAATTCTGCTCTTCACATTCCACTGAACAACAATGATTTTCCATTCGAAGCAAATTTGTTTTTCTCTGAAGCGATTTGGTGTTTTTATGGATTTCTTATGTTCGGATATAAAAGAGTTTCAATAGGTCTTTTTGTGGTTACTTGCAATGGTCACTTCCAAATGATCTTATATCCAATTTTATATTGATATTCATCTATGTCTGTCATTTGTTTCAACCCATAGCGAGAAAATATTCCGAGGACTGGTTGAAAAACAACAAAGTCTATATCTCCCAAATTCTTCCAGACGCATACCCGTAATTTCAGTTCGCCTTTGAAACAGAAGCACTACTATCGTTTTTCAAAGAGTTTCTTACATGCAAACAGTTATATATTCTTGGTACTGAAGTTATTGTACTAGTTATCAGAGCTAATCTGTATTAGTCTGGATTCGCTAACGGTTGAGAAATGTGCCGCCTACTACCCTGGGGGAAGTTGACGTTATGGGCATAATAAGAAATTCAAAATGCGTAAGTTAGGAAGTCTAGAAAATATTTCATCCGGAATGAAAACAAGAAAGTAGACAACATACAGGGGCACATATGAGAGTAGAAGGGTAGAATATACCGGAGCAGTTTGGTTATTTCAAGAAATTTTTGAAGAAAAGTACGAGAAGTTTGTTCTATGGCCATTGCCAATACCTGTCAGAACAGGATATGGGCGAGTATAATGTGTAGCACCCAGACAACAGGCAGTCTACTGGGTAGTCGCCTTACGGAATGTGATTGATCTTGGAATACATCATACGGGAATTACTACTCATCTAAACTGGATCTCTTTGATTCAAAATAATTTCAGGCTTGTAGTTAATGCAGCAGTAGCATTGATCATCCAACAAAAATCTCTCCCGATTAGTCTATGATGGAAAAGAATCTGGCTGTTAAAAAACCAATTCGTTTTTAAGATGGGCATGTTAACAACAGATCAGAAAGGGGACACGTTGGTGGTAACTTTCGGTATCTAGAATACCTTCTACCACGCCTTTACCTGATACCTTTAGACTGATTAACAATTTGAAACGAGGTAAATGATTTAGAAGCTTAAGAAAGACTCGTCGATTCGAAGAAGTCGATTCCCTTAAGGAGTGTGGCTAAGCTCATTCTAAACGGTTATCATTTTTTACTCAGGAAGATAAAAGGTGATGCTTAGAAGGATATGAGTTTACAGAATCATTGTATCAAGAAAAAGCAGTTAGAGTAAAACACAAATTCATGGTAGTTAATGAAGCAGAAACTGGGTTGTACAACCAGAGATTCTTAGGAACATGTATCTGCGGAAGATTAATTCTTGAATGCTGTTCTGATTTGAGATTGTAATAGCTACAATACGAAAAATAAACAAACTTGTGAATGAGTTGCAATAATTGTTTTTTTTGGTCATGATTACATCACCAATGGATTTATACAAGATAACTACATGACTTGAAGATACATTGTTACTACAAACATTATTACCGACACTGCGAAGCATCTGTAGGATAGTAAGAAGTGGGAAAAGGCGTCATTAGTAGAGATGATAATAGACAATGGCATAAAATAATTTCGTTGAAGTGGATATCAATTGAAGAATAATCTATTGCCGACAACTAAAACTTCAATAATCTATTGCCTACAGCTAAAGCTTCCGATTCAAACAAAAGATAACTTATTATTCTTTTCAAAGAGGCTCTTAATTTGAGATTACAGAGTAGTAAGTTCGACCTTAAATTTGCATTATGTGTTTCCAACCTGATCACTTTGTTTGAAGTTGTTGCTAATCTGAAATTGTTCAAATTTTCTTATAAGTTTCTGAGGGTTCCTTGTTGTAAATTACATATTTGTAACCGTAATTAAAGTTAGTTCTCAAAAGAAAGAATTACGCTTGTAGCTATAAATGTATTCGAGAATGCTCTTATTTGTTGGAGCAAAGCGGTATGAAATTGTGGTATGGTCTTTCTAATTTAAACTTTATGCGACACTTAAAATGTTTTGCATAACTTTTCAAAGAGTTAAAGCCTCTAAGGGGTAGTTCCTATACTATTCAATGCATCTAAAATTAAATGCTTGTTGCTGTTTAAACTGTAGCGAAATAGGATTTAATTACACCTACTAGGCAAAAGCAGCAGTAACAGCAATAGTAATGAAAACGGTATCAATTTAAAACAGAATTAAAGTTCTTAAAACTTAAACCAATGAGAACGAACAAACTTTTACGATCGCTGCGTAGTAAGGTAGCCTAAAAGAAAACGTCAAGAAGTTAAGCTTCTCTTGTAGATAGTAGAAATGTAATTAAAAAGAACCTTGTTGTAATCTGTGTTTGTATCGAATGCAATGTTAATGATTCAAACTGTTTGCTTAACTCGGGGAATTTAATTTGGTTTTACTGAATCGTAAATTAACGTCAATATTTGTACTATAGTACACGTTAACTTTATTTTTCTGCTACAATTACTGGATCATTATTTCTTTTTAAAGAAAAGGAAACGAAAAAACGAAACTAAGCAGGAGGAAAACTCAGATCCAGATAAATCACCATCGAGAAAATCGCTTAGAAATTGACAAAAGACTGCCGCGATACAAAATAGTAGGGAAGAAAAACAGTCTGCCAGAAAAAGGCAAATCCACATCCTTATTCTTATTAAGTACGTCTTTTTAGATTTCAGTTCGTAAACTTAAGTGAAGTGTTTACAATGCAACTCTTCTTTATACAGAGCGTTTCCTAAAAATCACAACTCCGTTATTTGTTATCCAATTTCAATAAACAAAAAAAAACAAAGGAAAATAATCTATAAATACTACAAAGCGTTTCATCATCAACTTTAATCTCGAATCATAGTAACCTTTTGTTTTAAACGTTCACGTAAAGAGTTTTTTCGTTTATTGAAATCGGTCAATAAATAACAAAGGCTTTATGGAATCTGTATACTAAATTGCAATGATTAGGGTCTTATGCAACAAGAAAAAAAGGAAATAATATAATTTGAAGTTGTACTACAAGAAAGAAAAATGGGAAAATACGAATTACCGAGTAGAAGGGTGGAATTGGCGGTTATGAACACGAGAATGAGAATTTATAGAGGCTTCTTTTCTGAATAAGAACGCAAAGAAATGGAAAAGTGACGATAACTGTGTTTAAATGAATTTAAAATTAAAAGTAAGTACTACATTGTGTATTTATAAGTAAAAAATACTGAAAAACAAATTCAGCTGCTTGGTTTGGGATTAAGCTATTGTGGAAATGTAGTTAAAATTTTAATTATTCCACAAGATATCCGATCTGGCTATAAAAATTTATAAAAAAGTAGTGCAGAGTTTTTCGTTCAGATATATCTCATATAGCGCAAGGGATTAATTCGATGCCCCAACCGGCTTATATTAGGATTTATAATTCATAACGGGATAAAAATGATAGAAAAACTGAAAAAGTATAAAACCCTATTGGTCAGACATTAAAAGCGACACCCAAAAGATTTAAAAAGGCTTTGCAATAAACATTTTCCGATAAAGCGGGTGGAAATTTATTAAACGTCAAACCTTTTTTTTTACATTGCTTTGTTATTGGCTTTCATATCTGTTGTATCGGGTGTGTAAGAACTTCTGAGGGCTAATAGAGGAAATTATTTGCTTTTCTACACCAACAGTCAAAATAACTATACTTAAACATTAATAAGTCGACAGATTCTTATAATATTTACAAAAATAATGTAGCGTTCTTTTTAAATAATACGAAAAGTACTGTTTTAATCGTCTATTAACCAAAGAAATATTATTACTAACACTATAATTATAAACTGTTAACGTACTTAAACTAGATATTTACAGACTATTATTTACAATACAACATTTATTTACTACACATTTATATTTGACTACTAATTTACGATGTACGCCTTCAATTCACTCGTTCACTAATCAATACCTCTTCCGTGCGCGGCGGCGACTTATATGTTATATCCCATATAATCCTTCTAGAACGCGCTAGATTAGACTGGTTGGTGTATTATGTTTTGTGCAGATGTCGATGAGCCGTACATTCCGCCGCCAGGATCGAATGTTCGACGGTCGATGCGTCATACAGTCTCAAATGTTCGACGGCGGCGTATAGGGGGTTAATCTCGTTCATTACAATAGTAATACTAATAGAGTAATATTAAAACATAACGGCAATATCCATACTTAAAATGACTGTTTTAATAAGGTATACGATACTTCTTATCTGATTATTATTAAAGTACAGTTGCGGTCGAAAGATTTTCAACGGTAATTTATCAAGTTAGCAAATTTTTCTGATATTTACATCGAATGAATCTGGCTTGTATGCCATTTATGGCATTTCAGATGAATAGAAGTGACCTCTCTTATGACAATTGAAAAGCCGAAATTACGCAGTCAAAATAGACCGTTAAAAATTTTTCGGCCGCAACTGTACGTTTTTTTCCAGTTTGATCAGCACTTTTTAATAATTTAATATAAGTTATATGTTATATCCCATATAATCCTTCTAGAACGCGCTAGATTAGACTGGTTGGTGTATTATGTTTTGTTTAGATGTCGATGAGCCGTACATTCCGCCGCCAGGATCGAATGTTCGACGGTCGATGCGTCATACAGTCTCAAATGTTCGACGGCGGCGTATAGGGGGTTAATCTCGTTCATTACAATAGTAATACTAATAGAGTAATATTAAAACATAACGGCAATATCCATACTTAAAATGACTGTTTTAATAAGGTATACGATACTTCTTATCTGATTATTATTAAAGTACAGTTGCGGTCGAAAGATTTTCAACGGTAATTTATCAAGTTAGCAAATTTTTCTGATATTTACATCGAATGAATCTGCCTTGTATGTCATTTATGACATTCCAGATGAATAGACGTGACCTCTCTTATGACAATTGAAAAGCCGAAATTACGCAGTCAAAATAGACCGTTAAAAATTTTTCGGTCGCAACTGTACGTTTTGTTCCAGTTTGATCAGCACTTTTTAATAATTTAATATAAGTTTCGTAATTTAAATATTTATGCCTGACAATTTGCGAATAATATCGGTATCGATGTTCTCTACATACCTCTTAAAGAGCTCTATAAGAGTTACCGTTATCACTGTTTGGTAACCTTGTATGACTCTAAGTTTTATAATAACGTTTTATAATAATTTTTATAATAATAAGTTTTATAATAATAACTGGTTCCTTTATATAACTTCTTATAGACCCCTTATAGGCCGTATGCACCATTAATCAAGTAACGAGAATGTTTTGCAACCAACCCCGCACCCGTATGACTTTATTGGTTTTCCTGCTTACTCTTGCACTTGCACTTATCACTATTCTCTATGTTTCTCTTTGCAAGTTGGTCGGGAACTAAGTTAATTATAAAATATAACATTTCCACATGGCAAGTTTCTTCTTTCGCATACAAGATATATTTCTTAATATAAAAATACCTTGACATTTGAAATGACCGAACTTGTACTGCAATTCTTTTTGAACTATATGATTATCATTTGTATCTCTAAAAAATTAGAGCGCCGCCAATGTCATAAATATTTTAGAATTTCAGTAAAAAAATCTTTTAGCTTGTTTCCACATAAGTGCCTGTTGTCAATACAAACGCATCAAAAATATGGTGGGTGTATCTAAAAGAGAAAGAAGCACATTGTACAACCAATATGTAATTTTTAATGTGTTTATAAATAATCCTAAACCTGTATATAAATTTAAGGAGCAATTCGGCGTTAAGATGTTATATAACTTTTTACGGTGTTCACAGTTACCAAAAGTGACGTTATATAACTTATGGTAACGCCCCTCACTGTGAGTTATGGTAATCTCCTAAAGTACGAGCCGCCATTGCAACGCTGCTTATAGAAGTTGCAAGTTCCCGCCAGTCTCCGCATTTTCAGCATTCATAACCACGCAAAATTATTTATATTGTTTGTGGTGCGTGTTTGTTGTGCTGGATTATTGTGTGAAAATGTCTTAGTATTTTATTAACGTCTCTGTACGTTGCCAAAGGTTTCTTAAGAGAAACTGTGGTTACAAGTTTGAAAACTAACCTAAAAATAATATGAATTTTGGTTTTTACAGTGTTTTTCACACCACCAGCCGTCAGCTTTTATAACGGTAACTGCTATTATTGTGAGCTAAGTTTTATATTTATCACCACCTACACCTACATAGGAACTCAACACTATTGGCGTTATAAATTGTGAAAGAAAGGTTTTTTCTTACTTTAAAGAAAACTTTTAAATTGTCAAAATTTTTATACTTACATTACAATAATGCTCAAAATTGCCTCAGCATGAGATCTTGCTCTTATTACAAATTTAAATATCAGGTCGTAGGTATTGGTTCTACAGTTGTCTAATTATTAAAAGGATAGATAAAGGTTTCAAAACTCAATAAAATACATTAACTGGGCGCCATCTGATTATGAAATTTGATAAGGATGATTGAAAAGAGAGCTGAGATCATTAATCAGAAAATGAAATCAGATCCAATAAATTTTGATCAAATAGTTAACTATACTCAATAGTATCAAAATTAGGCTGGAGAAAAAAATATAAATAAAAACTTTTATAATTATATGGGTCAATGTTACTCATTTTAGTTAAACTTGAAATCATTTGTATTCTCTGAATACAAAAAATTAAAACAGAGAAATACATTTATCGAACTTAAAAGTTCTGGTATTAATACCCTGCATAGAGCTCTTAGCTATTGGGGACATTTATGTACAAAAAATATATAAGATCAACATATAAATAGAAAAAAATAGACTAACATAAATGTTACAAAGTAGAAAGAAAAAAATTCATATTTCACAATACCTTAGGTATATTGGTAATTCGCAAACAAAATTAGTACTAAATTGCACAATATTGCCTTTTGCACATACACAGGAACCATTACTGCTGGATGATAAAAACTGGAATAGGTTCGTATAATTCTGCAATCACGTAGTTCAAACTTACGATGAATTAATCTTCGTAACACTATGTTAAGATGAACTATTTATTATTAAATTCACCCAAACAAAATTACTAATACAACCATGTAACTTGGATAACGTCGTTGATTAAATTATTATTAAGAACAATCCACTTCTTTTCATTATTATTCATAATATGATCCGTTTATTATTTGAATCCGGACTGAAGTTATTCCGTCTTTATTATTTAAGAGTTCAATCACTTAAGATAAAATCTGTAGTTATTAATTATTACTATCGAAATACGGTACGAGAAATAATTTTATCGATAAACTGTACAAAAATAAACGATACTTTTCGGTAAGGAAATAAATTTCCCAATATTTAAGAACACAGAAGTCCGGAAAATTTTATACACAACGGTACTTTTACTAAAACATTTTCAAATTTATGCGAACGATATCGGAATCTGTCTTTAATTTGACTTCGAATTACTCAAGACAGAACGTCGACTCGACTTATTTGAGACTCAACTGTACTTCTATGAGACTGAACGTCCACGGTCTAACTTTCGTCTTTTGACGTTAGACGGGATGTTTTTTAGAGGGGTGCACTTCTACATGGACCAATAAAAGAATCGCATGATTTCGTTTAGGCGAATCACAATTAATATTTTTCACACAAAGGTAATCCAGAACGTAGTATCCTTTATAGCGAAAATTGCAGACTGGACGTATTTTAAAACGCAAATGTGTTTCTTTGAAATCTATCATTTAGCACGTACAAGCAATCATTCAACAAAAGAAAATAGGTTTTTATAATGTTTTCGTAGAATAAAAACTGAAACGTATATGAGAAAGTTTGAAAACATGATTTCACACTGACCAAAATTATCAACCTTTTAAATTTTAGCAACGGAATTACTAGACAATGCAAACACGTGTGCCAGCCATACCCTTTATTTTATGACAGAAACTATACTTGATTGTTGATTTATTGTACAAGACGGCTCCACTAGTCTGGGAGGGTTTTGAAAGATGACCTTTAATATATTTTTATGAGGTTTATTTATACCGTATGCCGATATAATTTTAAATTACAAGAGGAACGCAGATTTACAGGACCGCATTTAAGATTCTTAGTAACTTAACACACAAAATTTCATTATATCGAAACTAATAAAAACATACCGTTACAATTGGTAACTACAACTATTATAAAAACTCATTATATAACCTTTGATATCCGTTACTATAAGTAAAATAACTTAGTGATGGAGACGTTTCTGTTACAACTGTATATAACCTAAAGCTCTTGGACCTTTTAGTAATTTTATATACCCACTATTTAACATCATATAAATCTTACAAACCTCTTAGTAATCTTATAAACCTCCAATATAAACTTGCAATCTTAATAAGATCCTTATAAAAATTGACTATTACTTAAGGTGATGGCGTTTTTTTATTGGGCAAGTTATTTTAGGGCTGGTCGTGAACTTTTGTATGGCTTTATTTTCTGCAATATTGCAATACAACAGCGATATTAATTAGTATTTTATTAGTATACGGGCTGTTCGCAGTTATCGGCACACTGTTGCTATCTCCGTTATTTCTACAGCTATGAAGTCGGTTAATTTGGCAAATTAGCGGTATTTTTTCTGCTGATTAAAATGGTGAAGACAAAAAACTTTCTAATTTAACCGGCTTAATACTGCACCGATAACTGCGAATAGCCTGCATACAATTAAAAAAGTATCTTACCTATTGAAAATATTAAAAATTTTATGTCGAAATTCTGATCTTTATTTCTGAAATTATCAATTCTTACTCAATATTTTCGTATCCAAAATAAAATTAAATAACTTTATTTTATTTTGAAAATATAAACTTTTATTAGAAATTGTATATTACACATACAGAAGCGAATATACTAATTCTCGATGCTAATTCTTCGGTTTAATCAATTTAAAATGGCCCTTTTGGTTAATTATAAAATATAATAAAAATAAAATATATAAAACGTAAGAAAAAGAAAAACAAGGAAATAATTTCAACGATTCTTGCTTTTCTCTGTTATACGATTTCCATCGTGTTAGTTAATGCTATTTATAAGAACCGTCTTAAACACTTTTAATTTGTACCAAAAATTAAATTCATCAAATTTCCTAATTAATTTTCTTCCCACCCTTACCTTTTCTTCTTAGCTAAAACATCTTTCCTCCACAGTAAAGCTTGCCTTATACGTATGTAGTTAGTTTTGATGGGTTTAATCTTTAGCTTTCACGTAATTAAAGGGATTGAGCTAATGACATCCCTTTTTGTATGGAACTATATGACTATATCTACACTTGCTTTTAAACGTTGCGAACATTTTAATAATTGATTTCATTATGTGTCACTACGTTATTAAGTTAAGTTAAGTTAAGTATAGTATGGTTCACTTACTTTGGAATTCCATTTTTGGTAATATTTAAAATAAAAAAAACTCCTTTTAACGAAGCTCTAATGAGTTTTTCTAAGTGCTCAAGAGAAACTTTTAGGGCTAATTAAAATCCTTTTTTGTTCATAAAGGAAAGCCTGTTTGTTTTTTAAGTTAATCCTTCAAGAAAATAACCCGGCTATACTCAGAAGCGGAAACAACCGCAAAAACAAATTTAAGTTATTATTGAACACTAAATTCTGTTAAATATTACAGTACGTTACATTACTACACATTATCTTTGTACGAGAGCAGGAAAAGTTTTGATCAACCCAAGAGTTCCTTAAATCTAACTTTTATTGTTGAGCAAATCGAATCGGAACGATTTAGCACACCCGGTGACCTGAAAAGTGTTGTAATTGCAACAATATTGAGCTTTAGGTAGTTAGCAACTATTGGTCTCTTGGCGAAAAGAGTTCGATTTCCACCTCTTTTTCTCTTTATCGCGTCGATTGATTGATGGTAGTAAATATATTTTTGTATCGGGTCAGTTTTTGTTAGGTGAGTATTGTAAAACAGGTAGGTTACTAAAATTGCCTCTTATGAATACACGTATTAGACTTTTTCTTTCTGTTTTATAATTGACAACTTCGCAGATGTATTGACTAGCTGATGAAATGATTGTGTCTATTTGTAAAGCACTCTAAAACGGAATTGAATAGAAAATCTACATTGAATTACGAAAGTCGCGGAATGCAAGTAGTAAGAAGAAAATTAGCTCTATACAGTGTAGTCCAATATATTCCTCTTAGAAAGTGGGTATGAGTAATAGTACAAAATGGGAAGAAAAGGAAAAATCATTAATTTACTTATAATGTAATATTTATTTTTGGAATTGTAATATTTATCTTGCCACTAAAAACGAAATAAAACATAGGAAGTATTTAGCAATACTCCAATGAATCGTCTTCGAATTATTTTCTGAACCGATGTGCAGCTTTTACCAATAAGAAATATAATCTATACATTTAAAACACAAGGCTTATTTTTGTTCCAGTTTATTCGAGAGTTCCACTGGGCCGATCTACGCGATTCTCTTTTTATATTGACGTTTTCGATGTATAGATTAGTCTACACTACTTCATTTAAATTAAATGAATTTATAATATTTAAATCACGACTCTCGAGATCCCTTGCAGCGCCCTCTCAGTTCCCAGTCTGGCAACTTTAGGAATGATCACTCACGCCTATATAGATAGACCGATGGCATTACTAATAGCGCCTGCGGGCTGAAGCAGTCAGTATGTGCTGTAGCTACTAGCTATATTTCAGTTTTCTAATACTCAAAGAAATCTTAAAATAGTATCTAAAATCAATTTAAAATAGGAAAAATAGTTATTTCCGTATTTCTAAAACAACGATATTTAATTTTTAGCTCAGTACATTAATTTTATATTATAAATATACTATTTCTTAATATTTATTGTAATTAAACAATTTTGGTTTGAAATAATAGTTTCAACTTGCTTAAAAACGTACACTAATGGATTGTTTAACTGCCGATTTCTGAAAAGTATATGATATAAGTCAGATGTTTTTGAAATACGAAATAGACGCGTTTAGAAATTTTTTTAAATAAAATCGATTTTGGATTTTATCTCATCATTTCTTAATTTATACGCGTGGAGTATTTAAAAGTGCTACAATAAATGAATTACAAATGCTAGAAATAACCATGGCGCATGTCGGCGGCTGCAGCTCCTAGAGTCTAGCCTTCCATCATCTTTCATTTAGTGTTTAATATTCGAATTGTATTGATGTATAGCCAAACCGTTGCGTGCCGACACAGTTCTCCTTTACGAGTTCTACAAGACCCATTTGCTAATTCTTTTTTATAAGCTTTTTATTTTATATTTTCTTTAGTCTTTAGATTTTTAAACTGTATACCTATTTAGAACACTTCTATGAAAGTTCTACTGGGATGACTTACACAATTCCAAGTTAAAGGCTTTACGCGATAGATTTGCCAGCTGTCTTTAGCTTTGCGATCTTGCAAGCGCAAATGCGTTATTTTGTAATAGATGCATTTCTATACGCTCGACACCGGTTGTTCACTTACAGCGTTCGCTTCTCGCGTATTGGCACTAAACATTTTCACCAATCTCCTGCTTGCAAATTATATCATAAACAATTCAACCGAGTGTTAAAGTATTTGCTAGGGAGCATTTTCACCAAATTCGAGCAAATTCGATGGGTCTGTCCGCTTTTTTCGAAATCTTTTAAGTTTCATTCGGTCAAATTCGGATATTTGATGAAAAAGTATAATAATTCTGTAAATACACTTAAAGATAAGGCTATTAAAACAGAAAATCGATAACTTTAAAGATCACAAATTAGATGTGCAAAATTTAAACGTACATGTAGATAATTTGGCTTTTTCTAAACCATACAAGAGAATTGTATTAAAACTATGATTAAATTGAAATGAAATAAATAAAATTAAAATAATAAAATGAAATTCTGAAACGATCGAAAAATATCAAAAAAGCTTTACTTATTGGCCTGGTTTAAATTTTAATATGTAATTTAATGAATTGCGACTTGAAGGAAAATAAGTCAAAAGAATTGGTTTTAAATTTGAGTGCATTCGTGAAATCTGAAACCTTTTTTTCTCTGAGTGAATTTCAGTATTTAACATCGTAATGGATTTTTGTTCTCTGATCCTTTTTAAGATTCTCTTTACAAAACTTTCAGAAAAATAACAAAATTCACCAAAACTTCAAATAATAAAAACCGAACTGCTGAAAACAGCACACGTTCCAGAATAATTCGATTTTATCCTATAACTTTTGATTAAAGTCAATACTTTTTATTGGATAATGTCTTTTACTAATTATATTAAATGATAAATGATCGTTCGATCCCGGAAATCGTATGACGTGACGTTATTATATGGTATCCCGCAAAACGAGGAAGAGAAAGCCAGAGATAGGGATTCCTAAATTACTTTTAAGCTTTGGGAAATTTCAGTTTTATACACAATACTTCTAAAGTTTACTACATGAAACAACCTCATAAAACAGGAGCAAGTTTAGCATCTTAATTATAATCAAAACTTTTGTTTAACACACGACAAATCCATCATTTAAACTTTTAGTAAAATATTATATTGAATTTTGATCCAACTTGATAAAGCCGCTTTCTACCTATTTTACACTTTAACAAAGTGTTCTACTACTATAAAATGTTTCGTTTCTCGGGCCTGTAAATAATCTGTTTTTAATTAACTAATTATTTATAAGGTAAAAAACAACCTTCAGCCTTCTGAAACATCAAAAGGTTTTTTAAACATCTCTTTTGAAATAAGAAATACAGAAGCTTCTGTCGCGCCAGTGTAATTTCGTTGGCTCTTCAATAGGAAATTAAGTTTTTTGATGTAAAAAAAACAAGAAAAAACGAAAAGTGTATTTAATTTGTACTGAGATTACTTTTGGTACATAGAAATGGAGCTGTATGTTGAAGTAATTCGATAATCAATTTATTTTGGGTTAATATTAAAATTATTATTAGTTTGCTTTATAAAATGCCATTATTTATGCCACTCACTTTGATCTTTCATTTTCAAGATATTAAATCCATGTATTTTGAAATATATAAAAGATATTAAAAATTTAATTCCGAAAATTAAACAAAATTCCACTATTTACATACAAATTGTTATTATAAAGTATAAGAAAATTATAGAATATTACTTTAAATTAATTAAATAAAAATAAAAACTTAAAATGAATTTAAAAGTAATAAATAACAATTAATCATTATATATAGTAGTAGAAAAAGTAGTATACTAGAAATATATTTGTTTGGCATTTAAAATTAAAATGTACATTTTGTACAAAATTCAAAATGTGCCCATAAATATTATATATTAATATCAAAAGTAGTTAAATCAAAATTTATTTAAAATATTTTTACGACTCATAAATTTTTAAGACAAATTAATTACGAAGTAAAAGAATTGGTAAGGAATAAACCCCTATGATGCAAATTAAAAAAATTAGAAACTAAGATTAAGGATGAGAGAATGAGTACTACCAAATCTTTGCATATAATTAAATGCTTTTATTAAATGTTACTATACAAGTAAGTATCAATATTCTACAAAAACCACACAAGTTATACAACACAAAAATAAATGTGTAAACGACACATTTGTTATACGAACAAACTTCAAAACTCCCATAAAAATCGAAGTTTTGTAAGTATCCCTAACTATCCTTAAAAAATTCTACTGGTGTATGCAAATATCTTTAATTATTATTTGTTTGGGTTATCTACAACGTAGATGGGTATAACTTCTTTTACTTACTATTTTATATTAAAATTATTATAGGCTTCAGGCTACGCCAGTGGTCTTTAGCACATTAATTAAAAAACTAAAAAAAATTTTATAATTGATATTTTTAAAATAAGTAACTCTGTTTAATAATAATAATAAATTTTCTTCAAATTTATAATGCTTTAACAGTGGTAACAATGTATTTTAATTTCTTTGAAATAATTAAAAACTTTTATTACTAATATTTTTTACATTTCTTGTAAGGAGTATTTTAAATTTTGTTTTAAATATAGTATGAATATTTCTAATAGTATGATTGTTGGCTGGAAGTAGATAGGCTAGGACAGTTCTAGCGCAAAATCCCATGTTATTTCTTATGGAGGTCCAAAAACGCCGAAAACGTGACAAATGATAGTGCGCCGACTCGCGACTCGAGGTCATCCGCGGTTCATCCAGACACGCGGCAGTAATTTCATATTACCTTTTTAATAATTATCTGTTATATTAATAATAATAATAAAACATTTAATATTTATTAAAATCCCTAAAAATTAATTCCCCTTCTCTTGGTAGATGTCTCATATAAAATTATTAGATTTTAAAATACATTTTCCGCGACTCGGTCCGGCGCGCGTATTAACAAAAGTGTATATATTCTTTCTAAGTGTTAACAACAAATCAAGGTAACCTTTATCATCAGTTTTATAACTTTCTTTTCTAAATACTATTGCATAACTATTATAAATATTATTTCATCCATAGATCCGAAATATCAAATTATAGAATTATATTAGTTGAAGCGTCTGTAATATTACGTTTTCCATAAATACTAGATATAATTAATCAACTTCATTATAAATTAAGTAGAAAGCATTATATTTTTCAAGTCATTCCTTTTTATGAAAAACAGTTCGTAATAGAGTTTACTTTAAGGATACCTTATAACTACGCTTATCGAAAACAAATATAGACAAGCAGGTAACATTTTAAGAATTTTGATCTAATAAGGTACTAAACTGATTAGGAGTCCTTTACAAATTTATCAGGCTGAATGTAATTAGAAAATATATTCTATTGCTTACCAATTAGATTATTATATATGAATTGTTGTAAATGAAATGAATTGTATTGAGCAAACATGAATCGCTAGGAAAACGTTTAAAAAATCCCTTTTTCAACCTTTGCAATGTAAAAGCATGCCTTCAAAGCAATAAATAAATAATCTTTCTTTTAAAATAAATTAAAAAATAAAAAACATGTAAATATATGCTAAAATGTTTCAGATATGATTAATTAAAACATTCAAGTTTCATCACGTCTATAAGACATGTGACCCTATGACGTAAGATCATGATATTAGATATACGTTAGATAGCTTAAATATGAGAGTTTTAGAAGGATAAACTATTTAATAAAGCTATAAACGATAAAAATTATCGAAACAATTCTCAGATAGATTGGCATTTACCTGTAGAATTTGCCTGTCAGAACAAGATATTAGGCGGGTCATTAACTCAGTTGTGTATCTAGCATTCAATAATATTATAACAAACGCGCGATATAAACGAACCGCCAGTTTTCTATCTATCTCTACCATTATATGAATTGTATACCTTTTAAAATTTCTAATATAATATTTACGTCGAGAGATTGCTTGATCATATAGTTGATATATTAATTACCTACATATCATTCGCGGGATCGTTTGCATATCCTCCATTTAGAAGGAATTTGAATCGGGTCCTATCACTAATATGCATTATCACCATCTGAATTAACTATTCAAAAGAGAAAAACTGGTCCTAATGCAGAAAATATATAGACTTACCCCTTTACGTATTTGTGCCAGTACAAACTAAAACGGGAAAACAATAACTTAATCACCAAGAAGGAATATTACACTAATCATCTTTTTTAAAAATTAAAAACCGGTCATTGTCTATACAGTGCAACGTACCGCGATAAACTGAACTTATTTTCAAATCTACCTTACCCTCGACGACAAAAAGGGAAACACCCTGAGGCAATATACATTCTTTTAAAAAGACACGATTTGACCTGTAAATCACTAGAAATTTGAGGTTTTATACCTGCTTCGAACCCCCAAAACAGGTGATTTTTAATGGATCTTTCTGTAAAAATTCTCCCTTTTCAAACTTCTTTAAAGGATTTTACTGTAATCAATATCATCTTAAAACTCTTTCTTGATATTTGCCACTTGATTTACAAAACAACATTTGGAGTGTATAAATTTCACATTTTAAATTATTATTTACATATGTTGATTCCGTTTATAAATGAATCGTTGCTTTGGACACCCCGTTGCATTACTTTTTACATTTATTTATGATATGCTATATAATACACCAGTCACATTGAATGCATTATTACCTGTCCAGATAAAAAATTATTAAAGCATAGCATATAACTAAGTAGGGGATATATTTAACTTTTCATTCTAATCAATTTACAACAAATTTCATAAAAGTATATTACAAGCAGCAAAGGGTAGACCAAAAAAAAAACTCCAGAGGGCTGACTGAAATATTTGTTAACAGAATAATGATAACAATTAATAAAACATATAGCTACTGACCACGGCCTATTTGATAAGTTAACTAATTCCCAATAGTTTTCTCTCTCTAGTAATTAAGCCTTATCCACAATTAGTTTGTAACAGCTGATACACCATCCATCTTGAGATTTAATAACCTTACATTTAAAAGATTCAACATTTAAAAGTATACAAAAGCAGAATCTATTAGTCATTTCATTTAAATCTACAGCATAATAAACAGTTTCCGCATAGCATTTTAATATATGAACTGAACTAATTTATGTATCGTATTATTTAAATTCCACCTTATTACATCCAGTAACTCGGTAATTTTTCCTAGCTTTTAGCTGTTTTCTCGGCGGTACGTGTAAACGGGATATAGAACGAAATTCTAACTCTAGATTTCAGTCTCAGTGCAGCAACTGAACGAGTAACACTTATCTCTCTTCACATCCATATTTAACCTTTATAATAAAAACATGTCTTTCGCCAGCGAACTTGTTGAAGAGTTAAGGAGACTTGTCTACGACTCACAGATAAATGATGATAGTAATGCTATCCTCAGAGCCTTAAAACAATGTACCATAACAATAAGAAAACTTAATAAGGCACTAGATTCAGCGTCATCATTGGGAGCGAAGAACCATCTATTAGCCTGCTTGGCTCAAGCGAAATCTTATCGAGAGACAGTCAAAGCCTTAAAAACTGTAGGCGAGGGATATAACCAGCGAAAAGAGACAGCCTGTAGCCGAGTCAAATGGTCAGACATGAAATCAGCATTTAAGGGACGTATGCGAACTGCTGCAATAACTAACATCAGGCATATTGATCCGAAGACTTTCATGGAAGACTGTTTAGTCATTTTTCAGAGACGTATGCTGAATGCGTTGAAGAAGGATGCGGCGTTAAAGGTGAACACGGCTTTAACAGGCATGTTTGAAGTCAAAAAAGGGGATACTATTATGGAAGAAATAAAATATATAAACACTAAAAATGTAGCCATATACCGATATAGTAATTTAGCCCAATGGTTCAAGATCAATATTCAAGATCCTATCCTTAAGGATCTCGAAGAGTTTCAAGTAAGTATAGACATTGTAGAAAGTTAGAAATAAACTAACACACATATATTTCTTTATCTAGCAAAAAGATAGCGGATGGGCGCTTAAATCAATCATTAACCTCCAGCTCAATATCAATAAGTATACCCAACAGCTCGGCTCATCCTATTAAATCTGAAGCTCAACATAAATCACATAATACAGCGAGTGTACTTGAGGTCCTCTACAAGCGTCCGAAGAAATTGACGAAGATACAAAACTTGTTTAAAAGTGTTTAAAATGTATATAATTTAGATAATTGTTCTCATATTTATCCTGTATTAATAAAACTCAACAAATGTTTTATTGTCTTTTATTTTATTTTTATGTTTTATTCTGTAAGTTACTACAAGTCTACGAGTAATCAACTTATGCATTGCATTCGATGACCTAGTGACGGGGAGATAGGAGTAGGTACAATCGGTTTATGTTATGCTCCCTCGTAGTCTTAACAGAGTAATTATACTATGCAGGGGTAAGCACTATCTTTTTCCTTGAGGTTATGTTTTAGTTCGAGTTTAAGCTTAAATAACTTTACTATTGACGGCATAGACCCTTTATTTTCATATAGTAGCGACAACGATCGATCTCGCCGCTAGCTCAAAAGCATCAGAACGATGTTGACAACATTGACGATGACTATCTCAGTAGCCGGCATAGAAGCTTCTGCAGGTCTCGGAAAACTCCTGCTGCTGCTGCCTCTGGTAATGCTATGAAATAAAAACGTATCAAGATGATGGAGGAACTCAAAAGGATCATCTACCAGAACGTTTACTGTGAGAGGTAAAGAAATAAGAAACATATATAGAATGTATGTCGTTTATTTTATCATCAGTGTTAAAATATCATGTTACATATAATTAGCAGTACAACAAGATCATTTTACATAGTACAAATTAAATATTTACTTATTCTATGATTTTTCTCGTTTTAAGCTCTGTGATGACTGAAATTATTTCGTTGTCGTTTTCGAGATTGCTGCTATGAGCTTTCTTTGCGGCGTACAACAATTGTAGTCGATCCACTAGTTGATCAGGCGTACTCTGATGTATCCAATTCGGTTTCATCATCTTGTTTAACTTTTTGGGAAGACTAACCTCAAAGTCTGTAATTCTGTATAAATTTGGTCTGATTACATTTTCGTATTTCCAATGTTTAACGCTTATTAGTCGACCGTTGCGCCTATAGTCTTTCTTATGAGCATTAGTAAGTGAGATTATTTTCATATAGTTGTCGATATCTTCCTCTGTTGGACTAGGAGAGCTTATTCGTTTAAGCGTTAGTAAATTAAACAGGCCGGATGTTCCATTGAAAAGGTTGTTTTTAATTAAAATATCTTTTCCCTGAAACTGTACTCGCGAACAACCAAATCGCCACTCATCGATGTCGTTATATAGAGCGTACCTAGTTTTGTCTACGTTTTTGTTTTTTCCGTTAACTAATAATGCTCTATAATGGTTAGAGAATTCGTGATAATCTTTTAAGCTAGAATCGCATTCTTCTTCTTCATCATCAGCAGATGTAGCGAGAGATGATTGTTCAAGCTCTGGTGAGAGATTGATAGCAACGGTCTCCGATCGCGGTATAACACGATTATCATGAGGTTCTGCTTTATCACAGTGAAAGTAGGCTAATTTCTTACGGATAGCATTACGAGCGTTTATTACTTCATCATCATCATCGAGCCTTATTTCTTTATTTATGTCACAAGGTTCATTGGTATGCATACGTTTCAGATTCATGTCTTTAAATATTTCATTATTTCTAGGTGACGACTTATTATCAACAACTATGGTATTATGAACTGTGTTCAAATGACTTCTATAGTTATCAAGGCGTGTAAAATACTTTAAACAAATAGAACACTGAACTTTATACCCCTGGTGTATCTTCAAATGGCGAGCAAACCCTGAGCGTAAAACACTCATACAACATACGTCACACTTGCGTCGCTGGTTCATATCGACTAATAATTGATCATGAACTCCTATTTATATAACATGTTCTTCAGGTCACTCTTAATTAACCCTAGCACTACGTCTATCATCACCCGGTCAATCTTCCTTTATCATCACTAATTAACTCTGGCTAGCCGTCCTTAAGCATGAATTCACCCTTGGCACGGGTCAATGCTTCGATAAATATCTGAGAAACCCAGGTTATGAGTAATAATAATAATAATAATAATGTTTATGCGTCTGTTTCTCTAATCTACTAACTTTATCAATAGATCGCTTCGGTAGAGCTATGGAGAGCATGACGTCATCAGATGACAGTTACAAGCATTCAGGGATACATAGTTTAGAACCAGTGCATGATTCTCGTACACGAGAATTTGCAGACATTCAGGGTAAACATAATAGCGCCACATACAAATTTCTTTTTATACTCCAAATACCATCAGTATGAGATTCCTGTAATCAAAGATGGCTGCCAACAAATCACAGCGTAGTAGGCGTGATCCAAGATAGGTTAGGTTAGAACACGTGATGTTTCATTTACTAGCACGACTAAGGGCGAAGGGTGAAGCGACTAGTATGACTAAGGGTGAAGAGACTAGCATGACTAAGGGTGAAGGGTGACGAGACTAGCATGGCTAAGGGTGAAGGGAGAAGGGTGACTATATAAAAGGTAGATCGTTATCAGCGAGAGAGTACACGAATAAAGCCGAATCTTTCCGATGGCGAACATCCTAGGTTACAGAGCTGGTAAGTAGTCATCCTATGAGAGAGAAAGAGTTTCCGCTTAGTGAAAGGAGGATCCAACCCCAGAGTTAGCGCTAAATCTAGGGAATTCCAAGATGGCTCCTTCAAATGACAAATTCAAAATGACACATGCAAAATTGCCAGATCTAATAGGTTAGGTTAGAACACGTGATGTTTTATTTAAATTATAGCAAAATTGACAGCTTTAAATTTTAGTGCTAACTCTGGGGTTGGATCCTTTCACTAAGCTGAAACTCTTTCTCTCTCTCATAGTATGACTACTTACCGGCTCTGTAGCTTAGGATGTTTGCCGTCGGAAATCTTCGGCTTTATTCGTGTACTCTCTCTCGCTGATGACGATCTACCTTTTATATAGTAACCTCCCTTCGCCCTTAGCCATGCTAGTCTCGTCATCCTTCAGCCTTAGTCATGCTAGTCTCTTCACCCTTAGTCATGCTAGTCTCATGTATAATTTAAATAAAACATCACGTGTTCTAACCTAACCTATTAGATCTGGCAATTTTGCATGTGTCATTTTGAATTTGTCATTTGAAGGAGCCATCTTGGAATTCCCTAGATTTAGCGCTAACTCTGGGATTGGATCCTCCTTTCACTAAGCGGAAACTCTTTCTCTCTCATAGGATGACTACTTACCAGCTCTGTAACCTAGGATGTTCGCCATCGGAAAGATTCGGCTTTATTCGTGTACTCTCTCGCTGATAACGATCTACCTTCTATATATAGTCACCCTTCTCCCTTCACCCTTAGCCATGCTAGTCTCGTCACCCTTCACCCTTAGTCATGCTAGTCTCTTCACCCTTAGTCATACTAGTCGCTTCACCCTTCGCCCTTAGTCGTGCTAGTAAATGAAACATCACGTGTTCTAACCTAACCTATCTTGGATCACGCCTACTACGCTGTGATTTGTTGGCAGCCATCTTTGATTACAGGAATCTCATACTGATGGTATTTGGAGTATAAAAAGAAATTTGTATGTGGCGCTATTATGTCTACCCTGAATGTCTGCAAATTCTCGTGTACGAGAATCATGCACTGGTTCTAAACTATGTATCCCTGAATGCTTGTAACTGTCATCTGATGACGTCATGCTCTCCATAGCTCTACCGAAGAGATCTATTGATAAAGTTAGTAGATTAGAGAAACAGACGCATAAACATTATTATTATTATTATTATTACTCATAACCTGGGTTTCTCAGATATTTATCGAAGCATTGACCCGTGCCAAGGGTGAATTCATGCTTAAGGACGGCTAGCCAGAGTTAATTAGTGATGATAAAGGAAGATTGACCGGGTGATGATAGACGTAGTGCTAGGGTTAATTAAGAGTGACCTGAAGAACATGTTATATAAATAGGAGTTCATGATCAATTATTAGTCGATATGAACCAGCGACGCAAGTGTGACGTATGTTGTATGAGTGTTTTACGCTCAGGGTTTGCTCGCCATTTGAAGATACACCAGGGGTATAAAGTTCAGTGTTCTATTTGTTTAAAGTATTTTACACGCCTTGATAACTATAGAAGTCATTTGAACACAGTTCATAATACCATAGTTGTTGATAATAAGTCGTCACCTAGAAATAATGAAATATTTAAAGACATGAATCTGAAACGTATGCATACCAATGAACCTTGTGACATAAATAAAGAAATAAGGCTCGATGATGATGATGAAGTAATAAACGCTCGTAATGCTATCCGTAAGAAATTAGCCTACTTTCACTGTGATAAAGCAGAACCTCATGATAATCGTGTTATACCGCGATCGGAGACCGTTGCTATCAATCTCTCACCAGAGCTTGAACAATCATCTCTCGCTACATCTGCTGATGATGAAGAAGAAGAATGCGATTCTAGCTTAAAAGATTATCACGAATTCTCTAACCATTATAGAGCATTATTAGTTAACGGAAAAAACAAAAACGTAGACAAAACTAGGTACGCTCTATATAACGACATCGATGAGTGGCGATTTGGTTGTTCGCGAGTACAGTTTCAGGGAAAAGATATTTTAATTAAAAACAACCTTTTCAATGGAACATCCGGCCTGTTTAATTTACTAACGCTTAAACGAATAAGCTCTCCTAGTCCAACAGAGGAAGATATCGACAACTATATGAAAATAATCTCACTTACTAATGCTCATAAGAAAGACTATAGGCGCAACGGTCGACTAATAAGCGTTAAACATTGGAAATACGAAAATGTAATCAGACCAAATTTATACAGAATTACAGACTTTGAGGTTAGTCTTCCCAAAAAGTTAAACAAGATGATGAAACCGAATTGGATACATCAGAGTACGCCTGATCAACTAGTGGATCGACTACAATTGTTGTACGCCGCAAAGAAAGCTCATAGCAGCAATCTCGAAAACGACAACGAAATAATTTCAGTCATCACAGAGCTTAAAACGAGAAAAATCATAGAATAAGTAAATATTTAATTTGTACTATGTAAAATGATCTTGTTGTACTGCTAATTATATGTAACATGATATTTTAACACTGATGATAAAATAAACGACATACATTCTATATATGTTTCTTATTTCTTTACCTCTCACAGTAAACGTTCTGGTAGATGATCCTTTTGAGTTCCTCCATCATCTTGATACGTTTTTATTTCATAGCATTACCAGAGGCAGCAGCAGCAGGAGTTTTCCGAGACCTGCAGAAGCTTCTATGCCGGCTACTGAGATAGTCATCGTCAATGTTGTCAACATCGTTCTGATGCTTTTGAGCTAGCGGCGAGATCGATCGTTGTCGCTACTATATGAAAATAAAGGGTCTATGCCGTCAATAGTAAAGTTATTTAAGCTTAAACTCGAACTAAAACATAACCTCAAGGAAAAAGATAGTGCTTACCGCTGCATAGTATAATTACTCTGTTAAGACTACGAGGGAGCATAACATAAACCGATTGTACCTACTCCTATCTCCCCGTCACTAGGTCATCGAATGCAATGCATAAGTTGATTACTCGTAGACTTGTAGTAACTTACAGAATAAAACATAAAAATAAAATAAAAGACAATAAAACATTTGTTGAGTTTTATTAATACAGGATAAATATGAGAACAATTATCTAAATTATATACATTTTAAACACTTTTAAACAAGTTTTGTATCTTCGTCAATTTCTTCGGACGCTTGTAGAGGACCTCAAGTACACTCGCTGTATTATGTGATTTATGTTGAGCTTCAGATTTAATAGGATGAGCCGAGCTGTTGGGTATACTTATTGATATTGAGCTGGAGGTTAATGATTGATTTAAGCGCCCATCCGCTATCTTTTTGCTAGATAAAGAAATATATGTGTGTTAGTTTATTTCTAACTTTCTACAATGTCTATACTTACTTGAAACTCTTCGAGATCCTTAAGGATAGGATCTTGAATATTGATCTTGAACCATTGGGCTAAATTACTATATCGGTATATGGCTACATTTTTAGTGTTTATATATTTTATTTCTTCCATAATAGTATCCCCTTTTTTGACTTCAAACATGCCTGTTAAAGCCGTGTTCACCTTTAACGCCGCATCCTTCTTCAACGCATTCAGCATACGTCTCTGAAAAATGACTAAACAGTCTTCCATGAAAGTCTTCGGATCAATATGCCTGATGTTAGTTATTGCAGCAGTTCGCATACGTCCCTTAAATGCTGATTTCATGTCTGACCATTTGACTCGGCTACAGGCTGTCTCTTTTCGCTGGTTATATCCCTCGCCTACAGTTTTTAAGGCTTTGACTGTCTCTCGATAAGATTTCGCTTGAGCCAAGCAGGCTAATAGATGGTTCTTCGCTCCCAATGATGACGCTGAATCTAGTGCCTTATTAAGTTTTCTTATTGTTATGGTACATTGTTTTAAGGCTCTGAGGATAGCATTACTATCATCATTTATCTGTGAGTCGTAGACAAGTCTCCTTAACTCTTCAACAAGTTCGCTGGCGAAAGACATGTTTTTATTATAAAGGTTAAATATGGATGTGAAGAGAGATAAGTGTTACTCGTTCAGTTGCTGCACTGAGACTGAAATCTAGAATTAGAATTTCGTTCTATATCCCGTTTACACGTACCGCCGAGAAAACAGCTAAAAGCTAGGAAAAATTACCGAGTTACTGGATGTAATAAGGTGGAATTTAAATAATACGATACATAAATCAGTTCAGTTCATATATTAAAATGCTATGCGGAAACTGTTTATTATGCTGTAGATTTAAATGAAATGACTAATAGATTCTGCTTTTGTATACTTTTAAATGTTGAATCTTTTAAATGTAAGGTTATTAAATCTCAAGATGGATGGTGTATCAGCTGTTACAAACTAATTGTGGATAAGGCTTAATTACTAGAGAGAGAAAACTATTGGGAATTAGTTAACTTATCAAATAGGCCGTGGTCAGTAGCTATATGTTTTATTAATTGTTATCATTATTCTGTTAACAAATATTTCAGTCAGCCCTCTGGAGTTTTTTTTTTGGTCTACCCTTTGCTGCTTGTAATATACTTTTATGAAATTTGTTGTAAATTGATTAGAATGAAAAGTTAAATATATCCCCTACTTAGTTATATGCTATGCTTTAATAATTTTTTATCTGGACAGGTAATAATGCATTCAATGTGACTGGTGTATTATATAGCATATCATAAATAAATGTAAAAAGTAATGCAACGGGGTGTCCAAAGCAACGATTCATTTATAAACGGAATCAACATATGTAAATAATAATTTAAAATGTGAAATTTATACACTCCAAATGTTGTTTTGTAAATCAAGTGGCAAATATCAAGAAAGAGTTTTAAGATGATATTGATTACAGTAAAATCCTTTAAAGAAGTTTGAAAAGGGAGAATTTTTACAGAAAGATCCATTAAAAATCACCTGTTTTGGGGGTTCGAAGCAGGTATAAAACCTCAAATTTCTAGTGATTTACAGGTCAAATCGTGTCTTTTTAAAAGAATGTATATTGCCTCAGGGTGTTTCCCTTTTTGTCGTCGAGGGTAAGGTAGATTTGAAAATAAGTTCAGTTTATCGCGGTACGTTGCACTGTATAGACAATGACCGGTTTTTAATTTTTAAAAAAGATGATTAGTGTAATATTCCTTCTTGGTGATTAAGTTATTGTTTTCCCGTTTTAGTTTGTACTGGCACAAATACGTAAAGGGGTAAGTCTATATATTTTCTGCATTAGAACCAGTTTTTCTCTTTTGAATAGTTAATTCAGATGGTGATAATGCATATTAGTGATAGGACCCGATTCAAATTCCTTCTAAATGGAGGATATGCAAACGATCCCGCGAATGATATGTAGGTAATTAATATATCAACTATATGATCAAGCAATCTCTCGACGTAAATATTATATTAGAAATTTTAAAAGGTATACAATTCATATAATGGTAGAGATAGATAGAAAACTGGCGGTTCGTTTATATCGCGCGTTTGTTATAATATTATTGAATGCTAGATACACAACTGAGTTAATGACCCGCCTAATATCTTGTTCTGACAGGCAAATTCTACAGGTAAATGCCAATCTATCTGAGAATTGTTTCGATAATTTTTATCGTTTATAGCTTTATTAAATAGTTTATCCTTCTAAAACTCTCATATTTAAGCTATCTAACGTATATCTAATATCATGATCTTACGTCATAGGGTCACATGTCTTATAGACGTGATGAAACTTGAATGTTTTAATTAATCATATCTGAAACATTTTAGCATATATTTACATGTTTTTTATTTTTTAATTTATTTTAAAAGAAAGATTATTTATTTATTGCTTTGAAGGCATGCTTTTACATTGCAAAGGTTGAAAAAGGGATTTTTTAAACGTTTTCCTAGCGATTCATGTTTGCTCAATACAATTCATTTCATTTACAACAATTCATATATAATAATCTAATTGGTAAGCAATAGAATATATTTTCTAATTACATTCAGCCTGATAAATTTGTAAAGGACTCCTAATCAGTTTAGTACCTTATTAGATCAAAATTCTTAAAATGTTACCTGCTTGTCTATATTTGTTTTCGATAAGCGTAGTTATAAGGTATCCTTAAAGTAAACTCTATTACGAACTGTTTTTCATAAAAAGGAATGACTTGAAAAATATAATGCTTTGTACTTAATTTATAATGAAGTTGATTAATTATATCTAGTATTTATGGAAAACGTAATATTACAGACGCTTCAACTAATATAATTCTATAATTTGATATTTCGGATCTATGGATGAAATAATATTTATAATAGTTATGCAATAGTATTTAGAAAAGAAAGTTATAAAACTGATGATAAAGGTTACCTTGATTTGTTGTTAACACTTAGAAAGGATATATACACTTTTGTTAATACGCGCGCCGGACCGAGTCGCGGAAAATGTATTTTAAAATCTAATAATTTTATATGAGACATCTACCAAGAGAAGGGGAATTAATTTTTAGGGATTTTAATAAATATTAAATGTTTTATTATTATTATTAATATAACAGATAATTATTAAAAAGGTAATATGAAATTACTGCCGCGTGTCTGGATGAACCGCGGATGACCTCGAGTCGCGAGTCGGCGCACTATCATTTGTCACGTTTTCGGCGTTTTTGGACCTCCATAAGAAATAACATGGGATTTTGCGCTAGAACTGTCCTAGCCTATCTACTGCTGGACTAGCTATAAATGATATAAGTTTGAAGACAAAATTGAAATTATAGGAGAAAAATGAAATTGCCCCGCAATTTGTGGTAACAAAATGTTATTTATAGTTCTTGAAATAGTTGATTTGCTTCCACTTTGGTGCCAGATTTACGAATGTTACGATTATATTTGCTTTAAATTCTGGTTGAAATATAAAAAGATAACTGACAAAATTGTCATTAGCCTACCTTTATCAAAACAACTTGCTCGGCATTAGATTATTGCTTTGGAGATTTCTGTCCGAAAAAAAACACAAGCAGCAAGATACTAAAATATTTTGAGAAAAGAATAAATCATATTTTTACACACAAGAAAATAATTAACTTAACGATAAATTAAAAATAAAAGAAACATGTTAATAACCTTTTTATTATTACGATTCTTGAGATTTCTTAATTCAGTATTTTAAATTATCCTTTAAATTAAATCTAAGTTTGACGTTAGGTCAATTTTTATTATACCGGGTGATTTTTTAAATTTCTGATCTAGTAAGCCGTGATTTTTATGCCGTATCGAAGGTCACCGAAACGTAGGGCGTAGCGTTGATCACACTGCTATTGCAAATGTCATTTATGTGACAAATTGACTACTTACTTTTACATTTATTAAACAAATTGATAAATATTTAAAGTGATCATTTGCGAAACATGCTTTTACCAAAGTGTGCATTTTATTGCGAGTTTAAGTGCAATTTCGATGTGATTATTGACTTGAGAAGTTTAGGTTATGGTTACAACTCGCTTCAATTTTTATTCCTTGGATTTAAGAAATAGCAAGATTTATTCACAATTATAACAATTTACATTGTTAACACAATATTTATTCAAAATTTACAACAACTGTTGGAAATGTTGACCTTCAGCATCTATACACAAATTAACTGTTTATGTCAACATTTTTGAAATCTGACAGTTGTGACAAATCGAACGATTCAAACTACGCCCTACGTTTTCCGCATCTTTTGTTTTAAAATTATGTCATGGCTTTCTAGATCAGAAATTTAAAAAATCACCCGGTAGATAACAAATAGTAATAATAAAAACTTAGTTTTAAAATTGGCGCTACTAAATCATATCTCTATCACAGCTGCTTGACAAGCTTAGAGAAAAAGTCCTTCGAAAATTTAAAATGGAATTCATAGAAAGGAAAGTCGAATTTTCTTTAATAAACTTTTATTTCTGAATGTCAATTAACATCACTTTTTTAAAATTTAAATTTTAATAGCTTGAAGAAAAACTGTTATTTCCCTCAATATTTTTATAATACGTTCAAAATTATTCGAATTGAAGTTAGTTTTAACCTCACTTTTCAATTAATTTGAGCATCGAATTATAACTTAAGAAAAAAAAATGACTTGTCAAATAAAACCTAATCATGAATTACAATTACAAAATTGAAGATAGTAAGAAAGCCTTTATTTCCCCGATTACAAGCATATATAACACCATAGGTCTATATACAATATTAGCCTTACTACTTATTGTCGATAAGAAACCTCGGAACCTCAACACTAATTAATAATAATTTTCTTTTATAATACTTTTAGATCCAGTACTAATGATTGTACAACAAAATTTATATAAATCCATTTTACGATGATGAATGCAGATCTTTAAGCATGTCTAGATAGTGTAAATTGAAGAATTTTATCTGAAACTCAAATTTATCTTAAATGTAATTTATTATAACACATTTAAATTGAACTATAGATGTAATTTAAATTTACCAATATTTTGAAAATTGTAAAAGTTTTTTAGTTGATACTCTTACTATATATATAAATTTAAATTCATCAACTTTTAAACAAATTTAAATTTGATTAAGCTTAACTAACTCCCAAAAACTACAGTTAAAATAATTACATTTCAATTAAAAAACTATTGATTTAATATTAAACTTGAAGCATTGATTTAGAACTCATTTGAATTTATTTTAAAGAACATTTCTTGGAATTTATGTTGGAATAATATGCAAATAGTACAAAATACAATTATCATTGTTGTGGAATTTAGACCACAAATTCTTCTTATGTTAATATAAAATTTTGGTACAAAGTAACCTAGAAAAAGATACTAAAGGTTATATTTACCCGGACAAAACTTTATGAACGCCCTCCTTTAATACAGTATACTTAAAAAGAATTATTAAACCTTAAAACTTTATACAGAGTATCATCCCTGAGATTGAAATATTATAGGATAATATATTTTTTTACTTTTAGTGTACTTTAGTAAACATAAAACTACCGACATCAGGATTTTAAAAACATAAAATTACCTTTTCTTTTAACCTCACAAGAGGAGACAAAAATAATTTACTCGTTCTCTGGATCTAATTGGCAAGTTCTTGTTATTTAAAAAGAGTGCTACTAAAATAATGTTGGGAAATTAGTCGAGAAAATCTCCAGAAGAGAAATTTCTCATCTCTCAAAAAATGTCATTATCTCTCTGTGGTACACTTTTATTATTTTTTAGTAGGGAGCGGTCGGTCGTCTCTCATTTTCCGAGCCGTTGCGTCCGATAAAATAATGAGAGAAGAATAATTTAAGATGCATATTTTAAAAACGCTGTTAAAAACCTACAATTACTTCTACTCTTTAAACTCATTTTAAGATTCTGCCGTCCAGGAAAATTCATTCAACCTTTTTCGGTTTTTATTTTTCATCCGTATTATTTCATATTCTTACATCCGAATAATTTAACTAAAGGAACATGCAAATGCTATTTTTAATTTTGTTTTTACTTTTCTCATCTTTACTTTTAAAGAAGAATAATATCAGAGTGGGTTTGCTTTTCGCGTAAAAAGGAGTTATGAAATGTACAGTTCTTCCACTCGATCTTTACCCACACGTCATCAGTTATGTGTAGCTAGTCAAGACCACTCATATGTTCACATCCTTATTACTTACGTGAGATAATAAAGAATAAACGATAAAGTACATTTTTTAAGTGTTAATGCAATGCTTTCGCGAGAGATGGCGCTAAAAGCATTATGAATATTTTAAAACCGAAATAATTTTTATTTGTAATTACAAATTTATTCTATAAGATTTTGCTGTTTAACAGTTCTAAAAATTGAAAGGTTGCACAAAAAGCAATATGAAGTGAGAGAGATAATTTAAAATTTTCGAAAAATTTAATTTTAGTTCTGTTTTTTAAAAAACAAAAAAGTGCGGGAAGGAGTGAGAACTGCGTGATTCATTTAATAAAAAGTATAATTTCATAGATCGTAGAAAATCGTACCAAGGAATTAATGATTCTTTGGTAAATTCTATCCTTTTATTGTAAAAAATCAATGTGTCCATTCCCTTGCAAAGTTAAAAAGAGAGACGATGCATGCACAAAGTATGCAGTGGGGTTGTAAAGGAACATTTTCATTTTTATAATCAATTTCTTAAGAAGAATCTGAAAAGGTCATGCTTTTTTTATTTCTATTAAGTACATTTTATTCACTCTTAAAACAGCTTTACTAAATATATAGTTTGAAGATCATCACACATTTTCTGTAATTAGAAAAAGTAAAAAACAAAACTATTTTTTGGAACAACTAACTTATTAAATATTGTAGGTTATCCGAAAGTTTACGACTCTTAATGGTTGTGAACTTGGCTAAAATGTCAAAAATATGAAACTAGTCGTTAATTTTATTAGAAATTCTTGTTTATTAATTCGTACGTATAAAATCTATGACGTGTGGGTAAAGATCGAGTGGAAGAACTGTAGAAGTAGCCATTTGCGCACGATATTGCAATTTACAAGATATACGTCATTAATGACGTAAATAATGTTTAAATTAATTATTTCTGTGCGTATACAAAACCGAGCCGGTCGGTTTGATTTTACTATAAAATGAAAGAATTTACACTGGTGTCACTTTTGCGGATTTTGCTTCAGTTATAATTGGATACTAGTACATGAATTTTTAATGTTTACGTTGGTTAGAATGTTACAATCCCAAGAATATTTCTTCAAATAATAAAAGAAGGAATAAAATTACTCTTCAGTATTTCTCTACACTTAAAGAATTTATTTTCGAGATTACTTTTATACCGAAATCAATGATTCATAAAATGAATAATGTAGTTTTCCCACCCCTTCAGTGAGTGATCTGATCATCTTCTTACAGTTATTCCCATTTCATGCAACAATGTAACTATAAATTACTAGATTTAAAGATTTTTCTGCAATTGCGAGCAAGAGTTTCAAGTTTTTTCTCTAATAAGTAACATATTAGTTGTACAATATACCTATGTATAACAAAGACTGTGGTATGTCACTACACTCCAAACCACACATTTGCATTTGACTTATGTCAAACCGTCTAAAACCGTAGACGGTATCTATTACTAATTTGGTTTTGATAGAAACCAAAACATATTGTACAGTACCTGTTGGTATCACAAAAATGCTATTATTCAAAAAAGTTCTTATCTGTTTAGCAGGATCTTTTCGAGAAATGACGTTCCTTAACCTAAATTTACATTTTAGGAGTAAAATATCGATTGCTTCGCACCGTTTAAATTTAACTGAAGGGTTTACTACTTGTGGTATAAAATTTCAGGAAGAATTTTTTTATAAAGTCTATTTTATACAGGGTGTTTTATAAGATCGATGCAATCGAAATAAAGAAATTTTTTATACTTATAAAATTCACGTTGAATATTGATATGAATGTTATTCCTCTGGGGCGTATTTATGCAAACAAAACTTGAAAACAAATGGAATTTTTTTTTGAAACTTTTCATAATGATACAAAAATACCTGAAAGTACCAAAAATATGAGATGCTGCTTGTTGAATTAAGAAACCCTCTCCAAGTGCACCATAATACGTTGTAATACATTGTCACTGGGTTTTGAAATTTACCTACGATTACAAAACGGATCGGAGCTAAATGAGACAATAATAAAAATTTAATTTCTTCTCAGGGTCGTATTTATGGGTTTTTTGAAATTTAGGCTCATAAAATTCAGCATTTTGATAGGGTCATATTTATTTTACTCTTCTTTTCTTTTATTTAGTTTATTGGACTCCTTTCTTTTGACATAAATAAAAAATGAAATAGAGTAGGATTAAATAACATCTATTGAACATAATAAAAACACACATTTAAATATCGTAAACGGCAAAACATAGGGTTATATTTTAAACAATGTTAAACAAAATATCGGTTTACTCCTTTTACACAAAATTTACCTAATCAGGGTCCCCTTTCTATAAAGATATATTCAAACCAACACTCACACCCCCTGATTTCAAACAAATGATTTAATTTTGTTGGTTATGACTATATTTATTAATAATAATATAAATCTTTAAATAAAAAAATATACATAAATAATTGTTGATTGTTAATATTTCGTTGCCTTCTTTTAAATAAGACACACTGCCTTATACGTTCAGAAAGTAATTAAAAGTATTTTTCTTTTAATTATTTAAATATAATATAAATCGTTTTAACACAAACACATATATAATAATTTTTTGATTGTTATTAAGATTTCGTTGTCTTCTTTTAAACAAAACGAGTCTAATATAACCAATCAAAAATAAATAAAATATAATAAAGAACTTTCACTTAAAACAAAAGGTACTTCCCTGTAAGAAAATCTTCACTTTATAAAATATATTTCTGCAGGTGGTTCCCCTTGTCGCCTACTAAAAGCCGCGGCGCGGCGTCTTTGATCGCTAATGGCCCCTCAGACGTTGCTTTGCCGCACTACCTTGTGTACGCCGACTTGTTCTGTGTACGATGCCGCCGACAGAAATTTAGTAACATTCCCTTGTGCACTGGTGTTTATATTATTTTAATTATAAGCACTAATTACACAATACCCAATATTTCGGATTAAGAACTCCCGCATAACAAAATTTTCTATCACTACTATTTACTTAGTTTCCCTTCGCTAGCACGCTCTCTGTACTACTGATTATTTTAATTATAATCACTAATTACACAATACCCAATAGTTCATATTAAAATCACTCGGACCGTGGAAATTTCTATCACTACTATTTAGTTTGTTTAACATTCGAACCCCCCCAATATTAGTTAGGGAAATTCGTTTGATGTAGCGTTGTTACGAACAACTACCTCTCTCTACCACGATCTCAGAGCTACTGATTCTTATCTTCTCTCGCGAAAAGATTTCTCCCGTCCATTATATTTTTTTTGGAAGCGTAAATAAACCAATTTTGGTTGCCTCGTTACAACATTAAAATACTTTCGTGATACTGTGTAATACTACAGAAATATTTGGAAATAACATAAGTGTTATAAAAAATACATGAAATTCATGTAAAAGAGTTTGAGACTTCTTTAAAGTATTGTATGGTAAACATATTTGCAGCTACAATGGATGCCGTTGCTGCTTTATGGTTCTCCAAAGAAACATATGAAAGTTACAGTATATGGATTACAATTACTATGTGTATATTGAAGATGGTAGTCCTACGTCAGAAAACTTAGAAATATAGCACGAAGAGATAAGAAAACTATCATACGACTTAAGTGATAATGCCTGATAAATGTATTCTTAAAGATCTATATTTATTTGCTAAATAGCTTTACAAATAATCTATTGAAACACTACCTTTTCGGTAAACAAAATAAACAATGCCCCACGACTGGACCGTTAATTGTAACTAATATTTTTCTGTCGGTAACTTACTTAATATAATCAGGCGTTGTAGGTGTTAATCACAAAAGCTTCCGATTAAAAATGAAACACATAAAAAAAATAAAAAATTGAGGATGTCACCCAAACGTCACCACCCCACGTAAGGTTGTTATATAATTAAACAAAATCGGGAAATCCATAGTCTGGGAAAGGATTTCCCTTAAAAAGTTAGATTGATCAGGACAAATTCTTCATAAATACCAAAATCTTGGTTATAAAAGAAACAACAACAGTTTGTCGTGCCGAACTAACATCAATAATTAGTAAACGTGTAAAGACTTGTAAAGTTTGTATATTAAACAAAAATAAAATAGAAAATCTATCTTGCACATAAAAAAAATCATAACTCTGAATTCATAAAAAGCTACATCGTAGCTTAAACCATTAAAACAAAAACCTAATGATTACACACAACACAAACTCTCACTAATACTTCAAACTATAGAAAACGCTGCGATAACAGTTCTTGAAGTTCTAACTATATTTCATGAAACTGAACCTTTAAACACTACAATAATTTCCATTACGAACTGAAGTCATTATTATAGATATTCTTAAGCTTGAACGGCGTTTAAATATTGGTTTGAATGTTACTTGAATTCTAGTAACCATCCCTCAAAGAAAATGATGGGCGTCAATTTATTATTAATAAGACGCGCCACTGACAACATATATTATAGTTACACCGTTTAATAATCTTAACTAATTTCTCTAAAAAACACTTTGTTTAAACGCTATGATCCAATACTGATCTGTACAAAGCTCGATAATACTTCTAATACTTTGGAATGCAAATAAACTCTCTTCACAATATAAATACATCTCTATTCTGAGTCTACGAAATGGTACTACTGAAAAACATTTTTACCAGTACTGATCCCTAACAAGACCCACAATACTGAATTACTAGTAACAATTTCCTTCACTAAATTGGCTTCCAACTAAACATATGTACATTACTGAAGGGGACTTGACGGAAATATTCTGCGATTACATTTTTATTTTGTGAATATACACGAACAGATTGTCACGTATGACCCACCACGGGCCATCACTAAGGATTGGTAAGTAAGTTAAGGATATTGCTTCAATTATAACTAAAAAGGGTGCAAATCTCATAATTTTTCTAAACTTTAAAAGTGAGATTGCAAACAGCTATAAAAAACGAAGTATGACGATATTTCATCCAATCACAAAACTTGTAGTGATTTTTATATTAGGCCAACTGTTTATATTTTTCATTGATTATCTCAGCACATCTGCCTTTTATATTCGGCTAGAAAACATTTTAATGTTTGACTGAACATTAATTTTAACCCAGACGCAGCATTTCTTTATTATTATTCAGGATGGTATTGGAATAATTTTTGCAAAATGAATACCCCAATTTTTAGCACATTATACTATATGTTCTCTACACTTTTTGTGCTAAATGCAAATTCTAAAAGCGAACACGAGTTTTATTATATTGCGATGAAATCGCACTAAGATGGATAATTTAATTTTCCTCACGTTGACAACGCCAAATAAATATGCGTCGTAATTGTACTAAGAAAAAAAAGTATCCCCACGTTGGAACAGCCAAAGAAATAAATATGCGGTAAATCCGCTACAATTAAATAAAATTAAATTTTTATGACATTTAATATAAGTTAGATTTAGAGTGCGAATAAATACCCTAGCTCTTAGAATCACTCCTATACTTATAATGATTCAAGATATCTTGGAAATAAACTCCAAATTCCCTGTTTTTTAAATATTTTATTTGATTTTGAAATACTTTTTAAAACAGGTATAATAAGCGTGATTCATAAATAAATTAGGTAACTCCTCATTTAACTTTAAGATTACGTAATAAGTTGGGTGACATATAAAATTAAAGAACAATCTTAAGAGTAAAATATCCATGAAAAACCTATATTAGGGAGACATTGGATTCTTTACGTTTTTAGGTAACTTCGAAACTAACCGACTACCGATAAAATTAAAATATACTACATAAATTTAATTGCGTAAATAGCTTGATTAATTATCTCTCCACAATTGTCTTTTTCTTCTCTGCAGGTTCCAATTAAATAGAAAGAAAAATACTTTCCTACTATTTACTTAGTTGAGCTAGTCCTTTCCTTTGATTTATTATAATTCTTCTTCCAAACCATTGACAGAGTATTTAGTTTTTACTCCTTTATCGCCAATTCTAGTGCCGGTATTTTTTGTCTGTGCTTTTCAAATTATATCTTATATCTATCACCATATACAATTTAGATATATCCACCATCCAAACAACTTTTTCACAGAGCAAAATAATAGTGATTAAATCAGTTTTGTTTTATTATCTAAATAAGGGTTAGATTTTTCCATTTGATTCGTAGAACTTTTTTCTTTGTTAACAACGGTTACTTATTTGTTTTTATGATGATTTAAACAAAACATCAATTTGTGTATGTACGAAGATTTATTGAATATTGTTTATAACTTGCTGTATTAACGTCAGCAAGTATATTTAAATTAATGTATGAGGACTGCTCTTTACAATATAAATAAGATTTTTTACAGTTTAACTGATAATAATAATAATATATATATATTTATTCTGCAATTCTTACATAAATGTACATCAAGAAAAAAAAAGGTAAGTAGTACAATAATCAAAATAACTAAATGCAATAACACTGTATACTATATAATAACAACAAAGAATGCAGAACCTCAAGGTGAGGGTTCAGTTTATTACTGGTCTTCCACCCACACCTTGCATTACAATTAAAAAAAAATCTTTTGTCTGCGGCTGTAGATCTATATTAAATTAGAAAAACGGATATCTAGGTATACATACATCGCAGGAAGGATAATAAAAAAAAATAAACAAGAAATAAGTAATAAGTAATAAAAAAGTCGAAGAAGAGGATAGCATTAAAATCTCAAGATTGCTTAATCGATACCAGTATGTATTTACATACATAATACGTGCCGCACCCAACTTATTGTTGTGTTTGCAATAATGACAAAAAAAGTCTCCTTTTGAAAGAATTAACTGAAAGTGATTTTAAAGATGGGGAGATACCATTATAAATCTTCGAAATATTATAAGTGAAAGACCTTTCGAAAAGAGTCGTTCTGTGCTTTGGTATAGTCAATAAACCCCGATGGCGAAGGTTTAGGCTATGAACATCGGTCCTGAATCTGATCTTGTTATATAAGTAGGGTGGTTGCTTTTCGACAATTAATTTATGAAAGAGTGTGGCACTTTGTAGGTGACGTCTATTTTTCATAGAAAGCCATTTTGCATATGATAACTTGTGTGAAACATGATCATATTTAGGGATATTATAAATAAATCTCAAGCAAGCATTTTGGATTCTTTGTATACGTTCAGATGTTTCATAATCTAGGCAAAAGTGATATACTGGAGCACAATAATTAAAATGTGAAAGTACTAGCGTTTCACACAGCATTATTTTTGTTTTCTCAGTTAGATACAGCCTGTGAGGATATAATAATTTTAAATTCATGAAAGCTTTTTGAACACATTTAACAACATGATCTTTAAATCGTAGGGTTTTATCGAAAAACAAGCCTAAATTTTTTGCTTTATCAACAATAGGTATGGGGACATTGTTTATTTTGATTTCTGGAAGTTGAGATGTATCTAAATTATTATTAATAAAAAGCAGTACACAAGACTTTGAAGGGTTTAGTTGCAAGGCATTATTTGTAGACAAGCGAAATAAACTATCCAAATCATTGTTTATATCCTTGACGGTTTGGTGAATATCATTCCATTTAAAACAGTGGTAGATTTGGGTATCATCTGCGTACATATGCATCTTGCAGGTCTTAATCTCTGTGCAGAATTTACTCGTATATATAGTAAAAAGCAGGGGGCCTAGTATGGAGCCTTGAGGAACCCCTCTTGTTATACTCGCCGCCATTGACACCTTGTCCCCAGCTTTAACTCTCTGAACCCTTCCAGTCAGATAACTTTCAACAAACTTGACTGCAACCCCATCCAAACCCACATAATGCAATATAGCGAGAAGCAGATTATGATCAAGAGTGTCAAAAGCCTTACTGAGATCCAGAAGTGTTAAAGCAGTACATCTACCCATGTCTGATGCTCTTAAAATATCATCAGATATATGTAGCAGCGCAGTTGCACAGCTATGTAAGGGTCGAAATCCTGATTGAACCTCCGGCAATAGATTGTTATTTAGCAGATGAGTTCTGACTTGAGAGTTAATAACTTTTTCCAATATCTTCGACAGGGTAGGAAGTATACTTATAGGCCTGAAATCTTTTAAGTTAAGAGGCTGTGCAACTTTTGGCAGCGGTAGAACAAGAGAGTGTTTCCAATTATCTGTAAATGTTCCTTCCAAAAGGCAGCTATTTACTATATGTTCGATAAACGATATTAAATAGGGACAGCATAGTTTTATCATTCTAGCGTTTAATCCATCCATTCCAATTGCGTTTGTTTTCAAGGACTTGACTATTTTAAGAATGTCGTTATGTTCGATCAATTTAAAACTTAGTTTATTATCTACTAAAGTGTTAGTTTGAAGTCAGGTCCAGTCTGATTTTATCAGACTGGACCTAACAGATTGACTGTCTGTGCTAGAGTAACCCTTTCGGCTTATATGCAAACAAATCGATGAGTGGAAGAACGGTGTAAGTCCATAATTACTTAAGTTAAATGATTAAGTTTTAAGTTTAAGTTATGTTAAAAAAATGAAGGACCTGACGATTTTACAGTACCTTCTGCAATACATAATTTATATTTTCCTGACTTGTAACATTTTTAGAATGTATTTTTATTTAAATAAACACAATTAATTCATCAATACGCCGTGTTAGGTTAATGAGAATTTTTGTAAAATTAAGTTTAAAATAAAACCTTGACAAAGTATATGAAATAATTCAATTGTTTTTAATCGTAACTTTGTTTTTTGTAATGTTACAAAAATTTGATTATGCTCACACCATTACTTATCTCTGGATAGTAAAGTCGTATTCAAATTAGTTTGGGAATTAATTAGTTATATTTGATTCATGAAAATTATAAATTTTAGATTTAACCCTTCTTCCACTCGCCGATTGAAATATTTACATCATATTCTTACATAACATTTACGTCACCTTATGGCATATTCTAATAAAATATGACTATGCATTTATTTACAACACATAGTACTGATTATAACAAAATTTGTAATAGTTGACACATACCTATTATATTTACAATTATTCATAACATTATGCAACAGTAACGATTTATTTAAATTAACAAAAAAACCTAAAAAAGAGTATCTATCATTGCATATTATTCAATCAGGTTTTATCATAAAAGAATTACATATAAAATAACTTTAACACAACTGCATATAACGAACAACTTTTGACTAAACTGTGTGATAACAACTAAAGAAAGATGGCTTATTTAGCCTTTGTAAAAGTACGTATGCGTTGTGTAATACATTTCAATGAACTGAATTATATTACGTATGTACATTTTTAACAAGCTAAGGTGATTATTTATTTCAAAGACCTTTAAATAATTTTTGAATTTTCTAAAACTTTAAAATTTGAATCCACAGCAATATATTAATGTCAGGATAAGATTATATTAGGTCTTAATGATAAATATTGCTTACACTAAAGTGTATTGTTAATAACATTCAATAAGTACTTTAGTCTTTTTTTAAATAAAGTCAATGCCGCCTTAATAAAAAAGATGAAATTAGAAAAAAAATAAATAACTAATACCTAGTAAATACTATAATGGGGAAATTTTCTTTGCATTCCCTTTTAACTTTTTCAAAGCAAATATTATTTGTATTACACAAATACAATTCTACGTATGCAATACATATATAGGTATACGTAAGTATACATACATATGAAATATCGATTGGTTGGTTTGCAATCGGGCCCATGATTGCTTTTATAAGAGGTAGAGAAAGAGAGAGAGGAAAAATGAAATTGAATTCCTTCGGGAAACTCTGATGATGATAATCATAACTGGGACATCTATACCACACACTATCTTCTTATTCTTATAAAAGTCGAGGACAAAAAGTAAACTAGTTCTTGTTTTTATTATGTTCGCACGTCTGTTGGAGGATTCTCGTATATTGCAGACAAAATAAATGAGTAATTTTATTTTGAAGCAGCACTGTTTTCGTTCAAGTATTCCATAGGTATCCAATGTTCGTTAATAGAAATTCCAGAAATCGCTGGGGTTTTTATTAGAAAATTATTACTTTAAATCAACACTTTTTCTTTTAATTTTCGCGAAAGTGATAATTCGTTTTAATTTATTCTGTTGCAGTTTAAAATGTAACGGCATAATTATTCACTTCTTTCTCTGCGTTACTTAACTTATTTATTGTTATTTACATCGTTTAGGTTGTGTATTTTTCTTTTTAATATTTATTAATGGCGCTTGCTACCAGAACATTGCAGTGAAAACCAGCTGTAACTATGAGAACAATAAAAAATACATAATACTTTTTATTTCTATAGCAAATGCGATGATATGGCATTTCAAGTTGTTAATTTTAATTTTCTAAAAGCGAGATTTTTAAATCGCAAAAACTCATATCACATAATATTAATATACAAACTTAATAGAATAAAATAGATACAACTAATTCCAATAAGTATTTAAAATAGAAAAAAGTTAGTTTTATTTTCAAAAGCATAAAAGCAGATTATAATTAAAAAAGAAACGTCAAATACAAGTCTAAAAATATGAAAACCCAATGAATGTAAATACAAAAAAAGTTTGTAGAAATAATAAACAGCAGATTTACTCTATTGTCGGCTCTTGCAAGTTTTTCAGCTAGTTTCGAATATCGCACACGAGTTTCACATACGTCGCCACTGGATTTTCAACACCAAGTCGCCGCTACTGAGTTTAGTGAGAGTGATTAAGTTACGTGAAAGTGATAAGGTGATAACGTGTTAATTGATGACTGTACTTTTAAATTGTATTTTATCTAAATGTTTTTTTTGCTAGTTGCATTTTTTTCAATAATTATCATTTACATAAGTAATGACATAGTATTTAATCCACATTTTATCACATTTTAAGTTGCAACTAAAACGTTTTTTCATAATTTATCTTTTATACCGCATTTTATCTAAAATGACATATGTCCTGTTTAATATTACATTTCATTATGAGATATTAAAATTTATACAATTGTATTTTGTAAAAGAAAAAGAGAAGTTAGTTAATTAAAAACCGCGAACTGTAAATGACCATCAAAAATCTGTAACAAAAGGGAACTTAGTTTTGTAACCTGCTATTTTAAATAAAACACAATAAAAACGTATATTTTATTTTGTGTATAATTGAAATATGAGTGACAAGCAAGTATCCAAAAGTTACGATTAACGAAATTTAATTAACGTAATTCACGCCACGATCAGTTCGCTGAGGCTTAGTGGTCATCGTATGCTGACAATAACGAGCAGTTGATATCCACAAACATCCCGAGAATACATTAAGATCAAACTCGCAGACTGCAAATATTTGCGAAAGTGCACCTATTGTTTATTCGTATGCTGTGATATTAGTTATTGAACGCATAATTTTATAGTTGATTATGAAACAGTTAAAAAATATAACTAAATAAAAATTTAGGCAACAAAGCATGCACAGTAACGTTGAAATTATATATTTTTAAATCAATTTAGCACTTTTGCTTGCAGTTTCGCTGTTTTGTTTTCTTTTATATTATATTTTATGTTAATGAACATCTAATGACAGTGTAAACATAAAACGCGATAAAAAAATAGAAACTGAAATAACTGTATACAATTTATTAAGTTAATCATATTTTATTCATAGAATGTAGGTATATTTCAAACAATTAAATAATATTCACGATTTTTAATTTCTCATTGATTTTTGATAATATTTGCAATTTTGATCAAAAAAATATTTTAGCGTTTACTATAAAAAATATTAACTGTTGAATAATTAAAATAAGTCAATTTTATAAGCTATGTAGAGAATGCAATATCTTCTAGATTTTATAACTAAGGAATGTATTTGTATAGAACATATACTGTTTAAACCCAATATAAATAAATTTGTGCATAAATATATAAAGAAAAACAAATCAAAATTAATTAATTCAAACACATTCTAAATTACTTATAATTTACTATAGTGTTTACTATAATTAGTTACTATAATGACTAAAAAGGTTATAGATAAATTAAATTGTTTTGCAGATTGGCTTCATATTTGCATCTATTTTTCTCGAAAACGAAATCAGTATTTTAATATTTAAGTGCTGTTTAATAACTGGGGTGTTACCCCATATATTTTTTTTTAGTCTAATAACTAAGCCTGCAATATCTTTAAATAAACTCAGATTTTTGGCACGAAAAACTGAAAGTGATATTAATAAATTAAAATTAATTGTAAAAAAAATTAATTTATTGTAATTAATACAATTAAAAGCAGGGATACGGCTATTAATATTGAAATGAACATGCATCTTTATTAACATTTATATAATTTATTAATTATGTTAATTAATAATAATTTAACATAAATAAAATATAAATTATAATCATAAATAGAGATATAAAATTTAATTAATGAATTAAATGATATTGAAAAACTAAATGTAAATAATTTAATTTGCATCAAGAAAAAAAACATGTACATGTCATCAATCATATTTACTTACGTATCAAAAAAAGTATTCCATCTTGGGATATAAATTGAAATACATTTTTAGAATGAACAGAGGCAGACGGGCTTTTTCCTTGCAATAAATTGTTGTTTTTCTTACCTTAATTTTTCTTACGATACAGTTTTCGACAAAACCTTCGAAAACGACCATTATTACGCATATGTCATAGGCATTTACAATTTTATTTCGTTAGTTAGTTTTTCTAACTGTGTATCTATTTTGATGTCTTTATTCTGAACATCTTTGTGTATAACTTTCACACCATCACCTCTATTGATCACTATCTACGAGCATTTCGATATTTATTATGCATTTATTTAAAAACAGGCGCTTAATCTTTATTTAGCTGTGTTTGAAATTCAAATATCAAAGTGCATAACAAAATGCATCTGTACAAAACATAAATAGAATGGTCATGATTAGTTCGATGAGACAAACGGCGGTGTCGTTTATCATCTTCAGAAAAACTGTAATAAAAACACACAAGATTCTCATCTGATGATTTAAGCTCTGACCGCAAAGCCGTATAACAGTGGTGACGAAATGGATCCTTGAGCAACACTAACTGAAGAAGTTGAATAAACTTCGGAAACAGTAAAAATGTTTGCCAGTTTAGAAGCGTTTAAAAATCTCTAAAGCCAGCGAGTCTCTAAAATGCGTTCCCTGTATTCGATATTGGTCAATCTTTTATTATCTCTTCGCGTAACTTTATTTAACAAGTATACTCGTAAACTAATACAGTAAGTATGTTTCCTAATTAACTAGTCAATAGGGTCTTTATAACTGTTATAAACAACTTCAACGATCCTTCAAAGAAGCGTATTTAAGGAAAAGGGATAATAGGAGGAATGGTATTCGAATTAATTATATCATCAACGGAAGGGAAATAGCTTAAACTTTCGATACATTGAGCTGCTTGAAATTATTCCTCAGCAGAAATTCTACAAAGGACTGATCTCTGGGACCACTTGCAAAATTATACGTATCGGAACTTAAAGATAGTATTATAATTTTAACAATTGGCATTTCTGAAATGTAAGCGAGTACGAAAGTTACCGCGAACGGGATGCTGAGATAATATCGACAGATTTATATTAAAATCTTTAGAAACACGAAATATAAGGTACGATTATTAATATTTTAATATACATCTTTATTGCAACGCTTATTAAATATCTACTGTTAATAGACATAAATAAGTTGTAGGATGATAATTTTCACAAAAGAGTGATTCTGAAGATTGATGACAGGCGATCCAAATTTTGGTAGAGTTCTAACACATTTAGCTGAAGCAACCGAAAGAACTTTATAAGAAAACAGTATACATACACAAATTATACATGCTGTTATAAACAAAGAAAATAAATTTTTAAAAAGCAGAGCTTCAAATTGTGTCAAACAAAAATTGGTGTTCATCTCGGGGATTAATAGTAAATTCTAGATATTTTACATATCAAAATATCCTTATTTTAATTAAACAAAAATATAATCTCGTAATTTATGATAGCGGTATAGGACACTACGCCGACCGGACACAACACTAACTACGTACACTTCGTCGACTGGCTGTTTTGGAGACGTTGCTGACCGTGGACACTACGCCGACCGCAACTGGTGGGCACTTTGCCAACCGTACACACTAACCTGAACTAACCTAACCTATCTTAAGGTCATATTGCAGAAAACATCATGTTAAAAACCATATCAAAATCGATTAACAGATTAATTAGTTGTAGCTTCGGGACTTTATGTTAACATCCCCCATAGAAATTAGCTGGATAAAGCTAGAACAACCAAATCAGCACAACCAAATCAAACTTACTTTATAATTTATTGCTATTTATTTGCTAATTAATTGCCACTTATTTAAAAAAAAAACGTGGTTGATATCAAGCTAGCACAACCATACGGTATTTCTCTACGAAAGTGACGGAAACTACATTTATCTTTTGCTATTAATTTGCTACCTAATTGCCACAATACCGATACTATTACCACTTGTTTTAAAAAAATACCATGGTTGTGCCAGCTTGATATCAAGCTAGCACAACCATAAGGTTTTTTTTAAACAAGTGGCGGACACAAAGTTATATTTTTTTGCTATTTATTTGCTAAATAATTGCCACAATAATATAAATTTTCCAAATTAATTACCACGCAGAAATTAGAGTAAACACCTTAATGAAACCGTCGATACTATTACTCCTCTTATGCAACCAAGCAAAGTTGGGGTATAATAAATAAATGCTACAACACAACCAAACTACTTGGGGGTTACAAAGTAGACTGGACTCTAACCTACCCAAAAATATTATTTGTAAATTAATTGCCACTTGAAAACTAGAGTAAACACCCTTCAAATACCGACTATACTATTAGTCGTATTACGCGACTAAGCAAAAGATGCGGTATAATAATTGATTGCCACAGCACAACCAAGCTGTTTGGGGCTTACAAAGTAGACTGGACTATAACCTACCCATACATATAATTTTTAAATTAATTGCCACTTGGAAAATAGAGTAAACACCCTTCAAATGCCGACTATACTATTACTAGTACTACGCGACTAAGCACAAGATGCGGTATAATAATTAATTGCCACAGCACAACCAAGCTGTTTGGGGTTTACAAAGTAGACAGGACTACAAACTACCAATACGTATAATATTTAAATTAATTGCCACTTGGAAACTAGAGTAAACACCCTTCAAATGCCGACTATACTATTACTGGTATTACGCGACTAAGCACAGGATGCGGTATAATAATTAATTACCACAGTACAACAACGCTGTTTGGGGTTTACAAAGTAGACTGGACTATAACCTACCCATACATATAATTTTTAAATAAATTGCAACTTGGATGCTAGAGTAAACACCCTTCAAATGCCGACTATACTATTACTCGTATTACGCGACTAAGCACAAGATGCGGTATAATAATTAATTGCCACAGAACAACAAAGCTAGGGTTGGGGTTTACAAAGTAGACTGGACTCTAGCCTACCCATGCATATAATTTTTAAATTAATTGCCATTTGGAAAATAGAGTAAACACCCTTCAAATGCCGACTATACTATTACTCGTATTACGCGACTAAGCACAAGATGCGGTATAATAATTAATTACCACAGCACAGCCAAGCTGTTTGGGGTTTACAAAGTAGACTGGACTCTAACCTACCCATACATATAATTTTTAAATTAATTGTCACTTGGAAACTAGAGTAAACACCCGTCAAATGCCGGCTATACTATTACTCGTATTAACACTATGAAATGGCGACGTAGGATACAGCATAAGAATGTACATCATACCTCTCGGTTGTCGGCACGTTGATGTTATAAAGCTGACTTGGAATATCGCACAGCCCCAGCAAGTACGTAGTCAAGGGGGAACTTGTTGTGCTGAAGCCCCCCTCTGAAACATGTGTGACTTCGAAATTTTTTCACTTTAATTTTATTTTATTGTACATAAAATAATATTTTATACTGAATAATTATATTTAAATTTGTATGTTACATATTCTCTGTAATAAAATTGTGTAATACTTAATAATGTAGTTTATTGCATAAACATCGACCATACATTACAGATACCATAAAATTAATTATTAAAATGAAGAAGAAGGCATACAAGAAATACGTGAAAACTAGAAAACAATGTGATTTAGTATATTATAGACAACTGCGAAACTTCCTATCAACAGCTATAAAGAATGAAAGGTGTGCTTATATTAGACATCAACTACAGTTAAACAGAAAAAATCCACGGTTACTATGGAAAGATTTCTCACGGTGGAATATTCATTGTAAACATAAATCTGAAATAGCAGATGAAATTAAAAATGCGGATCTAATAAACAATTTTGTACTAAGCAGCATTGAAAATGTAGTGATTGATAATGAAACATTAAATTACTATAAGAATAATAGATTAAATGAAAATCATCAGCTGCCACTATTTATTCACGCAACAGTTGAAGAAGTTGAGAAAATTGTTAATAAATTAACATTTAACGCGTGCGGTGCGGACAACATCAACCTAAAAATGCTAAAACCTGTGTTGCCGTTTTGTAAAGTTGCACTAACCCATATATTAAATTTGTCGGTAGATAACGGTAAAGTACCATTTATATGGAAAAACGCTATTATTAGTCCCCTACCAAAAGTAAACAAGGCAAAGGAATTGAGATATTAGGCCTATTAGCATTCTACCTACTATGTCGAAAATATTGGAAAAAATTGTTAACAACTAGTTAATTACGTTTCGGACACGAATTTGTTGCCATCCGTACAATCAGGATTTCGTAAAAATCATAGCACACCTACAGCCATGCTCAAGATCACAAATGATTTAGCCGGAAATATAGATAATGGAGAGGTAACTTACCTTGCTCTTTTAGATTTTAGCAAAGCGTTCGATGTTATACACCGTACTTTGCTTTTAGCAAAACTTCATTACTATGGAATCTCAAACCAAGCTTATCAATGGTTTGATGACTATTTATCAGATCGCTGCCAAGAAGTACAGATCGAAGGTAATACCTCACAAATGCTTATGGTACGGCACGGTGTTCCACAAGGGAGTATATTAGGTCCTACTGTAACGGTACATTTTCTATCGGCTTCAAGTATGTAGAATTTTATATTTATATTTACAAACATCTTAAGTTCGGTTCTGCAAATTTGCATTCTTTTTAAAATATAAGCGTTTAAAAAAATGATAATTCAAGGCGTTCGCAGTTTTAGAGGAAAAATCAATACTTGCTTTTTAGTTGCTGTGCCTTGATTCGTTAAGCCAAAACACGCGACTCGTTGTTGATTGGGTATAGAAAAAATCAATACTGTTCGTGAGTGAGACCTCGCTATTGGCTGATATTCCTACGCGGAAATAAGAACGCGGAGATTGGGGTTGTAGCGTCGCGTCATTTGCTTGCTTCCGGCCTGTGCCTCGTGGCGGACGACTCTCGTTTGATCTTCTAGTAATGAAGGTCGATATTATTGAATTCTCGTTCTTGTTTAAATAATTAAAGAAGAGAATCTCCCGCTCAAGCTTAGAGTGTGGACGTCTTTCGATTGAGTTCCGATAAATAGTGGTTGATTTTGAATCAATGTTATCGAATTACAGTTTATTAATCCTTTAGAATTAAAATAAATTCTAAATACAGTACAGTACAGTCTTAGTGTTATTGTGTTGCAAAGCGCAAGTTTTGAAAGGATTTACGTTTCGTTAAATCGTGTTTGAAAGATTTATAATTTTGTATCGCGAATAAACAATAGTGGTTCATTTTATGGTGAAGAACTACTAAAAACAATTATTTCGTTTCGTTTGGTTTTAAGACTAGTGCAGTTTATCATAAAGAAAAACCACTTAAATTTGGTCCAGAATTTAAAGACAGATTCTCGTTCTCCTATAAATTAACACAGTAAATTAGAACTTCGCGCAAAGAATGTAAACGCATTAAGTGCTACTTGTGATTAAGATTATTTGAATTTCTGAGAAACATTACCGTTACCATGAACAAATGAAAAATCAATGTTAAGATAGTATAATACTTTTTATCCGAGGGGCATCATCATCACGATCTTAATGACTAAAATTTTTATTTAAAATTAAATAAATACCTTAAATTTTTAAATCAAATCAATATTTGGCGCCAACAGTTTGCCAACTGAAAATGTAACAAAACAGCAATCCTCTGTTTTCCATATGGTTTAAATACTAAAATGGTAGAACAACCACCTACTTCGCTTTCAAGTAATGTTCAAATAAATGGTATTAATAAATTAAATTAAAATCCAACTGCTTGCTTTAAATATGGTAAGTCCATTTAATGATTCAGTTTTTTCCTTCCAACATCCAAATTATTACGAAGGTTAAAAGTTCTATTATAAAGATAAAAATTTCTTCTCGTAATTAAATATTATTCCACAAATACGTTCACAACACTGATTATTACATTAATGAAATGTAATTATTATTAAGAAAATAGTCTAATTCAAAGCTCTTCGATGATTATTTAACACTTAAACATTTCAACAAAGTATAACTTAACAATTTTGACGTTTGGTTTGTTTGCATTGTTCAAACTCACAATATAACCTTAAAATTTTAAATTTTTGCTCAACATGTGTGCACTGTTTGATTGTTCTAGAATAACAGAGTGTTTGTTTCTAAATTGGTCGCTTTTTGATACCCTTTTTGAAACAAAAAAAGGCTATAGTAATATTTTCGGTTACAAACAAAAGAAACTAAAACTAAATACAACATAACCACATAATTGTTTATAACTATTAATTATTTCTTAAATAAATTCAATAAATAGATAGCCAAAAAAATTACCAATACCCATTACCCTTACCAATGATACATGACACTTGTACTGACCTAGAAAAATAAGGTCACTAGAAAAAATCAACCAATTCGCATTTCCTACACAACTGTCAGATAACTAAAATTAACTTAATTACCTAAAATTAACTATTTACATCTTCCTATCTTGACAAAATCCAACCTTACATTCTAATAAACGTTATTTAAGTATAGCAATACCATGAGAATACGAGTAGTAGCTAAATTACATTATTTCAGATTGCTCTGGCAAAACAGAAACTTGCATTTTATTTCAATAATATCTTCTACAAAATGCAACTTCAACATTCAAGATTGTTTCAAAATTGCGCTTAAGAAATGCTTGACAAATAAGCAATAAAACATTTTAGCCACAAGCTGTATAATCTAACTAATGAAGAAGATTTAACGATATCACTATATCGTTAACTTGAAACATAAATTTTTTAATTTAAACGACTCAGGTAAGATAGCAAATACTTGCATACATCATCACTACCATGCGCCTTGCTCTGTTTAGATCAAAACTTGCCTTCAAATGAACTTAACTGTATTTTACTTACTTATTTAGGTAACAATTTCGCATCGTTAGCTGTACAATGAAAAATTGTCAAAATTGTAAGATAGATCAACTTTAAAATTTATTCTTTTACTGCCTAGTGTGTTCTAGAATGCATATTTATTAAATTAAAACCATTTCTTTGGCATCATAAAAAATTATTAAAATTCAATATTTTTCTCCTTACGGTTATGCATTCCATCTAACATCTTGTAAAAATTCTACCTGGGGATGCATACTTTCTAGTACATGTCAACTATCACGACATTATATAAGGTGTAGTGCATGTTCGTGTAGTAAATTTGAGGATGATTACAACATGCATCGTCCATACACAAAAAACAGAACTTTAAAGTTACTTGCATACGTCATTATCCATGACTTTTTGAGCGTCAGTACGTGGAGCGTTTTTTAAACTGAAAGGCATACGTGTGTACTATCACTAAGTTATTTATTTTTACTGTAAATTTTGAATCTAAATGGAAAGATGTCTTGGCCTGTTGAAAAATAAGAATATTTTTTTAAATTTTCTAAAATTTTATCCACTCGCTGTAGGACGTATTTATCGTATGAGTTGTTTTCTCGTCTAATTTGCGGTCATCTATTACGAATCTTTTTTTTACCACTAGCTTCGAGCTTTTTTCGGTACTACCCATGCAGGTAAGCTGCAGGGAAAAATACTGCCACTAATAACCTTTTTAATCTAATGAATAATTTTTAGATTTGGCTTTGAATTTATTTTCAGATGATTAGGGTGCCTAAAAGATTTACGAAAATCGAGTTTATTTACTTTTTACGGATTAGTAAAAGACAGGTCAATATTTTTATTTTTAAAACAGCTTAAAAAACTGTTTGTTTTTATGATGCGAGTCGTCAGTGTTGACTAATTCACGTACATTTCGTTCAAACTAACAAAGTGAACGTCTTGTTTTGTTCTTTTGAAAAATTCTTATATTTACAATTCCAATAGTAAAAGTAACTAACACATGATCTGGGAATGATTAATAATGATAATTTATACTTTATAAATGAGTAAAGTTTATCTATCCACATACATTTATGTCCAAAATAAAGAATGGTGTGCGTATATAAACCAATTTTCGTTTATTCAATTTGCTCTATCTCCCGGATCTGACAAAGCTTTTTTACTTATCTGTACGTATTTTCAGGTTTCTTTTATACATCAAATATTTAACTTTTTTTGTGAAAATTAAATAAACACAAGATAGCACGCCATGTAGCTACCCCGCTTTTTGTTTGTGCAACAGAAGCGGAACAAGCTTTATTCTCCCAACTATTTACATAAAACATGATCCCAACTAAAATCCAGTCTGTACATAAAACTAAATTTAAACGGTTCAATTTCTGTACGAGGAAAAGCTATTTCATCATCGAACTCGTATATTCGTAATACCCCCAATATATTTGTATAGTGGTGATTCACGTGGAAATGGGGGGAAACTATTTCCCCGTCCATATGGAATTCAGAACTGCCGGTAGTTCTATATATTTGCCTATATAAAAGGTCGTCACGTTGTTGGAGTGTGAATCAATATACACTAGAAACGATAACAATAATTATTACTCTGGTTCTATATTATTTACTAAACATGTGTTGATGTTCGGAGAAATCTGATTAAACACATAACATTTCGTGGATATAATAATTGTCTTCCTTTTCACCGGTTCAATTTAACAACCCAATTTTGTGTGTATCGTCACTCTTGAAAAACGAGGAGGGTGTTTAAACTTTTCATTCTGCTTATTTTCCTGTTTTAATGATGTAGGTATAAACCCTGCACAGATAATGAAAGTGGGTGAAGCAAGAAGCTTGAAAAAGGAGATGCCTTAAAAAAATTGTAAACTAAGCTTAATTATTATACATTTTTATAAAAAAAAAGATAATTAACGTTTGAGTGATTTTTTATGAGTATTCTTACTGTTTTTCCACCTGTTACTAATAGGATATCTACAGAAACCTCAGTGTTTACTATTATACCTTTAGAAAAAGCAACGTCAAACTCTTTTATCAAAAGGATGGCAACTGAAGCGTACGCGACTTCTTTTCAAAAGTAGTCTTCTATCCAGAAATGTAAATTGAATTCCCAGAAAATACAAAAGAAAATCGTCAAAGTAAACCCCATTTTACTACGGGACAAATTTTTGATGAGTAAGCATTGCAACAGCAGCAGCTCTCAGGAGTTTCGATTTAGTTGAAGTTAACGACTCATCATTCAAAATGGTTTTCAGGTAGAGATTGCTTCAGTTATATATAGATATAAGTTTGTTGAATTTTTTTCTGGTTGATATTCAAAAGGGGAAAAAGAAGATTTTTATAAGAAAATTTCTAGGAAAACCGCTGAACCGTTAGGTTTATTTTTATTTAATTTTACGCTCATCAAATTCTCTAAGAGATTTGTCTTTTATATCGTTCTGTCGATGTGGAAGTTTCATTTTGGTTGACGTCTGATGAACCGTGTAGTTATAAATTTGTGCTTTCAAAGCTGTTTGGTCGCGATACGATCTTACGATCGACGATCGAGGTATAAATTATAATTCAATAACTTATAATTTACAACCGAGGAATTCTTGCTTGTTGTGCCCGATTTTACACAGAATAGAGATAATCTAAAATGCTTATACAGCTTTACCATTGTGTAAGAAACTGATTTTTTTCCTTTTGAAATAATTCATGCAGAAATTAATTTTTCTGAAAATATCTTTTATGCACCAAGAAACTTTTAGTCATTTTCTTAGAGTTAAAGTAATTGATTTTTTAATAAAAGTAATCTAGCGAATGTGAAATCTAGGATCCAATGGTAATACAAGATATGCAATTACTTTTATTTACAATAGGATACAGAGTATAACTTTTTGTCTGTGCTTGTTGTATTAAATCGATAATGTTATGTATTTAGAAGGTTGGTTAGGTAATTGTAATGAATGTTATAATTCATCTTTTAATGAAGGTTACTTGATTATTTTTATTTAGTAGTAGACGATTGGGTTAGTGAGGATTCTTTTGATGGCTACCAACTGAACTTACTACTACCATTACTATCTAACATTATTATCGACGTATAACGACCGGCAGTTAAATAGTTTAGAGTAGGTAATAATTCATAAATCACTATACGACTAATAAGCGCTTAGAAACGTCATAGCTATTTGTATCTGGTGCAATATCTGTACAAATTCTAGATGCATTAAATTTAAAAAGGGAAATAATTTGCTTTTGATTACTCTTCTTAAAATCAATCGTTTTTAGTATCAATTTATTGATGGTGTCTTTCTTACGTTTCAGTGTAACTAAAACTAATTACTAATAGACATTCTCCGAACTTAGGTAGACAGGTTATTGAATGCTCCTCGTATATACTAGTGGTCAGTTCCCTTCTGCCAAATGTTACAATTTCTGAACTGAATCAGCATGCCAGACAGACAGACAGAGGATCCTTACCAATAGCCGTTCTGATGACCAATGGGGCACCTAAAGAGAAAATAGAAATAAATGCGAAAACTAGAAACGGATAGACAAATAAGAGACACAACAGGTAAATAGATCATAGTAGTAATGAGAGTACCTCTAAGAAATGCCTGCTTAAAACCATGTATTTTGCTTCGTTCTCCATAATTGGGTGTCATACATCCACACTGACTTGAATATCACTTTATAGATTAACAATTTGTTGCCCGAGGAATGCTGAGAATTTCTACCGAGAAGCCAATAGTACTTACCAGGTTTCAGGTTGTTTACGTTTTTTCCAAATATTTTGCCAGGTGTGCCATGTGAAAAAGTTGTATTTGTAGTAAAACCTGTAGTATGCATCAAAACACCGTTACGTGGGGTTTTCGTGACTGAGGGACGTAGTCAGAGGTAAGGTGAGACAGTAAACACAAGTCATAAAAACATCTATATACTAAACAATAAAACAGTAGGATACAATGAGTACAATGGATTACAAATAGTATGAGGACAGGCAAGCCCCCTTTATCTAAGATTAGCAAGAGGGCAATCGGGACCACCTTGTACTAGCACTAAGTCTACAAACTAAGCGCTTGGAAACCCGGTAATCTGGATGCCTAGAATACTACAACTAAGCATAGGGAGCCTGGGCACAACCCCCTAACAACTAAGCAGAACTAAGCAGTAGATGATCAGGTATTCAATACCCCAGGGTATCAGAATCTAGAATGTCTACTATTAATAAAAAGGTTGCTTACCTGCTTGCTCCTGGATGTGGCTTCTTCGAGTCATGGCACTGACTGATTTCTAAGCCCAAAGCAAGCGGGTTTATACTGTTCAACGCGGAAGAGATTAGCATAGTAGTGGGATGCCGTAGGTTGGTGTTCCGGGTAAGGTAGGTGTTTTCTGCAGAGGTGAGTGAGCCGTGCCAGGCACGGAGCTGTAGTTGCCGTGGGTAGGTCGCCAATGGGCTGACTGGAGGTTCTTGCAAGGAGCGCGCAGCTGGCTGTGGGTCGTAGGTGACTTGACTGCACGTGGACGAACGTGGATTGTTTAACATAGACGAGAGCAACCTTGCAGTTGAGACTAACATATAAATGGCCAGTCGTGAATAGTGTGGCTGCAGCTGGTTGCGCAAATGGCCGAATAACGTGGGTCGTTGCTGCAGTTGTTCGGATGGCGTAGGCAATCTTGCACATAACCTTGGCGTAATATTGTACAAACGGAATATGAGTTGAATTTTGTGTGCATTATGTTTTTAGCAGTGGGTGGGAAACATTTTTAAAGTGAGCAAAGACTTTGGCTTTTTCAACATCTGTTTTATCCCATAATAAATATTGTTTCCGAAGGGCTTGTGCTTGTTTTATGGGTTTCTTAACCTGTGTTGTCGCCTTCCACAATAATCAATCGTTCCTTTCCGTTGCTGTTAAGGTAATTTTTAAAAGTTTCGCTTGTATACTTCTTCAACATTCTCTTACGCCCCTAAAGACAAAAGGAATAATGCTGCTACGGAGCTAGTGTAGGCGTCGATGGTTTTAAATTGCCAGAGTATTCCAAGTTGTTTAGGTATCTCTACAGAACATAAATATGTAAGGTGCCACTGGCCCAATCGTTAAACAAAACATAAAGAAATTAACTGCTTCGCACGGCGAAAACAGACGGTACCTAATGAATACCAAATAATACTTCCAAAATCTGGCATGGACTTACGGTGAACCACTGCTTAGCTTCTGAAGAAACCAGTTAATAAATATATGAATAATTTATATACATATACATAGATAATCCGTCCTCTTCTACCTTATGGTGTTGAAGTATGAACTATAGATGTCCTCTCTCTCCTGCCATTTTCTCTGCTTCTTTCCAGCTTTTTTTTTTTCAATAGTGTTGCTACTTCATCGTTCCATATTTTGGTCGGCCATTCACGTTTTCTCTTTCTGTTTACTCTCGCTGTCCATATATATTTTACTTTTCTACCACATCCCATACGCACATGTGCCCGTACCATCTTAATTGGCTATGTTCAATTTTTCGAATCACCAAATCCGCATCTGACACTCCCGTATTATTTCACTTCTTATTTTATTTTTCCTTCACACCCCCGCAACTACTCTTGTAACAAGAATTATTTTACCAAAAAAAAACAAAAAATACTTACGTTATACAACTTATCTATACCTCGACTTAACTTAAAGAAATGTCATAGGTGGATTGGAACATCATTAAATTCATAGAGCTATGGATATAGGGGCGCCAGCATAATTGATGTAAATTAATAAAAGAGTGTGATAATGTTCCACAATACGGAGCTCTAGCTCTTAAAATGAATCCATCTCAATTATGCAAGAATCGAATTCCGCACTCTTACCACACAAAAATAGCACATCATAAAAACTAAACAAGAAATAACACATATAATACCATTAATTAATTTATTTATTTTAAAAAAGAAATTATTAGATAGCAAAACAAAGAACTGGAAGGCCTTCAGTTGTTATTTAAATAATAGCTTACCATGTATTATAATAATATTACAACTAAATTGAAAAATACTTAATAATTCGTACTACGATCGTTATTAGATTTGAAGCTTATTAATATTACTTGAAAAATTATATTCAGAATCTCATAAAAATTTAATTACTATCTTATCAAAAGTTTTCTTGAAATTGCGACATTTTTCTATTCTAAAATTCTATCCCATAAATATAACAGTCCACTCTTAAATTCTGATAAAATGAACTGATTCACGCATCCACAAAAAGTAGGATGTAAAGAACCCACTTGGTTATCTCTATAAACTTAATTTGGTTTACGAACGTTACTTCAAGAGACTCGTTGGAAATGATCACCAGGTTGATTTGGAATCGTTTAGTGAAGATTTCCAGTTAATCACTTGTTGGGATTTAAATTACTAAGGACTGTAAAATCTGATTAGCCATTAACATCAAACAAATGTGAAGCTCGCAGTTTCCACCGTGAAGGTTAACACCAAGTTAAATTATCATCATCAAATGAAAACGAGACTTAAAACGCCAACTGAATCAAAGTCCGGATCTATATTCTAGAACTAAAGTCTATATCGAATTTCTTCAATTAAAATCTGAATCTATTTTCTTAAACTAACGTCCGTGTCGACGTTCCCCATAAATAATTATCAATATTGTAAAGAAAATTTTATTGATCACATCAATAAAACAAGATGAAACTAATTTATAAGATTAATAAAATAAAGTTTTTTTATTATCTACCTTTTCAAAATATAAAGGGATTGTTCTAAGATGGACGATAAAACGACGACTCAATGCTTTTAATAAATCACAAAACCGTTTTATGCCCTAATCGAACTAAATATAATTGCCCCATAAAAAAGGAATTTCACTATTAAAACAAAAAGTTTAATTAACCACCAAAACTAACGTCTTGCATTGTCAAAGGAATCTTACAAGACTGACCGTATTCACTTGGCCAAGGTGTTTTTACAAGAGAACGAAAGAAGCCAAAGCTTTTTTTAACGAACAAGCTTGAGTCTCGTGACCAACAAGCTGCCTTTGCAGTCAATAATACTAAATCTAGATGGCGTTGAAAATAAACATTGTAAATTGAATTTATTTTAGTATACAGGATGTTTTCAAAAGAATAACCCAATAACATTTCCTCAGGTCTAAATCCGTTCTGGTTATCATGAAAAGTGGGCTCTAGTATATCTCTAACTGATTTCTGTATTATTAATTCATACGCTTTACTGGTTACAACATGCAATGATCCTGGTCTATAGTTTGTACATTTCTTGGTTTTTTCATGTTTAGTTTTATATGGTATCTTCGTTGCAATGATATTGGACTATAGTTTGAACATTTCTTAGTTTTGTCGTGTGTTAGTCTTATATGGTATCTTCGTCTAGTAATTTATACACTTTAATCCATTGTTGTGTATTCTCTTTACTGTTTTCTAAATCTATGATTGATGGATTGATGGAGAGCAGAGGAGAGAATCCTCTGCTCTCCCGTACTCTTGTGTATTTGTGTATGTTGCGGTATTTAAAAAATATGTTACATATTATCACAGTGTTTTCTATACAACAATCTGATGACTCTTTTACCATTGTTATTTTTTCTCTCTTTGCCGTATCCTCCGACTGGATTACCCTTTTGAATTGCTTTTTCCTACTCTTCCATTAAAGTCACCTATTATCATGATTCTATTTTTAACGCTATCTACTTCATGTAACTCCTTCTAAAATACGTCTTTGTCCTCCTTTCTATCGTTCTCTGATAACCCACAATTAACGTTATTTTATCTTTCTTTTTGTTTCTCAACTGATTTGGAGAGTTTTTTTTAGAGGGAGCTTCACCCCTATAATGTCAACTCCATTGACTTTCTATTTCTTTCAGGATTAAAATATAGGACCACCTCATGTTAAGTCTTGTCACCATTACAATTGTGTAGTTATTGTGCTACTGTACGGAGCTAACTCTACGTGGGACTGTCTTCGTATAATAAAAGGGCATATTGTTGAATAAAACTGACTTGATAGGTAGAAAATCAATGATTCAAACTAAATATTAAATCAATCGCTTTTTTAAAGAGAGAAACATTATATTTAAATTCCCCCTTGTTACGGTAGCATTTTCTAATTTGAATAATAGACACTAAAGTTGAAGATCTAATTAAAGCGTTGACTGCTATAGGTTTTAAGATATGTTATATCAATATAAGCTTAATCTGATAAAAATAGATACGGTTTTACGAGATAAATTTAATGCTAATTCATCTATTTTATACCAAAACTAAGGCAGTGCAGTCCAGAATTAATTATAAATCAAGCCACAATAGAAAAAGACCAAACGGAAGGAGGAAGAAAAACCCGAACGCCCTAAAAATATCTTAAATTACAAAAAGAATTGTTAAAAATATTGATAAAAAACGAGTAACTTACTTAGAATCTTGAACGACTTTCAGAATTGGTACAGGTAATGTAGAATTGTTTTCCCTAAACATCCTCTTTACTAGATCAACCAAAACATCCACAACTGCCGTAAACGGGAAGACTACTTAAAATCCATTGAATCCGCCAACAAAGCGATTTAGTTTTCTACTTACAGAAAATCTCAAAAAGGAATTTTCAATTTAATCCCACAAATTACGCCTTTAAACGTGCAAAATTTTCTTTAACGACCAAGCCGGAAATAGAAAAAATATATCTCATCTAAATAAACTCGCCAAATTTAAGCAAAATGGCCATGAAATAAACACAAAATACCTCCCTACAGATGGAACAAGGCCATACATATAAACTCGTACTGAACAATATAAATAACAAATAGATGAACGTACGGGCACAATGGGTGGCCTATACTTCAGGGGAAAAACTGCTGCAAACGCTTCAAGATCTAATTCAATTCTCATACTCAAAAGGGACATGTGATCATTCTCTTTAAGTCTCTAGCTGCTTTGTTATATCTTCATTTTTTAACAGACTATCGTCTATTTTGACATTTTCTTGGCAATTTTATTCATCATTACTGTGGGTGTTTTCGAATACGTTTTTGTCTGAGAAGTTGCTTTCCAGGCTGCTTCCTGGTTAATAACGTGTTTAGTTAGGTAAATATTCGGGGGAGGATTTTCGTCAAAGTAGTCCCGATCAGTCTGATTATTGTTTAGCTGTGTGGATTTATGTTTAATGATTATGTATGGACCATGCCTTCAGTGATGAGAATATCCACAAAGTCTGAAGCTTTTGCTTATCAGTCTCCGTGTTATTGGTAACAATTTTTGGGAATGTTCAGTTTGCAAATTTATTTTTGGCATATTATAATTAGTTTTTATGGTATGGTACATGTTGATATGGGCGATTCTGGTTGGGGTGAATAAATGAGGTTTTCGTTGGATTGTTGATGTCGAAGTTATAAAGCTGATAATTATTGTTGGATGTATTTATAATAATAGTTAAAACAAAAAATTACCCTTGTTAGTACCACTTCCGAGAAAAGGCTCTCGTGGTGTCTTCAGGTAGCACTGAATGATTCCACTTTTGTTAGAATGTTACTAGGTCGCCCGGTATTCGTTCGGTTCGCTGCGTGTAGTTCCCTACGAGCCCCCTAAATCGAAAGTTACCTTTTCAGCGGCTCCTAAACAGCAGGAATTAAAGCAGGGTGACGGTTCGTTGGAGTGGCGGAGTCATTTACTCTGCCTCTGACAACCAGGAATAAGGGACGCCCATAAGGTTACCGGTTTTCCTGTACTTAAGATTTAAAACTGGCTGTCTTCTACCCTATCTCGCTGACGGGCAACGGATGAAGCTGTCAGATTAAGTGTGTGGTAGAGAAATTCGTGAGAATTCTCGACGGTAACTCATACCGATCAGGGGGAGCCCTGGTAGATGAGACCGGTGTGGGCGGATTCGAATTTCGCCTGGGATAAGGTCACTTATGGTCACCAACGGAATACGCTGCTTGACCGAGGTCATTTATGGTCACCAAGGAACCCGCTGATTGACAGTGGTCAATTATGGTCACCAACGGAACCCGCTGCTTGACCGAGGTCATTTATGGTCACCAAAGGAACCCGCTGTTTGCGAAGAATCGAAGTGAGGTTTATCCCGCTTTTGGGCATATGGGAAACTGCAAGCCGCCAGGTAAATGTGCTTAGGAGCTATCCCGACCACCCTATGATCCGGACTGCAGCCGGGTACAGTGATTGGGAGACGCTCTGAAAGCCATTACACTTAAGGAGAGTTGAAGCGAATACATAGCCTCTCACTATCAAGACAACTTCACCAAATACGGGTACACACCGGGAGTCTATAACGTGTAGACTTAAACGAAGCTTTGTCGAGGGCCCACCAAGCCTATAATTGGCAGATCGGGGTGGCAAAACCATTAATTGGGCGCATCCCAATCACTTCCTTCTGGAAGGGAACGTGGGGGTATGTTCACACGGGTACCCCACGTAAAATAATCTTGACATTCATGTACTTAAGATTGATTGATTTCTGCGTTTAACACAACCTGAATTGACCGATCTGGTTTGCGGAAGCGCAGTGGTCGTGCGAGTAGCACCTTTACATGGAGTTATCTCATCCTATCGAGGCACTAATTTGCATCGGATTGGGTTTACATTGCTCTATCTAACCAATCGGCTTGGTTTGGAAAAGTAACTGCTCCATTCTGTTTAAGCTAATTCCTTACATATAAATGTCTTTTTTGGCCTCCTGTATTTTAAAACGTTTGTTTCAGTTTTGTTTACGTCAACTGTAGCTTCATATTTACGCATGATGTCGTAAAATGACAAGCGAATGTGGTAAAAATACTAAAAAACACTGGGCAATTAGAGATATTTAAGAAACCAACTATTCTTGTAATAATTAAGTTTATGTAATAAAATACATGTTACCTAAGTTATTATTAAAAATATTTCGGGCTTTAATAGAAAAAATTCAAATTTAATTGATTTAAATCGCCGCAGCGCCATCTATTGTACGTTTGGAAACTACAAATGTCATCCAAGAGCACACTATTATGTGCATGTTTTGAATTTTTTTTTTTTATTTTCTATAAAACTTGTCGGCCAAAAAATCTTATACAAATCTCATGCGTCAAGTCATTTTACAGGGCTCCAACTAATAAGGCACTCGCCCTACGGGCTCGTGCCTTAAACAAAGTTGTCGCCCTGTAAAGTTCGACTTACCGCATTCGAGTGTAAATAGCTATTCCTTTGTGAGTCAATTTGTATGTTATTTTTTTTGTTCAACTTGCTGTATAAGCTGTAGAAATTTACCTATTTGCAATTTTTGGAATTTCACTCTGTCGGTTGCTAAGCATTTGGAAGAAGTCTTTTCAAAATGAAACCCTCGGTTTATTCCATTCCATACCTGGAATTTATTAAACAGAAGCTGCTAAAAGGAATACCTTTATTGAGGGAAATTTATACTACACCAAAGTAGTGATGCGAAGGTCAGGAAGGAATTCATAACTCAATAATAATCGTGGATTCCATTATTGCCAATCTATCCAAAAACTAGTATATGCTGTTATTTAACAATATATAGATTTTATACGAAATATGGAATTAGGTAATTGTTATAACGCAGAAGGATTTGAAATTCTCAACAACTTAATGTGTAATTAAGTACCATTTATAGCATTAGGGTGCACGAGAATACAATAAGCGTTAGGCGATTTTCTTAATAAGGAGGTATATTAGATTTTTAGCTCACTCTATAGAGATATATTTTCCCTTCAACTGTTTCATACTACATTACATCCGGAAATGTTACAGAACAATGAATATATGAACTTCCTTCAGATAAAACTCATCCTAAAAGGAACGAGAAACAATGCTAATATTAAACATTTCCATAAAGGTTTGTAATAATTTTCTGTAGGCTGAAAGACCTGAATGAATGAATGATATACTCCCTTTCCTACCCACTTTTGTCTTCCCAAACGCAATGAGATCTTCATTTTAGGATATTAAAGTGACATTAATTTATTCAGTCTATCACGACGGGAAGGATGGGTATGACGATGATATGGGGTTGTTTATTAATATGACGATTCCTCTTTCCCTCTTCTCGTCTCCGTGAGCCCTGAAAACGCAAAACCGCCCCTAGTTTTCGAGAATCACATTTCGAGCACGAGTACATTAATAATCCTCTGTTGAGCCCTTTTTGAAGTCGACCAGCCAGGCGGTAAACAGGCAAGGTCGGTTAGAAGCTCTTTAAATGTCGATATAGATTTTATAATTCGATCAGTCAACCGAAGTTTATCAACGGTGACGCAGATGTAAGTGATCCTTATCTAACTAAATGCTAATGTATATGAACCTTTTGCTTACATGAAACCAGAGGGAAAACAATGTTTTTCCAATCTGCGATCCATCGAGAGAATATTATTAATTAACTGTTTCAGTTTACACTTGAACAACTCAATAAATTAACTTAATGTGGGAAGTTGTGAATAAACATCTTCGAGAATTAATTTTATTGTGCTTAACTTCGAGTTTCATTGCTTGGAAATTTAATTATTGTTTTCCATTGTCCTTATATACTACCTTATATTTTAATATGAAAAGTTTTTAATATTTTCTGAAAACTTCTATAAGTGGGTATAAAATGTATCGCTCAAGTTCAAGTGATTGAGTTTGTTATCAGTTTTCGAGATCGCTGTTTTCTCGTTCGTTTCAGTTTTTTTTTTATCTAGAAAGATATACATAACACCGATATACAACTTTTATTCGGTTTACATAAACTTCCGCCCTCAAATTGAAATATGTTCTGGAATGAAACCACAGGGAATTTCTTCTCTACTAAGTTTTGCTTAAGTAATTTATTTCACCCCTGAGATACAAACTGCACACACTACAATTTATACTTCAGGATTTTCAGAACGTTAGTTTTCATTTTTGTACTGATTAATCAAGAATTATATGCTTTATGCGGAAAAATTGGTTTTCTTTATTTAGTTTCCTATTTTCAGAAGGGTCTAAATATAAAATTTAAAAATTTCTCACATCATTAAATGTCTATTTTTAACTGGCTTTTTATGTACCTTTTTTCTTCCTCTTCGTTATTTTTTAGGGTTCAATGGCAAAAAAACTAAATCCAGCTTAATCCAGATACAGAAAAATAAAATTGTTTCCAGTTGAAAAGTAGACATGATAGCTAAAATACAATTTTATCTCCAGTCGTTTTTTTTTCAGGCAGGTTTCAGAAACTGAAAGGTAATGTTAGCGGGAGATGTGGATAATCTAGACTAGACCCTTTTTTTCGGTTAATGAATGCCAATGTTGTAGTTGTGCTTGTTGGTATTTTTTTATTTCATTTTCTTCAATGCTTTGTTACATGTATACAATTTTACATATTGATAATTGAGTACTATGTAGTATCTAGAAGACTTTAGTGTTGGCCTGTGTTGACTTTACCAATTATGTTTTTAAACAAACCGATTGGTAAAAATTTTGTTTCATGATTTTTTTCGATACCACAATTCGCTTTCGGTTAGCTTAGGTTAGCAAAAGCGGCAGGCCAGTAATTTAATTGTTGAAATCCAGTTTACGTTTGATCTTTATTGCCAGACGCCGTTAAAAAAATAATCTAGTTATGAAATTTCGATATTAAGATTATCTTGTAATCCAAATAGTGCTAGATGGGTATTATATAGTATTAAAAATTAATTCAAAAACCTTATAAAAGTTTTTAAGAGTCATCATTTTTATATTTTTCGTAAATATATTCTGAATAATATTAAGGATTTTTTGCACAGTCTAGATCCACTACTTGATTTAATTATGAATCTTGTGTTTGAAAAACGTTAAATAGCTTAATGTAACCACGCGTATAAAAAATATATTGTGTTCTGGAATGCTGTGAACGATCAAAGGCTTACAAAATATACATATACACTGTTTTTAAATTAAATAATTAACTCCTACATAAATAAGAGCCATAATTAAAGTAAGTATTTGACGGATTATAAGAAATCTTTTTATATGAAAAATGATATTAAATTAATACAACACTTACATTCTTGTAGGTTTTTAAGAGATATTTTTGGTAAATATATTCTGAATAATATTGAGGATTATTGAGCACACTCTGTATCCACTACTTGATTTGATTATGAAGTTGCCTGTATAAAAAGTATAGTATTGTGTTCTGTAATACTATGAATGTTCAAAGCTTACATTATATACACATAAATGGTCTTTAAATTAAATAATAAACTTTTAAATGAATAAGAGCAATAATTAAAATAGCCATAATAAAATAGTGGTATATGACACGGATTATAAGAAATGTTCTTCAATAGCACACAGGTTTTATAATTCAAATGTAACGTTTATTCTTAACAATTTCGTTTCGTAAGACTTATCTATGTATCTAGGACTAAACTATATCTAGACTATCTATTCTAGGTCATTTAATATTCATAAGTTAAAGTTAATTTATTATGCTGAGAGTAAGATGATTGCTCTCCGAATGGTCACTTACGGAAAATTACTGTAGAGAGATACATTAAAAGTCGAATTCTTCTTCGTTAACCTACAAAACTTCGAAAAGCGTGATTGAATGAAAGCGTACTTACAAAGATGTAAACGGTCTAAAAGAGTTTTCGTGTAATGGCCATGTGCCCAAATGAAACTGATGTCTTAATTATCCCCTTCTAAAAGATATTATGACAAAATTATGGCAAATCAAAAACAATCAATTAATTTGATCACTGGCAGTGATCGTTTTCAAAATCCCAAAAGCCGCTATAATCAATTAGGTACATTCGCTTCTTGTATTAATCCAAAGCGACACTATAAGGCTTAATGGCCTTTATTTAAACAACACACAAAACCTTCACACATTGATGTCGCTGGTGGAAGAATGAATTATATAGATCTTTAAACTTTCCATCATCACCATCCCAATCATTTCCGCTTTTTTATGTTATTAACATTTTTATTATTTAGCTGGTTACTATTGCAGGGCCTATTAGAAAAATGTACGTTTATTTACGTCCTTATTACAGCTGAAGATTATCAAAATATCATTTTTATTACAACTGTTTTATTATAACTCCACCACAACAAGTTCACAGATTCCTCACAAAATAGACGACTGGATTACACCATTAATCCACTTATACATTACACGTTAATTCACTTGGCATTAAATTAACTCAAATAATATACTGGAAGCTTTCAAGTTGAATACAGTAATACTTACTTCCCACCTAAAGGTTGAGAGTAAAACTCTGTAACACAAAAACAAACCGAAAATCTGAAATTCCGTTTTTGAATTTCACTAAACAATGTGTACTCGCTAAGACTGTTTACGCGACTGTTTGCCGTTGAAACGTTGTGTGTGTGTGTGTGTGTGTGTGTATTCATACTACCGAATTCATCCCCCAGGCGATAATGCTAGTCACTCGTTTAGAATTTGAAGAGGGGCGATTATATTTCAGAAAGTTTTGACCAAGAAAGAATTAGATCAAATTTCGACATTAGTAGTACAATTATATCTCATTTTTAAATTAAGGCCCTCCGTGGTCGAGTGGTAGAGGATCCTGCTTTTTGATCAAAGAGACATTAGTTCAAGTCTTGGTTAAGACTAGATTTTAAAAAAATATTGTAATCGTATCTGAATTCATTAGGATAAGGTATGAAAGTTGTGTGAGTGATAAAGTATGGTGGTCGTAATGTACTTGCCTCCGTTGCATTCCTATAAAAGTTTCTGTGAAACCCGGACACTTTAAATGCGAAAAAGAGGGAATGGGTTATATACGTATGTAAAATGTAAAATATTGTTCCGAAAACCATACATGTGTGAACATGCAATGTAGAAGAAGGTTTGGCTGAAGATAATCAATTTATTTGCTGAAAAGGAGCCCTAAAACCTTTGATAAAACAAATACGTACGGGAAAGTACATAACTACCATAATCAACTACGGCTTGTTCTGACCACTTCCCCTTTTGTAGATCCTTGATGGTCTTCAGTTTCTGTGGCTGTTTTCCTTATACTTCTGTTACGAAGTTACTAAATTTTGTTAATTAATTTTTGTGTGTAAGAATAAAAGTGCTCATCGACTGTTGCAATCAGTCGCCGTTCGGATAAGCGACCGACTCAAGCGAGAGCACGACGTCAATACGGTCAACTCTTGGCCGTATTTACTGATCCCCGATCTCACGCGCTTTACCGTACCTTACCCGAGACCTCGCTGTGTGTATGCCTGGGGGTCTCATCCTAAATCCGCCCTCTTACCCGAGACCTCGCTGTGTGTATGCCTGGGATCTCATCTGAACTTCCACCCCTACCACAATCCCTAGCCTTTACCCCCCCCCCGTTCACCGACCTTAACATACCCGCTCGTTGATTTTGCTGCTTACGCTTTGCACCCGCTTGCCGTACCTTACCGTAGAGTACTATAGGTTTTGCACCCGCTTGCTGTGACCACATTAGAGTGGCGTAGGGTAATAGTTACGGGTTAACTTTAATGTTTGGTTTGCTAGAATTTATTAATAATAAAACCATTTGGTTAATATTGTGTCTTTTATTTGCTAGTATCAACACCCTCTTGTTTTCTGAAAGCTTTAGTAACAGGCAAAGTGATCCAAACAGAGCCGACATCAGCGACACCGGCAGTTCCCTGGATTACATTTCTCCACTAGCAGTTACCCGGTTCCGTGGAGCATACCACGTTAAAACAACTGGCGCCCGAGAGTTACCGCCGATCACCGAAAAACACACTGCGCTACTTCGTAAGCAAGCCCAGTACAAATTTGGCGTCCAAGCAGAGACGCATACCGAGGCAAACCCCGGGGCGCCTCCGAACGTTTACACTCCCTAAACATTTTCTGCTTTGTACTGATGGTACTCTGTACTCTTTGTATCCATTGTATTTTGGGTGCCTTTTAACATTTACTTTATAAACACCACAATAGTTGTACAATAGCTGTACTCCTTTTATACTCTGTATGGTTGGAGATTTTCTTTGTATTGGTGATTTCTTCTAAAACAGTATATTATATACTTTTAATTATTATAATACTTATATTATATACTTCTTTATAATATGCGTTTTTTGTGTTCTTCATATCTTGTATATTCTTGTACTCTTTATATTATTTTTCTACTTCTTTACTATTTTTCATGTTCTTCAACCTGCTTATACATCGTGTACTCCATAGTCTTTGTACTCTGCATTTAGGCTAGTTATTGAACAACAATTATTTTCTTGTGCTTTGCCACATTGACTAGGCACTTTTGGTATTCAGTGTACTTTTGATATACTTGTTTTCGATTTTTTTTTCTCGCAGTTCAAAATACTTCCCGTAGTGTTCGTACATGATTCTGGCCAACTTAGGCATTTTTTGCAGTTTTATGTTCTTTGTAGTTTTCATACTCTGTATATACTTTGTACATATACATATATCTCTCAGGTATGTATACTCTTCCGAAATACTTTGACTGTTTTAATTTTGAAACTGTTTGTACCCTGCATGCTATGGGTTGTACTCACATTCATAATATTCTTATTCCGCGTAAACTATTACCTTTCATAATCTTCTTACAGTGTATGTCTTTGTACATTATGAACTCTTTTCACACAGATTTGTTCTATTTGCTGCTCACGTATTCTCTGTACTATTGATACGGTTGCTAGTAGTTTTGCGTTTTTATAATTTTGGTACACGTAGTATTTAGTAACTGCAGAATGACTAACTAAATAATAGGAATTACGTAAATGACAAACGTACACACAAATCTCCGATAGCGTCTTAAGAGATTTATAATCCTGAGGGAAATGCGAGAGAATGTTTTAAGCTCATACGAGATTCAAGATAAGTATCATAGTGGTTTTATGTGAACAATGTTTTTTAAATTTATCTGTCGATCGTAGTTTATTGCAATCTCAATTACTTTCTAAGAAAACTTTAATTAAACTCCTCTCGACTGAATCTCGATAAACGTATATCGAAAGATTTTTATCTCTTTTCTGGATTCGATAATTAGCGAAAAAATTCTATTCACAACCGACATTAACCCTCCACGAAACTCCCACTTGTTGTAATTTCGAATTACACAAAGTTTTTTGTTCTGACTTTTGAAATCGAACTTTACCAACAAACTTCGTGTTGTGCAAAATTTATAAGCCGATGTTTGGGATGGAACAGAGTTAAGTGGCGAACGTTCTCAGAACATTAACTAAACCTCGTAGCCGACGTCGTCGTTTTAGAGGGAAAAGCAGCACACCATATAAGGCGACCGACAACGAAGAAGACGCTGAACCGACGCGGTTCACGTGTTTATAAAGAAGTTTTAGCACTTCGAGTTCTCTTTAGCTTGTTTCGCTCCATGAAATACGAGAATATGAAAATCTAAATTGGTTAAGTAAATCATTCTTGTAGTTAGACGTCTTGAATTACCCTTTTAACGCCCCCTCCATGGAATATTTTAGTACCGAAATTAATTTTGTTTTTTTCCGGGATAAAAGCGAATCTTGTGCTAAAATTAGGAAATTACAAGCGTTGGGTGAAGTTAGGATTTGTTTTGATGATAAAGATGAAATTACATTTTTATATTGGTTGATTAGGTATTGTATTGCACGGTAGGTGCGATTGCATTTCCAAACATTATAAAAAGATACTGCTTAGGTTTCTGGGTTAAATTAATAATTCTACAGTACAACTGTGATTTCTAGAACTTACAAAAGGTTAATGACGCAGAACACTGGGAGTCTTCCTAGTTTTTTCCCACTCGGCGAAGACATATTCTCTAATATGTTTACTTACACCATCTTTCTACACAGAACAGTTCTGGACGAGTTTAATTCTAGAATTGGCACTGACGAATGGACAGATGAAGGAACAGACGGTAGCTTCGTTGGAAGTTCAACCTAACCTAACCAAGCCTAGACTAACCAATCTAAACCAAGCCCAGCCCAGTCTAACTTAGTTAAGTTAAAGTTTCATAATAAGTTCTTATAAGAAAAATGTTTCATATAACCTTACAAAATATATTATAAGCTATTTCTTGGTAGTGTTCAGAATACGTATGACAACTTAGTTTACCTTTACTGACTTTTTAGACTATACGACCTTTGTTGACCATTGTTGAGTAAAAGTTGAATTTTCTCAATAAAGTACTGTTTTTTAATAAAGTTTTTTATTTTACTTTACATTTATTTAGATTACACTGATTGATCTGCGGAGCATACTACAAACTTCTTCCTCGACATTGTCAGTGATTGTTTATCACCTGGGTTGATTGATTCTTGAAGGCAAGAGCTAAATTTTGTTACAAAAATATTCTCAACCTTGCGGAGGTCAATAGAAATTCTCTTCGATGGTCATTTTTGCTGCTGTATGGATGTTATCATTGCATTTTTACATTTTTTCTCTTTATGCATTACAAATCTCTTGATTGTTACATAACTTTCCTTCTTCTTATCCGCTAAGACTTCAACTATCATGACTTCGTTTTTCGTTTATTATTCCCTCCATACAAACGTTTGTTTTGATACGGTGACTAATTCAGTTTCTTATTTTACTTTCAATCTTTCAGATTTTATCCTTCCATCCTTCTCCAACTCCACACTCCAAATGCTTTCATCTCCTTTTCGTTTCAAATTGCTTAAAAGCCTTATAAGTCCGATCGATAAGACATAATTACATCACCAACCAAACCTATCAGGACGGAGCATAGTATCATCGACATTCTTCTAAAGGTGGTGTGGAGGTAGATCGTGTGTTGAGCGGTGTGTAAATGAAGAATTGTCGTGAGGCAGTCAACACTTTCGATGAATTATTATAGTTGTCTGCTGCATAACTTTTTTAAACTTGATGAAGAGTATATAACGTTTCGTTGAAAAGAAAGAAATATAGAAAATTGGACTTATACTTACGATATAACAAGTTTGTGCCTTTCTGCTAGCAAATATCGGCAATGGGCCGGGTTCGGTGAATACAAAAAAACCTATAGCTTGTTCCTTCAATAAAACGCAAAAAATGACCAAAAAAATATATTCAAAATATTTAAACAAATAAAACATTCAAGAGAATTGTATTGCCGCAAAATGTTAAGTATTATATGCATACAATTTAAATATTTTTACCACTTTATAAGAAGGTTAAAAAAATTAGATCAGAATACATGCAAACACATATCATATACAAAAGAAATAAATCAATACGAATAGTTCTACCAGGTTATTACATTGATGCGATATCGCAGGAGGTCTACACACAACAGTAGATTACTAAAAAACTAAAATAAATGTTCAAAATAAATTTCACTTATAATACTAACACCCGGGTAACCTTAATTAAGCAGGTTATTCATAATGATCATTTAATATCACTAATCAAAATGAAAGTGTTTCTAATACTAAATATCAAATTATGTAACGACAAAATTATTAAGATTCGTTGTAGTAATCTTTTTTAAACTTCAAAGATAATGATAAAGGACGGTGATACCGTAATTCCAAAGATTTGGTGACCACTCGCTCAATCTATAATTGAAGGATGTCCTACTTGAAAACACGTACGTAACACCTTCTTCTTGACAATGTGATACCATCATCTGAACAATCAAGAATGTGATCCACAAGGCGGCAAAAAAAAGATTCGGTAGCAGGAACCATAAAACAGCTTATTTAACTAAACGTTCCCTGATTACAGTCGTTAAACTCCAAGGTAACAAAAAAAACCTGTTAATAAAAGAGAAATTACCAACGGGAAAACGTAAATAATTGAATATGTAGACAAATAACAATTTGAGAGTCAAAAGACCTTAACATAAAAATTTTACAAAATGGCTTCTACTAAGATAAGAACCTTACCTCCGCGACAACGAAGGTTTTCTAACAGATGATATCCCATCAAAAGAATATTCACCCGGGAATAAAATCTTACAGTTAATGATTCGAAATCACAGGTACTTGAACAGCAGGAACTCACAAATTCCACACGCAGAAGAATCTTTATCTTCACGACCTTAACAGGCTTCCCAAAAAGAACCACCCGGAAACCAGTCCTTTCTCTCTCTCTCCTCAAAATTATTCTCAAAAAAATCCTCGATCCGAGCGCTATCAGGATCTAACCCAATCAAATTCATAGGAGCTCATCTTCAAAAAAGATAATTCCTGATCTTCCAATGAAAAATCAAATAAATAGAAAACAGCGCCATCATAGTGTACTACAAAGACCATAGGCGGCTTACAGAAACCAAGTTAAAATTTAAATTAAGTAAGAAATAACGTGAATGAAGAAGTAAATGTAGTATAGGTTAGAATAAGTAAGCAAAAGCCCATCTAGATAATTAAACCACGAAGCTAATTAAACAGAAAAAGAATCATAAGAACAGTAACTCAACACAATTGACAAGTAACGCCAATGAATTCTTTAAAAAAAGAACAAGGTCAAGTTTTTTTACAAATGAAGAAAATATTAACATAACCTCTACTGTCCTGCTAATAATATTAATGAGAGAAAAAGTGTTTGAACAAAATGAATTACTATTCCTATTGACAAAAAACAAAATTTTTTCAAACAGAATTAAATCATTGAAACATTGGGAAGGAGAAATCTCGATGTTTAAACATAAGAGCAACTTGTTTATTGTTTCTAGCCTTATTTTGTGGAACTCCATAATCATGAAATAAATAAAGATTATTAAAAGTTTCACAGTTTTATTAAAATATACCTGACAATATTGTTTCGACAGCTATGCTGTCATTATCAAAGGTAATATAATTATAAACAAACACGTCGCTAAGGTAGATACAAAATAGGTAACTAGATAAAATAATAATAATAATAATCAGAATTAAATATCTAATACTTCCAGTAACGGAGAATTACTGAGCTCAAGTTGTTCATTCATTAAAGGTACCCTGAGTTTGTGTTTGTATATCTCAAAGGCTTCTAAAATGTCTAATTTGCGTTTGTTATTACAAAAATGTAGGAATTTAATATTATTTTGAGGAGTCATTGTGTGATTTTGTTCTAAAAGGTGTTTGGCGTAATTCGATTTTTCAGGATGTTTATTTTTGTAATGCCGTACGTGTTCTTTATATCTTATGTCAAAATTTCGAAGTGTTTGTCCAATATATACCGAACTACAAAAAGAACAATTTAAACGGTAAATGCCTGATTTCATGATATCATGTGTTCTGTCTTTAGCATTAAATAAAAATGAAAAAGTGTTAGTGTTGGTTTTAAATGTTATTTTATAATTGTTGGTTTTTCTTAGTATATGTGCAATTTTTTCTGATATTTTGCCAAAATATGAAATACTCTGTTAGAAATTCATTAGATAAGCTGCAAAACATACATCTTCCACCACATTCAAAACTTGTTAGTTTTGATATTTGCAACATGTTCTCCAGAATACCACCACAAGAATGTATTCCTTTATTAGATAGTTTCTTGATCAATAGTAATATAGAATTAGTTAAAAGGTTAGAGTTAATTCAATTATTTGACCTTTGTATAAGTCAAAATTATTTCACTTTTAATAACATAATTTATTTACAAAAGGATGGTTTACCTATGGGTAATTCTCTAAGTCCTCTATTAGCTAACATATTTATGGACAAGTTTGAAGATCGAATATTTGAATTAAACCTCTCTAAACACATTATCTTCTGGTTTCGTTATGTTGATGACATTTTAGCTTGTTTTGACAGTTCTTTTGAGGTTATCAATGAATTTTTAATTCTTATAAACAATATCCATCCTAATATAAAATTTACACTAGAAACAGAACAAAACAGGGCTATAAACTTTCTAGACTTAAATATCAAGATTAACGCAGACAATCTTTTTGAATTTTCCATATACAGAAAACCAACACAAACAGACATAACAATACCAAATGAATCTTGTCACCACAATACACATAAAATAGCAGCATACAGATCATTAGTACACAGAGCTTTAACTATTCCACTAACAAAATCAGATTTTAGCAAAGAAATATCAACCATTAAACAACTAGCACATGCAAATCATTATAATCCGAACATGATTGACACTTTAATTAAACAAAAAGATTATAGGTTAGCTATCAAAAGAATATATCCCATTGACAATCAAACAGAAGACACAAATTACATATCTATACCATATTTTGGCAAAATATCAGAAAAAATTGCACATATACTAAGAAAAACCAACAATTATAAAATAACATTTAAAACCAACACTAACACTTTTTCATTTTTATTTAATGCTAAAGACAGAACACATGATATCATGAAATCGGGCATTTACCGTTTAAATTGTTCTTTTTGTAGTTCGGTATATATTGGACAAACACTTCGAAATTTTGAAATAAGATATAAAGAACACATACGTCATTACAAAAATAAACATCCTGAAAAATCGAATTACGCCAAACACCTTTTAGAACAAAATCACACAATGACTCCTCAAAATAATATTAAATTCCTACATTTTTGTAATAACAAACGCAAATTAGACATTTTAGAAGCCTTTGAGATATACAAACACAAACTCAGGGTACCTTTAATGAATGAACAACTTGAGCTCAGTAATTCTCCGTTACTGGAAGTATTAGATATTTAATTCTGATTATTATTATTATTATTTTATCTAGTTACCTATTTTGTATCTACCTTAGCGACGTGTTTGTTTATAATTATATTACCTTTGATAATGACAGCATAGCTGTCGAAACAATATTGTCAGGTATATTTTAATAAAACTGTGAAACTTTTAATAATCTTTATTTATTTCATAAGAGCAACTGGTGACAAACCTCTGAAATCGGTATAAATGTTAAACAATAAATAACATAAAAGATTGAAGTAAACGCAATTGTGATGGTAAAAAAACCGTCACAACTAGCTGCACCGAATTTTAAGCTATTTTGATACGAATATATAAACATAAAGTTCGAGTTCTAATGATTTAGGAGTATTTATATTTTGATTGGGTGAAGAGACAATTATCAGTTTCTTTGGCTTAATGCGTTTCTTGTAACGGAATTTATTGCTTCAATTATTTAATTTTATCTAGTTAGCAAGTTAAATTATTTGATAGACCTATTTACATTAATAGAAATGCATTGCACATTCCGCTTGTTTCCCCAGTTCTTTGTTGTGTACGTCAACGTATTATTATTAATAAATCCTTTATATGGGGCTATATTATATACCTTCTATTTTGATAAATAAATATACGATTAATTTTCATATTATCTCTTTTAATTTAAGTTATAATTTTTTTCTTATTTAAATTAAACAATCTATTCATAACGAACTCTAAGTCCTTAGAAGTTACAAGTTATCGTCAAGTTTCACATCGCCATAGAATAATTTGCCAAGTCGCGTTACGATAGGTGGCTTTAGTATAATTTTTTTGAACACATTTGTCCAGCAACAGTTGAAAAATCAAGAAGCAACACAAGCATCAATTTTGTGACCTGTAAAAAAATTATTGTTATGTTCATCAAAGATCTACACAAAGATCATCATTAACTGGCGGGTTTTGTTTACACCATTTTACTCGTTTTATCGTCTTGCGATGTATATGTACTTACCTCCGTTAAACTCATTTAAAGTTTCCAGACAACAAAGAAGAGAGGTAGGTTGACTGTAATAACCAGGGACAATGTCGGCATTTATTTATAAATCGGTTGTGTGAGTGTTTCTGTCAGTATCCTTATTATAATATTAATCGGGGGGTAGCTTAAAATCAATTTCGTTAGTCTTTCTATGCCAAAATTACTATGTACAATAGAATTTAATTTAGCAAAACAAAAATATTGCATTTTAAAAGAACGGCTTAAAACATAATCGTTCATTATAATATTTATAACTAACTGCATAAGTTTATAACTTTCTTTTTGTTTGTAAATTTGCTCACTTGGTGTAAGTAACACTGTTGGAATTTGACACAGCAAATGGAAAACTTTGAACATTTTGAAATGATTAAGAAGTTTGCGGATCTTAACTAAAGTCGGATAAGAAGGAGATAGATATTATGACTATACCAATCGACATTGAAACGTACTACCATGAAACCGTCGCTCTAGCCGTACTAAAATGCAAATATTTATTTCATACTACTGTATCTACTTAGTTTAATAAGTTGAGATAGAAATTGAGTAATATTAAAATAATTGTGAAAGTAATGGTATACTCTACTATACTCTATATTCATCTTACTTATTAAGCCGTTTACTCATCAAACTTTATAGTGCCACTGCTAAATAGTGTCACGTTATAAAAGTTAACACTACTAGGGGCGATCTACGATCGCAGTTTTTGTTAAATTAATTGGATTTTTGTTACTCCAGTAAGATATTTCATTTTTATCAACTAAAAGAAAACATGAATTCTTTATATGTTAACATCCGATACCATAATTGTTTTTCACTACTTTTGTTACTTTTTATATACAATTTATTTTATTATGGTCGCATGATTGCAAAATTGATTTACGTATTTGGCGAAAAAATTATTGCAAAAAAATCTGTACCTGTATACACATTTTTTTAGATTGTAAGGGTGTGGGTTTGCTCGTACTAGCTTCGACTTCGGGGCCTGACTGTGCAGAGCACAGTCTGGATAGCGTCACGGATCTCTACCTATTTCTACTAAGACACTTAGAAAAAGTAAAGGTGCTATCAGTAAATAAAACACACTATCAAAATACAAAACAGAAAACAATTTATTATTACCACTAGGTCCCAGAAGCTTTACTACTACCCTAATAAGCTTACTGTTAATAACAACGTTCCAGGTAAGCGGGATGTAATACAGCGTAGCTAAAGCGAACCGAGCGTGCGGGTACGGTATTAGAATACAGGGCCGGATAACGGGGTATGAGATGGTAACGGACGAGCCGGGTAAGGAATTCAAGGAACGGGGCCTCTTAAAATACCTTTAAAATGGCCTTGGAAAGAGCGGGCAGGCTGTACGGAATGAGACCTCTCGGAATACTCGCAGTGAGGTCTCGGAAAGGGTGTGGGATGAACGGATGAGATCGGTGCGGAAAGGGAATCGGAACTACGGTTAAGAGGACTTACTCTTCTAATCCCTCTGCAGCGGCAGTTGGCTGGTCTGCTCCTGGATGGTCCTGTAGGCTTCGAGTCCTGAGAGCGGACTGAATAAATCGGCTTTCGTACCTTCCTATATAGGCGCCCTATAGAGCGTGGGGGAAATGGTAGGAGTGGAACGGTCGCTCCGCACGCTAGATATAGGTTAGGGAAAGGACGCGTGTTGTTGCTTGAGTCGGCGGCTTATCCGAACAGTCGTAAATTCCACGGAAGATAGGCTAATGTGAATTAGCCTATCTTCCGTGGAATTCCCAAAATAAATAACCAAAATCTAGTAACTTCGTTACAAGATTTGAATAATAAGTACACATTAATTAGTTCTTCAAGGTTTCAATCTTGACTCTTCTACAAATTTTACAACTATACATTAGGCAACTTACGATAGCAAACTAAATTATAATCAACACATAGATAAGATAACCTTTAAAGTATTAAAAATATTAGTATTTATCGTCAGAAGTTCTTATAAATTCAGTAAAACACAAACATTGGTAAATTTGTACTGTAAAACTGCTTGGCTGAGGCGCAGAGTTGGTAAGCGGAATCCCAGCTCGCCTTCGAAACTTGTACTGATCGTTGCTGTAATGGGGTGCTTAAATGTAAGCGTCGTTGCAAGGACGCTGGGTAGTTTTCGGTTGTCGGCAGTAAATCTCGGGCGCCAGTTATTTTAAAGTGGTATGCTCCACAAATCCGGATAGCTACTAGTCGAGAAATCCAGCACTCTGCTGAGGTTGTAGTAATCAACACAGTCTGACTTTATGGGCGTTTACCTGTCTCACTATATTCAAGAATGTATTCAAAGAAGGTAGAAGAAGAAGGTAAGGGTGTTAGTAAATAAAACACACAATCAAAATATCAAACAGGTAACAATTTATTACAACCAAAAGCCCATACAACCTCTATTTATAACCTTAAAAGCTTACGATTATTTACGACGGGCAAGCGTGGTTCAATACAGTGTAGCAAATAGCAAACCAAGCGTACGGGTGCAATATACTTTATAGGTGATCGCGGGGCGTGAGGGAAATGGTAGGAGAGAAACGGGGGCACATACGCAGAACGTACGCCAAGAGAAGGGACGTTTACGTTTGCTTGAATTAGCGGCTTATCCGAGCGGCTATAGACTGCAATTTAAAAGGCTCAGAAAAAAATACGTATTCTAATCTAAGAAACTTAATCACTATTCGGACTATCCTTATGCGAGATCATTTGACCTTAGAAGAGAATTTAATAATTTTATTAATAGAATATAATTAATAGAATTTATAAATGAAGCTATGAATGCTTCTGAACTAGACCTGAGTTTGTCGTTTAACATATACAAAAAAGTGTTATTGAACTGTATTATATCTACTGATTCTACTGTCTCAACAGTATTCAGATCAGTAATTTAATGTCTGTGTAATATTTATTTGGTTATCATCTATTCGAATGTAGCCAGTAAGTTATCTCTGTAATGTAAAAAGGGTAGACCCCCTGTTGAACAAATAAATAAATAAACTATTACAAAAGATATACAGGTGTATGAAAATTATTATCTTAACTATAAAGCATTACTATGTATAGAGAATACAGCCTTTAATGTTTCATCAACTTCTATAAACTTTATAAAACTATTTCATTTTAGATGAACTAAACATCAAACCGCAAATACGAATTCACTACAATATGTATGTTTATTCATGCGTTAACAAATTTTTAATTCAACTCTAATGTTAACAACTAACATAGAACTGTTATAACTCGGTAACTAAGCAAATCATGAGAAAAGATCTCAAGGATCCTTTTATACAAAATTTTTTACATAACTAATAAAACCTTCTATAACTTGAGAATTGCCGCACCTGTAAATTTGAGTAAAGGTCGAAACTTGAGGTTTACAGGGTATGTTTTGCAGAATTTGAAGCAAAAATTACCTAAAACTTTAGTCTTGAGTCTGAATTTTACTCAAACTAAGGACGAAAGCTCTAGGTAATGTAGTTTTTATATTTACATGTACGTTTCGTTTTCTGGATTCAAAGAGAGAGAGAGAGAGATACCCCTGTGTTGCAGCTAAATTCACATTGTAAGTATCCAGTTTAAAGATTAATAAGATGACTAGATGTAGTAGATATCTCGCCACTACGATGGCACTTACTACAGCTTAAACATTATTTTAACTTCTTGTGGCAATCGTTTTAGTCACGGAAAGAACAATCTAAGAAGTTGAGTTAGGTAAAATTGGATATCTACCCCTATTATAGTAAAAATTAGAAGACAAGCTTCTGAATGTCTGAAGAGCAAGCTTGCAAAGATCTAAGGCTATTATGTTGAATGAATTATTACAACGCTATCATTTTTGATCTAAGCGATTAACATTAAATCTTCGTTTTATGGAAACGATTTACATTCAACCACCTCAATAAGAAAAGTTTAAATTCTGTGGCAATTTTATTCTAAAAAAAGAAAACTTTCTGTGCTTTACTAAAATTTACTTTTATTTCCAGACCTTGCGATCGTAATGTAAAAGATGTGGAGTTGATTGCCGCCCGTCTGCGAAGGGTAGAACAATTATACCGTCTACCCAATTCTGTTCTCCAGCAACTAGCTCTTTGTGGATATTATGAGGACTTGGAAAAAGGCGTTACATGTGAGTTAAATAATTCATAATCTGAAATCTTTTTAACTCTTTTCATACATACTAACTAAATAAATCCTAGTCTATTATATAGTCCATTAATAAACACGTTTATCTTTTAATTAAAGCAGGTATTGAATTTCAACGTGCTTAGTTTACATAAGCTCTTAACATACTTATCATAATAAAACCACAAAATGTTTCCCTTATTACACGAACAGTCTCTCGGCGCGTCTTCTCTGCTATAATTAACCCCCCTCGCCCGCCTAAGGGGAATAACGTACCGCGAAGACGTTGTGTCGTACGTGCACTGCAATATTATCGTAGTTTCCAGTTAGGGATTTTAAGGAGTTTCCTAATGTCGTTTCCTTTACTAGTGCACGAAGGAAACGAGATGAAAATGTGTAATAATACGTGTAACATTTTCTTATGGGATATAATATCATCTAAAGCTTGAACTACCGCAACTTCTGATTGGCAATGATTCGATTACTGAGTGTAATTGCGGTCAATTTTGAGTTTCCTCTTATGAATTGCTTGTTATTTTTAGTTTGTTGCATTTTATTTTATTTTTATAATCAATAGAAACCTCGCGAAGTATTATAAAAGTCTTGATGCATTTAATATTTGTGTAGTGAGCCATTATGATTGTAATTTTTCTTACTAGGTTTGCAGTACGACACTTTATTTTACAGACATTTTTTAAATAAAAGTAAACTGAACTGTAAAACTTCTTTATGTTGTCTGTTCGTTGTTGATTCGTAAACGTCCAGATTTCGTCGATACTAGTCTGTAGTTTTTGTAAATTCAGATTTCTGTTATTATATTATCTTATTAAGATAATCGAGATCGAGAAGCTCGAGCAAAGGTTAGGGAAGTTTCTAAATTCACACAGATTATGATGGTTAAATTATTGTAAGGATTGAATCGACTGATCTATGATAGTAAAAGTAGAACTGTTGATTTTGTGCAACAGATTCAATGTTTGCTTGAAATGTGTTACTGGTATCGTATGTAGATTTTGTTCTACGTATTTTTTGCTTTCTTTGTCATCAAGGTTGCCGGTAAGAAATTTCATTACATTACCGATTCCAACAAATAATGCCCTTATTGATTATTGATGCATACAACTCGGGAAATAATTGATTAACTAGTTAGTCAGCACTGTCTAAATATTGCACCAATATTAATAGCCATATCCTATGGGGGTTTTACAGCATTGACGAGGAAGTAGATATTCTTTATTATTTAATAATAAAATAGTACAAATTGTTTTTAAGGGCTTGATAATTATTTAACAGATGATACTAGTCTATATAGTTTTTATTAAGATTCGCGTGGTTTCTCTTATCAGTGCTTTTCCTTTCACTACAGTGTATAATCCGAGGTTACCCATTAATAATTGACTTATTGTTACTTCACAGTGGACGAAGGTCCGGAAGACGGTAGTGAACTGGATCGCTCTAAAAATATATTGTACTTGTGTATTTATTTTTGCTTTCATGGGTTCATTACGTAAGTTATATGGTCATGTTCGTAAACGCTTTTAATTATATAGGGTCCAGAAAAACGTCCAGTAATTGTAAGTGACATGAAGACTATTATTATAAAGATATTTTATTTTTTCTTTGTGATCGATAAATTAGTTTTTGTAAAAATCTCTGTTGTACTCTAGTTGAAAAGGTAATTCTACCTTCGGTATAGCCACTTTAAATTTGTACTTTAAATTTGAATGGAACGCACTAATAAATTCATTCAAACAATTGATATTGTTCCACAAGCGTGGAATGTAATCGTTCTACCATAGCATTGGTTTGAAAAATGTAGAAAGAAGTCACATGAAATTTAATCTTTTGTAATTCTGCAAAGAATTTTAAGGGGATGTTTATGAAACTTGTCATCAAGTACCTACTAGAATTCTTGGCGTAGTAGAGCTGATCATAGACATATCAGGTTCAGGTTTTATAGTATTTATTTTTTCAGCATCGTGTAAGATTTCATCTATATTTTCTACATCATCACTAATTGTTAAAATGTGGAATTGAAAACAAGAAAGTGTGTCTGTTATTGTTTTTTCCTGGTAAGTATTTAATGTCAAAATTAAATTCTTCTAGTTGCAGTGACCATCTTGTTAATTTTAAATTTGATTGTTTAAATCTTCAACTTAACAAGGTGTGTGTGATGGACGATTAAAATAAATTAGGTTCCAAATAAATAAGAACAAAATTTTTTAGTTTCCCACACAATAGCCAATAATTCTTAATTAATAAGTCCTAATTAATCTTTGAGTTCGGTTTTGGTTTTGCGAATTACAAAGTTTTTGATTGCATCCATTTTTAAGGTCCCTGGACAAATTACTTCGGGCATAATGAGGTATCCGAGGTATTTTACAGATTTTTGTAAACATTTAGATTTGTTTGATTCGATTTTTAAAATTGTAGTGTGTCATTTTTCAAACATATTGTTTAGTCAGGAAATATGAATAAACAATTACGTTGTCTAAATAAACAAATGCTGAACCAGTGAGTGCGTATTTATCATACGTTGAAATGCAGCAGATCATTTTTAAGATTAAATATGGCTAAATTAAAAATGATCTTCTGTGAAAAATGCTGTTTCTCGATCTTCTTCTTTAATTCCGATTTCATGAAAGCCTGAGGCCAAGTGTAAAATTAAAAAATAATTTTAAATTACCTAAGACTGTTTTAGTATTTGGTAGGGGAACTTTTCGATCATATTATCGTTCACTTTTCTATAATTAATAGCAGTGCGCCATTCTGCTTATTTGAAGCAATAGGTTTTTTTGGGACAACCCAAATTGGAAAATTATAGGGACTTTCTGTTAGGTCAATTCTATTTTTCTGAAGCGATTTATTTGTGTGCCGTTTATTTGTAGGTTTTTGAGAAGAAATAGCAGTTTAGTTTTTTATGCTAGTTAGATTAGTGGCTTATAAAAGAATTTCTTGATGGCAGAAAATGCACTTGAATACATTGCGTAAAGGAGGAGGATCGATTTGGTGCGGTTTTTGCCCCAAATTATTTTTGTATGAAAAAATCAGAAAACATTTTTTTAATATAATTTTACCGTAAACGGACGATCCCCCACCCCCTAGCCCCCCTCAATCCTGAATATGCCATCACTTGCTAACCGCGTTCTTGGGGAGATATATCGCTTTCAAAATTATACGAACTCCCTTTTAACTGTATCCGCTCTCATTTATCATTTTTTCCCTTTTTACCCCCTTCCCTAGAGGGGTGGAGAGGGTGGTTCTACTATTTATTCATTTGCAGGAAATATAAATGCAATATATCCAAGCTTGCTCACCAGACTTGAACAGCGTATCCTGGAGTTTTTAGGGTCGCTGATTCCGAACCCGAAGTCCGTTAACCTGTATCACATCAAGTTTAAGATCATTTGAAGGTCAAATTGAAAAAAAGATGACAAAGAAATCCAGCAAAATAGATAAATACGTTTTTGGCGTCTCTGAATTCGATCTCAGGCTTTCTTGAATCGCTCGCTGTCAATTAGAGATCATTTCAAGGTCAAATCAATATTATGCTAAAGTGAAGCTGAAAAATTCCGTGTAATGAATTTGAATCACTTTATGTATAGGTTTTTGAGGTAACTGGATCCGGGGATCAGCTAGAAGTAGTTTCAAGGTGAACTTAACATCTCAAGGTAGCTGAAGCCAACTCAGGAGATCTTTTCATTTCTTATGATCATCTAGATGTTTTTTATGGGCTGGAGGGGGAATCGTTCATTGAGAACAAAATGCATTTGATATTGCGAGCAGAACAAAATGTGTGTTCACGTTTAAATAGCAACAATGAACCATTTTACCTTAAACACATCATCCTCACCTTTTCCTAGCCTCTCCCTTTAACTTCAAAAATGAAAAAGATGGCACCATTCACTTACTGCATTTTATTTTACTAAAATTAATAAGTTGAAAACAACCTGAATGGACCATCCCCTTATTTCCCCCTCCACATCTTCAAATACAGAAAATGCAATTGGAGTGATTCGGAGCTGCGACTCTTCTACACATTCGGGGATATATTACTTGTTTTAAAAAATGTATACTGTCAATCTTTTCTCATTTATTTTTTCCCATAAAAGGGCCGAGGGGAAAATTGGGAAGAACGTGAACGAAGAATGGGAGTTTTTACAGTTTTATCGTTAAACATTGTAACTAATCCAATATCTCATTATATGTACATTATATGTAGTTTTACGTTAGTATGATGTAAAAGTTACCCTAGGTATAATGATCTACACTTTGCGTCACCCAGGAACAACGAAGTGGACGTGGTAGATCAATGCTCCCTTTGGGGTGCTTTTTTAACGTTAGTCCCCTTGCCTCTCACTGGGGTGCTTGCTTAACGTGAGTCCCCTTGCCTCTCACTGGGGTGCTTGTTTAACGTGAGTCCCTTGCCTCTCACTGGGGTGCTTGTTTAACGTGAGTCCCCTTGCCTCTCACTTTGGTGCTTGTTTACCGTGAGTCCCCTTGCCTCTCACTGGAGTGCTTGTTTAACGTGAATCCCCTGCCTCTCACAGGGGTGCTTGTTTAACGTGAGTCCCCTTGCCTTTCACTGGGGTTCTTGTTTAACGTGAGTCCCCTTGATCACATCTGGTTGACCTTGAGACCCTTGATTTAAATCAACGATTCCAGATGCCTACATCTACTGTATGAAAATACAAAGCGTTTTTTAGCTCAATCTTGAGATGTTAAGTTTACCTTGAAACTATCTCTAGCTGATCCCCTGATTCAGCTACCTCAAAGACCTATACATAAAGTGATTCCAATTCATTACACGGCATTTTCTCCAGCTTCACTCTAGCATAATATTGACTTGACCTTGAAATGATCTCTAATTGACAGCGAGCGATTCAAGAAAGCCTGAAATCGAATTCAGAGACGCCAAAAACGTATTTATCTATTTTTCTGGATTTCTTTGTCATCTTTTTTTCAATTTGACCTTCAAATGTCCTTAAACTTGATGTGATACAGGTTAACAGACTTCGGGTTCGGAATCAGCGACCCCAAAAACCCCAGGATACCCTGGTCAAGTCTGGTGAGCAAGCTTGTATATTTTGCATTTATACTTCCCGTAAACGAATAAATAGTAAAACCACCCTCTCCACCCTTCTAGGGGGGGGGTAAAAAGGGGAAAAATGATAAATGAGAGTGGATATAGTTAAAAGGGAGTTAGTATAAGTTTGAAAGCAATATATCCCCCCAATAACGCTGTTAGCAGGTGATGGCATATTCAGGATTGAGGGGGGGCTAGGGGCGTGGGGGATCGCCAGTTTAGGGTAAAATCGACTTATTATTGTTAGTAGACATTAAAAAAAATGTTTTCTGATTTTTTCATCCAAAAATAATTTGGGGCAAAAACCGCACCAACTCGACCCTCCTCCTTTGTTATTAATGACAGTTTTTTGTGGTTTTAATAAACTGTTCGTAAATTGACCCTTAAATTTTGCAAAAGTCATTTTTGTACTGATGTTGGGCGAATATATTTAGGTTGGTGGTGCTGTGGTTATTGATTTGTATGTTTAAATTTTTTCGAAATAAATTTCTAGTTATTTTTTGTAGGCTGTTTTAATTTCTCAAAAAGATTTGTGTTGATTTTAATTTTATGTGTACTGACGGGCGAATAATTTAATAAAACATTTATACATATGTGGATTTTTGCTCTTTAATGGAGGTTTTGTCAAAAGAATTTTATTATTATATAAAGAGTACAAACATTTTTCACGCCTTCAACCGATTGTAAAAATTTGTATTTGTATACTGTCATTATTTTTATGGACTTATTAGAGTTGTCTATGTGCAGTAACCACGTATGGTGCTGCCGAAACTGGTTCAAAATGTCTTCACAAGCTCTAATGTATTCAGATAATTTAAGTGTTTTAGGTTTTTTAACCATCGAATTAATGAAAAGTCGAGGTGGATGTAAAACTTTAGAAATCTTACAGGATTCGTATTTGAATTTATATTAAAGTTAATTAAAATGAATAAAATACAAATTTGAAAAATAATTGAAATTAGTTAAAACAATTGCACAACTATTATTAGTTGTACAATTACTTGATCAAGTTATTGTTATCAATATCCAGTTTAAATAGAACTAGACGCTAGGTATGCTTCGTTATTCTTTTTAAAATACACAAATCTACCGTCTCAGATTCTCCAGTTTAACTTTTATAAACTTTATTTTGTTTCTCCTTTTTTTCTGAATCTCGTTTGTAAAAATGCCATTTTCTTTTTTTGCTTGTCGCTTGATATGAAAATGTTAATGCGCATATTTATCTTATAGATTGATTTTTTCTAAATTCAAGCAACTTTGATGTTAAAAATTGCAATATAAAACGGTTGTAGGTATCCTTGTGGGTAAAATTAAGTTCCAATTTTACAACCCTTAGAAATGATGATCCTGAGCGTTAAAAACATCCATAAAGTTACCTCAGGGATTCATTTTATCTTTCTACAGGAGAAATAAGCTTCAATAAGTATATTCAAAAAGAATTTCATTTGTGGTATATTTAAATAAAGTTTTGTAACTATGTTACAATGGGGTAATTTGCCTAGTTATTTCAAAACTAAGTTTGAATAGAAAATAATTTTTAATGACCTTGACAAGCGAGAGCAATGGATCAACAATAATCTGCAAAATAATGATATACGTGTAAGAAAAGATTGCGCTGTTGTCTTGGATCAACTTCCTATAACCAAAAGCACGAAAGGCCTGTAGAAGCAAAAACAATTGAAGACTTGGTGCTGACGAATTAAAGATTAACAATTTTGGCCATTGCAAAAGAAGTTGGAGTGTAGGGAATAACTGTTACGGAAATCTTGCATATGATGTATTAGTACAGGATCCGTTATTGATGTCGTTGAGCACCGATCGAGTAACCGATTAAAATGTATTTTTTATGAAATAAAATATGTTAACAAAAGTAACGTAGATGAGTTGCTTAAATAAATTTGTTCAAGGATATTTTTAATTAAAAATTCAATATTTAATTTAATACCTTCACCGATCTCGTAACCAAAAAAATTAACACTAATTGAAAGTGCAAACCCTATAGAAGACGTAAACATAGGGTTGCCTACCTTTTTCTGTTCAAGGCTATACAGTTGCCAAGTTTAAATAAGTGAATTGAAAGTGATACCTTCGCCGATCGAGTAACCGTATATATGTCAAAATAAAGCTTATTTTTTTGCAAAACGATAGTATAAGGTTGCTTGCAAAAAACCGTTCAAGAGTCAGGGTTACAAGGGTTTAAAATTTTTAAATCGAAGCGTGCGAGAGAGTTAGACCCATTCTATTCAATGCGATAGAGGGGGACGCAGAATGACAGCTGCTCACACTACGTCCGTCGTTTGAAATTGTACGAGAGAGAGGGTCTATGCGTACTGTCCAATGCGATAGAAAAAAACGGGGCACAGAAGCTGGGCTCGCCTCTTGTGACGTATGTCAGAGAGTGCGGTTGAGCGGTTAGTAAACGGCAAGCGTTGTGTTCGAGCAACTGACAATATACTCCAAAATATGTACGGCAGAGTGGTTATAGTGAATTTTTCTCGCTTAATTTAGTTAAGTCGAGTTTGCGTCGGTCAGGACTCGGATGGGTAAACTACGAGCGCAGTGTACTTGCCTATATGGCTCCGCAGCCTCGTCTCACAAGCACATATCCACTCTGCGGCTCGGTGTGTCTGACGCCTCGACACCGAAAGGTATGTGAGGTTAAAGATTTTATATATATATATATATATATATATATATATATATATATATATATATATATATATATATATATATATATATATATATAATATTTCTGAGACGTTTTTTTTTAAGAAAATCGACTTGTCTCCCGAAGTAATAATTCAGTATTGTTGAAAAACATTTTGTTAATATCTTTTTTTTAAACATTTGTTAATAATATGACTATTCTTATATCTTTATAATTACGTTTTTATTTATATATTTCTAAATAATATTTAAAACTTTTAAAAATAATAATTTCATTCAAAAATAAAATTATGTCATAGTGTGTTCTTTATTTTTATTGTAATAACTGCAGTATTGAACTAACCAAATATGAGTATTTTTATCATATTGAGCATATTGATTTTGCATGACAAATTAGAAAAATGCAAATTTTTGTGACAGAGGTATTTGCGCTAAAAAAGAACGTTCCGTATATAATATCAAAATGTAAATATTTATTTTAAACATTTAGAGTTGCTATACCCCGTCCTTTTCTATCTTCTATCGCATTGGATAGTTCGCATAGACCCTCTCTCTCGCACAATTTCAAACGACGGACGTAGTGTGAGCAGCTGTCATTCTGCGTCCCCCTCTATCGCACTGAATAGAATGGGTCTAACTCTCTCTCGCACGCTTTAAAAATTTTAAACCCTTGCAACCCTGACTCTTGAACGGTTTTTTGCAAGCAGTCTTATACTATCGTTTTGCAAAAAATAAGCTTTATTTTGACATATAATTTATTTGGTTACTCGATCGGTGAAGGTATTACTTTCAATTCACTTATTTAAACTTGGCAACTGTATAGCCTTGAACAGAAAAAGGTAAGCAACCCTATGTTTGCGTCTTCTATAGGGTTTGCACTTTCAATTAGTGTTAATTTTTTTGGTTACGAGATCGGTGAAAGTATTTAAAAAAATTAAATATTGAATTTTTAATTAAAAATATCCTTGAACAAATTTATTTAAGCAACTCATCTACGTTACTTTTGTTAACATATTTTATTTCATAAAAAATACATTTTATTCGGTTACTCGATCGGTGCTCAACGACATCAATAACGGATCTTAGACTATATGCAAGATCATCAAGCATCCTAGGTTTTGTAGGCTACAAATTTACAAGGAAAATTTAACGACTCTTACTGTAAGACACTTGCTGTTTAATTACTCAACGTTCGTTCGAGAGCTGCAAAGGTTGCTGAAAAGCGGCACATGTCGAGGTTTTAATAGGCTGGAAAGTCGGCAACTTAAGTGTACGAGACAGGGTCGCGTATGGCGAGGTTAGGATTTCTGTCTCGTTCTTGTATGCGCCAACTATGTACCGATTACGATGATATATGCCTACGGCTAGTACTGTGTGGCCGGAAGGCTCTTGTCATTGCTTAATCACGCTAAGAGTTAGTCATTCTTGGATATGGAAATACATCTTGTGCAAGTACATAATCTTTTTCTCGGCTGTGTCCGGCAGATGCTTGTTTGCTGATGCGACAGATTGGCTATTTATAGATTTTATTGTTTCTGCTCTGGGATAGAGGGTTAGTTTAAAACACATCAGACATATTTTGATATAAAATTCTTCTCGAGTTCTATTTTTCGCGAAATCGCTTTTACGTGCATAGCGATGTTTCGCGTACTTGCACTCCGTACTTACATATCTGCCGCTCGCTTGCCAGACTAAGCAGTTGATGTCAGTTGAGCAGGTTATTGATAGCTACAGCTTCGCAGACTTAACGCATTCATCATACAGCCCTGATTTAGTACTTAACTGTTTTTCAAGATGACTGCCTTACTGTAAAAGCAATATAACGTGTGAGCAACGGAATTTTGATTCAGAGTTGGCCTTGAAAGGTAAGAGATAGACATATCGGTCACGTGCAATTTTGAATCGTATGAATTAGTTTATTTAAACGTTTTAAACTGTCACTTTTTGAAAAGAGCTGTGAGATTAACAGTTTTTGAAAAAAAGTAAAAGAAAATCAGTTTTTAATAATGACATTCCTATTTATTGAAGTACAAAAGAGAAATATGGTGGTAATTTATCTAACACAGAATTAGTAACAAAATTGAAGAAATTAATAACACACTTTGTATCCTCCATAATGTTATCGATTCCGTTAAAAGAAGAGTTGCATTGTGTAGAGATGTAGGTGGGGGCCATATAACTCATCTTCTTTAATAAGTTTTTAATTTAATTGTATTATTTAAAAAATTTCTTGATTAAAGATTGTTGGGAGCTCCAAAATCAGAACCAAAATGCTAAAATGCATTTAAAGTAGGTCTGCCAGTTAGTGACTGAGAGTAGTTCTCAGTGATCTGTAGTAGTTCTAAATAACCTGTAGTAGTTCTACTACCTCCTTAAAATTAATATCAGATGTAACCTAAAATTTCCAAGGCCTTCTCTGAATCAAAATTTCGTTGCTCACACCTTATTATTTGTGTAGTGGTAAATAGTACCTTATGTTGAAAAGTAGTTTTACTTTGATAGTTTTCATGCCTAAGTAGATTCCATAATAATCACATCCTGTATTAAAATTAATATAAAAGCAAATTTCGTTTTATGTTTCTTTAAGAACGTCGCAGCTTATTGTGCTCGATTCTATAAAGCCTTTTCTAGATGCAAACAGTATAGTCACTAAAAAGAACAACTTTATTGCACGAGAAGTTTTCCGGCAAGACAAGGCGCTTGTAGGTATTTGCATTGGCATTATTTAGATGTAGTTTCTCGCGGTGTTTGTAGTTTTTTTTATCCAAAAATAGACAAATCGTGGTTGCTTTGTGTGCTATAACAATTTCCTTTCGAACATTTCTAAAGTGATTTCCTAACGGATAATTTGCTTATTAATTTTGACGCAAATGGAATTTAAACTGACCTGACCCAATCTAACATAATCTAATCCATCTTGAGCTAAACATAATTATTTAGTATCGCTCGCCGTATACCTCTGGAGATTGGTTGTATCTGACATGATTTAATCTGTCATAATCTAAACTAACTTTTTAAAAGTTGTTTGAACGTTAATAGACTTTAACACAATCTGGAAAATCACTACCACGTTGATGCTTTTTTTGTATAATATACTTTTGTAATAAAATCAAAAATCAAACAAGAATGTTGAAGCAGTTTAGGATTAAGGCACAATTACATCAATTTTGCTTAAATACTATGAAACTTATAGATGTAGCACTAATAACTTGGGGTTATTAATCGATTAAATATCTTTAGGACAATCCTTTTTAGATCTTAAATCCCTTTTCTGATTCATAAGGGCTTGGAAACTAAAATTGTGTGGTAGGATTACTGATAAGGGCGCAAAACCTTTTTGTTTTATATTTTAGAAACCCGAAAACTGTGAGATGCTGAGATGCGATGTATTGAAGATTTGTAGCCTAGAGATCACAAAACAACCCTCTATGACGGTTTTTTACCATCACAATGGGTTTACTTCAACTTTTTTTTGCTTATACTGTTTTGCACTTTTAATAGATTTCACGGGCTTTTCTCCCGTTGCACTTCTGATTTAACATCGAGATTTTCTTCATTTGATACTCCAATTAAGTTGCCTTAAAAGTCTCACTCTCTGCTTAAATAAATTAAAATAATGTATATTAATGCTTCAAGATTTGATACTTATTGCTTTGGTGGTATTTAATAATTATTTAAGACAGGTTTAGGTTATTTCAGTTCGGCTTGTAAACGGCGTTGCCTGCCATTTTTGTTTTACTTGCATAAATTATTTGGAATTTGTTTTTCGCTGTTTTCTACATGTTTCAACGATAGTGGCACTTTTTCCTGTTTACTTGCATTTCCATTGGTTACTATTTGAATTGTATTTTTTTGTTTTATTTAAATCCATTGCATTGGTTTGAATTGTTGAACATACTTATGCCATTAAGGTTCTCTTATTAATTTCTTTGAGGGATTTTAAGATTTCATCAAAAAAAGGGATTTAGAATTCCCGAGTTTTTCTACATGGTAAAGTACTTGCAATTAAAAAGGCTCGTGGGGTCCTTTATGTAATTTTAAGATTTAAAATGTTCATCGTTTTCTGAAGTTGTCTATGCTTCATGTTTTTATTTCCATATTTTTTGCTTTGACGTTTAGAACAAATTTTTGTTTTTTCTACAAAAGTAAGTAAATACGTTATCATGTAGCCATTTTGTAAAATTCCTTTAATACCTTAAAACTTTGATCATTTTAATTTACTAAATTTCTACCTACTTTATTTAAATTGCTTTATACTTTCCCTTTGGTTCTTTTCTTAACATGTTTTTTATTCCCTTGAAGATTTCTTATAATCAGGGTGGATCAGGGGGAGATCACTGGTACTAAAACTATTTTAACGTGAAAAGGTTAGATGAATAACTCAAGATACACCTTACTTTACCAATAATAAAATGTTCCATATGGCCTTACTTTCTTTTCTTTATGGAATTCGCTTAAGGACACGTGCCAACAAAGAAAATTTCATCAGTTTGCCCGTAATCTTGTTAAGCCAGTCGTTTATAACAACGATGAATTAAAATCCAACGAAATCGTTACATTTAACAATGAAACAACCACAAAAACATTTTTTAACATTTCATAAAATGTACGCTTATGATGCATGCTTCAACTGAAACAGCTATCTGTGACAACATTTCCATCAGAATGTTTCGAACGAAGTCTAATTGGAAGACGCTTTCAATGAAGATGGATTTTTGTGCCATACCGATTTTAACCGCCGGTTTACCTATCATAAAGCAGTATGGATATAAGACTGCCTTGTATGACGATATGCTTAAATAAGGTATACGATAATGATATGATACGTTTTAGTATATTTTAGGTAAATAGAGGAAGTTGTAAATAAATATTTAAATAAAAAAATTGTAATGGTAACAAAATGGTAATAGCTTTTATGGAATTGAAAAGAGAACAATGCTATAATTATACTCAAAACATTGTTTATCACTGCAATTGATTAAAATTCAACTAAATTGTTACATTTAATGATACAACAACCACAAAGTAACGTTTCTACAATTCATAAAATGAACGCAGTATTTTATATGATTTTGAGATCACATATTTATATGATTATATTATATTATATAATACAATTTCCTAATTTACGTAAGTACATACTACATACACAAAACTTACCCGAGAAATATTTTCCTAACTCATTTATTTTGTATGCATTGTATATGTATTAAGACGTATTGGTACTCGCAGATGCTGAACCAGCTATTTCTGTATTTTATATTCACAACTCCATTAAAGCTAGCAAGTTATTGATTGCTCATAAATTATGGATGATAGCACATGGAATGTTATATTTCATTGTGTGATCCTGTACCAGAGTGGCATGCGCTCAATTGTTTATGTTTTATTTGCAGAGCTTGTATCAGAGCATACCAGTGATTTCCGGCTAAGTGTCCATTGCGTCAATCTATTTGGTTTGGTTTTATAACGCATTTTAATCCAGTTAAAATAAATGCTTCAGTAATCTAATAATATATATTGCGGTGATATCAAATCACCGTATTGAGAATTTTATCAACAACGGAACGGAAACGTTCACAAATATTTTATATCAGATTTAAATTAAAAGAGGGACATGCTATGTCATGGGCATAAATAATATAAAGGCTATACATAGGACCATAGTTAGGTTCATTAATACTTAAATTAAAAACTAAGAATAAAAATTCCATGCAAACATAACCTAGCTTTCTTATGAATAAATAAATAGGTTTCAATTTAGAAAAAGGATATCAATTAGTTAGATTGCTTGATCATAAATACGTTTATGCAACCCAAGTTACACTTTGAGACGGTTTCCCACTTGTTAGGAGGAAGTAATTTCCATATTTAAATTTACAGATTACGATGTTTAGCGTTAGATAAATTTTTTTATTTTCCTGGAAGCCAGCTCAAGTTTATGTTGCTAATTAGCTGAAAATAGATTAATTAGGTCAATCTTATTATGACTCATATAATACAATTAATTTTTGAATTTGTTTATAAGATTTCTAATCACTTCAATTAATGAAGGTATTAAATCCTGTCGTTCGTGTTGATATGACTCTTATAGACTCTTATCCTGTTTTTCCTCACGATTGTTTTGATGTAAGTGCTTAGAGCATTGTATGCTGGACATTTTGAGCATAAATTGATAAACATTGACTTAATATGTAAGCTGGCACTTGTATATGCATTAATTGGTGTTCGTACTCTAAAAAAATTATGTTTATAGTAAATTGTAAAGATGTTTCTATGGAGAAATTATTGGTATTACCTGTGTCATGTATTCATGTAACTAGTTTGTAAAGGATGAGCCTTGATTTGTTGAACTTTATATGTAATTAGATCGTAACGAGATATGTACATTGTCAATCGTTTTTCTTGAATATCTTCGTTATGATACATTTTGGGACAATGAATGTATTATACTTTTTCGATCTTTGTTTCAAGGGCTACAATTCTGTAGTAACAGAATTAGGTTTAGTGATAAAAAAATAACAGCTGTGTGGGATTAGTGACGTCACGAGCTTACTCATTGTTTCATTGTTTTGAAAAATGCCATAGTTTTCGTTTGTTCTGGCATAAACTATATAAGCTGGGGCAAATTGTAACAAAGTCAGTCGATAAAAGAAGGCAGAACTTATGCCCGGCTCCGGATAGACTGTAATTAATTTGATGTTATACTTCAATCATATGTTTTTGACATAAATGTCATAAATCATCATTGAATTTATTTTTTTGACATCGATTTACGTATCGACGATATTTTATAAACAAGAAGTCAGCTGATTGGTTTCATCACAGTGTTACCAATAAAAAGGATTAACTTTTAAAAAGGGGAAAATATATCGTAATATACAAGGTTGGTTATAATGAATGATTCTTGTTAATTTCATGAATAATAATTAACTTGTAAAGTTCATTCTCAATATAAAACTATTTGGTTTAGTTTATTAAGTTCTTTTGCGAATTTATTTGATTTGAAGTAAATAAAACAACTAAATTTCTTTTATATAAAATTTATTTTCATTTGATGAATATTTTTATTTATAAATAAATTTCATTTGTGTTGGTCTGTTCAAACGAATGACCGTACTGATCCTATGTCAGGTCACTACTACCATTTCTAACGTTTGAGCAAACCTGAGGATTTATTCTCAATTTTCAATTGTATTATTTTCAATAATATTATTTTTACTTTGATTTTCCATTTGAATTTTTATTTTGTTCGTTAAATAAAGTTTATGTGTTTTCAATTTTACATATGTGTTTAATTGATGTTAATACAAGCATCCAGCGTTGTTTTCTTTTTAATTCAGAGTTTAGTAGCAGTTGTCCAGCTTGCAGGAGCTTTAGTGCTTACGACATAAGTTTTTCTTCCTTTTCAGGCATAAAAGTAAATAAGAGTCTCGTAATTCAAATAATTTATGCTTTACTGAGCAAACCTGAGCTAGCTGAGAGGAATAAAGAAAAATATCTGTTGTGTATTCTCATTTCAATCCACCGTATATAATTTATGTTTATATTTGGAACGGTGGACATATTGTATTTTATTTTATCTTCAAAGATCACCGCAATATGTTAATTCAAATATCCATTTGTGACATGATAATTCAGTCAATACTATAGAGTATAATGACGCTTACTGAGTATCCAAGATATCTTGGATACGGGAAAGATTTGTCGGCTTTGAAATCGATCTTATGGGGCAGTACGATCTAAAATCTTGCCCGTAAGGAAATAAGAAAAATTAGAGAACCCCGTCAAAACATATAACGTTCGTTTTGCGAGTACATTCCTTCGGATTTCCATGAGTGACTATTTACATAAACGCAACCAAACAAGAACAGTTAAAACTACTAAGCGTAACATTAATAGACAAACACCCTCGACTTTTCATCATTCAATTTATGGTTTTAAAAATCTAAAAACTTAAAAAATATTATACAAGTAGTATTATTAATTTAACTTTGGCATTCTATATGGAAGATCAGAAATAAATCTTTCACTGAGCTACATACATATTTATCTTTGTATAATTCTAATTTATAAATCACATAAATATTTCTCGAATGTTTGACATAATTCTACCCTAGAAAGTTTTCATTACTTCATTTTTTGTACCAAATTCTATTAAAATTTAAAAAATAATTTCAGGTCTTTGAAATATGTTTAAAGGAGGTTTTGGACAAATAAATTACATTTTATAACTTTTTTGTTTAAATATAACTTTGCTACTGAACTTTATTAATTAAGTTTTTTATAGTTCCGATGAATAAGGCGCTTGATAAATTTGAAATTTTGTGCTCTTTATACGTTATAGTCATACAGGGATAAATGTGTCCATTACTAGACCCATGACGTTGATATTAATGCATCTTTTGGACTTATTTAAGCTTTTTTGCACCCCTAACCGCATAATTAATCTTTGCATGATGTAAAAACCCAGCTTTTCCGAGCAAATAAATTATGAGCAATTATTTCATACGGCGAAAATTTCAGAAACTGTCATCCTAAGGTGATTAAATTTTTCTTCGGTTTAAATCGGAAATTTGTTTGACCTATAAAGAATGATGATAAACGATAAAATTGAACTGTTTTGGATTTTCTTGGAAATAAATTTTAATTGACAGTAAAATCGTGATCGGGCTAAAAGCATTTGTAATTATATAAACTCTAATAAACTTCTAGTGTATTGGTATTTTAGTCGTACAGTAATGGCAGTGTGGGTCATTAAGGAATTACTGCAACTGATTACTGGAATGTAATTATTAAAATTACGGCTTTTGTTGTTTTAGTTTTTAATTAATTAATTGCAATGAAGGGCACATCCTAATTTAAAAATTTAATTTAAAAATTGCACAAATTTTTACGAGAAGGCTTTACTGGTTTTACTTATCAATTTATGAAGGAGAAAAGAAAAGACCTATATATTTCACATATATTCAAATTGTATGAAAGATATGTAAAGAAAAGATGATATACACTTAATCCAAACAGAATACCTAATATCCACTGATACATTTAAATGATTAATATTTCCATTACAAACTCTGAACTGCTGAACTCTTTTTAACTTAAGATCTCGAAGAGAGATATTTAAGTTTGAAAACTCAATGTAAGAGAGAGACATTAAAAAAATCTAATAACGATAATTACTATGGCGTTAGGAGGCTGCTATAAAAATAAACCAAAATGTTAGCAGGCTAAAAAGAAAATGTTATTAAATTTTAAGAACAGATTTATTTATTTTGTAAATTTTAACAGCTTCTTAGATATTAAATTCAAAGGATACCGAACATACAAATGAGCGTAATTTTCAATTTAGATATACTACACTATTATATGAAAGATTTCTTAAAAAATAATAAATACGTTTGCTTCATTTACATCTAAATATATTTTTTTTGTATAATACAAATAAATACTTAATGAAAAGAAATCTGATTTTTATTAAAAGGTTGTTGAGTCCTTTATTTATTTTTAAGTAAACTTTTCTAAGAAAAATAAAACCAAAATACACTATAAAGGGGATTGCTGAGTTTTATGTTTTTAAATAAAAACCTTTGATAAGTTTAAATCATTCAAAGTAAATTTTCAAAAGGTTTGTTTATTAAAGTTCCCTTATAAAGAATGAAACTTGAAAAATAAATAAAGTATAAGGTACTCAATAAGAACATTTAGAATCCATAGATGAAAGTTTCTGATTTTGTTTGGTTATTTTTAGATTGATTTCAATTAAACTGAAATAGAATAACTGTTAAAAAAGAGATTATGTTATAACATAACGGTGGTAAATCGTCAATAGGATTTTAAACTTTATACTTACATTACAACACGGCCATTCTGCTAGCGTGTAGCAATCATGGATGGGGTTCGGTGAATTTAGACAAATGTAGGCTCTCTATACTTCAAGAAACCAATTAAGAGTACTGTCAATCACGTATAATCAACAAATAGTAAATAAATAAACAAAAATAAGAATCACCAGCAAAAAATGTAACAAAATATTAGTAGGTTTGTTCAGTCCTACAAGATCAATAATCAAATAATCAAGACTAGATCAGTTTATAAATATTATTGAGTTTTAAGCAAAAAATAAAAAGATTTTAATAAATTTAAGATTATTTACATAAAGATAATAATAATTCAAATACTGCTGAGTCAAATTATGATACAACCAGCATATCTCAATCTCGAATATTGAAAGAATTGAAGAAAACTGTATTATATGGCCAAATAAAAAACTTACTTGTATCTTCGTAAAAAAGAAGGTTTCTCAAAATAGCAATGAAGGAAATATTCGCCGGAATATACTAGGATTCAGAAATCTGAAAGCTAGAGACAATGTAATTAGAAAGTATGAAAGAAATTCACAGTTTACTCAATTTGATTCCTTGAATTATGTCATTCTCTTCCAAACCGTCCCGAAACCGGAAGATGCGCATGTCTACCTCACCAAAAAATTATAAAAAATTAAAAAAAAATGGCAACGAGAAAATAATTTTAAATTCAAATGATGAATCAAAAATATGTAAAAATTTAGTTTGTATGATTGATAAAAATCCTAAATGCGGTCCTGCATATCAAAATATCAAAGGTCACTTTAAAAAAAACATTTTCAGACTAATAAAATTTGCTTCTAGAAAAATCTGCAGATTTCGTTTTGAAAAAGTACCGTCTTTGCAAGTGTTAATGCTTACTATTTCATGTTCTAATGGACAATAGGAATTGTTCTTGTGAATAGAATGTTCGAACAAAATTGTTTTTAATACTCTATTTATATAGACTGAAAAAGCAAGACTATTTTTCTTATCAAAGGTTTTCACGTCAAAAAACCATTTCGTTTTAACTTATGACTTCCTTGTGCGTGTTTGTTAACAAGTTTTGAATAAACAAACATTCGGTCTCAGAGTATCTTTTTATTGTAGATTTCAATGCGAGTAAAGTCCCTCATTTTGAATGTTCTTTGTTCAGAAATACTAATTCTGATTGGCTTGCGGAAACCGTTAATTTTGGTACTTAGTGCTAATGTGTGAACGAAAAGGCATTATTGTGTTAATCGTTTTTGGGAGCGATATCGAATTAATTCTTTTGATCAAGGTATTGTGAATTTGATGGATTTTATTTTGTTAACTTTGAAGTAAGTTGTATAGTTATTTATGCATCAATTTTGATTACTTTTTGCATGTGCACATTTTTCCCCGTCGTTAAGAATTATTACGTTGGGTAATTTTTATTAAACCTACAACTATGTTCGAAATAAAAATTATTTTTATATTTATTTCATTTATAAATAAATTTATTTTTGAACCTAATCACATTGGATAATATTGGACCATATATTTATGAAAATCTTTATATATAAATATAAAATATATATATATATATATATATATATATATATATATATATATATATATATATATATATATATATATATATATATATATATATATATATAATGCAAATTCATATAGAAAAATTTATCATCGACTCTGCTGGGACTCGAACCCAGGTTCCAAATTCTGTTTACGCGTATCAAGTTATTATTTTTTATATACTCCCTGGACTTCCTAAACAGATGGCGCCCACATATATGTTTGTTTGTGTCTTTTAAACCTATATCCCTTTCTTTTATAATCTGTGAGCTATGAAAAAAATACACGCGAGTTAACATTTATTCATTATTAAAGCGAACTGTGACCTAATTATAAACACATGCAAAATAACGCCTCGAGCGGAGCGCCCACATCTGCTAAAACGACAGCAGCTGCAGTATCAACCCACGGCCACGTGTGCGCACATCGAGCGGACACATATATCAAAGCGAAAGCAGCTGCAATACTCAGAACTCTATCTAATGCATTCTATGAATTCCTAGAGGTAGTAGAACGCTATCATCACATAGGCACAACCCACGCCCACGTGTGCTCAACTGAAGGATTTTACGCCCACAGAAAGAGTATATAAAGACCACAGCTTTGTGGGACAGACCAGTCTGAGTTACGACGGGCTTGGTGATAGAAACTGATTACCATGGTAATTGTTTACCTTCCTTCAAGCCATACTCACCCAGAAAGCCGTAGAAACTGGTAACCAGGGTTACTGTTCTGAACATCATTATTACCAGTTCTAATTTGAAACTGTATAAAAGTATTTAAGTGAATGTGCAAGTGCATATTGTGTAATTTCACGACGAATAAATATCTTATTGTACTTAACAGTAAACTGTGTTCATTTTTGTAACTTGGACTCCGTCTTTTGCGTTTTTAAAATAAAGTACCATTTTTAAAAACGCTTTTCAACGTCAAGAAAAGTTAATTCGCGACCTGAATTTAAGTTTTTTATAAGAGATGTGTCAGCAGCCGGAGCATTTATGAGTTGTACAGTAAGTATCAAATATTTTGTGCTAGTCTGAGTCGTACAGTTTGAGTAAGAATTTAATGTAATTTGATTTTTTGTTAAAGAAAAGTATTGTTTCACAACTGAGAACAGTATTTGCAGTAGTTGCAAAGAAAGATGAAATTATGAAATATGGTAATAATCCAAAACCAGCACAAAGGCTTCAAAAATGCAAAAAAAAAGTATGAGACGTCTCTGAATAACATAGAATGGTTAGTCAAGGTCTACAAACAAGCCCGACAAAGACCGGTTTTATTCGAACAGTTTTCAGCAATTTCCGACAAGATATAGGAGTAATTGAACAATATAGAGGGCGCCACCAAAATTTTTCGTTGTTATTGTTTAAAAGTAATGATGGGAATGTACAATTCGGGAAAAAACTCCGATGTGAGTTGCATTAAGTTCTTTGTCATTTATTGTTATTATCTTATTTTTGTTTAACGGACCACAAAAACTTGTCATTGTACTATGCTATAACGAATAATTTATTGATCTTTAACTTCGTTTATTATTTCAAATTCGTGGGAATCGGTTAATAAAATATGCAATGTACAATTTGTGTACATAAAACAGATACAGCATTTAATTACTGTATGAAACATAAGAGTATTCCGAGATATTACACATTAACTTATTTACGGATCCCATTCTAAATACAATTTTAGTATTTTTTAGTTCGCGAATAAATTTACTTTATTAATTCTGTGAATAAATTTTAAAAATAATTGTTTACAAAGTAACTTACTGAAGGTGTGTTTTGCTAATAATCTGTCAATTGTTTTAACCTTAATCCGCATTAGTACTAACACATATAAACACTAATAATCACAATAATCAAAAAACAAACAGTCACATATTAAAGATGCTGAAACGTGGACCGCTGTAGTTAAACTCTGAACTCCTTGTTATAAAAAACTGAATCTTTGGAAGTTGCAATTATTTCCACTTTTAGACTGGTTGATTTAATTACTATTTATGTTTTAATAATTTAGTCACTACTGTACGATGATCAAAACTGATTTCAATCCACGTTTATTACTACTTTAAGAAAAGTATGGAACTTAACAAACGACTTTTAAAATTTAATATTAATTGTTATTAACGATAATTCTCACAAGCACTCACACTTTAATAAAGATCAACCCCGCCGAGACAGATTTTCAAATTTTTTTGAATTAAGCCAGGTTACACCATTTATTGTCTTGTCGTTAAATTAACCCAAATTAGTACCCAAACTACGACACGCAGATTATCATAATTTTTAATTTCGCATAAGGGTTTAAACAATAAACCCAACTAAATGATACTGTAACCGGAACTTTTTTAAAACCAAACCGAAGATTTTAAGGTAATATGTATTACTTGCTTGCTTTCTTCTAGTCAAATGTGAAACAAATTTATTGCTAAAAGACTAGACGCCATAGTTGCCCAGACAGACTTTGTGGACTGTCCCGTCGAACCAAGATATGTACATATCCTTCTAAAATTTAAGAGAGGCGGCCATATTACAGAACTCTCCACTTAATCACACCGTTAAAGAACAATTTTGCTACTAATAACAATTGTAGATGCACACATAGAATTCTGATGCTCAATATGCAACTTATCAAAATGTAACTCTGCTTAGCTCTAATGATGTCTCGTAAAGCATGAATTATAATTCTAAAAGTTTTTTGTTCGTTTTTGAACATTTTAACATTAAAGAAATTTGACTCGATATAGCATTCTTATTTGCTTAGAAAGAAGTATAAATTATAATATATTTTTGTTAAACTTCATTTGTTAGCGTGCTGTAAAAGGGTACAATTATGACATTTTAGTTTTTCTTAATTCCATAGGTATTTCCCACTATTTTACAATACTTTTAACCAAGCAAATGATTTATGTAGATATGCTTATGATATTTATTTCATTATATGTGTAATAAACCCAATTTAAAGCCTATATTTTATATACTGTAATAAATTACAGCAAATGTAAACCGTGCGTCATTACGGTCCACGATAATCGAGATGATAGTGTGTGAGGGTTTTACATATACTTGGAAGACGACGTTAATGAAAATTGCTGAATACGAGTAAATATTTCATGATGTCTCCATATCACTTTTTAGTTATTTCTTTGTCAAGAGCATTTGAGTGCTACCTCAGTAGTAACGACCACGATTGCGATAGTGATCCGTGGAAGTTGCAGTAAAATTATTTAAGCCAAACACATTTAAAAAAGTGCTGCTAATTAATAAATCACTGGGAAAACCAAATATAATTGTGTAACTATTTATCGATTCAAAACTTTTATTTTATCGTCTCTTTTTAGATGACTTTGTGTCTAAAAGATAGTTTTTCTTTTTTTTTATGTGTTTTACACCGTTACCATTTATATCGAATGTTCCATTTTATTTTTAATGTTACGACAGCTTGAACTTTAGAAGATGAGAAAAACTTTTGGTTGCCAAGCTTCAAAGTTTATTTCTTTAATATTTTATTTTATGGACAAAGAGACAGCAAATCGGAAACTTTACCGAACTAGAAATAATTCAGAATTATTTTAGAAAATAAACAGTTACAGCAATCTTTCTAAAGTCTCCAAAATGTTAGTCGTAAGAATTTTAATTAAAAAAAAACTATTAAATTTCGTTCTAATTAAAGCCCAAATACCCTTAAAGGATATTGCAAAAAAAAATAATTTTAAGAACATAACCGAACAATTCACAGCTGGACTTGAACGATAAGGTCGTTCCGGACGGTCGCTTCCGCAATGAAATAAAAGATAAAAATTAAATAAGAAAACTAAAAATTCCGCCATAACTTTATCAAAATATGTGTGGAAGAAACAGAAAAATTTCTGACAACGATATAAAAAGAAAACTTTTTACGTTTTTTCATTTAAACAGTGATTTCCCTTGGGTTAAAGAGAAACAAATTTCGAGTGTATGAACCCTTAACGGTCTACGTTCCTTTAGCGGTTAACCATTTGAAAACGTCCTGTACATTTTACGGCCCAGTTTAAAATTTTACAACGAAAAAGGTTAATAAAATGGTTTAATTTCACTGAACAAAAGTATGCGGGAGGGAAATGGTGTTATTAAATCTGTTCTCGGATGAGGAAATGCGAAATTTGGGTACTTTTTTATTTAGTTGTCATGTTCGCTAAAGATGAAGCATATTTTTAAGTAATAACGTGGGAAAATCAGGACCTAATTAATACAGTATCTGTTTTTTTTAATTGGGACCATTTTAAGCTTTAAATGACTAGATGTGAATGGTATTTGCCTTATGACATATTCTTCTTCGTTCAGAATGTGTAGCTTTGAATAAAGTCAGTGAAACGTTTAAGTATTTATTTGTGTTGGAATCATGCATTATATTAACACCAATATACGACCCATTGACTATTTAGCTCCAAGAATTGCTTAGCTCCAACTATTAAGAAAATGGATATTGTTGAAAAATAAATTTTTTGAAAGACTTGCAGAAGGCTGTTTTACAGAAGTGGAGCTTTTAGTGCTCTGTATTTCATTTAGATTCTAAAGGGAAATTTCTACTAGAGATTCTTGACGAAGCTGCGATTTGGTCATAACGATATTTCATGACAAAATACAAAAGAGTAAACCGAGAAAACAAAAGGCCAAGCCTCCACCAACATGTCGTATTATATTTTTATATGACTTGGGGAAAATTTGAGAGTTAGAGGATAAGAAAATCAGATTAAAGCATTATATTAAACGAAACTAGCTAATACAACGATACTAAGGGCCGGAGTAACTCAACAAGTGAACCATACCAGAGGTACAATTTTCCTAAACCAAAACTATACAAGCTACGAAATTGTCTAAATGCTCACTAGGTTTTTTTATTGGCGAGCTCAAAAATTGAGCTCAAGTCTGTTTAAATATGTTTTCAGTTTGCTGACAAAAGCAGTTCGTAGACACAAGATCGCAAGAAATATGTTCTTATTTGACCATAAATAGCTTCTGTTGTATTTGAATTTCTTCTTACAAACGACACTAGAAGTTTTCCAGTTTGAATATAAATCTTTTACTAGTTAAAGTTTTGTAAGAAACTTTGCTCTGAAAGGTGATGATGGTACCGCGACCAAGTTTTGGTAATTTTACTGGAAATATAATAATTAATTTAAATGTTGCACTTCGAGTTCTTTTGTAACGAGTATTTCTTTTCATGAAGTTTGAAGGGCCTGCTCTCTACGACATTCTACGGCATGTTACCTCTTACTAACAAACTTATGATCAAGTTTTGCCAATAAATGATAGATTCAAATGTTTTTAAATACTTTTAACTATGCTGCAGTATAATCCGTTTGCGTAGACGGATGCTTCAGCTGCTGGATTTGTGGCGGTATCTTTTCAAGAGCTTGCATTAATATAACAAAGCACTGTACATTTTTTACAGTTAAACGTATTTTGAACAAAGTATTTTTAATCCTTTATGTAACTACATCAATATTGAAGCGAAAACAAATTATATACTGCTTTCTTTTGAAATATTTTTAAATAAGTGAGAAGGTTGTTTAAATTATTATTAAAACATGTTTTTCATGTTTCCCTGACATTTTTTAAATTACTTTCCACCATAATTTTTATTTTTAATTACATTCTTGTTCCGTTTTTCTCTTTATTATTATTCATTCTTTATGTATTATCTTGTTTTTTACCTCATTTTAGGGGTTTTATAATTAAACACAAAAAGGGACAAACAATTTGCAACCACAGAGTAATAAGTACAATAATGTAAAGGCACACCAGTAATAGCATTCCTAAAGCAAAAATGTTCTTGTTGCATAATTAAAACAGAAAATGTGTTTGAAAAGCGCGTCTGCATAAATTGAATTTTAATTGAACCATTTAAAAGAGAGGCAATCTGAAAGGATTATGGGTAAATTAAGATTTTAAGAAAACTCTAGACGGACTCCTTATTGTAATTAGAAGTTTGTGTCTTAAATAAGTAACTTCTAATCAAATTAACGTTCTCATTATGATAATTAAAAATGTATGAATGCCTTAGAGAAATTTTCAACCGAGTTAAATGGAACGCGATAGTTTTCAGAAAAAGAGTAAAAAATACTAAAGAAAAAGAAAATCGTAATTTTTTATCAGCTGGGTGAGCAAAAATCTAATCTGAGGAAAACTAATGGATCTATGTGTATCTTGTCATATGTAATTGGAGTTGGACAACATTTTATCTCCGAGGAGGAAATGGAAGACCTACAGGAACTGCTTATTTTTTTATGGTTATCATATTCATTTGTAATATTTCTGATGAGTATTAATAATAAAAGAAATGTTAAGCTAGATATCATCTACCCCTTAGATAATATCTAGCCTAACACTATTATTTTATCTTATTCAATACCTTATTCAATTATAAAAGATTGATGATCCCAGAGAATCTTTAGAAGTATCGAAAATTGAAGCTCTTCTAGATAATTGACATTTCTTAAGTTGGATATTAATGTTTTGATATTTATAAAAAGAATGATTGTAATTTCTAAGATCATTGTAGCTTCAGATATTTTCAAATTTAACGTTAATAAAAAATAAAAAGGAAAACTATCTCGATAATACATAAGCCAAAAAGTATTTTTACCTCTCTAAATCAAATTTAATATCAAATGGAGCCTTTCACGATCTCCAGTAAATAAATCAGAATCTAAGATGTATGAACTAAAGAAAAAGGGAAAAATTGCAGAAATGCTATTCGTTGGTTTAGAAAATGTTTCTGTATCTTTTTAAGGTCAGAAACGAATTGTAGGTGTGCTCACATTAAGAAAAAAAGGCATAGGGTTTCTCGCCTTTAAAAATGTCGTCTTTTTATAATTTAAACAACTTTTAAAATAAATTTTAAATTCTGTTAAATTTTGTAAAATGCGATCAGAGGCATACTAGTGAAAACAATACGTAACTTCCATCCATCCAGCAATTAGCATAGCATCCATAAGCATAAGTTATGCCAAAATTGTCCACGCGTTGGTCATTTAGTAAATGACGCACGACATGGTACAAGACTCAGTTACTTTGAGCCACAACTCTCAGAGCTCAAGCCCAATTTTAGTATTTTTATTGATTGCGATCATGCAAATGCTTGATGAAGATGCTGCAGCCAAATAGGGTACGCGAACTATTAAATTGTGGTTTGGGGCTCTCCTTCAATTCAAACAAACTGCTTGATCGTATAGGCCTTGAGCAATTCCAAACAAATATATTAGTTCCGGGGTTCCCAAATTCACCAGATGCGAAATAAATACCAGGTCACTAGCATATCTCGTAATACGAACGGTACACTTACATCTTATTTTAAGTCATTCTACTGAGAGATTTATTTAAGCTAAATTTTGTTGCTACAACCGCACCTCTACAGTGTAGTCAGACAACGGGATGAATTTTTCCAAGCTAACCGCGATCTACTCATCTAAGTTTGGAGTCATCTGGGAAACTGGTGATCGTTGTGCTGTAGAGAGAAAATCTAGAATACGGTAAGAAACTGTTATTCTTACTTAATTTATGTTTGAACTCACAAAACAACTAATGCTTCAGAAACAGAAGATTTTCTTACTGTTGAACAAAGTACGTTCAGCTAACAGGTGTTAATTGAGAAGCTTACTGATTTTATATTTAAGAAGGAATAATTATTTAAAAAAAATATATAGGGCGCTATCTAATTGTGTATGTAAGCGATCGTAATTAAAATGATATTAAATTAATTAAATCATATTTAATTAAATCAATCAATACATAAACTAACTTTAAACTCAAATTGCACTTTCGAAAGTACGGAAGGTAAATTAATTAGAATCTGCACATCATTTGAATTGGTTTAAATTTAACAGGCTTTAAACTTTGAATTTGATTGGATCAGAAAAGTTTACTAGATATAGACAAAAACAACTTTAGTTTAACACTATATAAACTTCCAAAATACTTTAAAGGATTGCAATTAAAGTAGATTAATAACCAGGCAGAAGAAAAAAGTATAGGGGGTCATTCATGCCCAATCAACACATCTCATAATCCGACCATCTCAGATTTTCGCGAGATTTGGTAGGATGGTAGAGGACATAAAGTAACTTACGTTTGTAAAGTTATACCGCTCAGTGATACACAGTAATCATATAGCAGGGCTGCAGATATGGTAAAAAATGGAAAATCTATGCTTACAAAGTGAACAAAAACAATTCATACCTCTGCTTCTACTTACTCTAGAACTTTCATCTTAGGCTTGTTTTAAAGCTAATAGAGCACAGTTTTCATAAAAACTGTGTTTTAATATAAAATATTGAATCTTTTAATTCCAAGGCCACATGATGCTACCTTTGACCTTGAATATCTAAGAAAGTGTACCTTAAATTTTTTAGGAATACAGTATGTTATACAGCTAGATGTAGTCCATCTTTGGTGTAAGTCTCATTCTGGGAAGCCTTTGGGAACAGGAGTAAAAATTGTTAAATATGATACTTACACTCTTCTTACACAAAACATACACCTGGAAGTTCAGTCAAGAGTATTGTATCAGGCATTTAGTATATACAGGGTGACCATTATGTATGGAATATAGTATATATCTCGGTAAATATCGACTTTATAAAAAAATTTGTTATATAAAAGTTGTTTAACATTTTATTTTCCATGATAAGATAGCATTCAATTGTTTTTATTTCAGAAAACAAATGAGTAATGAATAACACTTTAATTTTTTTAAATAGCCATGTACCCTTTCATTAAGCTCATTTGATAGAGATTTTTTTTCTCTTTTCGATGACCTAAAATCTTAGTACCCTTATATCAGAAAATTTTTGAAAAAAACGTAAAAAATGTTTATTAAGTTAATTTCACCAATAACATGAATCTAGATATCCGAGATCTCTTTCATTTGTCTTAACAATTGACCGTATGCTTTTATTGTGACAAAAGTTTGGTATTTAATTAAGTTGCTGGTACATGGAAAAATAAAAATGGTTCATTTAACAGAAACTGAACGTATAGAAATTTTAATTATGGTCGGTTATGGGGATCGCAAACGAACACAATTAGAAATATGTGAAATTTTTAATGAGCATTATCTACATCGAGAACCAATGTATTTCCGGCCCGTTGGATAGGCAGAAGAGGGTCTGTGGAGTGGCCTCCCCGATCTCCGCATCTTACACCTTGCGATTTCTTCTTCTGGGGATATTTAAAATCAAAAGTGTATACAAACCGACCCCAGAATCTGGCCGAATTAGAGCAACGAATAAAAAATGAAGCTGCAGCAATGTCTTCCAGATCGCTCAGAAATTCTTTTTAAGCTTTTCGTGATAGGTTGGGCCACTGCCTTGCAGTTAATGGTGGACATTTTGAACACTTATTGCCATGAAAACCATTTTATTGCTAATTTCGTTTTGTCTTCAAGCTTTATAAGAGACGTACATAATTTTCTGTTCATTTGTTTTATTTTGTTTTTTGTTCATTTGTTTTGTTTTGTACATTATGTAGATGCACATCTGTTTATTTTATGGTAATAATTTGAGATACTTTACGATCTCGGATATCTAGATTCATGTTATTGGTGAAATTAACTTAATAAACATTTTTAATATAATAATGGGGGGCACCCTGTATATGTGCAGAAACCTGCAAATCGTATCTACTGAGACAAGTATAGGTATGATCTTGTACCTGTACTTGCAGATGCAGGTAGTTATACAGGGTGTCCTAGACAAAAATGACACATTTTTAACACCGAAAACTGACTCAACAAAATAAATTATGCCATTTTCACGATTAAGTGAAAACTTTGTATTTTACTTTGTATTATTGTTTCAGCTTTGTTTTCCCCCATTTCTATAGGGTGTTATAAAATAATTGCCTATTTTCAAAGTTAAACTCTTTTACTTTACAAACGTCTATAAATTCTTACCTTGCTCTTATGATTAGAGAAGTCATTAAAATTTATAAGAAACGGTATATGTATTGCGGTGTATTTAACTAATAAAAATTGCGTCACGTTCGGGGCAAGCATAAAATATATGCGATGATCTGTAAAAGTAAAATAAAATATGTCCACCGTTCCAATTATAAACATAAATTATATACGGTGGATTGGAATGAGAATACACCACAGATATTTTTCTTTATTCCACTTAGCTAGCTCAGGTTTACTCAGTAAAGTATAAATTATATGAATTACGAGACTCTTATTAATTCTTATGCCTGGAAAGGAAGAAAAACTTATGTTGTAAACACTAAAGCTCCTGCAAGCTGGACAACCACTGCTAAATTCTGAATTCAAAAGAAAAGAAAACTGGATGCTTGTATTAACATCAAATAAACACATATGTAAATTTAAAAAACACATGAACTTTATTCAAAGAACGAAATAAAAATTCGAATGGAAAGTCAATGTAAAAAAAATGTTATTCAAACTAATACAATTAATAATTGAGAAATAAATTCTCAGGCTTGCTCAAACGTTATTAATAGTTGTAATGGCCTGACATAGGGTCAATACGGTCATTCGTTTGAACAGACCAACACAAATCAAAATTTATTTATAAATAAAATTGTTTATCAAATAAAAATAAATTTTAACTAAAAGAAATTTAGTTGTTTTATTTAATTGAAATCAAATAAATTCTCAAAAGAACCTAGTAAACTAAACCAAATAAGTTACTTATTATTAATAAGATTAACGAAAACCATTTATTTTGATTATTTTGACCAACCTGCTATGTTATAAAATAGTTTCCTTTTTTATATAATAATCCTTTAGTGGTAACACTGCTGTCATACGCATCAGCTGATTTCCTATTTATAATATCGATACGTAGATCGATACGATCTTTACAAACTAGTTACAGGAATACACAGTATAAATAATACAAATAAATCCTCCATAGGAGCATCTTTACAATTTACTACAAATATAAATTTTTACATTACGAACTACAATGAATAAACCAATTAATGCATATGCAAGTTCCAGCTTAAATATTGATTCAAAGTTAATCAATTTATGATCAAAATGTCCAGCATACAGTACTCCATGTACTTACATAAAAACAATGGTGAGAAAGAATAGGATAAGAGTCAATAAGAGTCACAATGATACGAACGACGAGATTAAAAACCTTCAGTAATTAGAATGGTCAGAAATTTTATAACCAATTTCAAAAATTAATTATATTATATAAGTCATAACAAGATTGACCTAAATTATTTGTTTTCAGTTAGTTAACAACGTGAAACTGAGCTGGTCTCCTGGAAAATAGAAAAATTTATCTAACGTTAAACATCGTAATCTCTAAAATTGAATAAGGAAATTACTTCTTCCTAACAAGTGGAGAGCACAACCCAATGTGTACTTTGGGTTGCATAAACATATTTATGATCAAACAAACTAACTGAATGATATCCTTTTTCTAAAAATGAAACCTATTATATGCATAAGAAAACTTAGATTATGTTTGCATGAAATTTTTATTCTTAATTTTTAATTCAAATATTAATGAACGTAACTGTGGTCCTATATATAGGCTTTATATTAATTATGCCTACGACATAACATTTGATTTAAATCTGATATATAAAATGTTTGTTTTAACGTTTCCGTTCTGTCGTTAATCAAAATTTTCAATAAGGTGATTTAAATTTAAAAAAAAGTAAAAACACAACTAAATCTTTTGTCAAACTAAATATTTTAATATAAGTTACCTTTTTTAGCACATAAACACATAAGCACATAAGTACACAAGTACGTAAGCACATAAGTACATAAACTGAAGAAAATTAGCGCTAAGTAGTAAAAATTACATAATTCCATCTTAAATATTTTGTTTAGTCAGGAGTCGGTGTTAAAATGTGCCACTTTTGGCTGGGACACCCTGTATAGCTACCTGCATCTGCAGGTACAGCTACAACATCGTACATCGTACGTATACTTGCCTAAGTAGATAAAAGTGCAGGTATCTGCACAGATATATACTAAATTCCTGATACAATACTCTGGTTTGAACTGACAGATGCATGATTCATTTAAGAAGTGTGTAACTACCACATTTAACAATTTTTTTACTCCTGTTCCCATCGGCTTCCCAAAATGAAACTTACACCAAAGGGAGACTGCATATAGCTGTACAACATATTGTATTCCTAAAAAAATTGAAGGTACACTTTCATAGATATTCAAGGTCAAAGGTCATATCATGTGACCTTGGAATGAAAAATTTAATATTTTATTATAAAACAATTTTTTATGAAAATTATGCTCTTTGAGCTTTAAAACAAGTATAAGATGAAAGCTCTACTACAATTAGAAGTAAAGTTATGAATCGTTTTGGTTCACCTTGCAAGAGTAAATTTTACATTTTTTACCCTGCTGTATGAATACGGTGTATCACTGAGAGCTATAACTTTGCATACGTAAGTTACTTTATATCCTCTACCATCCTATCAATTCCAATTTCACGAAAATCTGAGATGGTCGGGTTGAAAAGTTAAGTTTTTTGTGATGATTTGGCATGGAAATACCCTAGGTTTAATTTCTAACAATTATCTTAAGCTTCATGCGTATTTTACACAATGGTCGTAGAGTGGATTTAAAAATCTCAAAGAGCACCACAATGCATATAAATCCAAACGCTACGGTAAATTTCAGCGGAATCTTCAGTTAATTCGAATAGGTTAAAAACTCAACAAAATCATATACTTCAAAGCTTAAACACTTCCACAAAACTGACTTAAACGGGGTGCAAGGCTGCATTGTAACACTGTTTTCATTTCACAAATGAAAAATACACACCCTTTAACATGGAGTTAACGAAAAAGAAATAGATAAGACGCAGTTAACTCTTTTAATTTTACCACATCTAATCAGGCATCCCACAAGAAAGTGTCTTAAGGACTATACCTAATATATGTTATACTTCAGACTTATCAACAGTCTGACTAATCATAGTAGCAACGTTTGCTGACGACACAGCGGTATTGACTTCACATCATAGTTGAAGAATCTCCAAGCCAACCTCATAGTCGGTTTCCTAGAGGAAAATACCTCGGAATTCGCCTTTTGGACACCGATTTTGATGATTTTTTTTAAATTGTAGGTAATCGACTATATTTCAAAGTCTAAATGTTATATTTGTCCGCTAATGCTCTGCTTAATTGTTACTAACAAATTATGACTTTTTCCATAAGGAGCTAATTAATAATTAAATAATTTCATCAAATTTTTATTATAATTGAATAAGTTGGGTACTTATAGGTTTTTAGGGTCGTAGATTACAAATCCGGAATCGTAGATTCCAAATTGGTTCAAAGTGCAAAATGGCGGACGGTGTCAAAACTTGAATTTTGTCGTTAAAACTTGAACGTCAATATTTGAAATGAAAAATCGTACCAGGGGGTTTTAAAGTCGCAAATTGTGGATGTTAAACTAAAAAAATGACCTCACAAAATGGCCACCGTAACTAAATATGATTAAAATTCAAAATGTTTAATCTCTCCATCATGTTTGTTTAAGATGGAGTAGTATAGTAGGTAATACAATTTTAAGACTGTTGCAATTAGTTATTAGTTATTATTTATTTAAAATTCAAATTGGTGGAATGGAATTATTTAATTTAAATAGTGTTAAAATAACTTATCACTCCATAATTTTACCAGATTCCGTTTAAGTCTGGAACTTTATTTATCGTCAGATTTAAATTAAAAAATATTGTATTATTAATTATTATTTACTTGTGTTTCTTGTAAAGCACTGTCAGTTTCTTCAACTACTTCTGGCAACGACAGAATCGGTTGTATATTTAAGCAGCCACCCCCCGTTGCATTCTCTACAAGCTGAAGTACAGTATAGTCCACTTCTCTTACTCCCACGTGCTGCTCCACATCCAGTTTTACAGCCGCTGGATCTTTAATACATTTGCTGGAGCTGCAGGTTCTGTCACTCTTATGTGGTAAAAGATTGCATTCTTAATTGTCCAACCCCAGTCTTGAATTGTCATACTATTTCCCAGCCATAGTTGAACTTGCAGATATGCCCTCTTTAAATGTTGCTGCACAGAAGCGAGTGTTGGACGCAAGGCTGCTAAATTCACAGAACTATTCAATAGTTCTTCTTCTTCTTCAGAAAAGATTCAATAATTTAAGTAACTTTACCTATGCGTGTCAAAGATAGAACTTTTCCAGCGCCGTACATCGCAAGAATACATCTTATCCTCGCTTCAAAAAGGTCGTTTACTTCAGCTTTTTCAGCTTTAAAAACTTTTGCAGCTTTATGTAACTCTTGTTTGCATTCAAAAGTTTTGAAAAATTTATTTTTCCCTTTGCCGAAAAACACTGATGTAGTGTCGCAACCAGTAAGAGCATGTAAAAAAAGAATTTATTCTTCCAAAAAAGCTTAATCAGCTTTTTCCAAAATGTAAAGAACACATTTTTTACGTTTCCAGCAGTAGATGAAGAAACTAACAGTGCTTTACCAGAAACACAAATAAATAATAATTAATACAATATGCTTTATTTAAATCTGACGATAAATAAAGTGTCAGACTTTGTCCACCAATTTGAATTTTAAATAAATAATAACTAATAATTGCAGCAATTTTAAAATTGTATTAACTACTATATTACTCCATTTTAAACAAACATTGTAGGGGAGATTAAAGATTTTGAATTTTAATTAATTATCATATTTAGTTTCGGTGGCCATTTGCATTTTGCATCTGGGTCATTTTTTAGCTTAACATCACAATTTGCGACTTTAAAAACACCCTGGTACGATTTTTCATTTGAAATTTCAAATATTAAAGTTTTGACACCGGTGGTCATTTGTAGCCGCCATTTTACACTTTAGACCAATTTGAATTCGGATTTGTAATCTACGACCCTAAAAACCTATAATTACCCAACTTTATTCAATTATAATTAAAATTTGATAAAACTATTTAATTATTAATTAGCCCCTTATGGAAAAAATAATAATTTGTTAATAACAATTAAACAGGGCATTAGCGGACAAATCTAACATTTAGACTTTGAAATATAGTCGATTACCTACAATTTAAAAAAAATCATCAAAATCGGTGCCCAAAAGGCGAATTCCGAGGTATTGCTCTTGATTCGTCTCCAGGAAATCTCCAGGACTATCAATAATATACAGGATAGACTTTTGTTCAATTCTTTCGAGTTTTTTTCTTAATACGAAAGTTTACTTGTGTTACTTGAATTACGTGCTATATCGAAATGACAATTAACATTGCTTGGGGAATTAATTCTAAAATTATATAATTAGTGATGAAAGTTGATTTCTGGAAGTACAGATCATTACTGTAATTAGAATAAAATTAGCGGAATTACAATTGAATCTGTGAAAATTATTGAAGACCTGTTAATTGGGTAAATTATTTAAATCATTGTATAAATACTTTGAAATGTTTTCGTAAAAGTGAAGGTTACTGATATTACTAGAACTACTTCTGAATTAACAAATTAGGGATGTTATTTTAAGATTATTTATATCAGAAATGCTATTAAATTATAGTAACTGAAGCTGCATGAGGTCAGTCTCTAAAAGTACAACTCCATTTCTAAAATTATAAAAACATTGAATTTCTGAAATGACAAGCAAGATATTATTTAATTAGTTAGATTAATTAAATCGTTATACACTGAAAACAGCATTTAGTAGGACCAATTACATTTATTTAATTCAACTAAATATTTAGTTAAATAAACTAAATTTTATTTGATTTAACTAAATATTTAGTTGACTTAAATAAATTTAATTGGTCCAACTAAATGCTTTTCTCAGTGTAGCAGTAGAAGTTTGGGCACCGATTTTGATATAGTAGTTAATACAATTTTAAAATTGTTGCAATTATTAGTTATTACTTATTTAAAATTAAGTACAGTAAAGTACAGTAAAACTTCTAGAATTACAATAAAATTAAGGGAATTACAATTTAATTTCTGAAATTACAAGAAATGGATTATTTAATCAGTTAAATTAGTTAAATGTTGTATGAATCCTTTTCATGGCATTAGGGATATTGCTTCTGGAATTATTTCCGAATTTACAATTTGTGATATTATTCATAATATGGGAAATGTTAATAAATCATTCTAGAAACATCTGCATGGGATCGGTCTGTCGAAGTACAGCAAAACTTCTGAAAATTGTAATAAAATTAACAGAATTACAATTTAATTTCTGAAATTACAAGAAATAGTTTATTTTATTATATATAGTTAAATTCGTTAAATATTATATGAATACTTTAGAGTTACTCCGGAAACTCTACCATGGAATTAGGGATATTACTTCTGGAATTACTTCCGAATTTACAATTTGTGATATTATTTATAATATGGCAAATGTTAATAAATTATTGTAACAAGATCTGCATGGGGTCGGGCCCTGAAAGTACAACAAAACTTCTAGAATTACAATAAAATTAAGAGAATTACAATCTAATTTCTGAAATTATGAGAAATTGATTATTTAATTAGTTAAATTATTAGTTAAATGTTGTATGAATACTTTAGATTTTCTTCCGAAACTACCATGGAGTTAGGGATATTACTTGGGGAATTATTTCCGAATTTACAATTTGTGATATTATTTATAATATGGAAAATGTTAATAAATTATAGTAACAGAAACTGCATCGGGTTGGTCTCTGGAAGCACAGCAAAATCTTTGGAATTACAAAACAATCGGCGAAATTACAATCGAATTTCTGAAATAACGAGCAAGATATTATTTAGTTAGTTAAATTAGAATAGTTAAGGAACAGATTACTTCTGTCATTGGGTTTAAAGGATTACTGAAACCATGAAATTAGTTACATTACTTCAGGAATTACTTCTGAATTTACAAATTCTGTCATTCATTCATGTCATTTATACTATCGGAAACTTTAATAAATTATTGTAACAAGCTGCATGGGGTCGGACTCTGGAAGTACAGAAAAACTTCTGGAAATACAATAAAATTAAGAAAATTGCAATTCAATTGTTGAAATTACAATAAATGAATTATTTAATTAATTAAATTAGTTAAATGGTATATGAATACTTTTCCCTTGAAACTCGACCATAAATTTCGGGATATTACTTCTGGAATTGCTTCAGAATTTACAATTTGTGATATTATTTATTTCTAATATAGGAAGTAATCAATTGGCACTACAGCAAAATTTCTAGAATTGCAATAAATTAGAGAATTTTCGCACAGAGGCATCAATGTTTTTGAAATTAGTCCAAAAACTTATTTGGATTCTTTGATTTGTTTCGCAATAATAAATAGATAGAAATTACAACGTGCATGAAAAGTAAAACTAAAACAAGACTTGTTTAATACTTATTTTACTTATTTATTTCTCATGCTATAAAGAATCTAACTCCTTAAACTGCATTTCAGATTCTTTTTATTCAATTTAACTTTCGCAATGATTTTCAACAGCTACTATTTGAATAGAAATTGTTTTCTGTTACACCGATTTGTTTCTTTCCTGCAAAGTTTAAGTTATCTTTTAAACTCTTAGCGCGCGTGCAAAACGCCAGCCCTTTATTATTTTACTTTCATGACATGCTAAGAAGTGTTTTTAGAAGAGTCTATTTTGGCCTACGAAAAATGTTAAGTCTCCATTGGGAGTTTATTTTAGAAGGTCCTTTTTCATGCAAACACTAGCCGTTCAGACACTTTCATGAACTATACATAAAGCTTTCTGAATCGTCTCTTTTAAAAAATGACTTTGTATTATACGTACTGAAAAGAAATCTTCATCTCTATAGTACTGTTCCCTTAAATATTAAACCTTTCGACTGTATTTCTATTCTGCAACGTATAATTTATGAACTTAGAAAATGCTGAAATTTGATTGATGACTTCCTCCTCTTTTTTATTATATTACATTCAATAACACACATAAATACTGAAAAATGTTTCCCCAGTTGACAAAAGACAAATATTTTTGAAACTCGTTTTTAACTTTCCTCTCTATAATTTCATTCGTTATGTATTAATGAAAGCCTCTCTTTTTAAAGTGCACCACTCATTTGGACTCTACAACAAAGGATACACAGGAGAGGTGCTGCAAAAAACTGTCGAAAACTTTACCAGTGTTATTATTTTATTTTGTTATTTTTTTAAACCTTTTGTTTCGAAAGCGCAAACATCCCTTTTAAATTTTAATTATTTAATATCGCGATCCAGTTTTTATTTAGGTTAATGGATTTTAAATTTGAATAATTTGACAGGACACGATTTAATGGAATATTTAATTAATGAAAACTGTGCTTTTTTCTGTCGGTGAAAATTTTTAAGCCCCGAAATTTATCTGATCATTATTCTTTTACGAGTGATTATCGCCATTTAATTAAAGATGATTTATTTATACATTACAAACAAGTTGTTTAAGCTCGAGCAAACGGATTTTGTTATTGATTCATTTTGAAAGGTAAAAAGAGAGTAAATCGAACTCGAACTTTATCGCTTTTAGCAACAGCTTTCGTGCTTGTTTTGCACAGAATTACCAGCGTACGTGTGTAGAATGCAGTTTATCTTGTTTAGGACATGTGGTGGGTTCTAATAAAGGGAATGCAGCCTACATGATATTAGGTATGACACGGAACATTAATCAATTAGCAGTTGCCTTGTTTATTTGAGGATAGGGGTACCAAAATCATAACACTGAAACAAAAGTTTTAAGTAGATTCAGCAAACATTACATAATAAAAGTATTGCAAACGTGCAGTTAAGGATGCCAAACAAGTTGATAATAAAATGCACTAGACATTTGTGTAAGGGTGTGCACAAGTACAATAATTTTTAATTTATAGAAATTAACTGAAAAAATACAGTAAATATATCATCGAGTTATAGTTTCGAGACTTGGAGATGAACGACCTAAAGGTACAGAGTAAACGTTACTTTACTATGAACATTATTATTAAACTAAATAAACGAAACAAAGATATTAAGAGGGCACAGAAGCTCCGCACTTTAACCATACTCGAGGTTAAATTCTTTTAAACCAATACTAATACGTGCTAAAAGAATATACAAACACTTACAGATTTGCATCTGGGTCATTGTTGGGTTAGCTCAAGAATTGAAGTGGTCTAGAGCTGTGGCAAACCTGTTTACATGTGGTTTCAGTATGCTGACATAAGCAATTAGAAGGACATGTAGCCGAAGTTACGTAATATGGCAATGTTGATGGCGAAACCAAATGTATATATTTGGGCAGTCAATGTCGCATACCAGGGCTTCACGATGTTTTGGAGACACAATCGGATAACAACACATATCTGCACTTTATCTGCACATATCGACTCAATCCGACCAATCGTATGACATCCGCCTGCGGAACCGCTGCTGTGAGTACTTAGCTTTAGGCTATCAGGTACCAATATATTGCGGTATGTTCACAATAAACGTTTCACAACAAATCTCGACGGTTAATTAAAATAAAAGCAGTTTTTAGAAAATTGCTACAGCCTCATTCCGTAGCTTCCTGCTGTTTACAAAACTGCAACGGATCGCACGGTAATAGGCGAAGAATCTCAATAAATTATTTAACAATAATTAATAAATATTTAAGGTTGAAATAATTTCTTGCGAAAAATTTGAAATATACTGTACCATTTTTCTTTATTTGTAACGTAGAACAATACACATTTAGTAACTATTATTCTTAAGATTATGTGTAAAACTATCGTAAATTTAAACTGCAATAACTAAACCAAATTTTGACAGTACCTTTAGTATAATAGTAGAAATGATTTATGCAAGTTTTATGATTTTTGTGCCATTTTTAGATATCTCCTATACATCCTTAACCTTGCTTAGAGCTATTTTCACTGATTTTCTGCCTACCAACATTTACATGGTTTAGTCGTGGTGTTGGCATCAGTACCTGTGGGAGCTTTGGCTGCTTATACATTTTAGTTGCACTGATCTTAAGTAGAGCGCTATGGCATGCTTCAACTTTTGTGCCATTTTTAGATATCTCCTATACATCCTAACCTTGCTTAGAGTTATTTTCACTGGTTTTCTGCCTACCAACAGTTACATGGTTTAGTTGTGGTGTTGGCATCAGTACCTGTGGGAGCTTTGGCTGCTTATACATTTTAGTTGCGCTGACCTAAAGTAGAGCGCTATGTCATGCTTCAACAATATTTTAACATAAAGCGGATAATATTCGTGACAATATTAATTATATTATTTAATTACACGAATTCTTTGCAGATTAAAAACTACAATAAGTGAATATTGATAGGCGGTCCCTCTGTATCGCTGTCTACGTTTATTAATCGGTGATTGATGAGCTTAGAACACTGAGAATACACTTTCTATCTAATATATTTGATGAGCATCGAGATCTTGTTTTAACAAATATTATCGAAGAAATGCTATAACTACAATATTTACCATACGTCTTCGGTTCTAGAGTGAATTTTAGTATTTCAAAGATTTCTAAACACGTAGTTTACAATATCCGACATACCAAATTGTACAGTCTGAGCATCTTACATTAGGTCGTTACACTACAAAATTTTATGGTTTTAGAACTCTTGCATATTGGTTTTTGATAGTTTAAAGAAAAACATTTTAAAGCATCAGATTTTATTTAATTTAAAGTTTTTAAGTTTCCAACATTTAATTAAGATTATCATTTTTGTGTAAGATTTTTAATTTTAAAGTTTCAGAATTTGAATTTAATTTTCCAATCTTGAAGCTTCATTTTTAATTTTTACCACTGATGCTTTCGGTGTTTTAAAGGTTATACTTTTAAACTGTAAAAAATTTCCGCAAAAATTGTATTCTCAGAAATGTTTTGAGAAAAATCAGTGCCACAGATCTAACAGCTTTAGTCTTAGCATTACAGGGGACACTGTTTTTATTATACATAGGTAATTCAAGAAGCGGTATTGTAATTCCAGTAACTACTTTTCTCGAATTGCTACTCTTGATAAAAACGACTACCAGATCTCATACTACAGACATTAGAGTTAAATTAGCATACTGATCTTAAGTATTGTTGGAGAATTACCGGAATTACTGTAGAATGACTATTAACTCTATAGAAGTACATTTAGTAATTCAGTACAAGCTCACTTTTTCCGTGGCTTCAGTAACATTCATTATCAATGTTCGGTGATTATATCTTCAGATCTATTGCCATAGCTTTATTGCAGTTATTTTACTACTACATTTTAATATAATTCTAGATATAGTAATAAATTCGGCTTTAACATCATTTCTGTTGAAACTAACAATAAATACCAATTTTGGTGTTCAAGGCAGTACTTTTTAATTTTGTTAATAATCGCAGTAGATGTAGGGTAGTTTTCACTTCAAAGATATATTTTAGAGACTTTTCATGTTTTCTTTCTATTACTTTCATACTTTCATGATGTTGCATTTTAAAAGAAGTTATAAAAAATTATTTTTTAGATTTCCAGCAGTACATATTCCCTGCAATGTCATTAATTTTAGTGTTATATGTATTTTGGGGTTCATATATTGTGTGTGTTAGATTTTGTACTGTTCTCTGTCTGGAGTGCTGTAATTCTTCTTATTAACAAGATGTTAAAAAATATACTCCGAATTAGTATCGCAAGATACTAATGGTGGCATGTATAGAAAGCAAAGCTAACAAAAAGATGTCTAACAGTTAGTCGTCACCCAAGACATCCAGACATCTTTTTGTTGCTAGCTATAGATGTCCTCGACACTAATGGTAATTTGGAGTATATCTTTAAACCCGGTTGGAAGTGTGAAATCTACGAGCGCGCTACCTTCGACTGATGAGAGCTAAACAGCTCGAACCTCGAGTTTCGAAGTACCGTTCGTGGATTTTTCACACTCTTATTCTTACATTTTTATTCTTATAGTTTGGGTGACGACTAACTGTTAGACATCTTTTTGTTGCTAGCTTTGTCAGCTATAGATGTCACTATTAGTGTCTTTCGATGCTACTAAGTAAGTACGCAGTAGTAAGTTTAATAATGTCACAAACCTTATGCTTAGTTGATTCTTTGCTTACTTGCTTTTGTAATTAATTAATTGCCTTGAACGAATTGTTCTAATTGGAACGTAATACTATCAATGTTATTCTAGCGATATGTGATCCGATCTGATATTACAGATGGTGTCTTCGGTTCGTTCAGAAGGAAGAGTTGGTAGTGGGTCCCCATCTCGGTTATGCTTACATTAAATTACTTAGTAAAGTCTAATTGATTATTTTAAAGAGAGAGACAATATTAGCAAGTAACCTTGTTAATTATCGCAACACCCAAGTATCAACTGGGATATTTCTTTGCAAAACAAAATACTAAATTCCATATATAATATAATTTACAAATATGTACAAACAAAAGTAAATCTATATAAACAAAAGTAATCAGTAAACTGTATATAATAAATATAATCTTGCACAAATCCATCTGTTTAAGAGAATTATAGTGTAAGGTTTACCTCAAATAGGTCTGAATTTGCAGTCAAGTCTTCAATAAAATATCTTTGATGATTACCAACACCAGTCTCGATTCCAATCTTCAGATATCGAATTTGGAACTATTTAGTAGTTTTACACTTTAATCAAAAGGCGATATTCAGAGATATACTGTAAACATAGAGTGCAAGTTTTCACAATACGAAACTATACTTAAAAGCAAACAAATAAGAAGATCTAAAGCCTTACTCTAGTGCGCTAAAACATTAAACCTAACCTCACTTTCAAACCTCGGCTAACACTTGGAGTATGTTCCACAAAGCTTATTGTCGAATCATCGAATATGATCATGATAAGACGATCCCCACCCTAAAGAGTATGAAGTGAAAGTTGATTGGGGTGAAACGGAAACAGTAAACTGACCAACCACTGAAAGAATGCAATCAAGTTCTACCAACAACTAAAATATAGGTGAATCCTGATAATACACATGTTATCGGAACAACGTGCAACGCAAATACAAACTTGTGGTTATTTATTAAAAGAAAATTTCTACAATACATAAAAGAAAATAAAATTTATCAAATAGGAATCTATACTCATAAATAAAAAAGTAAAATGTTTTAAAACCGAAAGTGTTTTTCAAAAAACATTTAATGCCTTTGGTGGGGAGAAAGCTTTGAGCAATTTCTGCCATTTTTAATTGTATTTACATTTTGTTTGCTTAGAAATTTATTAAATAGAATTTAGGGGCGGTGTTCTTAACCAATCTATTAAGTTACGCTTTCTAGATATTAGTTTCCATCCTCGATTCTGTTTACGGTTAGAGACCCACCTTTAGGTTATTAATGTATATTTACATAATATACAGCACTTTGTCCTCTTAGATTTTAATCAATATTCGAATCTCGATTTAGGAATATTGTCACGGCAAACCATAAAACCGCGGAATGAACAACCTTATTGGTTCTTAAATATGTCGACAGTTTTATTGGGATCTATTTAAAAGCGATTTCCACACCGAATGCAATAACTCTCAAACCGGCGTCGTTTTAGTAATGTATTAAGTGTGCAACGAATACTGAAACAATTTTGTAATAACTAAGGTATGAAGAAATCAATACTCACGAGCATACATATATTCACCTACATGACTTATTCACATATTCAACTAAGTGAAACTGCAAGTGTATTTCTCTGATTTTACTGAAATCCACGTAATCGATACCGTCAAGAGTCTAATGTTAAATGGGTTAGACCTATCTCAAGCCTGTGCGGTGGCAACGTGTCTAAAGCAGTCTCCTAGAAAGAGCTGTCACTGCAATAAATGCAACTTGTCACGTCCTTTGACCTGTAAAATATGCACGAACCACAAACTACCATGTGTTGCATTTGTAATTTATTACAAAAGTTGAAGGAATTCTATTGTTGTACCATAAATAATATTTCTTTGGGTCTATTATTCTTCATGGTCCACTTGAATGTGGATTTTTTTATAAACTGTTAAAGCAGAGGAAAATGTAACTACAAACTGCAAAAGAAAAAGTCTTACCGATAGGTTTATGGTCGTTTGTGTTGGTGATTTCTTGTTGTAGTGTACGTTATTCAGGTTATTCTAGATTTCCTCTGAGACCACGTTGGTATTAACTATTTTAAAGAACACATGAGACCAAGCCTCGTGGAAAACTTCCTAGCAAATAGTTTAAAATTTTAGGTTTCATTTGATGTGATTATTTATTCATTGAATGGCTAGAGCTTCGTATGGTGGTTAGAAATTGAAGTCCTGGATCGTGATTTTTGTGTGTAAAAATAGACAAATAAGTATAACAGCCAATCGACCAACTAAGTAATGTACGTTTTAAGAGTTTTGGAAAAAGAAATATGAATGTTAATACCTCGCAGAAACTATAGAATCGAAAGGTTATGCCTACATCTAAAGTATTTCTTTGCTTACGCTTCCCATATGATTCTCCATAATAAGAAAGGATAATGTAAAGTAAAATTATAAACCTCTTGGATCTTAATTTCAAACTATTGTAGGATTTAATTAAACAAATATAATGAAATGTTTAAATCTTCTATGAAAATAAAAATTACGAATAAAAATTTCAAATTTTAAAATAAACCGATAAAGCAATATTTCAAAGATTCTGAAATACATTCTGGTTTTTGGTTTTAATCTGAATTTTCTGAAGTAAACTTCAAATTAATTAATTATTAAAATTAAAGCATTAGTATTAATTTTGAATAATTCTGAAGAATTCTTAAATTGTTGTTTTGACGAAATTGCATTTCCTTAGATACATTTAAAAATAATAAAAAAACTATTTTAATGTAATTTTATATAAATTTAAATTACATGGTTAAAAGGGATATCAAGTTAATTCTTCAATCAGATTTAATAAAAATTCCGTGTCGTCTTGTTCGAATTAAAATTCGAGAGATTTTCTAAATGATATTCAATTTTCAGACTGCAAATAGAATAATAAAAATCAATTGTGATACAAGATTAGATTTATAAAAAAAATATAGGATAATTTAAAAACAACTGCAACCTGAAACCAAAAAAAACCAAATCATTTCAAACATAAAAAATTTAAAAATAAAAAGAACATCAATTTACCAAGATAGATAAGAATTTTAAATTCTAAAGGTTAATTTCACAATTCCTAATTTGACATTGATAGTTAATAGTTAAACTCCAATATAAAAAACTAAAATTTAATTAAAATGTAAAATAAATAAGCAACTGTAAATAATTGCAATGTTAATAACGATTTGTTAATGTTAAATTATATTGAACCTTTTTAATTTTAAACCAAATATTAATTTTAGTTACATTTTTATTTTAGAAATTTTTAAATGAAATTTTTAAACTATAAACACTATTGTGAAATTGAACCTTCATTAAAATTCGGTTTTATAAAACAAAAATAAATGTAACAGTATGCGGATAAATAATATAGAATTTTATCTTGCTTATCAAGGCTTATCTTATAAGCCTTGGTAGTGTAATGTCTGGCGTGCCGGACTTTCACCCAAGCGGCCCGCGATGGACTCCCGGCGCCGGCAGATCTGGTTAAGGTTTTCTGCAGTTTTCCTTAGCTGTGACACAAATGTGGGATTTGCGCTGTTCCATTTGTAAGTCGGCTGCAGCCGCACATTGGGCCTACATAATAATAATAATCGCCCCCTCCCTCCCGCACAAGCTTATAGCTTCTGGGGCCTTGGTTTAGGCTATGGGTTGTAGTAGTTATTATTATTATTATTATCTTATTTATTATCTATTATTATCTCATTTTATATTATGTTTTTAATATACAGAATATATATTTATTCGAAAATTAAATATAAATGAAGAATTGTACAAATTGACATTATTTGTATCCAAATAATGTTATGTTGATTAATGATTCAATTAATTATGTTTTAAAATTGTCCAATTTCAGTTATTAATTTAAGATACAAATTAATTAATTACTTTACAAACACGTTGTATTGGGTTTTGCTGTTCATTGTCAGTTTACCTCAGCAAAAGTTATTAAATGATTAACAATACACGTTATAAATCGCAAACATTTATAATTTCTGAGTTATAAAAATACTAAAAAAGTCAAGAAACAAAAACTAGTAGTTTAACATTCATGTAAGAGAGTACATTACGAGATTTTTGTATTAATTACAATTTTATTTTGCTTCATTTTAAATACACTTTGTTGTTTGGTTCATTCATTCCAGAATATCATTGTATAATTTGCTAAAAAGATACTCTTAATAAAGTAGAAGCATACGACATATAACATTTTGGTTACTTAAATGGAATAACCAAACTTTTAAGTAATTGATTGGATATTTATCATACATTTATTATGCGCATGTCAGTATTTATTATTAATTGCAACTTAATATTTATTTGTTGAAACTAATGTTGAATCAAAATATATCATCATTCAGGATATTCTTACTATTGTTGCAGGCTTAGCTGCTGTAGGTAACATATCTGGAGGTTTTGTCATAGTACCAATAAAAAGTTGCCAGAACAACCAAAATAAGTTGCGCGTTTTAAAAAAAAGGTCAGTTTTGAAATTACCGTCTATTCCTCAGCTCGCTTACCAGCTTTAATCGGTGGTAATCGGAATACATTCGTAACGGAGTGTAGTTTTTGACAACTATTCTGCTACAGAGGATAAGTATCGTATCGCTGCTTCTAATATTGTCTTTTAACTCTTAATGTAACAAATGTTTCAAAAATGAAAAAGGAGTCTTTTTAACGATAAAATTATAGATATATGTATAATTTTATTTACTAAAAGTAATCGTGACATTCTGAAAATACCTTAGGACAGTACAGTCTTGCAAGTATAGTGTAGGGGACACTAGATCTTACATTAACGGTTTTATTTTTACTAAGGCTATTCCATACGTGTACAAGATAGCTATTTTCTGTTATACGAGAAGTATCTAGGTTATAATCAGCATCAAACAGTGCATCCCACTCTTCCGATGGAATCGGATAGAATGCTTCAGAGGGATACACAAAGAAACCTGAGCAATTTAACAGATGAGATGTTTCCTTTACCATTTCAGTAGCACACAGTAATTTCGTTAACCTAAAAAGAAAAATTATTTTGCGTTAATTTGTAGTAGTTGTGATTGTAAGAATAATAAAATCTACTTTGTTGTAAGTCCTGGGGCATTTGCATTGATAGTGTCTGGACGAAAGTTCTTTACAAGTTCTTTTAAACACAGTTCAGCTAAATCGTGTCCTGGACCAGACGGGGCAAATCTGAAAACTCCATTAGCTACAAAGTTTAGGTTTGATTCTATTCCAGCAGAATTTGGCACTATATCTTCTAAAGATTTTATTACCACAACATCTAAGTCTAAATATATTCCTCCATATTTCCACAGAATCAAGAAACGTAGCAATTCGCTAGCATGAATAATTGGATACAATGACAAATCTAATATCCTACTGTTGTAGAACTTTTCTAGATGAGTGCCCTCAGTAAGACGTTTCATATTCATGTGGAGTATTTTAACATTTGGATACGATAACAAAGCCTGTGTGATTCTAGCTAAGGTAGTGTATCCAACCTTAAGTGCCCCTGGTGAACTAAACAATAGATATACATCGAGATTGGGATTTGTAAGGGCTGCTGATTCTACAGCGCAAGCTTGTCTACGATTAATTATAATTTTATCATCGAAAGATTCGCGAGGTGTACAAGAAGTCTCAAGAAAGAAAATGGATTTACCTTTTCGTGGATTCACATCAGAAATATCTTGTAAAGTATTATTACTATCCACGTAACTATCCATCCAATAGCAATATGTGGATGTTGATGCTACGACCGTTGGCACTTCATAATTTATTAATGTCACTCTCATTAAGTAGTAAAGACTTGCAATGGTAAAAATGGTAATTACCGCATTTGCAATATTTACAGAGAAAAAACACTTGATGTGGTGTGCCAACATTAGAATTTTGTTACTTACAATTACTCGACTTGCGAAAAGAAAATAATTTCAAAAAGTTTTAAAAAAATATGATAACATAAAATGTCAAAATGAAATGCTACTGGATTGATCAAATCTCAAGGTATTACACACTGATATTTGATCGATATTGATTGTTTTAAGGGGGCATCATGACTTTTTCTGAACCAAGTTTAAATTAAATTCGTAGAAATGAATTCCTAATATAATTTTACAGGGCACAGTTGCTTTATATCACTCAAATAGAGTCCACTATGTCTAATCAAACACCCAGGCCATCAGACGAAGAAAACGCAAAATTGTTCATTATTGTTTTCTGTATGGAATTTAATTATATCCACGTTTAGATTAAAATGTCTTTCTACATAACTTTTTTTCTAGATATAATTATTATATCTCAATATGGCGTCGTTACAGCCAGTCTGCGTGATTTAGCTGATTAGATGTAGTAACTCCACACTCAAAAAGAAGGCTGCATCATCAGTTTTTCGCGCTTTCTTCGTCCCAATATGGCGATTTGTGCGGTACTCTGATCCGCCAGCGTGGCTTGACTACACTCAAAAAGAAAGCTACTTTACTATCTTTAGATGGAGAGAGTGGCTGTTATAGGCAGTGTATGGGAAACATTTATTTTGCCTCTCCTAATTAGGTCTACTTTTTTTTATTGTCAATTCTACCTAGTCCGTGCATTAGACTACGAATGCAGATTTTCTAAGTACTTTTACCTTTGAAGTCAAATTAGCAGAGATTGACCTTTGCTAAGCTCGTGGTATCGCATACAGCGTTATGTAATGTATGTAATTCAAGAAAAACTCATCGGAGCTAGAGGCGGCGAAGGAAGTAACAAATCTTGAATCTTACACTCGACAGGTGTAAAATCGGACATACTTTCTTTACCAACAGGGAGAACTGTAGCTTTTGTCATCTACAATTTATATTAGAGACATCTACAAGTTTTTAATTACGTCGTTGGTTTACGCATTCGAATATTACAACGCCATAATACTTTGATTATATCATTGTAAGCGCTCTTTATCTACAGCAGTGGTGCTCAATCTTTCCAAAGCCCCAGAACACTATTGATTCTAAAAAACCATTTATGTAAACCACATGACTCGGTCGTACAATAAACAATAAAACTTGGAATGAACGTAACTTTTATGAAAGATTATTCCTTACCTACTATAAACTAAGCATGGCATTACATACAGCTATTTTGTATGACGCATCACATTGTCCGCTTGGCTATGTTTTTACTGTATCTTCTGCGTTGATTGCTATTTTTGGGGATTTATGAACGAGGATACGTGGATTTGTAAGAAAATACTGTTTTGGTTTTTATTCCATGTATATCAATACCGCGTGCTGTACACTCAATGCTCGATAACTCTTTTAAAATCAGGAACCAATTCAAAAACCAATCACAGGATATAAGATGTATGACAATCAGCCAATCGCGATAGAGATACCAGACCTACATGTATTTCCTTATTATAAACTACGTATTCATTCGTTCATTCCGATGCTGTTTCTCAAAAGTTATTGGAGTAGAGGCCAGGTGACCTAAGTGGCCACTCAATTGCTTTTCCATAGCCAATTTAACATCGTGGAAATTCTTCACTTCTTTTCTTTTACATCGACATTGTACTGGGGTAGAGCACTGTCTTTTTGGAACCATACTTTAAAGTGGTCGAAAAATACAAGTTTCTACGGTTTTTCTGCCACATGTATACATTAATTCTTTGTAAAAAAACATTAAACGGATCCAAATATGATTTTTTTTTACTTTTCTTTAAGTTTTCTATCATTATACGACTGGAATTGAAATACAAAATAGGCATTTATTCTTTAGTAAAAAAAATAAAAAAGAAATAAAAAAGAATAAAACAAAATTTAACACTAATATTACTCAGGGCTTTAATTCCCGGAACCGGCGGGAAGATTTTTCTTGTCGATAAAGCCTCAGTACCATTCACCGTGCTGTCAGATGGGCACTATTCGCAATCGGTCTCGACAACTACATGAACATCTTTCCGTGGTTGTCGTTAAGCATAACACCGCCATATAACACGCGCAAGTATGTAGTTTCTTCAGTGGTTTGGCAATTTTAATTACTATTAACATTTATAGAATATATATTAATAATTTAATATCTTAATAATGAAATTTTTTTATTTTTTAATTTTTAATGAAAAATTACCCAGAAAAATTAGCCCACTCTGGCCTACCGGCACTCGAGGGTAAATTTTTTGCTCGTGAATAATATCTTACTTAACTCACTTGTACCATAAATAATTATTAATTCTATGGAAATATGGGGGTATCTACTTGGATTTGGATGTTGTGGTAATGAAGTCTTTAGAAAAATTGTCACCTAATTATGCAGGCTTAGAAACCGAAGAATATATTAATAATGCAGTTCTTAGCTTTGCTCCGTTTGGTCAAGGACACTATTTAGCGGAATTTGGATTAAAAAGGCTAGTAAAGAACTTTCGACCGAACAGTCACAATTATAATGGTCCGTTGTTTTTAACGAAGTAATGACGTACTTTATAATAATTATTATATATACAATTATTTCCACACAAAATTTGTTTTAGGCTAGCAGAATATATATGTCGAACGGGAAAGGTAAAAGAAATGCCTCAAATGTTTAATTGCACAGGATTCAAAGTGCATCCAACAAAAGCATTTTATCCTATTCCTTGGTACAATTGGCAAGTGTATTTTAATCCTAAGTATAACCAGGAAATTTTGAATATAACAAAAAGTAGTTACATTATACCTGTATGGCATAAGCTTAGTAAAAATAAAGCAATTAATGTAAAATCTAATGTACCTTACACTATTTTAGCAAAGAATTATTGTCCTAAAGTGTTTTCAGAATGTAATGATTTTGTCTAGTCAAATATACAGCATTATAAAGAATTGCGGTTTTACTTAAGTTGATAGTTTTTGACAGTGGCATTTGAAATGATATTAAAGTGACAGTGACATTGGAGCGTTGTAATTTGTCACATGATCTATTCTTTTGATTATCCAAAACCTTCTGTCTTACAAATTAAAATACAAGGGGAAGATATGGAAAATGCCTAGTTGTAAAAGAAGATACCATATAAATTATATTAAATTATATTCTGAATGCAAATACATATAGAAATATTATCAGCCTGACGGTCTTGCTACGTACCCGCTACCTACAAACGATCTACAGTAGAATGGCACTATACAAACTTAGACAAATTTTTCTATACAAACTAAATAATTGCAAACATACAAAGTGTAGTAGATATACTTGCTTCATTAAGTTTTTTCGTTAGTTTGTATAGCAAAATTGTTATTTTACTGTGGGTCGTTCTGGTAGCTCAGTTGGTAGAGTTTCCGCTCGGAAAGCGCAAGGTCCTGGGTTCGATCCCCAGTCAAGGTGATATTTTTTCTCTATGGATTTGCATTCAGAATATGATTTAATGTAAAACATCAATTAAAAAATTAACCTTTATCTTAAATCATATATATGTATTGTGCATTAGTAGCAAAACAAAGTTAACCAAGTTAAAGACAATAGAAGTTGAGCAGGTCGGAGGGGTGGGTGGTAGTGGAACAAAACGAATCGAACCAAATGTAATTTGATAGTTAGACTTTCTAGTACAAACTATAATCATGTCGCTAACTGGCTAAGTCTTGTGTATTCTGGAACATGGGAGACTTTTAAAGTCCTAAAAATTGGAACCTCCAGTTTTCTGTGATTACCTTTGCTGTGATATCACCTCGTATAATATGAACGTCCATTATCAAATTAATGTTAATTTGTAACTGTCTTTGTGCATGCTTTTTATTAAACCTAAGATTTATTGTAAGACTGAATGTCAAATTTGGTAACATCCAATGTCGCCAACATCGTTCTAGTGCTTTTGCTCCAGCGGCGAGATCAATCGTTGTCGCTACTTTTGAAAATGAAGAGGCTAGAGTAATAATATTTTGATGGGGCCATCTATGTTTGGCATTTCAACTACAAATTATGGATTTTTCAATACTACCTATATGGACATAAAGGTTTTCTAGCGTTCTCATTCGCTATCAAGCTATATTAAATGTTAAACGCGCCTTATGGCGAGAAAATAACTTTCCCCGCGACCAGATTTTCTTCCAAAGCAGGCTCTTTTTAAAAATTTCTTGACAAGGCAAGACCCCCCCCCCAAGGCAAGAGAGGAGATTCCCTTTTAATGGGCCAATTATTGTATAATAACTATAATAACTTCTTGTTTTATTGACGTGTTCATTACGCTATTTTCTACAAAATAAATTATACTTTATAGGGAAATCGATCCAAACTTTAATTCAAGTTGGCGTTTAAGCCTAGTGTTCATTTTGGATGATAATTTAGTTTGGTGTTTGACCTTTATAGTTGAGACTGCGATCTCTACCTTTGTTTATTTAATGGCGAATATATGCTGAAATCAAATATAAGGCATTATTAATAAATGGTCTTGTCGTTCGCGATATTTTGAGTACTAACTCGTCGCAACTGGAAGTTTTCTCCAAAGGGTTCCTAACAACCTGGTGATCATCGCATACGAGTCGGAAACAACGTGTGTAAACTACATTTAGTTTATAGAAATAACCAGGTAGGTTCTTTATATATTATTTTTATGTGGAAGCGTTACTCAATTCGTTGTATCAAGTATTCGTTGTAAATTACTAGAATGTTCTTAAAGTTATAATTTAAGGAAGATACATGATACTATAAGAAATCAAATTTCATAAGATTCCGAATTTAACTCTTCCAGTAATTAATAATAAACTTAATAACGATCAGAGTATGGATTTCTAAGTAATTTTTAATTTAGTTGTTAACATTATTATTATTAACTATAATAAGACAATTATTAAAAAATACTGAAGACTGTTACCAACAAAATGGGGACTGCATATTGGGAAACGGTAACAAACTTTAACCGCAGTTAAATCTGTCGGCTGCCAGCTAACTAGTGGGAGGTCGTGGGTCTCACTAAAGGTCTTCTGTAATGGGCGCCAAGAATCGTCTAAGATAGCTACAGTATTGACCGACAAAATCTGAAAAGAACAACACACTTGCGACTACTACCAATGTGGTCGATTTTCCCCAATAATGACTCCTTGATAGCTGAAAATATAAACTCCAGATACCACACATGTAAATAATAAATCTTCAAGTAAGTTATATACAGTGCTTTATTATTAATTAATTAATTCAAATTATCAAGTAGGGCAAATTATTTAATGTGAAATAACCTTGGTAAAAATTGAATAGTGGTTATTGAATGCTACACACAAATTGCAAGGGAAAAAGAGATTAATGCGAGCGCGATTACTTACTCTAAAGTTGATTTAAAGTCACAAAAGCAATAAGCAAAGGGCACGGTAAAATTTAACGCGACTACAGGTACCAATCAGATTGCGCAATCATCAGCTCCAGTAGTGAGCTATTCATCTATTACGGAGCAAAGACATACGTACACACTCGCAAATATTCTTAACAATATCATACAATAAATGGTATGTGATAGAATTATAAATATGAAGCAGATATCTAGAAATGAGTGCTACACGCACACTGGTGAAAAACCATTTAACACAAAAATCATAATATACAAATATACATAAATGTTTTATATACAATAAAGAGTTGTCAAACGTTACTGTTGTTGTAACCAGTTGCTATATTATAACCAACTCACGATACGGTGTCTGTTCTTAGAGCTGAAGAGGAACGTCACCAAAGCTCGAACGTAACGTGATCCCGACAACAGCAACCAGGTCTGCGTAATGGTCTTGTAACAACCCAAATATCCAACGTATACTTGTTATACGGCAAGTAATAAAATGAGTAAAGGATAAACCCAAACTTAGAGAAAAAAATAAAAGGTCTGTAACAAATAAATCAAATTAACAGAATGACCATCACAACACTCTATAAATACCTTCGATGGAAGTTGACCTTAAGAGAGATTTATATCGCCAGCATATAACGACGATTATACATAAAAACCTATCGAAAGAATTAAGTATAAGAGACTGAATGATAGAAAAGTTAATCGATAAACTTACGAAAAGGTGTGCTTCCATAACCTCAAAAGAACAAGTGGAAATACATCCCATAAACGGCTTCCAATAAACTAAATCGGAAAACTAACGCCACAATCAATCATCAAATCTGCACTAAGGCAATTCCCATAACTTAGGAAAAGATTAATTAGACGGCGATGTCCACGAAAAGGTTCTTCAAGGAACTTCTAGCTTCACAAGCGGATCAAACTAAAAAGTGACAATCTTCTATCAAAAAAAAAGGAAATTAGTTCCACAACAAAATGGCAACTACAAGGAGAGAAAATGCAAAAATCCCTAAACGCTATACAACTTAATACAAAAGCATAGCTATACAGCGTGCTACGAAATTAGCACGTAACAAGACCTTTTAGTTCACTATTAATTCCAATGATTAGGTAAAGATTTTTATGTGTAAATAAATAATAGTATATTAAAGAACGAGTTTCATACGGCAAGATTTATTGCACGAGTCCAAAAGTTTAGAAAACGAGCCGCTTGCGGCGAGTTTTCTAAAGAACGAGTGCAATAATTACTCATAAAACGAGTTTCTTTATGCTATTTTTTTCTATTTTGCGTCTTTTATTCCCTTTTTAAATAAACAAACAAAAAAAATCGCTATTTCAAAATTTAGGGATTTTTGTGGTAGTTGACAACACTGATCAGACATTTGAAAATTCATTGATTGACACAGAAAATTGAGTGAAGTTTTTGCCAGTTTTCTGTTTTTTTCAATTATTTTTTCAATGCTACCAACTTTGAGAAAGTTGGGCTATTATAGCACTCAAATGAGCCATTAACGCACTGTTTTGAGTGCTTTAACAGCCTTATTATAAACGCAAAATAGAAAAATGATATTATTGGAGTTATTTATTTTCTTTTGGAGTGAAGGAATTCGGCCCTTGCATGATTGAGATTGACTTTAAAATCCAGAACTTTTATTGTGGAGCATTACTGCTAATATTTTATTTGTTTAAATCAATGCAATTAATCAAGCAATCAATCAATTTGTAAAGATTGACACAACTTAAAGATTGCCATTCACGATTTTATCCTTCAGCAGATAACGAAATAATAATAATACTAATAATATAATAATTGCTACAACCCATTACCTGGCTAACCAGACCCCGTGAGCTAAAGCTTGTGCGGGAGGGAGGGGGCGATTAATATTATTATTCAGGCCTATTGTGCGGCTGTAGCCTACTTACAGATGGTATAGCCCAAATCCCACATTTGGGTTACAAATAAGAAAAACTGCAGAAAAGCCTTAACCAGATTTGCCGGCCCGCGAGTGGAACCGTGCCGCTCAGGTGAGAGTCCAGCATGCTAGGCACTACACCACGGAGGCTATAGCTAAATCTTGAATGATCACTGAAAGGGAAAAACCCTTCACGTATTAATGATGGATTTAATTCACACTTCGTTCAAGGATAGGTACTAATATAGAAAATTGTATTAATCGACAAACAATGCGATAATTATATTCAGAAAAATTGTTGACAGTGAATTAAAATTCAACTAAATCGTTACATTTAACGATAAAACAACGACAAAACTACTGTTTACAATTCTCAAAATGAATCATGATGACCCTCATTTTAGCAAGCAGAAGCTCGTACGTACATAACGAAATGCTGGACACCACTCACAGATGTGGCTTTAAATAGTCCTTCGGATTGGGTTTATTCTGCTTTATCTTATTAAACTAGAGACTTTTAATGTAGATGACAGTAGAACATGAACTTTCTTTTTCCCTTCCCAACCCTGTTCCTTTTCTCCGACTATAACTATTTCTTAAGTAGTTTCGTTTCTTAAATTTGTGAAACTTATTTATCAACTTCCTGGGACTTATATTGTGAGCGAAAGAAAGAGTGCGTGCGTGTAGGTAGTACGTCCGTCAGTTTTTTGGGCTCTTTTGTTTAGAAGCATACGTCTTCTTTCCTATGATGATGACACCTTGTCCTTTTTTTGATTATTTATTTAATTTATACTATTTCCGTCTGCTACTGTCGACATTTGTTTTATCCTTCTTTTTATCTTGTTAAGTAACGGGATATCGTACAAACGGATACAAGCCTGATTTATCATCATCATTTCGTTTCCTCAAAATAAAAGACACAAACATGAAAATCTTATAAATCCTTTCTTATTCAACACGAATCTACAAAAAAATAAGAAACGCACCTTCTGTTTTGTAACATTTCTCTGGCATTTCTAACGCAACGAGAATGATGACAACCTACTTAGACATCGTCCTACCCGTAAAAATATTTTCGCGAACAATACTGCTGCTGCGGTCCCTTATTTTGCTATTCGCCTTGCGTGTGAGAAAATAAATGGAGGACAAGAATAACACTCACTGGAAAGAAACCCACCTCTCCAACTTATAATATAACAAGAATCCTCCCACCTTCTTTGGTATAACCGAAAGAAAAAACTTTTTTAACTTTAAAAATATAAAGTTATCTTATAGTGGTTGAATCATGTCCAACAGAAAAAAATCCTCCCTCAAGTAGGTAGGGTGCTTCTGACTTTTTAGCAGATAGGATCGTTTGCATTCCTTCGAGACACTCTCCCGTATTTAACGAGACGGAAAATGGTGTGGTTCTCTCTTCGCGGGGAAAACAAAAGATACCTTTTAAAGAAAATTGCTACGTAAATCTATTTTTTATAAGGGTGAAAAAGAAAAATGCCTTAAAGGCTTACCAGTATACACACACACACACACACACACAGTGCAAAGAAAAACTCAGATTAACACGAAAAATTGTGATCTGTACAATATTAAGAGATAATTCCACCCTTTTCTGTTAGCATTTTGAAAGCGCTGACTAAATACTTACAGTTCGTTTAACCAAAGAGACAGAGTAAGGAAAATTAACTTTCTAAGACGTGCATCGTTAAGCAAAACGATCAGAAGACAAAAGGGGTAACATCTGAAAGTATACGTGTAATCTCACAGTTTGAAAAATGTCCGTAATTTGAAGTTGACAGCGTGATTTCCCATTTTCAGGAACTAAATTGACAAGAGAAAGGCTTCAAACATTTGTCTTTGTAGGTAGTGCATTCTTTTTGTAAAGATACATTCCTGGTTGTTGAAGATATTTTTCTACAATTTCTTTAAAATTGAAGCTTGAACAGAATGGATGTTACGAAAACAAAACATAATTATCCTATAAATGAGAGAATGGGCGTGTAGACGAAACAAAGAATAATTGAGAATGATCGATTGGTAGGTATACGTGATGAAGTTAAGATTGATAGATATCCAATGAATTCCCAAACTAATGATCAAATTGGCTCGACATTTGTGGTTGTTTAGGTTTTTTAAAATAAATTGAATAATTTAGAAATAGTTAGTATATTACCAATAAAATATCTGTTTTTCTTGTACGTTTATCGAATAAATTACTTGCTGCTAGTTATTTATACTTCCACTTAAAATTTATCAATTTTAGAATCTGGAAGTAATTGTGTAATTTATTAATGACATAATAAAGAATTAGAACTTCATAATAGTAGTAAAATATCTAATCTGTACCTTCGTGTAAATAGACCATAAAGTTAACTTCAATACAGTTAGTGTAAGTTTATACAACTTAAACAATTAAACAGTCAAATTTATAATCGTTTCGCAGTAATATTTACTCTTGACTTTTGAATCTTTTACGCCGCATGGGACAAATATTGCCTATTTAGAATGGATTGCTATAAAACTTTTGTATAATTTGTTTTCTAGTTAGATTAGGATTTTAGTGTGAAAGTCGTGTAGTTTTCCAAGGTCAAGGTCAATAATAAAATAAGCGATTTATTTATTTATTGCAATGCAAACGTACATAAAAAGTATTTATATATACACATTTAAAATGTAGAAACACATTGAAAAAAAATATATATGCGAGCCCAGTTGGGACACTTCTATTTTTGTTAAAGAACACCCCGGAACCTTAACTTCGAAATTGTTTTTCTTGATCCATGGTACGTATGGTTGTTAGTTGTTGCTAGAGTGAACTACTGCCCGTGCTCCATGCCAACTCTCATGAAATCTATATTACAAGATTTCCTTGCAGCACTCCGTGAACTCCGCGTCAAAGTTCAAAATTATTACAATTATGATGTAACTACTCTTTTGTTCTGCGAATTAGATATAATTATGGCTTTTAATTACCTAATTTCAAAATACTTTTATTTATTGTTTGTAAATAAAACACTGAATATGAATTCTTGAGAGAAGCACAATTCCAATATTAAATATCAATATTAAATAGTTTACTGTTGAATATGTCGTATATGTTCCAAGTGCTCCCCTCTTACTCATCATAAGTAACACTAATTAATAAAATTATAAAATAATACATGTATTAATAAAATGTTTAAAATGTAAAATTGTTTTAAGTTAGCTTATAATAATTATTAAAACAAACTGCGAAGTTTCACATTTACACGCAGTAAAACATATGTGCACTAACAGGTATCTAGTTATAACTGTTAAAACTTTGCTACTTGAAAAGTTATGTAGTTACTATTATTTATGCACAGGTATCTGTTTTTGGTCTAGTCAATTTAACTATTACGTATCATTACGTTTTAAATTGTACAGCTACATTAAGTTATTTAAAGATTTGTAAAATTTTGAAATTTCCACCAATTTTTAGTAACTTTTGAAATTGTAAAGTTTCGGCAGTTGAAACAAGTCAAAGTCGAATACGGCAGCAGCTGATTGTCGCCATTTTTTTTGTTACTGTCGTTGTAGTTCGTTATTGCTTCTCTTGTAAAATACACTGTCAAGTGTGTATTGATACCAATTCGTTTTATTTACTCTAACTGGAGTAACATTAACACTAATAAAAAAAACTTTACCAATTTAGGTCACTTACTAACGGATTTTCTTCTCTTAAAAAAGTAAAATTAGAGTGGATCCTTTTATAACTTTAAAGTAGAATACTATTAGATTGAATATTCGATTTATATAGAGTTGATCAATATTACAGAGAGAAAATAAATTTCAGTAGTGAAGAATTATTTTTGTTATAATAATAGTGTAAAAAAAAACGTTTTTATACACTAAATTGTAACTCTAAAATCTTTACCCAGTACTCTAAAAATTGTTCACGGGGCTGATTTCTTACTGTATTAAAACGCACTGCTTGGTATTTCTGCTACTACTTTTACATATCGATTAGTAACTTGTTTGTAGTTTGCTGTGTTAACTTTCTGACTGAGTTTACAACAATTTAACAAATTGCCATATCCAAACAGAGTATTTAAATTCGTAACATCAAATTTCCAACGAATCGGTAAACAAAACTTTCATTATTACCAACTTCGTGGTAGATAGAACATAGCTGAAAGTTCCTTTTAGCAATGACAAATAACATCCCTGTCTGGTTCGCTTTAATCCTTTCTACATGTGCTCGTTTATTTCAAGTTGTATGTATTTCTAATAGACCAACAGAAAATAGGTTTCTGCTTTTTAAACTTTCTAAAAAACTAACTTAAACGCAATTGTTCACGAAAAGTTAAGTTTACGAAACTTTCCTTTGGCTCTACTATCAACTTGGAAAATTCAATTCACAGAAGTCTGAATAAGCAAGAACGGTCGACTATTCAAGCTCAATAAATATTGGCATGAAATTAAGACTGCAAAAGGTTGTGCGAGCAATAATAACAAAACTTTTTAAATTCTGACAATAAATTATGAAATGATAAATAAATAAGGGAGAGCAAAATTTGTCTTGCAGCGCGAATAAAATTCGATAATGCACTCTCGTGTATAATAATGTAACTTTCTTTGTTCTGCTTGAATTTTTCTGTTTTTATTTTCAATTTAAAACTGAACGTAATTATAGCTTTGAATGACGTAAAAGTTTGGAATTGGAAATGTTGGAATTTTTATTGATATTTAAATCCAACGGAAAATATTTAAAATAGATATGACATGAATTTCCGATTTAATCGGAATGTTAAAAACTGGTTAATGTAATTTTATTTTAATCCATCAGGAATATTTTTTCAGTAAAGCGAGTGGAAAAGCTGCAAAACAAATTGTAGATTTTTTTTTAAATGATATGATTTTAAATAGTGCAATAGAGGCCGCAGAGTGAAAAAGAGCAAATAGGCTTTTCGTAGAATCGAATTAATTAAAGAAATGGTGGATATTTAGTAGACCATGAAAGGTACACTCGCTCTAAAATAAGAAGTTAAAGGAAAGAGAGTTTCTTTTAGGGAGAACTAATTGCTAGCAAAAAGGTATTCCTATACATTTTCATGATTTTCTATTTAAGATAAACAATAAACAACTAGAAAATTTAATTACTTAATTAAATTGTTTAAAACAAGAAGAGAAATTTCTTATAATACATATATTATAATTTATTATAAAGAAGTAAACAAACTTAAATTTTGGTATAGTTGAACATGAGAATTAATTTATTAAAAATATTAAATTTTAATAAATTATTTAATTACATTCAGAATTCTAACAATACAATTTTATCAATTCGGAATTAGAATTGAATTAATACTAATAATAAAGTAATACAACAAAATAGAATACAGGCTAAAATGCGGCACATAGATATTAATTTGTCTAGTATTTAGATTGAAAAAAGTATAGGCTAAAGTATTGTGATGATATTCTTTAAATAAAATAAATATTCAAGGGTTTAACGATAATCAAAAATTAAAGGGTACATCAAAATTCTTCAATACAAAAAGGGGTGATTATATTTTATAAGACAGGGTATTAAAAATATTATGTTAAATATTCAATTATAATTATCATCGATGAGTTTTCTTTATGAATGTTACTTCTACATCTGCATTTATGTTTACAGCGAACTAAAAAGAAAGGGAAAATACATGAAAATGTAAAATTATAGAAATGTCAGAAGAGATAAAGTAAACTTTGATACCATGGAGGCAGACGATTATTAATAACACTACTATCTTTTAAAATAATCAAATGATGATAAGTTGACATTAATAATTGTCTCCCTTAACGAGAAAAATAATAACAAAACATAGAGAAAACAGAAATTTTTAAAAAATTTTCTCTTTATAAATTTGATGATAACAAATTAGTAATAACATTGAATAAATACATTTCTGGAAAGTTTAATGTACAAATTAAGAATAACATTGTGAGTGTATAATAAAAAGTTTTTGAAAACAAATAACTTACCCCATAAAGTGTCTCCACGTTATTTATTTAAAGAAGAAGAAGCAGCATTATAGTCATACCTAAAACAAAAATGAAAGAGAAGAAAAAGAATGAACTATAAATAGTAAAAATACATAGCAAGGTAAAATTCAGTGAAATTAAGTGGGTGATACATAGAAGAGTACAAGAGTACAATAAATTTTATTAATTAAAAATTGCCAAAAGTCATTATAAATAAGTTAAGCAAAGAAGAAAATTTTACTTACTAATAATATTTTTGGAGGCGTAGGTAGTAGTATTACTAGTATAAACAGGTTTGTTAGGCGAGTTGCAAAGTGTTTCATAAAATTTTCTAAAAAGAAAGATCATTAAATATAAAAATTCATAAAGACAATACTTAAAGAAATTCAACACTTACCTGCCATATAAAAAAATTAGGTTAGGTGGTTTTAATATTTTTAGCTAATAATTTAATGTATAGTCTCTTTAATAACCATTGGAATTGAAATCATTCATGAAAAGAAAGAACTCTCATCTTTTCATGAGAAATTTCTTTTAATCATTGTATTTCATAAACATTATAATAAAATAAAATAAGAATTAACAACAAAATTAAAAATCCAATAAGTTGGAATTTATATGATTATTAAACAGTTAAAGATATGATGCTCAATTATTTCCCAGTATCTGCACATCAATAACAATATAGTATTAAAATTTACAATTACAAAAAGTAACATTACTTATTCGAGATAAAATAAATATATAAAGTATGTGACGTATAGTTCACCTTTAAATTTAATAATGCCCCGACTAGCACAGAGGCGGCCTTGGGTACTTGGGTTCAACGTTGGTAAAATATTTGTAAGCTTTGACAAAATAAATAATCGAATAATATAGGATAACATATATTCAATCTTCAAATAATTTAATATATAATTATTAGAATTATTAGTAGAACCCCAACTAATTATAATAATCCCACACAGTAATAAGTATACATAAAAATATCTTACATAAAATATCCAATAAAGGTTCCAGCTGGAATTAAAAATATCCAAACATATAATATAATCTGAAGGCAAATATACCTTCGACACACCATGTATATAAAGAAAAACATGCATAAAGTTAATAATACTACAAACTGTTCAATAATTATCAATAATAGAACAATAATAATCAATAATAGACTAATAACTATTAATCGTACCACAAAATCAAAGATTATCATCAATAAGACAATTTTAACCAACAATATAAAAAAGTATGAATAAAAATTAAATAAAAATAACGCTGAATGAAGTCTAATCAGCTTAATCTACTTTAGTAATTGCTTTTAGCTTAACTAATAATCTTAATTATCTATTAAGACTAGAAAATATGTTACCTTGTAACTTACTTGAGCTTTTTAATAAAAATAAAAGAATTACTATGTTACTTGGTGAATTCATGTCCCGTAAGGTACATTTTGATGTAGTCGGAATAGAGTTCAAATGGCTCTTTAATTCTCCAAGAAGGTACAGCCACCAATATCCTTCGTAACCAGTATGGTACCGAAAAGGAATAAATAAGGAATAAATCCAGGTTTAATTTTCTATCCAAACTAAATACATAACCAGACCCAAATTAATTGATCTCGATTGCTTGATTAATTTGTAATCCATAATTTGGTAATCAGACCCAAGTTAAAGTTGCTTTAAATACTGGATTTGTTAAGATCCAACAAAATTGCTTTAAATACTGGATTTATTAAGATCCAACAAAATTGCTCCTTTTAATTAAAGGAGTATCAAATCAAAAAGTCTATAAACAGACAATCAAACATGAGTCGACAAATGGACTTCAACTAGTACATAAAGTGAGAAGACATCAATCGATCAATCCTCACTTTTACAGAAACAACACAAAGGAGTGGTGCTTGTAAAGAGCTGACAAGAACTAACGGTGTCTATTTCAAAATGACCAAAATCCTACAAGGTTAGAAGAGGGGATTTTTACTAAACAAATCAAAATTGAACTTAGGTCAACTTTAACGAGTCACATAAAATTAGGTTAACCCAGATAAATAGAAATTTAACAAAATACAAAAAGCCAAGGAATTTTAGAACGATAAAATGTATATTGAAATCTATTGAAAAGGCAAAATAACAAAAAGAATAAATTTATCAAAATCGAAAAGTTACTCATAAAAACAAGAATCATTAAATTTCTAATAATTAGCAACCAATTTAATTATAATAAAAATAGTTGACACACTATACAGGGTGTATAACAATCTAATTACTATCCACAATTCCTATTGTAGATATAAACTGTAGTGTATACAACCACCACGTGATTGATCATACACCACCCTAACACTAATCAATCATAATGCTATTAAATAATAATAGCCAAAGAAGTCACCAACTTCCCTAACCATAAAGAAGATAACCAATACCTCCTAACATTATTCATAAAACCACCAGGCTTTAGGAATACAAAATCATAACGAAGAAATTCAAGCAGGCTCTTTGAATATTCCTTGAAGTCTTGGTAGTGTAATGTCTGGCGTGCCGGAATTTCACCCAAGCGGCCCGCGATCGACTCCCGGCGCCGGCAGATGTGGTTAAGGTTTTCTGCAGTTTTCCTTAGCTGTGACACAAATGTGGGATTTGCGCTGTTCCATCTGTAAGTCGGCTGCAGCCGCACATTGGTCCCACACAATAATAATAATCGCCCCCTCCCTTCCGCACAAGCTTATAGCTTCTGGGGCCTTGGTTTAGGTTATGGGTTGTAGTAGTTATTGTTATTATTATTCAAAACTGCTAAAAAGCTATATCATTCAAAGAGAGCCCTCGCAACTCTAATAATAACAATAATAATACACCCTATATCAAATCAATAACTAGATAATAACGGGAAGCTAATCAAATCCGATATAACGATTTAGATAATGCTAAATAACATAAAAATTATAATATAATAATAAACGGCGAACAGGAAATCGGCCCAAGCTAGAAAAAAAACTGTAAACGACGAAGTCTGGGTATCAGGAAACAAATGCTAAGAAAGAAGATAGAAGATAGAAAAGTGGAAAAGTAAAAAGGCGAAGAGAGGACATTCACGCACAGTGAAACAAACAATGCACAAAAGAGTACAATCACAGACAGGAAGAGGGGATAGGATAGAGAAGGAACACAAGACCTTGAAAAAGAGGTCGGGAAATATACTCGGAAAGAGGAAAATGAGCATACCTCCAAAGTATCTCCACCAAACACCCTAGCAACCACCATCTCGCGGCCTACTAAACGCCCAACCAACCACCTTCTCGCGGCCCACCAACCGCCTAACCAACCACCCTACAGACAAAAAAACCTTGTAACATTTTAAGAATGTTACAAGTAAAGTATTTTAAATGTAATTATCAATTTAATCAGAAAAGGAGTAAGAATTAATTGTTTTAAAGAAAAATATAGAAAAAAATCGAGACATTCGCTACATATACTAGTTGCAAGAAATCGTTTTCTACAGAAATTAATCAAACTTCTTTAAAACTAATATTCAGAAATTTAATTAAAAAAAAATGATAAATAGTGTAATTAATGAAAATTAAAATTCACAACTAATATTGCCAGTTTTTAAAAATTAATTTAAATAACATCTAATACACATCAATTCAAAATTACTTCTAATATTTTTATTTGTAATGTGTGTAGGATTTTAATTTTAAATTAAAAAACTCCCTAATTCAATTAATGGTTTTAAATATTTAAATTAATTTCTATTAAGTCTAAATTGCATTTTAATAATAACGGTTAGTGCCATAAATTCTGCAGTTTTGTAATTAATTTGCAGGAATGTATTACAGTTGTGATAAAATTATTTCTAATACGACAAATACTATCAGAAGTAATCATAATACCATTTGTGTTATTTGTTAATAATGAACATAATATGTTCTAGCATGTAATAATAATTAAACAGATTATATTGGATTTGCCTCTGCTAGGAACTAGCATAGCTGAGTTGAAGCTATATATTACACAGTAACTTGTACATATTTTAGTGTACCTACACTTTATTGAATGATGAACAGAAGGGATTAATTTAAAAAGATTGTTTATTGTTTCCAGCCTTACTTTGTGGAACTCCATAATCATGAAATAAATAAAGATTATTTATATTGTGAAACTTTTTAATAGTCTTTATTTATTTCAAAATTTAAAAAGAATTCTTACATCAACGACATATCTATGAATACGTGCATAATTGCATACATATAAGAATTTTCAATTGTAAAATCTATTTTTATTGTTATTTCTGTTTTGGGAACAACAAGAGAAATATGTATGATATTATTTCAAATTCAAAGCACGCTTCGTCTTTCCATATTACTAGAATTAGATGTCACACATCACTGTTTTGTCGGGTTCTATTTCTCGTCTAGAATTGGATTTGTTTTAGACTTTTAGTTATTTTATTGGTTGCTTTATATTATGCCCCTAAGTTTGACATGAAAATATAATATTATATTCGATATGCGTATTTAAAATAAATTAAAGTCGAGTACACACAGAGAAAAATGTATTTAAATTTCATCAACAATTGTGTGGTATTGTAAAACAAATTGGTCTTAAAAAAGTGACAGGGACAATTTGTGTACAATTATAAAACAAGATTGTGTCATTTAGTTTGTCAAGATTTTGTGGAAGTCAATAGTAATTTTGTAGAATCAAATGAATAGTTGTGTATAAGTTTCCATAACAAATTGTGTTACTTATTAAAACAGAATGTGTAATGTTATTGCATACAATTTTATACAAAATTGTACAATTGTTGCGCTAGTGTGTGCCACAATTGCTTAATAGTATTTAACACAATTACTTGTTCACATTTATACAAATTGTGCAATATTCTGGCACAAATATTCTATACAGAAGGCTAGATATCACAAATAAAATATATATTTTTACATATATTAAAATATATGTAACTAATATGTATATAACTATACAATGTATAGTATATACAGGTATACCACTAAAATTTCCTTTTGCTGTCGCCTGTTTATATATAAATCTCGAATTTACATTAATAGCGACAATTACAAGTGGTGACATCTATAAGATGTCATCCATAAAGTTTGCGAAACACAATAATTAGTAGCAAGCAGTTTGAACACTGGATTATGATTTCATTCAAACAAAATATTGTATTTTTCTAAACATTTTTTACAATTATACTTCAACATAATATGCTAGCTTATCCTCTACAACATTGTTCCAAAGAATGCAGAACTAAATCTGATTGTGTTAAATAATTGTCGTACGTTCCTGTTAGACAATTCAGTAACGAAAACCTACACAACGCTGGACAATACGATTCTACAATTATAATATAAATTTCTCCAACACCGTTTTGAACAATGTTGTGCAAAGCTCTTATGAAGTATTTCTCTCTGTGCATAACTCAAACAGAATTATAATTGTATGTAACAATAAAACTAAGAATCCCTGACACTTAGAGCCTTCAAACCGAGCATTTAAAGCTATATAATTTGTAATCTAAATATTTGCGAGATTTCTACACTATCGACCAAAATTTAAAAAAAAACTCGGGTATTTAATTTCAAAACTGAACTGTTATTTCACGTTTTGAACTTTCTTAATCTTCAGCTTTAGGAGTGCCAAGTAAATTTTGAAAAACTGAAACGCTTGAAAATTGTTGTTTGAAGTACTGAAACTATGAATTAAATTAAAAATTCTGGATTTAAAAATCTAGGAGGTTTCCAAATGAAGATTTTGATTATTTTGATTATTGAATTATAATTTCTAACCTAGAAAGTTTACCATCAGCTTATTGCTTTTATTTGTCTCTTATTTTCTTGGATACATTCCCTTACTTTACCTTGACAGCTTTATCTTAACCGTTCAATTACATAATAGATTAAAATCCAATACAAACTTACTCGGCCAAAGTAAATAATCCCATTTCGTTATCTCTACATACGCTCATAAAATATTAAACACCTTGTTAAAGCGTTAACTCTAAAACTCGATTTATAGCAAACAGCAACGCAATACATCTTGATAATTTACAACAGAATGCACTAGCTTCCTAACTTAGTACAACAAATGCTTAGAATTTTATTAAAGCTTTAATTTACTAAAGGTATTAAAAGAAATGAACGGTGAAAACGGGAACGGTCGGCTTTAATCGCAGCTTCATTGCATATTCAATGTGAACATACACAATCTGCAAGATTTAAGTGGTGTAGGGGAAACTGGGGACGTTTGACCAAAGCATAGTTTCTCCAATCATTATTATAAATATATATGCACATAGTTAAGAACCCTTCCAATTATATTTTTTCTGTTTAGTTATTTCATCGCTTACATATAACATTTATTGGTTTTTAAATATTTAATATCATACATATTGTCATGATATTTGATTATCCTAAAAAGATATCCTGCGTGTAATTACATTTGCTAGACAAATATCATGCATATTTTCATATTTCCCGATTTAGAGCTTACATAACCTCGATTTAAAAAAATAAATTTTAAAATGGGTTTTTTAAATCGCATAGTAGAATACACTTAAGTTTAACAGCACATAAATGCACTTAAGATACATAAAGGATACTATAGTTATCCGATTTTCTTTAAAAAAACGGAAGTTTGCATCGTTAGCTTAACAAAAAACATTCTGATATAGAATTTCATCGAAAATATAAAAATGCAAGTTGTTATTAACATGTAGCCATAAATAAACTGACTTACCTAAAGAAATTCTGTTGGGTGTTGGAATTTCATTATAACGTCATCAATATATGATGGTTTTCTTGTATTTTTTTATATTTGTATAATGTTAGAATAGAAAGTATTACTGGAATTTCCTGTAATACTATCCTGACTACAAAATTTGTGGAGATCAGTGGAAAAGTTGAGTTTCTTTGTTAAAATTAATGAAAACATGTTTGTAAAGGTGCGTCTTCACCTTGTAATGTAGATTCATTTGTTTTGGCCTAGCTAAAAATGTTCAAATAAGTTAATTAAGCGTCTAATGAAGGTATTTATTAAGCAAGAGCAGTTTGCAATAGTGTTTTGAAAAAATTAAGATAATTAGTGTTATTTGAAGTTTTTAAATCGACGTTCAAAAGGGATGCTAACATATAAAATAAATCGTAAGTGTTATGTGTTATTGGAAACAGAAAATCAATAGCTATATTTCCGGCTTTTTAGTATTCTATTTTAATTAAATTAAAAAAAGAATTTGGTTATAAAATTATAAAAAGTCAAGATTGTTTTGTTTCAAATAAAAAGCGACGGGACAATGGATGCGTCCAACATCAATAAAGCGCTTGGAGCGCTGTAAAAAATTACAGTGACAAGAATAAAATGTCAGCTGTTTACCCTCATTCATCTGCACTCATTGCGTTCCCTTTTCAAGCCTACGAAAATATAGTTATATATAGTCTAGATCTTAATTTATCTTTGACAATTATTAGCAATTTTAATTATAAGTATTATGTAAAATTGGTCCTAGGTAAAAAAATTAAAAATAATTGAGAAACAGTTTGTCATTTTGATTTAACTGAAAAATGTAATTGCATGAAAAAACGTACAAGTAGTTGACTTTCAAAAGGTTACTATATTGTAAAGCTTGGCAAGTATGCTATGATATCATCTATCCTTCTCAGGCGAATTAGTATTCGCTATTTGTCCTTTGCTCACCCATGAACACCCAATTCCAAAGCGAAGTTTTACCAATACTGTATGCATGAGTGAAATTGCTTAACGTTTCAGTAATGTGATTCCTTATTATACGCCACACTAATAATCATAAATTTCATAAAATCGAATAAAAAAATCACGTTTTACCTAAAATTTACTAATTATTCTAAAAATAATACACGGAGGAAATTAATTGGCTGTTATTGATTTTGGTTTTTGAGTGCTTATCCAGAAAGTTTAATGAAAACTTAATTAAAACGAAATTGACTTTTCCTTGTTGTTTTCTGTTATTTTTAGTTTTAAAAGTTGCAACGTCAATATTTTAAAATTGGAATTTTAATAAATGCTCTGCTTTCATGAGGGGAAACAGGAAAGACAAAAGTTGAAGAATTTTGTAATGAACTCCATCCCCTCTAGTATCTGCACATACAAACGTACCTACACACAGGATTTAATCTTGAAGTACTGTAATGAAAAGAGAAAAATTACACTTGTTGTTATTCAGGTTAACATAAAATTAGGAAATTGGATCAGAAATAAGTACTTAAAAGATAGCTCTGTATTAAAAGACTTCAACTTAAAGAACATACCAGGGATTTTGTTTACAAATTTTAACTAAATATTTTACTAACTTCAAGGAAACGACGTCGAATGGCGGATGTATGTAGATAAAAGTGGACAAAAATAGTTTATACAAACGAGAAGTCAATAAAAAAATAAAAGGCTTGGGAAAATATGATGTTTCACGTATGTTTAAAAGTCTTGAACTTATTTCAGTGATACTTCCTGGGGAATAGCGATGTAAGTGTATAAACATAATCTTTTTGACTTAAAAGATAAATATATGATTTCGAACATACATTTTCAAGTTAAAATATTTATAATACCGGAAGGATTTGAGTGAAAGAAAACAGTTCCGATTTCACTAACGATAGCATTACGTACTCTATTTAATAGCTCATATTGATGTGGTAAATCTGCCAACAACAATTCATTGCAATTTGTTGAGTATAATTTGGTTTTGTATTGTATGCAAGTAATTAGATATATGTACTATTTATATAATAGTAAAAACCAATTTCAATTTCCAATATAATCATGTTATTCGTATTCAAATTTCAATTCTCTGTAGTGCACTCACGTTCAATTTCTAGAATTTAAATAACAGTGCTTTGTTGCATTATTTCGTTATCGAAATAAATATCTTTTTTTGTAAGTTATCCAAATTGACCTTTTTGAGGCTTTAATCAGTTCCTGATTGTATTCAGTAATAATCTGATATTGTTTATTGTTTCCAGCCTTACTTTGTGGAACTCCATGATCATGAAATAAATAAAGATTATTAAAAGTTTCACAGTTTTATTAAAATACAAGCTGACAAAATGGTTTCGACAGATATGCTGTCATTATCAAAGGTAATATAATTATAAACAAACACGCCGCTAAGGTAGATACAAAAATAGGTAACTAGATAAAATAATAATAATCAGAATTAAATATCTAATACTTCCAGTAACGGAGAATTACTGAGCTCAAGTTGTTCATTCATTAAAGTTACGCTGAGTTTGTGTTTGTATGTCTCAAAGGCTTCTAAAATTTGAGATATACAAACACAAACTCAGGGTACCTTTAATGAATGAACAACTTGAGCTCAGTAATTCTCCGTTACTGGAAGTATTAGATATTTAATTCTGATTATTATTATTATTTTATCTAGTTACCTATTTTTGTATCTACCTTAGCGACGTGTTTGTTTATAATTATATTACCTTTGATAATGACAGCATAGCTGTCGAAACAATATTGTCAGGTTGTATTTTAATAAAACTGTGAAACTTTTAATAATCTTTATTTATTTCATAATAATCTGATAGATTGTTAATAGTCATAATAATTATTTAAAAGTATTGACAGGTTAGTTATTTGTATATGTGAGCCATTAGCGAAAGAATAGAAGACGGCAGATAATAGGCTCCTGTGACGATATATGCCAGACAGTATATGCTAAAGACACTAGACAATAGATAGCAGACGATAAACAGGACATAGATAGAAGACAGTAGTACTGTAGTGTGTAGAAAACCAATGTGGTAATACAGGTTGCTTGTGTGTGGTCTTGTACACTATCTTATGAGCTATCTCTTCTAGAAGATAATAAAACACATGTAATAACTTCTATGAGATATTTATTTATACTCGTTGTTGATTATTGTTGTCATGGCAATCACTTAGCATCCAATGCCTTCTTGAGGTAATATGGATATAATGACTGATTTTATGATGAATATCATTACATTACACCCCGGGTAAAAAAAGGCTGAACATGTACCAAAAAAAATGAGCCGGAAGTCAAAAGAACATTTAATGCATTCCTCAACAAAAAAAATAGCATACTTGTCGTACTTGTATGTATCGGCATGTTTAATGTATACTAGCTACAAAAAAATTGAGGTAGTTTGCATCTTTTCAATAAATTCTTTACATGGTATGACAATAAGACTTATGCTAAGTATTAGGTGCTAATAATCAAAGAATTGCAAGCCTTTGCCGCTGGTAGCTATTAGTAGGCATCTATTGCTTAAGGCAAAAACATGAGTTGCTTATTGCAAGGTTTTGCCGTAAACTTAACCTAATTAAAATAAACTTGATGTACAGGAATCACTTGTTAGGGCGTTCTGTAATTCTTACTATAAAGAAAGAAATAACATTTAGGAACGTGAACAAAACCAAGGAACAACATAATAAGTGCTTCGTGAACAAGTGATGCTTGCGTTACGATTTATTTGTTGTAACTTTTAAAATTAAAAATAACTATGCTAATTGAATCTAAAAGCGTTAGCCTAAGTAGTAAGTCTGTGGTTAACATTGATAAACGTAGTTGTATCCATTTTGTCCGTAGGAATGGAAGAAGTGGGGTTGTACTCATAAAACAGAGACAGCATTCATAGCATTGTCCTAAGGTTGTAGGAAGTACTAGGTGAAATTGCCTGTTGGAGAGTATGATTGAATCTTCTTGTATCCTGTTATTTGAGGAGAATAAACACTTGAAGCTTAATCCGGTAGCACATATATTTGGGAGGTCCAAATGCTATTCAGGATTGATAGTTGAATGTTATCAATGTATGATATCACGTAATGTCGAGTTGACAAGGCTCACGTGGAAAAATATAAGTCACTACTGTTACGGTCAATAGCAATTGCACTGTTGTAATTTTTTCGGTTAGCAAAAAGTCGAATGTGCGTATTGTTATAATTACGAGATAATGAGGCTGTTTAATCGCGCGACCTTTGCATAAAATTTCGTGTTTTGACAACAAAATTTTGTTGGTTAAGGTTAAGGTTGTTGCGAAGTTCGTTGATGGTTATCCGAGAAAACAAACTAAACATCAAAATTAAATAAAGAAAAAAAGATATTAATCCTGTTATATCCAAGAACAATCTCTTCTTATGGCATCGTTCCATTGGTGAAACGAGAGATGTCGGCATTGATGTGTCCGAGAATTGCTGAAGACATTTTTCAGGAGCTGTTACTACGGGTGTCGTAGCTTTTGGTTCTTGAGGAACGTTATTGATGTGATTTCTATCAGGAACTTGAGTTGCTGCAGCTTGAAGATTCCAGGAATTATTTTCTGGATCCAAGGACGTCTTCGTAGAAGATACGGCGGTTGATATCCCCAAACCGTCGGCCTTCGGAAGCTCTTGCATTTTCTGATTTAAAACACATTGGTTAGGACTCGATTTTAGCTGTACCCTAACTGACTGTGATGTTTTTTGAATGTTTGTAGGAGATTTTGATTCTGTTTGGTTGTTGAATAAAAGCACTTTTAAAATTAATTCATTTGTAATACTTTCAGTAATATAAGTATTATCCTGTGAAACATGCTTTTCAAAATTTGAATGTTCAGGATTATTAGTACAGAAAGTACCAGTGGATGCATGTGCATCTGAAAGAACATTGCATTGATAAATGACGTTTTGAGTATCGTCACTTAATTGGGGTTCAGGATCCTGAATGTGTGACGGATCTTGCGATATTTGATTACAAGTTATGAATTAGGATATTATATCTCTGAATCTCGTTGTCAATATGTAGAAAGTTAAAGTATCTATCGATTAAGACTATTGACGTTTGTACATGTGAAATGTCAAAATTAGGAAATTTAACTAAATTTGCTTTCACTTGCCCCATATTGAAACTTAACCAATGTAATATAGTTTACTTATCCTATTTAACTGATAAAAAAGGATATTTATAAACTTCTGAAAGTCGACTGCTTGCGTGAGATAATCAAATAACCAATTCAAGGAACTCCAGGTTGCAGGTTGCGTTTGTCGGCAGAGACAGAAAACCAGAGCAATGGAATATTGAAGATATGGTGTCGATTATCTAAGTACTTCTTTCGTAGCGTCGGAGGTCACCAATGTAGTGAGTTGAAGACCAATGTAGTAATACAGGTTGCTTGTACACTACTTATATGTTATCTCCTGTAGAAGACAATAAAAGACATGTTTATTTCTATAAGATATTTATTTATACTCGTTGTTGATTACTGACATGGCAATCACTTAGCATCCAATTCCTTCTTGAGGTAATCTGCATGTAATGACTGATTTTATGATGAATATCATTACAGTACTTAGCAAATATTAAATAGCAGTTGAAGCTAATAACTCGGAAATCTTAGGTAAACAGTAACGTTTACATTGTAGACAGACTGAACCTAATAACTAGAGCACAGTCGAAAATACGTATCGACAGTGATATAGACGAAAAGCACACAACCATAAATACTCAATAAGCAATATACAGTACAAAGTAAGTGCATGAATAATAGGAGACAGTGATCATTACAAAATAGACAGTAGACAGTAACCTAGTAAACTGTAGACACTAGGTGCGCTGCAACTTCATACAGTGCTATTAAATTAACATGCAATATGCTCCATATTGCATTTGAAAATAGTCAAGTCAATGCATTAGATTAAATTTGAGGTTAAATTGATTGATTGTGATAAGTACATATGCATTTTACCACGAACAGACGTTATTTGTTATATAAAGTATACCTTTGCATCTTTTATTTTACAATAAATAATATTTTTATTTTTAAAGAACTTAATTAGAATTGAATTATCCTTAATTGAAATAAAAGGTTAAACGGCTAGCGCATTTTGATCGCTTATGTATTGTCGGTTTCATAAACATACAGTAAATACAATGGTTTGAGATGACTGTTTAAAATTGCAACATACAAAATACACCAGCATATTTCATTTTAACTTAATAGCACTGTATATGTATTAATCAGTGGAAGATATTTTAACAATATACTTTAAAGTAAGAGTACAAAATATCCATAAACATACTCTTTGAACAATTTATACATTGCACACGTTGCTTATGGCATTATGTCTATTGCATTACTGTTTATAGTAACCACAGATGGTAGACAAACAGTAAGCGGCCTGTTTAAAGCCAGCCAATAAAAATAATAGATAATAACCAATACATCTGATTATTTAATAGTACATAGACAAGCACGAACTTGTAACTAGCATATGATATAATAGACTAACAGTAGGCAGTAGCCAATACAGCCAATATGGTACAACCAGTATAGTATATTAGACATCAAATCGAATTTTATCAAGATAACGTACAAACTGACATGACTTTTGCTTTATATAAAAATTCAAGAGAGAGCAGCCAAATTTTCGTGCTGTTTTTATAATAATCGGAAAACAATTGCGAATCGCTAGTGATTTTCCTAGTTGGAACAAGAAACAAAACAACATCTTTCCCACCAAAAACCTTTCTAACCAAATTGTTGATAAAAAATTAAATTAATTGTTAATAATTAAATTAAGTAAATGTTATAAAATAAAAGAGGATAATTTTTCCTTCATTTTGGTACCCAATACGGCTATTAAAATGCAGATTTAGAGTTTGGATTTATTGGCAACCATCTTGGATTTTCTGACGAACATTACTTCACAAAAATTAAATAAAAACATTTTAACATTTTGCTACATCCTCTTCATCATAACATTAATCCTAAAATCCTATCAAACAAAAATTATATACATTTTGACACCAGAATTATGAATATAAACTAAATTTTAACATTCTGGCACCCTGCTGAAACGTTACAATTTTGGGATTTCAAAGGCCTAAACCTTCTCTATAAAAAGTTCCCCACATTAACCTTCTAGTGTCAAATGCACCCTAGAACTTGGTTAACAATATTGCAGTAAAATATTTTACTTAGAAATTCAAATAACATTGAAAAATATCCATTTACTATGGAAAATTATGAATCGTCAAAGAAATAGAACACTTTCTTGAAATTCAATAATAAAAACTGTAAGTAAAGTAATAAATATTTGTGTATACTGCGGTGATATTAAAATAAAACATAGTATGCCCACCGTTCCAAATAAAACATAAATTATATACGGTGGATTAAAATAAAAATACACCACAGATATTTTTCTTTATTCCAATCAGCCAGCTCAGGGTTATTCGGTAAAGCATAAATTATTTGAATTATAAGACTCTTATAAACTCTTATGCCTGAAAAAGAAGAAAAACTTAAATTGCAAGCACTAGGGCTACTGCAAACTGGACAACGACTGCTAAACTCTAAATTCAAAAAGAAAGAAAACTGAATGCTTGTATATGCATCAATTAAGCACAGAAGTAAATTTAAAAACACATAAACTTTATTTAATGAACAAATAAAAATTCAAATGAAAAGTAAATGGCAAGAAATGTTGTTCAAATTAATACAATTAACAATTGGGAAATAAATTCCCAAGCTTGCTCAAATGTGATTAAAAGTTGTAATAGCCTGACATAGGGCCATTACGGTCATTCACTTGAACCAACCAACACAAATCAAAAATTGTTTACAAATACAAAATTTTATCTTAATGAAGAATAAATTGAAATAAAAGAAATTAAATTGTTTTATTTAAAAAAAAAATAAGTTCTCAAAAGAACCTTTAAGATTTAACCAAATAAATTTGGATTATTGAGGATAAACTTTAATAATTTAATATTGTCAATCAAATTAAAAACCCTTTTATTACGACCAACTTGGTATATTACAAAATTGGTTTCCTTTTAAATATTAATCCTCTATTGGTAACACTGCAATAATATTTATCAGCTGATTTCTATTGGTAAAACGTCAATACATAAATCGATGAAGAAAAATAAATTCTCCTGAATTTATTTAAATAATCACGTTCACTTTAAATAATTGTGGAACAACAATGAAATCTTTTTTAAACTTATAAGAATATTCAGGTAACACTTTAACTTTATTCAAATTCCATTTATATATGACGTTTACGTCAATCACATGGTCCAAACATCTAACCTCACTTTATATTACAGATTTTTATCCGGAGTCGGGCCTAGGTTTAGCCGTGAACGTTTTGTCGACTGACTTTGTTAAATTTGGCTCTAACTTATATAGATTGTGTTGAAACAAAAGCCTGCACTGACATATTTTTAAAACAAAAACAAATCACGTAAAGTTGATGACGTCACTGATCCGCACAGCTGTTCACAATCATCACGAATCTTAATTCTATGATTACAGGATTGTAGCACTTAAAACAAGGATTAAAACAATGTACAACACACTTGTATCCCAAAATGCATCGTAACGAAGATACAAGACGAAAACGATTGACAATGTACAAATCTCGTTATAGCTTAATTACATAAAAAATTGAAATAAAACAGGTTTATCCTTTACAAAATAGATACATAATTACACAATACAACTAATAAATATAAATTCTCCACAGGAACATCTTTACAATTTACAACAAACATAATTTTTCAGTCCGATACTACCATCGAATCAACCAATTAATGCATTTGCAAGTTCCAGCTCTAATATTAATTCAAATAAAATCAAATTATGATCAGATTGTCCAACATACAGTTCTCCAAGTGTTTACATAAAAACAATGGTGAGCAAAAATAGGATAAGAGTCAATAATCGTCACAATGAAGCAAAACGACAAGATTAAAACCTTCAATAATAAAAATGGTCAGAATTTTTATAACAAAGTTTAAGAACTAATTGTACTATATAAGTCATAACAAGATTGACCTAAATTATCTGTTTTCAGTTAACTAACAGCGCGAAACTGAGTTGGTCTCTTGGAAAGTAGAAAAATTTACCCTACGTTAAAGATCGTAGCCTCTAAATTTAAATAAGAAGATTACTTCTTCTTTACAAGTGGAAAACCCATCCCAATATGTAACTTGGGTTGCATAAGCGTGTATTATGATAAAACAATCTAACTAATTGATATCCTTTTTTAAAAATATGAAACCTTTTTATATGCATAAGAAACTTAGGTTATGTTTGCATGAAATTTTTATTCTTGATTTCTAATTTAAATATTGATGAGCCTAACTGTGATCCTATGTATAACCTTTATATTAATTATGCCTATCACTTAGCATGCCCCTCTTTTGTTTTAAATCTGATATGTGAAATATTTGTTTTCACGTTTATCGTTAATAAAATTTTCAATGAGGTGATCAAATATCACCGCAATACATTGTCACCTATGCCTTTAATAATTTTCAGGTGAAAACATGCCATAAAATGGCTTCAAAATATCTAAATGTCAAAAAATCAACCAACGACAGAAAATCGTTCATCTTAAAATTGAGTTTGTGAAATTCAAGTGAAGAATCTGTTTAAAAATTATCCCTTATCACCTCACAGTGTTGTAGTGTATGCCTTGACATAATTAATGCAAATTTTATTATTTTTAATATTAAAAAAAATTGTTAACTCCTTTTGCCTGGAAGATAGGCAACACATCGTACATACATGTTAAGCGGGATGCCTATATCACAACAGTATGTATATATCTTTAATACGACATAAAAAAACAATTGCATGTGTAGATCACGTGTTCTTTTTAAATAGAACACTCTTTATATTATTGCATTATTAAATAGCCATTTTGTCTAAATTCTTAATATAATAATGTTGTAAGTCTTATCATTAATACTTTTCATATATTTGACTTTAAAAATTGAAAACCCCTATTGGAATAACAGTAGGCTATGTTTGTCACGATGTGAGTGAACTAAAAGTACGTTTGCAGCCTCACTATAACCTATTTTGATTAAAGAAATGTCAAACAAAATTAATTAATTTATTATATAAATTATTGTTTTCGTAGCCTACTACTCAGCTCAGACACCCACGCTCACGCCGACTTCTTTTCCAATAGACCCTTTATTGAATTTTAAAACCATAAATGTCAAAAAGTATTAATATTAATGATCCACTTATACATGACTTTATATATTTATAATAATCAAGGGAAACATGACTACTAATTTGAACTTGCAACAATATACCTATTTAAAAAACTTATATACTATTTCGTATCGCGTGACCTATTCGTGCAATTGTTTTATTGAAGGCGTTTTGAAGATGTAGGTAGAACAATACAGCTTTTATGAGGAATTCCTTTGTTTTTAATAATAACAAAACTAAAAGAGTGGCCAAAATATATAGGCCAGTAAAATAGAAACCGTTGGTGGATATAAATGTTGGAAAGCGGGAGATCGTTTCGATCGCTTCGTTTGACGTCAAATATAACTATCCTAGGTTTGCTCGGGCCTTCGACTCGAGCTTACCTGAGGGCATCAAAAGAACCACGAAATCTTCGGACCGTTTTAGTTTTTCGCTTATAACTCCAAAGCGGTGCTTTCCAACGAAAACTTCACTATTACAAGAATTAAAGAGCATTAAATTCTGCGTCGGATAAGTATGCAACACTTTAAATTCGGTTCAGCGGTATGGTCGAAATCAACGGTCGAGAAACGACAATTTTACAAATTTTTGATTTTTCGTCAGACCGGACGCCCAGAGGCTTTCCGTATAAAAAAATCCGTTGGACTGATTCTGATTGTTAATATAAGTCGAGAAATATCTAAGCTTTGATATTATAGAGGTTTCCGGATTAAATTAATGGCCATTTTTTTGTCATCCCCCATCATAGCAAGGCAATTCTTAGGACGGATTTTCTATTTAAACGTACACGGTTAGAGGTAGTTTATTTATAAAATATTTTAAATCTGAAATTTTACTATTTTGGTATTTATGGGCTTTAAAGTTTTCGTTATAATACATCATATCAATACTATGTTTAGATTAAAAAATGTAGTCCGACATGTGAGCAATACAATCATTTTTACCGCAGGTCTCTAGGATCAACCCTTCTTGAGATATCAAGATTTACGTTTACATCAAAAAACTGCAAGAAACGTCGTGCATCACGAAACAAATATGGCTGCCATATTTCAATCAAATGGAATAAAAATAAAATGACAGTGGTTTTGATTTACCAATACTTAGGGGTGATAACACACAAAAAGTTATCTTTTTTCGAAATGATCGAGCGACCACTACTTCATATGGATTGATCCTGATTGCTATGATGGGGGATGACAAAGAAATGGCTATTAATTTAATCCGGCAACCTCTATAATATCAAAGCTTAGATATTTCTCGACTTATATTAACAATCAGAATGAGTCGAACGGGTTTTTTTATACGGAAAGCCTCTGGGCGTCCGGTCTGACGAAAAATCGAAAATTTGTAAAATTATCGTTTCTCGACCGTCGATTTTGACCGTACCACTGAACCGAATTTTAAGTGTTGCATACTTATCCGACGCAGAATTTAATGCTCTTTAAATTCTTGTAATAGTAAAGTTTTTGTTGGAAAGCGCCGCTTTGGAGTTATAAGCGAAAAACTAAAAAAGGGCCGAAGATTTCGTGATTTTTTTGATGCCCTCAGGTAAGCTCGAGTCGAGGGACCGTGCAAACCTAGGATACTTATATTTGACGTCAAACGAAGCGATCGAAACGATCTCCCGCTTTCCAACATTTATTTCCACCAACGGTCCATATCGGGTCTAATTTTACTGGCCTAATAATGAATTCCTTGTACATCTATACTCTGTAATCCAGTTACTACACACTTATTGGTAAAGATAATCTAGTAATTGATACCGGACAATACGTCAGAACAGGTGAAACAAGACCTCTGTAAACAAAATGAACAAAACCCCCACAATCGGACCGTCAATTGTAACTAACACTTTTTGTCGGTAACTTATTTACTTTAAAATAAATCAGCATTTTAACTATGCTTCTGCAACGATACTTACTTTAAAACTTATGCCCCAGCAGAGACGTCTCATATACTCAAATTATACTCAGGCGTCGTGAGTATTAATCATGAATGCTTCTGATTAAAAAATAGAACACATAATAGAACAATAAAATACACAAAAATAGAAAAAATAGGAACAAATAATAAAATAGAGGGTGCCACCCAAACTGTAAAGATGTTACATAATTAAACAAAGTCGGGAAATCCACAGTCTAGGAAGGGAGTTCCCTTAAAAAGTTATATTGATTTGAATAAATCTTCTTATATAAAAATCTTTGTTAAGAAAGAAACATCAATAGTTTGTCGTGCCGAACTATAATAATAATTTTTACGACGAGAAAACATTTTTATGTTTGAATTAACAATTAATTTTAACCAAGATATTTTGTTATTATACAGAGTGGTATGGGTTCTGAAGGTTTTTGATCAGAACGCATAGAGTTTTTAATAGTCATAATTGAATGAAACAAAAACAACTAGTATATGGCGTTATAACATGGCATGTATTAATACGCAGCTAACTTTAAATATTATGTTATTTAAATGTACACTGCGATATTGAATACATTCCTGCACGTATGCGAAAGTTATACATAACTGCAAACGTTGATTGTTTATTGCGCTTATTTCTTGTGTAATGTTAATTTTTATGTCATGAAGTGCCCATGGCTTGTTCACACAAATTCGATATTTTAAGAGACTCTATTATAAATAAAAGCCTGCTGTCGGTTGCCTAGAAGGCGACCCGGAAGCAGGTTTCTTAAAAGATCCATACTGATTCTTGCAGTATGGCTTGTTGCACCGTCTTGCTCGTACCATACGTTATGATTATCCACTCCCAAACGTTTCAATTCAGTCTGCAAGAAGTTTCTCAGCATTTCATAGTAACATTCTATTAAGTCAGTTACTAACTAGTTATTTTCTTCAAAGAAATAATATGGTCTGAGAATTCCAAATAACGGAACTACCACACCAAACAGTAACTCTGGAAGTATGCAAAGGTTGCTCAGGACAATCAATATCGGGAATTATGTTTATTAACATACCTTGGTAAATGAATGTGGACCTAATCTGACAATCAGGTTGCTTAAAACATTTAGATTTTCATTTACGATTTCCAGAAACTTTTTACAGAATGCAAGCCTTGCGTTTAAATTAGTTGACAACAGTCTTTGCACTTTACACGTGTATAAGCACATACGTCTTTATGCAAGATTCGACGTGCCGCAGTTCAGGGAATGTTTAATGCTACCGCTTGACGTCTTGTCGATCGAGTAGGACTTCTTTCAACTATTTGTTTAACAACCTTTTCAATGTTCACCGAAGTTCACTACTAGTGTTATTAAATGTTTTGACCCATTCTAAAATTGTGTTTTGGGAAGGAATTCTAGCATGTCTATAGGTAAGTTGTACTCGTGCCGAAATCATCGTTGAACCTCAATTATTGACTTAGTCTCAATGTACGCCGTAACAGCGAACACAGGTTGATTAACTGACCAAGTAGCCATGATTACTAAAATGGCAATCGTTGACAAATACATTAAAAGCAATTAACAATCGTTACGATCATTCGTTTATGATACAGTGGCGTACAGGAAAGCATCAGAACCCATTGGCCCACCGTTATTAATTCTGATAAGGTCTGGAGTATTTATTATAATTATTTGTGTTAAGAGTTTACCATTTACTTTAAATTCCTGTAATCTTTTAACAAGATTCTTACAATAAACTTAACAATTAACTTTTGCTTTATATGAGGATTCTTGGTGTTCGGAAAATGTGCCAATCAGGTTAATTGTGGCCCATAGTCGTCACTTTCGTAAAACACTGCCAATTGAATATCGTTCATCACGGCTATTTTTTTGTTGGTGTTAATTTGTTATGGGATACTTTAATAAAACTTAACAAAACACTTTTTGGCAAAAAGTGGAAATTTCTTTGTTTCATTGTATGGTTTAATAAATAAAAGCTTAATAGTTAATCTGTTTTGGGTGATGTGTTTTTTAATAATTATTTTTTATTTCATTTGAGAAGCTGTTATTTAATGGTTGTTTTGTCACACATTACATGAAGCTCGTTCTTTAAAGGTTTCTTGTTTGGAGCATAAATCATAGTGCGTCTTAACTAAATGCGTGATATTTTACCTGGAGTTTGGGTCACAGTGAGGACATTATCCGTTGGAGTTACTTTTCAAGAATGATTGTGTTGCTTGAACAATAAATTGACCTGGTGTCGTTTAGGAAGACGTCAGGTAGCAGAAACTAAGCAATAGACAACCATTACATTGTCTAGTGTTCAGTTCTCACAATCTCTCACAATGTTCTTCATAAACATTGTTTTAAATGATACTTTAAATACCCAGATAGTCATTGCTTTTTGTATTTACCATAAAGTTGTCCTAAACTTGAAGCTATAACTTATTATCGAATTATTTTTTAGATTACGTACAGTTACGAATCACTTTACGGGCTCAAAATAGTAACTTGTATTAATCCCTGTCGTTTTTTATAATATTTATGTTTATAACGAAATACCAGGAAAGAATATTGAATTTAAAATGCAACCTTTATACATACTTTAGTTTCTAGAAACTGCACTTTAACAAATATAATGGTGATTTCCTGCACTTTTGAATAAGACATATTTTAATGTATAAACGAACTGAAAAATAAAACAGAATGAAATCGAGTAAGGTTCTTTTATTTCCAAATGAATCATGAACTAAAAGAAAACGCATTTTCAATCTCACACCCAAAATAACCTCAAGAGCGAGTTTCAAAGATTTTAAAATAGAATCTTAATGGCAATTTGTTACTTCAAATTTACAACTTGAGCGCCATTTGTGTAAAAACAAAATACTAAATATTCAAGAGTGGTTGATTGAGTTTTCGTGTTTTTTCTTCTTTCGTCTAACTAGAAAATCGCTTAGAAGGAAAGACTTGACCTAAATTGTTTTACGAACGCTTTCAAACTTTCATTACTAACTACTAGGCTACTAACTAGCACAATTTTGTTTAACGCATAGTTACGAAAATTAAGTTTCAAACTGCAAAAAGCTACGGAAGAATTCAACAATATATTCTTATTAATGCAAATATACTGTCACAAAAGAAAGGCTCTATTAAGATTTATTTTATCTCCTTACAAAATATTATTGTTCCCTTAAATATCATCAAAATAGACCGTTTCTATCTGGAATAAAGTAGCTTTAAAGGTACGTCGCCGTAACTTATATAACTTACATGTAAGCCAACAAGAAAAACGATATCGATATAATTCTTAAAAGGCCCATAAAATATCCATTTGCTCTTTTTTATATCTGAAAAGTGGTTTTTTGGCTGTTACTATATTACTACTCAGCCTCTCTGATATTTGTGAAAAGTTCTAAAATATGAATAAAGTCGAAAGTGGATACATCACGTGTCACATATCACCTGTTATCTTCTATAATACACGCATCCTACTTTAGAATTTAAAAAGGAATATCGATTTGAACTTCTAAATAAATTTCTGGGAGGTGAAATAGTTTTTCCATTCATTTTAGTTGTAATGCTAAAATTGTTTTTAAATCTGTTATTAAAAGTGTTCGATATTAGTTTACAGCTACAGTACTACAAGTCGTTCATAACTAAGAGCTACTTTTAGCGGACTTGTATTTGAAGTTGATAAATAAATTCTTTCAATTTCGAACCAACAGCAGGAATAAGACGAGGATAAAAGCTGCTTCGCATTTTACATAACTGAATTTCTAGATGATCGGGATGATCGCCTTGATTTAACTAGACAAGAAGGTCTTGTTAAATCACACTTCTTACAAAAAAGCTTATATGCCACTGGAATTGTTTAAAATAAAATAATTATACTCTACCTGAATGTAATCGCATTTTTATGATCAGAATGGTATAATTTAACCTTTTTTTCTTTTGTTTTAGGTAAGTCTCTTCAATACACTGTAGAGTATCGAAGGCTTTTTACGTAAGTACCCAGAAAAGATTTCCGACTATGATTTTTTTTTAACTTTACAGAGACTCTTAATGTTTTTAATTGTTTTATGCACAGTAATTTGTTCATTATCTACAGCTACTGCAAGAATTAGCTGCCATATTCATCGGAAATAAATAATTCTAGATATACTTTAAGTTTTAACAATTAAAATGCAAAAACTAAACCGAAAAAGCAAAAATAATTTACTCGGATTAAAGTTTATAATAATGTAGAAAAAGATCACTCTGGATATTTCCTGCTATTGTTGCAGATTTGACTGCTTTAAGAGCTCTATCTGGAGGTGTTACAGTAGTAGCAAAAATTATGTTGAATAAATAGGCTAACCATAATTTGTATAAGAATTCCTAATTTTATTTTTCAACGAAATTAGTGGCCATTGAAATTATAGCTGAAACTTTTTCCAACCGGGCCTTCCAGATGCCTATGCTGCATATTTATATCCAAATCATACTGTACAGACAATAGCTACAAGAATTAGATTTCTGCTGTGTGCCTTAATTTTAATAATAGTGTAGTATGCAAAGTCTACTTGCTTAAATGACCATCAGATAAATCCATATTGTAGAAGTTCTATTGTAAAACTATTGCTTTATTTGTGAGTTAGTTAGAACAGGAGCCTGTTCTTGCAATTGAGATCTTTTCTAGCGACTACTTTTTTTATTTATTTTTTATTTTTTTTATTTATTTTTAATTTTTATTAATGAATTTAACTACTGACTTTGTAGATTTATTACTTGGCTAGTACAATAATAAATTTCGGATTGGGTTTACTAACTTCAAATTCTCTATTTTTCTAAATATCTTATATGATTTTGAAATACTTCAGAAAACAGGTTTAATCAGCACGATTCATAATTAAATTATGTAAATTTTTATTTAACTTTAAGATTACGTAGTAAGTTGGATGCCATATAAAACTAACGAAATAACCTTAAGAGTAAAATATTCAAGAAAAGGTTATCTCAGGCCGATGTTGGATTCTCTAGGTTGTGAGGTAACTTCGAGACTAACTGACTATAAATTTAAAATAAACTACATAAAAATTTCGTAAATAGCTTAATTAATTATCACCCTACAATTTTCCTCTTCTCTGCAGGTTTCAATTAAATAGAAGGAAAATTACTTTCCTGCCTTTTGCTTTCTCGAGCTAGTCCTTTCCGTTGATTTATTGCAATTCCCTTTCCAAACCATTGATACATTTTTCACATATTCACCATTCAAACTTTTTCGCGGAGAAAAATAATAGTGATTAAATCACTTATGCACTATTTTTTAAATAGGTGTTAGATCTTGGCTTTTTTATTTTTGTAGAATATTTTGTTAACGACGGTTACTTATTTGTTTTTATGATGATTTAAATATATCATCATTTACACTTTGTTTTTAATTAATTTTTTTAACTTGCTATATTAACTTCACCAAGTATATTCAAATTAATATATGAGGACTGTTCTTTACAACGATATAAACAACACTGACTTACAATTTGACTAACTTTACCTGACTGAACCTAACAGCTTGATTACAAGGGTAACCTTTTACAATAACGTTAATTCGTATTATTTAATTATTTAACTAGAAAAGTTAATGAGTTATTTAAAATAATTTAAAATAATTTTTAAATTTCTAAAATTTTTAAAATTTTGAGATTAGAATCCACAGCAATGCATATTTCAAAGGATTAGTTTCTTCTTGTTTGTTGGAAGTTTATAAACATTTTGGTTGGTAAACAAAGAATAACCTTGATTTTTAAAGCATTTACATAATAGAAGCAAAATTTAATTTCCTTGTTGCTTATTTATATAAAATGCTTTTATAAAAAATTTAAAATGTGACTACCGAAACAATCTGGATGCATTTGTCAAATCTGTTTTTAGTTAAATTTGGATTTATATTCTGACCCTCTTTGCAATAAAACCGACCGTTTTTTTCGTTAGAATTCCTTTTTTACTTTGCCTTTTTTAAATTATTTTTCATTTCTTACTTTATTAGAAAATCGGAAATAAAAACTTTCTTGGTCAAATTAAGAAGAGTGTTTACAAATTATATTTAACTGGCGCAATCGTATGGATAAATTTTTAAAACGCAGAATTGTATAAAAATCGACGGAACGTTTATTTTTATACTTATTCGACTGGTATTCTGAAAGACAAACATCGCTGAAGAAGAACGACCCAACTACCTCTTCAGGACCACATCGCCAACAGAGAAGTGAGTGCTGAAGAATGAAAATTGCCTGACAAAATCACCAAGGGTCGCTTGGAGAAATCTCGTCAGGCTCGGGATACAGCAAGTATACTAATCCAGGTTACAGTCTACACATTGCAACTGAATCCACTTTTGCGAGACAATAAACAAACGCAGTAAGAAATCAATATTTTAAGATAATAATTTGCTTGCAAGCAACAATTTTATACAAAGTAATAATTGTAATGTGATAAAACATTAAATAACAGTTTATAACACAAGTGCTATACAACAACTTACAAAGTAATTTCAGCAGTGTGCTCGTAATTTAACGAAGTAGTTTTACAAAATAGAGTGCAGATATGTTTTAGGATTTAGTACTAAATAAAAATCTGCTGGAATTTTAAAACTTTACGCTTCACTAAGCAAAACAAAAAAATTCCTGATTATTTTTACAATATTTCCTAACAATAAAATAATGAAATTAATCCAACAGTTATTTAACTTAACTCTTAACTCTACAAGAAATTTGGTCATCTGTTAAAGAATAAAACGTAATAATTTCTATTTACGACAATAAAACCCGAATTTTACGGACCTCTACATAAATTTTAAGAGTTTATTGGATTAGCTAAACTTATAACAAAAAGATTTCTAGCAGATGAATATCTTGATAAACTTAGGCACTCTTTAATTTTAACAAAATCTGGAATCAACTTAAGAGTATAAGCGTTGTTAGAATCAGTCTAAGATAATAACCACTTGGGCCGGATAATCTTCAAAAATTTTTCGTCGATTAAAAAGCAAGTTTCTACTTATATATTAATTTGATATTCTTAAAGAAACCCCAGAATACGGCGATTTTTGACAACAAATAAGAGCATTATTGTATTTAAATTTATAGAGTGCTGGGGAAAACCTAGCAAGGAAATTACAAAGTATGGATTCAGACGAATACCTCACAGATGAAGGGAAAAGAAAGAAAGATGATGTAGAGCAATTATTTAAGAGATCCAAAAAGATAGAAAGGACATCGACTAAAGGGGAAGGCAGTAAGGATAAAATAGAAGAACAAATGAAGGCAATGTTGAAATTAATGAAAACTTTGATAAAAGAGATTAAAAGTGAACAGACTAATAACACCAAGGAAACAAAAAAATTGCTAGAAGAGATCGGGCAGTTAAGGAAGGAGCAAAAAGAGTATAAGGACGAGATAAAGGAACTAAAGGGCACCAATGAAAAGGCAATGAGAGAAATAAATGATTTGAAGAAGGAAATTGAGTGGGCGAATGAGAGAATGGAGAATATGGAGGGAGATAAGAAAAAAAAGAACATAGTCATACAGGGTTTAAAAACAACAGCAACCAACACAAAGATGTTAAAAGAGGAAATAGAAGGATTCATGGAGAGGGAACTGGGGATTGTATTGAAAGCGGAAATGGTCAGGAAACTGGGAGAAAATACATGCTTGGTGGAACTGAATAGCAAAGGAGATAAGAACACGGTGATGAATTGTAAGAGTAGACCCCGAAACTTAGAACAGAAAGTGTATGTAAACGAGGATTTAACGCAAAACGAAAGAAAGATCCAAACGACAATAAGGAAACAAGCTAAGGTGGAAGCAGCAAAAGGGAAAACAGTAAAAGTGGGATATCAGAAGATGATATGCGATGAGGATCTATGGACCTGGAGCAGGGAAATCGGTAAATTGGAGAAGTACTGTAATGATATTCATTCATATAAAAGCAGTCAGAACACACCATCAGCGGAACCTTATCGAATGGTCGAAGATTATAGGCGGTTGAATTCAATTACAGTTCCTGACAGATATCCAACACCATTCTTAAGTGACTTCACCCGGAAAATGGAAGGCGCTACCATTTTCTCCAAAATAGATCTGAAGAAGGTGTACTATGCAATCCCCATTCACCCCGATGATGTTCACAAAACAGCAATTACCACACCGCTACACCTCTTCCAATTCAAAAGGATGTGTTTTGGTTTAAGACATGCAGCAAGCTCGTGGAGCCGATTCATGGATACAATATTATCAGGACTATCTTTTATATTTTTTTACGTAGACGATATTTTAATATTTAGTAAAGATGCTCAACAACATCTTGATCATCTGCAACAAGTCTTTTCACGATTGAGAGACAATGGGCTTCTAGTAAATGTGGATAAATGTAAATTTGATGTCTCAGAAATTGACTTTTTGGGACACACTTTGAATATTAGAGGAATTAAACCACAAACTACAAAAGTTGAAGCAATTTCCATTGCCTACTAATCAAAAGAACCTTAGGAATCTTATTGGCCTTGTTTCGTATTATCATAAATTCATTCGAAACTGTGCTGAAATATTAGCACCACTAAATAATCTCGTTATACCAGGCAAAGCCTCTCAAAAACCTATCATTTTAAATAGCAAGCAAATACAAGCTTTTAACAATGCTAAAAATGCTTTAATCAATGCTACACTACTAACTCATCCTAAACTCGACGCTCCAATTAGTATTGCAGCTGATAGTTCATCTACCACAATTGCAGGAGTACTCCAGCAACTGGATAATGGCATGTGGAAACCATTAGCATTTTGTTCACGTAAACTAACCTACGGAACAAAAATATAGTGTTTTTTCACGCGAACTTTTAGCAATTTACTTTTCGTTAAAAAGATTCCGGTATTATGTTGAGTGCAGAAACTTTCATATATTCTGATTTCCTAAAAAATTGCAACATCTAGAAGGAGGGGGAATATTTTATTGAAACTTTCACCAAATAACTATGAAAACTTAATAAACTAAATCTTAACACAAAAGTCAAATTCAATTGTCGTTAAAGCACAAGAAGTCAATAATGCGTTTGAGCTCCGCGCAATCTTATACACTCATTTACTCGGCGAGGCATGCTTGAAATTAAATGATCAATTTCTTCTTGAGGTATCTGATCCCAAGCTACCTGAAGCTGGTCTCGAAGTTCCTCCAAAGTGTTTGGGGGATGAGGTAGGCGACGCAATCTTCGATCCATGGAATCCCATACATGTTCAATCGGCGATAAATCTGGTGATCTGGCCACCCAAGGTAACATATGGACGTCATTGTCTTCTAAGAACTGGGTACTGATACGTGCTGTATGAGGACGTGCATTGTCTTGTTGAAAAATAGCACCTTCTTGCGCTTGGAGATATGGTAAAACGACAGGCTCTAAAACGAAATCAATGTACCGTCGGGCATTTAAAGTGCCTGGAATGAACAGTAAAGGTGACCGACTTTCATGGCGTATTGCGCCCCATATCATTACTCCTGGTGTTAAGGCTGTGTGACGCTCTTGAATAAAAGCCTGATTTCGTCGTTGGCCTCTGAGTCTTCTCACCCTTGCGCGACCGTCTGATCTCCACAAACAGAATCGGGATTCATCGCTAAAGACAATTTGTTGCCATTCTTGTCCCCAGAGTTGCCTCTCCATGCACCAGTTTAGCCTGGCAATCCTGTGTTCCCGAGTAAGAGGAATCCGGCAGTATGGACGATAAGATCTCAGGCCGAAGGATCGAATGCGTCGGTAAATCGCGCTCATAGAGATTGCATGGCCTATTGCCCTCACCCAGTCCACTCCTATAGACCGCGACGTCGCCCATGGATCTCTTGTAGCCATTCGTCGAAGAAGACGTTCTTCTCGCTCACGAGACAACCTGGGACGTCCACTACCTCGACGACGTACACTTAGATGTTCGTTTGACCACATTCGGCATGTCCGCAAAATTGTCGCTGCAATTCTGCCAAGCCGTCTTCCAATTTCACGGTACGACAAACCAGCTTCTTGCATGCCCACAATTCTCCCTCTTTCAAAGGGAGTTAACTGATGAAATCGCGCATTTCTTCTCACTGGTGGCATTTTGTATCGTTAGATGACAGAATGAAATGTTTACCATGGAAATGAAGTCATGGATAATAAAGAAAAGGCCAAAAGAAAATGGGTCTTCGGCATAAGAAAAAAAAGCCAAATCTTCGATATACGTGGAGTTTTTGCACCCACATACTCATCAATGCTTATTAACAATATAAGCGACGATGTGTGCCAAAAATTAAAAATTTTTAATTAGTACATCTGGGTGTTGCATTTTTTTAGGAACGCAGTGTTTATACTGACCATAAACCTTTATTTACGGCAATAAAGAACAATAGTGATGCATACTTGCCACGCGAATTTCGTCAACTTGAATATATTTCCCATTATACTAGTGACATTAGACATATTCAAGGACAACAAAATATTCCCGCTGACGCATTAACAAGAGTGCAACTTATTCATATGCCCGATTCTTCAATTAATTACGAGGAAATTTCTCGTGCCCAACAAACGGACAAAGTACTGCAACATCTTCGAGAGTGCAATAATTTCAAATTGGTTCAAATTCAAAATCCCGGTCAATCACCTATTTGGGCGGATGTAAGCAAGAAAAGTCCCAGACCTTACGTTCCTCAACTATTTCGCTATAAGTTGTTTCAACAACTACATAATGTAGCGCATCCTGGTATCAGAGCTTCAAGGAAAATGATTTCTCAACTTTATCTATGGTCTTCTATGAACCAAGATATAAAAAAATGGGTTATTTCCTGCACTGATTGCCAACGCCACAAAGTGATTCGTCACACGAAGGCTCCTCTGCAACCAATTATAGAACCAGAGCAACGTTTCCAAAAAATTCACCTGGATCTAGTACATTTGCCACCTTCAGAAGGTTATAAGTACTTATTGACCATAATAGATCGCTTCAGCAGATGGAAAGAAGCTATTCCTTTAAGGGATGCTATGGCAACTACAGTAATAACTTCTTTTATCAACACATGGATAACACGCTTTGGGATTCCCCATTATATAACAACAGACAATGCTCAAATATTCCATTCTCATTTATGGAAGCATTTCACAAATACGTTAGGGATAAAACACATTACTTGCACCGCGTATCATCCCATAAGCCAAGCGATAATTGAGAGATTCAATCGTACACTCAAACAGGCCATACGCACCAGCGGTATATCTTCTTGGTTAAAGAACCTACCATGGGTGTTACTTAGTCTACGAGCTACGATAAAATCCGAATTAGATGTTTCACCTGCAGAAATGTTGTACGGAACTGCACTTCCTTTACCCGGAGATTTCTTTGAAGAAAAGAAACCCGATGAAGATTTCCGCATACCTCAATTTCTTCGTCGAATGAAATATCAAATGCACAATCAGAATTTTTTTTGCACAAGGACATATAAATCAAATTCTTTCGTTCCCAAAGAATTACATAAATGTACACATGTTTATGTTAGAAATGTTATACATGACTTAAACATTAAAGACACCTATGTTGGCCCTTATAAAGTGATCAACAGAACTGCAAAGTATTTTATGCTAGAAGGACTAGATCAAGCCATATCAATAGACAGACTTAAGCCTGCTTATTTTACATGAATAAAATTTTCATTCGCATTCTCTTTTCATTCTAGAAAGAATACCTTCAAGAGATGAACTGCACTTGATGCTGAAAATTAGTGTTATATGTTAAATTTAATTATTCAATTTTAATTTAAGTGTTCAATTTTGTATTTGCCGAGTTGTTTTGCTTAGGTTAAGTTTGTCATATTACTTCGCCTTCAGCAATACCTTTTTACTATTAAAAATAAGGACTTTCAATTCTTTGATTACTAGCACCTAATCCTTAGCATAAGTTTTATTGTCATAGCATGTAAAGAATTTTATTGAAAAGATGCAAACGACCTCAATTTTTTTGTAGCTAGTATACATTAAACATGTCGCTACATACAAGTACGACATTAATTAATGCTATTTTTTTTGTTGAGGAATGCATTAAATGCCCTTTTGACTCACGGCTCATTTCTTTTGGTACATGTTCAGCCTTTTTTTACCCGGTTTGTCATGTAATGATATTCATTCATAAAAGCAGTCATTACATACATATTACCTCAAGAAGGCATTGGATGCTAAGTGATTGCCATAGTTACAAGAATAAAAAAGAAGTAATAAAAGATATCTTAAATGAACACGTTTTTTATTAACTCCAAGAATAAATATAACTTCTGGTAAACACCCACCGTTATAGTACAGTACCAAGCAAAACAAGCAAGATCAACCACCATCAAAAAACGATTAACGAAAAAAGGTACAGGACAGGATAAAATGGTAACAACATACGCAATGGACATAAGGACATACGAAAAAACATGGAACAGAATAGGAATATGGAACATAAGGAGTTTAAATGGAAAGGAAAAGGAACTGATACAAGAAATTAAGAAGTACAATCTGGAAATATTGGCAATTACTGAGACAAAGAGGAAAGGAGTAGGAGAAATAATAATAGAAGACTATGGGCTGTTATCTGTTATATAGTGGAGTAGCTGAGTGCGAAAGAGCCGCAGCAGGGGTAGGCTGTGTGATAAGTCCGGAGTACATGAAGAGGCTAGTGAAATGGAATGCAGTGAGTAAAAAGACAATGAAAGCAACATTTGCACAAAGCAATAAGGAGAAAATAAATATAAGAATAGCATATGGACCAGGAGAGAATGACACGACGAAGGATAAGGAACAATTCTGACAAGAAATACAAATGCTATATGATGAAGGGGACAACACCACTATAATTCTGGGAGATTTCAATGGAAGAATTGGGAATGAGATAGTAGGGAGACAAGGGGTAATAGGAGGATATGGAGAAATTACAAGTAATACGAATTGAGAGAGACTAATAGAATTTGCATACAGAATGGTCTTGTAATACTAAACTCTTTCTATCAGCATAAGGACAAGCATAAATACACTAGAGAAGAACCAGGAAGAAACGAAAGATCTATTATAGACTATAGAGTAACAGAGAAAATAAATAGAAGAATTATGAATGATGTGAGAGTTTACAGGAGAGCCGAATTATTGACTGATCACCACCTGGTAATAGCAAAAATGAAAAACAAGAAAGAAAATGAAGATGAGAAGGTAAAAGGGGAAGCAAAAAGGAAGGAAGTGAACATGATTAAAATACACAAACTACAAGACCAACAAGTAAGAGAGGAGTATGCAGAACAGATCGCGAAGGGGATACAGGAAGTGAGACAGGAGATACATAAAATGAATATCGAGGAGATGTGAAACAAATTTAAAGAGATTATCTACAAGGCTGGAACAAATGTATGCGGGATAACTACAATTGAAGGAACTAAAAAGAGAACCAGCTGATGGAGTGAGGAAATTAAAAATACTATTAGATTGAAAAAGAAAGCGTGGAAAGACTACTTACACAAGAGGAGCGATGAAGCTTACGCGAGCTATAAAGCAGCGAGGAAAATGGCAAAGGAAAAGGTCAAAACAGCTAAAGCTAAAGAATGGGAAGAATTTGGGACCAAGATGGAAAATGACAGAAGTGCGAACCAAAAGCTTTTCTACAGGGTACTGAAGAATATGAGAAATAAAGGAAAGAATATCGGGACGAGACAAATTATGGACAAAGAGGGAAAGATACTAATGGATGATGACAAAGTTATGGGGAGATGGAAGCAATACTTCCAAGATATGTTAGAGGGTTCAGAGATAACTGAGGAGGAAATGGAAGCAGAAGGGGGCAAACAAAATGATAGGAAACCTGAAGGAGAGAGAGACAGTGGACAGACAGAGGGAGCACGTGACAGTATACAACTAGAAGAAGTTGAGAAAACGATAAGAAAGCTAAAGAATGGGAAAGCGGCAGGAATTGATGGTATAAAAGCTGAGCTACTTAAAGGAATGGGAGAGGAAGGAATTATGTTTCTACAGAAAATACTTAACGAAGCATGCACAGCACGAGCAGTACCTAATGATTGGAAAGTATCGGTAATAGTACCAATTTTTAAAAAGGGTAACCAGAAAGACTGCTCAAATTACAGAGGAATATCGCTGCTTTGCACCGCATGCGAGGTATATGAGATGATATTGGAAGGAAGATTAAGAAAGGAAGTAGAAGGAATGCTACATGAGGCACAAAGTGGATTTAGGCCCGGTTACTGCACACAAGACCATATATTTACTTTAAGAAATATAATAGATAAATCGCTACCTTATAACAGGGAAATTTATATATGCTGTGTGGATCTAGAAAAGGCCTTTGATAAAGTCGTGAGGAAAAACATATGGGACATATTGGAGAGAACTGGTATTAAAAAGAATTTAGCAGAAGCAATATATCTTTATATAGCATAACGGAGAATATAGTAAGGAAGGACAATATGGAGACGGAAAAATTCAGAACGACACAGGGAGTGAGACAAGGAGGAAACCTTAGTCCATTACTTTTTATCGCTTTTATGGACGAAATAATCAGAAAAGTCAGCAGCGAAAGTAAGAAGATGACGGTAGGATACCATAAACTGCAACCGGTTGAAGTGAGTGAATGTGTATTTGCAGATGACGTCGCGATAATAGCAAATACGGAAAAAAGCTTACAATACAATGTAGACCTATGGACGAAAGAACTACACAAAAAAGGAATGAAAATAAATATAAGTAAGACAAAAGTAGTTGTGATAACAAATAATAACGAGAGAAGAGTAAACATAACAATTAGCAATAAGGCAGTGGAGCAAGTAAAGAGTTTAAAGTATCTAGGAATAAACATAGAGGAAGGGGGAAAGCAGGAAGAAGAAATCAACAACAGAATAGCGACAACGGTAAAAACATTCCACAACATGAATAGGGGGTTCATAAGTAAATCAGAAATTAGTGAAAACACAAAAATGACAATTTATAAAACCATATATTTGCCGACGTTATTATATGGATGTGAAACTTGGGTACTGACCGAAAAACAAGATACAGGCTATAAAGATGAAGTATCTCAGGAAAGTAGCAAAGGTTACGATAATGGACAAGATAAAGAATGAAGAAATAAGGAAAAGACTGGACATAGAATGTGTTAGGAAGTTTATAGAGAAGGCGCAGTTAAGGTGGTGGGGACACATGAAAAGACTCAATACAGAAAGGCAGTTAGAAAAGTATGGGAGGCGAAAACTATCGGAAGGAGAAAGAAAGGAAGACCAAGTAAGAGGCAGATGGAGAGCAATGATGGGCGCGAAGTCAGAGTGATAAAATAGTGATAAAACAGAGTTGGAAAGATGCAATGCGGAGAGTTATGTGAAGACAGAGCGAAGATAATTACAAGTGATAAATAATAGAGGCATCTTTAAATACAGACTACTAAGCTATTTTATTGGACAGAATAAATAAGTTCAGAATACAACTGTTTAATGTAATACTACATATACTTTTATAAGTTTTATACGGATAGAATAAGTGCAGTTACTGTAGACGTAGATAAAAATTTATGTATCCAAAGGATTAACATACCCTCTACACCTAACAGTATGAGAGGGATAGATTATATATATTGTGATGATATTTTAGGGTAAAAAGGATTGTTCAAAAGGTTAAAAATTTTAATAAAAATTCAAGGAGACACATTCGAGATTTTAAATGCAAAAAGGGTGATGGTATTTAATAATACAAGAGTATTGTAGGGATAGTATGGATGAGTCAGCTATAATCATTGTTGATGAGGTATCTTGTAAATTGACTTTTCTTTATGAATATAACGTCTAATGAATCATCCTTGGGTTTGCCACGAACTAAAAAAAAAAAGAAATTGTATTAGAGTAACAAATAAAATTATAATCATAAGAGGTTTTGACAAAAGTGATAAAACTTAGACAACATAGAGGCAAACGATTATTATTGATAACATCACCATATTGATAAAAGATAAAGGATGAGTAAAAAATATTAATAATCGTTTCCTTGAGAAGAATATATAAAATATAAATACTATTGTGGTTGTAGATTAACAACAAAAGGTTTGGAAATAAAATAATACTACGTACCTGTAAAGCATATCTTGTGTATTATTCATCAATATCATTAAGAAAATCAAGGAATAGGTATCTTAAAAAGAAATCATATCTGGATTAGCCTTCATGTAAGGCTAAAGTAAGGTAAAATTGGAATAAGTGCAGAGTAAAAGTGTACAGAGTTGGTTAAAAGAAAAAGCATCAGCAAAGAACCATATAAGCAAATCAAGAAGATAAAATTTACTTACTCAAAATAAAACTTTTAGAAGAGTAGATAGTTTAATTAATAGTAACAACAATGTGTTTGGTAAGTCGCAAACCATGATTCTAGAATTTGCCTAAAAGGGATAAAGGAAAATTAGATAAAACTAATAAAGGAAAGTAATACTTTACCTGTAACACTAATAATAAAAAAATATATTTTAAGGTTAAAAGTAAATTTTGAATAGTTACGTCGAAAAGGGATCTAAGTGTGTGGAAGTTGTCACTTGTAACTGATGAAATTGACACTGTTCATGAAGAGAGTGAACCCTGCTATTCATGATACAAAAATTGTGTCAAATAATTATTAAAAGCAATTAGGATTTGGATATAATAAAAAATAAATAAAAATTATTTTATTTAAACATTTATTACAGTATAATATATATGTATTTAAATTTACAATCAACAGAAATGGAGGATAGTGGTAGACTGTAGAAAATTAAACATCAAAAAAACCGCTAATAAATACTATCTCCGTTTTCATCTACTAGATGAGTTTGGAAAAAACAATATTATAAAACTTTGCTTGTAGGCTGTGGATTTCACTACATCTAAGTAGAAAAAGAAAACATCCCGAAGACAGTGTCCGATACAAAAAATGAACATAATAAATTTGTTAAAATATATTTTACACTTCGAAATGCAGTACGAGTTTTCCAAAGAATAATATACTTCCTAGGAATCCAAAATAAAAATGTTTAAACATACCTTGACGACGTAATAACATTTTCAGCTGTTCTTCAAGTTCTTCATCGCTAGATTAAAATATTTTAAGATACAACTAGACAAAATCGTAAATTTAAAAAAGGAATTTCAATATTTTGGGCACATAATCACACCACAATAACGTCCAAACCTAGAAAAAAATTAAGGCAAACGTAATTCCATTAACACAGAAAAAAATAAAATCTTTAGATTTTTAGGATTGTATTTATGAATTCATCAAAGACTTCAGTCCAAATTAAGGAGACCCATGATCGAATATCTGAAAAAGTATGGAAAGTAATACATACCAATGGATTCATTAAAAGTTTCGGTTAAAGTTTAAATATTTTAACGAATAAACTATAAGACTCCAACATTCAGATTTTTCCAAAAAATTGAATCTAACAGATATATGGGAAATAGGAGGGATGAGAGTCTCGTGAAATCCTCTCTAAACGTTCTTCATACTGTCTTAAACAGAAACCGATATTATAAAGTCATTTGCATGAGATAAGTGCACGTTTATTCATTAAATCTTAGATTCAGAAGTGTAGAACTGGATAAAAGACTGTAAAAAGACTGGTTTAATAGTTATCAGGTGTGCGAAAAGCGTTCGCAAAGGTACAAATTCTATCGTGAAACGCATGTAACTAGATACCTCATGGATATTTAATGGGTAAACAAGAATTAATTGTTGTAATGGAGATTTAACTAATTAAACACTAAATTTTCAGTGTCTAGTTTTCTGACTTTCTCGCTGGGCTAGACAACGTACAATAAGTAATTAGTATCGGTTTAAACCTTTCTTACCAGTTTAAAGAGTCTCTTAATATTTAATTCAAGCCCTAGAATTTTAATTATAAATATGTATGTATGTATATCTAAATTTTAGTTATATTAAATTATTTCAATTTTATTCACAACTCTAAAAATTCATAATATTTTCAAGGCTTTATTTTCAGACTAATTATTTAAAAAATTTAAAAGTTTAAACTTTTTTATATTTTAATCTTTGATTAAATTTTCCATTTAAATCTATTCTAATTTTCTAATTTGAATCCATTAAAAGTTTATTAATTTTAAACGAAATCGTTTAATAAGATTTGAAATCGCACTTGTTCTGAGGTTTACGTTTTGTATATAGTTCTATCTTATCATTATTTATATAGTTTTCGTTAATTTTTTTAAGGTTTTTATGTCAGGTAAGGTTTAAAACGTTTGTGTCAAAATTTAGATATTTATCGAAAATGTACAATATTTTTAAAAGATGTATGCTCATCAAAATATTAATTTCTATTTAAAAGATCTCTCTATACTTAATTAGTTCAATCTCACAATTTGCTTTACTGATTTATATTAGAAATGTTAAGAGTCTACACTACGTAGGAATTTATGATCCCTAAAATGCTATTCGCTCTATACTTCTCATTCAGTTATTTCTCAAAAGTTTCACACCCTACTTTAACCAAAATACACAGGAAAGACCATTTTATCCCCATGTTTTTTCGGATTTGAGGAAAAAGTATTTTTCATAGAAAAAAGTTTACAAGGAAAACAGAAAAATCAATTGATATATAAAAAATCATAAAATATTAACTAAGCATAATTCTGATAAAAATAAAAAACGCGAGAGCAGCTTATTAGTCGTACTTCACTTTGCTTTTTGTTTCATTTTAATAGATGAATTAATAAGATCAGGAGATGAATAATTGGAAATCAATTTTCCTTGGATTTTTAGTTATTATTGGTGTCAAAAGAGGCCACTGCAGTCACTACATTTATTACACGTAGTTTCGCCTACTCTAGAGGCATGAGCGCGATATAATACACTTTATTCGCAATTTTTGTACAAAAAAAACATAAGCGAAGAACATTCAAGATATTGTTTTACACGTGGATGTAACGCGAGTTAACATTTATTCATTATTAAGGAGAAGTGTGACCTCATTATATACACGTGCAAGAGGAGCTGAGGAGCACCCACATGTGCTAGAGCAGAAGCAGCTGCAGTATTCAGGAAATTTATCTAATGCATTCTTTAAAAATGCTAGAAGAAGCAAAACGCTATCGTCACGTATGCACAACCCACGGCCACGTGTGCGCAACCAAACAAAGGATGTGGGAGCGCAGAATCATATATAAACACCGGACCTCGATGGAATCCTTCAGTCCGAGTTACCACGGGCTTGGGGATAGAAACTGATGGCCAGGGTCATTGTTTACCTTACTTCAAGTCATACTCACCCAGAAAGACGTAGAGACTGGTAGCCAGGGTTACTGTTTACCTCGGTCTTTCTGAATCATCATCATTATTACCAGTTTCAAGTTGAAATTGCATAATAGTATTTAAGTGAATATGCAAGTGCATATTGTGTAATTTCACGACGAATAAATATGTTATTGTACTTAACAGTGTTCATTTTTATGACTTGGATTCCGTCTTTTGCGTCTTTGAATAGCAAAATATTATTTCAAAACGCTTTTCCACGTCAAGAAAAGTTAATTCGCGGTTCCGGTAATTTTTTCAAATATAATATTTATAAAAAAGAATAATTACATAAAAGTATCCTTTACTTTATAGCCATTGGGTGATATGCTTAAAATGTAGTAACTTTCTAAGTAAACTAAGTGTTTACTTCCATGAATAAAGGATGAAAGATATGATTTTTAATTAGTAAAAATGAGACAGATACATAGTAAAAACATTTACTACATGTTATTCATATCACTCATTGTTTAAATTAAACTATGTATATTTATGTTAATTAAAAATAACTATTAAACATATAATATTAGTTACTATAAAATGCGCGTTAGCTCGTCCAGCAACGATCTCTTGTGCATTAACGTTGAAGGTGTTTACTTCGTAATGTGTTTGTCGTAGGATCGATCCCTGCTCTGGTAGTTTTTTTAATTTGAACTTTGTTTAGTTTAGATAGTTTAAAAGAAATTTATTTAATCAATTATTTGAATTATATTTTTAAATTTTATTTATTTTTTCATATTATTGTTATTATAGAAAAAAAAAGCTACTGAGTAGGATGGATCCTGCCACCGGCAGCACCTTCGCTGCACACGGGATAGTTGTTGGATGCGCTAACGAGCATTGTGTGCTATTAGAGCTAATGTTAAATTTTATTTATGCTTTACAATTAAATATCAATATCATTATGTTTAATCGTTTAGTTTTATTTTCAATTAGCCTAAATATACATAGATTTAACTACAAGGGGAGCTTATAGTTTACGTGACGCCGATTTCAATTTTTTTTAAACAAAAGTAAATCCAAAACAAGGAAATAGGTGTTTCTGCATATAATCTAATCCGATGTTTTATGAAAAATAACAAATTAAAGCATACAAGATGCAAAGTACATATTAAGTTGATATAAAAAAGTCAGCCCCTGTATAGACAAATTTGATTTAATTTAATTCAATTCAATTCAAAATTAATTCAACAAAATTAGTATTTATTTATTTCTATTACTATTTTTGGAAATTAGAATAAACACCCAGTTACATGTTTATAATCATTTATTTTTAATTTACTTTTATTTAAAAAGGAAATTTTTAAATCGGAAATTGAAATCGACGTCACATTAGCTAAGCGCTCCCCGTGTTAAACAATGACTATACAATTAAGCGATAATTTTATATAATTATTTCTTTTGATAAATATATTTATAAAAAAATGTTTATTTATAAAATATATTAAATATTTATTAAAAATATTTTTACCGAAGCTGGGATTAGAACTCGGGTTTTTGAATTCGAATCTAGCAAGCGCTGCATTCGACTATGAAGCTATAGTCAGACTTTTCTTCTTTAATGAATAATCATTTCGCATTTATCATACTTTCTTAGTTGTTTCTTTTTTATTATTAGGTAATAACTTTTTAATTCACTTTTTACAATATTACTAATTACAGTACGTTTGTAGTACTAACATTAGCTGATTAACAATTAATATTAATTCATCTAGCATGTAAGATATACGCTTTCGAAATCTAACATTCGTTGGAATTCTATAACAAAGAGGGGAAATGAGTAGGAAAGAGATTCATGATCTCCACTACATAACATGGGCGTGTAATTTTAGCAAACGAATCCACCCATATTGCAGAAGATTATTTCAAGGTTATTTATAAAACGATAAGGCTCCTGCATAGTATAGGCCGTTAAGTTGATTTATTTATATTAGTTTTTGTCAATTAAAGTTTGACAATGCATTTGCTGCTATATTATTTATTTTGATTTAAAATTAATCTGAAGTTCAATTTACATAAATTATAATTTTAGAATTTTATTTTGAAAACTTATAAGAATTTTAAAAGGGTGACCAAAAGCTAATTTTTAAGTGGATATATTTTTATTTAATTTATGTTTTTTAAATCTATTCTAATACTTAACAAGATTTAACATTTATCCTAAAATGTCTGAAATTATCCTAGAATGAGAATTAAAAGTATTTTCCTGCTTTTTACATATACCAAATTATTAATTCATATATGTTCTTGTAGATCTTTAGTTGAATTATAAAACAAATCTTAATGTAGAGAATTTCTTCTAATATTCAAAAACAAAAATATTAACTACTTATTATCTTATTTTGCAGTTCTAGATTTTATCTAAGAACTCACACCGTGATCCATTTTGTTTCAGTTTCAAATGCAAATAAATAAATAAAATTTCCACAAGGCGTATTTTAATTTTAACTTAACTTCAACATATTTTAAAAATTGATTTTTATTTTTTATATTAATATATAATATAATTTTACCACGCACAAATTAATTTAAAAATTAAACTTGAATTTAGTTTTTCTACGTTTTTAACTTTTTTTTATTGAAATATCTGACTGTTCGTATATTCGTCCTGAATCCTATATTTTCTATATTCATGTTTTGATTCTAATTAAAAATTATAAAGAAATTCGATTTTTCAGGATGTTTATTTTTGTAATGCCGTACGTGTTCTTTATATCTTATGTCAAAATTTCGAAGTGTTTGTCCAATATATACCGAACTACAAAAAGAACAATTTAAACGGTAAATGCCCGATTTCATGATATAATGTGTTCTGTCTTTAGCATTAAATAAAAATGAAAAAGTGTTAGTGTTGGTTTTAAATGTTATTTTATAATTGTAGGTTTCTCTTAGTATATGTGCAATTTTTTCTGATATTTTGCCAAAATATGGTATAGATATGTTATTTGTGTCTTCTGTTTGATTGTCAATGGGATATATTCTTTTGATAGCTAACCTATAATCTTTTTGTTTAATTAAAGTGTCAATCATGTTCGGATTGTAATGATTTGCATGTGCTAGTTGTTTAATGGTTGATATCTCTTTGCTAAAATCTGATTTTGTTAGTGGAATAGTTAAAGCTCTGTGTACTAATGATCTGTAGGCTGCTATTTTATGTGTATTATGGTGACAAGATTCATTTGGTATTGTTATGTCTGTTTGTGTTGGTTTTCTGTATATGGAAAATTCAAATAGATTGTCTGCGTTAATCTTGATATTTAAGTCTAGAAAGTTTATAGCCCTGTTTTGTTCCGTTTCTGTGTAAATTTTATATTAGGGTGGATACTGTTAATAAGAATTAAAAATTCATTGAGAACCTCAAAAGAACTGTCAAAACAAGCTAAAATGTCATCAACATAACGAAACCAGAAGATAATGTGTTTAGAGAGGTTTAATTCTAATATTCGATCTTCAAACTTGTCCATAAATATGTTAGCTAATAGAGGACTTAGAGAATTACCCATAGGTAAACCATCCTTTTGTAAATAAATCATGTTATTAAAAATGTATTTAATAAAGCTGTGAAACTTTTAATAATCTTTATTTATTTCATGATTATGGAGTTCCACAAAGTAAGGCTCGAAACAATAACCAAATTCAAATATAAGATTGTAAAGGTTAAATTGTAGTTCATTTAAAAAAAATAAATAAAAATTTATTGTTGCTTATTACTGTTATTAGATATTGGCCAACTTTTTATTTGAAATAAAACGACAGCTTGTTTCAGCTTGTATGTGTGTCAATTACTACAATTTCAACGATTTCAAAAATTTTCTTATTTTTAAAAGAACATCTGTCATTTACTTGTACAGTTTTTCTGATAGCTTTTATTATTTATTGCTTTTGCAGAGTTTGTTTTTCTTTTCTTTCTCAATTTCGGAGTACTGTCATATTAATTTTTAATAAAATATCCTCTTTTTTATTAGCTATTTTTGTATCATATCTCATTTTATGAAATATATAAAAAAGTATACTTATTTCAGGAATTTCCTGCCAAAGCTAATGTTAAATAATTAATATTTATTATGGTATTATATATAAAGTAATATATTCTAGGGGTAGATGATACGTTTTCCAAGCAACGACTACATATATTCGTTTGCGTGCATGTATAATGTATGAAGTAGGTGCTCTAGCTAGCTTTTCAGCCTACATTTTATCTTCTTTTGCTTGCTTTTTGTTCCAAATATAAGATTGAAAAGACAAACATTTTTTTATTGTGTTCCAAGAAATTGGTATTGAAAGAATACAGTTTTGATTATTTTAACGTTGAAAGATCAAGATAAGTGTAAAATAATAACTTCCTTCCTTTCTTCCTCTTTGATTTCTTTAGAAAGCGTAGACACTTCCGCTTCAGCTTATACATTTAATTTACATTTCAATTATGTAGTTGTAAATCGGATTACAAAGTCTGAATAATCAACGTTGACTATTGACTAAAGTTATAAAGTTAAGCTTGGTATAATATTTAGAACTAAAGAAAATAACAAAACTTTTGTTTGTGTTTTCTCTCCTCTCATGTTTAGTTAACAAGACATCCAGTGGCGTACATCCATAGTCTTATTTTTCTCAATTAAAAAGGGAAATCTTTGTAAAGTAAATAAATTACCGCAGAGATGTGGTAAAGTCTTGTAACTAACTACCTAACCTCTGGTTTACGAAACTTCGTTCCCACTAAGTGAATCTGATTTATCGCCCACGACGTACTAAAACGGGAGAAAGATGCATAACCCAGAAAAGCTGGACCCGAGTTAGCTATCAAATGTTGATATAAGTCGTGGTTTTCAACAAGATTGATCTCCTTTACCCTCACATTTACACATTCAATATGTTCCAGTCGTAATATCGCAACAAAAAATTTATTTTTCCATAAAAAAAATAAATTTAAGAAGAGAGATGTTGGAAAATTTACTTAAACCTTGAGGGATTTTCTAAAATTATTTTTCGATTTTCCACCGTTCGCCTCTCGTTGAAAACCGTAAAATTTACTGAATAAATATGAAGAAGTATTATTGTAGTTAAACGATTTGTATATGTACCGATAAAGTTTGTTTTAATGGACATTACAAGCACATCCACCTGTGAGAATTCATCTATAAAACAATTTTATGTCCCTGCGGTGTTGAAATGTTCATTTTATGAGGCTGCTACATTTGAAACAATGTCATTTTGATGCCTAAGGGGCCTTACAGTGTGACAAATTTGATAGAAGGATATTTTATTGTTGAAATTGTGAAATGCTAACGATAAACTATTGCACTTTCTGTTATCGAAACAACTTCTGTATAATAGTGCTATCTGAAATTTGAGTTGTAAATAAGGACAGATTTACTATAATTCCATATTTTGTACGAAATACTTGCCAAACTGCGTGATACACATGTTTACAAAAAAGCTTGCATTTGATATAAGTTAAATGGTAAAATGGCAAACGAATTATCAAGATAGGTAGAAAAGCACAAATAGAAAAATTCACCTCAGCGATGCAAATATTGATTCGCAAAAATAATTGAAAATGCGAAAATACCTGTTTCAGAAATATTGAAATATTTTCAGATTGAAAATATACCATATCACCCAAAAAGAAACGAAAAAAAGGGAAATATTTAATAAAATATAACATGGGGGCTCTAAAGTACCTACGTTTTTGAAGGTGGCGCAAAAATAGAATCGAGACGTGTTGATTTGCTCCAACAGAAGCACCATCTTCTAACGAGAAACTTCTCAAACAGATTGCTACAAAAAAAGTATTTGCTGTATGTCTTGCGCATCTGGAGCTTATTACTAATTTAAAATCATATCGACATTCGGTCTTTGATTATTGAATGTGACTCGATACCTTTCGAGTACGATTTCAAACCGATCTCTTAGCTTTAATTCAAAAAAGCATCAACAAGATCATCATGATCTCACAAATACTTTTTTTTTGGTTGCTTGATACCATTGTACCAAGTCCGTCTTGATAGCGTTATTATTTAATATTACTGTTTAATTTAAATATTAAATAAACAGTTAGCAATTATTCTTCTCAAGAATGGAGCTCTATTACTGTGAAATGATTCCGCTTCAATTGCGCAAAAGCCAGATATCCTTAGTTCTTAGAGCACATAAATTATGCGACACAAAAGAAAACACCAGATGATATCGTTTATTCATTTATTAACACAGAGAAAAATAAATTATTATCATTAGTCAAATGGTGATAACAAAAGGCCTTCGTGTGATTTAAAACTTGGGTTGATATTTTCACCATATAATAAAATTTTAACAATAAAATGTAATAGTGAATACACAAAGATTCGTACAATATAAACTAATGTTTCTAATATCAAGTAGATTAAAATGAGTATAAAACTATTTTTAACAACTAATATAAAAATGTACCATGATCTTTATTTAGATTTGATTGCAAATTAATAGATTTTGATTCCAAAACTATTTCTAAATGGAATATCCGAAATTGTAAAAATTGTTTCAATCTCAATATCATCACAAAAACAATAATTATAAAAAAATAAAAAGCTACTTTTCATTGAATTTTAATTACGAATGTGTCTGTTTAGACAGTTTCAAATTATAAATAAAAATATGTATTGTTGTATTAATAACCTAATCGCAGTGACTTATTATAAAACGTGGATTTATGAAATCAGAAGTCCAAAAGAAACCAATTCAGAATGATTTCACAACAGCAAAAATAACAGGACACTATTATTTAATCTCATGTCCTATAACTAGGTGGTTCCAGACGTAGAATTACGGTATCAGGAAAAGTTGACGCTACCAAGTAATAAAAAAACTTCGGATGTACTAGGAAAAAGGAAAAACCCTAAAGATATCACTATGTCTTAGTAAGGGAACTAAATAAATTTAATGAACAGGTCATTGCAGAAGAAAATGTATTTAAAGCAAATCCTTCAAAACACCACAACACATCTGATGCTACTCTTACAACGATTCAAGCAAGTATGGTGTTTTAATCCAGGGCCAGTGTGGCGTTGAGCAGGGCGGAAGTCACCTGACTACCCAAGCTTTACTTTGATAGGATGATTTTAACGATATCCTGCCGCGCGTTCTAACACAATAAAACGTTATGAGTCAGTGTCCAATTACAGAACCAGGAAATCGACCTAGGTTGCACTGTTTAAAATTTGAAATTTGATCAAAGAGGAAAAAATATTATTTAAACCATAATACATGGGGTAGACCAGAGAAAGAGAATAAAAGACATAATTAATTAATGCCTATGTTTTCATTTAATAATAACTTCAAGTACACCTTCTTAAAAGAGAAATTACAGTAAATTCAATTAATTACGAATACAATCCGAGAGCGGACTTGTATGCAACTATTGGGGTCGATTATTATATGCAAATTATATTAAAAATTCAACAGGAATCGTCGGAAATATGCCAAAAACAAGCAAAAAATATTCGTCTGTTACATCTGACATGACAGAAGAATCAAAGGGCCTAGAAAACCTTAAGGAAATGATGTTTTGTCTGGTTTATCTATTTGAAAAATATGAAATATGCTGGAATAGAGGTGAAATAATTATTTATAAATAGAAAACTTGTACTACCTGCGAAACAGTGGCAACTTGATGCAGTACACATCGCCTACGTGTTTCAAGCCAAAAATACTAGAATACCAAAAAGATAATAACCATAAGATAAATAATACGGGCTACGATTCATCAGACGTTATGACAGAGATTATCAGACGAAGTACAGATTCATGACGTAAATTAGCATTTAAAAACGATCACTTTAAGTCAAGCACTCAGCATATTTACGTCCTTAGCGGGCCGTCAATACCAGCTTCCGCAAGGAAAGCATCTTTACTAAACTATGCTTAATTTATTGAACCCATAGATATTATAAGGTTTGAATCCTTGAAACGCTAAATCTTTAAAGCTTCTTAACTTTGGAAATTTAAATATTTTGCAATTTTAAAAGGTCTCAAACTAGGAACTGATATTTCTAATTTCTGAAGTTATGACATAAAAATGATCATCAAACTCATCGTTTTTTTTATTTAGACCAATTAATTTATTTGCAAAGCGTGTAATGGTTTTTTTACCACCACAAGGATTTGTTTCATCTTGTTTGTTTATTTAGTATGCGGTTTTCATTAAAAATAGAGATGTTCAGTATGATTTTGAGGATTCATTTTTTGCTTTAAATGATGTAGGTTAAATCTTATATCGTCTAATACTTACGTTTATTGTTTGTCTATTAAACATTCATAATAGTAAATTTGAGGTTATGTAACTTGATGTTTGTAAACATTGAAAAACTTATTATTTACAGACGTCTTATTACCGTTTTTGTATTTTTGCTGGTTTTGGATTATCATCATAAGATTTTCCTTTAATTATTTCTGATCATTTCCTTCTGCTGTTATTCACTTTTCTTGCTACTACTAAATCTTTCTTTAGAAATTTACTAGTTGTATACCATCAAAAGTCCTTCAATCTTAATATCTCCATTTCTCCATATTTCATTGAATAAAATCCAAAATTATATTTTTATGGTTTTTTGATTAATTTTTATTTGGAATTTTTAATGAGATAAGGCCTTTTGCGCGTTTTGAGGTCTGCGGCTTTGTAGTTCCTGGGCTACTCCAAGAACGTGTAATTAATGCATCCAACTATAAATATTTTTTTTGTTTTGGTTTGTTTTTGGTAATATTTTCATGTATCGCTGTTTTGAGAAACCTTCGTTTTTATGAAGGTAAGTAAGTTTTTTTATGTGGGCATTTTATAAAATTCTTTTCAATTCTTTTAATATTATTGATCGATTGATATTGCTCTGCTTGCTATTAAATTTACTGATTTTATATTATATTAGTAATTTTCTTTCCTTAATAGTTTTTTAACCTTGGACTCTTTTAAATTTTTTAATAATATGAATTTCTTTTGATTATCTTATAGTGCATATCGCGGAGTTTTTATATCAACATGCATGTTAGCAGAAATATAGTGTGTTAAAATTCCATTTAAGTATTTTTAAAAACCAGAATTTTGAATTTTCTTATCACATTTATAAATAATTAACTACGGCAAGGTTTATAATAATAGCATAAGCGCTACCGCTACTCGTAATTCTGAACGCGTGGCTGAACACAATCACGAAGCATTTACTTTTTGTGAGAATCTCATTACAAGTGCATTTCCCACGGCATCATAACAAAATCTATTTAACAAAATTTCATCAGTAGTATGTATGCATGTGTCCTTGCATGCACGGTATAATATGCACTTTTATCACTGTAATTTATTTTGCAATATCGCATAAGAAGTACTAAATCTAAGATAGTTGCGCATATGACACGTATCCTATTGTAAAACAGAAATAAAGAAATAAGAATTTTATTAAAACGAAATCTGCCATATTTAGAAAAATCAATAAAAGTCTGAGATTTCTGTTCGAAATGCTCACTCGAATCTCTTGGATTGCAAAAAGCTCGGAGCTTTATACTTGTAGTGGTGTAAATCCTTTACTATTGTGATCCACGTAGATAATACCGTTTTTGTTCGCCTATGGATAACAAAACTGGTTTCAGTTTCGTTTTTGTTTTAATTTTATCAACTTTCCAAATTAATAACCCACAAAGCGAGCATTCAATTATAAATATATTATTAGAGTAGCAGCCATGATACAAATCAAATTTACACCAGATGAACTACAAAAGAAGCCATAATCAGGCCACAAATGAAATCCTATCGCTCATTTTTTTTCTGTGCATATTATGAGAATGCGCGCATAAGCACACGTGCATTTATTGCATTTGCCCAGTGATTCTCATACCACTATCAGATAATAATTCTGTAAACATTCAATATTTCTCGACGATCACACACATTGAATTGAATGTAAAATTGAAATTCTGTTGTATGCTTATGTAGTTGTGTTTTCATAACCTCATAACAGTTTTTTCTATGAAAAAAAAACAATTTACTAAAACCGTGTTTGATCATTGAAAACTTTATTTCAGAAAAAAAAGTAAATTTGAAACGTTGACAGGGGAAGAAATGTAAAATATTGTTTTGTGTTGGAAACTTTCCGCCCAGTTGACACACAAGTAAGTATGGGATTTAGAAATGCAGGTGTAAAAGTATGTTGAGCAGTATATGAAATCAAAATATAGAAATAAAGAATTCCTGGAAACAAATCAACCAAGAATATTCGTTACATTTTGATATTCCCTGATAGTCCACGATGCTTTAATAAGAGAAAATATAAAATTTTTATTGAAAAAGCTATAAAGTTTTCTTACTTTTTAAGTAGTTTCAAGTACTACCTCGTAAAATTCGTAAGATGCTACTAGTGTTATTGTTTTATATTCTTGTGAGGTATGTAGTGCACGTTTTACACGTAATTACAAGTAACCTATAAAGTCATTTAATGAAGTAATTTTGTTTGAATAATTGGAATAATACCTTTTCTACCTCAGTTATTACATACTTTATTTATCATCCAACTATTTCTTTGTTGAAAACTTCTTCAAAATGACTATGAAAACGTTCTTGGGGAAAATTTTCTATGATCATTTGATTATGATGTATGTTATAACTTTTTCGGTGTATTGGCTTCCATTACAGGGTCCTCTATACTCGTATGAATCGTCTCATCTCTTCGTGTTGTTTGACTCATGTGAGGTAACGTATTAGAACGTTGTTTATAATCTTGATGAGCGGTGCATTAGGTTCTGCATAATTCAAATTTGATGAAGGGTTATCTGATATTCCTGCTGGAGTGTTAAAGGTTGTTTTATATTAGTCATTATAGATTTCTTTGGTGCGTCTTCGGTCTCGATGGGGTTAGTTTCTATAATTTGGAAGATTTTTAACGATAGGTCCTTGCGATAATACTGTACCTATGACAAAGTCGACATGCTATTTTTTAGATGAAGTTAAGGTACATTTCGATTTGGTGGAAGCCAAAGGCTAAGTCCAAAGTTGTGATATATTTTTTCTTTAAGCATCTTCCTAACTTGTTACCTATCATTCTCTCATCGGGTTTTCTGTAGTCTATGACTATTCTCCACTTTTGTTGCCTACTTTCAAATATTTTCTTAGGCACGATCCACACCTGCGAGCTCCATGGGAACTAACTTGCCCGATGATTCCGTCTTCTAACATTTTATTAATTTGCTTTTGACTTTTTGTAAACATAGTGGTATCTATACGATTTTCAGTGAATGAGGACGTTGTCTGTAGTTTTGATTTAATGTTATTACTGGGTTAGTAAATGTCAGTTTTTACAGTTATCATTAAATATATGTGAAAATTCTGGAATTCGTTTCTGGAGTGCTGCCTTCTCTTTATAGCGTTGAGGTGATTTGTCCTGAATATTTCTAGGTATATTTCTGTACCACTGATGGTGTCCGTTGGGATGACCACATTTCCGATGTGATAACATTTAAATTCCTGATCCTGATTTGTAAAGTAAGGTTGCAAATACATAAAGTTTGAATTTATCTATTCTAAAATAAAATTTTATTTATTTTGTCAACAATATAAGTAAAAATATTCACATACCTGTTCAATTAAAATTAGGTAAATATCATTTTGATCTTTGACAGCTCTTTTATAAATTATTTTATTCATAGTTAGTGGCTGTAAGTGGTACATTATTTTTTTAGCGTGAACTATTTAAAATTTATTTTTTATTTGGTAGTGTAAATATTTTAAGAAGTAGAACCCCCAGTTTTAAAATACTTTTTTAAAATTTTATTATTTATAAAGAAACGAAAATAGACAACTTATAAATGAGGTAATCTTTATTTGGTGCGTCTAGTTTACATTATAAAAACTACACAGATGTGTTACATCATCGAACATATAATAATAGCCAGTTCCAATGTCCGCGATGTCCACCGAAAAATATCTCGAAAACTAGTAGAAGACTTAATAAGCTGAAATTTTATAGACAGAAGGGCCTTACTCCAAAGTGGTGCACGAGTATATTTTGAATACTAAAAAAACCAAGGTGGTCGCAGGAAGAGGCATTTCTTTAAAAATCACTATGGCTGTATATCTTTTGAATGGCGTAAGCTACATTCTTCAAATTTTCACAAATTATACTTTCGCAATTCTAAAGGTAATGAAATACAGAAATTACAGGCGTTTCAGCTAGGTGTGAGTAAGACAACATTCCAGGGGAAAAAAGTTTTTCGAAACAATAATTATTAAAGAAACCTTGATTGTGAGGAATCTGTAAGACATACATATATGCCACTTAGGGTCTTTTTGTAGATCTTATTGAGACCTACAAATCGTTCATTATAGTTTACTTTTATCTGTTACCGTTTTTGCAGCGTAATGCATTTTGTTTTTGTTTTGTTAATTTTATTGATTATTTCTTTTACACTTTGCTCATTATTCGACTCTAGAAAGACTTTTTGAACAATCTTTATATAACTAAACATTCTTCAAGAAACAAGCTATCGAATGATGTAAACGGCATTAAAATATTTTCAGCAATTCTCGGAATTCAACAGTATTAGGGCGACACAAGTTAATTGTAATTATTTGAGTGCGCGTGCACCTACGGATGATGCGGTGTATGTGGTATGCACACAGATTGCGTTACCAGCAGCTTAACTTTTGTAGATCGTTTTTTTACTGCATTGATAGCTGAAGCGACCAGAGACGGGCCCGTTGATTTCTCAACGGAGTTATGCTAGTAAATATATAAGATTGACATTTTTCGAGCACTATTAATTTATTGACTTTATTGTGAAAAATTATTAGAAATTTCATTTCTTGATAACTAAAAATAGTTCAGCAAGTCAGAAGTATACTACTTTAATAAATACATTTCTCGAAGAAAATAATTTTATTCTGATCGTATAACAACCTTACAGTTTAACTTCATAATACTTTCGGCGACAGAATGAGGTAAAGTAACAAACAGTACATGAAAGAATTAATTGTGGACAATATGCAGACAACAGGTAGTATACAAGGATAGTAGACAAGTTGTAGTAGACAGCGTACAGTAGGTTGTGAAAAGAAAGAATCAAGCGCTATACTCTAGGCAGCAGACAATAACAGCAAGTGAACAGTAAACATAAAAAATTAATTGTGGACAGTATACAGTCAATTGCAGATAATAGGCAGTAAACCGGGTGTAATAGTCAGTGAGCAATGGGCAGTAGCTTGTTAAACGAATAAAACTGACTGTATACTTTGAAAATCAGACAATGGAAAGTAGGTAGTGAATAATAAGGACTGTACAGCAGACAGGAAATAATAGACATTGGAGGGTAGATAGTAAAAAGAGGCAGTAAACAATAGAGAATTGACAGTTGACAGTAGCGAATGGCCAGTAACCAGCAGGCATATGTAACAACAAGTACTAATCAATAGAAAGTGCACTCTGTGCAGAAGACATTCGACTACAGACTATAGACTAATTAGATATTGAGCAATAAACTGTAAACAGCAGTCGTTATTAGATGGTGAATAGAATACATTAAACAATAAAAAGTTTGCAAGTGGCGGTTGGCGGTAAGCTATAGATAGTAGACAATAGACAGTAGACGGTAAATATAAGAGACAGACTAGTAAGCGGTAAACGATATTTGGTAGACAATAAAGAGCAAACTGAAGATGACTGTAGACAGAAATCAGTGAGCACTAGGCATCACTAAATAATAACGAACAACATTTACAGTATATAATAGGTAATTAAAAGTTAATTTTTATAGGCAAAAGAGACAGAAATATAGCTTTTAAACAGTCAGTAACAGAAAACATACACAGTAGCTGGCTTTCCAGTATGTGATAGGCATTTAACAGCATATAAATATAGTAAACAGCAGACAAAATAAAGTAAATAAATAGTCCCTCCAGTTAATGGGTAATTCAAACCAGACAGTAGAGGGTATACGCTGCTCTCTAGCTCGCTCGCTATACTACAGTGTTGTTCGAAATAAATTACATCTAGTTGGCTACGAATTTCCCATGTAGAATAAAAAGTTTTTAAATGCAATCAAATTCGAAACCAACTCGATGTAATTTACTTCGAAATACGTTGGTATTTCTACATAGTAGAAATTTCAATAGTTCAATAATTCAAGCCATAGACATCGATCAACAAACTGTTGAGTAATATTAGAAAATGCCTAGGACAAAAAAATATCTAGCAGACAATAGAAAGTCGATAATATCTAACGATAATAACAGATAATCAGGGAGTGTCAGTACCCAGTAGTTAATAACAGATAAATATTGGGTTCGACAATAAACAGCCTGAGCAGAGCATAATGCATTCTTATCAAATGATGGAGAACAATGTAAATTAAGGCGATTTTAAATTTAAGTGTTTAATTAAAGTTTGAAGTCGTTGGTACGGAATAGAAGGTAGGCATTGAACCATAAACAAGAGACAGTAGGCCGAAAACAAAGAAATGTAGGCAGCCAATTATTGTCTACTTGACTGACTAGACAATCTTTACTGACTGGAGGTAAAATTTACATCGTGGACCTTAGGTTATAGACAGTAGTCAACAGAAAACAAATGACTATAAACAGTAGACAGTAGATGCTATACAGTAGAAAATAAATCAGCAAGCAGAAATTAAAATAATGTATAATAAATAAAAGCTTGTCAATTTTTTTATTTATCTTGCACATGTTTTGAAAGTATTTTTAGTTATACGCAAAAAACTAATATTAATATTTTTTTCTTTTGTTGCAGGTGAGTTGAGATTTTGTTTCTTCTGTACCTGTTGCATGTATACATCCAAACAAATTTAAGATAATAAAGTAACCCACTCATGAGGTAAGTTTTTTCGCAAAATAAATATATATGCAACATGCATCATGTAAGAAATATCTTAGTTGACAACATTCTAATTTACAAATTTGGTATAAGTTGTTTTTGGATTACCGACTTTCAACTTTATCTCAATTCTTAATGTTCGAGCCATTCTGAGATGCATTTTGATCTATCATACATGATTCTAGCAAAAACCATAATCTAGACTGTTATGTAACTTATGTCTGTCTCTCTGTAGATATGTATGTCTGTGTACATACTACTTTATTAATTAACTGATTTACTTTCAAATTAGTCTCGGGGCTTTCCCGATTTTTCACAGATTTTCGATTACACCCCGTGGGGACTACAATAATCGGCTTTTTCAGGGTTTTGTGGGTTTTTGACCTACACGTCTTCCTATTTGGCGCAATTTATAGGAATCTGTAGCAAAAATGTCAAGATGGACAAAACAGGTCCAGTGACTTTTTGACCTAATGTACGTTTCGACGAATTCTCGATTCTTGGCCGGTTAAGTCGAGGTGAGGGTGGGAGAGGTAGTAAGTAGAGTGTTGGGTGAGTAAGACGGGGGTGTTTGTTAAATAACGCGTCTAGCACGCACTTTAACCGTCAATAAAGCTACAGACTATCCTTAAAATGAGTACTATTAATTGATATTGATATAAATTTAAAAGTTACTATTTATTAAACAAGCACGTTTGAAACATTAGAATTTTACTTTATCTAACAATGATTGAGCGACAGTGAAACATTCGTTATTTTCCCGGACTAAAACATATTACTATAACTGTAAAACTCAGACATAAAAAAATATACGTCGCGCGATGGACGTCTGAAACTCAACTTCAAAATATTAATACTTACTACGTTACGGTAATGCTCAAAATTGCCACAGCTTGAGATCTTATCATTACAAATTTAATTTTCAGGTCGTAGGTATTGTTTCCAATAGCTTACTAATAATTAAAAGAAATGGATAAAGGTTTTAAGATACAATAAAATGTATATATGTTGAGCGCCATCTGATTAGGAAAGGCAATGATTCTTTTGAAAAATATTGATTTGACACCAGTAATCAGAAACTAACGTCAGATCTAATAAATTTAAATCAATGTGGTAAGTCCTATTTGTTAAGTCAAAGTTAGGTTAAGTAAAAATATAGAAATAAAGACTTTCATAACTAAATGGGTCAATAGTATTCCGTCGAATTAGGTTTTTAACCTAATTTAGGTTAAAAAGTATGTTTATTCATAACCCAAAAGTTAAAGATAACAACTAGTCATTGAGAAAATCATTAAGTCACAATACCCTGCATAAGAGCTCTTAGCAAATGGGAACGTTTTCATGCAACAAAATAACAAAAGTAATCGGTACATAAACAAGAAACAACTTACGCAATATGCGTAATCTGCAATCACTAATAACCCAATACTACGAGAATTAAAATTCACAATACTGTAGTGCAGGGAGGTATTCATTAGTGGAATTCCCTCTTTCAAATAACCGATACAACCATACAACTTGGATGAAATTACTTATTTAAATTATCGTAGAAGAAACGATCTGTTTCTTTTTATTTATTTGTTTGGTTTGAAAACTGTCCGATTTTAAATTATATCCGCACAATATTTTATAAAACTCTTAAATTTGTTAGAAGTTCAACTAGACTACAATAGTCATTCGTATTTTAATCGTCTCCTTTAACGAGATTCTTTGCAAAACTAAAATGCGGCCACTCATTTCCGGTAAAATGAATATTTCGCAATCACTATATCGACTGTACGTTAACGTCAACTGAAGTACCGCAAAAATATTCTGTCAGTGCTCTCGGCAACCGGCCTCGAATTTTAAGAGGGGTAAACTTTCAAATAGACCAGCGAGAAAGCAGCGCGGCTTGGTTAAGCCAATCAGAATTGATTATTTTACACAAAGAACGCTCAGAAATTCGGGACTTTACTCGTGACTAAAACCTGCCAAAACCAGAGACGCTCTGAGAATGAAAATTTGTTTATCTAGAATTGGTTGACAGGCACGTACAAGAAGGTCATAAATTTAAACCAAATGGGTTTGATTAATGTGTTTTTCGTAGAAACTCAGCTTATTTAGATGGGAATATTTACAGATACTTGTTCACATCGACGAAAATTACTGACAATTTAAAATTTAGAGGACAAATCTATTCGAGAATATTCTTTTTCCCAAGAACGACATGAAATGGTAGATGCTAACACGTGTGAAAACAATACCTTTATCTGAAACGAATTCTGTAAATTCTTTTTTACAAACAATTTTATTAGTCTGGAATATTTCTTTAAGACGACCTTTAGTATTTTATGGGATTTAATTTATGTAGTATACCAACGGTGATTTTTAAATTGAAAGAAAATATATGAATACACAGGACCGCATTCAGAATTTTTTATTAAATATTCATATTTAATAAATTATCATTCCATGTGTCGGCGAGATTAGACATACTAAATAGTGCTCTTACGGTCCTGTTAAGCTTATAGCTATAGTAATCAAAAATTATTAAGACTTTGGTGTTTCAGATTTTTCTAGAAATAAAAAAAGATGCCTCTTACAAGGGAATGCATTGGTGAAATAAATACAAGCCTGACAAACTCCATAAAGAATTATTTTGAATTTGAAACTTCCTTTAATGGCCTTGTTGAAAAAGTTACTTTGGCATTGACAGAAATGATAAATGGAATAATCGAAGACGCTATCAGACTATTGCTGCGAGAAAATATCATATTAAAACAACAAGAGGATAATTTAGAACAGTACTCGCGAAGAAATAACATGCGAGTATTTGGAGTGAAAGAAAAGCAGGATGAAAAAGTTGAGGATGAGATTTTAGATATCTTTGAGAAGAAGCTTGATCTAACAATTCCTAAAGAAGCTATAAACAGAATTCATAGAACTTGAAAATCTGCTGCAGGAAGAAATATACCTATTGTTATTAAATTTATAAGCTACAAGATTCGACAATTAATATTAAATAACAAGAGGAAACTTAAAGGTACTTCTTATGTAATTCACGAAGATCTAACGAAGGCTCGTCTAAGTACGTTACAAAAAGTGCAAGCTAGAATTAGATTTCGTAATACATGGACTCATGATGGAAAATCTTTTTTCTCCGTGGTTAACTGATATCAGATTACTAATGAGTTTGAGAGATAAGGCAAAAAATAAGTTCAAACGCTTAAAAACAGAGGTTTCATGTGAATATTACAGGATGTTGCGCAATTATACAAATATCGCAATAACGAACGAGAAAAAATCTTACTTACAATGTAAACTTGCTCGCACTAGCAACTCAACAACAAGAAAGAATTTAGAAAACTGAATGTTCTACCTTGTAAAATCGATGAAAATGCCTCTTTTAATGGTAATTTCAATCAAATTAATAATTATTTTCTTAACAGTATTCCACAGATATCTATTCCTCAACATGTACTTAACTTTTATAAAAATAATAAATTAGATAAAGCTGGGATATTTAATTCTAATCTCGTAGATGATAGTACCATAGTAGATAAAAATTGAGAGTTCTGAACCTACCCCCCACTCCTGACATTGACCTTGGACCTATCTCTCTCTCTAACACATGGTGACCTTGAATCTATCTCTGTCACGTAAACGTGGCAACACCGCATTCTCAAGGTCAACAATATGGCAACAACGCATTCTCAAGGCCATCAATATGGCAACACCGCATTCTCAAGGTCAACAATATGACAACACCGCATTCTCAAGGTCAACAATATGAAAACAACGCATTCTCAAGGTCAACAATATGGCAACAGCGCATTCTCAAGGCCATCAATATGGCAACACCGCATTCTCAAAGTCAACAATATGGCAACAACGCATTCTCAAGGCCATCAATATGGCAACACCGCATTTTCAAGGCCAACAATATGGCAACAATGTTTTGACCTTGAACTCAAGACCACTCTTCAAGGTCATCAAACACCATTCTAGGCCATGTGCAAGGTCATCAAACACCATTCAAGGTCAAGCTGTAGATATATACTGTGCGTTTCAAAAGTCTGGAACTATTGAAATAAAATTCAAACAAAAACTTTTTGAGACAAACGCTCTGACAGGTCAACTTTAGTTTTAAAAAACACATATTTTCAAGCTCAAAATTTGGAAAAAAAGCTGAAGTAGCGCTAAATTTTTTTCATTTTTTTTTATTTTACTGTAGAAACGAGCAAGTTAACAACCGTATTGTCATAACTAAACTAAATAAGATGTTCAAACTGATTCCCATTTACTTCTTGGCAATATCCTAGGCGATACTCAAAATCTTGTAACACATTCCGGAGAGTTTCTGGACGAATTGCTCCAATTTAATTTAATGCCTCGTATTTCAGAAACTATCAAAGTCAAGGTGGTACTTGTACATATTTCTGTTTCCAGAATTTCAAGCTCTATCGAAATCCATCAAAAAATATGGGTTGCAATTTAAAAAAAAATCCGATGACGTCATAAGTCAACAACAAATGACGATCGAAAAATTCAGTGGATATAAAAAGATCTCTTTTTTAAAACCAAAATTGACCTGTCAGAGCGTTTGTCTCAAAAAGTTTTTGTTTGAATTTTATTTCAATAGTTCCAGACTTTTGAAACGCATTGTATAGCAGGTTGCATGTATGGGAAGAGTAAAGCGTTTGCAGTTGCAGTGTACAGTGTTACAATGGAAAGCCTCGCTAAATCAATCGAGAATGCGAAAGCGCAAGCTCTAGAAAAGCAGTTGATGGCTCCAAACGAGCTTCCTAAGGATGCTAAATGGGCACCGCTAGTGAATCAATCAGTGTTTTATTTAAACAAATCAAAAAGTAAAGTTGTATTTGTTGGATTATGTGCTCATTTGGGATTCACTCCTGTAATAAAAATAGCTGGAGTAAAGAATCAGTGCATGCTGTTTGATGAAACGGAGTGGAACGCGTTAATAACCAATGAAGGAGTCATTAATAAGTACTTTAAAGCAGGAGAAGAGGTCGGGGTTCCTTTGAAAATTGATACAAAACTATCTCGTTTGAGCGTGTTAACAGAAATTACGATAAAACAAAAATCATAAAGATAACTGATGCAGGAGATGATGAATTGTATTTAGCGTGGGAGTCCTTATATGAGCTGTGGCAGTTAATACCGTTACTAACATATCGATTAAACCTTCTGAAGGGTTTGGAATTTTTCAATTTCTACCATAGCATAATAGATGGTGTTGTAGACATGCCGGGTGACTGCATAGTGAACATCACAAACATATTGGAACCATTAATGAAGATGCAAATCCCGAACGTGTTTGGAATGCTAGAAGTTGGCATTATCTACCAGAAAAGGTAATAGTGGATGTGGAAGTCAAAAGGTGTATTGCGTAATGGAAGAATGAAAAGGGGGAAAGGGTGGGAGTGGGTGAATATAAGAACACACGATCTATGCGTAACGTAGTGAAACAGAATGGGGACGCGTAACAGTGAAGACGTATCAAGCAAAGCTATTGATAAACTGAATGCTGTGGAGAAACTACGGTGTGAATTAGAAGCGCTAGAGGAGGATGCGGCACACGAAGCTGTTCATGGTACGGGGATATTCAGTCCGGAATATTGTCAAGAGTTAGCAGAATGATATAGAAAAGGCGTGCAGTTGTGTCAAGACTTCATTAGAGGCGTGATTTGTGATGAGTGTTTGGTAAAAAAGCTCATTGAGCAACAGTTAAGGGACTTTGCATATGACTTAATAGAGGAGGGATTAAATGGGTGGTTTAGTGACATTTGATGAAAGTAAAAACAAAATGCATTACATGTTAACATGAGAGTATGCACATCGTCAAGCACGCAGAAGTCAATGGGAGATAATAGCAAGGGATAGGGTACGATTTCAGAGACGAATAAGCTACGTGGAAAATGTAATCGCTCCAGTTTTGAAAGAAGAGTATAGAGAGGGTATCTATAATACACGTTTTAAAAGTGGTGGGGGTATATTTTAAATAGTTACACAGGCGCTTACCCTCAGTTACAGAAATGGGTTCAATCAAAGTGGGTTGGCATCATTACTGGGTTCTTGAAACACCAGATAAGGGTGAAATTAAATTTTCGCGTTATAAAACGCACAATACCGGGTTGTTAATCGAAAGAGCTAAACTATCGAACACTGTGGTTGTACGTAGTGAAAACGATTATCGACACACTTCGTGTGCAGGTGTAGAAGTCCATTATTTGTTAAAAAATGGTAAACTTATAAATATACAAAATTCCACATATACAGAACATGGTTTGTTCCAACATCGTCATACTATTAACTTGTTGCCTGATAAATGTGATTTCATTCTTTTCAAATGTAAATGTGTTACACCGTATAGTGAATGGATTGCTGCAACTGAACATGCACGTGACAACCTTGCTGTCGGTTTTCCTTCGGGTTTGGTGCGTTATCTGGATTGGGAATTAAAGGGTAGTAATTGTTATATATTCAATTGTGAATAGTTATATAAGTTTGTAATAGACAATGAATAAATAGTTGTAATCATATTATGTTATTTTAATAAAACCATTAAAGAATTTAAAAACTTTATTCTGAAAAATCCATTACATGAGTTTTATATAAGTAGTATACATTACTTAATGCACAATAGCACAGTGAATGATGATGATAAAAGCATGATGGAAGCATAGCCTGTAGAGCTGGTTCCTCTGGTAACTCCACCACCGGTTGTGATACGAAACGTCGAATGTAGTTGCTCTTTTCAGATCCCTTCACGTAAACGGTATCCGCCTGCTGAGTCAAGCGTTGCAGAATTACAGGAAGCATAAAGGGAGAAGTGAATCCTTCATTCCAATCGAGACAATGATGATTATGCATTAACCAAGTAGCTTGTTGACGAAACGTGGGTGGTAAGTTGCGAAAGGCGAACGGAGGTTTGAAAACGTAGTGAGACACACGATGTCCATCAAACACGGCTAATTCCTTGGGTGCAAAGTCTTTTTCTGAAGTCTTGAAACCTTGCACATCGATAACTAGCATGATCGAAGCGTGCGACTATACTAATAAAGGTAACGGGTCCTATGAGGAATATAACGATTTCCTTTACAGTTGACGTACTTGCTTCGTCAATGCATTATACGTAAATACACGATCGTGCAAAATGAGACAGTAAGCAGTAGTGTTCGCTGGAATGCTTTTGTGAGTTTCGAAAGTAACTCGAAGAACGACAGCTTTCCCTAGCAAGGAATCTTTCTGTCGCGAACAGTCGATGACGATTAGAGGTGTAAGTGCCTTAAATCTATCAGGAGCCAGTAGAGGTTCGTTGGGTTTATCATAGTACGATCGTTGAAAGTTAGCATACATTTCGTATAAAGTAGCATATCGATTTTCACCATAATTAATATTTAATTAATTGATCGTAAGGATATCTTTCCGTATTTAAAAATACCGTCACGTTTTGAATATCACAGGCGTCGAATGCGCTCATATCTTTCTGCAACTGGCCATCACGATCGGTTTGAAACCCTATGATAACGTAACGGGGAGTTTCCAGAGTGGTCGATGTTTTAATAGACTAACTGTGCTTATCCGTTTGCGGTACAGCGGGGTAAATATGTGTTTCCCAGCTTCTAAATGCCACTTGAGTGTCAATATTTTTCCCAATATATTTTGTTAATGATAATTCTTCCGCTAATCCCGGTTGAATATGTGGAACTTTCCAATATATTTTTTGCAAGTTAATCTTAAGCTTTTCATTAACATCGGTGGATATTAGGGCATCGACATCCTAATTGCTTCTAATTAATACCAATTCTTGACGAATATTCATAATAATCTTTCCATAGTCTTCAAAAATCCCCAACAGTGTTGATAAAGGTATGCCGGCGCAAAAATTACCTTTACTATCTAGCAAGGTGCTGGTACCATCCGGAAACCAACCAGCGTTTTGTAACTTAACGCTTTCATTCGAATTGTGGGAAAGGTAAGCTTTCATGGTGGTTGTTAGACCAACTTTTGTTACCGAATCCACCACAACTCCATTCATTTCGTACCGAATCTCACTAAAAAGATATGCATATCATTGTTTATAAATTTACCACTCGCTGATGGTTTACCATCTTCTTTCAGTACAGTACCTTCTACATATAGATAACTACGCGAAGGCAAAGTGGACATATCCTCTTGAATAGGTATTCGAATTTCCTCATTATTCTCAAAACGAGTGGTATAAGGTTGGTGAGTGTGGAATTCAGCTCCAACAATCGAGTTATCGACGAGCACTTTTTCGTTTACATTTAGCACATTCATTTTGGGATAACAAAGCCTAAGGTTTGCAAAAATAAGAGTAGCGACCGATGCCTGACTAACCATTTTCCGCTTCCAACACGATCTTTTATAGCCAGAGCGATCAGTGCAACATCGAGGAGTGTTATATTTGAACACCATCATCCACGCTCTTCAAATGAAGTCCTATCGTCACGGTTTCCCCTTGGAAATTAACCAAATCCCCGTCTTGATCCAATATTTTAAGGGTAATGTTTGAAATAGTATTGACATTAATTGGTAAATAGGGTGCAGTCTCAGGTGCTTCTATTATTTTGAATCCAGGAGGAACACTGGGGAAGAATTGATGTATCACATGGGCAGGTGTACCATTAATATAATTTCCTGTTATTATATTACATTCTATCATTAGCGAGTTAACCTTGATAATTTTAACTGGAAAATCAGATATGTGACGTTCCTTAGCTTTTAAGATTCTATTCTTAAACCCTAACAATGTTCCGATAGAGTGTTCAACTGTAAAGTCAATGTCGTGATCGGCTTTTATAATCGATCTTAGGGTATTATGATTCGGATCGATGTTAACAGACTCACCGTTTATTTGAGAATTAATGTATTGAGCTATATCAGTAAGCTCATATGTCCCTGTAGGTATCTTTATTATTCTTTCACCCATTTTAACCCTTATGTCAACAACGGTTTAGACTAACAAGAACCAACAACATAGGTCTGACCAGACCTGTGAATATTTTCATATAAAATATCAAGGATATTGAAATAAAACGACATTTTAAGGAATAAGATAATATACTTTGTATATTTAAGAATTTAAAACAAGTTTATTGAACTTAAATTTTAATCAATATTAATGTTTCCTTCGTCCTGACGGGTATAGATGCACTTACGACATTTGTGTAAATCCTGGCTGTGTTGCAAGCAAACAGGTTAATTGCAAGTTATACAGCGAAACCTCGTTTTGCATTTTTTTTCATTTTTATAGCAGACTTTGCAGCTAGACTTCACTCGAGGAGCGGCATTAAGCTGCTCGATTGCTTAACTCGATTAATTGATTTAATCGATTAATCAATTATTTAAAAAAATTAATCAAAGGTCCAATTAATCGATTATCATGCACAGTCCTAATCGCAACTGATAACGGAAAAGTTTGGGTATTTACATGCATTTACACATAGGTCTGTGTAGACCTGTGTTATACGCTAGAGGTAGTAAAATGGGAGTTCCCTCCTGAAATACAAAGCAAAAATTTTATTTTCAGTTTCTGTGTTTTATACGTTTCCTAACAGTCTAGTTGAGGATGTAATATAATATTAGCTTCAAATTCAAAATAAAAATGATATTTATTTAACGTTGTAGTTAGTTATAGGTCTGGCTAGACCTATATGTTGACATAAGGGTTAAACACGTTGTTTTTATCCGTTACGTTCGGAATAGTATTAAACGTTTCGAAATTTGTCAAACGCATAACCCATTGTTTTGTAGGATCCAAATATATGGGAGGGTTAAAAGGAGAAGTTAAAACAGACCTTGTAGCGGAGAAGATGAATGTTTGAGACATCTCAACATTCCCAGTAAGACTGAGGAAATGTTAAGGAGTGTTTTCATATAAAAAGTTCAGCGCTAAATGTCCACAATTGTACGAATTTAGCTTCTGAAAAGCATCGTAGTTGTAACTAATAACGTTTAAGCTACCATCACTTTTAAAGTAATGAACGAGTTCTAGTGGGGGTTTTAACTGTCCAATACTATCAAAGTATTAATTCGTATAAGTATATTTCGACCACGTTTAACATACGATGTCCAATGCGTACCTTCCCCATCTGTATTATCTAAATTCACAATTCCACATTTGTTTTTACGGATACGTTTCGGTAACCCGTTTCGCATAAAAATACCTCTAGAGTATGGAATTTTTAACTCGTTTACGTACTTTGACAGATCGATATTGGTCAGTGGTCGGTGTGGTAGCTTTAAGGGTAGTTTTTTGGAGGTCGTAAATACAATCCTAATCCTTTTTTGTACGGTTTCAAATATAATCCTTTTCCTACAGGCGCTTGCTCCATCGCTATATTGTGTCGTTTCGTTTCTTCGAGCGCTGATTTCGCTGCTTTTGCTTCATTCACTGCTTTGGCAACCGCAGCTGCTCAAGTTCCTAACGAGCCTATAGCTCCGAGAGCGGCAAATAAAGGAATCAGCGGTAGGAAACCACCTTGTTTGGGAATAGGTATAATCCGACCTTTGGGAGCAATGATACGTTTACGTTTTAAGGCCGCTAGGGCAAGACGAGCAGACCGTTTTAAAGATAACTTTTTTACTTTACCACCAATACGTTTTCTAGCTAATTTGATGGCGTTGTTGAACGTTAAAGTACCCCTTCTTTTCACCTTAGATCATCGTCGTCGTCGAACACCCATACCCAATTTTCTTTTTCCAGACATAATGCCGGCCACAGTAAGTGCAGCCGCTCTTTCTCCAAAACGAGCGTCCTTAGAACGAAACCTCGTCCACGCCTTCTGTCCTAATATACGATCAGCTTTATGACGTTCACTAAGGTCGTTAGTTTTTGAATAGACTATGTCGTGCTCTTTACAAGCTTCATCCAACGGGTTTATTCCTTTGTCTCCACGAGAAAGCCTTTGATCTAAACGGGTGCCAGGTCCACAGTAGTTATACCCTGGTAAATGTAATTCTAACGGTAACTTATTAATGAGAGTGTTGATCACTCCCATCCCCTTACGAGTTGATTGACGATTCTCCGATTTTCGCAGAGTACGTTTCATAACACATTACTCCTATCACAGGAGAAGAGTGACTGAAAGCTTGCTCCAACATCTTTATATATTTATACCCTTTACCCATATACGCTCTTTCACAACGTGTCCTACATGGAGCAGTTAAAGTTGGTGCGTCAGAGACAGAGGTTGTCTATTATAAATCGGGATAATTGTTCACCGACGCCGCAAGTTTTTAAACATAGCGTATTGTTGGGTGCAGGATGCAAACGCGGTATAATAGTAGGTAGTTCCGGATGTGGTAAAACCAACCTAATGATAAGTTTACTAGAACATCCAAACGGTTTACGCTTCGAAAACGTATATGTCTATAGTAAATCTCTTTATCAACCGAAATACGCATATCTGCGCGACCTGTTTCGATCATTACCCATCGGTTATTTCGAATACGATTCTTCTGAAACTATATTACCGCCTAAGGATGCAAACCAAAACTCGGTTATTATCTTCGATGATGTAGTTTGCGATAGTCAAAGCACCATACGTGATTACTTCTGCTTCGGGAGACATAAACACATCGATTGTTTTTATTTATGTCAGACATATTCTGCAATACCTAAACAACTCGTAAGAGATAATTCAAATCTCATTGTCGTGTTTAAGCGGGATAATACTAACTTAAAACACATATTTAACGATCATGTTAGCGGGGATATGACTTTCGAAGCGTTTAAACACTTGTGTTTACACTGTTGGAAGGAGAAATATGGCTTTTTAGTAATCGACAAAGATTATCCACTTAATGGAGGACGTTATCGAAAAGGTTTCGACTGTTACTTCACCATAAATACCGAAGACACGAACTAAACGTTTTAGTAAACATGGACAAGCGTGTAGCAGAAGACTTAGTTAAAGCACGACGTCATGTTAAACATAAATACAAAAGTCTCAAGTCTGAAATTGCACGGTCAGAAGTGGAACTACAACGCGGCTATCAACCTATCACTCAACCATTGCGTGAGTTTATAACCGGAGTTAAAACGGAATTATTAACTCCGAAAGAAGAACCCTTAAAAACGGAAGTGTCTTCTCCCATACCTACCTCGACTCCAAAAAAATTTTATAAACGACTTCCACCCGCGAAACGAATAGGTATGCCTCGCGAACCATCACCTATCACCCAAACAATGCGCACTACTAGCGTTCCCTCACCTGATATCTCGGTTTTTGAAATAGAAGTCCTGGAAGAATCTGGGATCCCAACATTGGATCAATTGAAAGAACAACTTGCTGCTGTTGGGTTCAGCCCGGAATTCCAAACTTACATAGATGAGACCTTTTCTGGTAGAGCTAAAATGTATATGGAAAACATGTTGAAGGATACTAAGAACGAGTTCGATCATCATTATGGAGTACGATTCCATCCGGAATCTCACCAGTACCTAATCGGAGACGCGGTACTCACTTTTGACGAGAACGACTTTATTATTAAAAAACCCTCAGGCACAATTTTTAAATATACAGGCACTCCTGGTTTTTACGAATTAGTATTTAAAAAAGCACCTATTGGATACACCCAATCAGACTTGCAGAAGTATAAGGACCTTCTTACACGTACCAATGCTACCAGAAGAGGTTACATTGAGGGTGCACAGCTACACGGAACCGGAAAGAAATATTCAAATATAATTAGACCCCTTCTAACTACTCCTGGGGCAAGATTCCGAAGCGAGTCTACACCTACTACACCGGTCACGCGATCGAAAACTCGCACATTACCAAAACGTGGCGGTGGTGATAGGCGCGTTCTCAACTATAATAATAAACAGGTGGAATTTGTACCTTGGAAAGATCCTAATAAATTAGACTCCTTTTAAGTTCAAAATCGGCTGGTCATACCGGTCACACTAATGAAATCATATATATTATCGATGAATTGAGAGCTGCTAAAATTATCGAATAAATCATCACACGCGTATCGATCCGTTTCATACTATTGCTAACGTTAGTGCAATCATGACGCTCAATAAATTCGGTAAACATCTTCACAAAACCCCTGTCCGAGTGAAACTCGACACTCGTTCGAAAGTGTACCTATTAGACGATATACAAAATGTAAGGTACACAACAATGATGTATATATGGGCGGACTCCGAGCCTGGGTGGACTCCGAGAGAACTTACTGGTGTATACACAAGTCCACCGAAATATTACAATTTGAGAGGTAGCAACAGTAAACGGGAATACACAATACCGTTTACAGAAGGGATTGTACAAGAAGTTTGCAGCTCTCCACTAAGCTTTATGTTTGTAAACGATAAACGAGTTGGTGCTGCTACCAACTTAATTAGGAAACGATTGAGAAAGGCGATAAGATTACGGTGAGAAGTACGTCGATAGATCCGTCTGCAACCGGTCCATTTTACTTCGAAGCTGTTATTAGTGATCCATATCACCATATATCATCATTACCTCAAAACGATGACTCTGGATAAGTTCCGTAAATATCTTCACAAAACTCCTGTCCGAGTTAAACTCAACGCTCGTGCAATAGTAATCCTATTAGAAGATATACAAAATGTAAGGTATACAACAACGATGTATATGTGGGCGGACCCCAAACCTGCGTCAAACGATCCTACTATTTCAGACCTATCGGACAATTACAATTTGAAAAGTAGCAACAGTCAACGGGAATACACAATACCGTTTACAGAAGGGATTGTACAAGAAGTTCGCAGCTCACCACCATGCTATATGTTTGTAAACGGTGAGCTAGTTGGTTCTGCTGTCCACTTAATTAGGAGACATTTGAGAAAAGGCGATACGATTAAGGCGAAAGGTTTGCTATATCCGTCTACAACCGTTCCATTTTACTTCGAAGCTGTTATTAGTCAGCCATATCATCATATATCATTATTACCTCACGACGATGACTCTGGATAAGTTCGGTAAACATCTTCACAAAACTCCTGTCCGAGTTAAACTCGACGCTCGTGCAAAACTATTCCTTTTAGAAGACGTGTCTAATTTGCACTACGAGACAATGTTGTATATGATGGGAATATACAATCATGAAAACGGTTATGCACTTTTGAACTCCACCAACTTCGAGTATGTCGTTTCTCTAACAAAAGGTAGCATTAAACAAATCAAATACTATCTACAGATGCGCAAATCTTTTTAAACGATACGTTATACGATGCCGAATCACTCATTGGAGTGTCATTGAAGAAATGGGATAAGTTTAAGGCGAAGAAGCCTGGATCAAAGGACATATTTATTTTTGAAGCTGTTATTAGTGTTCCAGCATTTTCTAAATGAGTATCAAACGTCAAATAATTGAAGAATTGCATAAACCTGCTCGTAAACGATTTCGACGAAGACGCGTAATCGTAAAAGGCTTGAACGATTTGTACATGGCAGATCTTGTGGAAATGATTCCCTATGCTAAAATAAATAAAGGTTTTTTATATATTTTAGTATTGTTGAATATGTTTAGCAAGCGTGTTTGGGCGTGTCCACTTAAACGAAAAACCGGTGAAGACGTCACGAAAGCAATGAAAAAATTATTAACATCAACAGGAGGTACTCCCGACAATTTACAAACGGATATGGGGAAGGAATTTTACAACCAGCATTTTCGTAAGCTAATGCAAACTTTCAACATCAACCATTACAGCACCTTTTCTAGTATGAAAGCAAGTCCGGTAGAACGTGTAAATCGAACTCTTAAAAACAAGATGTGGAAGGAATTTTCAATGCAAGGGTCATATAAGTGGTTGCAGTTATTACCAAAGGTTGTTAATCAGTACAACGATACCGTACACCGCACCACCGGCTACAAACCCATCGATGTGAACCACAGCAACGCCAAGATTCTTTTACAAACAGTTTACGATTTCCAGAAAACCACCGATCTGCGAAGTGCTAAATTCACAGTCGGTGATCACGTGCGAATCAACAAGCATCGGGAAGCGTTTGCGAAAGGCTATACTCCCACATGGAGTACCGAAATCTTCCAAATTAAAAAGGTTAATCGAACCGGAATTACAGATCGTTAAACATCCTGAAGTATTTTTAGTAGAGAAGGTGTTAAAAAAAAGGGAGATCAAGTTCTAGTCAAGTGGTTGGGCTTTGATAATACCCATAACTCGTATATAGCAGCACGTGATATAGTGCATTAAGTAGTATAGTGCATGCAGTGAAACACATGCAAAACACATGCAAAGCAATGTGAAACACATGCAGTGTATTGCAATGTTAATATATAACTAAGTATCATTTTATGTAAGCAGTAAACAATAATAAATCACTTTTTGATATCAATAGTGTGTTTTATTTCGTCTTCTTCTACCTTTACAGAAACACAAAGTATGATGTATATAATTTATTCACAGTAGACAATACAATACCATAATGATTATAATACATGTAATATGTATGGAATGTAGGACAACTTACAATAATGAGTAGAACAAAACATAAATACTATTTACAATAATACATAACAAGGAAAAGGCTGTTGTCAACGTAGTCGGGGCCTCTGTGATAATACTAATCAGTACCGTCGGTTCTACGAACAAACGAGTTCCAAAATTACATTTCGGCTTGCAGTAATTCTAAGAGACGATCCAAATTCTGATAAATATCACGCCCCGGATGAATGTCGCGGTGTCCCCATGCTAATGTGTTGTGCGACCCGGGAATAATGTAACGTTTGTTATCGGCTGGTGATAACGCTACTTTATTCCGAAGTTCTGTGTACATAGCATGTAAACGTGATTTGAATATAAACATTTTGCGGAAGAGCACAACACCATCCTCCACAACGTAACGGTAGTCCTCAACGGTGAGATCGCGCTTAATTACCGCCTTTTTTACCCCTTTCGCCTTTTTAAGCGCGATCTCACCGTCGCGGTCAAGCACGTTTACACAATACGTTTTAGCACCTGCACCGTAGAAACTGCAGAGGGGCATTCCACAATATTCATCTTTCATTTTACCAACCACCGAGGCCGTTCGCGGAATACCGTGAATGTTGTCAGGGGGGAACTTTGAGGTGTCAAATTTATGTAAGTGCTGCTTCATATCAGCATAAAAATTTTCAGTACGAATTTCTATAATGAAAGAGTCAGTATCTGTGTACAGCAAGCGCACGTTATCACCATATAAAGGTTTGAGTAAATCATAAACAAATTCATACATTATCGTTTTAGAAAGATCCAAAATAGTAAAACCCACGTACACCGGTTTATTGTATGTAACGGACACTTTTTGTAATTCTATAGCGACCAAATTTTCCGAAAAGACAGCAACGCTTTTGAATTGAGGCTTTGCTACTAACGTCTCAGCCCCATGCTTTCTACCATGACGTTCCCAATGACTGACCAAACGAACGTCCACCCTTTTATCGGCATTTTCCATTGTCTTGCCAAATAAACTGTTAACCATTAATTTGAAGAAGTCCCTGTCCGCTTCGTTAGTCGCCTGATTACGTAACGTGGTGTTCAAATCAATATAGGAACGCAACCAAGGTGCCTGATGAAATTTTAACACGCGATGAATTTTGGTTAATTCTAAACCGTGCTTAAGACACTGTTGTAAATTTCTATAGTGGATAACGTAACGCGTTTTATCGAACAAGTTTGGAATTAATTTTGGGTGACGCGCGTTGCCCGTAGGCGGCACCAGAGGTTCGGGGCAGAAAGGAAAGTCATTATGTCAATCGTGCAACCGCGTTGGGTAGTGTAGATCTACTTCCAGCACGTTGCCCATATCGGCGTCTTCCGCCACGAAATTTTGATCGAACTGTTCAATTTCACATGTCAGGCTGTTGTGCTGGAGTAATTAAATATTCTATGCATTTAACATTTCGAACTCAAGAATTCGGAGCATTTAATGTTAATTAATAATGAGCTTTATTGTAGTTGATCTATTGTTTCATCACAATTTTTTCATTTTTGTTAAATATTAAGTGAACAAATGAATAGCACACAATCGTGGTACCTTTATTCTACTGTAGGTTCCATGATTTGCATGTTGCTATTTTTACCAGTTCAACAACTTGTGTTTAATTATACTATTACACCTTTAAAATAGAGGTATATAGTTTTATTTTTACAATTAATTATCACCGAATCAGTATGCATCTCCTTTTTTTATATAAGAGCAATACATTTTTATTTAGCGCAATCAATTAGCAATTAATTTTCACTAAATCAAAAAATATGTATTTCCTTTTTTTTTCGATTAAGCCAGCACACGGTTTTTGCCAGCTCAACCATATGGTTTCTTTTAAAAAAAGCAGAGCAATAAATATTTATTTAGCGCAATTAATTAGCACTAAATCATTATATATTTCTTTTTGTGTTGTGCTATTTTGGCTGAGCCAGCTTAAGAGACCTGATTTTGTATATAATCATAATTATGCCTGATTCTGTTCATAATAAAGCCCAGAATGCTCTAATTCAAGAAACTTTTCAATTGAGTAATGCATTTTTTTGCTATTTGAACGGGAATTTGTCATTTTTTGCTATATGAAAATATAAACTCTATTGTTTATTATTTACAGCCTTACTTTGTGGGTATCATGATGTGGGTACAATTATGAAATAAATAAAGATTACTAAAAAGTTTCACAGTATTTATTAAAATATAACCTAACAATATTGTTTCGACAGCTAAGCTGTCATTACCAAAGGTAATATAAATATAAACAAACACGTCGCTAAGGTAGATACAAGAATAGGTAACTAGATAAAATAATAATAATTTATAATAATCAGAATTAAATATCTAACACTTCCAGTAACACACACTTTTTCTTCCATTATTCGGCGTCGTTTTCGCGTGATGAAACTTTTTTGGAACCAAACACGATTTTTGTTTCAATGTAAACAAAAATTTTATGTGCCATGGTGATTGAGTCACAGCCTTCCCATAAATTCAACTAATTTTTTCTCATGGACCAAATAATTTGTCAAATAAAAATGTCACAACTGTCATCAGAAAAAGAATGCGTTTTAACGAAATTCTGACGGTGTTGGATAAAATTATGTATGGAACTCGTGTGTTATCGGTCCTAAGTCACTCTAAAAAACAAAGCCACTCGCACAAAGTGCTCGTGGCTTACCCGTTTTTTCTCGTGACTTATTTCCCTTATAACACACATGTACCATAAATAACTATTGTTTCTGATCTTTGATCGCCAAAATTTTCTATTAAAACAGTTTTTATTTCATTCCAGGTATTGTAGTTATATCCTGTTATAATTTCAAGGACTTGTCCTTTTAATCTATTTCTAATTGAAGAAATAATTAATTTATTTATGAATTCTTCGGGGTTTGCTGTACAAAATTGTGTGGTAATAATTTCTGTAGCTCTAACAAATTCTGATAAAGTGGCTGTATTGCCATCATAAATGGGAATTTCATTTAAAAGTGTCGGATTGAAAACTGCCATATTATTGTTGTTGTTATTTAAGAATAATAAAGGGGATGTTTTTGAATTTGAGCTTGGGTTTACTGTGCGTTCAGCACTTCTACAACGTCTCGGAGATCGAGATCGATTTCTAAGCATTTAAAATTAAACAAAAATTGTACAATATTTACCTTAAAAATTAATTTGTTAAAAGAAAAGAATAATTAGAATAACACAATTATTTTTAAAATTATTTTTATTGTTAGTAAACAGTTTCGGGGTTCCTACCCATACATGGCAAGCATGGAAGGCTTTATAATGTCACTAGCTGACACTACCTATTCGGTCTGGCGTCTACCATGTACGTAATCAATAATTAATTAGAAATGTTAAAACTAAGTTAGTATGGTTTTAAAAATGATTTAATAAATTCGCTGGTTTCTTCTTGAAACACTTTTCACTTTGAAAGAAAAAAAACACTTACTTTGTTGCGTAGAATTAAAATTGATTGCAATAATCACGCTACAGCTGTACCTAGTCGAACGGGAGACCTCCGTGCCAATGTTCGAAGCGTTGGAAGGCCTGCGTCGGTCGACGTGCTGCTGGGATGTCGCGCCTTGATTCTCGAAGTCTTCGTGCCAATTTTAAAAGCGGTGAAAACTCCAATTCTCTTGACGTCGACACGTTGTTGGGAACGGTTTTCCTTTGGATCAAGTGTTAAAACACAAAATCGATATTTATCGTCGATTTTCCAAAATCCGTTACGAAATCTGCGCCAGTTTTGCTTATATTCTGTGGCCGAAGCTTTTTTTTAAAACTTTATTTATTGAATATAATAAAACACATTTATATATTTCGTTTGCAGTCGTAGAATATATTTTATTAATTTTAATTAGGAGAAAACTATCTTGTTAACATTAATGATACAAATGTATTAATATTACTTTGTCTGTAATTATTTAACGAAGTTTGAGACGAGCTTAAATAATTAAATTTGAATTAACACACTTAACAGAACAATTTTAAAATTCACATTTAAATGACATTAAGCAAAATAATTAATTAAAACTCGAATGAGCCTTTATGTTTTACTAGCAGGACAATTTTAAAATCCACACCTAGTTTAATACTCACACAGGATAAACACTTGTTGAATACTTAATAATGACTTGTGAGTTGGATGAAGATTTATAAAGACTGAAGACTTAATATTAAAACAGAGGTATTTATACCTTATCTGCCTACACAGTTTTCATGGTCATGAGAGAATAAATGCTAAAGAAGTTTCTCATAGAGATAACATAGACTTCTCAGACAAATGTAATTTGATATCGTATGTTCACATTCCTAAACAATTCTCATGAAACATGATCTTATCTATAGTGTGATTATACTGTAACGTTCTTTTTCAAAATAATAACAAAAGTGCTGTTTAAATCGTCTATTAATAAGAAATATTTATTTACAAACACTAATGAATACACTATAAATTAACGCTATGATTATAAACCATTAAAACTATTATTTACAGACTATGAATTTCTAATATAACATTTATCTATACAGTTACTATTTATTTCGTGAAACACAGTTAACGACTCGCTGTTGACTCCCCTTTTTATCCGCAAAGTCGCTTTTATACCACCATACAAATCTTCTAGAAATCGCTCGAACATACCGGTATATTGCTAGAATAACCGCGTCTATTTCACAGGCTTCGTGCGATGAGTAATGCTCTCGATTGCCGTAGAATTTTCCATTTGTTGTTCGAGAAGAGGTTCTTTCTTTTTCTCTCTTGTTACACTGCCCCCCTCTTCAAGTCTGTTCTGTCCCAGAACAGGTTTTATGCTCTGGTTCCTGTAGAACGGGTCATGACGATATCGACAGTCTTCACCTCGACTACACGTTCCATTACGGTAGAAGTAACAATCTACACTCTTCGTTGACCTTAATGCGGGCTGTGGATCAAAACTGCAGACGAAGATCTTGACGTCCGTACCTCTAAAGACAACTTCCAACATGTTTCTAACGATTCTCCAATCCAGCTGGTCCCGCCCACAGCCGAGTTTGGGAACTGCCAATTTGTTAATACCCCTGGTAAGCAACTCGATCCTCAAGTTCCATAATGCCCTCCACAAGTCGGCGTAACTCGGTTTCTGGTAGTAAAACTGCTTGGTTACCAAGTAGTAAATGGATCGGTCATGATCAGGCAAGCGTAAGGATGTCCCAACACAGGGATTTTGTTCTCGAAGTTCATTCAGCCGTCCAAATTTATTTCTAAACACTACTGCGATCTCCCTGGACATACGGAGATCCTCGGAGACACAGTGGGCAATGGAATAATCACCAGGGACCCGGAAGAGATCTTGTTGCATCTCAGTCGTGACTCCGAATCGCGCTTTTCTAGTTCCAGAAAACGCAGCCATAAATTCTCTGAAGGTTGGCTGATCATCTCCAGGCCTTACGGTATTGATAGCCACCTCAGCCTCATCTTCCCGATCCGGGACTGCGTCATTATTTCCCTCATAGTGCGCCAGACGATTGGAGTGTATCACCTTTGGTTTCCCTCTTGGCAATTTCTGGATGCGATAAATCAAGTCATTTATTCGTTTCTTCACCTGGTATGGGCCCTCCCAATTCCGCTGTAACTTTGGAGAATAGCCACGACGTCTTTGCGGGTTGTATAACCAGACAAGCTCTCCAGGTTGAAACCCTCCTTCTTGGGCTCTCACATCGTACGTAGCCTTCATCCGGTCACTCGCGATTCGACTATTGTTTCGGGTTCGATCGTGAATATCCTCCAACTTCTTTTTTAAGTTGATGACATAATCATTGCCGGCTACCTCCTGCTCTATAGGTGGAGACCCAAATTCTAAATCTCACGGTAACCGTAACTCGCGTCCAAACATCACAGACGCTGGTGACTGACCGGTTGTTTCGTGGACCGATGCACGATAAGCCATTAGGAATAAATGCAGGTATTGGTCCCAGTCTCGTTGATGATCGGAGACAACCTTGGCCAAATATTTGCCCATTGTCCGATTCATGCGTTCTACCATTCCATCGGACTGCGGATGTAACGGTGTGGTCCGAGTCTTGCGAATGCCCAACAATCGACAGACTTCTCCAAAGAGTACAGACTCAAAATTGCGGCCTTGATCTGAATGCAGCTCCATTGGCACTCCGAAGCGACTGAAGAACTCTTTGACTAGTACGTCAGCAACAGTCGCAGGTTCCTGGTTTGGTAGGGCATATGCTTCTGGCCATTTGGTAAAATAGTCCATTGCCACTAAGATGTATTTATTCCCATCGTCGGTTTCGGGAAATGGTCCGGCAATATCTATAGCTATTCTTTCCAGAGGACTACCCACATTGTACTGCCTCATAGGTGCTCTTCGCTTCCCCAAGGGTCCGTTACCCGTGGCACATAGTTCGCATTTACGGCACCACTCTTTCACGTCTTCTTTACAATTGACCCAGTAAAAACGCTCTCTAACTTTCTCCAAAGTCTTCTTCACACCGAAGTGTCCTCCTGAGGCACCGTCATGGAGATGTCGCAATACTGTAGCCACTCGGCTTCTTGGGACCACGAACTGAGACCTAATGGTGGTGCCATCTTCACTCTCCAGTACTCGCTTCAGGAGATCGTCTTCCACCTTCAAGGACTCCCATTGGGCCCAATATGCTTTAAGCGTTCTGTTGAAAGGGCTGACGGCCTCCCAGGCAGGCCTTTCTCCCACGCGCTTCCATTCCAGTACCATTTTTAGTTAGGGATCAGCCTTCTGCTGTCGTTGCAATTCTTCCGGCAACCAATTGTCGTTGACGATGGTAGTTCTTAGTACTTGGCAAACCCTCTCTTCCAAGCGAGAGCAATGACAGCAATCCGTTGGACAGGGTCTTCTTGAAAGAGCATCGGCATTTCGATGACTAGTGCCCGCTCGATGTTCTGTGTCAAAGTCGTATCCTTGTAGTCGCTCGATCCACCTTGCGACCTGGCCTTCAGGATTTACGGAATTGTAGAAGCCATTTCAACGCTGCATGGTCCGTCCTCAATAAAAACTTCCGTCCGTACAAGTATTTGTAGAAATGCTCAACGGACTTCACGACGGCCAATAGTTCTTTTCTCGTCACACAATAATTCCTTTCGGCTTTCGACAAAACCTTACTAAAATAGCCGATGACCTTTTCTTGTCCATCCTGTACCTGAGAAAGTACACCCCCAATGGCCAGATTACTTGCATCTGTGTCAAGTATGAATTTCCCTTCTGTCCGTGGATAGCTCAATATTGGTGCTGTTGTCAAGGCACGCTTCAACTGTTGGAAAGCCGTTTCGCACTCTCCGCTACAAACATACTCGCGCCCATCTTCAGTTAACCTTGTTAGAGGCTTCGCTATATTGGCAAACCCAGGAACGAAACGCCTGTAGTAGGTACACAATCCAAGAAAACTACGAACTTGGTGTTTATCTTTTGGGGTTGGCCACTCTTGGACTGCACGGATTTTATCGGGGTCGGCTGCCACTCCATTTTGTGATACGACATGCCCTAGATATTTCATCTCCCTCCGGAATATGTGGCACTTTTTCGGACTCAATTTCAGATTAGCTGTACGCAGTCTCCGGAACACTTCCTCCAGATTTTTCAGATGTTCACTGAATGATCTTCCAACTACGATCACGTCATCCAGATAGACCAGGCAAGTCTTCCACGACAGCCCCCTCAGGATGGTCTCCATTAGACGCTCTAAGGTGGCCGGAGCGTTACATAGACCGAATGGCATAACTGTAAACTGCCATAGTCCGGAACCAATAGTGAACGCAGTCTTCTCTCGGTCTTCAGGTTCCATTTCAACTTGCCAATAACTACTCTTTAAGTCCAAAGTCGAAAACCATCGTGAACCAGACAGGGTATCTAACGTGTCGTCGATGCGTGGTAAGGGATAGCTGTCTTTCTTGGTCACGTTATTGAGCTGCCGATAGTCCACACAAAATCTCGTTGACCCGTCCTTCTTACTGACCAGGACCACCGGTGATGCCCATGGACTGCTGGATGGCTCGATGACCCCTTGTTCTTCCATATCGGTAATAATCTTCTCGGCTTCTGCTCGCCTTGCTAGAGGTAGACGCCTCGGCTGCTGACGGACAGGCATAGAGTTGCCTGTATTTTATGTTTTACTATATCTGTTCGTCCCTTCTGGCTATCGTCAAGAGCGAAGATATCTTGGTATCGGTGAACCAAACCCTGGTACCTCTTTCACTTCCGTTCTGTTATGGTCTTCGCACGAACTAGTAACCATACCCACTAATTTACCACCATGGTCTTTGGGCGCTGGTTTTGGAACATCAGCCATACACCTGGCTACTCGGAATACTGGCACACACTGTCCCACAAGGGTACTCTTCTTCAATGTCACCGGATCCACATTAACGTTCATAATTCTCACCGGTACTATCTTTCCAACCTTGATCAGCGCTTTTCCCACCAGTATGCCACTATGGATCTTCTTATCACAGACAGGCTCCATCATTCGCACACATCCTACCCGAAGATCTCCATCCAAACCTGCCTCGACAACCATCTCGCTTTGACCCGGCAATATCACATCTTCAGTCAGCAAAACCCTTACAACCGGATCTTCTCGTGGGTGCAACGGAAGTTCTTCGTTACCGACCTTCAAAACACCCTCTTTCAAATCCAACGTAAAACCAAATTTTCTCAGGAGGTCCATTCCCAAGATGAAGTCATCAGTGATATCGGCTACCAGCACCTCATGTTCACGTTCTTCACTTCCAATGCCAATCTTCATCTTCACCACTCCGCGTGTTGGTATCACTTCACCTGTTGTTGTACGGAGTTGAGTAGTTGTCGGTAACAATTTAATACTTGATTGTAGAACATCAGGGCGTACGATGGATTTTGTCGCCCCCGTATCAATAAGTAGTGGAACAGTTCGGTTAGCAATCTTTCCATCTACAAACAAACTGCCGTTACTATTATTTGATGTTACGGCATGGATCGTGATCCCCGGGGCATCTTCACTCGCAGTCTACGTTCGCCCCCTCTTGCCAACCCCTTTTAACTTTTCCGACGGTTGTACTTTTCTTATTTTGGGACAACGGCGTTCTACATGTCCTTGTTCGCCGCAGTTCCAACAACGATGCCCTCGAACTTCTTGATGATTCTTCTTACGGCTTTCTTCCTTCCGAAAAACTCTCAGTACTAACTCCTCTAGGTGATCCTTAGAACCTTCTTCTTCTTCCACAACGGCTCGAACACGCCCGTGACCTCGGGACGCTTGTTTTGCAGCTTCAAATCCTAAGGCGTGAGCAAGCGCATCATCAGTTGTTCTTGGTCGTGCCAGCCTCAATGATTGTTGTGTTTCCCCGTCTCTTAACCCATCAATGAAGGTCTGCACAGCGAGCTGTCCCAGAAATGAATTGGGTGCCGTAGGGTACGCCAATCGGACAAGCCGCGCAACATCGGCTTCAAACTCCTGCAGGCTTTCTCCATTCTTCTGGATACGATTCTTCACTTGCGCGAGATACACTTGTTGAAGATGTGCGTCTCCATATCGCATCTCCAATCTAGACACTAACAATTGATAATCATTTTCCTGTCCTGCTGGGATTGTTTGCAGGACGTTCAACGCGTCTCCACGCAAAGCCACAGTTAAAGAAACGGCCTTTTCCTTGCCTGTCCATCCGTTGGCCCCCGCGGCCGCCTCAAATTGTTTGTAGTAGGTGGACCAAGGTATCTTTCCATCGAACGTGGGTGGTTTTACTTTTATCCCTACGGCAGGACCCTTTTCTTCTTTAATTTGCTTCTTTACTTCATTAAACTCAGAAGTTGAGGGAAACCGTAGTTGCCTTATTCTATCTTCCAACATATCGGTTATGTCGTCTTTCTTAGCTGTTGATGGTAATTGCATTTGGGCTATTTTCTCTTCTACCATCTTTATTACCCTATCTTGTTCCGCCAATCTACCTTCCAATAGTCCTAACGCGCTGGCATTCTCCAAAAATTCTTCGAAAACTTTATCTTCCAACGCTTTGACATTTTCCAACAATTCTCCTTTAAGCCTTCTAGAACTGTCTTCGGATTTCCTGGAATTCTCCAGTATTTCTTCCTTTAGCATTCTAACATTTTCTTCGCCCTTTTCTAGTAATTCTGCAAACCTTCTAGAATTCTCTTCGTGTTTTTCCAGTACTTTTTCTTCCAGCGCTTTAGTATTTTCAAGTAATTCTTGTTTAAGCATTTTAGAATTTTCTTCAGACTTTTCCAATAGTTCCTCTTTTAACATTCTGGAATTCTCTTCTGACTTTTCCAGTAATTCCTCTTTTAACATTCTAGAATTCTCTTCAGACTTTCTAGAATTCTCTTCGGACTTTTCCAATAATTCTTCTTTAAGCATTCTAGAATTCTCTTCCGACTTTTCCAGTAATTCCTCTTTTAACATTCTAGAATTCTCTTCGGACTTTTCCAATAATTCTTCTTTAAGCATTCTAGAATTCTCTTCTATTTTACTTAATAACAAATTAGTATCAATTGCGGGTCCAGGTATTTCGAAGAGGAAACTTTCAGGGTCTTCTTGCTGCTCCAAAAGCCATTTTCTTAGCCGATTTATTAACACACTTTTAAGGCCCGTTGTGTCTAAATCTCGTTCTTCAAGTTCATGTTTCAAGTCTATTACTTTGAGATCTTTTAACAGTTTCATCACCATTTTAATTGTTTGTTGAAATTATGTTTTAACACCAAAGATTTTATTCTCACAGCACTTTAATTAATTATTACGAGATTTTATTTATTTTAAAACTCCACACCTGACAACACTGTAACGTTCTTTTTCAAAATAATAACAAAAGTGCTGTTTAAATCGTCTATTAATAAGAAATATTTATTTACAAACACTAATGAATACACTATAAATTAACGCTATGATTATAAACCATTAAAACTATTATTTACAGACTATGAATTTCTAATATAACATTTATCTATACAGTTACTATTTATTTCGTGAAACACAGTTAACGACTCGCTGTTGACTCCCCTTTTTATCCGCAAAGTCGCTTTTATACCACCATACAAATCTTCTAGAAATCGCTCGAACATACCGGTATATTGCTAGAATAACCGCGTCTATTTCACAGGCTTCGTGCGATGAGTAATGCTCTCGATTGCCGTAGAATTTTCCATTTGTTGTTCGAGAAGAGGTTCTTTCTTTTTCTCTCTTGTTACAATACGTACGTTACTCTTTAGCATTAAATAAAAATGAAAAAGTGTTAGTGTTGGTTTTAAATGTTATTTTATAATTGTTGTTTTTTCTTAGTATATGTGCAATTTTTTCTGATATTTTCCCAAAATATGGTATAGATATGTAATTTGTGTCTTCTGTTTGATTGTCAATGGGATATATTCTTTTGATAGCTAACCTATAATCTTTTTGTTTAATTAAAGTGTCAATCATGTTCGTATTGTAATGATTTGCATGTGCTAGTTGTTTAATGGTTGATATCTCGTTGCTAAAATCTGATTTTGTTAGTGGAATAGTTAAAGCTCTGTGTACTAATGATCTGTAGGCTGCTATTTTATGTGTATAAAGCTAAGATCACACACGGCTACTTTTGCTGCGGTGCAGCATAAAAAACAGCGCAGCACAAGTGAATCCCTGTGTGAACTCCCCTGCAACCTTAAAAGTAGCGTATGCAAGCCGGTTGCATGCAGTATTTGTTTGCTGCGCGCAGTCCAAAAAGTAGCCATGTGTGAATGGAATTTTTAAGAGTTGCGATGGCTGCAAAAAATATATATTTGGTTGAAACTTTTGCAGCGGCTGCGCCTGCAGTATCAATCTAGTTCTGATGAGAGAGTGTTTTGTTTTTTATTAAAGGTGTCACGTTTCTCATATAATGCAAAAATTACTATGTTATGCAGTTTTCTAAACGTAATTACGTTGTAAAGAACTTTTTGTAGTTGGAATTTGGTTGATGCAATAGAAAACATATACATTTTATCCTTTTAGCATAAATAGTATAGCGAAATATTTTAATGCAAAGTGGAATCATTTTAATCGGATTTCTTTCATTTATTTACAGAATTAATTAAATTTCAAAAACAAACACCCTCGTTCAACAGAGCAGATCATTTCCTTTCAGAAAAATGTCAGTATTTGTTTTTAACTTCCAAGATGTTCCTGATTTGGTATCAAATTTAAGTCTGTGTTAATGCATCCCCTTAATAAGAGAACAGCTAATAAACTGTTGCAGTTAGCTTTGTCTTGTTATTATAATTACACCATATTGGACACAAATTAATGTTTCTTATTAATTCAAACCTGTTAAAAAGACACACAACGCAAGCACAAGACGAAACACCAAGGAATCATAAAATATAATAATAATAAAATACTGCACCTATGCTGCAGCTGTGGGTTGCACGCTGGAAAAGCGTGTTGTGTGTGAACACTATTGCAGCCTTTTATTAGGCTTGCAGTTTTAAAGGGTAGCTGCAGTAGAAAAACTTGCATGCAGCGCGCTACTTTTAGGATATGTGTGAACACCACGCGAAACTTTTGCAGCCGCAACTCTAAAACTGCGCTGCAAAAGTAGCTGTGTGTGATCTTAGCTTTATGGTGACAAGATTCATTTGGTATTGCACTGCACTTTTCCATTCGCCTGAAGTGAACGTTGCCAAGTTTCTATATTGGCGGTAACGAAAAGTAGCTTAAATTTTGCCATTGTTAAGAATCTTTGATTTAATAAAGCTATAGAGAAAGTAATTGGAATTTAGTTAAATTATTTTTGAAGTATTCAAAATATCCAATAAATGAGAGGGTTAGAAAATTATCCTGAAGAACTTCAAATTATCCACAAATCGAAGAATTATCCGTAAATCGGCAGCACTGGTAGATAGTAGATCTAAAAGCAAGTGAAATATGGATAAATCACGATAAATCAAACGTTTACATGAAGGGTTGCCAGATTTATTAAAAAGCAATACACCAAACTGATATAAAAATTGCCAATAAATATAGATGGCGTTACAAAGCAACAAAAATCAAAATCTACTAAGGGTCCATCTTTCCATCTCCGTAAACTTTATCTGAAACTGACAGTTAATTGTTGAGTAAGTTTCGGAAAGGGAAAATAATGGGCTTTCCAACTGTGAAAAAATATACAAGGTAATCTATTTGAAATCACAAAGCTGCCCTATTCCCGAGAATACGTACGTCATTTCTGGATAAATCGGAAGTGGAAAAGAAAGACGAATACTAAAAAAAGACTAAGAAGAAGACTGGCAAACACCGCATTCTATTATCTCAATTACTTCAAAAGTTATTTACGATTATAAAGGGTCAAAATATAATGAGACACCCTGTATAATTTCACATGAATAAAAAGAATTACCTGCGTTAATCAAAACAAAAACAAAAAATATACCTAAAAAATTACATTACCGAGGTTGTACGTGTTAAAAATCCATATAGGTATCGAAGTATGAACTTTTTCTGCCTTCTGTGCTCTGTAACTCCAAAACTGTTAATTTTAGAGCTTCGTATCCCTGGAGACTTTCGATCAGGATAATGTAAACTACAACATATCATAGTTTCAGCCAATTTGAATGGTATCCAATTTCCGTAAGAAATGTGCGGAGTCCTTTGCACGAGGGCACTCATTAGATTTGGTGCGGCTCTGTACATAATTTCCCGAAATCCCATCCATTCACATTACACTAACATTCATAATGCTAGTTGTCAGATTAATTCTTATGTATTTTTTGTTACATATTTATTAAAAATAATTAATAATATTGTTTGGCTAAAAACGTAAAAATTCTAATAAAACGAACAAATAGATAAAAATAATAAAATCTTACTATTATAACAACTTTATTCCTCATCAGAAATTTGAAATCGTGTATTAGGATAGCAGAAAAGGCAGAGGATAGTTTGCTGGAACCCTGGTAGCTACATTGACATATTGAAGTTCTCCCGTATGTAGCCATTGACCACACCAGTTGCAATCATCATTAGTAGTGCTACTGGCTACCAGATGGCGTCCAGTTTTACAGATTGTCAAGAATGTTTCAAATTTAACTTTGTTAAAAGTTAAAAATTATTTTGAGTTATTTTATAACAATTTTTAATAAGTATATAACAGAAAATGCGTAAACCATAACGTAACAATTAGCATTAAGAACATTAATAAAAATAATGGAAGCAGGAGTGTTTCCAGGAAATTAAACAACAATTACCTTGTTAGATGGCGCGCAGTACGATTTCTTGGAGACACACCTGCTTCTCTTACTTTCTTATTAATGTTCTTAATGATAAATAATTGTTACGTTATCGTTTATGGATTTTCCGTTATATACTTATTAAAAATTGTTATAAAATAACTTAAAATAGCATGTGTACTTTCGGATGACTTTTTTGTGAACATTTATAATTACATAAACTACATTCAAAAGGCTGTTCACCTCTATGAATGACCATATGTCTCTTGAGGTAACGTTTTTGTGAACATTTATAATCACATAAATTACATTCAAATGGCAGCTCACTACTGTGAGTAGAAATATGTCTTTTAAGATTACCTTTTGTGAACATTTATAATCACATAAACAACACTCGAATGATTGCTCACCACTATGAGTGAGCAAGTGTCTCTTGAGAGTGGACTGTGCTGAATATTTTACATTACATATATTACATTGAAATGATTTCTCGCCACTATGAGTGAGCACATGTGCTTTAAGATTACTTTTTTGTGAACTTCTATAATCACATAAACTACATCCAAATGGTTTCTTATTATCATGAATGAGCATATGTCTTTTGAGATCTTTTTTTGTGAACATTTATGACCACATAAACTGCATTCAAATGGTTTCTCACCACTATGACTAAACATGTGCCTTTTGAGTTTACTTTTCAATGACAATTTATAACGGCATAATTTACATTCAAACGGTTTCAAACCATTATGAATGTGCATATGTGTTTTGAGGCTACCTTTTCGTAAGCATCTATAATCACATAGATTACACGTAAATGGTTTATCAGTATCATGAATAAACAGGTGTTGTTCAAGATGATTTTTTCTTAAAAACCTGCAACTACACAAATTACACTCAAACGGTTTCTCACCACTGTGAGTAAGTATGTGTCTATTGAGGATACTTTTTAATGAACATTTATAATCACATAAAGTACATTTAAATGGCTTCTCGCCACTGTGAGTAAGCATGTGTTTTTTGAGATTTCCTTTTAATGTACATCTATAATTACATATTTTACATTCAAATTGTCTTTTGGCTTTAAGAGGAAGTGCATCTGTTTCCTGTGGCAATATATATTGAGGCTCGTATAATTTATCGATATTAGTTAGTTCGTGCTTTTGTGGATCACTAGTTTTATCAAAGAGCTTTTCTTCACTTTTATAAGTATGAATCTCATTTTTGGTGTTACCGTTTTGTATTATTTGTGATTCTGTCTTAATATTCATTTCTTTTTTCATTGTGATGGTTACCTGATGATCAACGTCCATCACTTCAATTTTGATAAAAAACCCGCAATAATCAAAAAGTAACTTCATATAACAAATATTATAGTAGAGTGCTTTTAACCAGTTAAAATAGTATATAAGGTAGTAAGTAGAATTATGACTGAAAGTCTTCCATTTCTTTTAATAGCTGTGCAGAACCCTCGCTATGAATACTGTTTCAACTTCAAAATATTTCATTCAACATATATCATTTTAAATATGTAGCATTATCCAAAAGTTTTTTGCTATCGTGCTTCTTATTAGCTATTTTATAAACTTGAACTTTTCTGAGTAGTAGGTTGCACTGCTACCATTGTTGAAAATTAGATTCATTCACAGGGTGATTCCGAATTATCCGATTTTATTCTCTGACCTGAGTGCCATCTCTGAATGAGATTTCAAACTTAAATAATAAAAATATTTAACAATTAAAGTGGTGAGAAACCTTTTAAGCAGCAAACTTATATGCAGACTTTTGCTATCAGGGAGTTATGTATTCAAAGCGAATGAAATTGGGTTCATTATGGACTTTAATTATTAAACTAAATAATTTAATAAACAAACTAGATATAAACTCATAGTACACGTTTAATTTAATAGTTTGTTCTCGAAGGCAGTAGAATAAATCAAAATAGATATACATAATTTACTGCTTTATCTTTCTCGCAAGAATTTGTATTCATAATGAGTTTTAATCAGTGCAGGATTTACGTATAAGCTACACAAGCTATAGCTTAGGGCCCCACATTCTTGGATGCCCCCAAAGAAAATTGTCCGAGTGAGCAATGATTAAATAAAAATGATTTTAAGTTAAAGATTTATGATTTCACTATCTATATACTTCTTAATTGTATTTCAGTTTAACCCTCTAGATTTCCGAAAATCATATTTGGCGCTGATATACAGTGTGTCTACGGATTGAGTTCACAAGAGGGGAAAAATTTTTATTTTTAGTTTTATCGAAAAATATCATTCTTGATACAAAGTTTTGCTTGTTGTAAGACCCCAGAAAATTAAAACAAATTCACGTTTTATTTTACCTGCTTCATTTTATAGTCAATTTTCTGTGAAACCATATGAAACTTTGCAGTTCAAAAGAAAATCTTCACAGAAAATGACTATAAAATGAAGCAGGTAAAATAAAACATGAATTTGTTTTAATTTTCTGGGGTCTTACAAAAAGCAAAACTTTTTATCAAGAATGACATTTTTCGATAAAACTAAAAATAAAAATTTTTCCCCTCTTGTGAACTCAATCCGTGGACACACTGTATAATATCCGGACTTATAAAGGGCCCCATATCTCAAATAGCTTAGAACCTTATCAAGTCTAAATCCGGCCCTGGTTTTAATTAATTTTTCTTAAATGTAATAACAGCTGGAAATAAAAAAAGATGCGCGATCCATAGTTTATCGCCAAGATTTTGGACGAAGGATAATAGTGAAAGATTTAAAACATTAAATTTGATGAATAAATATTCTGGATGAAGGAATATCACCATCATCCTCTTATGCTGTCCCATTACAAGACATCAAAAGTTGAGTTTAGTTGAGACTCATAGTTAAAATAAATCAAAACATATTATTTACTGTTTTATTATTCTCGCAGGAAATTGTATTCATTATAATAGGTTTTAATTGATAAACTAAAATAATTTAATAAACAGTTTTATATATAATGCAATAACAGCTGAAAATAAAATCACGGCCTACTAGATTATGAATATGAATGTTATGCTGCGTATACTGTATTCGAGGAAGGAGCGGAGTGACCACATGCAAACTGCCTGATAGGGGTGGAGTTAACACAAGCCCTTATCAAGCTGCACAAAACTTGTACTATACCGGCCGGAACATTTCGCACGATTTTATCAATAGGCTGATTTTTCTCAAATTTTATGTGAATAACAAAGACTTTTCATGACATGACACAATCTCATAGGCGCGTCCAAAATAACCATTGCAATGAAGATAATAGAGTATTAGTTGTTTTTATTATCAATATAAAAAAAGGTTTATTTTGGAAAAAGAATTTATATCAAGATACTTAGTTTTGATTTAAAAATTACGTATTTTATGACGTACGTATGTGATTTAAAGAAAAATAATACAACATGCCACTGGATGTGACAGCGCTTACAAAGGGAAAAATATTTTACTGCCGGAATAGTACATCTGTCGTACGCTGTTTGCTGTCCATGCAAATCTTTGAATTCCCATTTGGGTCATTCCATCTCAAGCCATCTTTTGGGTAACCCTTGACAATGTTAATAATTTTCGAGTTCACTGTCTCCAGCCTTACTTTGTGAAACACCATAATCATGAAATATAATATAAATACAAAGATTAAATTAAACTCGTGTGTATCATAAAACCAGAATATTATATCTAGCTAATAACAACTGTCACTGTCAAAGGTCTCAGATTATTTTGTATAATTTGCTGGTGTTATAATACATGAGTTAAAGATTCCAAAGGCACCTTTGATGGAGTTACGTTTTGCTCGTACTATATTATCTGATTCTTTGAATTACTTAGCAGTTACTAACATTTAAAGTGAAACATGCACCCAGACATCATAAAACTTCGAAGCTCCATTACTAAATAATCAATAAAAGATGCACTCATGTTTTTATGCACTTTAGCAAAAGTTGAAAAAGCAAACATAGAATACATATAATTGATAACTTTATTGAAATTATATTATTTATTAACAATATAACAGCATTAATTGTATTAAATAACTTTTTTTAATTGAAAAGGTCTCCAGCTTCGATGGATTAGTGGTTTGTATGTTGTGTACCTGTGGTAAGTCTTCGAATAAAAAGCTTGTCTTTTACATTTTATATTTTCATCTGTCCACACTTTAGAAAAGATATAGCCAACGTTCACCCATGTCTCATCAAGAAAATATATTGTCCGAACTTTAGTTCTGTACTCTTCAAATGTACGCAAATACTGTCTACGCCAGGTCACAGTATCTTCTTCTCCAATAAAAATAATAAAATACTTTTATTTTGCAACGTCATACAAGTGTTGTGCTGTCAACCAGTGTATTAAAGTGCACGTTATATTAAAATGAAATGTCTTACCGAAAATTAAAATTTTTAATTGTATAAAAGAATGAAATAAATAAAGATTAGTAAAAGTTTCACAGTTTTATTAAAATACAACCTGACAATATTGTTTCGACAGCTACGCTGTCATTATCTAAGGTAATATAATTATAAACAAACACGTCGCTAAGGTAGATACAAAAATAGGTAACTAGATAAAATAATAATAATAATCAGAATTAAATATATAATACTTCCAGTAACGGAGAATTACTGAGCTCAAGTTGTTCATTCATTAAAGGTACCCTGAGTTTGTGTTTGTATATCTCAAAGGCTTCTAACTTTTAACTAGAACACTTCAAACTTTTATCCTCGTTTCATAAACTTGTCGAATATAACATTCAGTGACAGAGAAACACAATTTGTTAACAAAGGTTTCAAATTTTGTCCTTTTCCAAAATTTACCAACAAAATTAAAGAAATTTTGGCAGTTGAATGCGAAACTATACTTGAGAAAAATCATAATAACTATGCAAAATTCCAAATTTCAAATTTGTTAAAAGAGATGTCTTTGAAACAGTACAAAATGTACAACACATCTAACATATCACTTCTTCAATCTATAAAATACAAAATCACAGAGAACAGTCTAATTTCTGTTAAAGCAGATAAGGGTAACACTATGGTAATTCTTTCAAAAGATATTTACATACAAAAAGTTAATGAATTTATTAATAAAGAAAATTTAGAAACTTTAAACAAAAGCCCAACCACAAAATTCCAAAAAGAAATAAAACAAGGTTTAGAAAACTGCAACATCTGCTTTTCAGAATTAGAAAAGCAACAAATCATTAATGAAAACCCACAACCACCTAAACTATATGAACTAGTCAAAACACATAAACAGAATATGCAAATAAGCCCAGTTGTATCATACATCAATGCACCTAATCACATTTTATCCAAAAAATTGAACCAGATTATTAGCACGATAGGTTACAAATCGAAATACTCTGTTAGAAATTCATTGGGATTAGTAGATAAGCTGCAAAACATACATCTTCCACCATGTTCTCCAGAATACCCCCACAAGAATGTATTCATTTATTAGATAGTTTCTTGATCAATAGTAATATAGAATTAGTTAAAAGGTTAGAGTTAATTCAATTATTTGACCTTTGTATAAGTCAAAATTATTTCACTTTTAATAACATAATTTATTTACAAAAAGATGGTTTACCTATGGGTAATTCTCTAAGTCCTCTATTAGCTAACATATTTATGGACAAGTTCGAAGATCAAATATTTGAATCAAACCTCTCTAAACACATCTTCTGGTTTCGTTATGTTGATGACATTTTAGCTTGTTTTGACAGTTCTTTTGAGGTTATCAATGAATTTTTAATTCCTATTAATAGTATCAATAAATTTTACACTAGAAACATAACAAAACAGGGCTATAAACGTTCTAGACTTAAATATCAACATTAACGCACACAATCTATTTGAATTTTCCATATACAGAAAACCAACACAGACATAACAATACCAAATGAATTTAGATTTTAGCAAAGAGATATCAACCATTAAACAACTAGCACATGCAAATCATTCAATCCGAACATGATTGACACTTTAATTAAACAAAAAGATTATAGGTTAGCTATCAAAAGAATATATCCCATTGACAATCAAACAGAAGACACAAATTACATATCTATACCATATTTTGGCAAAATATCAGAAAAAATTGCACATGTACTAAGAAAAACCAACAATTATAAAATAACATTTAAAACCAACACTAACACTTTTTCATTTTTATTTAATGCTAAAGACAGAACACATGATATCTTGAAATCGGGCATTTACCGTGTAAATTGTTCTTTTTGTAGTTCGGTATATATTGGACAAACACTTCGAAATTTTGACATAAGATATAAAGAACACGTACGTCATTACAAAAATAAACATCCTGAAAAATCTAATTACGCCAAACACCTTTTAGAACAAAATCACACAATGACTCCTCAAAATAATATTAAATTCCTACATTTTTGTAATAACAAACGCAAATTAGACATTTTAGAAGCCTTTGAGATATACAAACACAAACTCAGGGTACCTTTAATGAATGAACAACTTGAGCTCAGTAATTCTCCGTTACTGGGAGTGTTAGATATTTAATTCTGATTATTATTAATTTTATCTTTTTATCAAGCTACCTATTTTTGTATCTACCTTAGCGACGTGTTGGTTTATATTTATATTACCTTCGATAATGACAGCTTAGCTGACGAAACAATATTGTTAGGTTATATTTTAATAAATACTGTGAAACTTTTTACTAATCTTTATTTATTTCATCGAATATATTAATTAAATTCAGTTATTAGACGTGTTAAGTTACGTTAATATTAACTAGTTGAAATATATTTAAAGACTTTAATAAATGAATGGTCCAATATTATCACAATATGGTTTAATTCAAGAACAAATTTATTTGTAATAAAATAAAATTTGAAACATAATTATAGGTTTAGTAGTAGAAAATACCAAAATAGGAATTATTATTTAAGAGGAAAAATATGCAAATGCAAATAATAGTCAATAAAAAAAGATACATTTGTTATTATATAAATTTACTTTAGTCTAGCAAATTATCCTTCAGTTCGTAGTACATTGATCGAATTTTAAAATTTGATACTACTCCACAGGAAAGCTGACACATTTATGCCTTTATATCACTTAATCACTAAACACAAATCACTGCACAAATCGGCAAGATGAAACACGAAAACCTGGAAAGAATCTAATCGCTGACATCGCTCCTCAGTCAGGACCAACGAATCAAAGTTCACACTAATTGTTTTTAAATTATAATGTGATTAGCAATCTCTTTTGGAATAACCGAAAAAAACTATATAATTTCAACAACTATGCATATTCGTTATGAAAAACTTTATTGGAACACCACTGGTTAATATTTCCAGTCTTAAAAGGTTATTCCTTTATTAATTTTTAGCACAACATTTATTTGTGCAATGTCCTATATTATTTCAACAAATAATAACGAGAAGATTAATTTGTTATGGTAGAAGTTATTTTGTTTTAAAAGCTTCCCTTGGTAATTTTAACTTGCAACTAAGATCCCGTATAAAATTAGCTTGAGTTGATTTTTATAATTTCTTATTATTATTAGCCGGTTTGCTAATTTGTTTAGATCACTCGGAAAATTGAATTACGATAGAAATACTCGCTACACTTTAGCTGCAAATCTTCGAACTTTAAACTATTATTCGCAGAACTTAACTTTTAATTTTCCGAACAAATTAATTATCGGCAGTGGCGGATTTGCTTTGTGGGGGGCCCTAGGCGCAATTAGCTAAGGGGGCCCCTATTCTTTTAGGAAATATTGGAAATAGATGTAATTTAATAAACACTTTTATAAAATAGATTTTATGTCCAGTCTACACACTTAAAACACTAATCATGACAACAAAAACATATAAAATTAAAAATTAAAATTAATATCTATCAAAATAGGAATTAAAGATTCTTTTCAAATATGAATGAGATTAAAAACTAAATAAAATAAAACTAAACTCTACCTATGTAAACAAAATAATTAAAAATATAATAAACGAGCCCAGTCCCATAATAGTTCGGACATTATATAATAGTTCGGCCAGAACATTTATTACGAATTTTTGTTGTGGTCCACGATAATGCCGTTTCTTGTTGTTAAAATACTGCCCCATGCCCAGTTTCATGAAATTCTATTAGGATGTTCCCTCGCACCACCCCTTCTAACTTTTTGGGAACCCTCTGTTAATTTCCGAACGCGATAAGAAGCGGTGTGACCTGAGGGAACTTGCTAATAAAATTTAATGAAACTTGACAGGGAGTACGTACTTATAATAATAATAATAAATCGCCTTTATTGGCGAACAAAAATAAAATTTACAAAATCTCAAAAAAAATTAAATATTACAAAAATTAAATTCAAATAATTAAAATAGGAAAGGTAAATTAATTACTGTACTTGGTTGAGAAATATTTAAACAAAAACTTTTCTCGATTTCATTTCATGTGGATTTGGTTCTGGGAATATTTCCTTAACCAAAACAATAAAATTACATTCACCCCAGGAGCTAGTGGGGCCCTGCAACAAGCTACCTTATTTTAATCAACACTTGTTTATTTACTGGAGGCCCCACTCGATATTTGTGCCCGGGGTCTCAAAATCTAAAAGGCGGCGCTGCAAGATTTAAAAATTAAATGAAAGAATTACTCTTTGTTAAAAAGGTATAAGTTTATTAAAAATACTTTTAAACAGCCACTTCTTGTTTAATAACTATAAATTTGTATTCGTGGCCTTCTAGCATCTATATTTTCCATGCATGCAGCTGTATTTAAATATTTTGAAGAAAAAAATATCAATCTTTGTGTAACGTTTAGGGCCCCCCAGCTCGATGCGGGGCCCTAGGCGCGCGCCTAGTGCGCCTATGGGTAAATCCGCCACTGATTATCGGGGTTTCTTCACAGTTTTGGTAATAACAGTTCTAATTTTTATTAAATTAGACTACTGTACTAATCCGTAATAACAAAACACGTTCTTGTATTCGGAAAATGTCGTCGGCAAAACTACTCTGTACGATAACTGTAGGTCTAAGCTCTATTTCTTTGAGTGCCTGTGGCTAACTAAGTAAAGGATTCGAATTTTATATCTTGACAAATAAATTTAAGGAGAGAGTTTTTTTAAACTAACCTATGGCGAAATAACGTGACTTTTTAACCCAATCAGGAAACAAGTGATACTATTGCTGAATCTTAATAAATTCAATATTATTTAAATCCTTACTAGAATAAAACAATTCGCAACCGTGAGAACACTTTATTTAATTAGAAATACTGTCTACATTTTTAAGCGAACTAAAACAGTTTAAACTGAACAGGACCGCACTCAGGTTCCTTTATTATTCATGCATATAAAATTGCATTTACACTAAATCGAAAATTTCTGTCCGTTACAAAGAAAGCACTCAACAGTGATACTGCTATAGCAGCCCTTTCACGACAGAAAGTTCACAGGTTACAATGCCAGCTTCGATGCAATCTTCGTACAGGTAGGTGGACGTTGGACAATTGTTTTGTAAAGATAACTTATAGTCCAGGCAACGAAGACCAAAAAATACCAAATAGCGGAAGTAATTCATGTAGAAGCCAAACTAGGTACAGTTGTAGTGGAAGGTGTCCTTAACAACATACTAAAAGTACTGAGGGGTGGGGGTGAAGCTAAGGGTGGGGGGGTCTTGAAAGGTCCTTTTTTCAATTTTTCGTTAATAACTCAAAAACCACCGCTTCTATCAAAAAATGTCTAGATACTAAATTAATCTACATAAAATTCTCTACAATAAAGGTTCTCTACACTTTTTTGATAGGATCAAAGCTTAAGGAAATATGGAGGGGGTAAATAGAAAATTAAAAAAAAAAGTTTTTTTTTCAAATATACGAGATTTTGTATTGTTTGGGTTGGCAACACTGAACAGTAACAGTAGTGACAATGGTTGGACTGTTGGGGTTTCCTTCCCCTCCCTATTTCGGTACTCATCCCAGGTGGGTGGCCAGTGATCGTGCTCGTCCCTTTATTCAGTTTACAATCAACCTCCTTGTTGATAGTGAGTCTTCAAAATATCTGCTTTTATTACATTAAATATTTGCACGCGTTTAATATAAGATTATTTTTTCCAGTGTGTATGTGACTATGGCTGAGAAGTGTTTAATTTGTCGGAGTGAAGTTGAAAGTGATTTGTGCAACGTTGGAAAAAAGGGATAATTGGATTAGTGAAGGCAAGTGTGTTAAGGAAAGATGGGACAGAGAAAGGTTTCAGGGGTAAGACAAATGGTGTTGTTCATAATTCTTGCAGAAGAGAATACGCCAGAAGTGACTCAATAAAAAGGTTTTTGCGAGACACTCTCTCAGATGAACCTTCAACATCACGTGATGCTTCGTCTTTGCGTTCAGGACAAATGAAATTTGATTTTAAAAGAAAGTGTTTTTTCTGCACGGAAACGTATGACGAAGAGAAGGAGATTAAAAAACCGTATGCTAAGCGTCGAACAGTTTTTTATGTTCGTGCGGTTGCGTTTCACAATTCTGTTTTGAATCGTGGACAGGAAAGAAAGGATGAGTGGAGAAACGATGTAGTGAGACGTATCTGCACTGTTGGGGATCTACACGCAGCAGATGCAATATATCACGAAGATTGTTACAAAAGATTCATGTTAACCTCTGTACCTTCAAAAAGAAAAGCTGGACGTCCACAAGATTAAGGGATTTCAGAAGCAATGGAAGAAATATATGATTATATTGAAAGGACTGATAATTGCCAATACTCTATGGACGAGTTGTTGGAACAGGTTATTGCAGGGGAACCACCACATGTGAAGACCATTAAGGAGAGAATGAGGGAAAAATATGGGGACCAAATTTTCTTCAGTACTATTCGCACCAGACAAACTGTCGTCTCCTTTCGTAGTTTTAGTGATAAAATCTTGAGCGACTCATGGTACACTTCAAGGTGTGAAGATGAACAAAGAGAACGTGAGAGGATTGTACAAAAAGCTGCTGAGATTATCTTGGAAGACATTGAATCCATGGCTTACGACAACAGTGCCTATCCCCCTTCATCTAGCTTCTGCAGTGAGGCTGAACAATTAATACCTAAATCTCTTAGAGTCTTCATGGACTGCATTGCAAGGAAAAAAAGGTCGAAAGAGGCAGTGGGGAAAAAGATGACAACTGTTGCTCATGCTCTTATTGCTGCTGTTCGCCCTCGATGTTTCATATCCCCAATTCTGACCAGCATCGCTCTATTCATATACAGAAAATTCGGATCAAAGAACTTGGTGTCCCTACTATCGAAGTTGGGATTGAGTGCCTCTTACTACGACGCTCAGCAGCTGGAGCTCTCCACCATCCACCACCCGCAAGAGCCTATCCCAAGTGACACATTTTGTCAGTACATCTTTGATAATGCAGACTTCAATGTATCCACTCTCGATGGCTGGAATACCTTCCACAGCATGGGAGGAATCAAATGTGTTACACCAATCCACGCTTTCCTTACATCCACGAAAGTTGATGTACCCGTTAATGATCGTTCACCTTCCGTATGATTACAATCGTTCTGGTTAAGCTCTGAACCGCAGGTTCTGCATAACACAAACATTATCTTGTTGTTCATTCTGAGTGGTAGTACCGGCAACACCTTACATTTGATGAGACCGTCTGTATGTTCTAAATCAAGTACATCGACTCATGTACTAACGGAGCCCCCGTCGAAAATAGCTTCGATGATGATGAAAATTTAGATTTCGACGAAATTTAATGTTCAATATATATCCTTAAGCTGTAAGTATTTCATTTTTAACAATAAACATTTAATTTTTAAAATTAAACAATTCATTTTTAACAATAAAAACTGTTTTTTTTTAATTTTCTATTTACCCCCTCCATATTTCCTTAAGCTTTGATCCTATCAAAAAAGTGTAGAGAATCTTTATTGTAGAGAATTTTATGTAGATTAATTTAGTATATATAGACATTTTTTTGATAGAAGCAGTGGTTTTTGAGTTATTAACGAGAAATTGAAAAAAGGACCTTTCGAGACCCCCTCCACCCTTAGCTTCACCCCCACCCCTCAGTACTTTTAGTATGTTGTTAAGGACACCTTCCCCTACAACTGTACCAATTTTGGCTTCTACATGAATTATTTCCGCTATTTTTCCTTCGTTGCCTTGACTATTAGATCCTCTCCCGATAAGCTAATACATTTGACAAAACTTTATACTTAGTTGTCGTTTGGCGTGAATGTGGTTTTTCCACGTACGGCGTTGGTCGAGAGTCCTAATAGTCTAAATATTTAGCTTCTGTTTTGAAATGTACCGGCACGTTGTTTATAGTAACAGGCGGGCAGAGGTTAAATCGCGTGGTAAACGTTACGTGTGTAGATTTAGTTTGATTAATTTTGATTCGCCATTTATCAAGCCATTCGTTTATGAGATGTAAGTGGCGCTGGAGGCTTACGAATGATAGGACAGAAGCAGCATTGGTTGATAAAATAGCTGTGTCATCTGTAAAAGTGACAGTTACAGAGTTTACACTTTGGTAACACGGCGGTGCAGTATTTATTTTTTTCTGTATTTGTTGTAGTTCAATTGTGTTCTCAGAACCCAAATTGGTCGATATGAAGATACTTGTTCTGGTGATTTCCCTAGATTTGGAACCATGATTATATATGCGTACTTCCACAAAATAGGGTAATATGGTATACTCAACATACGATCAATATACTTTCTTTGGTAGCATCTTGACTAGTATGCCAGTTATGAGATCATATCCTGGGGATTTATGTTCATTTAGTTTAAATATATCAGATCGTACTTCCGCAGGTGAAAAAGATTTGATAGAAAGATACATGTGGCAGGCAGTGTCCAGAAAAGCTTTCATAGTTTCATCTTCCACAAGTTATTCGTTGGGTTTATATACACTAGATAAGTGATCTGCAAATGTAACGACTTTTTCCATATTAAATCATCTGTGTTAATATATAAAAGTTTTGTTGTTTCTCTATAAACTCCTTTATTTATTTTTTTATGTTTTAAATATTTTACTTTAGCGATTTGTATAATAAAAAATCATCAAGTTTATCTAGGGCACACTGAAAATAAAATTACAATCAGCTAGTTTTGAACCAACCGATTTTATTTTGTTTTGCGTTGCTTCTTTTCATTACGTTTTTATCCTTCGCCTTTGTTTTGATTGTTGACGCTTATTTAAATGAAAGTCTATCCATGGCCGGAATGCTATTACATTCGTAGATACCGTTGGCAAGCCTTTCTCGGTACAGCCTTTCCCTTTACCCCATGATGTTATTCCTAAAAGAAGTTGTCGAAATATTCTTGAATCTTAAGTAAAACCTTATATTTATTACCAATTTGCACATTAAAACCTTCTACCATTTTCAATGCTGGCCCCCTGAATCTCCTTCACAATTACCCATATCTTTTTTTTTATTTCAGACACATATCGTTGTTTTTGTACTATAAGATTGATATCTAAAATCAATAGAACACATTTATTTTTTTTATGAAATAAATAAAGATTATTAAAAGTTTCACAGTTTATAATCTTTATTTATTTCATGATTATGGAGTTCCACAAAATAAGGCTGGAAACAATAAACAAGATTATTTTTTTTTAGATTATAAAGTAATTCTAAGTAATTAGTGTTGTTAATTTGTGTAGTACGTTTGTTTTTCCTAACAAACACAATACTTACTGTTTGAAAAATCTGTTGCAGTATGCTGTTTTGTACCATATCACCGTAGCATACTTCAGAATTTTGGTAGAAGGAGCTGACGTTCCTGTCTTTCCCCAGCCTGCCACTACTAGTTCTGTAGATGGCGTTATCTTTAAAATCAAATTACTATTGTTACATTTTTTAAATAAAATTTAAAAGGAAAATGTGTTGTGATATAATAGTTAATAAAATACTTGTAATTGAATTACAGTGTCAATAAAACTTTGATGAAAGGTATTATTTATCTTGAAAATGAAAAATCTGTCAATATGATTTACTATATACCGTCATATTATTCAGGTTTGCTACGTGACACAACTATCCACATTACGCCAAGTTACCAGAACACTTACTTTTATGCCTCTCCAAAGCAATACAATCCGGTTTTCATTCTCACTATGAAAAGGGTGGTTAACTTTCAATAATGCTATGTCATTCGGTGAACGTCCATCATAGTTATAACCCTCATGTACTATGGCATAGACAATTATCCGAGAATTGTAACCTTTCTGATTGTTTGCTGAATTAGTACGTGCCCGCATATATCCACCATGAGTTGGCATTAACAATTGCTGAAGTAGAAAATAAGTCGCTATTTGAATAATATTTAAAAAGCGTTTGTGATGTATTAACACCAGTGCCGGACTGAGGTCATTTGGTCTGCCGGGCAAAAGTTGAAAGTAGCCCACCCCAACCTTTACTAACCATTTATCGTACTACTCTGTCCTGCCAACTAGCCATATATAATAAAATACACAAGAAGGCTCATGACATTTATTTTATTCATACATTGGGTGCGTCCAACACACCGCTGGAAATAAAGTGCTGCAGAAGCTTTCACAGCCGTCTTGGATTTAAAAACCACTGAAGCATCATCGTTTTATACATTTAAAACTTTTTTAGCGCTGATAAGTATCACTAGACGACTGATTTACTGAATGTCACAGAAGTTTACAGACGATCAATTTTGACAGTAGATAAAAGATATATTAAAAAATAAAAATTTTTAATTGTGGTTTTTAAAGCTAATACATGAATTACATGACTGATTTACGTAGGGTCCCCCGTGTTAACATACTCCCACTTCCTTCCCTTGGGAGGAAGTAATTGAAATAGGCTCAATCAGCGCGCAATTGCACAGCAATTGCTCCCAGTTACTCACTGGTCGGAGCGAGGTTGCCTATCCACCCTCTACTAGCTAACCAGGTTAGTACCGGAGCGATTGACTTAACACGTGCTCACCCGACAGCACCATCCCGTCCTCCTTTATACGGGGCTAAGTACCTAGTCCAGCAATAGGACTATTACCCCAACCTACGTCAGTACATCGGAGCCCTCCAGTCCTCATTCATACCTTCATAAGTTCCTTCACTAAACCAGGGTTGGGGCCACTGCCCGATCGAATCCAACCTCAGAAGTGGCGGGACTTGGTTTTTAAATGGGTTCGCCACCCCGATCTCCCAGTTATAGGCCTGGTGCGCACTCGACAGAGCTTCGTTTCGAGGCTACTTTACGGGCCCTTTTAAAGCAGCGTCCCGGTATGTACCCGTTAAGGTGAAGTTGTCTTGAACATGACAGGCTATATATCTTCGCATCTACGCTCTTTAAGTGTAGGTTTCTAGACGATTTCTGGGAATCCGACGCTGTACAGCGCTAATACAGATTATCTGAATGTTTTACGTGGGGTTACCATGTTAACATACCCCCACGCTCCTTCCAAAGGAGGAAGTAATTGAGATACGCTCAATCAGCGCGAAATTGCACAGCAATTGCTCCTAGTTGCTCACTGGTCGGAGCGAGGTTGCCTATCCACCCTCTACTAGTTATCTAGGCTAGTACCGGAGCGATTGACTTAACACGTGCTCACCCGCCGGCACCCTCCCGTCCTCTTTCATACGGGGCTAAATACCTAGTCCAGCAATAGGACTATTCCCCCAACATAACTCAGTTGGTAGAGGGAACCCTCCAGTCCTCTTCCATACCTTCATAAGTTCCTCCCCGAGACATAGGTTGGGGCCAATGCCCGATCGAATCCAACCTCAAATGTGGCGGGACTTGGTTTTTAACTGGGTTTGCCACCACGATCTCCTAATTATAGGCCTGGTGCGCTTTCGACAGAGCATCGTTTCGAAGCTACTTTAAGGGCCCTTTTAATCAGCCCTTTTAAGCAGCGTCCCGGTGTGTATCCGTTAAGGTGAAATTGTCTGAAACGTGAGAGGCTATGTATCTTCGTGTAGTAACGTCTTTTAAGTGTAGGTCTCTAGACGATTTCTGGAAATCCGATGCTGGGACTGACAGCATATGCCAGACCCCCGTACTGTCACCTCCGAAACGCTACCTGGTGGCCTCACTTGAACCTCCTCCATTCATCTAGGCCAGACAGCGGGATACTTAGCTTCATAAAAGACCCTACGTCAGGTAAGATTAAATCCACCCACACTGGACCCCCTTGTTAGCAGAGCTCCCTCCGCAACGTTTTAGGGTCGTCGTTGAGAAACACTCCGGTGAAACGTAAACGAAACACCTCGGCATAACTCTACCACACATTTAATTCTGATCGCGTCATCCGTTGCCCAGGCAAGCCTGGGATGGGGTACACAACGACCAGTTCTAAGGGTGAACGCCGTGTGGTCTGTCCTCCAGCTAGTCTCGAATCCTAGTGCTTCCCGACACCTCTAACGACTGCCCTCCCTCTATCTTCGGGCTAGTCTCGGATACTAGTGAAGTCCGACATCTCCAACGACTGCTTGACCGTTCACCCTGGAATAATAACGCTAATACAGCCCTGAAAGCTGATGTAGCGCTGTATTTCCAAAGGTGTGTTGGACGCACCCATTATTTTGACCTACAGTATGAGAAACTCACCCACTCACTAGTTTTAATCAAGTTTAGATATGAAATTTAAAGCGACAAGCTAGATTGGCGTTGCCTAATCTCAGTTTTAATAGCTGTTTATGTAACAAGTGCATAATGTAGGACTTTATAGACAAGCCCAATTTATGGCTGACGAGCGAAGCGAGCAAGGCCTATAAAATGGGCGAGTCTATAAAGTTCGGTTATGTAAGAGTTGCATACAAAGATTTACGTTCGATTCCTAAGATTGGCTAATTATCAAAAAAATCAGTTTATAAATTTGACATACGATATATTCTTGACAGAAGAAAATTTAACATGTAATATACAGTTGCCATACTTTATTTTACTACTATATACTTTACTTTACTACTATCACTTTATTTTACGACTAAAATAATAAGCCAGTTTGCTGCCGCAAAACAATACAACAAACAGTACTTTATAATGCAATCGGAAATAAATTAGTTTTTTAAAAACTTATCTTTTATGAAGCTAGATAATGATTTATTTTACATTTATAATTAACATGCACACTAACAGTACACTATAGTCAGAAAAAGGATATTTGTAAAACTGGTTTTCCATAGAATTTTTCTTATCCAACCAACGATGTGAGGTATGATGATCTGATATAGCATTTAAATTAAGTTGAGGCCATAGTTAATGCAAGTTTTAACCGAAAACAGACAAGGTGTGTTGTAATGGAGAGGTATAAGCGTAACACGTATCACTGCTGACTTTACATTGTTCTACCGGACTATTTCCGAGGGTTTGCCACTCGCTATCCATGCTATATGTTGGGTACACGAATTTGACCCTGAATCGTACTTCTTGCGTTCTATTGCCGACTTCGTGTTTAAACATTCCCATTTGTTGCAACGTCACCGGTTGCATGCCAAACCAAACGCTCGTATTGAAGTCGTATGAAATAAAGGCTGCTGTTGTGTCTGGAAGTTTTGCAACGTACACTACCCCCCCGTACAAGGTTGCCAATAATATTACTGCCTTGATTGGTAACATCTTCCCTCGTGTTATATTCTATGTTGTATCTGGTTACTTTTAACCGCAAACGTCTCTACCACTTTCAACGTTTATGGGTGCTAACACGTTTGCAAACACGCAATGTGGTGACCATTTCAGATGTTCTACGATTGGACTATCCGACGGTTCCAATTTGAAAATGTTCACTCGGCAATAAAAACATTCTACTCTATCTTCACGCCCCGTGTAGACAAATCCGGCCTCAGCTAAAGATTTTGGAGTTTGTATACCCTTGTATTCTGTAAGCTCGCTTCTACACACATTTTGAATTTTCAATACATGCGACCTGCTATATATATCTACAGCTTGACCTTGAATGGTGTTTGATGACCTTGAATATACCTTTTTTAGTTACCTTGAATGCATTGTTGCCATATTGATGGCCTTGAAGAGTGGCCTTGAGTTCAAGGTCACAACATTGTTGTCATATTGTTGATCTTGAGAATGCTGTGTTGCCATATTGATGACCTTGAGAATGCGTTGTTGCCATATTGTTGACCTTGAGAATGCGGTGTTGCCACGTTTAGGTGACAGAGATAGATTCAAGGTCACCATGTGTTAGAGAGAGATAGGTTTAAGGTCAATGTCAGGCGTGGGGGGTGGGTTCAGAACTCTCAATTTTTATCTACTTACCATATCAAAAATTGTTTATTCACTAAAAAGTAACTCAATGGGATCGGACGGATTAAATGCTTCAATGATAAAACTTTGTTGCCCTTTCATATTACAGTACTTAGTGCATTCCGATACTGTTTATTTTGATTAAATTTTGCAAGGGAGGAATGGAAGAACAACTATGTTGAATTCCCTCCATGAGGTTCTATATTATGTACTATGTGTCACACTTATGTACTTATTATGCAACAACTATAAAACTCACAAAAGAAACAACGCCCCGCGATTGGGCGCCAGTGCAACATCACTAAATCTGTCTCACGTTGGACAGGCAGTGAAACAAAGGTTTTTCTACACGAGAACACAACTATAAAATTATCATACTTACATTATCATATATGCTCAAAATCATTGCCACCGCTTGAGATTTAAACTCTCTCTTACAAATTTGAAATGTTCAGGTCGCAGGTATTGGTTCTGCAGTTGTCTTATTTTGTGAAAAGGAGTAGATAAGGGTTTAGAACACAAATAAAAACACTAAAAGGGCGCCATCTGATTACGAAGCTTAATATTGATGTTTAATTAAGCCTGATTTGATATTAAATTCATTAATCAGAAAATGAATTAAATATAATAGGTTTTTGGATAAAAATTTAGAAATGTTTAAAAAAATTTTAAAGTAAAATTTGAACAAAACTTTCATAATTATATGGTTCCGTTTAGATCATTAGTATAAACTGCACACATATTTATTAAATAATAAAAGCAGAAAATAGTTCAAACACAGGTATAATAATAATAGTTAAACACATAAAAAAACACATAAACAGTATGAATTTATTAAACTTAAGACTAAGCTTTTTAGTAAATAATCGTCTATTTCGTTAAAATTAATAGACGTAAGGCAGTTCCAAAGATAATTTGAATATTAGTCTAGAATAAATATTATTAGAATTTTAATAAGTATTAATTATCCCAAAAGTTCAACAAGATCAAAAAATATCTAGATTTATTAGCCATGAAATATTCCAACATAATATCAAACTCAAGAATTTATTTAAACCAGAAATCTTTTGAAAAGTTTGACGAACAAATATCCATCACTTTAAACTAAAATATATCTAATTAAATATTTCGAAGATTTATAAATTTAACTTTTCACTATTAATGATGGACTAAAATTCAGTACTACTGAGAGCTCTCTTCTTGTAAAGAATAACAAAATTCACTTATTTAAAATAGTCCAACCTCAAAATAATAAAGATAAACAATTCTTAAAGTACAATACCTTAAACCTTGGTTTATTTGCTGTACAAAGCAAATCATACTGGTCAATCAGAAATTGGAAAAGGCCTCTCTTGTAAAGAACCGTAGTTATTTCTCGATGATTTGATGGTATTAAATTGCAGTTCGATGATAGCAGGTCCAAAAAAATACTTTATAACAATAGTCAATCATCCATACAATTTCAGCACCAATGTTCGTTAAACACAGTTTAAACAATCTTATTTAGTTAACGTTTATTGTTTAGAAGTTATTCTCGAGGAGTATTATGTAATCTCCTTTATTTAAAACTCGACGGATTAAACAAAATAACTGTCTATCATTATCGCCAGATAAAATGACAATCCACAATTTTAAACTATCACCCAAATTAAGTGATTTTTAATAACAACTTCACTTTCTTCTGTTAACGCAGGCAAACAGCGTAATTGTTTTTAATGGTTTATTACACATAAACCAACTATAAATGTTTATTAACGAGACGATATTAGTCAATCTTCTCAAACGAAAATTCTCAAAATCAGTTAACTTCAAAAGTTCACTTGTACCACAAATCACAACTAAACTGTACGGGAACTGTACTCAAAAGATTGCATTAATTTTGTATAATTAACACTGAATTATAACACAATAAACCCGACTTCAAAATCGACTAACTAATCTCAAAGATGGACCGCAAGCTTCTTAATATCGACCCTCATAGCGCGATCTGACCGAGGTGGTCTAGCTTGAAGCGTAAACGGGAAGCAAGTCTTTTCGCTAACCTGTCGAGGCGCGAAGGAGGCCAGCCTCTGTGACCCTGATCACCCGCAAAAACATGCGTCTTATTTGGCCGTGAGGAAGTTTTTTAGCTAACCGTCTGCAGAGATTTCAACCTAAAGGAATGAAAAGTAGTACTGAAAGAATATGCGCGCAAACTGGTACAAAATAACACCCATCTGGTGTCTAGCCGAAATCGCTACGCGACAACCTGACTTGAAATTTAAAACGCATATGACAAAGAAAAATTTGTTTTTGAGTCCTGCATTCTCGGAATATTAACAGGAACGTTTTAATGAAATTGATGATCAAGTACTTCCCATAATTTTCTGTATCAAGATCTCTCACGATGTAATTGATATTTCACCAGAATATACGTAAACAAAATACTAAAAAAAAACATCATTTTTATGACGCTACGTTCTTTAATTATATCAAATATAAAACAATCCCTTCTTAAGATGTTTTCATAGGAAATATTTGCATGAAGAAATTCTATTTCGAATAAAGCGCAGTCTTACAGGACCGGACTTTAGATTTTTAATGAATATAAATGTAAAATTTTACGTACTGAATGCCGGTGGAAAATGTACCGTTACAATTATGGGAATAAATATTATTATTATACTAAATTGCATTATTTGAAAACTGACAAAAACGTGACGTTACACGTTATTGTATTAAAAAAACTCGTATATTAAGTAAGTTTTCCGTTTCCGCTTATTTATTGTAGAATAAGATTCCATTTTAATGTTTAATAGAAAATATTTGCTTCTTACACGGCTCTAATGTGTGCTAGGTTCTGCACTTAAACCCTTCTAGTTTATCACCTGGTGAAGTACCCTTAAAGCACTTTAATATTCTACCACCACAAAGTAAATACTAATTCGTAAATAAAGTTTAATATAACCTGTTTCGGGAAACTCTCCTTTTTAGTAAGTGTTATTCGTTTTTTGTCGACCTCTTTTATTACACGTTAGTACATATAAAAGGACCACAAAGCTCATAATACTAGTATGTTTATTTAAGAACCACATACAATTTTGTTGTGTAATATTGCATTTAGTCGACCGCAAATCTACAGATTTCCGGTTTAGTTAGTTCTACCCTTCAAAGGTCGCCATTGTATTTGATTGCCATAATATATACGACCCTTGAACATCAAAGCAGACTTAGTGAGCTTGCAAAGAAGATTTAGGTTTTTGTCTCTAGTAAATTGCTAACAGGTTTTGTTGCAAAGTTACTCCAGTAATGCATTCTATTGGAAAAGTAGCAGGTAATAAATAAAGAAAGAATAAGCATAGATTTTTAAATCTCGCATAAGTTTTTGTAGTGTACGTGGTTTACAATAAAGGCACGAAACGAGGTTATTCGTGCACATTGACTGTTCTCGTGGAAGAATCGTATATCTGTCTCGATGCACTCGAAGAAAATTAGGTTGCTCCCCACAAGTGCCAGCAGTTTGTAGACTTTAGTATTGAAAGTGTATTCTTTGAATTTTTTTCAGGAAGTGTTTAATCTTCTAAATTTTTCTAACTTCGACGACATAGAAATTGACGACAACATAGAATTCAATATAGACTGGTTGCATCCTTCAACTTGGCTTGGAGCGTAGCAGTCGCATTGTAGAATTTTAATTCCACATTTCTTTCCGTATTCTATAAACACTTTACTTGTAAAACGTCGTACCCCTATCGCTTATAATGCACCTAGGTACACCGAAGGCATCGATTATGCATTTAAGAATTTGTCACTGGTCTCATTTTAGTACTCTGAATCAATTTTGCGAAAGCAGCAACTATGACAAGTAAAGAGTCACTTTTTCTTCTAGTTTGAACAAACGATCCCAAATTATCTTATATGTTGATTATATAATGACTTAGATACCTTTTCAATCATTATACTTTTTATACAAGCATTGTAAGCAACCTTTGACGTATGTATGTGATGAAACGTGAAAGGTTCCCCATCGATGAAAACCAAAAGGTATTACTAACAAATTCTAATGTCTTTTCTACACTACAGTGTCCCTTTTTATCTTGATTTGAAGAAATCACTTTCATGCGAGCTTGTTTAGAAGCCTGCCATCGTAGATCGTGTTCGGTCTTTTTACAAATACGTTTGCCTTGTGTTCAAGCTTTTTGTAGAGTGGCTTTCTTTTTAGATCTGTATTTACATATGAACAGACTGACATTTTTTTGTTAATAAGGATTTCTGATAAACGTGTCTACGTATTGTATTTTTGTGCCTGGCTTATAATAATCAATATTATAATCGTACTCCTGAGTCTCTAGACACATCTGCCATCAGAAGTATCAGGTCCTGTTTAGTTATGATTACATGCAAAGCATTGCAGTAAACCCTTTCAATTTTATTTTTAGTGTACTATAGTGGTTCTTCCATTTTTAGATTTATACTGTTCAATGGCGGTCGCGGCATACGTCAAACACAGGGCTGCGGTAATGAAACGTATATCGCTATCATGCTCATACGCGCACATTAAAGCAACTAGCAACATGTGTTGTATTGGGACAACCCCGGGTTTTCGTATGCTCTGTCCGCGACTGATAGTGTTTGTTGGAAGGCATGAATACTATATTTATTATTTTTTATCGAAATGATAAAACTATAAAACGATAAACTATGCGAAGGTTAATAGCGCAGGACGACGTTCAACATAATTCTTAACTTAAAGGAATTTAAAATGTAATCGTGTAAAGAAACGACTAGATGTGTTTCTTAATCCGAAGTTCATCCTCTTGAACTGAAAGATATTGGAGAACGTCGTTGTGGCTGGTAACTTTCGAAAAAGTTCAGGATTAGCTGGGCACTGCTCAGTTGAATTTGGATGTCGATTATCTTCTACTCTTTGATAAATATCTCTAGAGCTGTTATATGGTTGTCAGGAGCAGTGATGCTCGGATCCTGGTGTTTTGGAACTAATGGTGTTTCTTTGGATGACCGTTCCAAAACGCAGATCCCTGGATATTTTGTCAAATTTTGCTTGAAAAACACAATTGAATAGCATTCAATAGGCTTGATTGAGTAGTTTGGTTAGGTTTTGTTATTGAATTACTAATCTGTGAAAAATTATCTTTAATTTTATTGTAATTGAAGGGCCATTGGTAACCGTTGCGTCATTGGAGTCAGGCTTGGTGGAAACCGGACTTTCAAGGTCTGATAGTGCCAAATAGTTGACTGTTTTAGTGACACCATCTGTTTGGAGATTATGATTTTTGAACTTTAACTGGGAAATGTCCATGTCATATGTTTGTGACAAAGAATCTAAAATTGGAATGTTTTGATCATTTGCTGCTGGCAAATTATTGGAAGAAACTTCTTCTTGAAAGAGTTTAATAATAGTGGTAGGAAGATAAACAATTCTGATGTGCTGTCTTTGATGGTGGGTCTGGTGTTGTTGATGTGGTTTGATTTGAGAAAGTAGAATTGATATATTTGCGTTGGAACGAGTGGGTAATTCGTTAGTGAATTTGTCAACTATTTGGTCGAGTCTAGATTGACTAGATATGATGAATTTGTGCTATAAAGAGGTGGTTGGTTTTCTGTCAAGGTGTTGTTTCATAAAAGTATTTAGTGTTGAAATTTGATTAGAAGATTTGTGGTGATATGAATTACTTGGTTTTGGGCAGCATAGAAATTAGTTAGAAGGTTTGCCTAAAATCAAATAATTGTTAATGTTGTGTATGGTAACGAATGTTTATTGTTGTTTATAGAAATGATAAGATTGAAATGGCATTTCAAAACGCTGCTTGGTAAGTTGTAAATTAATATGTTATATTAGCGTATATGACATTTTTGCGTACGAACTGTCAAAATTGGGCAATTATATTATTTTCTTACTCTAAATTATTCAGAATACTTACAATAAAGCTCATAATTCTCTTACTTAACTCTGCACAACACAAGATATTTGATACTGTACAACTCAAGATTGCCTCGGCTTGAGATATCTACACACAAATTTAAATTCAGGTCGCCGGTATTGCTTCCATACCTTACTAATTATAAAAGAAATGGTTATAGGTTTAAGACACAAGAAAATGCTATAGCCCCTTTACTTTCAAATAGTAGCGACAACCATTGATCTCGCTGCTGGAGCAAAATCACGTTGGCGACATTGAATGTTACCAGATTTGACATTCTGTCACAATAAATTTTAGATTTAATAATAATCATGTACAAAAACATTCACAGTTTAATATTAATTTGATAATGGACATTCACGTTCGGTAAAAACGACCATATTAATATGACATATATTCTGTAATTCTAATTTCTTAGCATCTTTTTATTAAAATTCTGTGCCACCATGCATGTAGTAATTTTTTGTTTATTAAAGTTTGTATCAGGTTTGCTCCACGATGTCGCTATTATGAAAATGCATATAGTGAGCGCCATCTGTTTAGAAAAGTCAGGAAATTTTATAAAAATAATGACCCGATGCGCGCAAATAGAAATCGGCATCAGATCTATTAAATTTAATTCAAATATTAGTCATAATCAGTTATATCAAAGTTAGGTTGAATAAAAATATTTAAAGACTTTTATAAATATATGGTCCTATAATATTCAGTATAATTGAGTTCAAAAATTATTTTTCTTATAAACAAAAAAATAAAAAAATGAGAAGTTTTTATTTAAGACTATAAAGATTTAAATATAAAAAATGATACCCAACGTAAGAATTCTTAGCGACGGGGGAATTATGCACATGCAAATAGTGATCAAAGATATTTGATACATAAATAATGATTCAACTTTATTAGCTTTAACAAAATAAAATCCATCAAGCCACAGTACCTTAATCGAATAATTCAATCCGACTTCACTTTACAAAGCAATTGATACAATATTGCCTTTTCAATCACAAACACTAATCACCAAACTCAACTGCTTGATGAAACTGAGGAAATCTGGACAACAACACCTCGATTACTGACACCGGTACTGAATTTGAACCAAGAAATTAAAGCTCACAATAACTGTCTTTCTTTAGAACTATTAGCCAATAAAGTTCCCTTTTTTAAATAACCGGAACAACCACATAAACTCAGTTATTAATTGTTTATGTGAAATGTTCTTCTTAAACCACCACTGGTTAATAATAATGTTCGTATAAAGGTTTTTCTTTATTAAATATAACACCTCGCTTAAACGTGCCGTTTAGAAATTATTTAGTTTTAGAACATTCAATTATGAATTACATTAAAACGAAATCCTGTAAAAACTTGGTTTACGATAAGTTAAATTCGGTAAATATAATTATTCGTTATAATAACTGTATTACTGTCAGAAGAAATCATTCAACAAACTAGAATACGGCAACAAAATACTAACTGCACTTTAATTATAAATCGGAACTAATTATTAGGTTTCGGTAAGAGCGATTAAATTAATCACTTAAATTTCTGAATCTTTCACGACTAAAACACGTTACTGTATTCGGGAAGTGCCAACAGCTGACACCCTGTACGTATGCGACATTAATTTAGAGAGCTCCGCACCCTTTAAGTGTTTATTTCGGACCCTATTTCACTAAAACTCTACTAAACTAACTGGAAAACTTTTGCTGAAACTGTAATTGCGGAATAATCATCCACTGGATTAATTTTATTCGGTAATAACACGGGAAACTGTATGGTTTGGTTAATTTATTAACCCTGAAAAGTCAACGATAAATTGAAGCAAGTGAGCTTCCGCTATGATAACGGAACAAAACACACAAAACGGTAATGTTAAAAACAAAAATTAACATAAACTTCACCGGGGGCTTCTCTGAAGAGAGAACCCCAGGGCAACGCGAGAAATTACTCTCCGCTCAGCTCGTATATTCTCTTGTTCACTGTATGAGATTATATTGTAAACTGTCTTAAACTAAAAATATTTCGGCAGTAGAATAAGTTTTGAGAAGGGTAAAATTTTAAATATACCAATAAAGAAATTGGCGGGAATTTTCTTAAGCAAATGAGGGATAATTACGTCATATTATTCTAGAATATCAAGTAAACTTTAGGGGTAACTCAATATTTTGCAGGTGGCCGTCTAGACAATTTTATTCTAGAAGATACTGTTTGTCGGTGTTTTGTTTACTACAGAATATTTCAACCCAATGTGTTTTAAAGCTATAAATTCAAGGTTCAATGCATTTTAACCAAAAAAAATTTTTTTTGTAAAGGTTAATATTATATTTTAGCCCTTATAAGCACGAAATTAAAAACAATTTTGTTCTCAAACATTCAATTTCTCAGAAAAGAAACGTTTGGTTAGCGTGAGAACGCTTCAAAATAAACACTCGCACCAATAAAAATTCTGCTGAAGATATTACTTACGAATATATTTCGAGGCGACTTTTTTGTACTTCAAGGAAAACATTATTTAGCTTAATGTAATATTTGTAGGTCCGACACAATTGAATTCACTAGACTGCCAGGACCGTACTGGAATTCCTTTAATATTTGTTAGTTTCAAAAAAGTGTAACGTTACAACCAGCGAGTAACTTCGAATAGTGAAAGCTAATCAATTCATTAAATTCAAAATACTTGAACTGATTAAAAAAGATACTCCGGGAAACAGCTGGTGATAGAATGATATCCAGCAGCTGGCAGCAACGGACAAGAAATTTTCAGGATGAAGAGTCGACCACCATATGAAAATGCAGGAGCTTTTTGTTGCAGTCAGAGTTCGATTGGATTTCGTTGGGGGTCACCATTTTATGTGTGTCTTCCATTCATTGTGTTTGTTGATTGGGAGGAACACTATATTTATAGATAAATTCGATGGAGAGTAAAAGATTAACTTTTGCTTGAAATTAGTCCTTATTGAAGTTATTATTGTTGGCATTATTATTGGCTGTTTGGTTGTTCAATGCGTTTCATGTGTTTGTGTGAACCACTACAGTACAAGGCCTGAATTATCTAACGTTGCATCAATGCCATGCCTAGAAGCGACTTCGTAGCTTTTCGTGTAGGCGTTGGGATTATACAAGGCCTGCTTATTAGATGACCATTTATTCATCAAACACTCTTAGTTGTTCAGATGTCCACCGATAATGTTTGTCTTTTCTTGTGGTCAGTGGGAGTAGTATTACGATAAAAGCAAAATATTGTATGTACCTTCGAAGATAGCCCGCCAATCCAATTAATTGTAATATCTCCTGGATATTTTGTGGTCGAATAAACTGCTATATAACCTTGATCTTCTCGAGTTTCTGTTGATTCCTTGCTTAATGGTCCATGACACACTCTGTTTTATACTTAGAACTTTCACTTGGGCATCTCAAGATTAAGTTAGCGTCCTTAGAAGTCTATAACGCATTCTCAACACTTGTAGCCTGGATTCTAATTTTGGAGACGATATTATAATTTTTTCTGCTAGTGTATACGTAGATCGTAATAATAATAATGTCTACTGCTTATAACCTGGAAACCATACCTCGGAAGCTTAAAGCTTGTGCAGGAGGAAGGAGCGATTGCTATTATTATCATATGCAAGCCTATCGTGCGGCTGCAGCCGACTCATAGATGTTATAGCACAAATCACACATTTATGTTACAGTGAAGGAAGAACTGCACAGAAAACCTTAACTAGATTTGCCGGCACCGGTAGTTTATCTCGGGCTGCTTAGATGATAGACCAACATACTAGTTGTTACACTACCAAGTCATAAACCTTAATAAAATAAAAATAAAATAAATTAATATAAATACCTTACTGTTGGTTTTTTGAAATACTACTACGGATAATGATCTTTGAACTAAGTGCACGATAATCCACACACAAACGGATTTCTCGGGTTTTCTTTTTTACTAGCAGTATACGGCCTGCATATGGCACGACTTTCTTGAACTGCATTCCCGAGCATGTCCTCTACCATCTCTTTGACCTGTACGCGTATTGAGAATGATGTTCTGCATGGTCTGTAGATAAGCAACTTGTCGCAACTTGTGATTTTTATTTCAATTTTGGTAGATTTTCCAAGCTCACTGGTTCTCGTTAATGCAATCACTACTATAATCAAAGACTGTAGATGAATCTGAAGGCGAATCACGGTGGTGACGTTTTCCAAATTTCCAAAATTCCACAATTACCAGTTACGTAACGTTCACAAAATAGCACAACAGAACAATACTTTGACTGTTACTTTTTTGGACTTTTTGGCTTTGCTGCTTAAGATTAGCATCACATAATTCGTAATTCTTGATGTATCATCTTGATGTATTCCGTATTATCTAGAGCAGCGTTTCCCAACCGCCGGTCCGTGGACCGGTGCCAGTCCGTCGGAGATTTTCGCCGGTCCGCAGAAAAATAACAGTATTTTCAAAATTTTACTGAAAGAATTTTTTAATTCGTACTATTTTGGAGCGAACGTAGGGTCAAATAGTTTATCTCCGTTGACCAAGAGTAAACTCTGACTTTTATACGGAATCGGCGCTAGATGGATACATACGTGATATATAACGCGCCGGCTCCGTACCTATGTGGTGCGGTAATATCCAGTAATAGGTAATAAGGAGGATCTTCCATTTTAGAATTTTTAAGCGGGTTTGGCGCACATTGGTCTACGCATACCGGAAACTGAAATAATTTTTGTGTTTCGTCCTCGATTAATGCGAACAATCAAAATCCGGGTTTCGCAGATTCGTGGGGCTGAAAAACTGCTTCTATCCGGACCATTTTTTGTGTGTCGATGCGTTGAGTAGTTCACGTCTCAGATTTGAAGTCTCGACCGTCTCTTTCAATCTTAAACAAGCGCAATACCCCAATCGTTTCTACCGGAAAAATCTATTTTGCTAACACTTCCGTAGGCGGGGCTAGGGGTGAAATAGGGTTTTTGGGAGCGATCGAACATGTGTTGGCGGCATTCGATGTCACGCGGCCTGCTACGATCGGTGCATCTATGGTTTTTCCTTATCTCCGCTCTAGGGAGTTTCGCCTGTTTTCGAGCGGCGGTATCTCGAAAACTGCTGGAGCCAAAACGACTGTCTTGCCGTGAAAGGACGGACAATCTGTTTCCCCTTCAACGTTCGTTTGGTGAAAAGAGGAAAACTTTAGCCTTTCGGTACTCGCCGAGTTCGAATCGGTCTCCGTTTTGGTCGTTTGAGGTTTAGTATGCGGGAAGCGAATGAGGTACGAAAACCGACTTTTGTTATTATAAATAATAGCTATTTATTTATTTTAGATTGTTCTTGTATAATATAAAAGTAAATTTATTATTATAAGTTTTATTATGCAAAATGTTTTCTTTAATTATTTACCTTAGCGGTCCGCGAGCAAATGCTTCGTTGTTTGGCGATCCGTGAACGAAAAAGGTTGGGAACCGCTGATCTAGAGGATCTTGTATTAAAGTATTTATATGTGATCGACATGGTTGTAGTTTATAGCGTTAAACCTTTACATTTATAAGACCTTTTTACTATCCAGATTTTATTTAGTTTAATTCGAGCGGCTCTGGTTTTATATAGAATATACTTAGAAATTTTCATGTTTTATTATTATCGACGAGTTAACCGACCTTGTCAGAACTACAAGTACTTAAACTTGCAACTGCCTTAATTATAGGTTGTTACATTCTAACTTAAATCCATCCGTGTATCATCCATCTGATTGTATTGCTCGTTCTTCATTTTTCCAAGTTTGTATTTAAGAAAAAGTATACAATAACGATCGGCAAGTACATAGAAGACAAGCTTATAATAGAATCGTTTCTGTTTATTTGTGGGTCATTTGCCCCATAATAACATCATAACATCCACCTGTACAGGATTAGTTCTAAATTGCAAATTGATTATAAATGAAGTTGTACTCATACACTTTACTGATAGAATGCAGATATTGAAAAGTAATCCAATGGAACAATAAGAAGAAAATGTAATTGGAATACTTTAACAAATCGAATATTCTTATCTCTTAAAAGGTGTGCTTAATATCTTAAAAGATTTTCAAAGTCGACAAAGAACAATATTTTTAATGCCATTCTTGTAACGAGTTCAAATACCAACTGTAAACCCAAATATGAATACATGAAAGCCAAAATCAATCACCCCTTGCAATCGGATAAAACCTCTTCAACCAAAAATTGAATTAAGAAACCTCTTAAAGGTAAAACCTTTAAATCTCCTGACGTTAAACTAAAGCTCGTTTCGAAAAAATAAAATAACACAGACAGTATCTCCTAGTTGTTCCAGACGGTTTCCCATCGTAAAGTGCAGGATTTTGGAAGAATGCACGTCAGTGCCATCATTCAATTTGATGGCGGCGGCGTGCAGCGGTCCTTTTTCCTCTCATCTGAGTTTGGTATAAGTGAGGGGTATTGTTACCAGATCGCGTACGCAGGTGAATCCTACGTCGCGTAGTTCCTTTCTTTTAGTTTGTTTCTACAAAACCCTGAATCCTTCTGCTTTTATCTTATAGGGTGGCAATTGATAAAATCTGTTATTATAGTCATTGGGGAAAATAAAGAGCGGTCTTGGAATTTCATATAAAAGAAAAATTTAATACTACATGACCTAAATATTCCTTTTTGGAAATAAAATAGTATGAATCTTCTCCATTTGAATAATGAAATTCCAGTTGAACAATCCGAATCGTAAAAGTACGTCTAGGAGATTTGCATATATTAAAGATTATTTTAAATCGAAAGTATAAATCAAGGTTTTCTTCTGAATTGATTCAAAAGATATTATCTGACATGACACAGGGTTTCGGGGGGGTTTATCCGTTCGATTTTTAAGCAATTTCCTTTTTACGCATTGGGGTGCCGTTTGGTGTGTGATTGACAAGAGACTAATGTAGGAGAAAGGGAACTCTTCTTTCTACAAGGTTTTCTAATTCATTATTGATGAATTATGAAGAAGTATTTTTATTTAGGCAATAAAAGCTATGATTGATTTTAGAATATGACTAATAAATGCCATGTTTTTTGAATGAATTAAAATAAAGTACATCTCATTCCACCACTTACTTCCACAGCGTTGCATAAAGCAAAGGTGTGGTGAAAAACTTCAAACATTAAAGCTCGGTGCTTTTAATTATGTTTATAAATGTTTAAACTTAATGACGAAGGCCGAAACTGAAAAATCTAAAATTTGACGCCTTTCAAAATTGAAGCTTTTGGAACGGAAGACCGTAAAAACTAACAGCTTTTAAAAGATAACATTTTATCCTTTTAAGCTAAAATTTGGGAAGATTAAAAGGACAGATCTAAAAACTTAAAAGTCTTTTTAAATCTGAAACATTTCACCAGTTACCAAAACATTGAGATTTGAGGTTTGAAACTGGAAACGCTGAAACGCTGGAAATCTTAACTCCATGTAGTTTTCCTTTAGTTTTCAAAAGTTTTTAAAACTGAAGACTTTGAAGCTTGCAGTTATTGAAATTTTGTAAAATTGAAATGTTTAAAACCTGAGATTTTTCAGAAAGTTAGAATTCTTATTGTTTTGAAACTTGAGAATTTTTAAAAATAAAGAAAAAACTTTGAAACTTTAAATCTTGGAAATGCTAAAACCTCAAAACCCGCAACTTTGATACTTTTGCAAATTTAAAAATTTTCAATGTGCAACTTAAAGCTTGTAACTTTATAAACTGACAGAAGACAGAAGAAAAAGTTTGAAAGATTTGTATTTATTGAACCATGACACTTAAAATTATCTTCCAAGTTTCAAACTTTTGGAATTTAACAGAAACCTTAAGTTTGTAAACTTGAAGCTTTAGAGAATGTAAGGTGTTAAACTTAAAACTTTTAAAACCTGTACTCTTTACTATTTATGCTTGAACTACTAGTTATCGGAATTAGCAGTTTTTGAAACCTAAAAGCATTTACAATTTAAGGTGTTGTTAACTTGCTTTTAATTGAAACTGTAGAAGCTTCCGAGTTTGAGTATTTGAAACTAGTGCAAACTGTAAGTTTTTGGAAACTTTAGTCTTTCATTTTGTAACATTTGGATCTGTAAGCTTGTAAATTAAAACCGTTGAAACCTTAGACTTTCGTAATCTAAAACCTTTAGGCACTAAAGGGGCTTGTGAAGCATGTGAATATCAAGACATTAAACATTTTAACATACGCTTTTTGAAGCAAAGCTTTTAAATTTTAAAAATTAACTAATTTAAAATATAACCTTTGGTTCTAACAGCAACTTTTAAGGATAACTTTTTTTGCTTTAAGCTTTAGATCATTGAAATGATTGAATTTTCGTCCTTCGTAACCACAAGCTTCCAGAGGTTGAGACTTTTTAAACTAGATTTATAAACTTGAGCTTTTGAAACGCAACAATTAGAATTTGAAACTTTTAAAATTTGAGGGTTTTTGAGTTCTTTGAACTTTAGTAGGTATTCTGAACTGAAAAAGTACGATCTTTTATTGAAACTTGGAACTTTAAGATTTTGGTTCGAAAGTTGAAATTTAAATATTCTAATAAATCCTTAAAACCTGAGACTTTCGAGAACACTAAAACATTTGAAATCTTGTAAATCTAAAGCTTATGAACATAGAACCCTCGAAGCTGTTGAAACGATAAATTTTGAGAAATAGAATTTTGAAAGTTGTAAAATGTTAGTTTTTTGAACTTTAGAAGTTTCGTTTCCACGCGTCTAGAACTAATAATGTGAAGCTTTGTAAAGTAGAATACAAATTTGAAAGTTTAGATTTTTGAAACCCGATATTTTTCAAGTTTGAAACTTTTAATAGTAGAAAAACTTCTTGAGCTTGTAACTTAAAACCAGAGTGTTTACAGAGTTAAAAATGTTAAATATTAATATCTCTAAAATTTAAACCTTTCCAATTTAACTTTTAGATCTTTTGACTTTTAGAATTTAAAAAATTGAAAACTCATGAACCTTTTTTGAAATTTGCAGCTGAAATTTGAGGGTTTTTGAAGTTAAAAGTTCTTTGAGCTTTATACATTCTCAGCAGAAGTACGATCTTTTATTGAAACTTGGAACTTTCAGCTTTTGGAATTTACGAAAGTTGAAATTTAAATATTCTAATAAATCTTTAAAACCTGAGACTTTCGAGAACCCTGGGAAAACTTTCGAGACTCAAACCTTCAAAACAAAGCTTTTATACTAATAATGTTTGAAACCTTTTAAATCTGAAGCTTGTGAACATATAAACCTTGAAGCTGTTGAAACGATTAAGTTTGAATTTTGAAGGTTGTAAAATTTCAATTTTTTTGAGCTTTAAAAGGTTAGTTTCCAGGCGTCTAGAACTTATAATGTGAAGCTTTGTAAAGTTGAACACATATCTGAAAATCTAGATTTTTGAAAACCGAAAATTTTTAAATTTGAACCTTCTAATACTAAAAAAACTTGTTGAGCTTGTAACTTAAAATTAGAGTGTTTACAGAGTTTAAGATGTTAAATATCAATACCACTATTTAAGCCTTTAAAACTCATAAAGCTTTGCTGTATCTTTTTATATTTGAAACATCGATGTTTTAAACTTTTGAAACTAAAAGCTAGCTTTATAGATTTAAATATAAATGATGAATTTGAAGGTTGATAAACCTGAAGCTTTTGGAACTAGCAGTTTTTGATGTTTCACAATATATTGTTAATTTGAAATTTTTTAAACTCGTATCCTTTGCAGCCTTAATGACTAAAGTTCTTGAAACTTAAAGATTTTAAAACTTGTTTCATGAACTCTTTCATACTATATACTCATATGTGTGTGTGAACCCATGAAGTAAACATCACTTTGAATTGCTCGAATATTTTTATAAATTTATAGCGTTCTAATAAATTTAATACGCGATTACGCAAAAATGCCTTCATGTGGAGTATGTGCGAAAGATTTGCTACCAGAATACCTGAATATGTTTTGTGCAAAGGCTGTAATTACAGTTTTCATTATTTATGTGCAAATATTAGAGAAAGTGCATATCGAAGACTCAATGCCGAATCAGGATAAAGACAAAGCAATTTCTGATTGTTGTCTTAATATAGAAAAGCTGGTCAGCGAGAAAAATGAACTGCAAAAGGATAATCTAGAACTAAAACAGAGGTTAAACAAAATGGAACAATATAGTCGAAATAATTGCGTCGAAATCCACGGAGTTCCAGAACCAAGAGACGAAAATATCCTTGCAACTGTAGGTGCAATTGGTCGAGCACTTGACTTCAAAATTGAAAAGGAGATGATAGATGCATGCCACCGTCTTCAATCAATTACATCCAAGCCCTATGAACCTAAAGGTATAATAATTAAATTTTTAAGACGAATTGATAAGGAAGAGTTTCTAAAGGCCCGTAAAGTTAAACGTAATCTTACCACTAAGAATCTAGACCCTACATCAGGAACCCCAATGCCCATATACATTAATGAGTCGTTTTCCCCAGATAATAGAAAACTTTATGCACAATGTATCTAGTGTTTTTTTAAATTTGACGTCAACGTAGGCTGTGAATAGACGATTGTGAATAAACCAGAAAATGACATCTAACCTCACTTTTGTAATTTTAATTGAAAATTGGACAGAGGTTGGATTTGAACGTTTTGACAATGACATTTATTAATACGATCAAGATCCGTTCACAATCAACTACCCATAGCCGCCTTCGACGTCAAATTTAAAAAACACTCGATAGAATATTTAAAAAGAACAATGAAATCAAATTTCTGTGGACAAAGAATGGAAAAATCCTAATGCGAAAGTCCGAAGGCAGCCGTGTTTTTGTAATCAGTTCTACTGCCGATTTCAACGATGTCCATTAACGCTGACAGTCGAAATTTAAATGTTTATTACCAAAACGTACGTAGTGTGGTTTCTAAATGTAATATTTTTAAACTTAATTTACTAGCGGCTATTGGTGAATACGACATAATAGCCTTGACCGAAACTTGGCTTTATCCTTCAATTAATGATAAAGAACTGTTCACAGATGATTATATAGTCTATCGTAAAGATCGCTGTAACAACATTAGAGGTGGGGGAGTTTTAATTGCGGTCAGGAGTAAATTTAATTCTTTTAGGTTGTTAAATTATGAAACAGTTAATGAAGACCTTTGGCTAAAAGTATTCTTAGGTAATCGTTACGTTTATTTTTGTTGTGTCTATTTTCCTCCGAGTGCAACTTATGAATTGTATAATTTATTTTATGAAAATTGTGATAATTTACTATTGACAGATTCGAGCGTGTATATTTTAGGAGACTTTAATTTATTTAGTGCATCCGAAATAGTAAGAATGTAGCATGATCAATTTTTGGAACTACATGGCCTTGTTCAGTTTAATAATGTCTTAAAATTAAATAATCGAGTGCTTGATTTAGTTTTAGGTAGAACGGTACAACATTCTGCTCCTTTGATTCCTGAGGATGCTCATCATCCTTCACTTGTATGCATTGTCGGGTATATAAAGGATAGAGCTTTGCGGATGGAAAGGCCGAAATATGCGCAGTATAACTTCAAAAGAGCTGATTTTCTTCGGATGTACAATGAGTTAAGTATGATTGATTGGAAGGTGGGAGGGTCGTCAGACGCTAACTTTGAGACGGGTAAATTCTACAGTCAGTTCTATTCTGTTCTTGATAAGTGCGTTTCCAAAACGAATTCCCGAAAAAGATCTTACCCTGTTTGGTACACTGCTTTTATTATACGCCACATTAAAAAGAATGATAGGTATAGGAAACTTCTAAAAAAACGTGAAAATGTAAATATTCGTCGGAATTTCAATTATTTGCGGTCCAAACTGAAAATTGATATCAGATTTGCTTTTTTAGACTATATTCGGGATGTGGAAATCAATATTAAAAATGATCCAAAGACTTTCTGGACTTTCTTAAGAACTGTAAAAAATCTCAATCAGTACAAAGTCATATGACGTATAATAATGAAGCGTTGCAAAACAGGACAGACATTGCCAATGCGTTTGCAGAATATTTTCAGACAGTTTTCCATACTATACCTTCAACATACAATGTTTCTTTTTATAACGAATCGATACCGATAAATAATAACACCCTCGATTTGCCATATATTACCATAGCAGATGTTAAAGAAGCCATTAAAAAATTAGCTCCAAAACGTTCAATAGGGCCGGATGGAATACCTCCGTACATATACAAAGCCTGTTCCGATTTTCTCGTCGATCCTCTCTGTACTATAATTAATATTATTCTAGAAACCAATCAATTCCCAAGCTGTTGGAAGGTCACTAAGGTATGCCCTATATTTAAGAGTGGTGATAAGTTAGATTGTACAAATTACAGGCCAATTGCTTTGCTTTCTGTTCCCTGTAAGATTTTTGAAAGTATTTTGTACAAGTATATCTGGCTACAGTTTAAGCAAAGCATTTCAGGATTTCAACATGGTTTTACGCCAAACCGTTCAATTGTGACCAACCTATTAAACTTCTCACAAACCTTATATACCTATACTACCTTATAGTATGAATGACGGCCTTCAGCTGGACGTTATATATACAGACCTATCCAAGGCGTTTGATCGAGTTCACCACGACACGCTTTTGGATAAGTTACATAAACTAGGACTATCCAATTCCCTTCTAAATCTATTTGCTTCGTATCTTAGTGACAGAAAGCAGTATGTGGTCTATGATGGTTGTACATTCGTAGAATATCAAGCAACTTCAGGAGTGCCACAAGACTCTAACTTAGGTCCTTTGTTATTCTTAATTATGATAAATGACCTTCCTAACTGTTTAAAAAACGCTAGATGTCAAATATTTTCAGACGATTTTAAAATATATAAGTCAATATCTTCGGTTTGTGATTGCCTGCAACTACAGTATGATTTAAATAATGTAGAGGAGTGGTGTGCAAACAATGTTAATAAATGCTTTAGCATGACGTATACACGTAAGTTAGTTCCTATTATTTTTCAATATACTATTAATAATAATAATACATTGTCGCTATCCGAGAAGATAAAGGATCTAGGAGTACTTTTCGATAGTAAACTAACATTCAATGAACAAATATTGAATTGTATTAAAAAGTCTTATCAAGCACTTGGATTTATATTGCGCAACTCTTCCCAGTTCAGGAACGTTTCGTCCTTTATCTACTTGTATAATGCATATGTAAGACCACATCTTGAGTATGCTTCTATCATTTGGTCACCGTATTACACGTATTACAAAAACGAATTAGAAAAGGTACAAAAAAAATTTCTCAAGTTTTTATTTTATAAGAAATATCATTTTTATCATTTCTTCTCTCCGTATGCCGAATTTAGTTGTGAAACTTTAGAGCAAAGGCGAACGCTATATTCCGCGATTTATCTATACAAAATTGTCAATCATAAAGTAGACTCAATTGAAATCCTACAAACCCTCCACTTTTTTATACCTTCTCGCAATTATAGACAAGTACCAACATTTAGTATACCAATAAGAGATAGGAATTACTCTTTTTATTCTCCTTTACTAAGAATGATGAGAATTATTAATGTCTGCAATAATGTAGACATATTTTTTGTTTCATTAAAAGAGTTGGAAATCAAGGTCATGGAAGTTCTAAATTCTTCAGCTGTAAGTCTTTAACACATATAATCATTTGTTACATAACTGTGTACATTAATTAAACTGTGGTAGTTCTCCACATTATATTTCAGTTTAATTCTAAAAGTTATTATTTAATTACTTATTTTGTAGTTATGTGTTCATATAATTTGTATACTATTACTGTATGAATGTAACCTATTATTAGGCTATAAGCCTGTTGGTTACTTACTTACAAATAGACAAATAAATAAATAAATACTCGTGCTTTCGTAACTAGACACTTTCTAAATCTATAGTTTTTGAATGTGGAATCGGTAGAAAACAGTTTTTCTTTAATTAATGCTTTAGAACATTAAAGGTTCTGAAACGATGAACTTTTGAAGCTCAGAACTATAAGTTTGCCAAAACTTGAATATTTAAACACATACACGATATTTTGTACCCCAACAGAATTGGTTTTCCTGTAATAAAAAATTTTTGCACTTTTTCTCTTTTGGCTTTTTGCCTTTTTCCCAGTTCAATTTCACTTATGTGTTTAACCTAAAATTTTTCTTCTTGAAAAGCTTTTCCCTATTGTGATAATATCAGTTTTGTCACTCCGAACATGATCGTATTTTTGGACGCATCATTTTATTGGTTATTCCTTATTTGGTTACGTTTCTATTCAGGCTTCCTCATTGATAAATTCAGCTTTATCACTGTCTTCTAGAAACTTTTAATAAGATAACCATTTTTCTCCTTTTGTGAGGTTATTTGTAAGTTATTTTGCAAGTAGTGTGTGTACTTTATTCCTGTGTTAGGAAATTTTGTTGAGAAATACTACAGTACTCTGCGAATTATTCGTGCTTATCTGCTTGTAATTGATCCTCCAATGTTCCACAAATGGAACACTAATGTTTACATACAGATTTTAGGCCCCTTTTTGCTTACTATATGCATTTTTCAAAACTATCTAATAATTTAGAACACAAAAGTTGTTTTATCCACAAATATAGCATTTGTGGCTCTATATAAATTATAATGCGTATATAATTTGTTATTTTTTAAAATTTATTTGTATAAAGTGGCAGTGTTCTGTTTTTTACATCAAAGAAAATTAGAATATTTAAAAAATACTTAAATACAACAGAACTGTCCTTAAATAGAAGAAAATTTTAACACAGCAGGTTTAAATAATGTCTTCCATTTACGGAACATTGGTAAAATAAAGGTTTTAATCTATAAAACTGTTGGACTGGCAATTGAACATGCGGACATTGGAGACAACCTACAGATTTTTGAAAACATTTCGATTAATTTCCAATAGCACAGCTATATCTATCATTATCAACTCGCCTTTCAACTCTAAATCAAGCAATGCCCATTTCGTAGGAATTGAATCATTTATTCATGAGATATTGATGATGTTTATATTATGTGTATAAGTAAGTGATATACATCATTGAAACTTAGCACATTTAAAATCGATCAGATAGAGAAATCTAAGTCAAAACAAAACCAGCGTTTTCTTCTTAATCATATTATTCACCATCATATTAATTCATTCATACAGATTATCCTCTTGATTGTCACCTGATATTTCTACCGATTGAACTGGAAATATAACTGCTTAATTAATAATTATAATCTTTTTCGAAAATATTTTTTGGGTGGTAAACAGAAAACGCTACTTTATATGTACAAACATTTTGAAAGAGACACTTTGGTGAATAAACTATTTTCAGAGAGAGCAATACTCGTAATTGTGCTCACTTAAACCCACTGAACTGCACTGGATTTTACCGTTTTTTAAATTGAATGAGTGATGACGTTGAAATAAATAGTTTGTCGAAATAGCATTTCATATATGTAGGATTTACTCAAAAAGCTTTTTAACAATTTAATTTAGTATAGTTTGCTCTAATCGTTGGATAGTTAAAAGGTATAACAATGCTAAACATCCATCAGTGTTAAATATAATATGCGCTGAAAATTTTGCGTTTGCAAATTCCCCTAAGTTTATTTAATTTATCATCATCAACAAATTAAATTACGCATTTGGGTGATGAATTGATTAACCGGGAATACCGCAATTGATTGTCGATAATTCCACTAGTTGACTAACAACTCTGTTTTAGTGACATCAACTTTCTGTTGGTATTAGAATTCAATTATGTATTGAATATCTGTGTCGCTTCCATCCATTCGTTATAAACCTCTTTATAAGATTACAGGCCTTAAATTATATATTCCGCTTACATTTACACTTACTACAGAGGTAGATAATATAAGCGGAACTGCATAAGCGGATTTGACGTTTGAGTTTATAGTTATAGATTAAAACTTCTTGTATTACCTAAGAGGCAAAGTCTTCAAAATTTTCAGAATATAAGAATAGTTAAAAGTGGCTCATGATATATTCTTCAATAACATTCTCATTAACGATTCTACTGGATTTATCTTCGGATTCGACAAGTTAGAAAATATGGAAAAGTAATAAGTTATTAATATTTGGAAACACCATAAAAATACTTCAAATACCTTAAAAATATATTAATAATACTACCCTTGTGACACCACTCCGTCACACAAAGAGAATTGAGTGCCATAATGTGACCATGTGGGCATAATAAGACCATAAGTGTAGTATATGGTTTTTTTCGTCTTTTTACGAGTTACATTTATATGTAATTATATATCAGAAATTCATTAATTACGATCACATGTTAACAATTTATGTGGCGTCGTGAGCAATTGTTGGAAATATTGGAGTTGTGAAATATTGATGTTTTTTCGATTATTTTAACAAAAAGTATAAAAGGACCTACAGGAGAAAACAAATTCAGTTAGCCAAATCGTGCCCGTGAATCATCGTCGGTTAACTCAAAAACATTGCATTATTAAAGTGTTTATTTGAGTTATTTATAAGAGTTATTTACCCCATGCATGATTTTTGTAAACAAACAAAATTTATACGTACCCTTGTGTGGATCATTGGATTCATAGAAAACCATTACCATTATTTTATAGAAGAAAAGGAATTTAATGGAATTTATTTTATTTAACTCGAAGAAGATTGTTTTATCAATAACTTCGACCGACTAACAAATATCAAAGGGAAGTGACAGCTGATAGAATTCAAGGTTGCGTTGTGTTTACTCTTAGACCTCTTAGTTCACCAGCGGGAAAGTAAGTGATGTGTTCTGATGTTACAACTAAGTTGAAAATACTTTATATTATGATCGTTATTAGAGTTGAAGTTTATCAATTTTAGTTAAAGATTAAATTCAGAATCTCATAAGAATTTATTTATTCTCATATTAAAAGTTTTCTTTAAATTACAACTTTAAAATTTCTATCCATAAATATAATAATCCACCACTATATTTTGTTCGAATGAACTAATTAACGCTTCCACAAAAAATTAGGATATAAAGAACCCACTTGGTTATTTCTATAAACTTAATTTGGTTTACAAACGTTATTTCAAATAACTCGTTGAAGATGACCACCAGGTGCAACAGGTTATTATGAACCTTTTTGGAGAAAGCTTCCAGTAATTCACTTGTGGGGTTTCAAAATACTATCGACTGCAAAACCATATTCGCAATTAACAACAAATTAACAAAGGTGAAGCTCGCAGTTTCAGCTATGGAAATCAAACAGCAAAATACGTTTTAAAATCTGCCGATTTTCTTAAAACACCAACTTGATTGCAAGTCTGGATCAATATTCTCCAACTAAAGTATGGATCGATTTTCTTAAATTAAAGTCTAAAAGTATAGATTTTTCTCCCTATAAATAATGATCGATATTGTAAATAGAAGTTTGTTAATCACATCAATAAAACAAGAAATTTCAAAGAAAACTCTAATTTCGTTATCTTCCAAACTTTCAAACAACGATTCAATGCTTTGAACAAATTACAAAATCATTTTATGCACTAATTATACTGTAATTGGTCCATCAAAAAGGAATTTGACTATTAAAACCAAAAATTTAATCAACCACCAAACTAACGTCTTGCATTGTCAAGAGAATTTTACAAAAATGACCGTATAGAGTACCAACGGGTCGCAGGCGAGAAATCGTTTCCCGCTACAAGAAGCATCTATAATCTTATTGGTTGTTAACGAATTAGAACGCCAGAAAACATTTATGCCCATATAGGAATTATTGGAAAATCGATATTTTACAGTTGAAATGCCAAACCTAGATGATTCCATAAAATATTATTAAATTTAATTTATTTTAGTGTACACGGTGTCTCGAAAGAATAATCCAATAACATTTTTATCAATGTATAAGGTGTTCTTAAAATAAAATAATAGACAGAAAAACTGTCCGTTACAACTCATAATACCATCTTTAACTTACTTGTTTGTAAATCTGATTAAGTTTTCTGTTTTGAAGATAACAATCCAAGTTCATTTTAAAAATGTATGTGTTATTTTATATTTTCGTTCAATATTTGATTTCAGCTAGCTGGATTAGTGCACGTGCACAACGAACGAGAATGGTTTGGTATTTTCTTTAATTAAGTTATTTTATATATATTAAATGTTGATCCAATTATTTCGTTACGACTCGAGTCTTGTCAACCTTATGATTGTAATTTTCTTTAAGTGTTGAGATGTATTGAATGTAGACTTATGCAGAAAAATTGCTGTGTTGTAAAGCAGCTGTTCCATAATTATAGCTAGAATTCATGTAATTAAGGAATAATCATAAATTTAATTATCCATTTGACAGCTGTCATTTTTAATTAAATTTAAGGTTGTGATGCATATTAGAACATAAGTATGTCATAAGAATTAAGAAATTCGTTAATTTCTATTTTTGTTAAATTTTTGGCAAAATGTATATAAGGACCTGGAAGGAAAAACAACTTCAGTCAGTAGTAAATGTAAAGGCGGAAACCACATCTCTCTGGCTCCAAAGTTATTAAATAAAAGTAGGGTTGTGTACCCATTATTTTTGTAAATAAAGATAAAATTGATATATGGCAAAGTTTGCACTCACCTTAATGAACTTTATTGGATTCAAGAAGAACTTTATATGTAATTAAATGGAATTATATTTTAAAATTAAGAAGAATTTGTTATTAATATTTTAGATTCACTAACATCGACAGCTGAAATATTGCCGTTTAGACCGTTTATTTTCCCAGTGACATTATTACATTGTTTTCGTGGACGTAATCATAACAAAGTAAGTGCGAATAATCTTTCTGTTCGTATAAATTCAAAAGGGAATCCCCTTAGGTTTAGTTAAGAATGTTCTCGAACAGATGACATGGATGCATTTCGTTGGCTGATGAAAAATCCCGCTATTTTTCTAGTGGATTGTTTAAAATCTCGCCCTCCTCAGAAAATCATACCACCGCGAAATAGTTTTTAATTTAGGAGAGTTGACAACAGAATCTCGAATAGAAAACAAGGACATAGACGGGCCGAGCGGAAGATAATTTCTCGCGTTTTCCTGAGGCTCTCTCTCGAAGAGATGCCTCGGGTGTAGTTTATGTTAATTTTTATTTTGAACACTACAGTTTTTAATATGAACAAAGATACCTACCGTCCTAAAGAGTATAATTAAGTTATACTACTACCGTTTTGTGTGTTTAGTTCCGTTATCGTATCGGAAGCTCACTTGCTTTAATTTATCGTTGACTTCTCGGAGTTAATAAGTTAACCAAACTATAAAGTTTCCCGTTCTTTAAATGTTGTGAAATGTAGAAAAATCTATGCAATTAATTTAGAATCTCTTTTACCGAATTCTGATAATTAATTCCGTACTAGATATCATTTATAATCAAAGTGCAGTTAACGTTTAGCAGATACGTTTCAGTCTTGTTGAATGATCTTGTTTGATCGAAATACAGTTATTGTAATGAACACTTACATTTGTCGAGTTTGACTTATCGTGGAGCAAGTTTTTTCAGGATTCTGTTTTAAGATGATTTAAAATCGAAAGTGTTAAACTAAATAATATATTTTAGTGTGGCGTTACCTTTATTAATGAAGAATGCTTTTAATAAACATCTAATAATTGTACTTTTATGGTTATTTCGACTATTTTTATAAGAAAAGGAGAATGTTATTAAACATTAGTTCTAAAAAGACATAGTTATTATGAACTTTATTTCCTTGGATCAAATTCAGTAGCGGCATCAGTAAGGTGTTTTCCAAAATTTCTTCAATTTCATTGAACGATTGAGTTTGGTGATATGTGTTTGTTTTGATGGAAAAACAATATTGTTTTAATTGCTTTGTAAGGTGAAATCAGATTGAACTATCTGAATAAGGTATTGTGACTTAATGAATTTTATTTTGTTATTATTGATGTAATTTGAACCATTATTTCTCTATCGAATATTTTTGACTACACTTTGATGTGTATTATTTCCCTGCCGTTAATAATTCTTACGTTGGGTATCAGTTTTTTATATATATTTTAAATTTTTTACTTTTTTATTTATCAATAAATCTATAATTAAAATTAATTAATCTGAATATTACAGGACCATATATTTATGAAAGTCTTTAAATATTTTATTCAACCTAACTTTGACATAACCGATTTTGACTAATTAAAATTAAATTAAATTCTGATTTCAGTTATGATTAAAAATTGATTAAGATCTGATTTCAGTTTCTGGTTACTGGTATCGAGTCAATATTTTTATAAAAATTACTGGACTTTCCTAATTAGATGGCGCCCTAAAAATATGTATTTTCTTGTGTCTTAAACCTTTATCCACTTTTTTATAATTTGTGAGCTGTGGAAACAATACCTGCGACCTGAATTCAAATTTGTAGAAAGATATTTCAAGCCTAGGCAATCTTGAGTTGTACAGTAAGTATTAAATGTTTTGTGTTGTACAGTTTGCGTAAGATTTTTTGAAGTCAAAGTAATCTGTTCTGTTTTTGTTGCGGGAAAAATAACTTTCGTTTCAATTTTCATTTATTTTATTGTGCTGAATAAATAAAATCTGCGTTTACTTTATATAAGTTTGTGTATTTAGTTATGTGTTATATATATCATTTAGTTATTCGTATCATAAAAAATATTCAAACTCTTCTCGTCCAGCTGTTTTTGTTTTTAGGGTGTTGCATTTTGCGTGTCCTAAAGAGATTTATTAGAATACGGAAAACAGTAATATTTTACGTTTTAAAGTTAATATCGGTATCGGACAGCTGTTCTAAAAATGTCAAACTTATTTACGCCGTACAGAAAAACAAATCTAAATTTTCAGTGTTGCCAACTGTTAAGAAAGTTAACAAAGTTCCCATAACAAATTTTATTTAAAATTAAATTTTCTTTTTTAAAATGATTAAAAATAAGGCAAATAAAAAAAATAGTATAGGTAAAGTATTCGTTTCATAAGACGTTTTAGCGCACTTCTCCTTTAGAAAACTCCCCGCTACGCAGGTACCGTTTTCTTAAACTCGGACGTATGCGCTAAAAACGTGTCTTATGAAACTAATAGTTTAATATACTACTAGTTGACCCGGAAAACGTTGTTTTGCCATATAAATTATTCCTAGGATTATTTTAGTAGAAAAAAATGACTAACTTATTGTCAGTGTGTGAGGATGTGGTATATATGAATGGAAGAGGCATGGAGCGTTGTGAACGATGATGGAATATAAAAATAACACAATACCAAACATTTATATTTTTAATTCATTGTAATTTATTTTTTAAAATTATATATATCGCTAATTATAATAATTTTACTAAAAAACAATATCAATCCCTTAACGCAATAGAGTGTACAATATTTTTTGTTATCCCGTCTTTAGCTAACACAAACAAACTGGATGGTTTGCCCACTCGAGAGCATGCCACGTATAATTGTCCGTGTGAAAAACATGGTGTGCTCAAATCTAAGCCACAAACAGACATCGTTTGGTCTTGAGACTTATTGATAGTCATCGCAAATGCCAATCTTATTGGAAATTGAAGACGTTTAAATTGGATTGGCACGTCTGTGGGTATAATAGGGATCCGTGGTAGTAATATATTTTCACCTCGAAATTTGCCATTTAAAATGATGGCTTTGACAACGTTTTTCATTAATTTTTTAATAACTAATCGCGTGCCGTTGCACTGCCGTGGTGGGTTCAAATTACGAAGCAAAATAACCGGAGATCCAAGTAAACGTCACTATTACGATTGATGCACAAACTATAATAATAATGGCCGAAAACTGTAGGGAGTGAGAAACGGCTTATTGTGTGAGAGAGATCTCATCCCTACTCCGTGCTGTTTACTGGGTCAGAAGTGACACCGGTAGACGCCTGGCGGGGATAACTGATCAAGTGATAATTGATCAGTTATCGATCGGGGTTGAAAATTATTGAATTACTAGTATCGCTATTAAAAAATAGGGGTTGATGGTAGAAGGGTGAAAATTTAGGGTTGTATGTATTTTTTAATGCCACATCATAAAAAAATAAAAATAAAAAATTTTGTCCAAACAATAAAAAAAAATTTGGGGTGGACCACTCTTATCACTTAGGGATATAAAAAATAGATAACAACCTATTCTCAGACCTACTGAATATACATATAAAATTGCATCAAAATCGGTCAAGCCGTTTCGGAGGAGTATGGTAACTAAAACTGTGACACGAGAATTTTATATATTAGATTATAACCCCGCAATACATAGCCTGATAACTAGCAGTCATATTGAAGAAAAACCATTTAATAGAGAAATATCAGCTCATAATCATAAACACATATATAACAATCAAATATCATAACACACAATCACGTATTTAATATGTTACATTAATGACTGATTAATAATAACATAATTAATTGCTTTAACTATAACAAATTAAAGTATTTGGAAATAGTAGTGTATGGAGCAATGTTTTGTTTTAATTTAAATTACTGGTAATTTTTAACGTTGATAAATGGGCTGAACAATCATTTACACGCTGTATATTTAGGTACTCAACGGTCAATTTAATTAAATGTTTTGGTTAGCAAAAGCAAGCATGGCTACTATAACTATCCAATAAAACGACCCTTGTCCCTTCACTATTTCTTGTAATACCCCATTACCAATTAAGTTAAATTATTATTATACGACTTAACATAATCACTACTAATATATTCAAGAAATCCTGAAAATTTACAATTCAAAACCTACTAAATTTATAGGAAGTTTCCATTGAACATTTCCGTTTCCGATATTTAAAAACTGGTGAGATACCTAACTTAGAAAGATTTCTAGGGGGATTTTAAAGCATTATTTCCTCCACTCCAAAAACATTTATTATACTGGAAAATTTATAGTAGAGGGACGTCAAATTAACTTGTTGCCGAATTGTTGTCGCAGAGAAAACCGCATTAAGTCCTCCTCGCTGGTCTTGACCCTTTTAGAGTTGAAAACCGGGAATTATGTAACTTCGCGTACACGAATATGCATACACCACGTATACTACCTACAGTCCTACAGTATCCACCAAGACATATATTTTAATAATTTAATAATATAATCCTAAAGCAGAAATACTACATCGCATGGCTTTAAAGCTCATCTCTAAAATTTAACTTTTGTTTTTCAGCGGTATATTTCAGAGTTTATAAAACAAAAGGTACATAAAAGTCGAAACTTTTATATGAAAATAATGTTAAAATTTGATATTATTCAAATTTGATTGTGGTTGCAGTTATGAATGTATGTCAGTATGTGTGCGTGTTGGTTTGCTATACACGGTTGGTTTGTGCATCTGATGCGGTTGCTCCTATTACGGGGCCTATTGCGTACGCAACTCTGTTATAATAAGCTTTTGCGGTCAGGACCCGGTGGGTGAATGCATTGTGTATGATTTTCGAAAATTTATTGGCAACATAAGCTAATTAGACCTTTTCTATTATGGGAAGCGAAACCTGGCAAATGCAAACACCATTCTGATATGTGTATAGTCTCGTTATTATCTCGAATTGAACTATTATTAAATGATTTATGTAGCTTGCTAATGTTCGGATTGTTCATTAGAGGCACGCACTAGACAAAATCATAGAGTCGTATTTAGGATCTCTTATTTAATATTAGTAATTAATTTCAAAATGAGTCTTCATTATCATTAATTAATTTAAGGTATTTGCATTCAGCCGTTATTAAACTAAGATCTGAAATTCCGTGGCAGGTTCCAATCCACTAAGGTCTCATTCTAGGCGATTTTTCCATGTACTCAGGCATTTCCAGTTGTTGGAAGGTATGCCTAAGTGTTTTCATAGTATCTCCTTGTAAATACCACTACAGCAAATACCAATCCAAGTATTATATTACCAGGTGTCTTTGATTTTGCACAAATCCTTCATACGTTAACATTAGTTATACAGGATTTCATAGTTTTAATAAGTAATTTTAATCTTGAAATTGTTATGTCCAAATTATCAATGTATCTGCATATAGTGTACTTGATTTATAGTAGCGTAGATGTTTAGTCAATCAACAATGAAACAATTTTATTGAGTGTCTAGATTATTCATGTATAATAATGCTCTACCCATTGTTTTTTTATATTGTTTCGTTAAATGATTTCATTAAAAGTATTGTAATGAAGAGATGTATCATTTGTAGTAATTAATAAATGATGTTAGTAATATAAAATAATTGCAAATAATGATTTATGTTTGTTTTCGGAATTGATAATAAATATCTTGCGGTTGGAATAAAAATTAATTTAATATAGATTTTAATAGTTTTAGTAATATTTATTCAGATGAAATATACAAACATGAGAACTTACATAAAGGAATATTTGGAATAATTTTTTCTGCGGTCACAAACTACGGAGTGTATAGCAGTTTATTAAACGTTACAGGTTATAATTATTCATGTACAATAATGCTTTACCTATTGTTTTCTATATTTTTTCGTTAAAAGACTTCGTTAAAAGTATTTTAATAAATAGATGTATCATTTGCAGTAACTAATAAATGATGCTAATAATATAAAATAATTGTCAATAATTATGCTTGTTTCCGGAAATGATGAATATCTTGCGGTTGGATTATAAATTAATTTAATAAAGATTTTAATACTTTTAGTGATATTTATTTAGACGAAGTATACAAATATGAAAACTGACATAATGGAATAATTTTTCCTGTGATGACAAACTACACATTGTGCGTATGTGGTTCGTGCCGTTAGAACAAGACGTGAAAATAGTCTGATGGCGCCTACGGAGTAAGATTTCACAGCAGTGAGGATTTTACAGTAACATGAGTCAGAATTAATATAAACATTATTTTATTATTTAATTATTGTTGACAGTTTGGTATTAAATTTAATGATTATGATAATTTATCTTGTATATGTGTAATATTTTTCTTTAACATTAACCTCATAATGACATCTGTTATAAATTGCAAAATTACTTATCTATTCCAAACAAAATGGGGAGTAACTATTACAATATGTATGCCCAGGTATTTGCACATATTATTCATGTATTTTCATAATATTTCTGAGCAACTTTTTATCTACACCATCCATAGTCCATGTATGTATGTACGAGCCCTAACAACTAAACATTCGGACAGTTTCAGTCATTTCAATCTGTCAGCGCTTTTTTGAATTGTAATAATAAGAAGTAACATCTCTCTTTGCTTTATTCACCGCTGGAATTTTTGCTGACATACTCTAACTCTAGATTCTAGCTTGGGGATTACAATATTCTGAAGTGAATGATGCCCCGATTTCTGATAATTTCAAATTTATCGCGAGAATTGTTCTTTGAGGACTGTTTCACAGGTGTTGCTTCATCTTCTGCGACAAGGTTTTAATAACATCAAGATCCAAACTGCTTGAGGACCATTCTAAAACTCTGAAATTATGATTTTTAACCCATTTTTTGGTCGTTTTCGATGTAACAAGAAACACTATCTTGTTGAAAGATAAAATCGTGGTCAAGATAGAAGGTTTTAACGATTGGCAACAAGTTAGCGTTAAGAATTTGCTAATACTTTTTAGCATTAACTGAGAGTAACGAACGAATACACCAGACTTTGACTAGTCGCTGAATATGACCCTATTCCAGTCATTTTCTGTCCAGCACAACTTAGATTTAGCCCATGCTACTCGTCGTTGTTCTTGTTTCTCGATTCGAAGAGGTTTTTTTTACTGAATACAAAAAATAGATAGTTAAGGAAAACTCAATGCATCAAAGTCAGATAACTAACTACCTACTACTAGTACTGAGGACAGATTTGTGAATCAAGTTCGTACAGCAATCTCGTGACAGTCCCAGGTTTGCTTCTTCATTCCAAAGTACTGTAATCTCTCTTAAAGTAACACAACGAGAACTTTTACGAATTTCCACCAACATTCTTAGATGTCGATCAGACACTAATCGATGATAAGTTTTTCCACCAACAACTTTAATACTCCCAGTTTCACCATGGTGAAACTGGAACAAAACCACTTAAAACGTACAGTTAAGTTTCCTCAAGTCGTAATAATTTTGGGCTGTCTAACATACAGCCAAATACAAATCATAGAGGTTTACGAAGATTTTAGTTCATAGACAGCACAGTAAACGCTGAAACGTGTTAGCAAATTCTTAACGCCAACTTGTTACCAAGCATTGGAGCCCTCCATCCTGATCGCGATTTCATATTTCTACAGGATGGTGCGCTTGTTACATAGCAAGAACAACCAAAATATGGAAAATAATTATTTCAGAGTTTGAGAGTGGTTCTTAAGCAGCCCGGATCCTAATGCTATTGAAATCTTGTAGATATGATCAAACAACACCACAAGCACAATTTCTTCGTTGAAAATGAAGTTATTGGAAATTAGACATCATTCATTTCAGGAAGTTGCCACAATAAAGGAAGATGTTACTTCTTATTAAATTGTGTTTATAAAATGCTGTCCGAATACTTACTTGTCAGCGATTTTTGTTGAATTTTTGAAAATTGTTTTCTGAGGAAAATGGTTTTTGGTTGAAAATCGTGTAATTTGGAATACTAGTTGGAAAAAACACAGAATTCAAATAAACGTGACATTGAAATGACTGATTTTTATTTTAAAATTGCAAGTCTCCGAATATTTACTTGTTAGGGCTCGTATATTTGTTTGTTTCGTATCGCAATAACCTCAAGTATTTTGCCATTGCCATACCATATATTGAAAGTGTCCTAGTCGAGTTTTTAAATACATTCTGATAGTTCGTTAGTGTATCGCCAAACTATTATTAATTACATTTTCTAATAATAATAATTTAAGGTACTTGTATTTGTCTACACCGTCTAGCTCCAGCGGCGTGGGGTCGTATAAAAATATTTTTATTTTATTTTTGATCTTATTTTAGTTTAAGATTTCCACGGCTATCGACGCCTTCTGAACTAAATACTTAGTTATTACGTCGTGGAAACCTTTCTCTTCTTACTTCAGTAATCCCACAACAAAGACTCTACATTAAATATAAACTTATTTCCCCTTTTTTGTGTCAAATCTTAAAATTACACATAAATGAACAAAAGCCTCATACAATTTCAAAAGCAGCACTACATATATCCAGGATTTTTATTATGTTGAAACGAATATATGTAACTAGCATCCGAGATTCTCACAAGAAGAAGTACTCATTAGTTCCCAACATAAATAAATTGCTATGAAACAAAAGATTCATTAATTTTAACAAACTAAAAAGAGCAGATCCTTACCCCTACTGTGACATCCATAATACTATTTATCTTAAAAAAAACAATGTTTTCTTCTCAAGCCCTTAATTGAATTACAAATTACAGCATAGTTACAAATTGTTCTATCGAACATTAGTATGTAGGTCTCGAACGGAGAAAGGCTTCAGCCATTTGAACTTAAGGACTTAACGACGGGCTATAAGAGATTTCCCTACTTTTATCTTTTCTACTTTGATGTGATTAGTGGCTTTTCGCGAGGGGATTTCGAAATTTTTTAACATGACGCTGCTGGCGCTACTTGATCCTACTCGAAGAAGAGTTTATATCCAGTTTTTCCTTCGGTTTATATATCTTTGAGATTTTATAGACTTCTCCGGAGATATTTTTTCTGCTTACGCCTTTGCTTACTTTTCTGTTTCTTTTTTATTAAGTTTGAAGATATTACTGCTTCAGTTGTCATTATAAATTCTTATTTTTATATTATTTTCAAAACAGTAGATTAGGCGCAAATGTATTTTATTTTTAATATCTTTTCGCATTTATAAAAGAAAGTTTGTATATGTATCTAAGCGATTGCTCAGACTAGAACATTATAGCTCTAGCTAAAAAAGGAAAGGGATTCTCTGTACTAAAAGCTTTGATTCTGTTGGCAATCAGAAAAAGGACATCACTATAAATTCCAAAAGAAATTCTTTTAGTCACCGGCACAATAATAATCTTGTTTATTGTTTCCAACCTTACTTTGTGGAACTCCATAATCATGAAATAAATAAAGATTAGTAAAAAGTTTCACAGTATTTATTAAAATATAACCTGACAATATTGTTTCGACAGCTAAGCTGTCATTATCAAAGGTAATATAAACAAATATAAATAAATATAAAAGCGACGTGTTTGTTTATATTTATATTACCTTTGATAATGACGGCTTAGCTGTCAAAACAATATTGTCAGGTTATATTTTAATAAATACTGTGAAACTTTTTACTATTCTTTATTTATTTCACAATACTAATCCCTTTATAAAGGTGGAATGGCAGTCCAAGAACTAAGAATTAAAAATCTATGGGCAAAATGACGTGAGCATTTTAATTTGACAAGTTCGTTGATTCTAGTTAGATATCGAGAGAGATTTTTTATTCTAAAATAATATCAGACTCGTCTTGAGAAAATGGTAGAAAATCTCATATGAGCCGACCTCATAGGCAACCACCACCACCTAATCTTTAAATGTTATTCTTATCGGCTTATTGATGTTGAGTTCAGAAGGTGTACAACTTACGGACTGGAGCTTCAGGGATATTTATTGATTCTGATTAACCTTCGTTACCGGTCAAATTCAGACTTTTATCGATAATTATAATATTTCGGTTTATTCCGATTAATTGCTATTTTTCCTACAGCTAATGTCACATTTAAAAATAAATGATTAGTTATGCAGCTATTAAAGGCTCTTGGCAGAATAAGTAGCCTATATGAGCAACATTTTGCCCTTCGTAACATAGAGCATTTGTAGTTTTAAAGTCTTATTTGGATGCTTGTTTATTTATTTTTGATAATTGTTATCCGCTTTTAAGATCTTTCCACTTCCTTTTCCTGTTTACTAGAATGCTCTGAATGAAGCAATATGTATTTCTAAAGTGTTTGTGTGAAATAACTTTTGCTTTTGAATTTATTCTGTTATCAAATTGAATTTCTATCAAATAATTCAATAAATAAATTAAGAAAGTTAATCTATCTGAACTAGTAAGAATTATTAAATTTTTCTTTAAAAACAATTACTACTTATTGAAGCGGCCGCAGGTCAACCAGGTTCACGTAGGAAAATGGATTCTTCGTCTTGTTTGTGTTTTGATTTGTTCTGGTATATTTCAGGCCTATTTAGGATCGATTTACAAACAATTACTAGATTAATGAGCAAGGCACTACGAGAAACAGAAATTCATCTGTAAACCCGAACATCCTTCTACCAATCTAACAACCTAATTTAGGTTTTCTATAATCGATTAATACTATAATTGATAAGTTTAATCAAGCAAGAAATGATTTAATAGTTTAACATTCCTTTTTTATATTCCATGTACATAAATGTTTAGTAAATTAAATTGATTAAAAATCTTGTAATGGACTAAAGTGTTTGTAATAACTATTTACATTTTTAGGCATTTTTAGAGTAGAAGATTAATTTGGAAGTACCATTGAATTATATTATTCGATTTACGCCAAGGCCTTAACGAATCTAATAGTTTTTATTTTTATCGTGAACGGTAATTGACAGCGTTGAAAGATTGAAGGAAAGCGATACAGATTGCTATTGAAATCTTTTCCGTGACTTCTTTCTCCAATTGTATGGAACTCCGAAATTCAGACTCGAGTACCACGATGAGTGGATAGAATACTCGGACAGAAGAAAACCGAAAAAAATTAAAGTTGATCAAAAGAAAAAGCGTCCAGAAATCGTTACCGTTTGGATCGTTTTGCAAAATCAGATTTTTTGCGCAATCGACGTCCAAATGTCAGATTTGAGACATTTTTCCGAATCGATCGGCGTTGACTCTGATTCGATTTCTGAAACAATTTTCTATTTCAATATCTTATCCTCCATCCTTCGGTAACATCTTGCTCGTCTTGAGAAACTTAAAGTGATTTCAGCAAAAAGAGTTCATATATGGAAATGGGGCATAAATATCGGTTGCCTAATTGATAGATGTGACGTTCAAGGTATTTTCTCACGTTTATCTTTTATTGTTGAGTGGTGTAAGTGAGTAGAACAAAACAGTAGTTTTCTTCTACTCAGCTAATCAGTCTTAACTTTAAATGCGAACAATGTATCTTGAGATTATTCATTTGAATAATAATGTCTGCCATCTTGCCGTTGGGTTTCCCTTCATCATTTCGGTATTTCGAGACTCATTTTGGTGCGGTATTCTTTGCTCTACATACGGTGCGAGTTTTGATTTCCTGCTATTAGGAAACCAGTTACGAGATTATGTCACAAAACAGGTATATCAAAGGTATTCGTGACATTTCTTGATTAAGCGGTAAAATTTAAATTTCTTATAGGTACAAAGGATTGTGGAGAAATAACCCTCATATAAAATTCAACATACAGATAGTCTTTCTCTTTCATTAATTGATATTTATTAATTTATAATTAATAAAGATTAGTAATAAAAATGTCTTTAATATTATAACCCTGAATATTTATAAAGTCTCAATAATGAAATAATTTTAAAATAAGCAAACTAAATTTTATTAATTTATTAATATACAGATTTAACATTTAATCATTTCAAATAAATAAGTTAATAGACACTTAAGTACTTAATTTTGTCAGTACAAGATAATCTAGCATCCAACGTGTTATTATATAAAAATAAATATTTCAATTTAAAATACTTAAGATTACAGAAAATAATCCATTTATTACAATAATTATTGATGAGGGAATTCTAAGCACAGTTTCGCCGAACATATGCGTCCCAACGTGAGAGATTTTTAAAATATTAGTTTAAAAAGTTCTTGTTTATACTACGCAGACATAATTATATGTAGTTTATTTACTAATTACTGTCAATGCTAGTAAAATCCATTAAGGCACATTTTTCTTCATATATTGAAACAAAAGTCACTTGTCGGTGTTGTAAAAACTACAAAGCTCATTTAACTTTGAAACATCTAAGTAAAAGACAACATTATCGTGGTGTAAACCTTCTAAATCCATTTGACAACAATTAATCAAAACATAACAAAGCAAGTTTTCCCATTCTGCGTTAAACGTTCGGGATCAAACCTGAACAATACCCGAATATATGAGGCCTTTAAATGACTTCGTTACGTGTTGGCCCGAAAGTTGTTTAAAACACCTACTTTGTGCCTTTACCCTTTAACGTTTATTCCCTATGAATACAAACAACTAAAAGCTGTTGTTGTGTCGTAGTACGGTTTTATTTAAGTATTTGTTACAGCAGTTAGAAAGGATTAATAAAGCAATAGCAATTTTCGTAGCAGAATTTGCAGGCTTGCTTTACCTTTTCGTTCTGGTATTTTAGCAGAATGGGTTTATACTATAAAAGTAACAGAAATCGTAAAGTTTGTATCTCAATAAAATATATTCTTAAAGGGGTTTCTTCCTCGCGGCGTCGAAGTCATTTAATAATGTCTGAAAATACTGGTGGTTAACTAGTAATTTGTACATTGTAAACCAAGAACATTTATCTTATAGTCTGAAAGGCTCTCTAAATTAAACCGCTCGCCGTGGAAAGAAAGAAAAGGGAGATGTGCAGAAGAGAGTATAGCATAATAACAAAATATTCGAATGTAAAACCTTATTAAACGACACAATCATATTTTGTAGGCAATTTTTGTCCCCTTTTTTCGTATCCATTAGGGTACACGCTTTTGTTTTGTACTTTAAAATCGGTCGACACAAAGCACGGAACCCAGGGCGACTCTTGCCATTTCCGCACTTAAATTACTAATTTTTAATATCCCGTTTGCGGCGTAGTTTGCTTCCGCCACGCGCTGTTTACAATTAGTCTCCACCCCCAAATTTTGTACTCACTAAAGTTACTAACAGCACCAGTTGTGCTGGGGGTTAATTAAAATTGAAATATTAATGTCCGTTGTATGAAATATCGGGATTTATAAATATAAACTTTTAGTGGTTTAGTTTTGACACTACAGGATTTGCTCAAAAAAAAGAAGAAAAAAACAATTAAATTGAAACAGCAGCTGAAAAGAATTTTAACAAAATCTAAACTTTAAAAAATCTCTTGTATTAGCTTGAGACCCGTGAAAGTTTCCATCGTTCGCGATATTCCCCTTCTAACGTAATATTGCAGTTCAAAAAGGCGGAGAAGTGCACTTCCTGTTTCATCCATTTCTTGCTCCGTTTCCTTGACACTTGATAGCTGTAACAAAGAGCAACTTCAAAAGAAAGACAAAGTGCCCGTAACACGTAAAAGCCTTTAGTTTCTGTGCTAAACAAGGTGTAAATCAGCTAGCAAAACAGCAATGAGCAAAATAGCTCAATTTTTATTTATTGTAGGTAAATGAATGGAGGAGAAACAGCCGAGAAACTTTTAAAGTTGCTCCATCCTACATCTAAAAAGTTCATCCATCATGTAATAGAGTCAAGAGGGAGAGAGATTATAAGTATATATAACATTTGGCTTTGATTACGACTGGCTGGTGGCGCTTTACTCTTAGAAACATTAGGGCCGTCATCTGCAGATTGTCCCGGATTGTCCCTCTCGAAATGGAAAAGCTAAAGTCCTTAAGGGGGCTTGTGACTACGAAACAGATGTTACGTTCGGAATATATTAGGTAATCGATTTCATATAGTGTAACTTGCCTTTTAAGAAAGACTAGAATTTGAATTTTTCTCATATTTTATATTGCTTACTTTAAAAGAGAGATTTTGAACACTTCATAGACAGTCAGTAAGTTTGAAAAGTTTTTTCTTGTTTGTAAATCTATTCTGAACATTTATTCTATTAAAGTTAACTTATTAGAATGGTTAAAATGAAAAATACTTAAAGATATGTTGAGGTGTTATCTAGATAAGTCAAAATATGAATATAGTGTTGAATTGAAATGGCTAGCTTTAATAAAAAATCTAACAGCTCAAATAGTTTTTCCTTCTCCCACTAGACTAACTCAGGTTTAAAATTTGATAGAGCATGAGATAAACAAACTATAATAATCTTTTTGATTCTTGCACCTGGAAAGAAAGAGACTTACTACCATTGCACTTGGAATTCTGTAGCTGGACAAACAGCAATCTTAAATTCTGTATATGAAGAAAAAAAACGTATGCTTGCATAAACACCAACACAAATAAACACATAGATAAATTGAAACACAGATATTTTTATTAACAATAGATAAAATTCTTTCATCCAAAGAGAAAAATAAAAACAATTGTTTAAAATAAAAACATAGAAACAAAAAGAAAATCTTCGTTGAGCTTGCTCAAGTGTGTTTTGTTATAGTTGCCAACTGACATAGGGGTTGCAACCGGTCTCCATTTGAACAAACTGACATCAATTAAGTTTATCAAATAAGAAAAATATTTACAAATGCTAAATTAATTTATCTAACGGAAATTAATTATTTTAGTGAATAAACAAGTTGAAATTGTCTAAATGTTACGACCTTGTTATTAAAAAAAACTTCTCAAACAAAAAAAACAAATTCTGAATTTGAATAAAAATGCCTTTATGCTTTTGTTGTTCTAAAGTGAACCAAATCCTTTTAATTTTGATTTACCTTGTATATAAATGTCAACGAATCCATTACAAATCTTTTACAATTGGTACTACAGCAATGGTCCAAACAGCTGACTTTAAAAAAATTCATACGAGTCGATTATCCAAATCAATAATGGAAACAAAAAAATCTTCTTGATTTAATTTAAATAAATCGTTCACAATTCCATATAATTGTTGAAGACCGAAAAATAAATCTTCTTTAAATTTATGTCTCAGGTAACAATTTAATAACATTAACACAAATTTGACGTTTGACTTCCAACGCAAATATCATATGGTTTACAATAATCTTACTTTTATTTTAGAAAATTCTTATGCGAGCCGACAGTTTCCTCCAAAACAGTTGAATAAACAGCGAAATTTCACAAACAACGGCACATTACAAATGTCATGACGTCACTAACAGAAAACATATGTTTAAAAATAACACTAAACTAAATTCTAGAAAGGCAGAAATGTAGCTGGCAAAATAACAGTTAAAACAACATAAGACACTTATAGTCTGAAATCAACATTAACTGAGAAAATTAACAAAAACGACCAACGATCAAAGAATCTCATTAAAACTGCTTTGCAAGACTCCATACAAATAACAACATAAATGAAATCAAACTATACTCAAACTTGTCCAACATACAGTCTTCCAAGTGCCTGCATCCAAACACTCGTGCAAAATATCAAAATAAAACCAACATTTGAAAAATTCAATAGATATCTATAAAGCTGAAACCTTCATCCTTATGAACTCAAACCTTCTAAATGCAAGACTCCGTAAGCAAAATGTAACATTATAGATTTCAAATTACTTATTTAATATAACTATTTAATAATAATAATAATAATAAATGGTCTTTTATTATGACAATATAGATACATACAATTAAGATTCAAATAAGAAAATATTCAAATAACATAAAAATACATACATTATAGGTTGAAACATAAGATACAATTGTACCCCTATCGCCATAATTGGGCGTAGTTCGGATCTATGAAGCATAAATACAACATAGTCTGCTCTTCCACTTAACCCTAATGAAAACATAAACAAATTTATAGTAAAAATACAAGAACTATTTCCAGTGAGATATGTACCCGAAACTGATTTAGTTGCATGGGAGAAACAAAATTCTGGTTTACGTTGGAGACTCGTAAATCTCAAATCTAACAAGAAGATAAAACCTTCCAGAAAAATGGAAAAACCATCGTAGCATGTGACCTGGGTTGCATAAAACATGTATTACTATAAAACAACCTAAATACTTTATATCCTTTTTATAATTTCAAACTTTTTATGTAAAAGTTGAGGTTACGTATGCATGAAACTCATCCTTCTATAATTTCTATTTAAATTTGATAAATCTATCTGTAACCTAACATGTAACTTTTAGGTTAAATAAACCTAATATCCTAGCATGTATATACTTGTTTTTACGATCAAATCGTAGTCTTAAAATACTTCGAAATTACAATTCGTTAAGTAAATTTTCAATCGATGATTCCATATCATCTCAATATAAATCATTGTAAAAATCTTGATAATATCAAAAAGAAAATAAGAAATAATAGGAAACAAGATACATTTTTATATGCAACTTCAATACAAAAGTTCTAACCACTAAAATCGAATAATTAATTTGAATGTACAAACAAATTAATAAACCTCTAAAGATATCTCAAATAAATCCACAACCACCCATAATAGATTATAATAGTTTTTATAAATTTTTAGAATTAGATCGCATAAACAATTAACAAACAACTATTTAAAAGAAAAGTAATCTTTAAAAGAATATCATAACCTAAAATTAAGAATTTAAAAATAACAGTTAAATCATTATCAACAAATTAGAAAAAAATACAAAATATCAGAAATAGAAAAACCAAAAAAAAGTAATATATTTCAAATTATAAATGAATTAATTAACTTTTGTAAATGTTTAATTGTTAATTAGCATTAATATAGATACTGTGATTATAGAAAGACATATTTTTATTAATAATTTACGAGTTAATTTAATAAAATTAAATTTAAATAAATTCATTAAATTATAAAAAAATTGATTGAGATTATTAATTACTTAGAAAAATATTTATTGCATTATTAAAAGTAAATGAAAACATGCTAAGGATATAAAAACAATTAGACATTACAAATAAGACCAACTCCTATTTATAATTAAGAAATTTATTTTTCACGAAAAGTAACAGTAAATCAAAGCAATCGGTATATAGATATTAACGATAATATAATTTAAACTAAATAAAATTAGCTTTAGAAAATAAAGGATGTTTATTATAATCTCGGTCTATTTATTTCTTATAAGGGGCATTGTAAATTAAACACAAAACGGTTCTTTAACAAACACTTCCATTTGATTTAAATATATTGAATTAACAGATTATAAACAAATGTAAAAGAGATAATTAACATTATTATCGATTGAATTATATTTGTTAAAATGTATTAAATTTAGCTGATAAACAGCCAAGATAAATGAGAAGTTTCAAAGCTTTAAGCTATTATTTGAAACTAGACTATCTCATTAAAAACTTTTTAATCTCCAGCATTAAAAATTAATCTTCTTGGGCTTCAAAGTAGATCCTTCACTATATTTTGTTAAAGCCAATAATAAAAATGCTTTTATACCTCTGTTTTGTTTAAAGAATAAAGATGTGAATATATAGCAGCGAATGGTAGATTTCTAATTTCAAGAAGAAGATTAAATTATGTAAAACTGCAACTGTAGTATATTAGTCAATTTATGTATGTGAAGTGTAAAGAAAATAATTGATAGACTTAACTTTTATTGATAAATTGTTTTTTTATTAAAACCAATGTAATACACACATAATAGCTCTAAAATAAAAAATTAATTAAAATACACAAGAGTTATAAATAGTCAAAGCTGAGTAAAACATACATATTTTAGATGAAGTTTAATTTTTATTTGTTGATAAATGTTTTACATTAAATTATAATTTGAATGCAAATTCATATAGAAAAATGTATTAGCCCGACTGGGAGTTGCATCTAGAACCTTCCACCATCTAGGCGGTATCTCTACCAACTGAGCTACCGGTCGACTATCAGCAGAGATACCGCCTAGATAGCGGAAGGTCCTGGATTCGACTTCCAGTCTGGGTAATACATTTTTGTATGTGGATTTGTATTTAAATTATAAATTAATGTAAAACATTTATCAACAAATAAAAATTAACCTTCTTTTAAAATTTATATGATTATTTTCTTTCGGAATGATTCATAATATTCTAGATGCTTTGAATATTAATGTTGTCGTCAGCGAATTGTTGGACTTTATTAAAAGAATTCTAAATATATCTAGTTACTTTGTATGTTTGCTAAAATATCTAATCCATATGGAAAATTTGTGACGCTGCTGATGGTCGCCCGGTAGCTCAGTTGGTAGAGATACCGTCTATATAGCGGAAGGTCCTGGGTTCGACTTCCAGTCGGGGTGGTACATTTCCCTATATGAATTTGCATTCAAACTATAATTTAATAACATACATATACATTCCTATAAATATACAAAAATAGCAATAATAAGAACAGTTAAAAGCTCTACCTACAATTAATTTTAATCTATTTCTACAATATAATTAATTTTTAAAGAAAATTTATAAAATATAAGAATTTCAATTAATAAGAGCAATAGAAGAAAATAAATAAACCTAAATTTAATTAAAGGAAAATAAGTAGACTTGTAAATGCAGGATAGCAAATCAAATATCAGAAATTTATTTCTGATGTACTTTTAATGAATTTGTAAAAGACTAGGTAAATAAAAATGGAATGAGATTTGTTCAATAGTGTCCGAAAACAGTCCTTCCAAATAACCGCTGTACATAGATTTCCACATAATATTAATTTTCTTTATTATATTCCCTCTTCTTATTTATACCTTATTGGACAAGTAGTATTTACTGTCAATTAATATGACTGAAAAATATGGATTGTATTGCGAGAAAAGAAGGTCTCAAATAACACAAAACGCCTTAAATTGGAAATGACTACTGTTTATTAACAAAAGAAAGTAATCGTTTTAATTTTTGTCAATTTCATTTTTAAATAACTTTACAAAGGAACAGAATGATATTTGTAACTTGTATCTTACTTTTTACACGTGTATCTTACAAAGTTTTATCTACGATCATAACGCTTTACTAGAGTATTTATTTTATTTTCTTTTAAATTTGTGACTTGTGTACATCATCGTGGTGATTTGATATTGTACGTGCTAAGTTGTTTAGCAACTAGTTTGTAAAATTGTGAAATATAATGAACTTAAAAGATTATTTATAAGTTTCACAAGTTTTATTAAATTCTTAACCTGACAATTGTTTCAACATTAAATGTCGTTATCACAATGTTTGTAAAATATTTATAAATCATTTATCCTACATCTTTTGTTGGCATTAGCGTGCAATACAGTATATTAAAGTATTAGTTTCATAAGACACGTTTTTAGCGCACGCGTTTTAAAAAACCAAGTTTAGAAAATGACCAGCGAAGCGCGGTGCCAAGTGCGCTAAAACGTCTTATGAAACGAATACATTATACTATTTTTTCTATTTGCCTTATTTTTAATCATTTTAAAAAAGAAATAATTTAATTTTAAATAATATTTGTTTGGGGAACATTTTTTAAGTTATTTAACAGTTGGCAACACTGAGAATTCAGATTCCGCATTTGTTTTTCTTTACAGCATAAATAAGTTTGACATTTTGAGAACAGCTGATTAATACTGATATTAACTTTAAAAAATAAAATGTTACTATTATTCAAACACAGATAAAAATGTATTTAAATTTCATCAACAATTGTGTGGTATTGTAAAACAAATTGGTCTTAAAAAAGTGACAGGGACAATTTGTGTAGAATTATAAAACAAGATTGTGTCATTTAGTTTGTCAAGAATTTTTAAATAATGTTTTCAATTTTTTGTAAGGATGTGTATAAACTCAAATATAACATTTTGTGGAAGTCAATAGTAATTTTGTAGAATCAAATGGATAGTTGTCTATAAGTTTTCATAACAAATTGTGCTACTTATTAAAACAGAATGTGTAATGTTGTTGCATACAATTTTATACAAAATTGTACAATTGTTGCGCTAGTTGTGCCAAAATTGCTTAATAGTATTTAACACAATTACTTGTTCACATTTATGCAAATTTTGCAATACTCTGGCACAAATATTCTATACAGAAGGTTAGGTATCACAAATAAAATATATATTTTTACATATATTAAAATATATGTAACTAATATGTATATAACTATACAATGTATAGTATATACAGGTATAACACAAATTTCCTTTTGCTGTCGCCTGTTTATACATAAATCTCGAATTTACATTAATAGCGACAATTACAAGTGGTGACATCTATAAGATGTCATCCATAAACTTTGCGAAACACAATAATTAGTAGCAAGCAGTTTGAACACTGGATTATGATTTCATTCAAACAAAATATTGTATTTTTCTAAACATTTTTTACAATTATACTTCAACATAATATGCTAGCTCTTCCTCTACAACATTGTTCCAAATAATGCAGAACTAAATCTGACTGTGTTAAATAATTGTCGTACGTTCCTGTTAGACAATTCAGTAACGAAAACCTACACAACGCTGGACAATACGATTCTATAATTATAATATAAATTTCTCCAACACCGTTTTGAACAATATTGTGCAAAGCTCTTATGAAGTATTTCTCTCTGTGTAACAAATCTCTTTAGAACACGCGAAATGCGTGTCCTAATACACAACTATAAAAAAAAATTATGTCCGATTGCATTATAAAGTACTGTTTATTGTATTGTTTTGCGGCAGTGAACTGGCTTATTATTGTACTCGTAAAATAAAGTGGTAGTAGTAAAATAAAGTATATAATAGTAAAATGAAGTATGACAACTGTATATTGCATGTCAAATTTTCTTCTGTCAAGAATAGATGTCAAATTTATAAACTAATTTTTTTGATAATTAGCCAATTTTAGGAATCGAACATAAAGCTTTGTATGCACCTCTTACATAATCGGACCTTATAGACTCGCCTTTTTTATAGGCCTTTCTCGCTTCGCTAGCTCGGCCATAAACTGGGCTTGTCTATAATGTCCTACATTATGTACTTGTTACATAAATAGCTATTATAACACTAGTTCACTAAACGTTTACTTTTTACACGAAAATCAGTCTAAGACGGTGTAACTTTTGTATGATCAAAGATAAAAATTAATTTTAGGGGTCTATTCTGTAACGTCTGTAACAACGTTGTTATTTAATGACAGTCGTTAATAAATAACTTTATCTACGTCTGTTTGGATAAGAACTTATGATATTTATTTGCGTTATATAATGTTATAAGTTATTATTTCATTGAGTGGGATAATGAAATCATGATCATAATTGCCTGGTTGCCATGGTTGCTGGTTAAATTCTAAGCTGCTCTGATTTTAAATAAAAAAATTCATGATGCATGTATGTACGTCAAAAAACTGTTTCAACTTATTATATAATATAGTTTTCTTCAGTTATGGGGAGTTATAGATAAAAAGTTGTATCTTAACACGTGTGATAAGGCCTACTATAATACTCATGCTCTTATCCGACTCAACGCATTCGTATGTTAATAATGCCTTTATCCCACTAATAAGATATATTACTATTTCCTATTCTGTAACTAATAACTTTTGTTTATTAACAACAAAATGGTGACGAAATTGTCGCAAGCGTAACAACATGTAAGTATGTGTTGTTGCAGAAGGTATACATTCATTAACGCCGTTTTTCTACTTTAATTTCATCTACTAAGAAATCTGTCCATGGGTCAGATCAAGCTCAAGCTGTTTCCCCTCCCTTTTTATGGGTAATCAGATTATCGAGAATTCCACTTCAAATTAACTTTTGGTATGAGTATATCTATATTGTCGTTTTTAATAGGTTCTTTATTTTCCTTTGCAGGGTTTTATTAATTTTCTGATGTCCGTTTCCTAACTGCACATTATGATCGTCAGCTGAAGCCGTACATCAATTTCGAGGAATTACAAAATACAGACGTTTTATTTATCTATACTTTATTGAGGAACATCATTCATTCCATTCTACACAACACGACCAATGATATCCCCCAGCATGTCTTCTAAATCAGTCGAAGTCTTTCTCTACTAGTCTTTCTTTACTTAGGACTTTCAGTAGGTAAATATACATAAAGACGTCAATAAATAAATAGACATATACAGTGATAAATACCAACCTTTTCTCCTAACTAATCTCCATTTTTGTTCTGACTTTACTGGTCCTCCACAAGCATCGATTTTACCACAGGCTACGGAGATTATTGTCTTGTTTGTCGGCAATTCTTCTAAATAAATATTATACTGACTTCTTCTGATTCTAGCAGTTCTTGTTTTCGTTACTTATTTTCCGAAATGTACTATTGATTTCATAATGATCTAGGACAGCAAGGCTAATATGATGCTATTTTTTAAATTTTTCTCAGTGTAAATGCATAGGATAAAATAATAAAAAATAGCATCATATTAGCCTTGCTGTCCTAGATCATTATGAAACCAATAGTACCTTGAAATAAAAAATTACCTTTACGGCGACGGCGGCGTGTGTAATTGTTATATAAATAACAATAAATACTTACGGGATATATTATGGAGAGTATCATCAAATCAATACTTTTAAAAAGCATATTTAAATAAAATATATATTGCATTAGACGTAAATATCATTCGCATAATTCCAAAAAGTGCCAACTATCAGAAAATGTTCCTTTGGTCTTCTTTTGTCATTACGAGTTAATAACAGCTTTGCAGAATAAAGATTTAGAAAATTGTTGTTACCATGAATGTTAAATAACAACAGTTTACATAATAAGGGCCTGAGTATGGCAAATTATAACAACAGTTACCAAGAGAGAAAGCCATACTAACAAAATCTTACTAAGGCAATGGACTCAACACAGACGCCCTCATTGAAAGACCATGCGGCTTTATGGGAAATATACATAAATTTGATTCTGGTCACTGATAAGTTTCATTAAAGGTTTTTACAGAGGTACTTGAAATACGACCTGTCGCCCAGTTTAGAGGAGTAAATCAAAGATGTACTGCTTTCATTTGACACGTGACTGCAGCTGGCTTATACTATCTTGAACAATTTAGGCCAAAAAGTTTGAACCATTTATTGGACAAGTTTGCACTACTTCAGTTCGTTGTTAGGTTACCAGTTAGGAATACCAGTAATTGTTTCTACAATGAGGATGTACGCAGGAGCCATAGGAGACGGATCATTTAGATCATTAGATAAAAAAGATAAAGGTCTAGAAGTTCGAATTCGTTCTGCTTGAGTTATCATTGTCATAAATTGTTCAAATGTCAGAGGTGTTGTACCTAAAATTCTACACAAATGATACTTACAACACATTTAACCTTACTCTCCCATAATCCTCCAAAATGTAAAGCTACACAGAGAGAAATACTTCATAAGGGCTTTGCACAAGATTGTTCAAAACGGTGTTGGAGAAATTTATATTATAATTGTAGAATCGTATTGTCCAGCGTTGTGTAGGTTTTCATTAATGAATTGTCTAAACAGGAACGTACGACAATTATTTAACACAGTCAGATTTAGTTCTGCATTCTTTGGAACAATGTTGTAGAGGAAGAGCTAGCATATTATGTTGAAGTATAATTGTAAAAAAATGTTTAGAAAAATACAATATTTAGTTTGAATGAAATCTTAATCCAGTGTTCAAACTGCTTGCTACTAATTATTGTATTTCACAAAGTTTATGGATGACATCTTATAGATGTCGCTATTAATGTAAATTCGAGATTTACATATAAACAGGCGACGGCAAAAGAAAATTTTAGTGTTATATATGTATATACTACACATTGTATAGTTATATACATATTAGTTACATATATTTTAATTTTTCAGTTTGTGTTATATTTTCTAACAATAAAGATATGTATATGTAAAAATATATATTTTGTTTGTGATACCTAACCTCTTGTACAGAATATTTGTGCTAGAGCATTGCACAATTTGTATAATTGTAAACAAGTAATTTTGTTAAATACTATTAAGCAATTGTGGCACAACTAGTACAACAATTGGACAATTTTGTATAAAATTGTATCCAACAACATTACACATTCTGTTTTAATAAGTAACACAATTTGTTATGAAAACTTATAGACAACTATTCATTTGCTTCTACAAAATTACTATTGACTTCCACAAAATGTTATATTTGAGTTTATACACATCCTTACAAAAAATTGAAAACATTATTTAAAAAATCTTGACAAACTAAATGACACAATCTTGTTTTATAATTCTGCATAAATTGTTCCTGTCACTTTTTTAAGACCAATTTGTTTTACAATACCACACAATTGTTGACGAAATTTAAATACATTTTTCTCTGTGTATAGCAGGGATGAATTTCCTTAAAATAACCTCCGAGTAAGGCTACTTCTAGCAATGGAGACTTTTTCTTTTAAATGATGCTAAATGTATTTTTGGCACCTACAAAATTATTGCCGTTATCGGAATAAATTGTCATGTAAATCTTTTCAAAGCTGCCTTTACCTTCAAAATACCTTTGTGGTCGTAGAAATAAAGAAGCAAATATAGGTCTTTGTTGTTTTACAGTTTCTGGTTACGCGATCTTTTAGATTGAATCAAATCAAATCAATCAGAAAGTTTCAGACCATTTAGTTCATGCCACCATAAGTACGAGTTATATACTTCGAAAATGATATCATTTTATCTGCAATAGATAAAGCTAGTTGTAATTAAGGTGTATGCAAATGTAAGCCAACTTACCTGAAACAATTGTTGTTAACTGCTGCTTTCATTATAACGTTAGCAGTGTAAAATGGTTTTGAAGAGGTTTTAGTGAAAAGTTTGAGTTTCTTTGTTAAAATTATTCGAAAACATATTTGTAGACTTGCTGTTTTCTATCGCCAAATAGATTTGTGTAATTTAGGTTGCAGATTAAGTTTAAAAGCCACTAAAAGTATTCAATGAAATTAGCTTAACACATAATGAAGGCGTTTAATGATAAAGAACAGTGTGCAAATGTGTTGAATGTAAATTAATTTAGTTAATGGTATCTGAATTGAGACTTCTTAATCGACGTTCAATAAGGATGTAAAAATTCAAAATAGAATCTAAGTATCCCATGTTTTTAGAATCACGAATATAAAAACTACATTTTTGTCTTTGTATTATATTTAAATTTTAAAATCAGAATTTGCTTATGTATTTTAGAAGTCAAGATTTTATTTTATTTTTAACGGGAGATTCATTTGTTTTTTGTAAAGCTATATAAGTAACAGCTCCAAGAAAACAATTTAGTAGTCATAAAACCAAAAGGAGGGGATGAAAACGGAATTTCGTTGGCTATTCAAATTAAAAAATTCAAAGTTATATTGAAAAATAAGGTGGGGTTATAGTAAATGTCAACGATAAAGTTTAAAATAATAATTTAACAATAAAAGCGCATAATCCCAATTATTTACAAGTATAAACATCCATATTTTAATATTAAAAGAATATTTAATGAGGGAAAAGTTAATTAACATCGTTAATCATAAAAATTTATTTGAAGAAGAAACTATTAAAGATTTATTGGAAATGAGACTTACCAGTTTATAATAAAGAAGATCTCATGTTTATAAACAAGTTATTATTTATTGCATAGAACTGTTATTTTTGTGGATCGACAAAAATCTTTGATTCGATATTGAAGGAGCTGTCCATTTATTTAAATCGGTTGATTTCGACTAGAGATGAAGAAAATATTATTTATAGAAAATATACAGTTATAATTACATTAGTCTTGAGTCTATCAAAAGAGTTTAATTTGGAATCACATATTTTAATTTTTTTCTTGCTAATTTTAAACTTTATTAAATGAAATTTGATATTGTTTATTTGTGTACATTTTATTTATGTATTAATGTTTGATCATTAAAATTTTAAAATAACAAAGCGACCCACCCTGAAAAAATCTCATACCAGTTGTGTGGGAAAGAAAACATTATTTTAAAGCCGGAGCCAACAATTTTTAAAGGTAAGAACGTTTACTTACAGTATTATCAATTTATTGTCATTAAGAAATTTTTATATTCTATATAAAAATTTAAATACCATTATAATATAACAGTATGTGTGTATGTAAGATTAAGTAAAATTTTATTCTTATTATTATAATTATTTTAATTATAAATTATTGTTTTATTAAGTTTTTATTTAATATCTAATTGAAAAATGCTTAAATGCAGGAAACGCAATTTGTAATAAAACAGAATATAAATGGCAATTAGATAATAATTTTAATAAATATTTGTTATAAAAATAAACAAGACTATTAAAAAAAGAATTAGCAAGATCACAAAATGTAATATTGTATTGGTAGAAGTAGAGATGCCACATATTCATACAACATAAAAAGCTCAAGGTTTTCGGACGGACTATGTAATGCATCAAACACAGGAAGTGTCTGACATTTGAAGACATAAAGTGATTAATAGAGTAAGGGATAACGCTAGCATAAACCCATGGAGTAGATCTAAACCGAACACAGGAATAGAGAAAGTAACAACAAACTCAAACTTTCTCCATTTGCATCATGTTTACACACGTCCTGAAAACTATAAGCTTCTAAGACTCTGAAAGATTAAAGATCTGTCTGAAGTAGTTTTGTGAAACGTTATTATACTACCAGCAGTCATGGAAAGTTTATTTGCAAAGTGGTCATGCCATGTTACATCTTTATGGATAATTAATCGTCTTTGTAGGGTAGCGGGGCACGATAACGAGATCTCTTTGCCAAGTTAGTTAGTTAAGGACGAGCTCAAATTTAATTATCAAGACTACCTTTTAATAATCCAGTTTTAACAATTTTTACTGATTGCATAACCGACCACTGCGTGCGTCATTCATTTGAAGCAATAATTCATTCAGATTTTCAATTTTAATAGAATTATATAACCTAACCCTAAAATTAGGTATTCTCGCCATATTTCATATTGTTTTTTATTGAACAATCTAATATCCGGTATTATTTGTGAAAACATTCTTTACTAGCAAAAAATTTATTAGATTTAGAATTGTTTGAAGCACTCAGAATTTTCCATCGAGTAATTTCTAACTTTTTGTTATATTTTTCACCTAAAGCATAACCAAACACAATAATTCTTTTTAACGCTCACCACAACGCCTGCCGCCCATACTTTGTTGACTTAATAGATGTACCGCAGAATCGAGACAGGATGAGGATGGTAGTGGCGATGTTTTTTCAGGGGGTGATGTGAAAACGAGCTCGGAAATTAATTACGAAAGTGTGCTCTCAAATATTTGGGTCGTGTTGATTTTTGATGGTATTTATTTTCTTTCGATAATGACTTTTCATGTCTGCCTTTTATTTAAATGTTTTCATTTTCAAATCTTGAAAACATTAATAATAATAATTTATAAAATTATGATTGTATATGGAATTGACAGGTTTGTTGGTTTGCTTTTTCTTCGTCGTTTTCTTTGTTAAAGTGGAGAAATATTGAGTTTTTGTTTAAAAAAAAAAGTAGATGATCCTTTCGTATGCTTGGATGGTAGTAGTAGCGCAAAGACAAGACATAACACAAACAGGGAAAGAGAGATCTGAAATATATTATTTAGAGACCTAGTAAATAATTCAAAGGTACTTCCTCGGTGAATTGAATCCGTCTGGGAGGAAAACCCGGTAGACACATCAAAAAGACTTTTCAATGAGGGAAATTATTAGTTGAAGTTTTGAAATAATTTTACTCGGAAAATGCATAAAAAAAGAAATATTTAGATATTTTATTTACAGAAGACGAATTTCTTTGGCTACAAAAAAGTTTTAATCAATGAAGTGGCGCATTAAGAAACATTCAGTAATGGGCTTACTTCATTTATGTTGATATTAAAAGTAATCAAATTAAATTAAAGCTCCTTGCAGGAGCTGCTTGACAGAAGGAAATTCAGATTGACGTCACTAAGTCCTTAAATCGAGTTACTTTTTAGAATCTCCATAAAATAAAAAGATGATGGAAGATATTACTTAGATAATGTATATTTCTAAAAAAAATATTGCCAAGTGACTTTAAAGAGATTAAATTCTTATTGTTTTTATTGTAAAAGTTAGATGACTTTAAAGTCGACCAATAAGAAATGAGAATTTCAATTATGATTTACTAGCTACTCGCAGTGGATTTTTTTAAAATTTTCAAATAATAGAAATTTTATTTTTTTTGTCAATTTAAGTACTCCCTGAACCTAACTTACCTCAAGGAATTCTACGACTGACGTCAGTAAAAACCAAAATGTTTTTTTTATAATTGTAGAGCTACTGATAAAAATTTAAATGTGACTAAAGCTTTTAATTGCGTTGACTTTTAAGAAGACACAAACTGGTATTTAAATCACCCTCATGTAAAGTTAAGTTTGTAATTTATGACAGGTCAAATTGTTTCAAGATTATTCAAATAGTGGAAATAAACAAAGAAAATTAAGGAAAATAACAATAAATAAATAAATTTAAGCAATAATTATTGTTTTATCTTTTAGTTACTTACGATTATGTCAGAGTGAGATTATTTAATAAAAACCAAAAACTTTAAATCAATAGTGAAACTAACACAATTAGGGTTAGTTGGGCAAGCAACTTGCAACTCTAGATATAATTTACAAAGAAATAATTTTACTTATCTACATCTTGTATCACACGTACAGTATACTTTTAAACAGAACACTAAAAGTCGCTTACAAAAAAATTAACTTGTGCACCGAAGTTTCTATCTTACAGCAACATTTTGTAGTGAACATAATCAAAACCATGATTAACAGAAAAAAAATAAAGAAACCATATCACTTTATTATCCTCCCATTACATTTACCATCAATTGATATGCCAGTTTCGAACTTAAAATCATTTCATCAAAGCATCTAAGCGTTAGGAAACCCGGTAATGAATGCCCCTTGGTATCAGATTCTAACCTCTAAATAAACTACAACTAAGCACATTAGCAGTCAGGTAATCAATGCTCCTGGGCATCAGATTCTAGACCCTTAAAACTAAGCGGAGGGAAAACAGGTAATCAGTCTCCTGGACACCAGATTCCCATCAATAAATATTAAAAGGCACTTAAATAATAAAAGTCACTTACCAGCTTGCTTCAAGATGTTGATTTGTTGGAGTCATTTTCACGACTGAATATTAGGCTTGAAGCAAGCTGTTTATATACTGTATATTACGGAAGTCATTAGCATATCAACGTGAATCTGTAGGCGCGGCGTTCCGCGTATTCGTTGTTACTTCCTTGTGCGGCAAGCAGCTGCATTCTAGGTAGGCCGATCGCGTGCTGTGCTGAGTAGTGGTTCTTGGAATAAGAGCAGCTGGCTCGCAACGCTATATAAAGTTACGAAGAAATGTATTAACCTTGGATAATAATTGCACCAGTTGGAATGCAACTTGCGGTTTGTATGAATTATTTATTTGCAAATAATTTCGTTTGTGACAATGAGAATGAATAATTATTTGCAGAAACAAGCTACACATATTTAATAGAGAAACAACAGTGCGCTTAATAAAACTGATAATTAGTAAATAAAATAAGAAATCATAGTTTAATGAATGTGGAAAATAAAAAAATGAGGATTCATTCGCGAGTCAGTGTATAAAGAACGACTTCCTGTTTGAACCATATAACTTAACATGAAAACGTTACCTTGGAACGAAGTATAGTTTTTAACTGTCATTCTTCCTAGTCACTGTAACGAAAGAAGCCTTTAGATAACGCGTCAAAATGACGGATCCTCTTCTTCACTTTTCTTAGTGGCATATCAATCAATAGTGACAAATTGTTACGTGCTAATTTCGTAGCATTAGCATGCTTTTGTGTTAGTTTGTATAGCGTTTAGGGATTTTCGCAATTTTTCTACGTTTAGTTGCCATTTTCTTTGGAATTAACTTCCTGTTGTTGATAAGAGACTTCACTTCGTTTTGATCGTTCATGTGAAGAAAATTCTTTAAAGAATATTTTAGTTGGATCATCATTAAATTAGTTTTTCCTTTATGTTGTGATATGGGAATTGCATTTGTGTAGATCCATAATTAATTTTTGGAGGTGATTTCCAAGTTTTTTTGGAACCGATTTCCAAGTTTTTTTGGAACCGTAAGGGATTTTCCACTAATTCTTTTTGGAGGTTAGAAGCACACGTTCTCGATTCGATATTTAATCATCGTTAGCCGCATCGGGTGGCGGTATAACTATCTCTTAAGGTCACATTCCACCGAAGACCTTTTTTCTTTCCGGTTTAAATTATTTTTTTTATTTTTACCTCAATACACTTTGTTGTATATGTGGGTTGTTAAAACACCACTACGCTGAGCTTCCTGACGTACAGTTACTTGGTTGCTATGGTCTCGTTGGATCGCGCTACGCTCGATCTGGTTGGTGACGTTCCTCTTCAGTTCGAAGAACACGCACCTGTATCGTGAGTCAGTTATATTGTAGCAACTATTTACAACAACAATAACGTCCGACAACCCTTATTGTACACAAAGCATTACTGTATATTTGTATATTATAATTTTGTGTTAAATGGTTTTTCCCCCAGTGTGCGTGTAGCACTTATATCTAGGAATCTGTTTCATATATATTGCTGTGGATTCTGTATCCGAAATTTTGGAAAATTTAGAAAATTTTGTAAAATTCTAAAAATCTTTATTTAAAACTAACACTTTAGAAATATTTTATCAACATTTAAAGTTAAAAATAAAATTAAGTTATTTACTTGTGTGTCATTGATTATAAAATAAATTTTTAATAAGGTTAAATAATACATGTTTCTTTATTTATTATCAAATAGTTTACTCACCAATATCTTAAGAATACGTAACATCCAGTTGTGCGAAGTTATTGTTATGATGTAATTCATTTATGATTAATTTCAAATGGGTGATATCGACGGGTTATGTGATTCTCTTAAGGTTTTTGTTTATGTAAATAGATTATTATTATTGCAAATGTTGTGTAATAAACTGTAATAGATTGAGTCAACTATTATAATTATGTTTTAATCTGCTATTATGTCTTGTATAGTGTACAGTCATTGTATTAGATGGTAAGGTGATGTCAGATTGTGTAATGTGATTATGTAAATAGTAAATAATATATAGGCTTAGAAAATCATATTTTGAACACTTCTGAAAATAAAGTGACAGGGTAAAAGTCGTGAACAATAATATACTATAAATGTAAAAAAATAACACTTCCTGATATACGACGAACGAGAACGTATGTAAAGTTCAGTCCAGTAATAAAGCGACAGAGTAAAGTCATGAAAAGTAATATTGTAAAAATTTAAATAATCTAGTCTTTATTAGACAGTTAAGTTGGTTGGTGAACTGAATACGGCTAAAGTGTATAGTTGTTATAAAATTATAAAAGTGTTTATAAGGCATTAAAGAACCACCTATTTAAAATTACTAGCTAAAGTAATTACTAGCTAAAGTAAAGTATTGCTAGTCAATAAACCTTCGTTAAAACCATAAACTGGTGTTTTATTTCATTAAACCAGATAAAACAATACAACAAATATTCTACGAATAAGAAAAGTTACCCGCAATTAATAAAATAACCAAAAGTGAGTTACCAAAATCAAGTGTGTGGATGGTGTTATATGGGAAATCCATGCAAAGGAAAGTCAACCGAAATTGGAATCCAGAATTGGTACATCATAAGGTAACATACGCTGCCAATGGTTTGGGAACGAGGACTATAATAAAAGGAAAGAAGCAATTCTATAAAAGGTAGGAAGTTATTTCCTTTCCGTATCTGTACCTGTGAAAGAAAAGACAATTTTGTGAGGTGTAGTTAAGTGAATTGAACAATTTAGTAATAGTTCAACTTAATTAAGATTTCAATTTTAAAAGTGATTTCAATTTCAATTTGTATAGTTTTAAAACCACAAGAATCCACATTCGCCCTGAGATGAGTCTTTGTTAAATAATTTAATTCAGTTATTTTAAGTTATTTATTCGGCGCCCAACTTATAATAATCAATATGATCATATAAGAATTTATAAAAGAGGGAAGTTGAAAAGCATTTCCAAACTTCACAGTCATTTTAAAAATCAATTTAATTATAAAATAATTATCTACAATCTAACAGCAATTATTCGTTATTTGAAAGTATTTGATGAAATTGAATATAATTAATTTTTATTTGTATTTAGCCAAATTCATCGCATATATTTATATTTTGCTAGCTAACGTGAGGGAAAAAGTATAAATAATTCTTTTTATACGAATTCACCGCAATATATAATTTTATCACATATTATTTATTCTATTACACAGTTAGGAATATTGGCGAGTGAATACGTGTGACTTCGCTCCGTAATGAATTGGTCAAACAATTAAAATCCGAGGTTAACGATTGCGCAATCTACATCACAGGTATTCGCGTTAATTTACCGTGCCAGTTACATTTTTGAAACTTGAACTCAGATCTAGAGTAAATGAATCGCTCGCATTTTTCCTCCGTTCAAATTTGTAGATAAAAAATCAATAATCTACATTCAATTTTTGCCAAGGCTATTTCAACTTGTTTGATTTATTTTAATTGATCTACCTGATAATTTGTTTTGATTAATAATAAAGCACTGTATATCTCTTACTTGAAGATTTCTTATTTATATGTGTGGTATTTGGGGTTTATATTTTTAACTACCGAGGAGCCAATATTGGGAAAAGTCGACCACATTGGTAGTAGTCGCAAATGTGTTGTTCTTTTCATATTTTGTCGGCAAATACTAGAGCTGTTTTAGACGATTCTTGACGCCATTACAGAAGACCTCTTGTGAGACCCATGACCTTACACTAGTTAGCTGGCAGCCGACAGATTTAACTGCGGTTAAAGGATGTTACCGTTTCCCAATTAGTGATCCCCATTTTGTAGGTAACAAAATTCACACGTTTTGTTTCTCAAAATAGAAAGCATTAACAAGCCACAGCCCACTTGCAAGACCGTTTCAAGACAATTCTGTCCTATACCCTTGATGCAATAAAAAACTCATCTTCTTCAAGATTTACCTTAAAGTTTGAGAGCTTCAAAAAAATGACTGAGGAGCTATGTTGAGGACACCATCTATAGTATCACGATACAAAATTTGTACTTTAAAATTCATGTCTATTCAACATCTCAGTATTACAATTACCAACTATAATGTAGCACGCAGGTACTTCAAATGCACTACCTAAATAGGTTTTTGCCGTTCAAGATAATTAGTTAATAGATAAAGTTTTGAAACTGCCATTAACGCGACAAGCCCACTACTGTCTTGGTCAAATAACTGCACACTGGAACTATAGAGTTTCTTGACAACAAATCCACATCCTAACGTCCTTGGTAAGCTGCATTATCCTAAAAGATGATGCAAAAATCAAAGGTTGTGTGGAAAGTAACCGATGAATCCATATGAAATTTAAGAATTCAAAGAGCTAACTAATGAAAACTACTGCGAAGTTTTGGATGACGATCTTGGAAAACATCGACGGCCTATCAAGCCAAAACGTTCTGCTTGTTGAGCTATGTTAAGTGACCAATTGCGATTCCTCCCAGTACAAGAAACTCATACAGACCCAAGATGCAGACCAACACGAAATGGAATCTAGCTTATACTGAAAAGACCAAATGAGTATTATGGTAGCTCAATTTTCTTTAAATCAGATTCCAAAATTCAGTTCATAGGCCTGAGAACAGTAACATTGAAATACCCAACCACATAGTCACGTCTATCTGCAAGCCTCCAGTTGCTTATATTGAATTTGAAAAACCTCGATTTTCAGCCAATCGATTTTTTCAGAGATTTCAGTTGTCACTGTTCTACCTGAGAACAACAATTTGATCCCATTGGCGAGAGTTTAAAACTGTGGACTGAAATGACAATCTGTCACTGATTCATCGCCACCAACTTTCAACAGCGGACGATGAAGAACAGGATATTAGCATCGAGACGTGAGAAATGATTGTAAAATAGTAGCAGGCCTAGACATGAAACAGAACAGCTGATCAGCATGGCATAGCTTTAGAAATCTTAAGTCCGTTTCTGCAAATTTACGTTCTTCTTAAAATGTAAACTTGTGTTAGCATTTGGTATAAACAATCCTATAAAAATTATTTAAAAAAAGGCTGTCTCGAATTTTCTTAGAATTATAAAAATATTTGGGCAATAAATTGTTCCTTTCTGTATTTTATTTATGCACGTGTATATTGGTTAAAGTAGCTTCTTTGTTAAAAATCTTAGAAACTATTAAATATGGTTCGTGATAAACTTAATTTTGTTCAGTTCCCATAGATATTGTAGTTGGGTTCTGTGAACATGTCATAAAGCAAGTCACCTTTATCAAATTTTATGTTTGCTATATGTTAAAAAATCTCCTTGGTTACTTGCATATGCGTTTAAAATAAAAAATAACTTGAAGTGTCTGCAGTTTTACAAAACAACATCTGCATTGCACTATTCGTCCGCGGAAATACAAACTGCGTAGTATTTAGTTCTTTAAGGTCACAGTCTAGTAGTAAAAACTAAGAAAATTTTCTTTATTGTATCCACGTGGACTACAAAGCCCTGATTCGTTCAGATCGAGTCAGGCGTTTCTTTGATTGGCGTACACAGATCTGCACCCTTTAAAATCCTGAGTATATAATAAAAATAATCTTCAATTTAAGGAGATTCACTTCAGTTCAGTTGGTGGTCCGAGACAGTTTATAGACAATGGCCGGTATCGGATGCCGTGCCTTGTTAATTAGAAAATTTACAGTTAATAATCATACCGTTGTGTAATTAGTTTTCCGGATATTAATTAAAAATTTGTTGTTAATAAAAGTACCGTTATACAGTTTAATATTTTTCTGGATTTTAATATTGGATGTCTGTGTTTTTAAAGAATGGGAAATCTAGTTTTTCCTATTAAAAAAGTGTAATAGCTTTAATACAGTTTACCGATTGAAATAATTACCGTATCGTTTATCGTTTAAATAATTCTCGTACCGAACGATAAAAATTAATAATTACAGACTTTATCTTCAGTGATCGAAATCTCGATTAAGAATGAAATTAGAGTTACGTGCCTTATAAATCCAATTAAGATTTAAATAATAAGTGGGTTGTTTTAAAGAAAAACAACGAACATTTGCCGATGGTTATCAAACTTAATTTAATAACCAAATCTTATGGAAGTTTTATGGTTGCATTCAGTTATTTTATTTTGAGTGAATTCGTGAATAATAGTTCACCTCATACAGACATTACGAGGGTTAATTCATTGCATCCTTAAATAATGGAAAGCAGAAATCTACGAACATTCCAGTTTCTCTTCGTTTAGCCGTGTTTGGTGTATGCAGGAGTCATTTTTGTGCAATTTAGCGTTAATTTGGTTTGTGAATTATCGACAACTACAGGTACTGTGAATTATGTATTTTTTTGAATGTTAAATATTTATGTGAATTTCTTTGGATCTTCGTAAGTTTTCTACAGTCTACTTTTCATTTATACGTAATTTAGTATACAATTTTTTTATTCGATAAAATTTTATTAGTAAAGAGCTCCTAGGTAGGGAATTATTATTTGAATTTTTGAGTTTAAAATTTGTAATTGATTTTTATAAAGGACTATCTTCACAGATCACATTTTCACATTTTCCAAAGTTGTCGTAAATCAAAAACGATTATGTTATAAAATTAGTATAAATCTTTCCCTTGTGTATAATTGTGCATAACTGTATATAACTTTTATCGATTTGAATGTACTTTCCATAAAACCGTTTTTTGCCCTCAAAATATTTTGGAATTTACAATTTGACCCACATATGCAAAACTTTGGAAACCCCTGATCTAGATGATCAGTATCATCAATTTCATTAATTTAAATTCCAAATAATTTAAATTGGGACCATAAAATATACATACATTACCTTGATATTTGTCTTGGATCAGTTGAAAATCAGGTGATAAACAGGTTACAAAGTCTATTCGAGATAGAGAGTTTTCTTTTTAGCACTCAGGATTTAAGAAAACGTTGGGAATGCCAATGTAAGATATTCGTTAGCCATAGAATTAAAAATATAGTTGCTCTTGCAAAGACACAGTATGTATTATATTGACCCTTCTATAGTTCATAAAGGAATCTCAATCTTATCTAGGAATTAAAGCTGGTGAAAAGTTCCCACGTAATTTTCCGAATTTCAGCAAATCAACATTGAAAAGGTAACGACTTCCGTTAGTGGGTTTCGGTAATATATTAATATTAATTAATCAATTTTCTAAGATATGAAGCTTCTGAGCAGGGCATTGTCTACACGTTTGTCCACTTCACCACATCCTGCCCCTGTTGTTGTGTTAAATAGGAAGTTTTTTCATGTTTTCCGCTTTTTTTTTTGTTAATGTACTATCATTTCTGTTTGGATATATTAAACTATTTTTGCCTCATCAAATAAATGAACTGGATTTAGCAAGTTATTTAACGTATGCTGATAATTATTTTCCTCGTGAAAGTGAATTATCGCTATTTGCATTTTTACTTTTTTAGAATATTTATCTTTGGAATATCAAAAATCCTTTTATAGAATTTTATTAAAGTGTTCTACTTAATTAGACAAAAATAAAACATAAGGCAAATTGATTTTTTCTTTTCTTTCTTTGTTTGTATTTTTTTAGAAATTTCGACACAAATTAGATTGAAACTAGTTACGGTACTTGAATTAAGTATTTGAACTAAATTTTAAATTACAAATAAATATTATTTGTTAGAAAGTATTTTCATAACCCATTTAAAAAGTTTAGATATTATTTTAAATGGTATTTTAGCAAAAAAGCAAGTACTTTTAAAATTTAACTTAGAATGGAACCAGTAGTTAACCCAAGCAAAAATTTAACCCTTTATTACGTTGATAATAATATTCATAAATTAATATTTCTAGCCAACTTTTCCATAATATAACGTGTCTTATAATTAGAAATTCTCTTTTATGTTCTATAGTATCCCAAAGTTTTTGGCAGTTTATAAAAGTATAGCATGCTTCTTCAGCATTATCTCTTTTCCTTTTAGTAAGAATTTAATAAAACATCCTGACAAGGACGTATTGTTCAAATTCTTCAAAGAGATTTAAGAGAGAGCTTTTCCTCTTATATTAATAGATATTTTTCAAATACTTTTGCTCGTGATACTACACTGCACCTGCTACGTATATACCTAAAAGTGGAAAGAAAAAGAGAAATCGGAATGATTGTATTGATAAACCTGAAACAATTTATTTAACACTGTAGGGAATCCTCCCTGCTACAATGTCTGGTTATAATTTTGAAAAATCTGTATGGTTTAAATTGTTACTAACAGCGATAGACTACATGATAGCAAGAAAAGGAATTTAAAAAAATTATTTGTAAAGTAAATCTCATTGTATACACCGAGGTAATTCGTAGATTTCTCTGCCAGGATTCTAATAGTACGGTTTAACACAATTTAACACACCAAACTTTACCTTTTAAGAGTTTTGAAGATGAGCTGTTTAAAAAACTAAGTTTTATAATTTTAAAAATTGAGAACGTGTAATTTGTGTAAATAAAGATGCATTTTGCATTACAGTTTGACGGTATTTTCTATTAGCTTTGTAAGTAGTAGAACTACGCAGAGTTTTAATAGAGTTTAATTAGTAGAATTCAACTTTGGAATTGTGGTTTTGATTTCAGCAGATGTGACCTTTGATTTGGCAACGAGTAGAACAATTTTTAGTATTGGTTTAGTTACCCTCCCTGACTGTAACATTAACAAATTCTCAAAGAGATCAACTGCTAGGTGTTAATCGCAAAGGCTCGCCAATTGCAGATTAAACAGCGGAATATATTGAGGTGATATTAGACCAGCTTATTGAAAATTTTAATCAACGATAGATCGTAAACGTGAAAACAAATATTTCACATATCAGATTTAAATTAAAAGAGGGGCATGCTGATAGGCATAATTAATATAAATGCTACACATATGGTCACAGTTAGGCTCATCAATATTTAAAATAGAAATCAAGAATAAAAATTTCATGCAAACATAACCTAAATATCATATGCATATAAAAGGTTTGATTTTTATAAAAAAAGGATATCAATTATTTAGATTGTTTTATCATAATACATGTTTATACAACCCAAGTTACACATTGGGATGGGTTTTTCATTTGTAGAAAAGAAGTAATCTTCTTGTTTAAATTTAGAGTCTACGATCTTTAACGTAGGATGAATTTTTCTACTTTCCAAGAGACCAACTTAGTTTCGCGGTGTCAGTTAACTAAAAACAGATAAATTGGGTCAATCTTGTAATGACTTGTATAGTACAATTAGTTTTTAAACTTTGTTATAAAAATTCTGAGCATTTTCATGATTGAAGGTTTAAATCTTGTCATTATGACTCAGTTAGACGATTATTAACTCTTATACTGTTTTTCTCACCATTGTTTTTATGTAAACACTTGGAGAACAGTATGCTGGACAATTTGATCATAAATTGATTTTATTTGAATCAATATTAAAGCTGGAACTTGCAAGTGCATTAATTGGTTAATTCGATGTCGTAACGGTTTGTAAATTATGTTTTTTGTAAATTGTGAAGATGTTTCTGTGGAACATTTATATGTATTAGTTGTATTGTGTGATCATGCATTTATTTTGTATAGGATAAACCTGTTTTATTTTAATTTTGTATGTAATTAAGCTATAACGAGATTTGTACATTGTCAATCGTTTTCGTCTTATATCTTTGTTACGATGCATTTTAAGTTTTAATCCTTGTTTTAAGTACTACAATCCTGTGTTCATAGAATTAAGATTCGTGAAAATTAAGAACAGCTGTGTAGGACAGTGGCGTCATAAACTTTACGTGCTTCGATTTTGTTTTGAAAAAATGTCAGTGCAGGCAGTTGTTTTGAGTAAACCTATAAGCTGGAGCCAAATTTAACAAAGGCAGTCGACAAAACGTTTCCGGCAAATCTATGCCCGACTCCGGATAATAAATCTGTAATTTAAAGTGAGGTTAGGTGTTTGGACCATATGATTAACGTGCCAATGTTAAATATAAACAAAATTTGAATTAAATTAAAGTGTTACCTGAATATTTTTAAAAGTTTAAAGAAGATTTCATTGTTGTTCCACAATTATTTAAACTGAACGTTTGTTGTTGTTTAAATTGTTTAAATAAATTCGGGAGAATTTATTTCCATTATCGATTTACGTATTGACGTACTCAAACAGGAAATCAGTGGATAAATACTATTGCAGTGATACCAATTTAGGATTATAAATAAAGGAAATTATTTTTATAATATACCAGGTTGGTCGTAATAAAAGAGTTCTTTAATTTGATTGACGATATTAAATTTATAAAGTTTTTCCTTAATAATTTCAAAATTATTTTGTTTAACCTTAAAGGTTGTTTTAAGAACTTATTTTCTTTCAAAAATAAAACAATTCAATTTCTTTTATTTCAATTTATTTTTCATTAAGATAAACATTTTTTAATTTGTAAACAATTTTGATTTGTGTTGGTTTGTTTAAGTGAATGACTGTAATAGCCCTATGTCAGATTATTACAATTTTTAACTACATTTGAGCAAGCTTGGGACTAAAAATTTTCCCATTGGTCTTATTGTACAAATTTGAACAATTTTTCTTTTTAATTCTTTCTTTTTAACATTTCTAATTGTTTTTCTTCTGAATTAAATAAAGTTTATGTGTTTTTAAAATTACTTATGTGTTTAATTGATGCACATACAAGCAACCAGTTTTCTATCTTTTTGAATTTAGAGTTTAGCAGTGGTTGTTCAGTTTGCAGGAGCCCTAGTGTTTGCAACATAAGTTTTTTTCCTTTTTCAGGCATAAGAGTTAATAAGAGTCTCATAATTCAAACAATTTATGCTCTATTGAATAACCCTGAGCTGGCTGATTGGAATAAAGAAAAATATTTGGGGTGTATTTTTAATTTAATCCACCGTATATAATTTATGTTTTATTTGGAACGGTGGGGCATATTATAATATTTATTTAATATTTAAATATCACCTCAATATGAACGTTATAAAGGGTGCCACCCAAATTGTTTATTGTTAAGAAATGCGACAGGAATCTACAATTCTACGAAAATCCGTCATATCTATAGTTTTGATTGATTGATTGCAAACAATTTTTTGTCCTAATTTACAGTAGTTTCTTATTAATAATTTGTTATTATCAAAACAAGTTCATTCAACAAGAGATCACGCCACACGCTTGTACACTTAATTGCGTTTTTCTGAGCATCGCAAAGAACTTTCACTCTTTAAGCTTAATACTACGTGAACAACAAACTTTATTATCATCTTTACGCAGAACTTCCATAATATACACCCAGGTACACTGAGTATTAACAGGAGAAACAATTCCATGTTCGTCCAAAATTCAAAGGGCCAGATTTCACCACTAGTTTTTGTATCGCTTGCCCACATAGGCATTAAACTAATTAAAATAATTGACAAGCCCCACAGCACAATTTATCTTTTAAATTTGTTTTAACAAGTTAAATAATAAATATAAAAACTATAATAAAAGGTTGTATTAATTTTACTGAAAAACGTGAGAAATAAATTCCTGGCGCTGCAATACCAACACTTGGTTTTATTTTTGATTCGAGATCATTACAATACAGGGCCGCATTTGGTTGAATTTTAAGCATCGGAAAAATAAATTTAAAGTATTTTATACAATATGAGTATTTTGGCACTGAAGTAAATAATCGCCTAGAAATGAACCCGTTATGTGGCATAAATTATTAAGTACTTGATGAACTAAGTTAATCCAACTTGAAAGGATGATACCTTCTATGGTATACAACTACTTGAAGAATAAACATTTATGCTCTATTAGCTAAGAATTAATTTAACCGATTTCCGATTGCCTAACGTTTTAGGAGAGCTTTGTTGAACGAAAATTTTGGACGTTTTGCAGAGCAAGTAGAAACTTTGCCAAGAAAAATTGAATGAAAAGAAGCATTTTATTAATCGAATCCTAGATATAACTATGCAGGCATATTCTATAATGAGTTTTTTTATAGTATCTCTGAGTTTTGAAGGAGACCTATCAAGATTTAGAGTTGTAATGTAAACAGATTTTTTAAACCATTTTTAATACAGTAAAATATTCTACGGAATACACCAGGAAACAAAATGTCTAAATCTGAAGCTAATGTAGTTCGCAATTGTTTATAGAAATAAAAAAAGAACTCGTCGAGATTACTTCGCGTCGTCCTTCTTCATGCAGCGTAGAAAAATCAAAAAAGCTATGGCAAAGTAATTTTCATCCAATGAATTATGTAGAAATTTAAAAAGAAGTTTCTGTATAATAGAATGAATAGTCTAGGTGTAAAAAAATCAAGAGACGACATAACCTAGAATTCACTACTGCGAATGTTCAATCAATAAATATAAGTAACAGAAACTTTAAGATTTAACCTACATTATTTTAAGCAGAAAGCAAAATTCTTAAAAAAAATAAATATCCGTAAATTTAATTAAAGGGATATTGAATATGCAGTCACAATGTGCAACTGGAGAATAACTCTTAAACTCTATTTTTAGTGAAAGCAGTATAAATAAACCAAACAGAACGAAACAAACTATTGTGATGTTAAAATAGCAGTCACAAACTAAAATTAAATTACTGACACTTTCTTGAATTAATTTATCATGAAATGTTTCCTACTTTAGCTGTTAACGCCAATATCTACACTAATTCGATGTCGTACACTTTCTTTGAACATTTAAATATGGCGAATCCTAAGAAAGAATCGTCACAGACACGAAAACAAAAAAGTGGCGCGATGAGTGAAGCAATATTTAAAAAATTGCAACTTTTAAGTTTCTATACTCTCAATTACTGAATCAAAACATACGTCGCGCGATGGACGTCACTGTAGTCTTTAAAAATTCTACTATTAAATACTTACCGTAAAGCTCATAAATACGATATTTACGTTACTTTAAAATGCTACGGCTGGAGACATCTTAATGACAAAATTGTGACTCAGGAAGTAGGTACTGATTTTCGTAGCTTTTTAATTATAAAGAAGAATAAGGTTTTATAGACATAATAAATATGGGCACCATCTGATTGCAAGTCCTTGAAGCTCAATCATCGCAAACAGAAAAGAATATTGGCTTTATTGATTAAATTCAATTAATAATCATGTTTAATTACATTAGTATTAAGCTGGTTAAGATATTTTAAAGACTTTCACAAGCGAATAGTCCAATATTATCACAGTCGGGTTTAATTCAAATATTCATTTATTTAAAAATAAATTATTTACTTGTCTTTAATGACAATAGTAAAAAGTTTGATGGTAACACCCTTGTAATAACTCTTATTAAAGGAAAATATAGACATTATTAAACATAATTATTTAAGGAAAATGATACAAATAGCTTTTTACATAAAACTTACTTTAATCAAACAAGTATCCATTAGTCCTGATACTCTGGTAGAATTTTACAGTTTTTTAAACGTCCAAAAAAACACAGCGGAATAACTTTATTGGTTGTTAAAATATTTTGTTCCACGTTTTTAAGGTTAAGCTTCTCAAATTTCGATAATTTACTAATTTAATCCATTCGAAGAATTAAAGCTGTATTAATAACCACTAGTTGCATTTAACGGTAAGTTCTGGGGCTGTATTAGATTATTGATTGAAGTCATTTTAAATTTAGCACATAATGTGTTTATCAAATTCCTACAAAGTTTTTTTTATCACTTGTCTAATTAATTTATTAGAACACGGTATGATACTGAATCCACCTTAACAAAAACTCCTTACTGTATTTAAATTAATTCGTTTAACTAAAAAAACGCTCTGTAATCGGTTGCCCTCGGCAAAACTGACTAGTATTTCTCAAACTGTAACTTTTTTATACATGAAAACGGTAATAATTAGAGCACGAACTAACATAAAACCTCACCGGGGGCTTCTCCGAGATGAAGCCCCAGGTCGGCGCGGGAAACCGTTTTCCACCCGGCTCGTTACTTAAACCTTTTGTTGATTCTATTAAACTCTGTACTCGACTGACTGTCTGATATTTTTTAGGAAAACGGTGATTTAAATCAACCTATCCGATCGAAGTTAACATTTCTTCAACCAATCAGGAAAATAACCGCGTAAGATTAAGCTAAAGTAAGATTAAGATTAAGTAAGATAAAGCTTCTAGAATATTTCGTTTAAATTCGCGGGACATTTATTGCCTAAATTCTGCGTCTTGGTGAGTAACTTGATATTTTGCAGGTGGCCACATGATGCGGTTTTATACGTCTTCACTTATAAAAATATATTCATCCAAGTTAAAAGGACACGTACAGTATCCATAAGGTTGTCCAAAGTTTTCAGATAAATTATTTTCTTGTTAAAAAGCCGATCTTATTTTTCTACCTTTATCGGCGTAATGTTATCTGTAATTTGATTCTAGAAGGAATTTTAACTTATACGAAAACATTTTAGGGTGACCTTTAGCATTAAAAGAACACCATTTAATTTGAAATCCGAAATTAATTTTTAATTCAACTGTAATATGATAAAATGATAAAGATTTGTTTGCGCAGTAAACGGCTTTAAGATCAATTGACACTATTATGTGTGGAAATCAAAGTGAATACTTATTTAGATTTAAATAGAAAAAATCACGCAGTATTGAATTACTTTCAACCATATCCAAATACCCCTCTGCATTTCACTTATACCTGTAGGGATGAAAACTAAAAAGCAAACAAGGACCATCCATTAATCTTATGAAAAATGATACGTGTCATCATCAGTCCCTGTATCCTTTTTTTGATGGCCTTGTTTAAAATTTGTTAACATCGTTCCCTCGTACCTTTTGATTGAGATAAACAGCTGTCATAAAACCTGTAGTATTAAAGTAGTAGGTAGGAGCTGAAAAATCCCTCTTCACATCTTCTATTTCTTGCACTGGAAAAAGGTTTTGTAGATGTGTGGCCGTTTTTCGTTTATTTTCTTCTATGTGTGTTTGTTTACCATTACTTCGTCCGCTTCTGGAATAAATTTATGTCTTCATTATTACAGCCGAGAGATAAATAATGGTTTAGTTTTACGGTTTTTTTATTATTTAATTTATCCCAACTTCAAATTGCTGTTAAATATAATCAAATAAATAAGTTAAAGAAATTGAATGAAAATACAGAAATCTGAACCTCTTAATGAGTCAATATTTAACGATTTTCTTTTGTTTGAGTAACGAAAAGTTTCGCGTTCGCGAGCACGACTTTCTTGTAAATCTAAAGTCTAAACTTTTATCCTTCTTTTGTTTGTACACAATTAAAACTTATTAAAATGTCATTAAAGGCAAATTAATACAAATGGTTCTTTTTTTTGTTGCAGTGTTTAGACAAGGAGATACGGGTAAATGCTGGTACGCTGTGATGGCCGGCAGTTTGGATGTGCGCATCACCCAACCAGAAACTGATATCAAGGTAAGGAAAATTATTAATTGTTCAATGTATGTCTCTTTTTTAAGTTGCAAATGAAGTCAACATAAACAGCAATTTAATTTCTCCTGATAGCTTTCTTTCGTGTTTACCGCAAACGATTTGCGTGAGATAGTTGAATGCTTTTAGGTGATTTCACCTTAGGATGATATATTATAAAACTATAATAAATTTTGAAGCTACTATCTGTTACTATACGTATATTATGAATGAACGCTTTTTAAGGAGTTCTCTTTAATGGATTTTATAAAACAATTTAATATGTATCATTATCTGTCGATCCATATATGGAAATAACAAAATAAACGATGCTGTGTAGCACAGATTTTACGCTGTTTTATCTGCACGGAGCTAATTTGGAATTATTACAGCCGTAATGGATATTTATATTTATACAAAGCTCCTATTACTTTTTTAAATTAGATTTTAACTTTTGGTCATTTAGATATAAACGATAAATTTTAATATTAACCATACTCAATGTCACTAGGCTTTCAATTTGCAATCTACTTCTACGGTATCTTGCCATACATATAAATATTCATATATGTAAAATCATATTTTAATTTGTTGAGAATTTTTATATAAATTGATTTTATTGTATACATGACCATCCAAAACATCCAAATAACATAATATACTATAGCAGAGAAAATCTTTGTTAAGATGTAAGCGTCATTATTTACCACCACCTGCAATAAAAGAAAATATCAAATAAGGTCTTCTATAGTGAACATTAAAATAAAGGTTTCTAAGTATAGAGAATTAAAATAATAATTTATTATCTATTAATAAGAGGAAGAGATAAGTATAGAACAACCTAGATACAAAATAATAAAAATATTTGGAAAAGAATAACAAGGAAATTTTGAAAAATGATTAAACATTAATGACAAAACATGTTAAAATTTATAATATAAAACTTTATTATATAAAACTTATAAAATTGAAAACTGTTAGAAATTATGTTATAAAATTTTCTCTTTGTGGAACTGCAATATGAAATGGTCATGATATTAAATATATAAATCTCATGCAACTTACTAGTCCCAGCGTTTCATCGTATAGATAAAAAGAAGAAATCAAGAAAGAACAAATTCATTTAACCAGGAAAGGAAATATTTAGTCCAGGTGGAGTTCTGTCTTCATAACACAATTTAGATTGTGCTACCGCTTATCGCGAGAGCTGATAAGTCATTCTAGAGTTTTAGAGATTTTTTAATGTTTTCAGTAATTGTGATTTCCAAGTTTTCAATGCATCTCCCTTTTTATAACATCTTTTTTTTTCTTAACCTGTCTTCAGTCTTTTTTAACTAAATAATTGCATAATTTCTACATTTTTAATAGAGTAGAACTTGTGGAACATTTTATGTACCTTATTGTCTAATTACAACAAACGAAGATTCAAATTCACTTTACATAACAATTAATTAAGTCAAAGAAAATGACTAACTCTCTTTACAAAGTACTAAGGGAAGAGAAACATGCCTTCGCAATAATTAAATAATGGTTATCTAAAAAGCACAAAATAATGCCATCAAAAAGGGTATGTCTACACTATAGGGATCTCTATTGTCCGGGATAAAAGTTATTATAAAACTCTGTTCTAATTTAATAGCTTCCTATTTTTATATAGTGTCACAAACGGAATTATTTTAAATGAAATCCTTTTTGTAACATTTCAACTTGCATTCGTTTAGTGCAAATATTATCAAGGGTAGTGCGATAGCTACCCACACGCCGCCACGCGCGTGTATACAATCTGCATAGCCTTGGAAATAAAATATGCAGTTTGCATCTCATTAGAATAATTTATACAGTTTGCATCTCATTATACATTCATATATTCTTCGCATCCCACTTAATTTATTCAATTATACAGCAAGGCTTTCGCGTTTAGCAGCATATAAACCCGCTTGTTTGGCTTGAAAATCAGTCTGTGCCAGGACTCGCCAGAAGCCTCATCAATAAACAAGCGGGTAAGTGTCTTGATTAATTATGGCTTAGTTGAGTGGGTTGCGCTAAAACGCCCACTCTCTCTGCGAAATTATGGAAAGTTGTGACCAGGCTCCCACGCTTAGTTGTAGATCACTAGGAGTTTAACTCCTACGCTTAGTTTATAGACCTAGTGCTAGAGCAGGGTTGGTTCCGACCACCCTCATGATTGTAATAGTTTAGGAGGACATGTACGTCCTCACGATGATAACCATTATGTGAACCTTTGTACTCTCTTTATTGTTATTAGCATATACTTGTTTCTTACGACTTGTGTTTATTTTCCCTCTACCTCTGACTACGTCCTTCAGTCACGACAACCTCCACGTGACAATAGCACCCTAGTTTTTGTTTTTATCGGCGGTTTTGGTGTTTTATGTTTAAACTGACGGTGTTGTAATGTGATACACCTATATAAACAGTTGAGATTCCTAAAACTTGTATATAAAGAAAACAACAAGTTAAAAACTTAAATTATTTTACACAGAAATTAGTTAAGTCAAAGAAGATCACACCCTCTTTACAAATAACTAAGATAAGAAAAAAATAATAGTTAACCGCGGATGGTTATTTAAAAAGAACAAAATAATGTCATGAAAAAGGATGTGTATTCATTGTATAACCACCTTTATTGCCTATGATAATAACAGTTATTAAAAACTACTCTTAACTTTATTGTTTCAATAATTAAATAGCACGTAGTTTTTGAGCAGTACATCATTCACACACACACACACACACAGCCCAGAGACACCCCTTTTTAGTCATTTTGGCGTTTTATGTTTGAACCGACATTCTTGATGCCGGCGACTCGTGACGATGGCAATGGCGTTTATAACTTAAATCAAAAGATATTTAAAATCTGCTTTTCTGCAAAACTTAACATATCTTTCCTAATGGTTTTATGTGAAAAGGCACTTTTTTGGACAAGAACCTGTTTTAATGAAAACCTCTTTCTTCTAGTTCAGCAAATACGTCTTTTAGAAAATAAGTACTATTTAATCATTGCAGTGACTATAGTCCCTTCTCTCATTAATTTGTAAAGAGAGACACCCATGTCACTTTTATTCAATTAATAATTATATTAATCCACTTTTTTCTTTGTAAGAATCACTGATCTTTGAATTTCTTTACAAAATTAGTTACAAATAGTTCTCAAACAGCACAATATTAAAAACCATATCCAAATCTAGTTGTTGTCATTCCTTAAGGACAGTCTTAGGGTATCCGGAGATAACCTTAGTATATACCAAGGGATAATTCTACATAAGAAAATATGAAAAAATTCGTATGAGCATAGGTTCGGAGATCCACCCTTAAGTACAATCATTTACCAAAAGCTATCCACACAGAAAAATGCCCTTTAGTAATAAAATCTTGCGCTATAATTATTTTTATTTTTATTAGTACATAATTAAGGAAGCGCTTTCAAATCAGGTCTAACTTAAATAATTCCAGAAATAAAAACAATTCGAAGGGCCCCTTTACGGACTATGTTCCTACCTATGGTCTTTTTTAATTCTTTTTATGTAATTACCTCCCCCTCCCCCAGAAATATACTAAAGTTATTTTCAGATGCTCTTTAGAGTGTTCCTTGTTCTTGTTTTGTTTAATTAAAGAATTTTTGAACAGAAACAAAGATCTCCTCGTCAAGACTTGTTCCCGCCTCGACTACAGTTCTGCAGTTCTTTGGCAGACGTATAATCTGTTTTGATCAATTGTGTATTTTATGTGTGTTCGTTTCTTTCACAACACGATTTCAGAAACACTGTTGAAATTTACAAACATCCATGCCACTTCAATCCAGAGATTGGATATCTATATATTAAAAGTGATTGATCAAAGATCAATCGTAGCCTTTACTAGAAATTTAGGCTGAGATAATTTAATTGAGAGTACTTCTCTTAGTTCAAAGCCTATGCTCTAATTATAATTTGTTTTTAGTATTCAGAATCCTGTTACTTACAGCACATTTAAAACTAACGTCTAATAAAAAAACGTTAGAAGAAATGTATTACCTGTGAAACCTATATACTGTGTCGATGATGTGCAAATTACAACACCGGTCGTTACAGTTTCTAAGAGCAAGGGTGCCAAACGTAATTAACCTATCCGTCTTTTCGAGAGATCGGGCATATTGCATTTAAAATTCCGTTAAGATTATTTTTTAAATTCTTATTTAAGCTATTCATAAGATCGGTTCGTCATCAAATTTTAAATGTTTTAAGTAAATATTTGGGGAAAGTCTTTGTCGAGTTTCGTACTTTGCTTTCTGTAAACAAGAACTAAACTTTTGCTACAATCTACCGTATATGCAATGCCTGTTCTATTTAATCTCCAAAAATGAACATTCAAGAGTTATTATGAGTAATGACTACTAAAACCTCAAATTCGTAGCACGGTCACACGTAAATCCACTAAACACAAAACCTAAGTGAAAAAAAAAAAGAAAAATAGCATCGCTTCTTTATAATCGCTCCCAGTAGGAGCATGGAGCAAATTTGTTCTTTTTGAAAAAAATATTCCAAGTTGTAAGGGCCTCGTTTATTTCCATTGTTATATTTATGCATGTTATGTTTCAGCAGGATTTATAGCAGAAGATCGTCGATTTCATCCGTTCTAACCTTATACAGCACACAGAGAAATATGGATATACAGAAATTTCGTATTCAAATATTGAACACGGAGTGATTTGTTTCCTTCCAGAATTGGTTCGGTCGTTCCTGGTAATTCCGTTTTTTCTTTTTAACGTTCTGATCGCTAATTTTATTTATTGTCTTTTGTTATTTACGAATTTCCTTTGATTTATCTAGGGTAACATCCTGTATATATTTTTTTTGTTGCTATTGATTCCAATTTCATTGGATATAATACGGGCGATTCAATTTTACGCTCTATTTTCAAGCTTTTGTGTCGAGGATGAAAATAACAAAAATGAAAACGAGAATTATTATTATTGCATTAGACATGTATGCAGTGACACTAATCATCAAAGCGAAAATATTCTATTCGAATACAAGCGACTTGGCAATAACTGGCGACATGTATGTATGTTGTCTGCATGTTCGTAATAAATAATTAAAGCTGTTTTAAATAATTAAACAATAGAAACAAAAACATACGTGAACATAAATATAAAATTGTTCTGAATTGCGTATGAATACCTGTCAACTAGAATACCTTTCAACGGTAAGTTTTTCGCTTTTTGTTACTAATGTAGAATAAAACAACTGAAAATTATATTTCTTAAAGGTAAAACAATAGAAATGTAAGAATTAGAGGAAAAGTTTTAGATTTTTTAGAAAAAATTAATTAAATTATCAAATTAAACCATAAAGCTTTGGGTATCAGGTTTATAACGTCAAAATTGTTCTACTTCCCTAATACTACGGATTTGCATATCTAGTGTAGAAGTTATTTGATTGCGTTGTATGCAGATGGGAATGAATATGCTAGAAAACAGGAAATTTTTAGCTATGAGCATCTGTTCCGAAGTAAACTTATTTTTGCAATAGTCTGATCAAATCAATCAAAGCAAGAGATTAGACTCGACTTGAATCATTGCAGCGAGACGCAATAAAGGTAATTTTTTACGGAATTAACAAAAAAAGGTAAGACTGGTAGAAAACGCGTTAAGCATAAATTTTTTCACGTTCCATGGCAAATCTACTCATCTGGTTGTTAATTGTTAATCTATTCATACTGTCCTTCAACTTTGAAGATTTACCTGTATTTAAATTCATTATATAAAATTGTAATTATTAATTATTCCAATCTGAAGTGTAATAAAGTTCGAAGTGGTTTGCACCCTAGCGTTACGTTGATAACCGTTTTGTAAGATGTTTTGTGTACTTAGGGGCTTTCACGAATGCTCGCGAAGCGGTTCTTTCTACATATACACGAGTTCACTTCTAATATAAATTCAAGGGATAGTTATTATAGAAACCAAAGGTTTTTCGAATTACTGTTATTTATAGAATCGCGCTACATCGAGTTTTATTAGTTATTGTAAATAATATTATCAAAATAATTTAAAAGCCGATACTCGGTATAACAGATTTTTCAGACAACTCAGTTTGTAGCGTCATTATAAATATACGCACTAAGCACTGCGCAAATTCTGTGGATAATTCTACAAGCCATTTTTTGTTAGAAGTAAAATCGCAAAAATGAATTAATCATTGAGCAGTAGCGCCCTCGTCATGGCAACTCATTTCCCCTCTTTGTCAATGCGCAAAGTTCTAGACTTCAAAGCATGTTTACGTGCGTAAATGAATTAATATTAATTGTTAATTAATTAACATTAATCAATTTAAGTGAATACACTGCATTTAGTAATTGTAAAATCATCAAAAAGAAATTAATAATAAAAGAGAAACAAACAAAAAAAGTATGATAAATGACATTAATTAAAGAAGCAGACAACGTCAACAAATAGCAAGGCCGCTTGGAAGTAGCTGGATTTCAAACCACAAAACCACGGTTCAAGTCCCATGCAGTCAATTTTTAATAAAATATTTAATATAATTCATAACTTAACATTTTGTTTATATTTATAATATTTATAAAACAAAATAACACAATTAAATACTAATATGGTGATGTATAATCAATTAGTTTTATTTTTAATTAACACAAATATTATACATATGTAGTTTAAACAATAGTTATAAAATTAAGGAATAATTGTATGTAATTATTCGTTTTTATGTTTATTTATAAAATAAACAATTTCTTAAAAACAAACAAAAAAGGATAATAAATGATCTTGATTAAAGAAGCAAGCAACGTCAACAGAGCACAACCGCGTGGAAGGATTTCCGACTACAAAACCACTGTTCAAATCCTATTCAGTTCGTTTAATCTTTTTTAATAAAATATTTAATATATTTCATAAACATTTTTTATGAAATAATTACATAAAATTATCCCTTAGTTTTATAGTCATTGTTTAAACTACATATATATATGTTATAATATTTATGTTAATTAAAAATAAAACAAATTGATTATACATTACTATATTAGTATTTAATTGTAAGTTATTTTGTCTTATAAATCTTATAATTATAAAAAAATGTTTAGTTATGAAATATATTAAATATTTTCATCAACAAAATACGCAACAAGGCACTCGGGATATCAATTTCCATCTCGATTGTTAGACTACTAGTTGAGGATAAGAGACTGCTTAACTGACGTTGATATTCCGTAACTAGAAACTGAGGTTAATCTTGACGGTGGTAGGTTACACGGATAATGATAGTTGCCGCTACCTCCTAGAAACAAGAATAAACAATAAACTTGGATAGAAAAGACATGGGAAAATTGAAAGGTTGAGAATGGAACTTATAGTTGCCTGTAAGTGTCAGCTTGTTTGAAAATATGATCAACAGTTCTGATAATTTATCGCAGAATTTCCCCAACATAGGTGCACAATCCCAAACGGTTGATTTCGAGTAGAACAAGCAAACCTTCGAAGGTAACCTTTAGTAACATGGTGATTTCTCAAGCAACTAGATTTTGTATAAGATGTTTAGAAGTCCTATAGGAAGAATATTACAACGGTCAAATTCATTCAATTCAATTCAAGTCAATTCAATTCATTGCTTACTCGTATTAAATTCTTTACTGTTTCTAATCTAAACACAACTCAAATTTACTTTACTCTACTAGGAGTATTACAAAGATTGATCTAAATTGTTTCAAATATTAAAATTTACTCAAAATATAATTACGCCGCATTAATCTTTGATTTTATATTAGCTTAATTTTCCCTTTTTTATAGATTTGAACTATTTAATTATTGTCAGATAATCTTAATTTTCTTTGATTTCTTGTGTATTTTATTCTTTATTCAATAATAGTAGTAATCTCTTGATTAAATTTCTTTAAACAAATTCATTGAACAAGCCTATTCTTTGGTTTAAATCTTCTTATTTGTAATTTATTTTTAAAATCAAGGAGATGTTCAATCCCTCCGATTGTTAAAAACCAGATCAATCCAACTTTCAAATGATGCAATTATAATTTATCCAAGGAGAAAAACGGTTCAAGAGATCCAGGCTACAACGAAACTCCAAATTAAAAACCTTTAAAAAATTATAGAAAGGTTGTCTTTGCCCTCTTTGTTAATACCCCATTCCATCAAAAGCTCTCCGAGAAAATACGATACACCAACTCAAAACAATATATAATCACAAGAAAACTTTATTGGTAATTCACAAAATGAAGCTTTCAACTCTTGATGAAGAAGTGTCGTTCCCTACGGAGAAACATCAAACGGAAATACCTCATTATGGAAAAAAGTCAACCTGATTGGTGAATCCTATAACCACTTCATAGAAGTTTTATAGCAAAATCACCTATAGTAAGGGGACTTGGGCACATTATTACCTTACATGGCGATGTGAGACCCCATAAGTACTAATTTAGTGCCTTTTGAAAGCTTTAGGGGACATTGTACCTAGATTTTTAGATTTTACCAAGAAAAAATTAAAATAATTGCTCGTATAAGTTGAAAGGAATACGAACATTATTCAAGTATTTATTTATCAACTACAAAGCATTTTTCCTTAATAATACAACCTTATATAAAGGATTTATTAAAAAATAATAGGTTGACATACAGAAATACGGATCGGGTTTGTATGCACATAAACAAGCAGACTGTCTTATGTATTTATATTAATATAGATAGGTTCACCAGAGAATTATAGTTGCGAACTGGGTCAAATTAAATGGATAATTATTCTGTTACATTATTAAAGACTTTTTTGTGGATATTCTATTTGGATATATGTAGGTCGTTTTTATGAGGGCTTTTATTAATGTTTACATTATGTATATTGGGATATGCATAAACGACAATTACTGAAATATTCAACCCAAAGAATTATTTGTTTTATTAGACATAAATACAATAGCGACAGGTAGGAACCCTTTGTTTTGTTCGATAACACTACCCATTTAAACGCAATGTAACTCTTTCTGTGAAACCAATGGGTATTTACAGATGCTTATTCTTGTTCTTACATATATCACTGCGTCATTAAGTACCAATAATTAAAAAGTAATTAATTTTGCGAAACTAGTGCTGTAATGGAATTATCTAGTCTGAATTATTGAAGTATGCAGAATATAAACTGCAACTACTAACTGTCAATTTTGCTTGCATTGAATAGTAATTTGAAGCATTTAATAAACGTAATGAATGTTTAGTGTTGTTTATTTATCGATTCGCTTGTGTCTTACATTTATTTAATTATCCATTCATTTAACTTATATGGTATTTAACGACACTGTCTGGCTCCAGTGGCGTGGTGCCGTTAGAGGATTATTCTATGCAACGATTGAGCGGTTTCCTTAGACGAGACATGTACATAATTGTAATATATTCTGTCGATTGCCGCTGATTGATTATCTCGTGGAAACTTTCTGTGGCAGTTCATCAAAACTTAATACAGATTAATTCTTTTTCAAAACCGTTGTTATTAAATAATGTGTTCGTCCAAGTAAACCAGCACCAACGACCAATTCCGGTAGGGATGATCGCTAATTCTTCAGCTAGCTTTATGGAGAGTTGCAGAAACTTAAAAGATTCCAAATAAACAGCACATCGCTAGAGATCTTATAAATTCAACCTTTGAATACGTACAGTCTCTGTATTAACTTTGTCTATAGCCTACAATACTTAAAGAATTTTAATATTTGTTTTTCTACCTTGAAATGTTTTTTCCGCTGGAAACTCTTTTATTAGTTAAAATACAAAATATTTTCTATTATTCTTCTTTCGTTGGCTATTCGATTGAAAACATAATTATAGTAGAAAATTATTCAAACGACAATGCATATTTCCAATAAAGGCTATATTTATTTGACGAATACTAAAGTCTAGTAGTTAATTCAATATCATTTAGCATTAATTCGAACTGTAGGGTCTTTCACTTAAAATTTACAAGATAAGTTGAACTCTGAATTTACAAGAGAATCTCTCTGGAAAATACTATAACCTCACCAGCAATTGAGAATGCAAAGCCAGCAAAGGATTTCGTCATGCATCTATCACACAAATTCATTTTAATATACCCAAAAAAACGGAGATTAACTAACAGAGATACTTCTTACTGTAAAAAGTTTCAAATAACCTCCATAAAGCACTATAATAAATATACAAAATCTCTTTAAGCAATAAATGACTGCAATGCTGCAATGATAACTTCCTGGCTGTTATCTTAGTTGCAAGCGTAAAACAGTAGGTTTATCTTCTATTTTAACACAGAAATAATAACAACTATGTACGTAAGTGTTTAACAAATTGATTTAATAAACTTAAAACTTATCCCTTTCACAATAGATCCTTTATTAATTAAACAATTCTCTTCTCTCTCTATATTTAACATCATAATTCAACATTAGATTTATGATAATAAGTTTACACCATGTAACAATAGTTTTTAGCACGGTCCTGTTCACCCCATGTTAAACTGAAACACAGCAGAACAACCTAAAAAGCAACAACCAGAAAATTCCGTGTAAACACGCACAAGCATAACTCTCTTGATAATCTACGACTTTTCTTTCTCATGCCTCTTGTCGAAAAACACCTTCGTTATGAAATTATAATCAAAATTCCAACGTAATAACAGCGTAATAATGTGGTTTAATCAAAATAAAAAATAGAGCTAATAATATTAATAAGGATACCTGAGCTAAATGTTGTTGTAAGCTCGAAAATATTTAGGTAATGAAAGAATGCTTTGAATCATAACACGCCAGAAAACCAAGAGCAAATAAGGGAGCTCTCGACTCTTTTTTCCCTAGTGCACTTCAGAACATTGTGTAGTGCTAGAAGAGGAATTTATTTTCACTTACGAATTTAATTATTCAACGAGTGTAGTAGAATTTAAAGGGATCTAGTTAGTTGTAACTGGCATTAAGCGGTAGAATGAAATGGGTAATGGGAATCTTTTATCTAACGTTATGCGTATTAAATGAAGAAGAGGCTTTTAGTGTCACCCTTAAAATTATAAGCCAATGGGGATGGATGTTAAAATTTATACAGAAAATAATTTATGTATGTTTCTGATAAAACCAGGTTAAAGATAATTTATGTGTACTAAAAGCCTTTCTGGATTGGGAATTTATAATTGGGGGGAATTAATGGGAAAGTTGATAAACAAATTCCCCTAGTATTACTGTACACCTTCAAGAAATCTAATTCGGGAAAAGGGAATCAAATGATTAAATGTGTACTAATTTATGTCAGTGTCATAACGGCTGTTAAACTTTTAATTTTGAGCTGGGTGCTTCAAAATGAAAAGTTTTAAGAATGGGTCCGAAGAAAAAGAAAACAGGAAATAATTCCATTTTTAATAATTTTGTACGCTTTAAAGGATCTGAGATAATTGGGACCAGCAGAATAACTTTCGTTTGCTGCATTTTTAATTTAAAAGACCTCTTTTCTTTCGACTGGTAGTTGTTTTCTTGATAGATGTAGAGCAATGCGATAAACATACGCGTTTCGCGTTTACACGCAAACCATCAATTCCGTTCTAAGCGAATCAAGAAATATTCTGTATCACATAGTAACTGATGTATTATTCTATTGCTCTTGATTTAAACCTGAGAATGCATCAAAGACGATGAATCAATTCATAGATTCTAGGATTATTCTATGTCTATTAATTCTATCTTATTACTTCAGTGACATATGCAAAGTATTATTTCATAATAAATAGTTTATCTATGGGTTTTATTGAACATAAATGTGGTAAAAATATGGTATATGGTAATTTAATTTCTTACCAATATCCATTGTATAGAAATTTTTTATTGTTTTTTGCTTCTCGTTGGAATTATTTCATATATTTATAAATATCACCAAAAGTATTAAAAGTCTTAATAAATTAACTCATTATTTGGTACAGCAACAACGTATTTTATTTTTATTTATTCCAGAAATAAATACAAAGTGTTCATGTATTAACAACTACCATCGAAATTGTTATTAGAAAATGAACTTTCACGACGTAATACTATTAATGATTAACATCACTAGTATGGATTAATTATAACAATTGCAAAAAGTTAACACGGAATATTAACCATTTATCAATTTATTCTTGTAACAAGATTAAGTATAGAAACGTTATCCTTTAATTCTGTTATCGGATATTAAATGCATATATATTTGTGTGTGTGAAGCAATAAAAAAAAGATTAACTGAGTTTTGAATATATGAGAGAAAATGTATGTAACAGTCGGTTACGTATATTAATCGGTTGTCAGATGTTGTGTAACGATAATCGATAAATCCATTCTCTACAGGAAATTTATGTGTTTTTAATACCAACCTTATATAAACTGAAAATTTTGTTAGATATTTTTAATTAACTTACCAATCCATGAGAAACCATCCAACGAGAAATTTTAGATCAACAAAGTATGAGATTATTGCTTTATAAAATTAGCATAAAATATCTTCGCATTCTGCTGATCTCTCAAAAATAGTAGAATAAAAATCGCCCTACGGAACATCATTTTCCGAGAGACAGCTTAATCAAAATTTAATACCTTTAAATAATTAAAATAAAACCCTTGATCTATTATTGTATAATTAGGTTTATCCTGCATTAACGTAATGAAAAAGGAGTTAATTGCTTCGTCGTTTTCAAAAATGTTATTTAACCAGTTAGTCGTAAGTGCATTTTACGATAATCACTTTATAAGGGATTATTTTGGTGTATAAAATTAATTGTACATAAATGTAGGTCATACAAATAAACAATGTAGCAATAGAAAGGTAGTTTGATAGCTCACAATACTACAACTTCTAAAGGCTAGAATAATTAGTTAATTACAGAACAATATTTAGATTTCATAACCGTATCTGTAATTACCAGCTAGTCTTACTTGAATTGCTAGACAATTTCTTACTTTAGTTTGTATAATTATACATGGTGAACGAAGGTTTGTTTTCAAGAATTTAAAAATCAAAACTTAAATAAGAGTTGATTTGATTAGATTTATTAATGACTCCAAACTTCAAAATGATTATAATATATTACATTAACAGGCCCTGCCGTAAAGCAAACCGTTACCCAGAGATTTCCTACGTTGTGTGACCGGGTTAAGTCTCAAACGTAGCTGTTTCTGTTGCACCAGTTTATTAAAATTAGTTTAATTTGGAAAAGATATAATCAGTAGCGGAGACGGCATCGGTACGAATTAACTAGGTAGGCTTTGTGACGTAAATCTTTGCTACATTGATGCTTGAAATGAAAAGAACAAAAATGTTCGAAGGATTTCAATGGATCTCTTTTTTTTTGTTTACTTCATGCTAATGGATGTTGTGAACTCCAGATATCTAACGGTGGTATATCTAGAGACAGCGTGACAGAACAATTCTGCACCCCGTTTAACTCAATCTTGAGAATGGTTAAATATTGATGTTTAAAGTTTATTTGCGTTTAAACCAATTTGAGTTAAATGAGGATTCCACTGAGATTTACCGTAGCGTTCGAATTCATATACATTGCGGTGCGCTTTTAAATTTTTAAATCCACTCTGCAATTGTTGAAAATCTGTTTGTGTCATGTGTTCAGATTTGAGTAACAACAAACAAGATTTCTGCGACAACATATTAATACGATATGATATAATAATAATTAAGATAAATTTCCGTGCACATAACAAATTAAGAGCATTTTAAGTGAACGAACGAAGTTATTTGTTTAAGATTTTTAACATAAACAAAGATTTACATTTTAAGTAATATTGTAGGAATTGTTGGTTACAACTAGTCTTATGTTTGAACTGTATCAACAAGCGCTAAAGTTCAATAGAGCGTTTTAAGAAAATAACATTATAACGTTTTAGAAACATGAAATTATTTGTCAGGCAATTTTTGAGAAACTTTTTGCCTTATATTGATTTAATTTAAAAACTGATTTAAAAATAGTGTGCTGATATGAATTTAACATCATTTCATTTACGGTCGTTTACATACAATTTGGTAACTCCAAATACATATTTTTGAAATAGTTAATTATTATTCCTTCTTAAATCTGAAATAAATAAGCTTGACAATTAACACCTACGACCTGAAAATAATGTATCTAACAGTAATAAAAGGCTTTAATAATAATTTAATTTTTATCACTATATAATTTTTAAGATATTTTGCTCTTTCATAAATTAATAAAACGTTCTGGTTTTTGGCTGGTTTTGCAGCAGTTATAGAAGATTATCATTCTACAAACGAAGCGTCGAAATCTGCTGATAGCCAGTTCATAGGTTTGTGATTGCATTTTAAATTGTAACTGTGTTTGTAATTTTACTTCTACTTGTAGCTATACCTTTTTGTGCTTCTACCTGTACTAGTACTTGTAATTAAGCCTTGTAATGATGTTTACGAATAATAAGCTGCATATACTCGGCCTACACAAAGTAAAAGTTTATTTACGTTAAAGGATACCTAATTTAATTAATACATCATGCTCGTTAAAGAAAGGGGATCAATATTATTCAGATAATTTTAAATGTTAATCCATATTCATATTCTTCATGCAGTTTAGTTCCCTTTAACCAGCTTTCTATCTCATTTTATATAGTGTACGGGCATGATCAACAACTTTAGTAAAAGAAAAAAGATTTGATGTTTGGTTAATCTATATTGACATTAGATCAAAATATTTAATTGTGATGTTATAAAATTTTGGTTTTTATAAGAAGACTTGAGAATTTAATAAAGCAAAGTTAAATAATAGACATACCTTAAAAATTTTGTTACCCATTTTGAACGTGAGAAATGAATTTTCAGGTGTTGAAACTTGAAAGGTAGGTAACATATAATAAAAGTCTCCTAGGGAGCTATATAAATAAAGCGATTGAAAGAAATTTGATTAATGAAAAAAGAAGACAGTGTGTTGTCACGGGGGGGGGTTGTCGTGACTAGGGTCGTAGCTAATGGTAGAGATAAAATAAAACGCAATATTCAATTTAACAATATAATAGGTAACAAGATTATTACAAACTACCCAAGCATGAGGAAAAGGTGAGGACCTCATATAAGTGACTTACATACTAACAATAACGCTAGGGTGGTCGAAACCTCCCTCATAACTACATACTACAACTAAGCTTAGGAAGGCCAGGTAAGCGGTGTCCCAGGAAGCTAGCTTCCTGAAGCCCTACCATTAAATAATATAAAGGTTACTTACCAGGCTGGCCACGAAAACATGGTTTGATGGAGTCAAGAACTCGACTATGTCTCGTGGCTACCCTAATATATGCATAAATGAATATATTACCTTTAATGACCGTATACATGAATGTATTAACGTTTAGGTCTGAATACATTATGATGTTAATGTTAACTCGTAGGTGTCGCTCGAATTTATGATTCCACTAATTCGTCAGTATCCCTTTGTGTAATCTTGGTAAACAGTTATGCTGGTTGGAATGCAACTTGAGTATGCAACAATGATATAATTCTGTATAATTCCGTCTGTGGAAGTATTAAAACTTTTTGCAAAATCTGTTATAAATATAACAATTTAAATAATTAACATAATTTTCTTCTTAGAATTACCCTATAGTCATTTGTATAGGAAGAATATTAATATATTCTTTGTATGAATGAATTATAAAATTCTTTACCCTGAACTGTGAAATAAGTTGCAGTTTTATTGATAATAAAATTGGAATTTGTCATCTTAACCATAATGAATTTAAATATTTAATAAAATAATCTAGTGAATAATTTTTTTTCTTTAGAGCCATATAAAAATTACATAAACAGATAATTGATTTATTTGGTTCAGTAACGTTATAATTTGTTATATGTACTTCAATTCCTCATGTATAAAAAAGTTGGAATCTCTACATATGAATACGAGTAAAAATTTATATTTCTTATTAGTAATATAAAAGCAAATAGTGGATGTTTCATTCGCATAGAAGTTTTAAGCTTACTGTAAAGCTGCTCAATAAATCCCAATAGTTCATGTTTATTGCCGAAAAGACGTGGGGCCTTCAATTCACTTGCAACTGGTGCAGTACATATAATTTTATCGACCAACAGTAGGACATGTCGGTTCAGCCGGTACTTGTATCTGCATTTAGCTAACCATTTCACTTCAGTTTGTTTAGACTTTATACTTACACTGCCCCTTGTACGGATGCCTCACAAACGTAGGCCTGTACTTATGCCTACATTTGCATCTATAGTTGTATCTTGTATGTGTTACTTAATGTGGCATTTTAAACTTAAACTGCCACCTTACTTTTACTTTACTTACACCTGCATTATATATTGGTGCATGACGTTTAGATTATACCTGCGCTTAAAATCGATTTGCGCTTGAACTTTTACTACCTATACACTACACTTGGCATTTTACATGTACTTCGCATTTGTTACTTACATTTGTGCTTGTAGATATGTTTTACTTATGCTTACACTTATATTATGTATACTTGTACCTACAAGCTAAGCATGCTATGTACTTAAAGTATTTAAGTATATGCAGTCTTGGATGCATGGACATGTACTCATATTCGTACTTGTACTTATCATTACTTAGGCCAATATGCTCCTCATGCTTTGAGGTATGAGACCGACATTTTCAGAAACTTATCGGAGATTACAAAATATGTGGTTGGCGATATATTTCACCTTAATTAGAAAAAAAGAATAAACAAGGCGCACAAACAACACTGACTACAATCCAGACCTTTCTGGTGATCCTTATTCTGCAGCCTTTCACTAGACGCTCTTGCTGTGACTTCAAGAATAGCAGGCAATCGTTTGTTGACTTAGTTTTTTTTAACTTGTTGTATTGATGTTAAGCTTGATGTATTGCCATGCAAACGTAAAATATATCCTATACTAAAATCTTTAAAGGGAAAACAAATTCAAACCGATTATTTTCTCAGTATAACTTCATTTATGTTAAGGATTGTAGGGGTGCGTAGGTATTGACGGCATTATATTTCTGTTGATTTAAATGGATGGCTTTCTGTTCAAAGTAATTGAATTCAAAGGGACATAACAAACAATCGAGTAAAACTAAACTGTATTTAGTTTGTAGAAGTAGAAATTTCTAGGTAATTAACAGCAACAAAACTTTTTTTCCATAGACCATCACAAAAATTAAGTTTGAGATTGTCAAGGCAAAGCTTTTACCACATTTGGTTTAGTCTTGTTAACCCAAAACACTCATTTCATAATTTAATTTAATTTAATTTAACTACGGTGGCGGAATAATAAAGCTACTCTTATTACGAGGTAAACTATGTTAACATATTTGATGGTCGCTATGTGTCCATAAGAATATACACAATTCTTTGGCGGATAAATCTTGGAATATACAAAACATGAAATTTAAATAAAACAACTGCAATTATTGAATTGTAGTAAATGCTCAAAATGTAATCTTTTGTTTTCACCGCAAACATTAAATTGATTAATTATTTAGCATAAAACATAAAATAAAGATGTATAACCTCAAAAACGTCACACGTTGCCAAAATAAGTTACGTGCGGAACTACTTTAGTCGATATAGCCAATATAAAATTATTCGAATTATTTAATATAAGAATTTCAACAACATCTTCCTCCAATATACGCTTTGCTAGACTACATTTCGAATCCTTCATTTAAACAAAATTTACTGTGCTTCAACTTGACTTTGCAAGAACCAATCACAGCAGCGCTTTCTTGCGTGAATAGTTCGAATCACTCTTCCTAATTTTGAGACAAACAGATTCCTAATTTTGAGATTCTGCTGGGGTCGTAGAGGATAGCACAGTCTGGACGGCCCTCTCCACCTGCTTTCACTAACACACTCAAGAAAGGTGTTATCAGTAAATAAAATACTGTCATAAACGGAATTATTTAGAGTTTAAATAATTCATAATTATGGTAATTCATCAATTGGTGCAAATATCATCCAAGGTTAATAAATTTCTTCGTGAGATTATATAGCGTTGGCTTAATGTTAACCCCGCAAGCCAGCTGCTCTTATTCCAAGAACCTCTAATCAGCACATGCGATCGACCTACGCTCAGCCACAGCTGCATGCCGCACAAGAAAATAACAACGGATACGCAGAATGCCGCGCCTACAGATTCACGTTAATATGCTAATGTCTTCCGCAATTTAGTCGTTCCAACGACTCCAACAAATCAACAACTTGAAGCAGACCTGGTAAGAACCTTTTTATTAGTTTAATTGTAGGGGATCTAGAATCTGGTGTCCAGGGCATTGATTATCTGATCCCCTGCCCTTAGTATTACGGATCTAGAATCTGGTGTCCATGTGCACTGATTACCTGATCCCTAATGTGCTTAGTTGTAGTGTTTTAGGAGCCTAGAAGCGAATACCCAGAGGTACCGCCTACTTGGTTTCCTAATGCTTAGTTGTAAAAGATTGTTGTTAGTACAAGGTGGTTCCGATCGCCCTAATGTTTATGTTAGTTTTAGGAGGACCTAACCGTCCTCATACTTATGTTTGTAACCTATTGTATTATTTGAGTATATGATTAATCTGTGATCTGCGTCTACTTTCTATCTGTACCTCTAATTACGACCCTCAGTCACGAAAACCCTACGTCACAATACATCATCAAAATACCAAGTCGTTAACAATTTATTAAAACCACACGCTCCTAGAAGCTCTACTTCTACCCTAATCGGAAAGCTCGGTGGCAAGCGGGGTGCAATACAGCATAGCAAAAGCAAACCAAGTGTGTGGGTACGGTATCGGGATATGGGATCGGATAGTAACGGACGGACCGGGTAAGGAATGCAAGGTATGAGGCTCCCGGAATACTCGCAGTAAAGTCTCGGACAACATACGGTAAGGGATGAAGACAAGGTCATTGGTCCTGCTGTCTTCGAGTTCCGGTATGAAACTGAATACAACCAATGGTGCACTCTTTTATATATGTAGGTGGTCGGGGAGTGTGGGCGAAATGCTAGTAGTGAAACTGTTAGGGAATGGGCGCGAAGGACTTGCTGGAGTCGGCGGTTTATCCGAGCGGCTATAGATCGCACGAATGATAAGCTTATTCACTCTTACACCCAAAATAGGTAAAAACAAAGTAACTTCGTTACAACATTACCCCTTTCTCACCTTTCAAAGAACGTATAACTTGTCCTAACGTGCTATTTAGAGTTTTAGGGGATTTAACCTGAACGAAGTTAGCAGGTCTGGACGTTTTTGGAAAAATTAATTTAAACTTGTATTTCTAAATTAACTGAGTATATTATTAGTTAATAACAAGAAATTCTTGAATACTTCAAACAAACATAAAAACTAATAGACAATTTCTTCCTAATACACAACTAATAAACTATAGTTATTTCACTAATGCGGATCGGTCGTCGTTGAAACATATTAAATAGTTAAAAGGATTGATAATGTATGCTCTATGTTTTGAATGGCATGCTTTATTCAGAAAATAAATCTAACTTTAAGTTCTTCTTCATCCTCTAGTTAGATGGGTTGAGACGGTTTATCGAAATTCATTTAAATTAAATTCATTTCAACGCATTTTTTAATTTAATTCAACGAAATTAACTTAAGATTGTAACGAATAGTAAACCCACATATGACGTCATCAAACATTCTAGATGTATGAGTCATCAACTGTATGACTCATCAATAACACATGCGTGAATGACTCATCAACACGCCTCATCGACGTCATTTATCAACAGCTGCATGCATGACTCATCAACACGTCATCGAACATTGTAGATGTATGAATCATCGTATGAAAGATATAAATTGAGTCGCGAGTAGAAGGGGGCAGTTAATGCTTGACCGGCATAGTGAAATGTACTCTGAATAAATTGTTAATACATAAATAGTTTTTATATAAATAGTCCTCAAATAAATTTGTAAATACCTAGCATTTAAATAATAGTCGTTAAATAGTTTATAGTTATAAGTGTTTTTAATTAAGTGCATTATAAATAATCTTTTCTTTATTAATAGACGATTTAAACAGCATTTTTGTTATTATTTTAAAAAGAACGTTACAGTGGTGTACAGGTGTCGGTTTTAAAATAAATAAAATCGTATAATAAACAAAGTGCTGTGAGGATAAACTGTTAGTGTTAAAAACAATTACAACTAATAATTAAAATGGCGATGAAATTGTTAAAAGATCTCAAGGTAACAGATTTAAAACGCGAGCTGGAAGAACGAGATTTGGAAACAACGGGCCTTAAAAGCGTGTTAATAAATCGGCTAAGAGAATGACTTTTGGAACAGAAGGAAGACCCTGAAAATTACCTCTTCGAAATACCTGGACCTGCAATTGATACTAGTTTGTTGTTAAGTAAAATGGAAGAGAATTCTAGAAAGTTCGAAGATAATTCTAGGAAGCTAATTGAAAATACTAAAGCACTGGAAGAAAAAGTTTTGGAAAATTCTAGAAAGTCCGAAGAAAATTCTAGAATGTTAAAAGAAGAGTTGCTGGAAAATTTTAGAAAGCTAATGGATAATACTAAAGTGAAATAAATAAAGATTATTAAAAGTTTCACAGTTTTATTAAAATACAACCTGACAATATTGTTTCGACAGCTATACTGTCATTATCAAAGGTAATATAATTATAAACAAACACGTCGCTAAGGTAGATACAAAATACACAAGATAATACTAAAGCACTGGAAGAAAAAGTTTTTGAAAATTCTAGAATGCTTAAAGAAGATTTACTAGAAAACGCAAGATTGCTCAAGGAAGAATTACTAGAAAAGTCCGAAGAAAGTTCTAGAAGGCTTAAAGGAGAAGTGCTGGACAGTGTCAAAGTGTTAGAAGATAAGGTTTTCGAAGAATTGTTGGAAAATTCCAGCGCGTTAGGACTATTAGAAATTAAATTGGAGAAACAAGATAGGGTAATAAAGATGGTAGAAGTGAAAATAGCCCAAATGCAATTACCACCAACAACTAAGAAAGACGATATAACCGAAATGCTGGAAGATAGAATGAGGCAACTACGGTTTCCCTCAACTTCTGAGTGGCCGTCTAATGAAGTAAAGAAACAGTTTCAAGAAGAAAAGGGTCCTGCCGTAGGGATAAAAGTAAAACCACGTTCGATGGAAAGATACCTTGGTCCACCTACTACAAACAATTTGAGGCGGCCGCTGGGGCCAACGGATGGACAGGCAAGAAAAAGGCCGTTTCTTTAACTGTGGCGTAGCGTGGAGACATGTTGAACGTCCTGCAAACAATCCCAGCAGGACAGGAAAATGATTACCAGTTGTTAGTGTCTAGATTGGAGATGAGATATGGAGACGCGCATCTTCAACAAGTGTATCACGCGCAAGTGAGGAATCGTGTCCAGAAGAATGGAGAAAGCCTTCAGGAGTTTGAAGCCGATGTTGCGACTTGTCCGATTGGCGTACCCCACGGCACCCGAATCATTTCTGGGACAACTTGCTGTGCAGACCTTCATTGATGGACTAAGAGACGGGGAAACACAACAATCATTGAGGCTGGCACGACCAAGAACAACTGATGATGCGCTTGCTCACGCCTTAGAATTTGAAGCAGCAAAACAAGCGTCCCGAGGTCACGGGCGTGTTCGGGCCGTTGTGGAAGAAGAAGAAGGTTCTAAAGATCACCTAGAGGAGTTAGTACTGAGAGTTCTTCGGAAGGAAGAGAAATGTAAGAAGAATCCTCAAGAAGTTCGAGGGCTCCGTTGCTGGAACTTCGGCGAACAAGGACATGTACAACGCCGTTGTCCCAAAATAAGAAAAGTACAATCGTCAGGAAAGTTAAAGGGGGTTGGCAAGAGAAGGAGAACGTTGACTGTTAGTGAAGATGCCCCAGCGATCACCGTCCATGCCGTAACATCAAACAATAGTACTAGCAGTTTGTCCATAGATGGAAAAATTGCTAATCGAACTGTTCCGCTACAAGGATACGATTTTGACACGGAACATCGAGCGGGCACTAGTCATCGAAATGCCGATGCTCTTTCAAGAAGACCCTGTCCAACGGATTGCCGTCATTGTTCTCGTTTGGAAGAGAAGGATTGCCAAGTATTAAGAACTACCATCGTCAACGATAATTGGTTGCCGGAAAAATTGCAACGGCAGCAGGAGGCTGATCCCGAATTTAAAATGTTACTGGAATGGAAACGTGTGGGAGAAAGGCCTGCTTGGGAGGCCGTCAGCCCTTTCAACAGAACCCTAAAAGCATATTGGTCACAATGGGAGTCCTTGAAGGTGGAAAGCGATCTACTGAAGCGAGTACTAGAGAGTGAAGATGGCACCACCATTAGGTCTCAGTTCGTGGTTCCAAGGAGCCGAGTGGCTACAGTATTGCGACATCTCCATGACGGTGCCTCAGGAGGACACGTCGATGTGAAGAAGACTTTGGAGAAAGTTAGAGAGCGTTTTTATTGGGTCAATTGTAAAGAAGATGTGAAAGAGTGGTGCCGAAAATGCGAACTATGTGCCACTGGTAACGGACCCTTGGGGAAACGAAGAGCACCTATGAGGCAGTACAATGTGGGTAGCCCTCTGGAAGAATAGCTATAGACATTGCCGGACCATTTCCCGAGCAATGGACAGCAAGGCAATGGACTATTTTACCAAATGGCCAGAAGCATATGCCCTACCAAACCAGGAAGCCGCGACTGTTGCTGACGTACTAGTCAAGGAGTTTTTCAGTCGTTTCGGAGTGCCCATGGAGCTGCATTCGGACCAAGGCCACAATTTTGAGTCTGCACTCTTTGGAGAAGTCTGTCGATTGTTGGGCATTCGCAAGACTCGGCAAATGGGCAGAATGGGCAAATATTTGGCGAAGGTCGTCTCTGATCATCAACGAGACTGGGATCAATACCTACATCTGTTCTTGATGGCTTATCGTGCATCGGTTTACGAAACAACCGGTCAGTCACCAGCGTCTGTGATGTTTGGACGTGAGCTACGGTTACCGTGTGATCTGGAATTTGGATGTCCACCCGCAGAACAGGAGGTAGCCGGAAATTATTATGTTGTCAAATCGCGAGTGACCGGATGAAAACTACGTACGATGTGAGAGCCCAAGAAGGAGGGTTTCAACCTGGAGACCTTGTCTGGTTATACAACCCGCAAAGACGTCGTGGCTATTCTCCAAAGTTACAGCGAAATTGGGAGTGCCCATACCAGGTGAAGAAACGAATAAATGACTTGATTTATCGCATCCAGAAATTGCCAAGAGGGAAACCAAAGGTGGTACACTACAATCGTCTGGCGCACTATGAGGGAAATAATAACGTAGTCCCGGATCGAGATGATGACGCTGAGGTGGCTGTCAATACGGTAAGGCCTGAAGATGATCAGCCAACCTTTGGAGAATTTATGGCTGCGTTTTCCGGAACTAGAAAAGCCAGATTCGGAGTCACGACCGAGATGCAACAAGACCTCTTCCGAGTCCCTGGTGATTATTCCATTGCCCACTGTGTCTCCGAGTATCTCCGCATGCCCAGGGGGAACGCAGTAGTGTTTAGAAATAAATTTGGACGGCTGGTTGAACTTCGAGATCAGAATCCCTCTGTTGGCAAAACCTTACACTTGCCTGATCATGACCGCTCTATTTACTACTTGGTAACCAAGCAGTTTTACTACCAGAAACCGAGTTACGCCGATTTGTGGAGGGCATTATGGGATTTGAGGACCGAGTTGCTTGCCAGGGGTATTAACAAGTTTGCAGTTCCCAAACTCGGCTGTGGGCGGGACCAGTTGGATTGGAGAATCGTTCGAAACCTGCTGGAAGTTATTTTTAGAGATACGGATGTGAAGATCTTAGTCTGTAGCTTCGATCCCCAGCCCGCATCAAGGTCAACAAAGAGTGTAAACTGTTATTTCTACCGTAATGGAACATGTACTCGAGGTGAAGACTGTCGATACCGTCACGACCCTTTCTACAGAAACCAGAGAATAAAACCTGTTCTGGGACAGAACAGACTTGAAGAGGGGGGCAATGTAACGAATAGTAAACCCACATATGACGTCACCAAACATTCTAGATGTATGAGTCATCAACTGTATGACTCATCAATAACACCTGCGTGTATGACTCATCAACACGCATCATCGACGTCATTTATCAACAGCTGCATGCATGACTCAGCAACACGTCATCGAACATTCTAGATGTATGAGTCATTGTATGAAAGATATAAATTGAGGTCGCGAGTAGAAGGGGGCAGTTAATGCTTGACCGGCATAATGAAATGTACTCTGAATAAATTGTTAATACATAAATAGTTTTTATATAAATAGTCCTCAAATAAATTTGTAAATACCTAGCATTTAAATAATAGTCGTTAAATAGTTTATAGTTATAGTGTTTTTAATTAAGTGCATTGTAAATAATCTTTTCTTTATTAATAGACGATTTAAACAGCATTTTTGTTATTATTTTAAAAAGAACGTTACAAGATAATGCTTAGCTAATTCAACTAACTTTGTTATTAGTTATAAGTTTAATTAAAGAATGCAACTGTTCTCTAAATTATGTCATAACAATAAAACAAAAAAGACACAAACCTAGCTAACCTCTTTTTATACAAAAGATAGTGAAATAGCTTTTAAAATCTATTATGAATAACGCAAATATGTTTTAAATTGAGTTGTAATTCACAATTAATGATATTTAATTTCAATATTTAATAATACTTTAAAGGATTACTTTTTATATAGCTAGCTAAACGCGAATTTAGAGCTATACCGATTTTTCATTTTACAAATCTCATATTTTGTGCAAATAAATACGCAAATGTAAACACACCAAAAGTCATATATAAAAAAAAGAGAAAATCCCCAATTCCATGCTCATATACGTATACATAAGTTGAAGGATCAAAGGGATTAAATCCAATAAAAGTGGTTTTAACCTGTCGTAATCCTAGCTTATGTAACAATATCAACTAAAATCACAAAATCCCCCGGTTTGCTTTACGTGACTCTCAGTTGAAACGCCCGCGTTTTAACAATTTAAATTAAAAACGTCTTCCGCCCATTTTGACAAGCTTTAGAGAAAACAATTGAAACAGAAAAGAAATTAATTATTAGTTAAATCCCTTTTCTAAGTTCGTTGTAAATTTATACACAAACACACACAATGAAGGATGAAATTTTGGGTTCTTTAACCGCCATTTACATTTTATCTTGAAACAATCCATCCCGAGCGTACTTACACGGGCACATAACTAGGGAATATCGGCATTTTGGGACTTACTAAAATGTCGTCCTAGCTCAAGGGTATATATACACACTGCACATACAGAAGTTTTGTTATCCACCATCCACGTAAGAATTTATGTTTGGAATTGCTTTTACAAGTCTACCTGGACATACAAATATGAAAAATAAAGCCTCTCTCAGGTAAATAAAACGTTTTCCGTATTTACATTCTATAAAATACAGAACAGATGGAGTTTATTTAGATGAATGTGTTAGCACGGGTGATTTAAATATAAATAAATAAATAATATAAGTTTATCAGAGAGAACAAAAAGATGTTTAATATTTTATCTGAGAATTACTTAATGAGGATGCCACTAGAAACTAACAAGCGTTTATATAAACAAAAAAGGACTTATTACACTATCGTGATTGCTTCTAAACTTCAGCAAGAAATTTCCCTCCACCACTACACCCTAAAATCTAACCCCCCCCCCTTAGAAAGAAGAAGGGTGGGAAACTTGCCGTTAACAAATTTAAATGCTCCTCTACTACCAACTTACGTAATTAATTTCGTTGACGTAAATGAAGATACGACAATCCAGGCAGTAAATTCGACTATTAATAATTAATCTAAAAGTTCAAATCTATTTTATGCTAGATATAACAAATCCAATTTTCTGCTTAAATATATTTACTAGATCGACAACTAGTAGTCGTCGGTCGGCGTTGCTGCATATTTATTAATACAAATCGCATTTCGAAGTTTCGAATAGTTGACTTTAAATTTAAATTGGGTGAATTAAATATCAATTAAGGAAATGACTGTGTAGGTGCCAACTTGTTCTTATTTGAATAGGGGAAAATTGAAGCTGGAGAAAATTACAGTAACTATTTCCAATGAACATAATTATTTAGTGTGATACATAAGTCGGCTTGGGTAACAAGAACGTAAGTTAAATTATGATAATAATTAATATTAAATGCTAATTATTTTTAGAAAGTAAATTTATAGTCTAGTGCTTATAATTAAGTAGTGTTACAAATAACCAAAATCGCATGGTAAATTTGTGACATCACTCGGGTACATAGAAAAATAAGGATATTGCTTCGGCTCAACTAATAGTAAGCTTTGTTGTGGATCAGCTAGCCATTTGTAAATTTTTAAATAATTTTACACGAAAGCTATCAACCCCAAATAAAAAAAGATTTTTTTGTAACTTAATAAAGTTTGGTTCATTTTCAATTTTATAAATCATCTGGAACAAACAAAATATGTTGTATTGAAGGGTATGCAAATGTGTAGCAAGTTACATGTTGAAGTTATAGAAGCTTTTTGATTAATCGTAGAATTGGTACAGATTTTAATCTAAAGGTTGGGTCTTTTTGATCTAACCACATAAAAAATTAAATTTTTGGAAAAAGGAAAGTATAAAAAGGTGTAAGTAGAATAATGTTCTATCGTCAACAATAAAATTGAGGGTCTTAATCCATTTTTCAAGCATTGTATATAGTTGGAATGAGGATTTTATTGTCTATAAGATGGTATACATAGTCTTTACATTTGACGAAAAAATCACAATTTGTTAAAACATTTTTTTTATTTATCCATCCAAACACACCGAGATGTATATTAGTAATTATTAATTTATTCCGAAGATGGTATTATATATAAATATACCGAAACGTAAATGAAAATTATTTTCATTTTATTATTTTGACCGAATCCCATTAATTATTTACATATATATATAAACACGGTCATCAAGCAAAAATTATAATCATTTCTAATAGTAATCTATTTTAATTTATTTTGCTGTATGCAGATTTTTGGGTTTATTGAAGTTGAAGATGGGTTACATACACAATACCCAACAAAATGTTGATACTTTTCATATAATAATAATAAAATTCTTTTGAAAAAGCCTCCATTGAGGGGCGAAACATTAATATTATAAGAAAATCATATATAAATGTTTTATTAAAGTCCTAATAAGATTAAAATAAACAAACACAATTTTTTAATATAGTTTTACATTTATGTAAATTTATAAATTATATTTGGGTTACGTGAAAATTGAAATGTCATAATTTTTTGTTTATATTGAAAATGCATTTATTTTTCAAAATACTATATAAAGAGAATTAATTTTGTAGCAGTTAAGTAGCTGTAAGTCATCAAAGGAACAACCTGTACGTTCCTGGCTTTTCAAAATAAATATTTGTAAGGTTATGTGAAACCAAAGATAATGAAATAAAATGGTTGTCACCTAAACAGTTTTAAGGTTAATGTTAATAGTGGAAAATATAAAAGTGTTTATAAAAAAGAAATTTATTAAGTGGAATTTAAAGAAAGTGTTTAATCTAAATTTTTAAAAGTTTAAATAAAACATCTTATATCCGAGCAGGTAGTGTAGTATCCGAGCAGGTAGTGTAGTATCCGAGCAGGTAGTACACGATGATCGTGTGGGTAAAGTATAGCAGGACGCGGTCAGAAGTTGGATGGGTGGCCCGTTCCAGCTTGGATCTACCTGCTCGGCTTGGGTAGGATGGAAGATCAGCAAAGCTGAATCCTATCCCATTCTACAATTGAAATATGTATTCCAAATATGTAAATTAGAAAGTAGAATAAATAAAGATTTATTATTTATTATTTATTAAAAAATAAATTATCTAAAGATGAAAAAATTATTATTGGATGGAAATTAAAGAAATAAACGGAAATTGGAATTATGCACTTACCAATTAGTAGTCAACAGCATATACAAATGGAATTTGATAACGATTAATGATTATATCATATAGAATTGAATCATTGTAGAGGTCAATTGTAGATCTTAGTTTTACCACTTTTATTTTGCTTGTCAAGAAAGCAAACAGCTGATAAGTTGGTAGAGACGGTAAAGCTGAGCGTCAATATTTAAGGTTAGAAATAGAAAATAAATAATAAAAAATATATAAAACCGTGAGTTAAGTATTTGGTCAGTCTAACCCGCCGGTAATCATTTTAAAAAGAAAAGTGTATTATATATTTCTCTGAATTTAATCAACGGTAGCAGACGAATTCTACGCATGATTCGTTGTAATTAATATGGGGCATATGAAATTTCTTGTTGATTTAGGTTTAATTTTTTCTGTATTGACCTAATGCATTGATATCAGTACTATACTGAGGGTTCCATGCCATATTAGCATAAGTAATTATATTACGTACATAAGCAAAATACAGACTGTAGCGATATTAAAAGTACTGAACTGAAATGCCCCACGATCACGCGTCGATTGTAGCGATATTATAAATTGATGCCTCACCATTGAACTGTCAATTGTAACACACTTATTAATCTCAAACTTAAAATACTTAATACTTACTGCAAATTTACTTTACACCAAGAACGATACTTACTGTATTAATGCACCGGCGAAAAACCTCTTTCTGTTGACAAATTATCATTAAGGGCGTAGGTACTGGTTTTTCTAGCTTATATAGATATTATAAAGAAAAAAATGGGGTTTGTTGAAATAATAAGGAATATGGGCGCCATTTACTTGCAAGTCATTAGAATACATTATCAAAATCTGCAAGTAGAAAAGATTCTGGTAAAATTAATTGAAAATAATAACTAATCACAATTAGCCAGATTAACATTAGGCAGGTAATATAATTTAATAACTTTCACAAGTGCCTGAGTCAACATTATCAAAACCATGTCTAGTTTAAATTGAATTTTATTCATAAGTCAAAAGTACTTTGTTTTTATAAACAATAGAACCATAATCTATTTCATTTGATAAGAGTGGTTTTTTTTTAAATATAAAGAGTAATAGTTTATACTAATAGTGTCAATGTAAATGGATAAATATAAACATCTGGTAATGATATTAAGATGATAACTGGATTTTATAACTGAAGTTTAATGGAAATAAGCTGGAAAGTTTTTTAAAAACTTGGCCAGTGCCTTTCAATGGTAAAAACTTTAAACTCATGATTCCAATAGGATTATCACTTATTTACAAGTTTTCATTATTCACACAAATTTGACTCCCAAACGGTTCAATTGTTCTAACGTAATGATATTTAAATTCAGCGCGAGATTCTGCACGCCCACAATATATTTATTGTAACGGTAAAACAACAGAATGAAGGTTATTAGCATTAACATTCAATTTATTATTGAATTCCCTTAATAGATTGTCAACTAACGGCACACTGTGTTAATTGTTAAGAATATTAACCCGACGGACTAAACTGTACTATCAACCACTTAAGTTTAATCGTTAAAGTTATTAACTCAGAGAACTAAACTGTATTATCAAGCAATTAGGCTTGTGTTTTACCGAAAACGGAACGAAATGATAACAAAACAATCTTCAGAAATCAATTACTAGTTGCACTTTTGTATGCGTCCTGCTTGACGACTTGGCAGACACTCTCGCGTGCGTTCCGCTTAGTAAAATCTTTCTGACTCCCTAAAAATTCAAATTTTTCCCGAGGAACTATAATTTTAAAAAAGTATACGGCCACCCTATCAGGCACATAAATGACACACTTCACGCCAATGAGAAGATTTCTTCTCGAACATTCTACGGGGGTTCTTCTTGGGGCAAGAAACTTGATTCGTAGCATGAAATCTGATATTCGAAACAATATTGCAGACTGTTTTTTGTAAGTATATTTTCGAAGAATCTATTCAATAAACACGAAAATAGTCACTTAAATGGAAACATAAATTTAGCTTAAATACATTTATCAGGTCCTTTTAGTTAGAAGAATAATTCTGATCTTAGTATTTTCATTGCAAAAAACAGATTTTTATACGTGGGAACTCCTAGGCAGACATTTCTGTTAACGAAAAACATTATTAGGTTCGGAATAAAGTCTGCAATTTTAAACTAACAAAAATATATTTGTATATACAAATCCGTACTAAGATTATTTACAATAAATACATTTTCAAATGTATTAAAATGAATCTCGTAATTTTAACACGTTACAAGACTCCGAATACTGCGAACGTTTCTAAACGGCCGACGAATCTTAACTAAAAAAACAGACATTTAAAAGCTTTTGCTAGTAAAAGCAAGCTTTTGCTTGCAAAGTAAAAATATATTGAATATAAATATTAATCCAATTTATCATAAAGTGAGAAGAGGCGTTTAAATAAGTATTCTATGTATTACTCACTATAATGTAAAATACATAGTAGTTCTTTGACCTCGATAGTGTAAGGAAGTATTTAGAAATCTTTCCTTTAAAATGAAGATGTTATCAAATAAAATCTGTTAAAATAGACGTAGAGCACACATTTCTCAAGAGGAAACTATACCTAAAAGGAAACAATGAAGATATTAAACACTGTACTGAATCCCACAACAATACACCTAACCTCACTTCTAAAACTACGTAGCATGTAAAATGTGTTCAAAATCTTGATGTTAACTGTTTAAATTTGATCAAAAATGGAAGACCCTCACCTTAGGAATATGAAACGGAACTCACGCGGAAATAGTAAATTGACCAACCGCTGAACAATAATATTTCTCCAATAATTAAAATACAAGTCAAGACTGTTAAAAACGCTATCAGAATTATAGTTATCATATTTATAAAACAAAAATTTCAACAATAGGATGAAATAAGAATTTGGAATGACAAGAAAAACTTAACTCGTAAGAAATAGATTAATACAATAAATTAGCCTCTGAGTAAATTCAGAATACAGATCTTAAACAATATATAGGGTGTAGAACATTATACTAATTCACTTATAAAATAATTAATAATAATAATTAATTAATTAAATAAGGACCAAAGACTGTTATTTCTCGACAAAGAACAAAATTTGTAACGTGACGCAGCAACCTCGCAAGAACCCGAAAACAACTGATTACAAAGAAAAACCAAAAATTCATAAAATGTCTCCCTACCACTCACCACCTCACTAAACAACTTCGGCTAAATGTTGTTTCAAGTATGTAAAGGGTACTGGAAGTATTGAATAAAAAATAGACAATAGAAGGGTAGAAAATGGAAGATAGAAAAACTGAACATAAAAACGTAGACACAGATAGGAAGAGTATAGGAAGGAGGAGGAGCAACACATGACCTAGATGGAAAAGGTCAGGAAATATGTCAGGAAGGGAAAAGAGAACATACTCCCAAAAGATGTCACCACCAAATATCCAACAAACCACTCCAAAAAAGAAAGTGCAGTCAGAGCAGACAGCTAACCAACTACTCTAGAAAAAGATAAAAATACAGTAACTAATGGCACACCAGCTGTTATGGACAATCAGTTTGTATAACGTATAACTATGCATTTTAACAAGAAACATTAGAAAACATTCACGATTGGCAAGTTGTAATGATGATTATATTTTTGCGACGATTAAGCTACTGGACGACGCGGTAGCGGCATCTGGTAATCTAATGAATCCCAAAACGCATTTTATCAACAACTTTTAATTAGCAGGTTCCGTGACTGTTTAGAACAAAATAACAAGACGTCAAACTAATTTTATTTACTGTAATTTATTATCTAATTGTTTTTGAATAAAAGAGATGATTCTAGTGAAAATTTGAAGAAGTTTCGACGAGTTTCAAAGAAACGTCAGATTTGTTTTTAAGTCTTAAGAAATTAATATTTTAATATGAACAAAGAAAAAATAAATGATTATTATTATATTAAAGATTAAAGAGTTATTGAACTAATATTTAGTATAAAAAAAAGTGTTTTGAGATGTACCTACCATGCAAAATAATATGTGTCGTTTAACGTCAAATTATTTTTAGTACAAAAACTGATTACTTTTCGTACAGTTGCTATGGTGAATTTCTTATACAAGATAATTTGAATTGATTGGTATGAGAAACTGAATATGAAAAAATATAACTTTTATTGCTACTTTCCGACATTTATTCACAATTCAATTGCTATGAAATACATAAATTACTACAATCATTATTTACTTTTAAGAATTTCTATGAAAACATTATGATTAGTGATCACATGAAACATTAAATCAAATTATTCTTTTTTGATTAAATTACATAATAACCTGATTTCATGTCTCTTTTTTGGAAATATTTTTTAGATTTCTGTTACTATTAGGTGTCAAATTCTTTAACCACTCAATGTTTAGAAAGATCTATTTTTTAATGCTTGAACTTTGAACTTTAATAATTTCCTTGAAAAGTCATTGACCACCTTCATTACATTAATGTTATACAACATTACGTTAAATGTTTTTCATAGTTTAGTCGTAGATACTAATATACTACATATTGATTGATTGATTGATGTTATTGGAGCAGGGGCGGATCCAGAGAATTATTTTGGGGGGGGAATTTTTGGAAAAATAATTGTTTTAATACATAACATTTGTTTCTATCCTATGTATACTTATTTATACATTTTGGGGGGAGATTTCCCCCATTCCCCTCCGTAAATCCGCGCCTGTGGGGTAATAAAATAAATAATTGGGAAATACCCAAATAAATCATAAATCGATGATGAATGAAAAGTGATAAATTTTTTAAAATTTGCTGTATAATTACAGATAAACAATAAGCAAAAAATAGATTGGGGAAAAGTAATGTGAAAACATAAAAAATACACGCCACTTACCTTCACCATCGAAGAAAAATGCACCGGCTGTTATCATAATTTGGAAAGCAAGTTCCAAAAATAAATGATACTTCTCAGACGGGTCGTTTCAATTAGGACACTAATTAAATTATAACTAGAAAGCTTTGTTAATTTTGCACACACAAATAAAATAAATAAACTAAAAGTTGATTTTCTTTAACCAAAATTCAAATGAAAATTGTATTAAATCAAAATTAAATCTTTAATTTCTATCCCAAACTTCAATAAAATAGTCCAAATTTATCCAACACAAAAAAATTTTCACAAAAAGAAAATCCAATCACTAATTAATTTCACTGCACTTTTGACAAGAGTTTGACGTTTGAAAATATCACATAACCTCATATTTCCTTTTTTAATTTTTGCTCTCTAAAAGAAGCGTGTTCTGCACAAATGAGAAATTTCAAGAGAGTGTCATCAGATTTCTTGCTGTTTATCTAGCAGTTGGAAAAACAGTTGAATAAACCGGTGTTTTTTCTGGTTCCCACTAAAATTATTTAGTGTGAAATCTAGTTTCAACTAAATTTTTAGTTATAAACAAAAGACTGAGTAACTTTAAAACTAAATTCGCGTGACCAAATTGTTAATAAAGATTAAACTAATTGTTTATCATAATATTATAAAAAGATATAGTGAAATTTCCTCTCTCTGTAGATACCAAACATTCAATGGCAACCATTTTGGTTTTTCCCTAGATTAATACATTTTAAACATTTGAAATATCATATCAATCAAATTGAAGTATAAAATCTTATATAATATAACAAAAGACCCCTACTTTGACATAAATATCTCAAATATACTCAAGAACTTACTTGACAATATTATAATACAATATTTCAGTTCAAGATCTGATTAACATTGAACACCTCACATTTACTCTGAAAATGCTCAAATCGTTGATTAAGAAGGAGATTTTCTTCAATTTGACCAATAAGAACAGTAAGCAAAGTGATAAATTTGTGTACATCTTCACAACTATAACTTTAATATGTTTCAGGTGAAAACAGCCTTGAAATGGCTTCATTCAGTGCGAGTACGTATCCATTAGAACTGCATTTAACGTATATGTTATAGCATAACAGCACGTTATAACGGTATAGCTGTTACATTTATAGTATGTATCCTTCGGAAGCTGTTATTAGTTTAACGCATATGTTATTTTATCCACGTTATATTGAATTTAAAGATAAATCTAAACATCGCCGATTTTGATGCCGTTAATAATAACATACAAGTGTTAATATACATTAGTTTATCTAAATTACTTTATTTGCTTCAGCTAAGCCTTTAGTATATTCTTGCTTCTGCCGCGAATGTCACAAATTATTAATTTGTTTTATCTGACATGTTAGTTTTGCCAGTTAACAATACTTTATTTTTTTCAATAAAGTTTATAAATATTCCTACTGATTGTGGTTTTCGCCAATCTTTCTGCTATTTTTTTAATTAATTATACGTGAGGCAAAACACGCGGGGCACTCAAGCAAAACAGGTACTAATATACTTATTAGGAAGGTTCTTATTTGGATCACATTGGAATTTTGATTTTGTCGGGTGCCCATTTGATTAAAAAAACTAAAAATTTGAAGACCAATACGAACTTCCCACCTCTATTCTAATCATTCGCTGTAACGAGAAAAAGTTTCCCATTTAAAATACACGCTTCTTTTCAATCTTATGCGTATTTTTTATCACTGGGACCAATTGTTGAGAAAAAAAAGTGATGAAAATTGATTTTATGGAATATCGAATGGCATCGATGCTTTTAGGTAAAAAAAATTATATGGGACATTCTACATCACTTCAACACTAATTTAACGGTGCATTATTTTGAATTTATTTGTAAATCGTTGAAAAACATCGAATGACCCATATAATTTTTTTACCTAAAAGTAGCATCGAACACTGTTAATTCCAAAAAAATCAACTTTCAGATTTTTTTTCAATAATTTGTCACAATGGTCAAATATATACATAAGAATTGAAAATATCGTGCATTTTAAATGGAAAACTTCTCGTTACAGCGAATGATTAGAACAGGAGTAGGAGATAGGAAGTTCGTATTATTCCTAAGATTTTCAGTTTCTTTTTTTGGAATTAAATGGGCACCCGGCAAAACCGAAATTTCAACATGACTCAAATAAGAACCACCCTAATGTTTATACGTACTGATTTAGAACTACGTATTAAAAGGTAAAAGCTACAAATTCTGTATAAGATGTTGGATAGATAAAAATAACATATAAAACATCTATTCTCTTTTGATTTCTGGAAATTAAATAAATACGTCTTTGACATATCAGCGTCAAAATTTATTTCCATATAACAGATGTAATTTTAACTACGATTGTAACGTGGCACCTTAATTGTGGATACATTCTAAAGAATTGATAATTCTCGTTAAGTAGCCTGTTATTTGTACCTGTTATTCGTAACATAACACCTGTATGTTAAATGAGTCCAAATGGATACATACTCGAGATGATTATCTAGGTATGTACAAATTCCAAACAACGACCGAAGATCGTTAACTTTGCTAAACAAAGTTACAAAAATTAAGAGAAAAACCAAGTTAGAATTTATCGTTTTTCTATTTACTGTGTTTTAGAGTGTTTCTTTAACAAGATGATACAATTTAAAATTAAAAATTTAATTATTTATCCCATATTACATGCTTCGCCTGGAAAGTTAGGCAACCCATATAGCAAAGAAGGTTAAAAACATGTTATTACATGACAATATACAGTGCGAGTATGAAGTCTGGAATTATCGAAATAAATCTTTTATTAAATGTTTTTGAAAAAAAATCCTGGAACACGTCGATTTTTATCTTAAATGAGACATACTTTAGTGTAATTGTTATTTTCAAATTATAAATCGATAGCAATCGAATTAGCATTAAAATTATGACAGCTCTTCACAGAATTCTTAATTTTTTTTTATTAAAACTTGGAACTCTTGATTGTCATTCAATTTTTGTTTTAAAACTTTAAAAGCAATTATCTCGAAATTTATTATCATACTTTTTTACATATTTTTTTAATAATAATTACACTAAGATCTGTCTCATTTAAGATAAAAATCGACGTGTTCGAGGATTTTTTTCAAAAACCTTTAATAAAAGATTTTTTTCGATAGTTCCAGACTTTATACTCGCACTGTATACTACATATTTAGTCATATATTTATCTGAACAAAATTGAAAATCATCATAATTTTTAAACACATAATTTTTCTAGCAGTGAGAGAATACAAATTTCACTTTTCGCCTACGAAAAAATCTATTATTCTTTTCAGATGCATTGAGCCGTCACCTTTGAACGCCCAAAGAATAATGGATTTTCTATACATTTGTGAGTTTATATAAAAAGACAGGCCTTCTAATTTCTAAATTATTAAAAAACTGTTGCTTATTAAAATTGTCATTCTTGTTAATAAAATATTTCCGCATAAGATATCACTTGCAAAACAAATAGCAATTATTATTTTATTAATATTTTAATAATAATGACAACCAATAAAGTCAACCATTTTCGTGCAGAAGCGTTTGATGCTTCATTTTCATTTTTCTTTATGATTTTTAACATTTATCTTGCTCAATATCCTTTGACTTTCTTATTGTGGTTTTTACACACACTGATTCTAAATATTAAAATTGTTGTAAACAGATTAAATTTATAAATTGCACTATATATTTATAAAATATTTTTCCTAGGAAAAGCATTGGCCTTGAAGTGAATTTTTTATTTCTCTCATTTCTCTGATAGCATGAAAATAAACAAATTTCTGTTTACATGCTGAATTTCGTTAGAATATTTTAAAAAGCAACGGTGTTATAAGTAATTAAAACTTAATAACTTCCGAGATAAGGCAATAGCGTAATAGTAAAATTAAAAAACGTTATATTTATATATATATATATATATATATATATATATATATATATATATATATATATATATATATATATATATATATATATATATATATATATATATATATATATATATATATACACAGTGTGTTAAGAATTTTTAATGTTTTCAGAATAGTCAGATACGGGGCTGTGTCAAAAAATGTTAAAAACAAAATGGGGGGATATTTCGTTCAAACTGGTTATGTGAGCGAAAATGTCATTAGAAGCATATTTTTGCTAAAATGTTTGCCGATTCTTTTTAAAAGTGGCGAATTTGACAAATACCTAATGTCACTTGTCAACCTTGACATGATGTATTTAGAGTATTTTTGGAAGCAGAGGTTATTGCCCAACAAGGTCTTTTTTCCAATCAGAATATTTTAAAAAATTTCCATATGGATCCAACTTCTTAACGTTTCAAAAGTCGATATTGTTGAAAAGGATAGTTAATAATTTATGGTGAAATCATAGAATAATGCCCCATTATCTCTATTTACAAATAATATAGATTTGATAATATATGTAGCTTTTTAATTTTATTTTTATTAAAAAACAGTAAATTACTTTCAATGTACATTTTATTAGTTTTAATTTATATATCTCCAGTAATATTTTATAATAATTAATAATTAAGACTTAATTTGCGTAACTCTCTTTGTTCATTTTTTAAATTGCAATAATCTAAAAAAAATCAAATTTGTAGAGCGAAAGCTCTTAGAAAAGAGAAAGAACAATGTAATCGTGTGCCAGTGGAAGGAAACTTTAACCATAATACAGAGTCTTGTTTTAGTTACCGTAATCACGTTTTGCGAACTTGTCGTATTATATTTAACGCGATCTCTTCGCTTGTTAAAAGTGTTAATTTGTAATCTTTCCAACCACTTCCTCACTTGTCTTTCCCAGTGTTAATTAAAGCACTCGTGCGTGAAAGGTGACTTGAATAATTCAAAGGATGTTTGATACTTTCAGGGAAATCTTTTCGTATTTTATTTTAACTTTTAATTTTTTCGCTCGCTTCTGTTCATTTTTTTAAAGTGAATGTGATTTAGGATGGTATTGTATATTGTTACATATTGATATTATAGTGTCGGAGTATGTGGGTGCACCCACACTTCCGTATAATAGATGAATACATATAACAAAAACAGAAAAAATTGTTCAAACATTTTGTTGGCAACACAACAGATGAAAACGAGAAGATAAGGAGTTTCCGGAAAATCTATTTTGTTCGTTCAGATATTAACATTTATGTCAGTTGATGTTATAACGTGATATCTTTGTGAATATGAAGTGTATGTAACGTTGTATGTTCCGTCGTTCATTCAAGTGATAGTGTTTCAGCTTTCAGTCAATGTAAATAATATTATTTTCAATCGAATCTTTTACTTTTAAATTTGAATATCTGCTTTATTGAATATTTTAGTGGTTGATATTGATGTATGTATAAATTATTAAATACTATAAATTGAGGGAGTTTCAACATTTTAAGAGCTTTCGAGATTTAAAGTTTTCAACGCTTTTGGTTCAAGGTTTAGACATTTAAATAGTGTTAAAGTGTTTTAGTTTTTATTTTTCAACTGTTGATAATGATGTACAGGATGCTGGGAGATATAGGTTAGAAATGTTGTCCCCGTTTATGAAGATATTACGACGAATACGCCAGTCAAGGTATCTGAACGTTTTAATGAATACGCCAGTAATGTGGCCACCTAGATTTAGTGAGTCGACTCCCTGTGATTTCTTTCGTTCTTCAGAAGATTATACAAAGAGTCCAAATGTTTCAAATTTAATCAAATACAAGTGACGTTGTTCACCTTATTCCGGTGAATCACCTGATATAGTATGTATTTAATAGCTCTTCAAATTAATTGAAAATATATCTATGTGTTATCCATTTCCAATTTAATCATTTTTTTCTAAAACTATTTGATACAGCCACATTTCAGGCATTGTTTTAAACACAGCGCATCGTTTATTTTTTCTTTTCTTATCAGTGTCTTTTATAATTTCTTTAAATAGGTACTAAATTCTAAACCTAGTACAAGAAAAACTGTTCACCCCCTTCTGTTAAGTTAGATACAACCTCCCCACTTTGTTCTGTAATTTGTAATTATAGCAGCTTAGAATAATTTGTTCTGTTTTGTAAACTACGATTTTCACTAGTACATTATTCAATCAATCAAGTTTTTGCTATGCTATGTAAATTCGCGTGTTAATCTAAGTTTAATCACGATAATCCCCAATAAAATTAGATAACAAGCATGATTTACAAGCTATTTAGTTACGTTTTACTAAAACTGTTCAATTAATTTGTTAGCTTAAGAAAATCTTGTTTTGAATAGGAAATTAGGAGCAAATTAAGATTCGGATTTTTGAGTTTGTAAAGATTATAAAAATAATTTCTGAAATTAAAGATTTCAGAATTTAACAATTTCTTGTTAAAGTTTGTAATGGTTTGTCTTTTTATATTATTAATTTGATTTTTATGATTAATTTTCGATTGTGATTAAGATAAATGAGAACCATACAGACTTCATTTTGTGTGATAATTTTGACTTAATAATAGCTTTTTCAAAAAAAAAACTTGAAATTACAAGATTCTTGAAATATATAATTATTACTTTTTTAAATCCCAAATCGAATTTAATTTTTATATCTCAATCCTGGAATTTCGGTTTTTACATGTGAATCTTAAATAAACAATAATTTGTTTTACTTTATTCTAAGTATTCGAATATTCTAACTATTCGAGAATAAAAATTTAATTCGTTCATATGATTTTCGACGATAATTTAAAATGTTTTTAGATTTATTATTAAGAGTACAAGAAATTAAAAAACATTATTAAAACTACATTTTTAATTTAAATATACAAGATCTGAAGTTTGATCAGATTTATTAAACTCAAATTAAAGGAAACTTTAAATAAGAATTTAAAATCATCCTATGCTGCAATACAAATGAAAAAAAAGTGTAAAACAAACTTTTGTTTGCTAAAATAAACTTTTAAGTTAGATTATAGTAATATAAGCCACCAATTATTATCGACGTAGAAAGAATCTGCAGGTTCAAGACTTCTTGATTGGAATTAAAATTAATTAAAAAAATATTTAAATTAATTTAAATTGCAAAAATGCATTGTCTGCATCTAGATTTTTTTTTGTACTAAAACTGGTTATATTAAAATTGGATTACTTTGAATTTCAGCATTTAAAATCTAAATGTTAAAATTTAAGATTATATATAAAATCTTGAAATTAAGCTTTAAACTGAATGAAATTTTAGAAAGTATAAATTCTTCGCATTTTGAAATAAATGAAATTTAATTTAGGGCAGGAAAATCTTTGAAATGATAATTTGTTCTCTCATGTCAGTACAAAGAACAATCTTGAATTTATGAATTTTGAATTATGTTACACAATTTATTTAAAATAACATTTCGTGAATAGGAAAATTAAATTCAAATCAAAAATAAACTAAGCTGAAGCTTCTATTTAAATTCGAAATTTAAAAAATACAGATAGGTTTTCTTAAATACAATCTAAATGCCATTTAAGGACAAATTAAATAATAATGAAATAGATTGCAGATTTAAACTAAAATGAATAGGTAGTTGAATTAAATTCCAAATTTTAAAACGAATTGAGATTTTTGCTAATTCTTTTAATTTTAAATTTAAGCAATTTTCAGATGATAATGATTAGTTTTAAGTAGAATATAATACAATAGATAAATATTCCTATATCATATTAATATTGTAATGTTTCTATTAAAAAATTTATATTTTGATTCAAATAAAAGAATTTGTAAAAATAAAGTATTTGGAGAAATTATAAAATACAGCCGTGATATAGCAAGATAGGCATTTAAGAAATTTAAAGATTTCTTCTCCCTCTTAAACATTGAAAATTTTTCGTTTGCTAAACACAACCCAATAATCTACTCAAACTAACTGGTATTACACATACGAGAGTGGTTTTCATTCATAAATAATTATTTAAAAGATATATTATTCACAAGTGGATTCTAGCGAGTGAGAGGAATGAGTTTGTAAAATGTAATTGTAGATAAGTAGGTAAATATTTAATACGTATGAGCAATTTTTGAAATTTATTCGAACAGTATTCAGGAACTGCTAAATATATTTCTTAAATGGTGATATGTAAATTCTTATAAAACTTCAAATATCTTATTTAAATCCCAAATTTTATTTAAAATTTAAATTTACCTTAAGGATTCATTTTTTTAGTAAAATTTTAATACTGTGATAAAATTTCCAATATTATTCTTAAATTTTAGATTTTATCTAAAAATCCAATTTCAATCACTCTCAATTGCGTAGGTATTGACAATGTTTTACATATATGAAAATAAACGCTCTAGTATTTTTAAAAGTATTTTCAGAACATATTTCATTCCTTTCTAAAATGGCGAAGTTTCCTTTTCCTTGAAACTGCATTATCTGCTAACCTCATAAATTCATCTAAAACTTCACTGATCTGAATAATGTATAGTTTAGTAAGTTAATACTCAACAATTTTGAAATATGTTAAGCGGTTACAAATAACGTTAATCCTTTGTTCTTAAAACGTGAAAGTATTAAAATTATTGTTGTAATACTCATTATTTCACACCTGATAAATAATTCATGAGTATGATAAAAAAAGTGTTACGCAGTATATATTTTAATTTTATTGACAAATGCCGTGCTGTTAAAATAATAGATAAATATAAACCAATAAATACTTTACATGTTTATGTACAGGGTGGCCCGCGCAAGATGATCCTGTACCTTATCTTGCAAATTGTAAGAGTTACGAAAAAATGTTAAATATCAAAGTTGGTTGGTGTAAAACAAATTTTAATTTTATAATAGTTTTGTATATACAGGGTGAGTCATATTGCTGTGGCTACTATTAACTTTTTTATTTTCAATGGAACACCCTGTATATTTTTACTGTTTTTGATTCTACACTTTATTTTAAGTATGTTTGCATACTGTATTTATCAAAAGTCTGCACAGTTTCTGATCAAATTCAGTTTTTCTGTTATTTTTTCAAAATAATTTTTTAAAACTATATATGTTCTATCTAAAAGTGAACAGTTTCAAAGTTATCAGCGTTTTCCTGTTTTTTCGATATTTTTCCTGCTAATTTGGATGGGAAGACTTTCAGCGTTACAGAAGCAGCTCTTTCTATTGGCTAATCATTTTTTTGGTTAAGAACTAGATTGACTATTATCAGTTACTATCGGTTTCAATGAATATCGGTTTTTAACTACTGTCATTGAAGGTTACGTCGAAGATATATTATAATCGTTCACTAGTTTATTTTTAACTGTAGTAATTTATTCTTATCCTTCTTATCTGTTGCAATTTGATAATAGCTCTTTAATATACCCCATTCTGCATCGGTAAAAATCAGTTGAATCCTACTATTTTTTTAAATAAAAACTAATAATGAAAATGTTGAACTAAACTGTTACAAAACCGTAAAATCATAACCTAGTCTGAAGTCAATAATTTTTAAATGAACTTATACTGTTCCAAAAGGAAATCGGACAAATGACAATATAGTTAAATACATAATTAAATACTGATACACATTGAAATCAAAAGTAACTAAAAATAGTCAATTTAGTTCTTAGCCAAAAACATGATTAGCCAATATACAGAGCTGCTTCTGTAACGCTGAAGATTTTCTCATCCAAAATAGCAAGGAAAATATCAAGAGAACCTGGAAAAAACGATGATAACTTGTGCAATAGTTGGACCAAAAAACCAAACCAAAAAATGATTAGCCAATGGATAGAGCTGCTTCTGTAATGCTGAAAAGCACGGAAAATATCGAAAAAACAGGAAAACGCTGATAACTTTGAAACTGTTCACTTTTAGATAGAACATATATACATGAGTTGGTAGGGAATCAAAAACTAAATCACATAAAATTTAAATATACAGGGTGTCCCATTTGAAAAGAGTGAGGTTTTCCTGTTCAAAGATTTATACCTTTGGTATATCAGATTGAACACCCTGTATACTATTCAGTAATTAATTTATGCAGAATCGCGGATTTAGATATATATATATATATATATATATATATATATATATATATATATATATATATATATATATATAAGCGTCGTGTATTATTATAATCGTTTAAATGTAACTTGCACTATGTAAATTTATTTTTTGAAAAAAACTTGGATTTTTGAAAAAATAACAGAAAAACGGAGTTTGCTCAGAAACTGTGCAGACTTTTAATAAATACATTAGGCAAACATACTTAAAATAAAGTGTAGAATCAAAAACAGTAAAAATATACAGGGTGTTCTATTGAAAATAAAAAGTTGATAGTAGCCACAGCAATATGACTCACCCTGTATTTACAAAACTATTATAAAATTAAAATTTGTTTTACACGAACCAACTTTGGTATTTAACATTTTTTCGTAACTCTTACATTTTCCAAGATAAGGTACAGGATCATCTTGCGTGGGCCACCCTGTACATACATTGTAGATTGTTTAGTTAGAGATTTTATCGAATATTATTATTTATGGATTTTTGTTAGGTTTGTTTAACTTCAGATAAATCTTTTTGTTTTCCGGGATAGAGCGTGACTGTGACATGTTCCATTCGATAAACATACGTGTGAAGTGATTAAAACAAATCACAAAGATCTAGTATTAGAACTTTTGTTGTGGATTTTTAATTTGTGTTGATGTGCAAGACTTTAATTTAAATCTAAAATGTGTGTTAATAATAGAAGATAATAGTTGACCAGATGAATTTAATTGAGGATATTATGTGGACACGGAAAGGAGTTTATCGACTTCAAGCTGACAGCAAGGTAAATTTTAATAAATTTTATATATTGCTTCAAAGACTGACAGTTACCTAAAACTTTCTATGTTTGGCAGTTTTGGAAGGTATAATTGCGGAATCTGGAGCAATTAAAAATTAAAATGAGCTATTTCCTCTGTTTATGTTTTAGAATTTTGTTGTTTGTTTTTAAATTAGTTTAAAACAAGATAGTAATTAGGTAACTGTTATGTAATTAAATAATAAATTGCATTATGCACTACTAATTCCAAACTGTTATAAAATATTTGCATAGAGATTAGATTGAAATAAAATGGCTGAAAACAAAAGACAATACATCTCGGTATGTTTCATCTCAGAGAGAGAAATTTTTAGCAAGTTCAAATGTCTTCATAGGTATAGTACATTTCTGAACAAAACTTTATCAGAACGTACTTCGAACTCTTTTTCTGGGCGATTTTAAAAGAGTTTAGTGAGTTTCAAATCTTTAATATTTAGTATCAAATTTATAATACTAGTTGCCTACTTGTGTTTTTGACCTCAGATCTATCGATTTCTGGAGTTGAGAAAAGTTGCACAGCTTTAAATCCCCAGAATTTCAGAATTATAGTTGTCTCAATTCATTATTTGAAAGCCTGAAAAAACCCAAACTTCCCTATCTTAAAGATTTATTATAGGTACTAGATTACTGTACCAGGTTTCAGATATTTAGTTTTAATTCTTAAATTTAAATCTTGTAGTCTTTCCAGGTTTTAAGAATCTAGATCTCCATGATTTTAAAGTTTCAGTATTTTTACTTTAACAACGTTATCTTAGTAATTCTTTGTGGTTCTACTTCTCTTTGGGCTCGTTCTAGTCTTTGTGCTCTTTGTTCTCCTTGTACTCTTTAGGCTCTGTAAATACACTTTCTAGTCTTTCTGCTCGTTGTGCTGTGTGATCTTTGCACACTTAATGTGATGTGTCCCCTTGGTGCTCTTTTTATTTATAGTTGTTCGTGCTTTTTCCGCTCTCTGTGCTTTTTATGGATTTGTTCTCTTTGTATTCTGTATGCCCTTGATGGTCCTAGCTCTCGTTGTTCTCTTTAGGCTCTTTCTAGTCTTCGTACTCTTTGTTCTTATTGTGAACCTTGTACTATTTGTGCTCTGAATACACTTTTAAGTCTTTGCGCTCTTCGTACTTTTTGATCTCTTTCTGTTATGCATACTCTTGGTGGTCCTATCTTTGTTTGTTCTCTTTGTGCTTTTTTTACTCTTTGTGCTACTCGATACTGTTTGTGCTCATAGTGTTCCTTGTCTTCCTTGTGCTCTCTATTCTCTTGGTTATCTTTGCAGTCTTTGTGCTGTTTGCGGGCTTTGTAATATCTGTGTTCTGTGTGCCCTTTTAGTTGTGGTTCTCTTTGTGCTCTTGGTACTCCTTGTGCTTTTCGTGCTGCGTGTGTTGTTTCAACTCTTTTCGTGCGTTATGAACTTTTTGTGCTCGCTCATCTCTTTGCGCCCTTTGTAGTTTTTATTCTCTTTGGGTTGTAGCAATTATTATTAGCACTTTGTTCTCTTGAATATTTTTATAGTATTTGTAGTGTTTGCGCTCTTTGTTCTCTCTGTGTTCCTTGTGCCATTTGTGTTGTTTGTACTTGTTCGTGCTCTTTCCGCTGTCTGTGCGTTTTATGGTCCTTGTTCTCTTTGTGTTCTGTATGCCCTTGGTGGTCCTAGACCTCTTTGTTGTCTTTGGGTTCTTTCTAGTCTTTGTGCTCTTCGTACTCTTTGTGGTCTTTGTTCTCCTTGTGAATCATGTACTCTTTGTGCTCTGAATATACTTTCTACTGTACATTTACACTTTCTACTGTTCAAATGGACACTTTGTGCTGTGTGTGACCTTTGGACACTTTATGTGATGTGTCCCCTTTGTGCTCTTTGTTCTCTTAGTTATCTTCGTGCTCTTTATGCTTTTTGTTCTCTTTGTGTTATGTATACCCTTGGTAGTCCTATCTTTGTTCTCTTTGTGTTTTTTTACTCTTTGTGCTACTCTGCACTGTTTGTGCTCATTTTGATCCTTGTCCTCCTTATGCTGTCTGTTCTCTTGGTTATTTTTACAGTCTTTGTACTTTTTGTGCTGTTTGGGGTCTTTGTAATCTTTGTTATCTGTGTACCCTGTTAGTTGTGGTTTTTTTGTGCTCTTGGTACTCCTTTTGCTTTTCGTGCTGCTTGTGTTGTTTGACCTCTTTTCGTGCGTTTTGAGTTTCTTGTGCTCGCTCAGCTTTTTGTGTCATTTAGGGTTTTGATTCTCTTTGCTCTGTTTGTGGTCTTTGTGTTCTGTGTCCTTTGTGGTTTTAGTTCGCTTTTTTCTCTTTGTATCCTTTTGCTCTTTATTCTCTTGGTTATTTTTATAGTATTTGTACTCTTTGTGGTGTTTGCGCTCTTTGTGCTCTCTGTGTTCCTTGTGTTGTTTGTACTTGTTCGTGCTCTTTCTGCTGTCTGTGCTTTTTATGAACTTTGTTCTCTTTGTGTTCTGTATGCCCTTAGTGGCCCTAGTTCTCTTTGTTCTCTTTGCATTCTTTCTAGTCTTTATGCTCTTCGTATTTTTTGTGATCTTTATTCTCCTTGTACTCTTTGTGCTCTGAATACACTTTCTACTGTACATTTACACTTTCTACTGTTCTAATGTACACTTTGTGCTGTGTGTGACCTTTGGACACATTATGTGATGTGTCCCCTTTGTGCTCTTTGTTCTCTTGGTTATCTTTGAGCTCTTTATGCTTTTTGTTATCTTACACTTCGTGATTCTATCTTCGTTTGTTCTCTTTGTGCGTTTGCTACTCTTTGTGCTCTTCTGTACTCTTTGCGCTGCTTGTCCTGTTTGTGCTCTGAATGCACGTTTTAGACTTTCTGCTGTTTGTGCTGTTTGGTCACTTTATGTTATGTGTGCATTTTGCGTTTTTTGTTCCCTTACTTAGCTTTGCGCTCTCTGTGTTTTCTGTACTTCTAGTTCTTCTTGACTCCATGTACTTTTTGACTCTCCGTGCTCTTTGTTCTCTGTGTGCTCTTTGCGCTGTTTGTACTGTGAATACACTTTCTACTCTTTCTGCTCTTTGTTTTTTTATGCTCTTTGTACGCTTTTTTACTAATTCGTTGTGAGAATAATAACACACCAGAGAATTACCTTAAAAAGACAATTTTAGGCTGCTTCTATGTTAGAAAACGATTGAAACTATTATTATAATTTTTAACAATTTGATTCTGTCTCTCGATAGACTAAATACCTCAGAAGTGTCAATTTTGGGATGTTAATTTTTATTGGAGCATTTGAACATTTTTATGTCCAAGAACTGGATGTGGATAAAGAATAAAATCAGCAGTATCGGTTTTGTTATAGTGTGCTAGTTTTATTAATGTTTGTTCTTTGTTTTTTGTCCTAGTTGCTTTTTTACATTTTTAACTTTTTTAAATGGAAAATAAATGTACAGCAACCTTATGCATATGTTTACCAAGAAGTGTTTGTCGTAAAGCTTACTGTGTGGGTACTGTTCGGACATTTTATTAAACTTTAATGTTTAAAACAGAACTTAAGCTTATATTAAGCGTAGTTGCATGCGTGTCCTGAGTGTATACTGCTGAAGCACTTTACTGTGGCAGTTCCAATTAAGAAGAAATACGACAACATGCTTAATAATGTCATAGATAATCAGTACAGACTAATGGGTCATAACCAATAAAAACAGATATAAGAATTGTAGCTCTTACATGTTTATAAATTTTAAATGAATTTATTCGTTAAAGGTATTGGCACTACTTCTCAAAGAAAAAAATATATCTCTTAGTATTACACATATACCTACATACTATAACAATTGCATCAATTATTTATTTTTCGATTTAAAATGAGAACAAGAATCTACAGACCGAACAAAAGTCTAAGGAACATCAAGAATTCTATTTTATGAAAAATCATTTCATTCCGTATAAATTACAGCATGCTCCATTTTTCTAATTTCCCACTAAGGAAAATAATAACTAGTCACGCTTTATTTTTTCTCTATTTTTAAGAACTTGTAAACAAACGAAGTTTCCTGTTCTTCCCGTAGAATGATGTAGCGGTGACCCGGAAGAAAAAGCGGGCACTAAATTCCCAATGGGGGTAAAAATATTTATAACGGTGGTGCTAGTTCGACCCTTTTGTAGTACGTTCTGGAGCTTTTTGTTACCTCACACTACCTCCCCGTCCTTCTTTCTTTGCTAATTAGTTAATTAATATCGATTTAATGAACGAACGGATGCTAAAACCGTTCGTTAAAACCGAAATAACTATTTCATTTTGTTTGTGTGCATAATCCATGCCGCTTTTATAATAGTTATAAACCTGTGTATAATTCTAGCACAATTTCCATTAGTACTTAAAATGTTAATTAAAACTAAAAATGTAAAGTGTTAGAGACAGTGATATATATAGTGTGTTAATTTTTTTTATCTAATGTAGCTTTATATAGGCAGGTAGGTTGGTAGGTATATAAATATTTAAAACATTCCCCTGTACTACGTGTTATGTATGAATATGCAGATTTAAAAATTGCAAGATGTGATTTGCATTATTCATAAAAAACCCACCTCGCGCAATATTTGATCGCTAGGGATATTAAAACCATAACGAGCAGTAAATTTGGAAATTTTCACGAAAACCCCTTTTTGCGCTAGTTTGCGCTAGTGCTCGACTAATCGGCCGTGTTTTCTTTTTTTTATTGTAACTTTTAACTCTCATTCTGGTCTAGATTAAATTTTAATAGGTATTGATGCTTTAGAAAAGTTTTGAAATTAGTTTAACCAACAGGAAAATGATGTAAAAATATTGCACAAAACACTTAGCAAATTAAAGACCGCAATGTAAAGCACTCGATATTTTATTTTCTGTTATGCATGAGGTACGCTCGTTTTGTTGATTAAAAAGGAAGAAAAACGCAAAACTGAACTACCGGTTTATGCTAAGTTTTATATAATATTCTTCTAGTTTTAAATTTTATAATTTTGTGTATAGCCATTTAATTAAACCTGTAATAGTTAAATTTCTTAATGATTCTCTTAGTGTGTTAATGATTAATTGCGCTTGCAAATGGTGCAACTTTCAAATATATTAATTTATTAGTTCACTTTGGTTTTATGTTTAAGTAGCGTAAAGTAGGTAGGTAATAATAATAATACAGTGAATGGCAATAAATGTCTCCAAATGGAAGAATATTATATTTAGTAATAATGTCTCTATTATTATATATTTTACATTAGGAACATTTATCTACCAACCGCAAAAGCTGGTATTAATATGAAATATGAACTTTTTATATTTTAGAAACATTAAGAATGCCTGTTGTCTATTTTTTAATACATGAAATACAGCCAGCTCTGGTGAACTCTAATTTATCTCTGTGAAACAAACTTGGATGCAGCAAAATATAAAAAGCAAATGTATTATATAAATATAAAAATATGAAATATTGAAGAGTGTAGAACTTGCAGGATCAGATAAATGTTACTGCTCCTGTAGTTGAAAACGTATTTAGCTGTAGAATACTAACTGAAATTTTTATGTATAATGAAATTAAATTAATAAAATAAATTAATATAAATACTCCATATTGGGATTTGAGTTGAAGTTGCAGAGACAAAAATTCAGTCAAAGGTATACAGATTTTATGTATTTTCACGCGGAGAAAAATTAAAGGGAAAGCAATAAAAATGTTCCGCATACTCCGAAACGTTCAGTACGTACATATTATTACAGTCGAACCGAGCAAAGTGTTGCCGTTGATGCCAGGCCGGCTGTCGCGACAAAAGGACGCGGAAATTTCAACGCATGAAATTTGAACGCATGTAAAATTGGACGCGCGACGAAAGGACGCATAGTAAATAGTAACTTTGCTTCACACTTCTTATTTTTTTAATTTATTTTTTGCTTGGTATTTAAATTTGGTAACAGCATCAGGCTTAAAATTTCTAACAGGAAGTTGTGCGCAATTGTAAAATTCCAATAACCGCATTAAGAAGTCGTTAGACTAAAAGAATTCTAAAATTCCAAACATCATTAACTACAAGTAATATTATCGAAAAGAATTAACTTCTTGAGTATATAATGGTCGCAACTGCATTGGCTTGACAAAGTCGCAACGTTCTTTGCTCTGTAAAGATGGTGTTGCAATTTGTAAAAAGTCAAAAAGGCAACGATATGTTAGTCTACAATGGTTTTATTGACAAAAAAGAACGCGTTGTCGGTGAACAAATCATTTGGAAGTGTGCCCATTACAACAAGTGCAAATGTTCTGGAAGAGTACATACATTGGGAAACGAGGTCGTGAAAAATTCTAGCCACAACCATATTGCTGATGCTGCAAAAGTTTGAAGCAAGAAAACCTGTCAATGAAATGAAGCAAATGTCCGAAAACGTCGAACAAACCCCTTAAGCTATATTGGCTAATATATCCGAAGATATTTCTTGTGCCGCATCAGGACAACTACCTTTGGTTTCTTCCATGAAACGAACCATACAACGCGAACGCAAACAAATAGAAGCTGCCCCAGAAATTTAACGGAGCTTGTTTTACCTGCCGAATACCAACAGACCAGTCTTGGTGAACCTTTCCTTTTATATGATAGTGGCCCTGGAGAACAGCGTATTCTGTTATTTTCGACAGAAAGAAATTTGACATTCATGGAGCACTGTGAACACTGGTATGCGGATGGTACATTTAAATCAGCTCCACCGTTATTTAGTCAACTATATACAATTCATGGAGTACCATACAGTAACGTAATTCCTACTGTATATGTATTGCTCCCAAACAAAACAGAAGAAACTTATACACGTTTATTTCAACAACTAAAAAGGTTAAAACCAGGATTACGACCAACAACGGTTATGGTGGATTTTGAGAGAGCTTCAATTAATTCCCTGCAAGCACAATTTCCAGAAACCAGAGTACGCGGGTGTTTTTTTCATTTCACACAATGTATATGGAGAAATATTCAAAGCGCAGGATTACAAGCCCAGTATATGGAAATTCATAAATGCTTTAAAAAAAAGAAAACAGATTAAATATATTAAAAATAGAGCAGTACATTGCTAGGAATTTGCCGCCGCACAAAAAAATGTATAAAGACACTACAAAAAGAATTAAAACAATTGTTTCCGAGTACGGCAACAGACCACTACTAGAATATTTACGAGGAATTACGTACAACTTCCAATTACAAATTTGAAGCCTGACGCCGTTACCAAATTTAAATATTAAACAAAACATAAATTAAAAAAAATAATAAAAAGGATTAAAAATAAAAAAAATTAAAAACTTTAAAAAATCAAAATATATATATATATATATATATATATATATATATATATATATATATATATATATATATATATATATATATATATATATATATATAATAAATAAAAAAGTAAAAAATATTAATGACAAGGCAATGGCCGCTACAACCACATAAACTTTTAAACACGCCAGTATTTTTACTGTCAGTCCTAAGCCTGGATGAAGTGTGAAGGAAAGTAACTATGCGTCCTTTTGTCGCGCGTCCAGTTTTACATGTGTCTAGATTTCATGCGTCCAAATTTCCGCGTCCTTTTGTCGCGCGTCCAAATATCCGCGTCCTTTTGTCGTATGTTCGCCAGGCCGGCCGGGATCGGCTTGCACAAGCCGCTCACTGTATAGACGTGCTGAAAACTTCAGGGTCTGTATACAGGGTGTCTCAAAATAAACGAACAATAACGCAGAAGTATGTCTTGTCTATGTCTTGTCTTGTCTATATCTTGTCTATGTCTGGCTATGTCTGTTGTCTATGTCTAATGTCTATTTTATATATGTAAAAACTGAAGGAAAAATCTATAGCTTGAAAAGCATTTTTTAATTTGTAAGAAATTGCTTGCAATACTTTTTGCTAATACTGTCCTGTTTTATTTTGTAGTAAATAAAAATGGTCGGGCATTAAGGTGTACCAAAGCAATGTAAAGTGATACGTATGCGATATGTATTTTATCCTGCCGAGTTGGCAGGAAATTCCGAGAAGGAAAATTGGTTAAGTGTTTGTAAACCATGACATCAACGTAGAGCTTTTGCTATCATAAAATGATTATGATTATTAACAAAAGTTTATTCGATGGTAAAATTAATTAATAGTAATTAAGCGCCTTGCGTACTTTAATTAAAAACCGCCCTTTAATTTAAGATTGAAATTAGGATTTATTTTTCTGTTTATTTTCGAATGCTATTAAAGAACGTAAAAATGTTGTGTACACACAACATCTGTCTTGTGCAGCCTGATTTTATTGTAATAAATAAACTAATAACCGCAATAGACTATTTACACTTGTAAGGGTGTTAGGTTGCTTACGAAGGGCATTGGTTATTTTTGGGTGGTCGGCGATAATTCTCGAGCGCCAGTTATTTTAACATCGAATGCTTCACGGATCCGGGTAGCTGCTAGTTCAGAAAAGGTAATCCAGGGAACGGCTGAAGTCGATGAGGCTAATATCGTCTGGATGGCTTCGACGGCGTTTACCTATCTCCCTAAAGTACTTACAAAGGAAAGAGGTTAATTCTAGCAATAAGAAACGCAATCTTCAAACTCAATGGTTTTATTATCAGCAATAGCTACACCTAGCGTTATCTCTAGCATACCGTTAACTGCGGTAGCCACAGCAAGCGGGGTGCAATACAGCGTACGATAACAAATAAGCGTGAGATTTGGTACACGGATACGGGAGAGACAAGTCAGGTTTTCAATAAACGGTAAAGAGTGTGGAAGTAGGATGAAACCCCCCAGAGGCACACACACACACACACACACACACACACACACACACAGCGCGGTCTCGGAAGGGTACGGTAAAGAGGGTTAAAATACGACGGTAAATGGAATCGGAACTACGGTCAAGAGTCCTTACGCTTAGATTCCTGGCAGGCTGCTGGGTTCCTCGACGCGGCTGCTTGCTGGTCCTGTAAACGGACTCGGCAATAATAATATAATAATAATTGCTACAACCCATCACCTGGAAACCAGGCCCCAGAACTTATAAGCTTGTGCGGGCCGGAGGGGGCGATTATTATTACTACGTAGGCCCTATGTGTGGTTGCAGCCGACTTATGGACGGAACAGCGCAGATCCCACATTTGTGTCACAGCTAAGGAAAACTGCAGAATACCTTAACCAGATCTGCCGCCACCGGGAGTCGACCCCAGGCCGTCTGAGTAAAAGTTCGGCACGCCAGACATTACACTAGCAAGGCTGTTTTTCAAGGGCAATACCTACCAAGGCAATGAATCGGCTAATACATTTTCTTATATAGGTGCTTTCAGAGCGTAGGGTAAATGGAGTAGAACGGAGCGGCACACGACCAATAAACGGTTAGAGAAGGGACGCGTGTTCTTGCTTAAGTCGGTGACTTATCCGGGCGGCTATAGATCACAACGGATGATAAGCTTATTTACTTTTACACCCAAAATAATCAAATAAAATACAGTAACTTCGTTACACACTCATGAGAATTAGGTATGCTTCATTTCTTCTTCTAAAAAGCATAACTCATAAGTCAAGACCCAGAAGGAAATATTTTATTTACAAGCACAAAAGTACGAAAAAAAGATTGATTAATACAAATTGGCGTTATCAGATCATAAACAGTACCAAGCGCTTAATGTTTATTTATTACATAATGATTTCAGCTTTATTGAAAAGGAGTACTGGAATCAAGTAATTATTCAGGTTGTAAACAATCTATTAACATTAACATTAACGCAGATAGCCGCACACACTATTAACAAAAATTGCGTTTTAATCTAATTAACTTACCTTATTAGGAGACCAAATGTTCTCTCTAAAAGTGAAATATTTTTATTTCAAATTAGACCTTGGATTTATTTTAAGATAAACAAACTACAACATGTGACAAACAAAAGGAGTTTTATTTGCGAATGTATTTCAAGGTCAACAGTTTAATTTTTTGTATTCTGCAGCATGGAAAAGTCGAGCTTTATTGACAAAGTATTTCAAGTTCAACAAACTACAATCCTCAGCATTATGCGACATGAGGCGAATGTCTAGCAGAACCAGACTAGAAACTTGAACTTGAAATAACTTGGAAAGTAAACATTTTAGAAAAAATAGTTATAAGAGAGGTTTTCACTAATACTGGATTGTAAGGACTGTGGTTTATAACAACACTATATTTTAAAAGTCTCCTAATTACAAATTGTATTTGACTATTTATACCAAGAAAAAGGTAACATCGTTACCGAAATACCTATTGGAATTAGTCAAATACAATGAATATTAGGAGACATCGTTTTCTAGACATCAACTATCTCATATTCAAGTATTGTTCGTTATTTTTGAAAAACCCTGTATATAAAATGGGGTAAATTAATTTAAATAAAAAGGATTTAACAAATTAGTCAAATATGCTCGTATGATTGCTACTTTTAAAATTTAAATTAAGTTTCGTTTTTGCTCTTGAATCTAACTTTCTAAATAGAAATATAAATATATTAAATAATTAAAAGAAATATATTTCTTGTCTTAGCCAATTTTATGCAAAACGAAAATTTGTTAAAAAAATAAGATTAAATTAAAGTATTACATTTTTAATAATTTATTTAATATAAATATTTTAATATTAATATAAATGTTAGTAGTGTAATATTTCATTGTATTTAATATTTTCATGTACTCATATTTTATTTCCACCAAGTGAAACAATTTAGTATACGCTTTGAAATTAACATCAGTGGAATAAAATTTTTGAAAAACAAATATAATGTGAAGATTTTAATAAGGACTCGAAGATTCTAAGTTAATCAGTATTATATTTTACTGGTAAATTAAACTAAAGATTTTATTAAGATAAAGTTAGTTCAGCTTCTCAACATAACCTATAATTTAGCTTTGTAAGAGAACTGAATATAGAGTTGATTATGTAACGACCTCTGTTGCACGCGACTAAAACAGTTATTCTTAAACTATTTTTAAATTCTGTTTGATTTTTCTGTAGACTGTAATAACATCTTATAAATTATACCAAAAACATTTAGAAATCTGTATTTTTACAAAACTTCGTGTTGGTTTTAAAGATAATGTATCTTTTTTATTTTTTTGAGTTAAAAATGTTTAAAACCCCCTTTTATTTGCAGCAAATAAATCGTTTAGAAAATTCTATTTGGGCATCGTAACGTCTTCTCTAATCAATTTGTAAAGCGAGTGCTTATGGCGTTTATATACTTGTCGCTTATTTATATTAAGTTTAAACTTAAGTTAATTGTTATTAATGACAAACTAAACCACCGAGGTTTGAAGGGGGCCGTTTGTGTATGTGTAACTAGTGAAAAGTATGCAAAGTAATTAGTAGCAGATTAGTTTAATTACAAGTCGAGGAATTCAGATATATTTGTAATTAATTTGAAACTTTAATAAACATTAGAAGATTATGAGGTTTTTAGATAAGTTTCAGAATAGTCACGAGGACACACCTAAATTTTCTTGAATTTTATTTTTAGAAATTAACAGTTTTGGGTAATTTCTTTTTATGTAATATTCTTATTACAAAATACATAATTATTGTTTAGCGCTAGTGTAAATTGACTAGTTTAGAGAAGAAATCTCAAAATATCTTCCGTATTTTCTCTTTAAGATGATCTAGATTTACACCAAAATATTACCCCTAATCTTTATAAACCTGACTTATAAAAAATTATAAACCGCATTTGTTTGGAATTGCAGTTTCAGCAATTTCAAAATGCATAAATCTGATATTCTTTTTTAGTTTGTTGGTTTTTATTTTCTCGTTTTTGTAAAACATAATTATTCATGTTGAAATAATAAAATAAAAGTAAACTAAAAATTATAAAAGTGACAAATTAATACCCAAAGTGTAAATTCATTGTTTATGAAATTTATGTAATTTGTAAATACTACGATATGATATAACTTTATTACCACCAAATAACCACCACTTACTTACCAATAATATATTCATACATTATTACAAAAAAAACACTGCACAATTGGTTCAGTAACTTCTAAAAGAATTACCCTGCAAAATGTTTGTATAAAATATGTACATACTACCTTTTCGTAAAGCTAAACGTCGTTTTGTTAATTTGACGGGCTTCGTCCTTTCTATCTTTCACTTAGTTATAGCGAGACTTTATGTGTTCTTTGTTGTATACAATTAAAGTCTGTACGTTACTATTCTGTAGCGTTCTATTCATAATCCTGTATCCGAGGGATACAAGCAACTCGTAGCTTTGCAATTGCAACTTTTGTAGATATAAAACGCAGACTGTTACTTATTATGTAGAGTTCTGTTTCCAGCTGTTGATTTCGTTGCTGCATATTAAAGTCTGAGCAACACAATAAAACATTCTTGTCATGGTTTTTAATATTGTCTTTGATAATAAGAATTTCTATTAAACATTTAATATTTTTAAGAACTTTGATATTAATCTACAATAAGAAAAAAATTATAGATACTCAAATTTCCCTAGATTTTAAAAACCTGTAAAGGTTTTTACATTATATTTACACCAATTCAACGTTTAAGTAGAACTTTAGAAGTTTAAAGTATATCTAAAAGATGTTTGATTGCAGCTAGAAATAATTTTATTTTAGAACCACAAGTTACTAAAGGACTTCTGTATCCATCTTACATTAGACTACATTTTAACGTTTCAATTATACAGTGCGGATTTTATATGTCTGAACATGAAAATTTCCAGCATATATGTTCAATTATTAAAGTAACACGTCAAACGCATTGGCATTCCCTGATAGTTATGTAACCAATCTTGCATGACAGCTGTGTTTTCCCATTTGATACGAATTGTTGAATGTACGTGTGTAAAATTATTACTGTGTGTTACACAACGATAAAGATTATTATGATAAGTATTTTGTTAATAAAAATGCATATATATTTTAGCAATAATTATTTTCTACACCCTAATAGGCAAAAACATGATTTTACGAACTCAACACAAAATTAATTAATATGAATGACAACCCTGAACGTGGACAAAAACAATTTACAAGAGGTGATTGAAACTCTTTATTCTAAATAATTTTTAAACTAATTTTGTTAAAATATCAATGTAAAATTTCCAATGGTTGTTCTTTTGTATAAATTATTGTTAAATAAACTTATGTAAGAAATAATGCGTATTTTTATGAATTAGGTTATTACATTTTGTTTAAGATATAATTTAGTTTTTTTGGACCAGCTGTCAAAATAGGTAAGAGTTCAGAGATATAAAATTCTCATTGTATTAAGCTTTTGCTTAGTGTTTTTTGTACAATAATTAGAGCTGATATTCACTTATTGTAATTTTGATTCGGAATTTTTATATAGCACCCACCAAAAAAGATTCCTAAATACGCCGATGATGTATGTCATATCAGTGTTAATCAATTTAAAATATATCATAAATACTTTTTATTTGCATAAATTACTTTAATAGCTATTAACAAAAAATACTAATATTGCTTTCTTCATTCCAGGTAAGTTCCAGGCGTTTCTTCTTTATCTGTCACATTAAAAAAACATCCAAGTTAAGCTTTTAGACAGTAATCAACTTCAATGAGTAAGTTTTCCGAAAAAATTGTTTTTCTTAATTACAACCCTCTACATTACGAACCGGTTAGGTATTCATAACCTACAATATTAAGTTTCAAGTAGCTCATTTCAACTGGCCTTTAGAAATTTAAAAAACCTTAGAACTGCAATCAATGCTCCAGTTTTAAGAAATCTGAACTTTGTATATGAGCTAATATTGACTATTTCACCGTTACAGTCAAAACTTCCTATGTAACAAGCATAATTTACGTTGAATGTGCAATGCTTTACAATTAAACATGAATACTTAATACTTACATTAACTTCAAATATGCTCGTAGCGGCCGAGCTAGTCCAAGTCGGCTAGAACGAGCCAAGTTCCCATTAAAATTGCATTTGGCCATGGGAAAATTGAAAGGTTGGCTGATTCGAATTTAACTATGGTTCCCTATGTGCTCCACTTGTTTATAACATTAACTATTCTGTGATTGATCTAAACTACCCCAACATAGCAACACCATTTTTAATTTCCAGTTATACAAGGAAACTTTTAAAGCAAACATTAATAGATAGCACATAAATTAACAATACATTAATAACAAATAAACAATAATTTTCTTACATTTGTTTCACATAAAAATCAATTGAAGCATTTTATTTAACTGCTGTTGGTGATATAAAAAGAATAATAAGATATGATTTCTTAAGGAGATAGATCATGTATAAAACATAAAAAAATGTTTCGGAGATTCTCTGAAGTAATATTGCTTTACCAATTTTAAATTTTTATTCGTTTCAGAACTAAGTAATTTTCACATAAATTTATTTTACTTGACTAGGAGTATCACAAAGGTTAATCTAAATCATTTAAATTAGTTTTAAAGTGTTACAAACTATTTTACCTAAATTCACTTAAAATTTACCTTGCAGTTAAACACATTAGTTTTGGATTTTATGATAATTATAACTCTTATCTTTTTATTTTGTTGCTCAGGTCAATCGAATTATGATTTACTCATTGGGGATCCTCATAAATAATTGCTCAGGGTGAACCAAAACTCCCAGGTAAAAACCATCCAAATCGTAAGGTTTTATTATTTCACCTGTTTACCTGAATGACAGATGAAAAAAGAGAGCCAGCAAATTTGCATAATAAAGCGATAATCCTATCCAAAACAATCGCTAACAAACACAATAAAGTGAACTTTAACTAAATCGTTACAATTTATAATGGAACAACCAGAAAAAAAGATTTTTCTTACAATTCTGGAAATGGCCGCTTATGGTGTATCTTGTAACCAAAACAATTCTTTGTGGAGCAGTGTTATTATCGGCTGAGACGGTCAAATGGAAATACGCCTTACGAGACGATAATCAACCTCATCGACAGATAACGATTTGAATGATTTATATGGCGATATGCAACCTGATATTATTTAGTACCTTTTAACAACTTAACGGTCGTTTTAAATAGATTTTTAAATTTTACGAGGAAAAGATTTATATAAAATGTTAAAAGCTTCTGTAAATTAAAAAAGAGAATGCGAAATTATTTGAATATTAATTTTTCAAACTGCAAAGGCGATTTTCTATATAATACAGCCTTATATAAAGGATGCATTTTAAAAATAATACCCACGGAATATTAAACGTGGAGAAATACGCAGAAGAATATTTAGAAATATGACACGTAGAGATTTTCGTTTTTATTATTTTCCTTTATTCTTTTGTTATTTCCCCGTATAAAGACATAATAAAACCACATATGAAAAAATTTTTCACTTTTTTTTTATTCATGGTGGCCATTTTTTGGTCCCTTCTGACGTTTAATTTCTACAAATTTAACATTTTACAAAAACTCCAATATCTTTCGAATGAAACCAAGTGGAAGAATAAATCGAAAACCAATTTGTAACTCTTGAAATTGTCCGTGTTTTGCTATCTCTGTACTGAAATATTTCTACAAGAAAGTCTTCTACAAGAAATCTTAAAGTAAGGCCTGAATTTCGGGTTTCAATCTGCCAAAATGCAATTCTCAGATTTAAATTACAGTATAAAGGGTTGAATTTTGGAGGTTTTTGATTTTGGTCAAAAATCCTCTTCGTACATATAAACTTAATGTAAAAGTTTGGAGTCTTAGACTTCTCTCCTTAATACTATAATTTAAATCCGGAAATTGCATTTTTTGCAGTTTGAATCCCAAAATTGAGGCCTAGTTTCAGTTTTCTTATAGAAAATACATAAGAATATTTGACAGCAAAAGACGCACCATTTCAATAGTAACAAATTGGTTTCCAATCTATTCTATTACCTGGCTTCGTTTAAAAGATATTTGCATTTTTGTAACGTTGGTTTAGTAGGAATTGAGCACCAGACGGAATGAAAAAATGGCCACTATGAATAAACAGAAGACAAAAAATGTTTATATGTGGTTTTGTTATGTATTTGTACAGGGCATATACCAATAAAAATAAAAATTTTCCGAAACGGTCATGTAACCATCATTGGATGATTTCATATGGATTGACCCTAGGGTTAAAGGTCAAGTCTTTATTTTGCTGCCTAGCATATACCTTGACAGTGAGACTATGGGCAATCGAGCACATAAGGTTAAATTATGAAATGAGATTTGTCCTACGATTTGATCTATTGCATGCCATCTGACCTTTGAAACAGGTCAAAGGTCAAGATCCCAGACCTTTGCATTTTAGCATATATTGATAGTAAGGGTAAGGATAATCGTTCACAGAGAGTGTAATTTTCGAATTAGATTTGCGACTTGACTTCAGCCCGTTATCAGATCAAATTAGGCTATGAGAACTTTTGTTCTGAGTGTTGAGATCTGCAAAAATATCGCAATTTGATTATTGAACTCTTTTGGTCAATTTAGAAATGATACTGTTCTGTCTTTTAATAACTTTTTTAAAGTTTTGAGTTTTCTTGACACTTTTTTCAATAAAAACATTTTATTTAAAAACACTATACTAAAACATCACAAGGTAACTGGGAGTAGACACTTTTTCAATTTATTGAGTATGGATAGTTCGGCTACCGAACATGGTCGCTTAAGAAAATTTATTTTGATCTCTATAAGACCTTTATCCGAGATTTGATAAAAATTCATCAAGTCTAAAGCGAGATATCTCATGACTACTTCATAAAAAGAATACATCGACGTTTATGGAGCTACGAGCCATGATGGAGCTACAAAGAAAAGTGAGATGCACGATCGAGATGCGGATTTGTTTAAAGTAGCTGAGATGGAGCTACGGTGAAAAATGTTGTGCGCGATCAAATGTTTACATTTCTAACGAAAACTTTCTTTGAGTACTCGGTCGATTTCACTAGCGACTAGTGCCTTAAAATTTAAATAATACAGAAAAATTAAACATCCAGTAGTATCCACGACCCACGCAATCGAGAAATTTAAAATGCTGCACTACCACTTTATATTCGACTACTAAAAAGCATGCAAATTAAATTTATAACAAGCTTTTTAATATTTGATAAGACTGACACATACAGGGTGCCCATTATGTATGGAATATAGTATATATCTCGGTAAATATCGACTTTATAAAAAAAATTGTTATATAAAAGTTGTTTAACATTTTATTTTCCATAATAAGATAGCATTCAATTGTTTTTATTTCAGAAAACAAATGAGTAATGAATAACACTTTAGTTTTTTTAAATAGAAATGTACCCTTTCGTTAGGCTCATTTGATAGACATTTTTTTTTCTCTTTTTGATGACCTAAAATCTTAGTACCCTTATATCAGAAACTTTTTGAAAAAACGTAAAAAATGTTAATTTAAGTTAATTTCACCAATAACATGAATCTAGATATCCGAGATCGTAAAGTATCTCGAATTATTACCCTAAAATAAACAGATGTGCATCTACATAATGTACAAAACAAATCAAATGAACAGAAAATTATGTACGTCTCTTATAAAGCTTGAAGACAAAACGAAATTAGCAATAAAATGGTTTTCATGGCAATAAGTGTTCAAAATGTTCACCATTAACTGCAAAGCAGTGGCCCAACCTATCACGAAAAGCTTGAAAAGAATTTCTGACCGATCTGGGAGAAATTGCGGCAGCTTCATTTTGTATTCGTTGCTCTAATTCGGCCAGATTCTGGGGTCGGTTTGTATACACTTTTGATTTTAAATATCCGCAGAAGAAGGAATCGCAAGGGGTAAGATCCGGAGATCGGGGAGGCCACTCCACAGACCCTCTTCTGCCTATCCAACGGGCCGGAAATACCACATTTAAATATCAGCGTACATCTAAATGATTAGTGGGGCGGTGCTCCATCTTGTTGAAACCAAAGATCATCAAGATTTGCTTGGCAAGCTGCAATGATTTGCTGTTGCAATAATTGCAAATAACGGTCACCAGTTAGAGTACCACGAATAAAGAAAGGTCCAATTATGTGATCTGCACACATTCCCACCCATACGTTTAATTTTTGCGGTGTTTGGATATGATTTTGGATCATCCAATGGGGATTTTCAGCGGCCCAATATCGACAATTATACCTATTTACATTTCCATTTAAACAAAACGTAGCCTCGTCAGAAAAAACAATATTATTAAGAAAATTTGGATTGTTGTTGATTCGCTCCATCATAAATTCACAAAATTCAACACGTCGATCGTAGTCATCTTCGGATAATTCTTACAATAAAGTCGGTTAGTACGGATGTAATTTTTCTGAATATAATATTTTCTGTATTGAACCTTTACTTACGGCATGGTTTAAACTTAACTGACGAGTTGAAATGTTTGGATTTTCTTCGATTTCTATTAAAACATCGAGCTTTTTATCTTCAGACGTCAGTCGCAGACCTCTGCTGACCAGTCTTCACCAGATCTTTTATTTTTCCCGTTTCAAGGTTTTGCTAACTACTGACTGTGTGATTGGTTCTCGATGTGGATAATGCTCATTAAAAATTTCACATACTTCTAATTGTGTTCGTTTGCGATCCCCATCATAACCGACCATAATTAAAATTTCTATACGTTCAGTTTCTGTTAAATGAACCATTTTTTATTTCTCCATGTACCATCAACTTAATTAAATAAACAAACTTCTGTCACAATAAAAGCCTACAATCAATTTTTAAGACAAATAAAAGAGATCTCGGATATCTAGATTCATGTTATTGGTGAACTTAACTTAATAAACACTTTTTACGTTTTTTTCAAAAATTTTCTAATATAAGGGTACTAAGATTTTAGGTCATCGAAAAGAGAAAAAAAATCTCTGCCTAATGAAAGGGTACATTGCTATTTAAAAAAATTAAAGTGTTATTCATTACTCATTTGTTTTCTGAAATAAAAACAATTGAATGCTATCTTATTATGGAAAATAAAATGTTAAACAACTTTTATATAACAAATTTTTTTATAAAGTCGATATTTACCGAGATATATACTATATTCCATACATAATGGGCACCCTGTATACATGTAAGCAGAGATCAACTGATAAAACCTTTCATTAACACGGCTGTATACAGGATAATGTTCAGATTTCTTAATTATGTAACCTTCCAATAAAAAAGAGCCATACAAATTCTGGTAAAAATTTAATTAAAGTCAAATTAGAAACCAATAACATTTTTCCCACGTTGGCGTTCTTCTTCGGTTAAGCCTTGTTCGCATAATTCGCTAATGTTTTCAATAACTTCGGCGAATAAATGAGAAAATTGGGAGCACACGTAAAAAGTAGATCTATCTTATTAGCCTAAATTAAATTTCGAAATCCCCAGAGCAAAACCCCCTTGCTAAATTTGCAATGCAAAAACGTAAACCAAGATATCCGATACAAATTCTTAAACAAAAACCCCCGAGAAGAAGGCCATTGTGGGTAGAAAACAACCGACAGAACGACGCACAGCGGCGATTTAAACTTTCTTGAGGAAGGTTACTTTCCCTTTGTGTGTGACAGCCATCTTTTTGATTAATTGAGGAAAAAGTTTTTAAATTATAAAATAATTATATTATTTATTTAGAAATTAATTTTAAAAGGGATAAGAGGCATTGCAGTTTGAAATGAACGAGGTGAGGTGAAGGAATCAAAGTAAACAAATCCAGTCTGGCTTCTAAATCAAATTATGTTTACATCCCCTGTAGCCCCTACAAATTCTATTTCCTACCGCACAAAGCATAAAATAAGATTAGAAACAGAAAATCAAATATCATGAAATTCGCTGGTTTACCTATAGTAGTAGCAGCATCAGCAGTGGTAGTATTATTTAGTTGTTAGACGAATGTTTAGCCACGAACAAACGCAGCTAATATATATCAAGATTCTGTTTTGGGGGAGAGGATTCCAGACGTTCATTTCGCTGCTTCTCTGGGCAATTTTGATATTTTGACAGAAAGTGATTAGCAAAACCCAAGCACTCGGTTAATTGGCAATTTAGTTTAATGCGAGTTGGAATTTCAGGTTTGTTTTATTTTTGTTTCTTATCGTAAACTTAATATAACGATGGGTTTAGTGTTATTTGAAGAGGAAAATTATGTTTGTAGTATTGCATTTAAATAAGTTTCTTAATCTGATGAAAACTATTAATATTTTTTTAGTAATTAGTAAGAGAACACAATACAAACAAATATATATATTCTCTCTTATTATTAATTATGCAGTTAAATCTACTAATAAGCTCAAGTACGCTTGTAGTAAAAGCTATTAATGTCATCCTGTGGTAGTACATCTCCTTAGTTCGCAGAAGTGTCTTGAAAGTGATATGATGTAAATTACTTTACCACCTACGTGCTGAGGTTATTTCATTTAAGGTTATTTTAGTAAAGTATCATGTAGTAAGAAAATGCATAACGAAGATACGAAAGAAGCTTTATTAAATGAGTTTTTAAAAAGAGTAAAATAAGTAATTAAGTAAAAGTAGTTACAAGCACAGCACTAAGGTGTGTAATAGCTCTAACTGACCAACTAAGTGAATTAGGCGTCTGTTCTAAATAAGCGAATGAATGACTCATCAATATGAATCAGTTAAGAATTTTAATCCACTACCAATAAACTATCAACGTCGTTTTTTTAAACATAATAAACTATTCCGATGATTCATCCCTTGCACGTAAGAAAAACTGCAGAAGTTCATCAAATACCAATCTGTTCATAATCTCGTTTCTAATTGTACATATAAACATCAGTGTTAAATTAATATTAAATTCCTACATTTTTGTAGTAACAAACGCAAATTAGACATTTCAAAAGCTTTTGAGATATACAAACACAAACTCAGGGTGCCTTTAATGAATGAACAGATTGAGCTCAGTAATTCTCCGTTACTGGAAGTGTTAGATATTTAATTCTGATTACTTTTATCTAGTTATCTATTTTTTGTATTTACCTTAGCAGCGTGTTGGTTTATATTTATATTACCTCTGCTAATGACAGCTTAGCGGCCGAAACAATATTGTCAGGTAGATCATAATAATCTGGTGAAACTTTCACTAATCTTTTATATATTTCATAAGTGTTAAATTAGTTTTGAACCTTTTATACTTGATATTTTTAGTTTTTGTTAATTTATATCTTCTTCTAATTCGTTATTCTAAAATTATTTATTTAAATGCAAATGGTCATTCAAGCAAACTCATTCTTGAAGATTAATTTGTTCAAATCAATCATCAATAATAACAATCAATTTTTTTATTCTATGCACTGAAGTTTACGAATCTCACTTCGAAAATTGGATTTTACATAAAGATTCAAAGTCCTACAGTTTTTAATTAAAAAAACTTTTATTCTACACCTGTCAAATAATTAATCAATTACACTGTTTACTGTCTCTAGCTTTTGTGAAACTCCATAGTCATGAAATTACACTGTTGTTAATTTTAATTAACGGCCACTCAGAAGTTGAGGGAAACCGTAGTTGCCTCATTCTATCTTCCAGCATTTCGGTCATATCGTCTTTCTTAGTTGTTGGTGGTAATTGCATTTGGGATATTTTCTCTTCTACCATCTTTATTACCCTATCATGTTCCGCCAATCTACCTTCCAACAGTCCTAACGCGCTGGCATTCTCAAAAAATTCTTCGAAAACTTTGTCTTCCAACGCTTTGACATTTTCCAGCAATTCTCCTTTAAGCCTTCTAGAACTTTCTTCAGACTTTTCTAGTAATTCTTCTTTAAGCGTTCTAGAATTTTCCAGTAAATCTTCTTTAAGCATTTTAACATTTTCTTCCAGTGCTTTAGTATTTTCAAGTAATTCTTCTTTAAGCTTTATTTTAGAATTTTCTTCAGACTTTTCCAATAGTTCCTCTTTTAACATTCTGGAATTCCCTTCAGACTTTCTAGAATTCTCTTCGGACTTTTCCAATAATTCTTCTTTAAGCATTCTAGAATTCTCTTCCGACTTTTCCAGTAATTCCTCTTTTAACATTCTAGAATTCTCTTCTATTTTACTTAATAACAAATTAGTATCAATTACGGGTCCAGGTATTTCGAAGAGGAAACTTTCAGGGTCTTCTTGCTGCTCCAAAAGCCATTCTCTTAGCCGATTTATTAACACACTTTTAAGGCCCGTTGTGTCTAAATCTCGTTCTTCAAGTTCATGTTTCAAGTCTATTACTTTGAGATCTTTTAACAGTTTCATCACCATTTTAATTGTTTGTTGAAATTATGTTTTAACACCAAAAATTTTATTCTCACAGCACTTTAATTAATTATTACGCGATTTTATTTATTTTAAAACTCCACACCTGACATCACTGTAACGTTCTTTCTAAAAATAATAACACAAGTGCTGTTTAAATCGTCTATTCACAAACAAATATTTATTTCTATACACTAATGAATACACTATAAATTAACGCTATGATTATAAACCATTAAAAACTATGATTTACAGACTATGAATTTCTAATACAACATTTATATTCACTATTTATTTTGTAATACACAGTTAATGACTTGCTGTTGACTGCCTCTCTTTTATCCGCCGTCGATTATATACCCCCATGTAATTCTTCTAGAAGTCGCTCGAACATACCGGTATACATCGAATACACTAGAAGGTTGAGTGCATTGCGCTGCGGCTCCGGAATGTTCCACAACCCATTGACGGCCGGAACAGACGATGCGTTGCACTCGTTACATTATTATTTTTTGTAGATATAAAGAATTATACAAATTAAATAGTCTTAAAATGGAAAATTGAATTTACTGTCTGCAGCCTTACTTTCTGGAACGTATAATTAATTGTAATTAAAAACAGATAGTAAGTCTATTAATTTATTGCTTATAATTAAGTTAAATTAAATTTTTCTTGGTACAAGTGCGTTAGACTTAAGAAAATCCTAGGAAGTAAAGAAGAAGGGCGCATTTTTTTAAATCTCACTTGACTTATTTAAAAGCGAAATAGTTACTTGATTACTTTCGACTTGGAGGAAAATGTTTTTTTCTTTGTGGCCTTGTTGATTAGTGCAATTCGAGATTAAAAACAATTACATTGCCAAATGCCAAACAGTTAATAAGCTATAAGCCGTAACCATTCATGAACGGGTTTCCTGGATGTAGTGGTTTCGAGTAAATGAAAGACCTCAACGTCAGGAATTTTCTAATCGAGTAGTCTGTGAATAAATTAATTCAAATTAACGCGCAGGTCACTTGATAAAATGAGTTTTGTAACACCAATTATGTGCTACTGACAGAACCGAGCAATACGTAATTGGAAAAGAAACAAAAAGGTTCTAGAGAAAATTGAAAGAGTAAAACTTGTAATAGCTTATTAAGTAACACTATCAAAATTACTAAATGGAAATTCTCAATATTATTCTGTAAGAAATTTCTTTCAGAAGATACAGAACAAAATTTACAACAAATTATTTTGCTTTGTTTTTATAGCATAATTTGAAAATCTTTATATAAAATTCTCCAACCAAAAGGATCAATTAACTAATCCCCCAAAGTGCTATTGGGTGCAACTTATAGAGTTTTATCCCAAATATTACTTCTAATGCGCTGGATTTACGACCACTTTATATTTGCACTGAACGAACCCTTCCGAATGTTAAACGAGTCGAGAATTTACGAAGATCTTGGCGGTTTACTGCTACAAATTCATACAAGTTTGCAGTTTTAAGAGCTTTAATAAAGTTCGGGGACGTAAAGCTAAATATTCTGATAATAACAAACTACGATACTATCTAAAAGTTTTTATGGTTGTTCTTGGCGACAATGACCACGTTGTTAGCTAAATGTATTCTGTTCAAAATTGCAGTATTGTAACATTTGTATATTAATGCGATATATTATTTTATATGCCGCTTATTTTATTCTTGTAGAAAAATCAAACTTCGTAAAAGCACACAATTATGTAGGTACAGCTTTTCTGTTTTAATAGTCAATAGTTAATAGGAAATTGCATTATTAGATCATTAAAACGTGTACACTACATTAAAGCTCCATAAAATTCTAAGATTATTATTTCCAGCTTATTCATTATTTTCCTGCTCGAAACGACACTATACTACACAAGCCAATCCAATTTAATGATTACCACACGCACAAAATAAAAGAAATAAAACACTGGAATACACATCTGCTTGGTATGTTTGCAATCTTGGCAGAAGCCGCTTTTGCTGGAAATGCAAAACAAACTTTTTACATATTTGTGGATACTAATAAATATAATATATTTATTTTTTATATAAGTATTTATATTTTCTTACATGGATTTTTTTTAAATGGCGAAGTCGGAAATTTACAGATTTTTGCGTATAAACAGTAATTTTCCTATATTGTTACTGCACTAACATAAGACAGAATTTAACACTAAAATGTTCCATCTCTAGTATTCTCGTAGCTCATATATTTAGGTTGTGTATATACGGATTGGATTGTCCGACAATCTGTACAAATGCGGGAATAACAGCACAGTCTGTTCGTAGTCGCAAGCAAGATTAATTAACGACCGTCGAAGGGGGTCAGAAATGGATTTTTAAATAGATGGAAATATAAAAATAATTGTTGTAAATTTACACAACGTTTTATTATTTTACAAATTCATTTAAAAAATGTGTAATCAAAAAGACACAATCACCAAGGAACACAAGATTCTGTTGGGATTCAAGACCTTCACACTCTTTTAAAAAGACCCAGAGAATGATAAGCGTGCAGTACACATGGTTTGACGCAAGCGCTCTGAAACGTGACGAAATGCATCACTTTGCATGCGCTAGTGCATCTTCACCCTGACCTGTGTGCATTACGCTAAGAAGGTTAATATCATGGTAATCTGGACTAGGTTTTTTAGTTCAGTTCAAGTGGTGTTTCAGACCACCTTTTCTTATAGAGCCAATAAATTCGATAATCGCTAGACTTCTTCGTCTTGCAATTCTAACTCCGCAATACGAACTGGGTTGGATCTATCAGACCTTCAAAAAAGATATTTTGAACGTCAGTAATAGGTAAAGAACCTAAAAATGCTTTTTCGTCGACCTTTGCAAAAAGAGAAATTTTCATTACTTATTTCTGGAGAAGAAATGTACTTTTTGTCCTAGGCAAAAAACTATTTGCATACGAAAAATCTAGGAAACTACGCAGCTGCTCTATTTCACTTATGACAGTTATTTATGATATGTGCATTACACTTAAAAGATTACCTACGTTAGAATTAGTAGGATCAACGTAAAAATTTAATATGCGCAAATTGTATAGTTTAAAAGATTTGGAGACCAGAATTTAATAAAGTTGTTATTGGTAAAATGATGCAAACTACACTACACTTTCGTTGCTCGGTGGTCAAGTATGTTACTGCTTGATGCTGCATTAACTCTTGTAACATTCGACAACTACTGAACACAAAAGTTCCACGCATGGGCGCCAATTGCAACGGAAAGAAAAAGACCAACAACGCAAAAGCCCCACGTTGGGCGCCTATTGTAACATTGGGTTTTTTGTTACTCCACTGAAAATACTACATAGTAAAATACTTACTGAAAATCAAAAACTATACTTACTGTACATTAATGCACCTGATTAAGATCTCTTGTTGACAAATTATTACCCAGGCGTAGGTGCCGATTTCTATAGCTTATAGATTGTAAAGAAAAATAAGGTTTGTTGAAATAAGAAGGAATATGGGCGCCATTTATTCGAAGTCGTTACAATTCTGGTCTGAGCCCCCAAATAAAAAAAGGTCCAGATTATATTGGTTAAAATTAATTAAAAGAACTAATCATGACTAGTTAAATTGACGTTAAAGCAGATTAGATAATTGAATAACTTCAATTAATGATCGGTCCAATATTATCCAATAAGAGTTAATTTAAATACTCATTTATTTGCAGATAAAATAATGTTTTGTCTTAAATAACAATAACAATAACAATAACCAGGGCCGGATTTAGCACGGGGGCCGGCGGGGCTACGGCCCCTGGGCCTCCACCAGTTGAGGGACTCCACCAATGCAATGGAGCTTTTCATTTAAAACAAAATCCGAAAAATGAAGAAACCACACGGAAAAAAATTAGGTGCAACAGCTAAACTGTTGTGCGATATTTGCACTTAGACTGTACGGACTGTCCGGACACAGCTTTTAAACGAGGTTAAAATCGGCACAGCCGTTGAATTTAAAAGTAAGTACTGCGACTGCACCGAACAAGGGCCCCAGTGCTTCCGAAACAAGTACAATATCCGTACCTATGTTCGGTGCGAAAAACGTGCTTACAGGTACAGCTGTGGCACCCACTTCTTTTCCGTGCAGGTACTAAAGAAAGATTACTAAAAGTGTGATAGAGACAGAATGATGATCACGTGGCGCTTTTTTATCTGAAATAAAAGCCCTATAAAATTGCAATGTAAAACATTTCATTTAAAATTCGGCGTGCAATGGCATTCATGTGCAAGCGTAGTTTAGTACTTCAAAGCGTTTAGAAGTAAGCAAAATAATAAAAAAAACGTACAAAAATTACTATGGAGTTTTATTTTTCCGAGATTAAAATTTTTTTAGAAATTTAAGGGGCCCCCACCAAATACTGGCCCTAGGGCCTCAAAATTCTAAATCCGGCTCTGACAATAACAATCGTAATAGTGTTCTAAAAGAAATCCTTATTAAAAAGAAAATGGTTGTATAAATAACAAAAAGTTTTTACAGGAATGGTACAAGTAAAGTTTAAACACAGAACTTATATCTATTATAGTTTATTATCAGTTTATCCGTTAGTCCTTGATAAATTGGCAGAGTTTTACAATCATTTAAATTTCACAGATAACACTTTCACAATAATGCACTTAAATTCACTTAACATTAGGTACAAAGTACATCACATATTATAGATGTACTTAGGTTTACAATATCTTTTCATTAATAAAGAATTAAACTATATAATTGCAAAAGAAACGTGTATCATTAAAAAAGGACACCCCGTTGACACAACTTTATTTCTCAAATGGTTGCATTATCATCTCATTAATAATTTTGCTCCGACACAACTTTATGCAATTCCCAATATTTTCCCTACAAAAATAATTCATTGGCGTGAGAATGCTTTCGTATGACCTTTGATATTAACGAAAACACCATTTCATTTAAAAAAACGTCTGCAATTTTTAAACCAACGAAAATATACTTAATTGTACAGGACCCTAAGATTATTGACTATAAATGCGTTTTAAAATTGCATTAAAATTAAATCTAGAATTTTAACACGTTACACTCTGACAAGGTTGCAGCTCGATGCTGCATTTATAGTTTGTGATTCCAGGGTGTGGCCGGATGAGAGTTTCTTTGTTTGATGTCGTCCTTAGTTTGACCTCCAAACTGTTCTGAGAAGGATCGAGTCTAGGTTTTGCTTTAACTGCGGCTGGCTCCGGAATACGCTAACCGTCTAGAATCGTGGCTCAAAATGTGAATAAGTGCAAAGACAGTAAGTACTTTACTCTAACAACAAGAAACAGCTACTATGTATATTAGAAAAAAATGCGGGGCAGCCTTTAAATAACAAAAATAGAGTGTGCGAACTTCAATGAGACGGGGCTCGTAATCTGTAATCTTTTTTGAACTTGGTAAAAAATAATTTGTTTATATTAAAAACTATTGTTTTGTTAATTTTATTTTATTTCAATTACATTACATTGATACAAACTCTATGTAGTCTGTCATATTTTAAGTAAACATTTAAGTCAACTCACAAAGATAAAATGTTTTTTACTATACCCAAACAAACAAATGAAGGATCTAGGTCACCGAAATCACGAAGGTGAAAATGCTTAGACGTGGTTATCACATGCTCGAAATGTTAAAAAGTATAATCCTAACATACGTTGCTTACTTCTTTAACAGCCAAGAGTAACACAAGATGCTGGTTACTCTCTTATATTAACTTAATGTACTTCACAGCTGTTGATCACGCGATGGCCTAGCTTCTTCATTTGCTTGTTCAGGTATAAAGCTCTGTTTTCTGATATTTTAGAACATTTAAGTTTATATAAAAAAAATCTGACTTTTTATGTATTATATATGCGATAATTTTGAATTACCTGGGTATACTTGGTAATACTTGGAAATACATGGAAATCACTGTATGTTTTTTGGGGAGTGGTTGACCCCTCGATTGAAAACTGTCATAAATAGGAAGCTCTTAAGGCGCTTCTACGCGTTTGCAAGAATAGGGAAAGCCAATGTTAAGTTTTAACAAAATATCTGGAGAACGCCTAAATATTTTTAAATTTGGTTTAGACAGTGATAAAGTCCACATTTCTCTACATGGGTTTAATTAAGTAGATTTTGTTTTTTTTTTCTTCTAAATATCTTTTTTTGACTTTTAAAGGTCAACTTAACGTAATTAAAAAAATCTTTTTTTTATCCCTGTTATTTGTTTTGAGGAGTTCATGAAAAATATTTTAAAAAATCTATCTTGTATATTTCATTTTGTTATATAAACACTATACAATACTATAAATAAAAAAGGATAAATTTTAAATTAATTTTTCTCTTAATTTTTGTAATTTTATTTACATAGTTAACGATCTTCTGTCGTTGCTTAAAAATTTGTTCATAAATAGATATTAAAGCTATTTCAAGGCTTATTCTAACTATTTATCACTTTACTTACTGTTTTTATTGGTGAAAATAAAAAAAAAGCTTCTTAATCAACGATTTCAGTATTTTCATAATAAATGTGTGGTGTTCAATGTTAATCAGATATTGAACTGAAATATTTTATTGTAATGTGGTCAAGTGAGTTCTTGAGTATATTTGAGACTTATATGCCAATGTGGTGGTCTTTTCTTGTAGAAGATATAGGCGTTTATTAAACAAAAATTGTTGCATTTTGTTATAGTTTGCTGAAAGTAAAAAAATTAGCTTTTATTTAGGATTTTGATAAACATACTTGTGTAATAATTATTCTGCAGGACATTAGGATCAAATTTATAATGAAAAATAGAAGTAACAATGTGTTTTTAAACAATTATTGTAAATTTTAATAATGTATCAATCTAAAGAAAACTCAAGATGGTTGCCATTAAATCCCAAGTTTACATGTGCATTTCAATATAAGTGTTTGGTGTCTGTAGAGAGAGATAAATTCCCTCTATCGTTTTATAATATTATTATAAACAATTAGTTTAATATTTATAAACAATATGATCATGTAATTTTAGTTTTAAATTTATTCATATGTTTCTAACCAAGAATTTATTTGTAATTAGAAATCACACTAAAGAATTTCGTTTAGAACCAGATAAATCACTAGTTTTTTCAATTGTTGTTCCAATTCTATAGAAACCGCTGATGGTGGTGACACTCTCCCGAAAATTTTCATTTGTGCAGAACACGCGTTCTTTGGGAGAGCAAAATTTTAGAAAAATTTATAAGTTATGTTGTATTATCTTACGTCAACGTCAACCTCCTGTCAAAAATTTAAGGTTATGTTTACTGTTACGTCAATTTTTTTTGTAATGATAAAATTTAGCTAGTGCAGTTAATAATAAATAATTTTATTATTTACGGGTAAGTTCTAAGACTAGGGTCGCCCCGACAAAAAGAGAAAAGGGGATGGAATAATTACCAATTTTAGAAACTCTCATTACAGTTTTTTTCTTTTGGTTTTCCTCTTTTGTCAAATGTATTTCACTATTTATCAAAAGTATTTCCCATCTCTATTAAACAGTTTGCTGTGTATGTCAAACTATTTCCCCTTGTGTCAAATCTATTTCCTTATTTGTTAAATCTATTTCACATTGATATTAACATTGATTATTAAGAATGAATGCTGAAAGAAGGCAAAAGAACAAAATCTCGAACGAGGTACGTGCTTTAATAATCAGAGGAATGAACGATGGTAGTTCTTCAGTCCAAATAGGACGACAATTTAATGTTTTGCCGAACACTGTAAGAAAAATTTACAAGACGTACAAAATAACGAACGAAGTGAATAAAAGAAGTGCTGGTCATCGCCCCAAGAAATTTACTCAAGAGGAGCAAGAAGAAATCTGCAATTTAATGGATGAGGATTGCACCTTGACACTAAAACAAGTAAAAGCCAAATTGTTGGAGCAAAATCCACAACTAGAGGTGAGCTTATCGACCATTGACAGAGCGACAAAGGCATTTCACTATTCTGTAAAACGCGTTTCTTTTGTGCCAGAAAGGCGTAACACACCAGATACTATCCAAAGTAGGTTTGAATATGCTGTTCAATACAACAGAATAATGGTTCACAGAGAAAAACTATTTTTTATTGATGAATTTGGGATTCAAGTAAATTCTAGAAGAGCTTATGGAAGATCACCGAAAAATACAAGAGCCAACAAAGTGAAGGCCCAATTAAGAGGCCGTAATTATTCGATTGCTGCTGCAATGTGTATTAATTCATTATATTTATTCACCATTCAAGACGGGCCTTACAATGAAGAACACTTTGGAGAATTCTTGACATCTTTGATTGACCACTTGGCCACAGATCATATACAAGGTGCATATTTTGTCATGGACAACGTCGGATTTCATAGAACGGATGAAATTCAACAACTGATCAGAGCTCATGGACATGTACCAATATTTCTGCCTCCGTACAGTCCTTTTTTAAACCCCATTGAAGAGCTGTTTCACCAATGGAAAACTATAATAAAAAGAAGTCAGCCTACAGATGAAGAACAACTATATGTTCAAATTCATAACGCTTCTGAAGCTATTACACAAGAACATTGCCAAAATTATGTTCGACACATGGAGATATATTTGGGAGATTGCCTCAACAGAATTGAAATTTTGAATTAATTATAAAACATTTTTTTTACAAGTATTGCGTTACATTATGTAATATTAGTAGGTATATTTAGTAAATTGTTATATTCTTCTTTTTCTAATAAAACATTAAAAAAGAGGAAAATAATTTGCAATAACGTGAAAGAGTTTTGACAAATAGTGAATTTCATTTGATTATTAATGTCATAGCTACATAGGTGGGAAATACTTTTGATAAATAGTGAAATACATTTGACAAAAGAGGAAAACCAAAAGAAAAAAACTGTAAAAGCTATATCTAATGAAAAATCTCTAGAATTTATTATCCCTATGTACATGTACATACCTTAGGTATTCAATCACATTTCTAATCACTATCAACCTGATGGTTATCATAATAGCATTAATTTTTATCAACTAGCATTTCACTGAATTTAACACAGTCTGTATCTCTAATTGAAAGATTTTTGATGGATTCATGGTGCAATGCTCTATGATTACGTCATCTACGTCTGAGATTCATGAATCGAATGGACATGTCGACCACTCTTCTACATTTCTATTTACATTTTTTACTGTTAGCTTTACCAATTATCTTTCAGTATTATTGACTAGTGTTATAAGTGTCAAAGTTCCCGCTTAATCAGACACACTGATTTTATGTCTTAGACAATTTCTTTCTGACAAGATTGAAGTTCCTTAACATGTTACCTTCACGCATTCTTCCACATCTCTAGTTCTTGCGTAGTAAATGAATGATGAAATATAGTATTCAACATTTTCTACAAAAAAACTCAGCGTATCTCTTAAACTCATAACCATATTTATCAAAATCTAAAATAAATTCGTACGAAAGTGAATTTTAAATGTATCAATATAAGACTCAGATTTATTTTTAAGCATTATATAACTTCCACGTGAGCGAAGCCGGTTGGTTCTAGCCGTTCCTAGAAGGTTTAAGATCCCCATAGATGTACGTTTTAGGCATTTTTTCGCATGTCCAGTTCAGGATTTGAATTGTACTGAAAATAGCAAACTTCCACAAATAATCCCAAATTACTAAAGTAAAATTCAAAATCGATCGCATAAAGAGTAAAATCAAACATATTGAACCTCAAATTAAAGCGGAAACAATTTATTATTATAAACAGGTAGTTACAGGCGTAGTTAATTTAATTAGGGGTCCGCTTTTCCAAGTAAAATTTAACATGAATTACATACTATTCGTAAATAGTGTAATTCCGGCAAACAACTATAAAACGAATACAATGTCGTTAAACATGATTACTTGTTTTTGTGAACCGATGTATTTATGTGTTTTATTGCAACTCGACTGAATAAATTTGTGTACGAGTAAATTAAATGAACCTAAAATGCAAAACAGAATTAACATCAAGCATATATACACATACACACACTAGTTGGTAAATGTAAACAGAACTTTTAATGGTATTAGTTTGAATACTAGCAATTCTTATTAATTAGATTATAATCACTTACTAACCAATAACCTATCCTAGAATCTTAGGTTACTGTCAGAATTTAATATTAGGTTATTTTTAAGCTGCACAAGTACATTATTTTATTTTTATTTTTACCGGAAAATGTACATATTTACCGGTAAATATGTACATTTACCGTAACATATACATAAAGCACAACTATTAGTATTCGACATTTTGTTATAATATTTTATACAGTCAAATTGTGGTAATGATCGTAATATGGATGATATAAATAAATAAAATTGTTGTGAAAAGTCTAACTCTTCACAAATTGAGACTCTCAGTCGGGTCGCTTCAATAGGGCACTAAATGATTTATAAATCTAGAAATACAGTAATATACAACAAATATAAAGCAATTTTTCATCAACACAATTTTATTAAATAAATTTAATAAAGAACAAAATAAAGAAATAGAAATAAAATTTAAATTTGGATACCAAAATTCTTTTTAATATTGATCCCAAAATAGTCCAATTCTCTTTATTTGGGGATTAATACGTTGGCGTCAACATATTTCTTACTTAATATCATTAACTATAATTAGTGTTAAAAAATTCACGTTTAAAAATATTTAAATCTTTGGCGCCACCAGCTTGGCAACTGTATTGCAATGCATTTTTCCCCGTATCTGCTCTCTGCTTCCATGCGGTTGGATAATAAAATTAAGAAAATATTTCATTGATCTCTTTCAAAGGTTTCCATATAAATGACTTTATTAAGTTGAATTCCATATCCAATTTTTTGTCTAATCGTGGTAAATAAATTACTTAAAAATAATTAGAATCCACATCCATTTATAAAATCCGTTATAAAGAGAATTTTATAATTATACCTTTATTATCTAATAAAAAAATCCACAACAAAATAAATTGTAACTTGATTAATTTAAAGCACTTGTTAATTATAAAAATCACTTGAATTTACTAAACTTTTTTAGAACTTTGAACACTTGACGTTTATATCATAACAATAACATAAACATTTTGACATACGCATTGTTTGCATGTTTTTACATAACCTTAAAATTATTTAATTGCTTTTCAGTTGAACTGCACTGTTCCAATAATGGTCGGCTTTTTCTACCTTTCTGATAAACAATTGAACTCTACACTTAATTTTCATTAAAACAAAATAGCACTGACATTTGATTTATAACATAACCAAATTATTGTTTATAAATTTTAATTAATCATAGAACTATTTAGATAAAGTTATAGATTATTAAATTTTCTATCTGGTGATATATTACAAATTTCTTTTTCATTACAAAATTAGGACTCTATTAAATGTCAATGGAATCTACTTTTAAACCAACTATTTATTAACTTATTTACATAAAAATACCGTTTTGTACCTTCCTATATTCACAAATTTAAAGATTATATGATAACAAACACTATTTACATAATTTCAGACATCAACAATGTGAATATTTCAACCAATTACAGTATTTCAATGTACGATGCAAAATTGCAACATAATTATATGTTGTTTAACTGATATAATTTATAAAAAGCAGCCCCTACACTTAAAATAATTTCAATTCTGTGGTAACAAAACAGCTTTACAATCCTCCACCAAAATTATTTAAGCAAGAGTTGTAAAATTGTGAAATAGAAGAAACTTAAGCAAATGAATAATCTCGTTATCACGCAAACACATTTTTTCTTATTAAAAGCTCAGGTAAGATAGTAAATACTTATATACCTTCCTATTACAACACACCTTGTCTGTTTTAGGTTAAATCTTACATTAACGTTGGTCTAAGCTTTAATTATATGCAATATTAAATGGTCGTCCCTCACATTGTTAATAAACAAGGAAAATTAACCAAATTCTACGGAAAAATCAGTTTTACAAATATCCTTTATCTGACTATTGTATACTAGTCTCCATGTGAATTATAATTAACCATTCTCTAGCTTCTTAAAAAATAAATTTCTCAAAATTATAATTTAGTAAGTGAGGTTATGCAAACAATCTAATGTGTCGCGTTGAAATTTCATGTATAAGCTTACTTGAAACTATTGAGTGGGTGAATTCTTTATTTTGTATGTCAAATAACATAACAATATGTTCGAATGGTTTTTCTGGGCATATTTAGAGGGAGATAATATTGTGATGATCTTTCTATTTACATGTTGTTGAATTGTATCGTCTTCAAGCTATTTTTAGTTATTATATATATTAAGATTAGTTAGAGTATTGTTTTTAAGTTATTCTTTAATTATTATTACTTATTTATATTTTAAATTTTAATTTAAGCAATTATGTACAGAAAACCATTGAAAAGATGCAAACCATCCTCCAGTTTTTGTAGCTAACATATATTATATATCCGTATGCAAGTACACAAGTATGACAGTAATACATGCTATTTTTTTTCTTGGGGAATACATTTTTATATATGTTCAGCCTTTTTTACGAGGAGTGTTATAGTATAATAATCTTGCAATTTACATGATTATGAATTATCACCACAATATTCATTACATACGTAACTTCCTTCAAGAAGGCATTGAATCATATGCATTGCCATAGCAACAATATAAACAACAGTAATAAAATAAGGATTTCATTAATCCAAAAACTTTTATTTACTCAAGAATATTATTACAAGGATATACCCTTCAAATAGTGTAACTAAATGGTAAACTAACCCCTAGCACACTATAGTACCAGGAACATAATGCCAGAATAAGACGGGACGCCGGGAATCTCGAATCCCATTCGTCAGCTATCCCTCGCCACGCTATACAACGAGCTTAGACTCATTTGCATGGCAAAAATTCAGGTTTTAGTCAGAATTTAATAAAACTTGGTATCTGACGCTAAGAATTTAAAATTCAAAATGGTGGACTCAATATGGCACCGAAATTTGACAGATTTTACCATATTTTAATAGTTGTGGCTATTTAGGTGATTTTGAGATGGCTATAACTGAATCTAACATTAAAAATCCAAAATAAAAAATTACGGATACAATATAGCGCTGTATGGAATTTGAAAGTTCTATTTGATCCATCATATTATTATTGTCTCTTAATCCAACCCATTTCTTGTCATCTTCTTCCTCGTTCACTTTAATGTTTTCTTCTTTAGCTTCTAACACATAACAACTTTAGTTGGTAACATCTGGAATGTTGAACAAATCTATAACTGCTAAGAGAAGAGGCAAATACTTTTTTATTTTTGGAACGCAAGATACATTTGCTTTATTTGAGGATTTAAAAAATCCATAACTCTAAGATTGGCTACTCGTGAATGTTTTATCCTATGAAAAGGTCTATGTTTCTTATAATCTTTATTTCTGGATTCTTAAGCCTCTTTTCCAAGCGTGGAATAATCAAAGAGTTTCTACTTTCTCTGGGTTAAGTGGTAACTAACATAAAAGAAATAAGAATTATATTAGATTTTTTCGCCAAATTCATATTTAATCTCAGCAAGTTGGCTGGGTTGGGATGGGATGAATTCTTAGAATTTCTTCGAAATGAGACTCTAGCACTCGTAATATCCTATAGGCCACAGATCTGGATGCATTTTAATGTTTTTTTTTAAATAAAAGCTTTCTGTTTCAAAAGGAGGGGGATACTCCAAGTCGTGTATTTTAGGGTGATATTTAATTTTCTAATAAATTATATCAACATTGTGATGTCATTTAACCTAAAATGACCTAAGATGATGGTGAAAAGGTAGTCTAACCAAATAATCTATACTTTAGTCTAAAAATCAAACGAAGTTAAATCTGGTGACCTAGCTGGTCACTCAATGGAACCCCTTCTCCCAATCATTATCCCATAATAATAATAATAATAATAATAATAATATAATAATTAATATCCGTGTTAATAGTAATAATTACTACCCATTGCCTGAAAAAACCAGGCTCAAGAAGCTATAAAGCTTGTGCGGGAGGCAGGAGCGATTGCTACTATTAAGCAGGCGTATCGTGCGACTGCAGCTGACTTACAGATGGTGTAGCACGAATCCTACATTTGCATTACAGCTAAGAAAAACTGCAGAAAACCTTAACCAGACCTGCTGGCACTGGCAGTCGGTTCCGCTCCGTTTACTAATACTAAATAAACTTCACCGTTTTTTTTTTGAAAATTTTCTTATAAAGTTTCATAAAGAGAGCAAAATTCCCTTTTCATTAGATATCAGAAATGTATATGATTTTAATTGAATGAATCAAGATGGCAGTTAAAAGCAAAAAATGAGTATGGAGTAAAATATTGTAATGAGCGCGGTCAGCCCTCTGAACTCCGCCGTCGAATGTTCGAGAATGCGTGACTCATCAACATCTTCCGGTGTGGTTCGCCGGCACCTGTATGTGTGATTTATCAGCGTGAGTTATAGACGGCACGAAAAATCAATAGACCTTCTAGAAGAATCTAGTGCATGTTCTAGAAGATTATGCGGTATACAAACGCCGGCTTACACGGAAGGGGATCAATTAGTCAACCGCGAGCAATTAGACGTGTTAGTAGTCGCAAGTGGTAATAGATAAATATCTGAGTAGAATAGAAATATGTGTGTGTGTGTGTAAATAGTGCGAAATAAATATTGTGAATAAATATAAATAATAGTTAATAGTTAGTTTATAATTGTGTTTTGTAAATTAGTTAAGATTGAATTAGTGTGTGCTGAGTGTGAATGTTTTCTCTTTATTAATAGATGATTTAAACAGCATTTTGTTATTATTTTAAAAAGAACGTTTCAATATGAACGATTTTCTTTAAGCTAATCTAACTAGTGCTTTTGAGCCATAATATTTGCGTTGCACCCTTTTATTGTTTAATCATTCCTGCTTCCTAACTGAAATTAGTGAGTCTTTGTAATTAACACCCATGACCGCTGAAAGCAATTTGAATCAATAAGAGGTATCTACCGGGAGCAGTTTAAAGTAAGTATAAGTGGTGATTTGTTTGTTTATTTGTGTTGAGGAAATTTGAAAGCTACAAAAGACGCCCAAAGTGTGGGGTTTTTGTTTATTGACAATTAGTATGATGCACAAGGAATACTGAACAATTTGTCTTCGGCTTTAGTATAATCAGAGGTCTTTTAGGAATTGTACAATTTTGTGACAGGAATTTAAGCAATGGGTTTCCTACAAGAGCACAGAATGTATTGGAAGAAACGTAATTAGTAATTTGTATTTTATTGAATACCTTGAAATAAAAATGGATTTTCAGTGCAATACAAAATCCACGTACAACTACATTACATTTCAAGGAAATCAACAAAAAAGGGTTTGTAGTATTTCTTTTTAACAAAATTTTACAGAAAACGGTAGGGACGCAGAATCAACCAATAAATAATTTTAAATTAAGAAATTGCTGTATATAGATTAGCTAATAAAATAGTTTACAAGCAACAACTCCAAATGTGATAAACAAGATTGATAAGATTAACCTTGTAAGATAATGGAGAAAAGCCTTTTAACAAAATTTGTTAGTTGTATACATTGTGAAATCGAACTGGGGAGAAGACAAAAAAGTTTTAATAGGATTATCTCTAAAATATAATCCTACTAGAGAATGGTTTTAAAATTGAAGTAAATGGTAGCAAAAGCTGTGATCGCATAAAAACTGATAGCTCTAAAAGCATTAAGCTGTAATTTCGTAGCAAATATAGTATATCACCTTCGACACCGAAAGGTATAAGAAGTTAAAGATTATGTATGTATGTATATAGTATATCACACTACATTTTTAAGTTAGCTCGAAGAACATCAGTTTTAATATTTGTTATATGATCCACCTCTAAAGTACGTATTTGCTGATAACTTTTTCCGTCCACTATTTTACTTAAGTACCCAACTTTAGATTTTAAAAATTTCAATTATGAAGTGCGTCATAAAAAAATTGAAACGACCCTCAAATTTCTATTTTAGTGAAAACCACTCTTACATGTCAATCATAAATTTTGTGCGGCTTCTCTGTTTTCTGTTATTTTTACCTAAAAAGTTTTTAATACTTTTTTTATGATAAAAATTTGGACCAACAATAAAACGTCACATAAAAGTACAGTTACTGCTCCCGTGTGACATAACAGAGATTTTCACAATCCCCCGACTGATTGTTGATGCGAGAACTTAATGTTTTTATTCCGTGAGATTTTTGCGTATTTTTTTATTCTTCTCAAATTCTCAAGTTTTTCCTTTTCATATCGAAACAATACACATACCTGCGAATTCTTTCGGAAGCCTTATACACCATTAACCTTATGACATAACATTTTTTGTAAACAAAAAAAATAGTTCCCAGATCGTATATTTGTTGTATTAAGTGTATTCATTAGAAATTGTTAATTGCTAAAAAAACTTTATCTTGTCTGGGTGCATGATGAAATGAAGAAGAATGGAAAGAGAGTAGAGAGTGAGAGAATAGCTAAATGGAACACGACGAGACATCACAAAACCCTCTTTCGGGAACGTGCTTGAATAAGGCGAATATCTTTTCATTGGACAGAGTAAATTTCGGAGTTAATTACAGAATACATGGTTCACAATCCTGAAAGGCTCTGAAGCTTGTGTCATTTATCAAATGATAAAGTTTGTGTAACGAACTACGTCAGCACGCATACAGATCTATAATAAATGAAAGGTTAGACTTGAAGGCGTTTTTTGGGTGTATTTTTAAGGGGACTCCATTAGAAGCAACTATTAATTCATGTTGTGATACACGGACAAGATATATATAGAAGAATTGTGTCAGATGAGGTTTCTTTTGAAATACCTCAAGATATTTCCATAATTAAATCGGACAAGGTTAACGAAATTTGATAACCAAGATTTATTATGTATATCTCGTATACAGAAGTAAATTTAAATAATAATCTTCGAAAATTCTAAATAATTCTAATTGCCTTTTATTTTTTGTATTAAATATATTGTTATCCGTATGTCTCCAACATAATAGACTTATTTCAACGTGGAAATGCCTTACCTTTCAAGTGTGCACACGTATTGGAATACGCAATAGAATATAAAACAAACTTAGTAGGTAAGTCATAATTAAAGTGATAATTAAAATGGTAAAAATGTTAGGTCCTTAATAACCTACTGATTAAGAGTTATATTCTAATTTGAACAATAAATAATCAAAATTTAGGCTAGTTTGATAACCAATCAAATGAACCAATTTGATAAATTACCTTTTTTCACGTCGTTTTTTAGCTTTATTAAAAGAACACACGTCAACGTTAACGTTGGACGCTAACGTTGAACGATGCCTTTTAAATGATACCGTCAAACTTTAACAATAGAAGTTTAAATTAAATATCAACGTTAATTGTTAACATAAAGAGATAACATTAAACGTGAATATTGAACGTCAATATTGAACGTTAACATCGGACGTTCATAATGAACATTAACATTAAAAGTTAACATTAATGTTAACGATTAACGCTGACACTAAAGCTTAATAAATTTTAATACTGTTTGCATTAAAGAGTAACATTGAACGTTAACGTCGGACGTTAATAAGCGTTAACATTAAAAATTACCAACGTTAACATTGACCCTTAACACTAAACGTTCACATTAAACGTTGACAATAAAGGTTAACGTTGAACATTAACATTAAACGTTGATATTAAAAATTAATAATGAGCGTTAACAAATAACAATAATACTAAACATTGACATTAAACGTTAACGTTGAACATAAACATTAAACGATAACAGTGAACGTCAACAATAAACGTTGACATTAAAACCTAATAATAATAATAAGCGTTAACACAAAGGTTAACATTGAACGTTAACGTCAGACGTTAATAAACGTTAACATTAAAAATTTAACATTGGCCCTTAACACTAAACGTTAACATTGACCCTTCACACTAAACGTTAAAATTAAACATTGACACAAACTTTAAAGGTTAACATTGAACGTTAACGTCGGACGTCAATAAACGTTAACATTGCCTGTTAGCACTAAGCGTTAACATTAAAGGTTAACGTTGAGCATTAACATTCTACGATAACATTCAACGTTTACATTGAACGTTAACACTAAACGATGATATTAAAAATTAATAATGAGCGTTAACAAATAACAATAATATTATACGTTGACATTAAAGGTTAACGTTGAACACTTACATTGAACGATAATATTGAACGTTAATATTGAACGTTAACATTGAACGTTGATATTAAAAATTAATAATGAGCGTTAACAAATAACAGTAATACTAAACGTTGACATTAAAGGTTAACGTTGAACATTAACTTTAAACAATATTATTGAACGTTAACATTAATCTTTGACATTAATAACTAATAATGCGAGTTATCTAAAACGTTAACATTAAAGGCTAGCGTTGAACATTAACATTAAACTATAACATTTAACGATAAAATTAAACGTTGACATTAAACATTAATAATGAGCGTTAACAGAAAACAGTAATACTAAACGTTGGTGTTACAGTTTAACATAGAACGTTAACTTTGAACAGTAACATTGAACGTTAACACAAGCTCAGATTTTATGAAAGGTACATACTACGCATACTAATTTATTATATACTTTATTTATTACTTTATTTTTTATCCCGAAGCTTTTTTTGGTCTAAAACTCAATGTCAGTAGTAAGCAAAAGCCGGTTTAAGCCCACAACTCCCCATGTTATTCTTATGGGAGTTTCGTTTTTAAGACAGGACAATTTTGTGAGGTTATGTGTGTCAAACTTACAATAGAGTGAGGTTATGTGTGTAAAACTTGTCGTCCTTCCCGCCAGATGTCAGCATGGGTGCGGGTTTAAGTGTTTAGGCGGGAAAAAGTCGAATGTGATGCTTGTCCGTGATTGGTCGGATCGAATTGGCGGTAAAATAGGTAGCAGCATGTGTCGCTAGATGTCTCTGTGTGCGTGGTTTTGGCGGGAAAAATCAAATCTCAGGCCTGTTCGTGATTGGTCCGAAGTTTTGGCGCTAAAGGAGGTTGCAGGTGGTGTCGCTTTGGAGCGCGTGAACGCGGCCGGGCGGGGCGGGTTAAATAGAAAATTTTGTCGCGGCGTTGCGTGGGCGGGTGCCCCGGTGGGCCAGTGGGCCGTTGAAAGGGGTTAATTTGAAAAATTTGGCGGTTGCCTCGCTGCTGATTAATAATAAGGCGGTGGGGTAAACATTTTATTAAAGGGGGCTGAAAAAAATAATATACAATCATCGTTTAACTAGATGTAAATACAATATTAACAACATAAGCGTACTGTAGATTTTTCTTTAATACAAATAATGAATAGTGACCTATAAAATACAATAATAATTAAAAAAAGGAATGCTTCTTTTTCTTCTCTCTCGTGAATAGTACTGCTGGATGATCTCATCACTTAATTGTTGCATAGTTTGATGTTGGACTAAAAATAAAAACATTACATTTTATACAATAAATTAAAAAATATCAACTTACCTGCATTTGTTTTTTCCTTTATGAATAAAACAGAAGCCAATAAAATACAATAATGATATTATTTTAAAGGAGAATGCATCTTTCTGCTGGATGATGTATTTATTCGAAACATATGTGCATACATTCCTTTTCTAGAATGATCTCATCATCACTTAATTGCTGCATAGTTTGATGTTGGACTAAAAATAAAAACATTACATTTTATACATTAAATTAAAAAATATCAACTTACCTGCATTTGTTTTTTCCTTTATGAACAAAACAGAAGCCAGTAAAATACAATAATGATATTATTTTAAAGGAGAATGCATCTTTCTGCTGGATGATGTAATTATTCAAAACATATGTGCATACATTCCTTTTCTAGAATGATCTCATCATCACTTAATTGCTGCATAGTTTTGAGAGCTAAAAAAACATTACATTAAAATAAAATAACAATATCAACTTACCCGCATTTGTTTTTTTCCTTTAATACGATAATAATATTAAAAGAAAAATGCATCTTTTCCTTCTAACAAAATATTATATATTCCGCCGGATGATGTCATCAGTGAATTATTGCACTAGCAAGAAAAAACAATCCTTTCATGAATTGATGTTCGACTTAGAAAAAACAATACATTCGGTGTAAAATAACAATCTCAATTTAGCTGCACTTGTTTTTCCCGTATTTTACACGTTATAATGAAATTTTTAAGATCGCAAACAATATTAAGCGGTTGTATTGTTTTTAATGCTATTTTTATTGATTAAAAGACGCGAGTTCAAACCGCATTACATATGTGCACAGTTTACCGCTTGTTTTAAAACTGAAGCGCTATTAAAATGTGTACTGTAAAATATTTTCTTAATGTCATGTCATAATTAATTAATGCTTTTTAAGTGCAAACATTAACATAGGCGATAAATTTAAAATGTGCGTCATTGCCACATCTGGGATTCGTTTCTTGATATTCCCCGTTTGATTTACAAAACAACAGGGATGTACAAAATCTCGCATAAAAAGATTATTTACATGTCTTTGATTCCATTTATAATTGAATCGTTGTTTTGGACATCCTTTAGAATATTTATTTCTTTAGTGGGATATTTTAGTTTGTAAAAATTGTGTTATATGGAGTATTTTGTTCGAAGTGTTGGCCTTGTTAGGGGTGGAAAGCGCGCCATTTTAAGAGTTATTGCTTGAAGTTATTTTATGAGGGTGTTTTGCGTTTTCGATTTGTGTCAACAATTAAAATTAATTGCACCTTGCACTCGTATAAAAAGCTCGCTCTAAAGTGCCTCTGTTTTTAGTTGAAACAAGTGTTTGGTGCGGATAACATACTCATTTAGAAAAACCGTTCGATTCAGTTTGTGAAATTAACGTGTTATTATTTTTTAATTGAAAGGCTGAATTGTATTTAATCCGTCTTAACAATAATGGATATTACCAATTTGCAAAATCAGGTTACATTGGTGGAAGATGATTTAGCACGTGCAACAACACCTGCTGATTTTCGAAGGTTATCAACCCTGATTGATGAAACTACGGAATTAACAATCCAACAGATAAGGAATTACTCAAATGCGGGGGGAATAGCTGATAAACGGAAACTAGAAACGATTTTGAACAGATGTAAATACTTGGATGCGAGGATAAAACAATCCCTTATTAAAACAGGCGAAGGAGTTAGTGGAGAGGGTGGGGAAAGCAGCGTAACGTATTATGACGTAAGTTTTTCATGTTTTTTATTGAATATTCTCATTTTGATTGATTATAATTTGCATGTTTTAGCTGGAATCAGCGTTCAAAGGGCGTATTAAGACGGGTATAGTGATCAATAACAATATATTAGATCCAAAGGAGTTTCTCGAGGAAGCACAGCCCATTTTTGTGGATAAAATTGAAGCATCCCTCCAAAAGCGAATACCTAACATGAAAGCCAATGTCGTTCTTTGTGCCGATTATAAAATGAAGCTAGATGATACAGTACAGGTCAAGTACTTTAACACGTCCAACTTCATTATATCAAGATCCAGCGACCTTATTTCTATATTCGGGGACATGGAGATTTCTTTATTGTCACAGGTGCGTATATGAAGTTTTTTAAAAACTCACTTTTAATTAGTTTTTTTCCTTTTTTACAGATGGGATCCTTTGAAGAAGTGGGGTCAGGGGGTAGTTTTAGTCGTATTAATTCGTTAGCTATAAATATTAACAAATATTCGCCTTTAAGAGCTTAGGCCAAAGGCGTAGGACAGCAGGCTCTAAAAAATAGATTAAGTTTCGAACATTATTTCAAAAGTTTATTTGATTCGGAAATTACATATGCCGTTAATAGAAGCATTCGTTCTGATAAACATAATCTTTATACATATTTTATTAGGAAAAAAGCTCTAGATTCATGTGATGATAAACGTTTTATACTAAAAAATAAAATTGATACCCTTCCATGGGGTCATTTTAAAATAAATGAAGAAGAGGAGGGAGTTATTTTATAATTTTTTATTGTAAATAAAATCTTAGTTTATACATTTAGATAAGTAGACTATTATTTGTACATATATTTTCTAATTATTATTATTATATTGTAAATATTTAGTGTAAATAAAATCTTAGTATATAGATAAGTAGACTATTATTTATGCACATATTTTCTAATTATTATTATATTGTAAATAAAGTATATACAAAAACAGACTATTTTTTATAATAAATCACTTTTCTTGATCCAGCTGTTGTGTGTGTTATCAAAACCCAACCATTTCACATATAATTGATCATTTTTTGTTCGTAATACACGTTCAATTAAAAAGCTTTTTGGGTGTTTAGTTTTCATCAATTCCGGTTCATAGAAGCAACCTTTGATTGGGGCACCTCTCACATCTTCTAACAGATAGGTTGTCGGTCTAGTTGATTGCACCCTGCTTATGCGAAATAATTCAGTGCTGAACTGGGGGTGATAACCTTTCGAAAAAACCCCTCTGTACTTAGAAATACGAACCATATCGTTTACTTTAAATTTAGGTTTTGGGGGGACCCCGTCATCATCATCATTCGAACGATTTAAAGGCGTGCGAAATGTCACATTGATGGGAGCTAGACCAATTGACCTATGCACGGTGCTGTTGTACTTATCGACAACATCTTGCAGTATATCCAACCATTTATAATTCCCGTTGAAACTGAACTCCTTGTAGAGATTAGATTTAAGTGTCCTAATCACCCTTTCCGCAAAAAATGCTTTCTTAGTGGAAAACGTTGAATAGTGGTTGATGGAATGTTCCGACATTAATTTCTTGAAATGAGTGTTAAAATATTCACCTCCGCGGTCAGTGGCCAAGTTATTAGGTTTTCGCAAGTTTTCATCCAATATGCTCCGCATAGCACCGGCAACTTCATTCCCGCTTTTAGATTTTAGAGGCCTTACCCACACATATTTAGAAAAAGCGTCTATTACCACCAGAACGTATTTATATCCCTTGTTGTAATGGGCATAAGAGTTAAAGACTGCTATATCGCTTTCCCAGAGGTCATCGAACCCTAGAACGATTGCTGAACGTCTGGGGAAATTTATTCTAGCCTGCCTGTGGATCTCGTTAACGATTGCTCTCTTTACATCGCTCATATTAGTACTAGTATTTTAAATATTTTACGTTTTTTGTTTTTTATGGTAACTTTCTAACGCATCCACACGTTCAGTCAATTTCGCAATGGTTTTGTTGAAATTTTCGGCAAGGGGGTTCACAAGTGAAACATAAAACGTCTCGAAACGCTGCCTTTCTGTTTTCATTAAATCGATCGATTCCTGCTGAGTGAGTAATTGCCCCTGTTTTTTAGCTTCGATAATTGGCTGTAATTGATTTATCCCGTTATTGATTTGCACTAACAACGGGTCTATTTTGTCGGTGTAGAATTTTTCTCTACGCTCCCAGGTTTTTACTTCTTCAGTTAATCGTTTTAACGGCACTGCATCGTTTTCTTCCAAAGGATGGCCTATATTCGAAAGTCGTCGTTGTTCGATGTCAAACCCGCCGGTGCTTGTTAATGGAAACAAAGGACGTTGTTGTTGTTTACCTCCCGAAGAAGAAGAACTTCGATGAACCACCCGTCCAAATTTATCCACGGGCATCATGAAAATGAATTAATTTTTACTCATCTTCAAGCTATATAACCATCTTCTCGCAATTCCTCAACAACACTAGCAATTTCATTTTGAACATTGGAATTTCCGGCATTCTGAGAAGCAATGAGCAATCTTAAACGTTGAACGAGCTCTGAGGGCGTATCCCAATACACATATTCGATGGGATTATCATTGACACGCTTCATACTGGAAAGTACACCTTTGCCCGTTGTTTCTCTCATTTCTTTTTCTTCTAATGATTCAATGATCGGTTTAATGATCTCCGTATATTTATAGCCAACATAACGTTTCGATAGCGGTATTTTATCGACATTGGTGGCGCGAAGTATACTTATGTAATTTCTAACGTCTTGCCTTGTATAGTTAGCGGGTCGTTTTAGAACTAAAAGTTCATACAACCCATGCGTTCCATCATACCTAACTCCTTTGACTTTAAAATATTTCTCTCTATTTCCAACGTCGAGGAAGGAATCTCCAAAATTCCATTTATCCAAATTAACGTCATACTTAACACCGTACGGGGAGTTATCTATACTTCGATCGTTTCGCAGCATAAGAGAAAGATATTTCCTAGGTAGCGGGTGATATTGTTCTAAAAAGTCTCGCGTTGACACATTTTCCCATGCCGGATATATATCCTCGTTACCAGACTCCACCCTTTTGTCCACCCCTCCTGCTTCGTCGCCTTCTTCTTCCACTTTTTCTACTTCTTCGTCTTCACCCTTCATCTTGAACGATGTGTGTATTTTTTTAAGCAATTTTGATCTAGGGGAAACCGATGTGTGCATTTCTGTAAGCAATTTTGATGTAGGAGAGGAAGTACTTGGAGTAGCCGCTACTGTGCTAAAAACGGGTGTGGACCAGGCCAACGGCATTTTCATCGGAGCGCTTATTTTTCCTTTTTCGTTAATGGTTTTCAGGGAGCGAGCGATGTCTTCTATAGGATCCAGAAGGGGTTTGTGCGTTTTAGCAAAAGCGATTTCTTTAAGTTGCGCGCCCGATTGTAAGGCTTTAAATTTCCTTCGTATATCATTAGCAACTCGAATTAATGCTCTTTTACGAAGTTTATCGGCTGCGATGTTGTCCCCCATAATAAGGTTACAATATCGGTCGCTACTTTAGTTCAACTAGATGAGTTAGCTAAATTACTTCGAATTTATAGCGGTTAGGGTCTAATAAAACCGTCAAAATTTATTCTGTAACGTCCGTTGTTGACGTCACAATCCTTGTTGATCATTAGAAATCCGTAGCGACTGTCTTTCCAGCACCGAGTGCACATGTCCCGAAATTTATTAAAAGACATATCGATGCTCACATGATCTTCGTAAACGTGACGCATGTTTAAGTCGTCCTGTTTAAAAATCAATAACATGTTCGCGTTATCGCGCAGCAGATGTTTAGGAATTTTCGTGTAAGACTGACAGAGATAGAAACTGTCTATACCGTGATGCCGCCCCATGCTGAAGAAATGACGCATCGGATTCTGATTGTCCATGCTGACGTCGTCAAACACGAAAATCGAGTTAGGGCGCGCTTCATCGGGCATCATGACGGACTCGTTTTCGCTAAAAGTAAAATACCCCATGCCTTTTACACGCTTCAGCGCTTCTTTCAAAAACGTATACTTCGGTTGATGAAGAGACCGGGAATAAATATAAATATTGGCGAACTTCAACCCTTTGGGCTCCACCAACATGGAGAGCATCGCATTTGATTTGCCGGAACCGGAGGGTCCCACTATCAAGCACCTGATGGAGGATGGGAACAAACTGCTATGCTTAGCACCATCAACTTTTGCCCCAGAGTCCATGAGCAGCTCCTTTTCCAAATCGCGTACGGTTAACCTTTCACGTTGTTGCACGATTTTCATTCTTTTTCCGCTATATCCGGCAAGTAATAAAAAATGAAGATTATGCTATAAATAAGCTTGTACGCATGATACGAAGTTATTCGTTCAAATGATCGTGCACGAAGGCGGAGGTGTCTTAAACAAGCTTATAGATAAACTACCCGTCGAACTACACCTTCCGGGGTATCAATTCTGCGGTCCCGGTACACGATTGGGGCAAAGGTTAGCACGCGGAGATCCCGGCGTAAATCCCTTGGACGCCGCTTGTAAGGAACACGATATCGCTTATTCGAGTCATCAGGACGTGAAATCGAGACATCTTGCGGACGCAGTTCTCGAACAAGAAGCCTGGAAGCGGGTTAAAGCAAAGGATTCCAGTGTTTCGGAGAAAGCAAACGCTTGGCTCGTGACCAACGTCATGAAAGCTAAAAGAAAACTTGGAATGGGGTTTGGAAGAGGAGGTGGCGGCGGCGGTAATAAACAATCTAAAGTCGCTTTCGGTAGGATCGTGAAAACCGGACTTAACGCCGTAAAAGGTGCTCAAGCGGAAACTATCGCGAAAGCTGCGAAAATAGCTGTGGGTGCGGCGAGAAGAGCCGTTAAAGAAGCAGGAGGTAGAAGATGTGTGAGAGAACCTCGAGTAATTCCTATTCCAGGTGGGGCTGTAAAACAAGGTGGTCTACTTCCCTTATTGCCGGCCATTTTTGGTGGACTCGCTGCGCTTGGCTCGCTGGCCGGGGGCGTAACTCAGGTGGTTAAAGCCGTGAAAGACGTAAAATCCGCTAAAGATCAATTGGCGGAAATGAAGGACCATAATAGGAGGATGGAGGGTATAGCGATCGGAAAAGGCGGAAGTATGATTATAAAACACCGGTCGTCGAGTAAATCGGGCCTCGGTTTGTACTTGAGCAAGAAACCTAAAAGCGGCGGCAGAGGGCTCTATTTACGAAAAAAGCCGACAAAAAACTAATAAATTTGCCTCGACGTCCTCTCACCAACATTGACATCTACAAATATGCCGCAGGTATACCCCATTTTCGAGGCGTATTTATGCGCGATGGATTACCTTCGCGACCTTGGAAGAACGAAAGTGGAATAGTCAATTTGGATTCGACAATGGGGAAAGGAACGCATTGGGTGGCATACAGGAAACGCAACAACTTGATTGAATATTTCGACGGATTTGGAAATTTAAAGCCGCCGCGAGAACTTGTGAACTATTTCGGCAAAAATGCCGGAAACATGACCTATAACACGGAACGATATCAAAATTACAATTCCTACAACTGCGGACATCTGTGTTTGCAATTTCTGAGGAGATAAAAAGAGGGTATGTGACGCGTCCTCGTTTAATCATGTCCGAGACGTTCACTTTAACGGGTACAGGCAGTTACCTGAGTACTAACTATTATCCGCCGGTTGCCTTAAATGCCGACTACGAGTACACGTTAGGACTAATAGGTTACTGGACCTACAACGCTCTCCGAAACATCTATCCAGGCAATAATAAGATCTATTGGCGCAAACCGGGCGATAAAAAAAACAGACAGCTACTCATAGCGGAGGGGGCATATGAAATAAATTCGTTGAATGAGTACATATCGAAAAAATTGGCGCTAACCAATAATGAAACTCTCAAGCAGGAAGAAATATTTTCTCTGCAACCGAATACGAACACTTTAAAGTGTGAAATCAAAAGTAAATATGCCATTGATTTTCGCCCCGACGACTCTATCGGACGCATGCTCGGCTTCTCCCCCAAAGTTTTAGAAGCGGACGTATTACACGAATCGGATTTACCCGTTAAAATATCACCGGCCAGTAGTATACGAATAAATTGTAATATAACTGGAGGCGCACATTATAACGACACCCCGGTACATACAATATACGAATTCGCGCTGGACGTGGAGCCGGGGGAACAAGTGAATGAAAAACCTACAAACGTAATATATCTTCCAGTAGTAGTTGCGGATCAAATAGATAATATCACGTTATCACTCACGAATCAAAACGGAGAACGATTAAATTTCGGACACGAAGACGCTACTATACGATTGGAGCTTAAAAAGAAAGAACGAGAGAAAAAATGGGGTTAGACTTCACTACTAGTACTACTGGTAATAATAATAATAATATGATAATGAGAAAAACGGAGACGAATGAAGACATAATATCCCATTATAAAAGAGCGGCTCGCGCTCTACACGTCACTAATCGTTCGAACGTTAAACGATTAAAACCTCAAGACGTTCACTTTTTGAAATCTCTCGGATTTACAGTTCTGAAAGAAAGTGATGAGCAGTGAAAAATTAAACATATTCGACGACATCCGACTCGATGAGGATATTATCGAACAGAAATGGATCGCCCATACGCCCCCGACTCGAGCGGAAAACTTCAAATCTAGCGATGAAGTCACCATAACGGTGGAACAACGAGATTCGCTCGTCAGCATTTATGAGAGTTTCCTGTATGTGGAAGGACAACTTGAAGTTGCGGACCCCACAAAACAATGTAATCTAGTCAACAACGCTATTTCCCATCTGTTCGAAGAGGTCAAATTAAGCCTGAACGATACCATGATCGAGTCTATACGAAGACCGGGGATTACCTCCACCATGAGGGGTCTTGCAGCTTACAACAAGGACACCATTAAATCGCTCGAGATCGCCGGATGGGGTGCCGATCCCTTTACTCTCCCCATTTCCATCGAGAGTACGGATAAGAAGTTCTCATGTCTTATACCCTTATCATTGTGGTTTGGAATAGCCGAGGACTACAATAAGTTAATCGTATGGTCCAAAATGCAGTTAAGTTTGATTCGTGCTCGTACAGACTCAAATTGTATTCAAAGCGCAGAAAGCGATGGGAACATTAGCCTCAGCAAAATAGAATGGCGAGTGCCACACTTCAGGTTGAGCGACGCCGCCAAGTTACGGCTCCTAAACAAAATCGACAAGGGCAAATTCATCACGATCCCTTTCCGAAAAAGAACCCTTAACATCATACCCGGGTTACGCAGCGGACGCGAGGATGTTATAGAATTGGGGTCCGTGAAAGCCTTCGAGAGACCTCATCATGTAATCGTGGGATTTCAAGTGAACAAGGAAAATATTGCTAAAGAAAACGCGAGCACCTTCAATCACGCCAACATAAAAAATATCACGGTCTATATCGATTCGGTGGCTCACCCCAATAGACGCATGAACTTGGACTTTAATAAAAACTTATTTACGGAGGCGTACAGAAATTACTGCGACTTTCAGTCATCCTACTACGGAAACAACCCTCATTTTCCCCACCCTCTCATGAGATACAGCGAATTTCTTAAATCCCCGCTCTACGTCATCGATCTATCGAAACAGGACGAGAGTGTAAAGGCGGGGACGGTTAGTATTAAAATTGAGATCGAAGCGAGCACAGCGTTCGCTAACAACACGTACGCGTACGTTCTATTACTTCACGACACCATAGTATCGTACGAACCAGTTACGAGCACCGTTACCACCCTGTAAACGATGATAATAATAGATTTGCAGGGCTTCGAAGCACCCCATTTTGTTCCGAAAGAAATGGCCATTACTGACGGAGAACGAACAGCTCATTATGTCTTTAAACCGCCGTGTCCATTTCATGAATTGACACTTTCGCAACAGACCACCGTCAACTGGCTCACCAGGTATCATCACGGATTGCGATGGTCCTTCGGTAATACGGATTTGCGAGAAATCGAAAAAATCTTAAGTGTCGTCACGTCGCGAGACAGCACCATATATTGCAAGGGTAAAATTAAATCCGATTACCTGCGAAATCACACGACGTTGCCGGTGATAGACTTGGATGATCGAATGTCCGAAGAAGAGTTCCTTGAAAAGATGGCTCCTCTACGTCACTGGAAACCACCATGTTTTTCACATATTCTCAATTATTGTCGGTGTGCTATTAATAATGTAAATCAAATATATTACGCACTGTCTCAAAATGACAAATTAATCAAACAAACAGAATAATTTCTTTTTATTATTATTACTAGCTATAATTATTGTATTATTTATGTGTACTTAACTAAGAATGAAATAAAAGATGATGATGTAATAAAATAATGTTTTATTTTTACATACAATTATCTACAAGGTAAAGTAAGTAAACAATCTAAAAATTATTAATACAACCATCAGTAGTATGACAAGGGCAAATACATTATTTGAAATTAACAAAACTTTAATAGTTCCATCCACCACACCTCCTCCTCCTCCTCCTACCGGTGACGAGGAATTTGTTCTATTCCACAACAGGGGTGTCCATTCTGATTCTTGCCAGCTTTCATTTTGATACAGATAACGTAATTTGATCCAAATAAAACGTTCTCGATGACGCTGATGAAAGGCCCCCAGTGCATAGGAAAATGCGAAGGTACTATTTACATATTCTGTTTGCATTCTATTCCACGCCTCCGGTATTGGAGATGATGATGATGGTGATGAGGTGTCGTCATTTTCGCTAAAATAGAACCCAACGTAGGCCTCTTTTGCTCCGACCGGATGAGCTACGTAAAGCACTTTACGGTCGGCAGCAATCGACGACAACACCAAGGCCACCGTCGACAATAACATGATGCACGTGTTTTTCACTTGAGACGTACTCGATTACTACTGCTTTGTTGTCTCGGGAAACATCGGTATAAATTCCACTAGAGCGAACGAATTAGGAGCGAATTTTTGCTTCTTTATCCCCTCACCGGCCTCTTCCCCATCACCGCCATCGGTGACGTCATCTTGTGCAAGTTTCTGTCCTCGATAAGCCAAATAACACGTGCACATGTTTAACATCGCTATTTTTTCATTAGTTAAATAATCACTTATTCTTTTCGGCAAAAATAACACAAAATCTTCCAGTTCTACCAGCAACGAGCGACTATGCGTTTTCGTGTTAATGGCTCGGACGTCTAACATCAGATATTCCCGATCTACAGGTAGATCTTTCAATTTCTTTACCGGTTTCTGAACTGCCGATCCAATATTATTCAGACAGGAAAAAAATCTTGCTACGCCATCCATCACTGCCGATGCCGCCTCCACTGATGATGATGCAATCTCTGTCAAACTCGGTTCACTCATCGTCATTATCTTTGCCCTACTACAAAAACGTCTTCACTCAACGAATTCACTAAGGCTAATAATATATAATTGAAAAGAAACTTCACTTCACACGCCCCCCTCCGCATCGTCGGCGTCAACATCCCCCGCCTCCTCCCCCGCATCCCCCATCTCATCATCATCATCGATGGACGGTATTTTAAAAAACTTTCTCATCTCATCGGACAGATGATGCGTCAAATCTAATTTTTTTAATTCCTCATATAAAACTTCCAACGAGATTTCCATTCGCAAACACGCTTCACACAACTCCATCCCCTTCAAATACGTTCCGTGAAGCTTCATACAATATTCGTAACCGCCATACATCTGTTGCCAGTCGTAAACCGCTTCGTGCATAGCGTCTTTAGCACCATCCTCGAACTGCCTCAATAAACATTCCACCCCGCTAACGGCGTCTCGCACCACGGGATAATCCTGAGCACTATACATCATCCACATGTCGATCTCACAAGCAATACTGCACTAGTTTCCCTTAGGAGGCTAGAGCACTAGTCCACCCCCCCTACCCCCTCGATCGAGGTCGCGCGCAAACCCGTTTCAAATTAACCCCTTTCAACGGCCCACTGGCCCACCGGGGCACCCGCCCACGCAACGCCGCGACAAAATTTTCTATTTAACCCGCCCCGCCCGGCCGCGTTCACGCGCTCCAAAGCGACACCACCTGCAACCTCCTTTAGCGCCAAAACTTCGGACCAATCACGAACAGGCCTGAGATTTGATTTTTCCCGCCAAAACCACGCACACAGAGACATCTAGCGACACATGCTGCTACCTATTTTACCGCCAATTCGATCCGACCAATCACGGACAAGCATCACATTCGACTTTTTCCCGCCTAAACACTTAAACCCGCACCCATGCTGACATCTGGCGGGAAGGACGACAAGTTTTACACACATAACCTCACTCAATTGTAAGTTTGACACACATAACCTCACAAAATTGTCCTGTCTTAAAAACGAAACTCCCATAAGAATAACATGGGGAGTTGTGGGCTTAAACCGGCTTTTGCTTACTACTAATGTCAAGTTTTATAAAATTCTACGAAGTGGTGCCTTCACAGCACACCTTCGCTTCCTCAGATTGACAAGAGTACCCTCACATTCTCGAGAGACGGCGTGATAGAATTTCATGCAACTTAACATGGAAAAGGTGCAGAGGCAGTAGTACATTTCTAGCGTTAAGAAGTAGCCATCTCATGGACCAAAGAAAACACCAAGATAAAAATTGTGAGGTGTCCTTTAGCAAAAGTATAAGTAGGCTAACTAATACGATGCAGAACTTCACTTAGTACATACACCTAATTTTAGAACTTTATTAAAATCTCCAGAAGAATTTTACAAACATGATGATTTTAACATCTTTTAAAACTTGCTGGTAAAGTGGTCAAACCTTGCTGTGGCGGTTTTTATGGTGGATTATTTAACAAAATCTCTCAGAAAACCAAGTTTAGATCATCTATATGATCTAATACATGAAAAAGTCTACATACTACGAGATAGTATAAGTAAGAGTTTAAAGAAAAGTCAGCACATTTAACAATTCATTAAGGAATTCATCTGCAATTCCATGCAGGTCTTATTTTTAATAAATAAATAGATACAGCGTATTATGTTAGCAGAAATAATATATAGTAATTCTTTCTTGATTATTGAAAGTTGCAACTAAATCCTGAACAACAGTCGGAGCATAAGTATACTTAAAAGAAGATACTACAACTCTTAACAGAGTTTTTACGCTTCATGAAGGTGATGTTTTCAGTGTAGGAACTGTGGAAACTTTAACAATTAATTTAATAAAAATTTTAATACTTTTGGTGATATGTATTTAGAAGTATACAAACATTAAAACTTGCAAAATTGAATATTTAGGATAATTTCTATACAACGAATATTGGTAAAAAATAAAATCTGTCGGTACATCTATCGGTTTATGAACATGCTACATGCCGACGAATCCAGGCAAAGCATTTCCAATAGAAAACCCTTTTCTTTTACGCAAACGTGTTTTAAACCTTAACTGCCATTAATTTATACAAATATGTAGTTCGGTGTTCTAGAATAATGGCATTAATTTATCATATAAATCAAGACATAACATGTTAACGGGAGAGAACTTTTATTGAATTATATCCAACCTTAGTACAGAAACAAAAACGAACTAAAATTGTTTCGAAGCTCGAATACATTATATAACCGTAACACATAATACATAGAAGCAGTACAATGTTATAAAATGTGTGCACACAACAAAGTTACATTATCTTGAATGATGATTACTGGTGGTGGTAGCTTTACTACTTTGGAAGTTTTACGACCCTGTACTAATAAAATTTTCGGTTTAATAATAGCAGAACTAACAACAATTGATGCATAAAGTTGATGCATTTGCTTTAATAAAAGGTAAGCCAGTTAAAGCACGAAGCACGTTAATAATTAAGAATTAATTATTAATTAAGAATCCTTTTATACTCGCCCCTTTCGGGTAAGTATTAGTAACAGTATTAGTTCAACAAAACCTTTCGAACTTTAATAGGGAAACATAATAGTCAACATAATACTATATAAAAAAGAAGGCACACAATACATCCATTATTTGAAATTTATATAGAACAAGTTTTAGAGTCAACTTTTCAAGTTTTCCCGAACGGAAAATTTCTTGCTATAGATTTTAATCAGGTGAAAACTCTGTTCGACTAAACTTATATATTACGTCAAAGTCACGTAGTTAGTAGGTGTACATCGTATTGAGTTAAAACGGAAATTCAATATCCTTTCCCCTTTTTGAACAATAATAAACGCAAAATTGTCAACGTCGCGTTGCGTAATTACCATGCTTTTTAATTTTTCCAATGCCTTAATAGATGAGGGAGATTTGCTGTATTCGAAATATTGAACTAATACAAGAATAAACTGTGTTTATGTGGAGAGACACTGGCTTTAGCTAGCCTTTGCTCGCTAGTGGTATGTATATTAAATTATTATTAATTCAGGGATGTTCCGGCGTGTTTATTAGGCAACTTCGCGGTCTGGATAATTCCGGAAACCGTTAAGATACCCAAGAATATTCATGTAGTACCTAAGTTACTGCCACATACGAGTTAGGTTAGTAGATGAGGATTCCCAAAAGACTAAGACAACCACGAAGTGCTTCTTTTGATCTGTTTAATACCGAAATATGAGTATGCATATTGTATATGTATACACACCTTGGAAATATTCATATGCAGAATTTTTATATTCATTTTAAAATGTTTAATGTACACTTAGTAATTTTAGTTACTTTTGTTGAAGATGTTTGAATAAACACCAAGTAAATTAAAGTTAGAATGCAGACGTTCTTGTTTTTTAGGATTTCCTTATCAATTAACTTTAGATTTAATATAAAATCTTTTAATCCTAGATATAACCCTAATTAATTTTAACTAAGGTAATTTCGAATTTATTGTTGAGCAGTTTAGACTCTCACAATAGAAAATAAATACTAGCACATAAACCTTTGTTAAAAAAAAGAATATTGGAATTGATTGTCGGAACAATATTCTACTTAACAATGAGAGTGGTGTTGTAACGGTATGTTTTCTACCAGTCTTGAATTAATGAAATTTTGGTGCATAAGTTATTAAAAATCTTAAATGCGGCCCTGTAAGTCTGCGCTTTTCTTGTAATTCAAAATTATGAGCATGCGGTATAAATAAACCTCATCAAAATATGTTAAAGGTCATCTTTTAAAATCTTTCCAGACTAGTGGAGTCGTCTCGTATAATAAACTAATAAAGAATTATAGCTTCCGTCGTAAACAAGGATATTGTTTAGATAGGTGCTTGCAGCGCCAAATGATTCTGTTGTTAAAATCTAAACGATTGACATTTTTGATTAGTGTGAATTCATGTTTTCATTTTTCATATACGTTTCAATTTTTTATTCCCCGAAAATATTATAAAAATCTATTTCGTTTCAAGGAACGATCGCTTGTACGTGCTAAATGATATTTTTTTAATAAACCATCTGCACTTCAAAATATATTCCGCCTGCAATTTACGCTGCAAGAAGCATTGCGCCCCAGACTTCTCTTTGTGTGAGAAACATTACTTTTGATTCGCTTAAACAAGATCATGCGATTCCTATTGGCCGATGTAAAAGTATACCGCTCTCAATATCCCGTCTACAGTAAAATAACCCTGAGTTTTTAAGTTAAGTTGATATTAAGTCTTCAGACGTACAGTTGACGTCGAGTCACGCTACAGAGTTAGCGTTCAGTCTTCAGTTAGTTTTCAGTATTCAGTTGGTTTGCAGTTTTAATTAGAATTTACAGTTTATAGTTAGTAAAAGAATACAGATAAGGCCGGGGTCGGATCCCGTGCTAATAGTTAATAATAATGAAGTTAATAAGTAGAAGGACAGAGTTTAAAAAAAAGAGCAAGTTCCCTCGAGAGCTTCAATTCTAAATCTAAACTTATTTATTTTATAATAAGTCTCTCGTTTATATTTATTACAATTAATACTTTAAATTTAAATTGCCATCTACTTGGTGTTTTTTATTTGATACTCTGCTACATTGGTAGTAGTTATTACATTTTCATTTTGATATACATTTTGAATTTCTAATTGATATCTTTAGCGTCTGTAACTTTGTAATTTTGTTTTGCGTTATCTTTTTAAGATTATAGAGATCTTTGTGATTTTAATTTAATTTTTTTGTCAACTGTAAAAGTTAATTAAAAAACTAATTTCAATATTTGTCTGACTTTTTATATTTGTTACTAAATTATTTGCCTATTTTTAACCTAATTATTTTTTATTTTCGGTTTAATATTTCTAGTACATGAGGTTCATATAATTTAGTTTCGATTTAGTTCTTTAACGGAACTCATTACTATCTTTAACTCCCTCATATATATGTTTAGTGTGTTAGTTATTGATTTAGGGAGGTTATTCGGTAACAATTACCTTACTGAACCCAAGTGTGAGAAGTAAAAACGTTTTTGTTGTTTTGAAACCTACAAGTGATAGTTTTAAAATTATTTTTCTGGCGGGTACTCAATAGGAAATGAATAAGTACAACGGGAAAATTTTTCGGAAATGGAAATCAAACCAATTGCGATGGATGAGATTCTGAGGGATTACAGCGACTTTGTCGGTCTCCTAACATACCCAAGATAGATACATAGACATTGTGCTAGATCCTAAGCCGAATCAGTGGACGAAGTTATTGCTCTACCATTACCAAACTAAGGCTGGTCATAATGGAAAGGAAGTAGTGTGTAATAAAGATAAGTTACCTCAAGGTAACTGAATCCTTGACATACGCACGGCAGAAAAGAGCACATGTAGACGGTGTCTATAGTGCAGGTTGGAAAATACGAAGACTGTCTCTCCACAAATGACTCCACTACCCAACTTCAGAGCTACAAGATACGGAGTAAAAGGCCATTCACGTGTATTGGAATTGGTCTACTTCGGGTAGTTGGAGATTTTACATCTTAAGCCGAGCTGTACATCTTGAAGTGTCTTACTCCTTTAACACAGATGACTTTGGAACGTCTTATCAGTCAGTGTCGATGTGGTAAACTGGAGGCGGTGCGATCTGACAACAGAACTAACACGAAAGCAGTATATAAAGAGCTCAATGAATCACTCAAGAAAATATCACCAATAAAAGTCGCGAAAGTGAGTGTAATTCCATTCCACTTGAAGTATCGCTCATTGGTGGAGAATGGACTCGATTCATTCGCTCTGTTAAAGTGGCTGAATGTTGATGAAACACAGTCTGGTCACAAATGAAGTCCTGATGCTGACAGACTTTACCTGGCATCTTGATACATTTGAGATAAGATTTTGAACCTTAGTGCCTTGGTATACAAATAAAGGTTTTTATTCGTTATTTGATGTGCGTGTTATATTTTTTTACTTCTCCCTAGTTCATTCACCTCAATGTTTAGCTTAAAACTTTTTAAAAAAGGCTTTTCTCCATTGTGTTATTATCTAACCTTGTCACTCCTAACACTTGTCACTCCTAATTTGGTCATGCTTTTGACTAGACCTTTCTATTAGTCATTTTTGACTAATTTTGACATTTTTGAGGTTTTTAAGTGGATGGAAGCTTAATTATTTCTTGTGCATTAGCTCCAGTTTGATTTCACGTATGTGCATTTTCTTTATAAAGAAATGCAATTAGATTAAAATTTAATCGCTGTATTTCAAGGTGTACTTCTATATTAATTTATATATTAGATTTATTTCTAACGATTCCTTATTTTAAAGTAACACCTTACCTAAATACAATAGCCAATTTTTATCTCTCCGGACCTCTACTTTTACGCCGATACCATCTATTTCGGTATAGCTTAAGTTAGTTTATAGTGGTAACCGTTTAATTAATTGCAGAATTCTCTTTTAGGCTGTTTGCGTTAGGTTTTTACGTTACGTCTCTTCGTTACGCATCTTTGTCACCGTTACTGTAAGTTTCCTTCTGGAACGTTGGTTTTTGTTTATCTATTACTATCATTCAAAAAAACCATTGGAGCGGCATCTAAAACATCAAGTGTTTTTATCGAGTCCAAGATACGTAGTTCAAGAAGACAGACTACACTACACCCTTCTATACACAGATTATTGTTAATCTTTATAAAGATTATTTTTTTATCTTTTAGATGTATTAAATATACGAAAGTATCGTTTTTTATTTGATTATATTTGTTGCGTTTATACAGTTGTAAAATTTAATTTAAAACTACCTTTTTTTGCAGAAATCGTACGTGAGCAAACATTATAAACTGTATGCAATCATATAAGACAACGTACAAACCTTATCGCTGCCTATAAGATAACGCTGGTAATATATTTAGAACATTATCTTAATATTATTCTAATTTAAATCATACGTACTCTGAAACCTTATCTTAATACTATTCTACTGTATCTTAACGGTTGTATCTATTAGAATAATAATGTATGCTCATGTTTGTAATATTATTCTAATATATGCTATGTAGGCGAATGTTACGACCACAGAATAGTATATAAACACCGCAACTTGGTAGGATAAATCAGTTCGAGTTGCGACGAATTCTAAGGCTTAGAAGCTGGCATCCAGGGATGTTGTTTACCTAGCCGTTCGAACTACTCTCAGAAGCCTTAGAAACTGACATCCAGGGATGTTATTTACCTAGGTTTTCTGAGTATTAGTACCAGTTTAATGATGAAACTGTATAACAGTATTTAAGTTATTATGCAAGTGCATATTGTGTAATTAACAACGAATAAATATCTTATTGTGCCTAACAGTAAATTGTGTTCATTCTGTAACTTGAACTCCGTCTTTTGCGTTTTTAAATAAAGTATTATTTTAAAAATACTTTTCAAAGTCAAGAAAAGTTAATTCGCGTAAGTATTATAAATTTTTATTTAACTCTAAAATAGATTTGGTGATTGATAGATGGTTTAGCAATTTAAGAACTGTTTGTTTGTTTTTATAAAATAATGGTATTTTGATTTTAAAATTATTGACTGAATGACCTTAAAAGGTTAATTTTAGAAGTATAAGAACTGAATGATTCATTTTTTGTTAAAGGGGTTATTTGTGAAATACTTGCAATCTGATTTTTGTTGGAATCATTATAATTTTAACTTGATTCTTGATATTTTTACTGTCCATTAGTTTATTACTAAATAAATCTATTTCTGTTGCTTGTGCATCCTGTCTTTTAACGCCTGTTATTTTCTAGCAGACGTTTGCCGAACTCAAGAACTAGTAAAGAAAGCTTCATGCTAATGTTTTGTTTTATAAATTTTAATATATTGCCTCTTCAGGTTAGCATGTTCCCGTTATAAACGATCAAATTGAGCTTTTCTTGTGCATTTATTATTTCATAATAATTAACAAGCTTACAAACAAAATGAAGCATTCTTCTTTCGTATTTCAACCAAATTAAGGTATAAACAAAGCAAAACTCATCTCTTTGACAACAGTAGCGGCAAAAGCTTCGGTTTCGCGCTCACGCGGTAAAATTTATGATTTCGTACCTATACTTAAAAAGATTTTGTTTGAATTCCAAGTCTTGTAAGAGCAGTTTATTATTATTAATCAAATTGTACGACAAAGGGCACTAATTAAAGTGGATTCTTGAGCGCGCCAGAAACTACGTTAATTTTGTGTACAAACCTTCTCTCTTCACTGTAAAGAAACTTGATTACTGTTTGGTAGAACTCATTTAAATACACACTAAATCTGCATACTAATGAGTTTAAATTTTCTCTGGCTCTCTTAAAAACGTGTTACCCCTTTTTACTGTTGGCTCCCTCAAGATTGATTTTTGTATTCCATTTTTAAAACAATGCCTTGGACCTCAACAAAAGAAAGCTGGTTATTACAGACAAATCTGCCTTTTATTTAATCTGTAATTCCCGCATGCTCTTCTTTGAGGAGCGATTAAGCTTTAAATAAAAAAAATGCCCTTTGTTTCTACTGTAGTAGTTACGCTTTTCAAATTTGGATTCATGACATAGTAATAATGTTAACTTTTATTATTAAAACTTCTTTTGTGTTCTTCCTCTTGTACTTATTTAATTAAGCCATTATCATTTAAATCCAGTTCAGCTTTTCACAAAAGGGTCACATAAAAGGACTTTTAACTATCTTTCACCAAAGAGGAATATTCTATTTATTTAAACCCCGTTTAAATTAACTGAGCTAGTAGTAGCTGATCTGCATTTTACACACTTTGAAATGACGGAAAACTTTCCACAAAGAAACACATTCTATGACTTTAGACAATAACTAACACTACCACATTTCTATGTTCTCTCCTTTCTTCAAACATCCCCTGAGTACATTACATTACAATATTTAACTAAAGTTTTGTTTGTGTTACAGCTGCCAGTAACGTTATGCACGCTAGGAGTAGGAGCCACGTTTGGCGAATCAATTCTGCAGGACCTTCCTAGGGACAGCACCGTCGTAACTCAAACCACCTGTGAGCTCCTTAGGGTAGAACAACAGGATTTTAGACTTATTTGGGAGGTAAATCCATTTTATAATTTTTTTATTTTGAATCTTGTGAGGTTTGTAAGAGCGTTAAACGGCATGTGCAAAGGTCTTATTACGTTTGAAACTCAAACTGTTCCATATTCATTATTAGGCAGGAAAATTAAATTTCGGCCTCCTAATTGTTAGTAGAACGTGAACTAGGTACGCCTGCAATATTCAATTTTAGTTAGTTCGCGGTTGTAAAGCATATGAATTGTTAAGTTTACGATATCGTGCGTAATAAAGGGTGCAGAAGTTATCTGATATTGGGTAATATGATAGTGAATACGAAATTGTAGCTTCTAACTTCTACGTTACTGATTTTTGAACAATATTTTTGAATCCTGGCTTGATATGCTTGATGTTAATTAAAGTCTTTCACTGAAGTCTAATTATTAACTAAAACTAGAGTTCACAGACAAAATTAAAATTTTATCAAAATCCTAAAGAAAATAAAAGTCCCTACAGTACCAAGCAATACATTAGAGGAAAAACTTTTCTAATTAAATATGTAAGAAAGAACTAATTAAACATGACGGAGATTAAAGTTCCCATTACTTACCTAATTTATTCAGATTTTATCAAGAGGAAAGTTAAAAATGCTAAATATACATTTCCAGTCGTTTACCATGAACTACAGAGACGGCACTTTTAAAGACATTCAATGCGACTTAGAAAGGTTTAAATGTAACTCAAATCAAACATCAGATCAACAAATAACGCTAAACTTTAGTGACGATAATAATTAACTGCTCAAATAAAGTGAATAGTAGCGATCTTCACTATTTCTAAAAGTTATGATCTTCTATAGTTGCATCACATCTTTATTACTGTGGTCGGCATCTTTGCAGCTACCGCTATCACGTAGGCCTTCGGAGACGATCCGACTTGAGAGATTGCAGATCTGGTGTCGAATAGGCTGGAAACGGTTATCTCCGGATTGTAACTTGGATAAAAGATCGAACTCTAAGAGAATCAAATGCTTATATGCAAATATTATGCTTATTTTACCGAATCTCAAACAAAACAGGATTTGTTCTGGCATTCGGTTCTAACATGTTTAAAACGTGACCGCATTCGAACATAAGTTATCTATTCTAATGATCTTGAGTTTGCTCTCGCGATGTATTTTGATTTTGTATTTCATCTTTCGCATACATTGTCTAAAGTCATTTCTCTTCGTTAGCAGAGATATAGTCTCCTCAATCTCTTAGTTTTTGGTCACCGTGTATTTAAACTTTGTTTTGGCGTGATTCACAATCTCGAACGAATCGCTTAAATTCAGAAAGTGTTTTGACAATCGTTGACGGCCACTAAAGAATCACAAAAATATTATAAAGAATGGAAAAGAATTTTATAAAAATTAAAAATATTAAAAAGTATGCAGTAAGCAGAAATGCTGTTAAAGGATTGGCGGCTATTGGATTGACGCTAGAAAATATCAAATTAAATAGTGAAATGGTATAGATTTAAATTTAAAGGATAATAATTGAAGTGTGAATTAAAATAGGTTGACCTTATTAAATGTAGTTTATAAGATTTCTTCGTCTGTGATTAATAAAAGAAGCTCCTACTCAATAAAAAGAAGCACTACAAGCTTAATTTAGAAAAATAAAAACAACCCACGGTGACATTGAACAAAATACATCAAAATATAATGATTTGGAAATATATTATTAAACGTCAAAAGTTGTGTTCTGCAATAATTAAATTATGTTTAATTAAACAGTTAATTAAAGTTAAATATATAATTTTTGTTATTGATCTGTAATTATTTATTCAGTCTTTAACAAACTTGTGAATTATAGTTCAATTCTGAAATCAATAACTTTTTTTATTCGAACTAAAAAGTGTTAAAAGTGGTTGAAAAATGAAATTATTTTTTCACTCAAATTAATTTACTGTTTAATATTTTAATTTAAAAATCATTTTTAGAATAATAAATAATATAAAATATTTTAACATCTTACTGTTAATGCAAGTAAATGGTTGTAGGGTTAAAATAATGGCACTTGCACGGTTTCAATGGATTTTATAATAATGATGATAGGATATAAATACATAAACCAGACTAGGCTGGATTGTGATGAAAATTTGCAAAACAGTAAGAAAATTACAAAAGCAATCTAAAAGAATGGGGGTTTCTATGGGTAGTTAATGTAAATAAAAGGTTGTTGATATCTTTTTCAGAAAAGAGTAACATGTAATTTTCTAAACTCCGTAATATTTAATGAAATACAAAGAAAATAAATGTTTAAAAGTGGCAAACCAGTGTTTTAAAAGTTCTACATTATTTATATGTAAGATTTAAGAAGAGTAAAGAAGTAGGAAGAAAATTATTTAATAAAATAATAACTCACCTGAGGAAGAGAGATGATCCATGGGGATGTTCTGTAACGTGATGGTACGAGAGAGCTTTACGAAACCTGAAGGTAAGCCAATACGGAACAATAGAAAACACCAGGTGTGTGCATAATTAAAGTGTGTAATAAAAAGCAGAGTTTGGGTTTGTTTTACACAAGTGAAAACATTTCTTCAAGAATGAATATGTTTAAGGTTAAATAACTCACCTCAGTTCCTAAAAAGGTAATCCATTGTAAAGTTTGCATCACCTAAAGTAATTAAAGTCAGTAATACATATTCTTCGATTTAATCAAAATCAAAACTTACTTGAATCCTATAAGGCTCTAATGTACAATTTTGGGATTATAATACCAAATGCCAAGGTTTTATGATAATGACTATGACTTCCCATTGAGTCAAACTGTCATTACGTTAATAAATATGTCACCATTAGTTCAAATGTATTTTATGTATTTAAAATACATCTCCAACAAATCTGCCTATGTTGACTGCAAGAATAAAGAGAATAAGCAGCTATAAAGAAAGGTCTAAGCATTATAATAAACCTATAAGTCACCTATAACTATAGTACCCTACAACTCATAACAGGTTAGGGTATAATTAAAAAAATTTAACACAATTGACGGTTACTTATTCGGTCCAAGATACTTTTCTTATAATATGTTCGTGTACAATTAATAAAGACAACGTTTCAAGCATAAATAATTATAAAAGAAAACTTGCAACACAACAATACTAATTATTACTTATTATGATTAATTAAATTTTGTTTAGAATTTTTAAATTCAAAATTGTTTATATCATATTTTAATTTAAAATTTAAATTGTGAACAGTTCTTTTGATACCTAACACACTTTTAATAAATTTACTATTTACCCATTTTTTCTTTATCATTCACTATTGCATGATTTAGAATTACCAAATTAAACAATAATAGGTATGTAACTATTAGTATTATACATATTTGCTTATATTGATCTTTATTTTTTAGTATTTATAAAAATTGAACTTAATTTACAATTACCAAAGCCGTGTTTTTTCTGTTATAAATTTCACTTAAAGTTTTTTTTTTTAATTTTTGAAGTAACTTAAAACTATTCCTATTTTGAGAATTTTTATAATTAACACCTATACATTATATGTAATCAGTTTAGCCACTCTCCGAAGCAAGTTAGAACCAAGATATTAATATATAAATGAATGTGCCCTACAATTGTTAAAATATTTATATTCCTAATTACTGTAGTAAAAAGCTTAAACAAGACAAGGATAATGTTTTGTTGTCTATTCTCATTGTTAGTTGTTTTTTTTATTAATAGTTTATTGCCAGACCAGTACGTAGTGCTATTACAAATCCGTCAAACATATCTGTCTGTTATTAAATTAGTATATGTAAATAAAAATCTAGAAAACAAAATTATGATAATTTCATATACCAATTTTTAAAATAACTTCATTAAGGGTCTAGATAATGTAAAATTCTAAGTTTCGTCTTTTCCTGCAAGAATCTAAAATCTATTCGTAGTATTATATAACGTCCCAAAACAGTAAACATATTTTGCGTAAAAGAAATTTTATTTGTAGATAATTTTTATTTAAATAAATTAATTTAAATAAGAATAGTGTGAAAAATTCAAAAAGTAATTGCTTATAATTAACATTAGAAATTCAATTAAATAATTTTTAATAACATATGCATTAAACTTTTAATATAAATAATAGTTCAATTAAATTTAAGCATTACATACAGCCTTTATTAAAAGATGAAAGTGATTTAGTATTATTTTATAATTTTATTTTTTAATCACGGTATTATTTTAGTATTTTGTTAATATTAACAGAATGTAAATCTTTAGAATAGTTGAACTTTCTTCATGTAAGTTAGATTCAAATTTATTCTTAGTTATTTTAATTATATAGATAAGAATTTTTCTTATATTAAATTTATTTCATAATTCGTATTTATTTTAAAGTTTAATTTTAATTGATATAAATTTTTATACGATAATTATTTTTATATTAAATTTATTTCACACTTTATACTTTTTCTACTTTTAGACCATTTGATTGCAATGTACACAATTATAAAGCAAAGTTTCGCTAACTAAACAAACCAAACCTGCGTAATACAAAATTATATATGGTTTTTAATAATTATTACAACTTATAATTTGATTATAAATATTTGGAGAGATTTTCTTTCTCCTAATTAGACACCTGTGTGGTGCTTTGCATTAAAACTGATCAAAGCAGTGATCAACCATTAATTTTTATCTAATAAATCGTAAACTAAATTTGGAGAGATAGTTAAAATAAGTACTTTTCAATTTTAATGAGACATTTTAATTTTGTATCAAATTTTTAAATATATTTCAATTTTTGTTTAATCATATATTACACCTGCTGTAAAATTAATTATTATAAATTCTGAAATTTGACGTGAGAAAATATTTCAAGCTTTAAATTTAAAACGTCTTTTCTTTCAGTTAAAATATTCTTTGGTTTCTGGGTTGTCATGCCGACAAAAGATTTGTACGTCAACAAAATGTAAAATAATATTATTTTTAAGATTAAAAAAAGTTACAGACTTTCATGATAATGTTGGACATACACGGTCTTCCCCGACGACGTCGGCGAAAACGTCGTTGACGACGTCGGGGACAAGGTCGAAATAATGAGGTAATGTTTACATTTACTGTAATTTAATGCATAAACAACTTCTACTTCCAAGCTGGACTGCTATAATAAAATTATGAATATCGTATTTCTTTAATGCACCAAACTGAAAGAAAGCATTTTTGAGCATAATAAAATGCTCTTTCTTTAAAGTATTTCGAAATAGCTTATGCAATTAACAAAACATTTCATAAGCGGAATAATATTGATATCCATCGGTAGAATTAAAAATCAACTCTTTTGTTTTTTATTTATTTCATTCTTAATTTAGTTTAAAAATTAACGCAGGATTTAGGATTCTGAGTTCTGGTGCGCAAACGATGTACAATAATTTCCTATAAACGACTTTCCGTAAAAGAACACTGGTAAAAATCTGCTGATTTTGGTATAGGAGAGGTCAATGGACAAATTATTATATAGGTATAAAATATCATTTTTTTCGTTGTTCATCAAGAACGTGCTGATTCTAGTAAAATAAATATTTTGTTGCATTTGTAGAGACCGTTTAATAAATTCAACCGAATTTGATGTAAACTGATTCTTAATTTTACAAATCATGTTTACAATATGGGTCATAACCTGATAACCTTGGAAGATAATTACAATCTGTACTACTAATAATTGTCACCTGAACACTTGATGCCATCTATTTTCTTGTATAATAGGAAATAAGTACACATACTGAGAATTTTATACTTTTTGAAAGATTAATTTTATTTATGTACAATATTTTATAAATGTTGAAACTACAGTAGGTATTATTTAGCCAACTTATAAAATGTAGGAAATACTTTTACTGCTATTAATAAAAGATGACAGATATGATAACAATCAGCAGATTTTTACCATTGTCCTTTGGTAAGTGATAATCTTCCTTTTGGTTTCGGAAAATTGTACATCGTTTGCACACTGGAACTCGGAATCCTAAATCCTGCGTTAATTAATTATATCCATTTTTGAACTAAATTAACAATGAAATAAAAAAAAACTAAAGTTTTCGTTTCATAATAAAAGATTGATTTGTAATTCCACCGAAAGGTGACGTCAAGGTTATTACGTTTATGAAGACTTTTGTTAATTGCATAAGCTATTTCGAAATACGTCTAAATAAAGAAAGAGATTCAGTACACATTTTATTATGAATGATTATTATCAATAATGCTTTTTTTCATTTTGATGTTTTAAAGAAATACGATATTCATAATTTTATTATAACAGTCCAGCTGGAAGTTACAAGTTGTTTATGCATTAAATTACAGTAAATGTAAACATTACCTCATTATTTCGACCTTGTCCCCGTGGTCGTCGACGACGTTTTCGCCGACGTCGTCGGGGAAGACCGTGTATGTGCTATTTAACGATAAGATTTCATGAGCTAGACCTATATAGTTATATTAAGTTGAATTTATTGGCAACTCTATCCGGTTCAATGTCTTAAATGATTGATTATCGTGTAATTTTATCTTTTCATCTAATATTATTTATCTAAATATAAATTTCTCACATTTACTAGATTAAATTTACAGTATACCACAAACTAACTAATACTTTTAAACAATTTTGCAATCTTATTCACTAATTTAATGTTCACTTTCAGTTTAATTAATTCCCACGTAGTACTTAGACGGGAGGTAATCATTTTACGGGATTAAGTTTAATTAAAACTGAAACTTTCTGAATTCCGTATATATTTTTAAATTAATATTGTTGTGATTTTAGTACATTACACACTACAGAAATGTCAAGAGGAAATTCATTATCAAACTTCATTAAAACCTTGGTGTTAATTCATTGTTTTAATCTTATCAGATAAACTAAAACTGCGCACCTTGTGTCTCTTTTAATGATAGTGGTACCTTCACTTTATACAAACAAAATTAAATTTGTTTTTCTATATCATTCTCGATCACAATGCGAACCTCCATCAGTGTGAAGCTGTGGTGGTAGAGTGAGAAAAATGTTGATGGGTCGGGTGCCAAAACTTTTGTGTTTATTTTTAATTGCCGATATACGTCTCATTACTTGCGTTTTTGAAAAAAGATCATAATTATTTTAATGTGGAATTTTTTCAATCTTTTTAATTTTCAGAAAAATAAAGAGTTGATGAACGAATTGGTGGCAAACTGCAAGCTGAAAAATGGTGAGTAATAGATTTTAAGGTGATTTAATGAATTAAAATAGGTTAGGTTTAAATGGGTCACTGATTTTTCCTTATTAGTTACACATAAAAAGTATAAGTCTAAAATAATAGTGCGTGAGCGTGACCATTGACCTCTTATCCTGGTTAGAAGGGTGAATGAAGCATGAGTAATTATTTGAACCCTGACCGATGATGATGACAAACCAGCCAACCCCTATGTATATGTACGGTGGAGTGACTGATTAAATGCGTCATAGGGTATATTTTTGTGTTGTAACATATAATACGAAGCTTCAGTTTTTACGCGACTTTTGCCTAGGGTGTTTTATAAAATCTAAACGCGTTTTAACCTCTATAATAAAATAAAATAATGCGAACAACATTTTATTGGTGTGTTTCTGTATAAAAGTAGGTACACGCTGGTTTATTTATTGGAAAGAGTGCTTTTTGTGGTTTGAGTGTTAGAACAGAAAAAAAGGAAAAGATTAATTTTGTGGGTTTGAACTTTCCATTAAATTTCCTTTAATTGCTTTCCTGTCTAGTACGTACACTTTAAGTTTTATTTGGGCAATCAAAAATTTCTTTTTATTTAAACTCTTGTACTCATTAAGTGAACTTGACATTTTTTTCATTTACTTCGAAAACCATTTTTCTAATTTGATATCTCTAATTTAGTATGACATTTCAGATTTTAATCATTTCCCAATAATCAATTTTTATTTACATATATATTACTGGTTTTCAAAGTTACAAAGATTTAATAGGAATCCAAAATTTAATTCGTGAAGTACCTTAGGGTTAGTTTGGTTGTCTAGAGGTTATATGGCAACTATTAGTTGAAGTTTCAAAAACTACTCACTCAATACTTGACCCAAATCGGATTTACTGATAAACGATCAAATCTCCTTAGTGCATAACTTTCTTATTTATGGACCGATTCATAGATCATCAATTAATTAAATTTGTCCACAGCTATGTTATAACATACTCATTATAATTGTCTGTGTTCAATTACAATCATATATATTATGCACTACCAGCGGTGAATAATGATTAATCATTAATAATTAGTCGCTGATTGGCTACCATTACCTACTGTTAGTACACTGCTAGAAAGTCGGGGAGCAGCCTCTTAAATTCGATATGGTCAACATCGTTCACACATTTCTAAAAGTATTTTGAAGTTTTTTAACATTAATATTTAATTATCGTGGACAAACTATAGTATTCTACTCGCATATATATATAAATGGCTATTATTCACAAGGATGAAGTTTTTACGACACAAGCCGTTTAGGCGAGTGTCATAAATCATTATCATTATATGTTCGTTGAATAATATACTATTATAATTTTCATTACAATTGAATTTAAAAGATTTATGGTGTCTATGTAATTTATAAGGTCCATTTAAGCCAGACAACCACTTGACGATAATGCATGTCGCTTCGGCCTACTAATTCCATGGTTGTTCGTTGGAATCTCTTTTCTTCCTTACGGTATTTTTTTACAAAATTATGATAACAATTGGTCTATTAGGATTTTATATTTATTTTTGCTTTTTAAGAATTTCTAACTATACATAAGTATACCAATCAAATTAAAGCAAAAGAACATGATAATGCTTGCATGATATTTACCAAATTTAAAAGAAAGGTCAAGAAAAATTGTAAAGTTTTTAATCAAATGTGTTTACAGACAGTTTATTAAAACAATTTTTGTTGTAACCCTAGCAACGGAATATTAATTACAAAATGGTCGTGGTGTAGCGGCGATAAGATGTGCAGTTATCAAAATATTTTATTAGTGTTTCGATTTTATACACTCTCTTATTTTTACGTATTCTATAAATATATTAACTTTTAAAGATTTTTGTTACAAAAAAGAAAATAAGCCGAATTAGAACGAGCAATCAAGTGATTGGCGGGCGGAACCGACACGTGTTAGACTATCGCGATCTAAACACATTTTAAAAATTGTTTCGAATAGAACTAACAAATAAATGTATGGGGATTTACTGTACTCGTGATATTTCTGACAAAAGCTATAAGATCGCTGTCACAAGGTACCCTTGTTAGATAATGCAATAGTCTGTTTCTGAATTTAAGATATTTTAGATTCACAATTTCATGGTGTCAAGTTTTATTCAATCTTTTAGAGTTTTGGAGTCTTAAGGTTTCAATATTTTATAATTGCGGAATCCAAAGCTTTTCGGCGAAGATCACGGACTTTTCTGAATCAGCTCAATGAACTGAACATTTTGACAACAACTTTGACCTCATGTCGGTTGGTTATGTCTCTGCACATTCGTTGGAAATTTATTCACAGAAATCATTCATCCTTTCATCGATTCATTCCTTCATCGATTGTTTTGTTTATTCATCGTTTCGTTCATTCATTTATCGACCCATACATATTATTCATATCTTCATTCATTTATTTATTGATTTATTAAATTATTAATCAAACTATTCATTCATTGACTCAATCGTTTATTCATTGATTCGTGAATTCATTTGGCGAATCATTTATTCACTCAGCGATTAAATCCTCCAATTCATCGGTTCATTCATTCCACATCAATTCATTCATTCACGGGCTCATTTATTGTTTCACCGACCCATGCATTCATTCTTCGATGCATTAATTAATGTATTTATAAAAATAATATAGTTTTTCTTTTTTTTGTTTTATAACGCGTTGACGTTAAATTAATCAAACACATTAGTCATTAATCAAAATCTTAATTGACAAAAACATCAGCAGTTCGTTGAGCCTAACTATAGCAAACGATAAATAAATTTAAAGTCTGTATCTATATCTATAAAAGGGAAAGATTGTCTGTCTGTCTGTATATATGTATGTATGCGATTTTCTCCGCAACCACTGGACCGATTTGGATGAAATCATGGATTTGGATGGTATCATTGGAAAGGTCTTGGCCCAGAATAGAAAATAAGACCAAATTGGACTCTGATCGGCCATCGTGGTCCGAAATAACAGCGAAAAACCCATATATGGAAGTTAAAAATGGGTACTGAGATTGATGTGACAAGAAAATATATATAGATCTCGCACAGCAAGCTAGCTGCTGCCGCGAGCGGAAAGTAAAAACATGTAATTTCAATAAAGCGCAGCAGAGCGCCCCGGGTATTTGCTAGTATTGAATAAAGGTAAAAATTGGTAATACAGTACACAAAAGAAACATGTTGGGTAAGATTTCTCATTCATAGATATAATAGTAATTCGTCATATTATATAATTTCGGGATCCCAAACCAACTACTAATTCAGACATACCTAAACATACTTAAACAGGAACACAATCCTAATACAGTTCTCCATAATACTTCTTCATTTTCATAAATTTCTGGCAGAAACAAAAGGCTCAAACATCACACTGAGACACATTATTGACCACAACACAAAATTTCACATAAACTTCAAGCTGAAGCGGGGAACACTTTTTAAATTTTGAACTATTTCATCTTAACAAAATTCGTTGAACTTTGCAATAATCTCCATTAATAATAAATTTTCTATTATTATTATAGTAACTAGAACGGAACTTAAATTACATGAATACTGTTTGAAGATGGTTGTTTTAAATTTTTGGTATAACAGATAGCGTGCTCCTATTGTTAATTTTACATTAATAAACTGAGTTAATGTGTTAATATAAAGATTCACTGTTGATTAGCATTAAACGAATTCTTTTAAGCCAATACAACGATCGAACAAGAAGGAATTAACACTGAACTCGAATGGCAAATTTTCGGCATTAGAACTATTACGTGAATAAAAATTCACCAAACTAAAATTTCGGAATAATCCTCTTCACTGGATTAATTTCCTAACAACAAAATCGATACGGTATAACACTAAAATTTGTTGTGTTCTTTTTTTGTTTTAAAAATGTATGTTCTTATGTGTCTAACTGTACTGTAAATATGTGACAGTAGTATCACTTTCATGCGACGGTGGTAGCCAGGGGCTACCCCTTAGCTTTGGGCTTTGAGAGTTGCTGTCCGACTGAACTTGGAGTTGCAAATTTGTGTTCCTAAACATTTTTAAAAAGCGAAGGTTAACTACCCTATCAAAATTGAGACTGACACATCTTGGGCCAATCAGGAATTTATTCCAGAACGTTCCATCAAAAATTCACAACAACCACATCTTGCATTTATGGTGAGAAATTCGATATTTAAATGTGCTTGCACACTATTTTTTATGTCTGCCTTCTGATTACCTATTCTTTAAAAACGAAAATAGTCGCATAGAAAAGACATAAATTTGGATTTAATGTATTTATCTGAATTATTTTACTTCTAAAATAGTATTTTAACTCGACATTTTATTACAAAACAAAATTCATCTACATAATAACATTTCGAAATGACCTTTGATATTAACGAAAACACCATTTGATTTGAAATATTGTCAGCAATTTTAACCCAACTAAAATATACTGAAATGTACTAGGCCGTACTAAGATTCTTTACCAACAATGCATTTAAATTACGGTTATAAAGTATTTAAAGTAGCACATTTAGATGTTATGCTTAAGTTTCAACGTATATTTGTTTATTATAATTACAAAAAAAGATACGGTTAGGTACCTCATTTCGTGGTCGTCCTGTATACACACACGATGTAATTTATATTTATGTTGCAAATATTTAGATAACTGCCTATACAGTTAGACATCATATAATACATTAGTAAAAATGCTTGTCACTTATTAATAGTTTGAAAATTCGGAAAATTTAAAATCTCAGAACTTTTAGAGACTCTTTTAAAGCGAGTCTATACAGAATTCGAGTTTAGAAATTCAGGGTTTCAAGGTTTTAAGAATTTAAAGTTTCATAACAAAGTATCAAAGTCAGAGTTTTTAAGGTTCTAAGTTTGTAAAGTTTCATAATCTACAGCATCATCAGCGTGTCAAGATTAAAAACCTATGTTTCGTAGGTTTATTACTTCTGAATGTATTTTTCAGATATTTTAGTGTCTCTTTGAGTTCCAAATTTTAAAATATCAATGTTTTAGACTTTTGTATTTTTGAGATGTCAGTTTGTCAAGTTTCAAACACTTTAAGTTTCATACATTTACGATACAAAACCATTCTGTTACTGAAGTGTATGCAGTTTTGCAATATTGGGACAGTCGGAGTTTCAAAACCTCTTGTGTTAGATATCAAGTTTTACATTGCATAATTTCAAATCTTCAAGAACTCAAAATTGTAGAGGTACAAGATTTCGAGTTTTTACAGTGTCTTATATATTTCCACTTTAGAATGCAAAATACTGAAGGCTTCGACTACGTTTTCATAAAGCAGGATTTTAATTTTGATTTCAAATTTTGAGAATTCGTTAAGAAGAGTTTTTAATGACCGACCAATCTCTGTATGGTTACTTGTGTTTGCTTCCGCATGGTGACATTGTGTCTCTTAGCAACTTTTTACATTACAGTTCATTATTCCGCTATCAATAATAATTTTGCGGACATGTTGAACATGGTTACATCTCGTAAAAATCTTTCGCCTCTATGTATGGCCTATAGTGGTGGATTTTGAAGGTCACTAGCAAAGTGCTTTTACCAGGCCGCTATCAGTTCGCAGTTTGCTGAATTCACTAAGCTGTAAACAGAGTTTACAGCGCTCGCTAATGCACTGTTTCACTTGACTTTTTTATCTGTAATAATTTAGACATCACTCAAATAGCTTCTGCTGTTTAATTTACATTTTTAAAGTTTTTATAACAATAAACAAAGAGACCATTCGTTTTTCATATGACGTTTAGTAACCTCTAGTCCTTATCCTGCTACAAATTGTTATCTCTGAAGGCCGCAAGTAAATATTCTGTAAAAATTATCTAACTAGGTTTTTACTGCTAGAAATGAATACCTTGCAACGTTTCTAGACCCTAGACAGTTCCAAGAGTTTATTGCCTAGTGATTTCTTAAGGAAGGTTGTGGATTTACTCATATCTAAATCTTAACAAAGACGTTATAAATCACGATCTTGCATAGTTCGAAGGTCTACAGATGCCAGGTGTAGAACTTCATGCGGTTTTTACAATTAACTATCTTTGTATACACCACGGTCAAGTATTTCCTGAAAACGATTAGTTCACATCTGCATCTTTAAACATTTTATTGGAGGTCGCTAAAGTGAAATTAAAAAACTCGAAATTGAATCTCGAAAGGGCAGTAAAAGTTATTACCTTGCTTAGAATGTTCTACTTTATTACTTTACAATAGAGTACCAAGTGCTAAATTCTAAGTGACATTTCAACATTTATTTTATTTGACCTTTAGTAACCTCGGGAGGTGTTACTGCACATTCCTTTTATAGTGGTAAATTAACCTTAACTGAGTTTTTAAATTAATTTATAGACCTTGATAAGAATGCTATAAATTACTTAGTACTTTGTTAAATTCGGAGGTGTTTAATGTAACCAAGTGTACTGCTGCATGCAATCTTTGCAAGAGGTTACATTTTTATTCGTAATACACGTTGAAGTTGAGAGTCAGGTATTTTTGTATTTTGTTCAGGTTTCTTCTGCGCAGCTCAACTTTTTGTTAATTTCTGAAATCTACATAAACACAAAATGTTTTATTTCGTGTGATATTTAAGGATCTCGCAGATTGTGTGATTGTTGACTTCGACATAACTATAAGTTACCACCTTGTAAAGTTCAAAAGCCTTAGTGGCCACTGTAGGTGTGCGACTTCTGCGACTGGGGAAATTTTAACTCCGATCAGACATCCCAAGAAGTTCTATTCGATCCGAACCCGTATCCAAACTCCGATTGAAATCTTCGAATCCGAATTTTATCTGAAATCGAATTTTAATCCGATTCTATTCAATATTCGAGTTTTATTCGATATCTGGATTTTTTCTAATGTTCCAATTTTATCCGACATCTAAATTCTTATCCGATATACAAAAGTAAATAACGTGTAGTAGTTATTTCGTTGCAATTTCTCCCATCTTTATTTTCAGAGTTTTATGCTTCGTTTCTTGTTTTGAGCACAGTATTCTTTATTTCAAGATGCAACTGAATCTAGGGTAATTAGACGAAAATAATAGGTTAAATAGACAATTTATCAACTGATCAGAAGGAGAATTTATCAAAAGAAATATTGATCAAAAGATAATTAATCGAAATATGTAACAATGCCGATAAAAATATCTTTTTTTTTTGTTATATTTTTATTTATAATTAATAAATCATATAAATCATTATTAAATTGGCAGATAAATTAAATAAAACAAAAATAAATAAAATATAAAAATGCTAAGAAAACCACAATTTTTATATTTTTATTTTATTTTTACATGTAATAAATCAATAAATAAATCGTATAATCGTAGATGATACGATAAGTAGATAAACCAAAATAATTAGCCAAATATATAATAATGCTCATAAAAAAAAGACTTTTTTGTTGTATTTTTATTTTAATTTGACATATAACAAATAAATAATATAAATCGTATATAAATCAGTAAATAAATCAACATACTTAATTAAATAATAAAATTAATAAAAATACGTTTTTTTGTTAGGCTATTATTTTAATTTTACGTATCATAGTTCAAGGTAATAATCGTAGATGAATTGGTAGATAAACCAAAATAATTTAAAAATAATTAACCAAAATGTATAATAAAGTTGATAAAAAAAAGGTTTTTTTGTTGTATTTTTATTTTAATTTTATATAATAAATTAAAATATTTTGATTTGTTAGAAACCTACATTTCGATCCGTTTTAGGATCTTCTTCAGGGGAAAAAATTAAATTATGGTGGAACTTATGTGTAACACTGACAATTAATAACAAAACATTATTTTTGTTAATATAAATACAAAAAGATAATGTTTTGTTATTATTTGACAGTGTTACACATAAGTTCTACCATAATTATAATAATAATAATAATAATAATATCTTTGTTGTTCAAATAACAACATTTGTTGTATAAAACTCGTCAATTTCACAACATAAAAGAGAAACCTAGATTAACACATAAAATACAAAATGTATAAAATTTATTATCATATTTATAACACATATGTAGTTTAACAATCAAAGCAAGATATGTTCATTTCGTAAGCAAGAAACGCATCGACTGAGTAGAATGCTTTTTTCAAAAGGAAGCGTTTAACAGTATTTTTAAATATCTCAGTTGATAAGTTTCTCACCTCAAGAGGAAGTTTATTATGAAACTTAATACCAAAAAAATTTTTCGAATTTCTGCTTGAACTTAATCTAAGGTAGTACGGATATATACTAGCATGATTTCTAGTTGAATGGTCATGGTTGTCACCATGTGTCGCATTTACTTTTATACCCTGAAGAAGATCCTAAAACGGATCGAAATATAGGTTTTTAATAAAATCAAAATGTTTTAATTGATTACCTAAGATAAAAAGAAATAATATAGAATTAATAAATAAATATTCATAAAATAAATAAATCATACAAATCGTAGATAAATTAGTAAATAAATCAAAATAAGAATTAAATAATAATGTTCATAAAAATACGCTTTTATGTTATTATTATTCTAATTTTACGTATCATAGATAATGGTAATCAATAGATCAATCCTATAAATCAATAGATCAATCCTATAAATCGTAGATGAATCAGTAGATAAACCGAAATAATCAAAAGATAAGCAAAATATATGAAAAGGCAGATAAAAACACGTTTTTTGTTACATTTTCCTTAATTTTCTATAAAATACTCGTAAATAATGGATTAAATTATATACTGTGTAAGAGATAAATTAGCATTTAAACGAAAATAATTAAAAATTAATGAAACAGAATGTTGATAAAACACGTTTTTTGTTATATTTTTATTTTAACTTATATAACTACGTATAAAAAAAATCAATAGACAAATCATATTGTAGCGTTCTTTTTAAAATAATAAAAAAAATGCTGTTTAATCGTCTATTAACAAGAGAAATATTATTTACATACACTAATTAAAAACACTATAATTATAAACTTAAATGCTAGATATTTACAAACTTAAAGTAGGCTTTCTATTTTTAATACATTTGTTATGACATTTATTTATTCACTGATCTTTAACTACTAATTACACAAAGCACATATTTAATTCACCGGTTGAACAATTCATGATCCCCTCTCTTGCGCGACGGTGGTTTTATACATCCCATCTACGATTGCTCCAACATTCTGGATTAGACTGGTTGATGTATTGTGTTTTGTTCCGTTATCAATGATTTAGACATGCAGCTGTTGATGAGTCACGTTGATGAGTCATGTCGATGACTCATACCTTCTGCCGCCAGGATCGAATGTTCGACGGTGGCGTATAGGGGGTTTTCCCATTTGTTTCAATATAATTCGTAAATGAATCAGCAGATAAACCAAAACAATCAAAAAATAATATTAACCGAAATATATAACAATGCTGAGAAAACTACCTTTTTTTTTGTTATATTTTTATTTTATTTATAATAAATCATACAAATCAATAGAGAAATCGTATAAATCGTAAATGAATCAGTAGATTAACCAAATTAATCAAAAAATAATGAACTAAGTTATATAACAATGTTAATGAAAACATGTTTTTTTGTTTATTTTTATTTTAAATATATAATAAATAAATAAATAAATTAATCGTATAAATCATATTTAGATCAGTAATTAACAAATGACAAAAAATAGTTAAATCAAAATGTAAAAGTATTGATAAAAACACGTTTTGTTTTTTATTATATTTTCGTTTTAATTTTATATATATATATATATATATATATATATATATATATATATATATTTTTATTTCACGCCTACACTACGGGGGAACCAACTGCTAAGGTCATCTGTCCCCCATCTTACATGCAACACGAATACACACACCCATAGTTGAGGTGGCGGAATTTTCTAATTAGAAAAATCCCGTCGCCCCAAGTGGGATTTGAACCCACGACACTTGGAACACGAGTGATGCACTGACACCACTCGTCTACCGCCGGCCCAATTTTATATATTATAAATAAATAAATATATCATGAAAATATAATAGATAAATTAGTATTAGGATTGATTTGATTAATTGAGACAATTGATCAACTGTCTTTTTAAAGAATTTACATATTTGATTAATTACTCTATTTGATCATTTGTTCGAATAAATACCGATAAATACCTTTTCAAGTTGAAACCATCTTTAATTTCATATAGATTAACTTTGTGGAATCTAAATAAGTGCAATACCATATAAATAAAACTTTAACTTCAAATTTCGTGTATTCAAACTCAAACAATGTTTTTAAATATTTTTAGAGTGATACCTTTTAACCGGATAACTTTCGAATAATCGGATAACTTTTGAATACTCGGATGTTCGAATATATTCGATCGAATCCGTGTCCGACCCATTCTGTATCCGTTACGAATCCGACTCGGATTGGATCGGATATCCAACTGACTAGTATCCAAGCCTTTGCAAACGTTTGTAAAAGGTTACATCAGTTCATGTGACCTTTGCAAAAACTGTTAATATAGATTCCATTGTCCGATAGTTAAATTTTGACGGTGATTAAAATACAGCAGTTTTTCTTAAAACTATTTTGTAAACGACTATCTTGCAAACTTCGAAGATTACAGTATACCAAATGTAATACCATTAAATGTAAATAATCACCATTAATCTTTTCAAGAGGTCACGTCACTTCTTTCTTTGTAACGCTTTAGATCACGGTACCACATGTATTTCCTGAAAATGATTTATCTACGTCTTGTAAAGGTTTATTGTCTCGTCCTGCTTATCTTTCGAGATCTAGGTTTATGTAATATGTTTTATAAGGTTGAATAACGGTTTGTGTTACATAGACAACACATGAGGCGGAATGCCTCAAATGTGTTAGTTATGTGGCACGCAGCGAGGTCTTCAGGTCATTATTGATCGTTTTTTTTGCAAAACTATCATGTTAGCCTTGATTAAAGTTATGTATTATAACCTTCTAAAGTTTGCGTGTCCACTGTACTTCATCTGACCTATTTGACCTTTCGGAAGTCGGGTGTTAATTTCTAATAAAATTGTTCTATATCTATATCAATCTTAGTAGAAAGTACCAGTGTTCAAAGCTCGATAGCTTGCGAAAGCAACTTGTGTTCGGTTGCATGTAACTGGTTTAGTGAACTGCGGACGTCATAGCTCATTTTTTTCGAGTAAACTGACCTGCAGGCTGTTAAACAGGTGGAATCTTGCTTAGGATGCTAATTTTCCTAAGAATTCTTAAGAATCATATTTTTAATGCTTGTGTTATCTTAGATTGGATGAATGAAGATTTAAAATCAGATAATAATGCAGTATGCCGATTTTCTTAAGTAGTACATGTATACCTTAGTGTTTATGCACAGGTGGAAACAGCAAATCTTCAATGCAACGCTCAAAATCACCACCGACGACTCGACGGTCTCTATCTCCAGATCAACCTAATTCTGCAGAACCGATAACCGATGCACCAAGCCAAACAATGGGTAGAATCGGATGGTGTTTGCGCATGCTACTTTTGAGTAAGTCTTAACATTTACTTAATGACAATTATTTCTCAATTTCATGCTTCCAATTAGGTCAAAACACTTGCCTTAAAGACAGGAAAGTATCCGGAAAGTTAGTAAGAAAATGCGCGCCAGGAACAGAACTAGTTGACTGGCTGCTATCATTATCTGCGATTATCCATACAAGGGCTCAAGCGGCTGGGATGTGGCAAGCACTTCTAGAAGAGGGCGTTATTTCACATGGTAAAATCACATTTTTTGCATTGTTATTTAGATTTAATTGTTTTTCTTTAATTGTGAACAGTTGCCAAGGAACAAGCCTTCAAAGATAAGTGCTTTCTGTATCGATTCTGGCAAGACGAGGAAGGTAGCGGTGCTTTGCCAACGTTAGAAGATACCAATACTGCCGAAGAACAATTACAAGAATCTCTTAGTGCTCTCATACAACGTGGACCAGACGCCATGCTCAGGATGATTTTGAGAAAACCGTAAGATTCAAGGTCTATTTATTCATGATAGATTTACGTATACTGATTAGTATGAACTGTTAGAATTTTTGCCTATAATCTTTGTTTCTGTTAAAATAGGAGCCATGAACGCACGGCAGACGATTTAGAAACAATTTACGAAGAATTGCTTCACATACGTGCTCTCTCCCATCTTTCAAATTCTGTAAAACGGGAACTGGCTTCAGTTATAGTCTTCGAAGCACATCCAAGAGCTGGTTCTGTTCGTAAGTAATATTACTAATTTCTGACAGTATTACCCCACAAAGATATTTTTTGTTTTCAGTATTTCATCAAGGAGATGAAGGAAGATCGTGGTATATAATCTTGAGAGGTTCTGTAGATGTAGTTATTCATGGGAAAGGGACAGTTACCACATTACAGGAAGGTGATGATTTTGGAAAGTTAGCTCTCATTAATGATGCTCCAAGGTAAAATTGAATTTTCTTTAATTTCTTTAAAAATTAATTTTAAATTTTCAGAGCCGCCACAATAGTTTTAAGAGAAAACAGTTGCCACTTTCTTAGAGTAGATAAGGACAACTTTAATAGAATACTTAGAGACGTAGAAGCGAATACAGTTAGACTTAAAGAACACGGAAAGGATGTCCTTATATTGGAAAAAATTTCTCCCCAACAAAAACAAGCTTTCTCTCATTTCAAGTAAGTTGATTTACTATTCCTATTTTATTTATTAAACGTAAACATCTGGTTTTGCGCAGATATACTGTGATGGCAGGTACGCCGCAGAAAATGCTGGAACATCTGCTCGAAACACGCTTAGATGGACGTGGAAGTTTCGGTGGCGCGGATAATTTCATGTTAACTTCAGCGCAAGATCCTTTTTTGGACGATTTTCTTCTCACTCACGTTGTTTTTATGCCCACACATCAATTAGTTGACGAATTAGCCAATCAATATCCTTTTAAAAGCATTGAAAAACGTTACAGGACACTACACACAATCACCTATGTAATTGCCGAATATAAATCAGTTTAGAAATGCTCATTAATACATACTGAGCGATTTGGTGAAATGATGTAAACAAGGAAATTTAATTTAATCTAACGTTTAGTTTTTAAGCTTAAATTATGAGAGACTTTCCAGAAGTTAAGAAAACATTCATGTTGAGAATTTTGGAAATCCACCCACATCGTTTTCTAAATGAAGTTTCTGTTAAACGCCTACGATTCTTCCAAAATTAATTCGTAACCAAAACTATTCTAATTAACCGTAAGTACTTACTTGAAGTCTACTAACTTAAACTGATTAGACTGTAAATTGTTAATTGGCAATGTTAAATATTAGGAATTTGATAAAGTAAACGAATAAGAATAAACTGGCAGTAATTAAATATTTTAAAGTGTACCTGGGTGATTTAAAAAACGGTCACTTTTGAATGTTTATGGGTGCACCCCTTTATAGAATTCCATATTGAATAAGAGGAATCTAAAAAAGGCAAAATTGATTAATGTTTAGAGGATTTTTTAAATTATTATGTATTTACTCCTACAGCATTGTTACACTCGCTTTGACCGCTACATGATCTCGTGACAGTTGGTGCTTCACGACGCCGGAGTACATATCGCACCGCTAGTTCATTTTCCACACGACGATTTTTCTTTTAATATTTTTATTTTTAAACTTTTGCTATACACTGGGTTGAACACAGTTTTTGATTCTTCTGTTGCATATTTCAAATTAAAAATTAATTCCAAAATGGAAAATAAAATTTTGGGAAACTTATATTCAAAAAACAAAAATGAATTCAAAAATTACTAAACTAAATGATATAAATAAAAGAATGACATTTTTGACGACGTGTTTTGAATGACCGGTGATAGTGTTAGCTTTATTACTATTATTAGACATGTTTATCTTCGATTTTTTAATTCGATAAAAAACTTTTGATTAACTGATTGTTGAGATTTAATTTGTTTTCCATATCATTCAAAGTTTCGTAAAAGGTAGGGTTTCATCAGAAAATCAAAATCCGCTCGAAATAGATTTAGCAAGAAAATTGCAATTTTTTGGTCGATTGCGTGCAAAGTTAATCACGCTGTCACATTGTTTTTACGTAAAGTTTGAGTTATTGCCAAGCAGAAGGAGGGGGACTGTTAGGACACCTTTAAAATTTAGAAAAAGTTTATTATCATAAGTTATTATTTACGGTCTAGTTATAATGAATTTTCTTTATTATTTATTATAGAATTTTCATTTTTCATCTCATTTAGTTTAATTTTATTTTGTTTCAGAATTAATTTATTACATTGATATGATATGAATATATTATGAGTGTTGAATTCTCGCGGAGTTTTGCCATTTATTTTTAATGTACTTAGAGTATTTCACGGAATAATATAATCTATTAGGAGTACATACGTTTATGGCGTATATATTTATTTATAATTCTTTATTAAGTAATAATCATGTAAAAAATGAACTAGCGGTGCGAAATGTACTCCAGTGTCATAAAGCATCAACTGTCGCCGAGTAGTAGTTAATAGCGCTTCTTTCTTTATTTTATATAAAACGTTCCTAATATCTTTCACTCTCGTACATGCATTCGGTAATGGTGACAACTCGAATTTGGCGAACTGTAGACGGGGTGTAACTAATATATTTAAATACAAACCTCGTAATGGGACGTAGCTGTAGCGATTTAGAACATATTTTCCTTATCAGCATGTGGTCGCTTCCTGCCAATTTTTGGAAAATTAAATTAAAATACCCCCATTGTACTCATATTACATTAAAAATACTAAACAAGCAAAAAAAGATTTTTTTTTAATTTTTTAATCTCTGTTAACATCAGAAAATGCATGGAAGCTCAACTGTTTTGCGTTATTCGTCCCAGCAAACACGCATTTAAATAGGAATTTTAATACATCACGCTGTCATCAACATGGCGGATACTTTTAAGAACACATCTTTTTCGTCTGGAACGTTCGTTTCAGAATTCTCGACGTAGAAACTTTTATAAAGCTTTCAACAGTCTCACGAAAGTACCGCAAACTAGAAAACTTGAATTTAGACTATTTTATAATAAAAGGAATTAAAACGATGGTATAATTGGGAATGTTCAGGGTTACAGAAAACCCTATATTACACACAAAGCACATTTATAACAGTACTTATATTTCCTTAACTCTCAACACTTATAGAATAGATTCGCCTAGTCAAGATCAAGAATTCTTATTAGCATGTAAGAGACGTGTTGTGCAATTTGTCTACCGATGGGTGACCACAATACGCCAATCCGTATTCGACGACGAATCGGCAGTTGAATTTCTAGAAGATCTCGCTAGTGAAGTAGAGAACGATTGCATGCAATGGAGCAGCCTTCAAGAAGAGGCTTCTCTGATGCATCATGCTATGACACAATTACGAAGGTATTGTACCATTTCAAAGTCACATTCCTTATAACAAATACATCATTTTTAGATACCAAGAAGATCGAAAGGCACACTCAGGCCAAAAATGGAAATTGCCGCCATGCGGCCAACCAATTAGTTTATTTAGCGGTAGTAAAGAATCGAGAACAATTATTATGCCTCAAGATGATAGTAAGCTTGAAATATGTCTTGCTTTAATCGTCTTTACTTTGATTGTACTTTTTCAGTAATATTTCGGGTATATTGTGCGGACCATACGTATTGTACATTACGCTTATCAGTGGATTCCACAGCAGAAACCATTAAATTATGTGCTGCCGATAAATTAAAGTTGAGACCAAACGATGAATTGCTATTGGTTGAAGTTAAGTCGAACGGCGAGAGGGTTACCTTCAAAGACAACGATATTAGCATACCTACTGCTCTAAGTATAAATGGTAGAATATTTGTATCACCTAAGGACCATTTAGATGCGCTGGTAATTTCTAAGAAGGATGCATTAAAGTTTGCCTAATTTCTTATTGAATAACTTTTTACAGACATGCTTATCTGAACAAGAAGAAGCCACTCAAGGACAAGATGCAGATTTAGAATTATACAGTACTAAAGAGCTGGCTTATTACATGACCCTTTTCGATTGGGACTTATTTTGGTAAATTAATTTATTTAAAAATGTAAATGACGCTTTTCCTTCTTGTATTTCTGTTATTATTGCAACTGTTTTTATCGCACTAATTTATGTGTAACGTTTTTAAGGTGCGTCCACGAATACGAGCTTCTTTACCACACATTTGGTCGACACCATTTTGGGCAAATAACCGCAAATCTGGACGTGTTCCTTCGAAGATTTAACGAGTTGCAGTTTTGGGTCGTTACCGAAATCTGCATGACGAGTAGCTTGAGTAAACGGGTTGCTATTTTAAGGAAATTCATTAAGCTTGCTGCATAGTAAGTAACCATTTCGAAATTTAAAGCCACATGTTAAACTTTTCTACGTTTTTGCAGTTGCAAAGAATATCAAAACCTAAACGCCTTCTGTGCAATCGTCATGGGTCTAAGCAACATGGCCATATCACGACTTTCCCTTACATGGGAGAAGCTTCCATCGAAATTCCGAAAACTCTACACCGAATTCGAGTCACTGATAGATCCTAGTCGAAACCACAGATCATACAGGGTCAGCGTAAGCAAACTGCAGCCTCCGATAGTGCCGTTCATGCCGTTGTTGCTGAAAGACATGACGTTCACGCACGAAGGGAACAAAACGAGTTTGGATGGGTTGGTTAATTTTGAGAAAATGCATATGTTGGCGCAGACTTTAAGGACTATACGCTTTTGTAGAAGTCGACATTTAGGTAAGTTGTGATGTAAGATTCTTGGCCGGTGTTTCGCGAAGCACATTTAACCTTTAACGTTATGTTAGATTGTGCCGTATAATAAAACAGGAAAAATTATAAAATATACTAAATATGAAAGTTCAAGAAGATATACTAATATATACCCAGTGTAGTAATTTTTAATGAGTATAGGTCAATAAAAGATTTTTCTGTTTATTCTATTTGAAATTCTATGGCCAATATTTCGTAGAATGATTATCTGCATCATCAGGGTTCTAAAAGGTACAAGATGAGAAAAACAAAGAGAACTTCAAAAAGTGGTTTCTTCTTGGGGCCTGATTATGAGTAGCAGTCATTATTATTATTATTATTATGATTATTATAATACAAAGCACAGAACTATACAAATGAGAAATATAGACATTAAAACAGATAATGAGAAATTTATATTTGAAAAGGTTAATCTAAAATACAAAGTAGATGTATATATAAAACTAAATAAAAAGGATTTATTTGAAAAATTTGAAAAAAAATTGGTCCATAGAAGTCTTATAATTGATAAAGTTTTGATAAATGATTCACCATAGTATGATCTAACTTCTAAAAGATATGGAAATATAATAGTATAATAATAACTTCTGACCAATCGGCATTTTTTCATCCAACCATTCTTTTTATTAATATATGTAATTTTTGGGACATTTTATTATCAACGCACTTAAACATTTCTGCTGTTAACTATTATCGCTACCTGAGTTTTTATTATTCTCTATATGCTTTATTTCCTTACTATTGTTTAGAGTTGATGGAACCTTGTCCACTTGTATTTGTTGCTGATTGTGTCTGTTATTCTGATTGTCTGCTTCCCCATTACTGTTTAGCAAGTCTTGGAAGTAATATACCTACATATATCATCCGAACGTTTTCTCGTTTGCTATTAGCTCTGCTTCTTTATTCTTAATAAATAATGATCTTGGCGCTTTTTCTTTCTCTTTTTACCCGTTAATACAGATTTCTGGCCTTTTTATTTTTATAGTTTTCTATCTCACATAATCGTTTTTCATTATATCTCCTTTTCTTTCTTCAAGGTATTTTTTAACGTTTGTTTTCTGTTCTCTGTCTCTGGCTTCTTTGATTTTGTTTTTCTAACATGTCAATTTTAAATTTTATTTTTTTCTTAATTCTTCTTTATATTCTGCATCAAATCATTCTTGTCTTTCTATTTTGTTGTGTGCACCTGCACTTTTTACAACTTAGTTGATTATCCCTTTAATTACTCCACACTACATCAATCATATTTTCGCTCTCAAGGTTTTCTTGCAATTTGCTACTAAACTTTTCTTTTTCTTCTTCATTCTTTAACCTCTTTCTTCTTTGTTCACTTATTTTTATAGATTCTTGGTTTTTTTGTAAAGGAATGATTTGCTTCGTTCTTAATCCCACTATGGAATGATCAGCGTCTACATTTACATATTTACAGGATCTCACCTTTGTGATAGCCCTCTCCGATTTCTTTTCAAACAACAATTGATCTGTTTCACTTATAGTCCTGTCCTTTAATAGTCCCAGGTTCCCTTGTTTATTTCTTTTCTTTTAAAATATGTAATTTATATTACCTTATTTCTTTCTTATTATTATCTAGTGCTTACCATGTTTTCCTATTACTGGCCTGTATATATCGCCAAGTATTATTTTCATATCACTGATCTTTTGTTAATTTCCCCTTAATTGCAAATACGCCTTCTATCTGATATTGGTTAGTTATATTACCATCTTTTTTAATCATTAACCCGGTACCGAGCATTCTGTCTTCTTCACTATTAAAGAAAATATAGTCCTGTCTTTCCATTACATTATTTCTCTTTTGCTTCATTTCTTTCATGGTAACTATTCCAAATCTAAGCTTTTTTCAGTTCATATGCAAGATGTCTTAATGCTCTTTCGCTGTATGTATCTTGCATGTTACAATGTATTGCCTCATATTGTTTGTCTTTCCTTTTTCTTCATTACCAATTTCATTATCTTTTTCCCTTAATCTGCTTATTCTAATTTTTGCTTACTCCCACTGAGTCTTTTGCTTTCTAGTCATTTTATGTTTGTTCTTCCATTCCCAACATTCTTCATTGCTGAACATGCTTTTGTAACACAACATATATTATTTTTTTCTTTTTCTATTTTTACTGTATGTCGGTACATTTTCTATTCCTCTGCCATAAAATCACTTTAACTATGAAATACTTGAAACCTTTCATTGTGTTTTTTTTTCTCTCATTACCAGCAACTTTCTATTAGTATTTTTTCCGGTTGTTCCAGTTTTTATTTTATTACCAATAAATTATTTTAAGTATTATTTTATTCTCTATATAAGAATATTATACCATAATAACATTTTCTTTTAAATAACGAATTCTTTTCAATAAACTGTAAATATAAAGCTGGAAATGCATTTATACCTTAGATCTAGTCTAGTGTTGTAAAATGCTCGAGCATTTATTTTTGGAGAATAGTCCCGAAGCACAAACGAGAATAAACTCTCAAAAGTGAGATTAGAGAATATAGTTTTGAGTTGCAACATATGCCCAAAATAAGGATAATTTCAAAATGCTCGAATGTTCTACAATTTTTCTCTACTCTTTTATAATGTTAGTTGTAGTTAATTTGTAATTACCATGGTGACCAATTCTAATCTTTTCCTACCTACTAGAAAGAGATAAAGCTACTCGTATCTTTTTTCTTGTTGATTTTAATTAGAACGAGACACTTTTAACCATGGTATGTGAATACGGCCCATTATATTTAGATTAGAAGTTCAGGTATGCACTTTTACGCCGACCGGACACAACGCTGACCGAGGACTTGAGCCGACCCTTAAAATAATTTTTGTTACTGGACACTTTGGCGACCGAGAACAATACGCCGACATTAAGCGGTGGACACTTTGCCAACCGTGGACACTGCACCGACCGCAACCGGTGAACACTTTGCCTACCGTACACACTAACCTAACCTAACTTAAAGTCATATTGCAGATAATGTCACGTGGGGTTTTCGTGACTGGAGGTCGTAGTCAGAGGTAGAGATAGAAAATAAACGCAGGTCACAAATTAATTATATACTCAATAACAAGTCACAATACAATAGGTTACACACATAAAGTATGAAGACAAATAGATCTTCCTAAGACTAACATTGAACATGAGAGTGATCGGGACCACCCTGTACTAGCACTATGTTCTACAACTTATCACATTAGGGATCAGGCAATCAGTGCCCCTGGACACCAAATTCTAGATCCCTAATACTAAGCAAAGGGGATCAGGTAATCAGTTCCCCTGAACGCCAGATTCTAGATCCCCTACAATTAATTAATAAAAAGGTTTCTTACCAGGTCTGCTCCAAGGCCATGGTTCCGTGGAGTCGATGAAACGACTGAATCTGGACTTGAAGCAACCGGGTTTATATACTGTATATTGCGGAAGACATTAGCATATCAACGTGAATATTTCCTTGTGCGGCATGCAGCTGCATTGTCGCGTAGGTCGATCGCATGATGTGTTGAGTAGAGGTACTTGGAATGAGAACAACTGGCTCGCGTGTGTGGTTACCATTAAGCCAACGCTATATAATGTTACGAAGAAATGTCTTAACCTTGGGGAGCAGCTGGCTCGCGTGTGCGGTTAACATTAAGCCACCGCTATGTAATGTTACGAAGAAATGTATTAACCTTGGATGATGGTATTTGCACCAGTTGGAAACGCAAATTGCGGAATTATGAATTATTTAAACTCTAAATAATTCCGTTTGTGACAATAATATCACAGAGATCATATTTGTGAAAACCATAGCAGAATTGATCCACAAGTTAATTAGTTTTAGCTTCGGAACTTTACGTTAACATCCTTATAAGACTTGTAAGAACTATGAATGGCTCTTAAGGGTCTACGATCGGCAGTGTCCAAATCCGCTAGTCGGCGTAGTGTACACGGCTGGCGTCCAGTGTCCCGCCATCGCATCCACAAGTAATACATTTTAAAAACTTTATAAGCATTTGTTACTTTTTTATAAACAAAATATAAAAAAATTAAATAAAAGTTCATAAATAACTAGAACATAAAACAAAAGAGGTGTTATCGGGCGGTAATCCAAATTTCTTGTCAATGCTTTCAAACGAAGAAACTGTGCAAACTATGCTTATACAAGTGTGCCTTTTGAACACCCGACGCCGACAGCAGCTGCAAGTAACACGTGTACATGTTCTTGTTTATACTCGTTTGTGCTGTATAATTCAGAAAGTTTTCGAGAATTATTATGACAATATTTGCGAAAGTTGCGAAAGAAAAAATCTATTATGCTAAAAAGAAACTGTTTTTTTGATGCGGTTTTAGCATGCGCATAAGTTCTCGTCAACATTTGCAGGGTGTTTTTTCAATTACAACACTAATCTAGTTTAATGATATCCGCTACCTTAACTTACCTGAAAAGTGTGAACTTTACATGCAGGTTTCAAAATGTCTTAATATTTCGCGACTATCACATATGTACTGAAGTCAGACCATAGTTGGCATCAAGTCCAATTTTTTTGTGAGTGATGAAATTCAATTTTATTTCACTACTATACTATTAGTTGTACATTCAGCTTAGTTTTTAACGTTTTTACTATTATTAAAATTATGTTTTATGTGAATTTCTGAAAATTATTCTAAACTCTGAATTTTATAGCAAGAGCACTTTTTATATTAGTTTTAAAATTAAACATGTTTCAATTTGAAGTTCTTTTTATTTGAATTTAAATTTACAATTTTAACAGCCAAGACTGATATATTGTTTATTTTTATTTGCAGTGCTGGATCCACCATCTCCAAAAAGTGAAGGCGAAGTCAAATCCTACATAGCGTGTTTGCGAGTCATAGACAATCAAAGAGTTCTAACAGGAATGTCTCAGAAATTAGAGCCAAGACGATCTTAGTGAGACTAAAACATTTATGTTAATGTTCAATGAAATACACTTATTATGTACTATTATGTTTGTTTTAAAAATTTATTTCAAAGTTTTGAACTAAAATAAAAAAAAGATTTGTTATATACCTATTTGTTGTATATACTATATTTATATCAATTTCATGAATATTTTGATTATTGACTTAAAACACTGCTTGTTATTAAGCAATAACGGACTAAATCAAATTTTTCATTTGTAAATATATTTATATATATTATATAAATATTTAAAATGCACCATATTGAAATGTTTTTCCTTTTAGAAATGTAATTTACCAAAATAAACCAAGAGAAATCAAATATAACATCTTAATACACCAAAATTCTTCTCGAATATATTTCATTGTGATAGTACTATATAATAATAAAATTTAGTAATAATAATGTTAATAACAATAAAATGCAGTAGTCGATAGCAGTCATTGTTTACTTATTAGTAGTAAATAGACATTTTTTTAAATATTAATTCTTGAACATTATCTAAGCTAACTTTCATTATATAATAAGAAATTTACACAAGAGCAGAATTAATATTTGTATTAAATTAATATTTAGGAGCAATAATAGCATCTACTAATCTTATGCATAATATAGGATTTAACTACTAATATTTCAATTTCGATTGTGATTTTAATATAATTATTGTGATTTTTTAATATAAACTACACTTCCATGAACAAACAAAATTAAAAATGATTTTTATATACGCCGACTGGACAATCCATTAGTCATCATTCACCATTAGTGTCCTACTCAGATCGATAGAAGTTGAAGTTATATAAAAATCATTTCTAAGTCATAGTTACTCAATGTTAGTAAAGTGATGTGATTGTATTAAACTTGAATAGGGCCAGAATATATAGAAAAACACAGCAAAGGGGAAAAACACAGAACCTTATTTACTAGTGATGTAATTTCTGGGCCCAGTCTATATCTTTTAGGCGAAATTTAATGAAATTGTTATTAAGAAATGCATCTCCTGCTGCATTTTTATATATTTTGGCAACAACTGCATATGTTGACTATTACAAATTGAGGGGCCAGGTCCTACACTATATTATTAGTTTTAAAGATAATAGATTAATCACTACCAAAGTGACATTAGTAACTATGTGTAATGTGTAAGTTAAATGTTCCTCTCACACAAAAGAAAATCTTTACTACAACTTGTACAATACACTAACTTGTGCGTGGATTCGGACGACAATCAAGATTGTTCTGTATTTGAAATTGTAATAAATGTATACTTACAGGGCAATCATTCTTATCTCATAGCAATTTACCTTGAATAAAGTTATAATTTTTTATGTGAATGTGATTTTTGTATTATTTGTGTATTTGAAATTAAGTGTAACTGTTTTATAAAAATTTCAAAAATACATCATCCTTTTAAGTATTGCACAACTTTTAATTAACTACTTATAGCATAAAAATAGGAATAATTCATTCATTAACGCACATAGGTATGTTAGCATATTAAACAGCTATATTACTTCTTTCATAGTAGGCACTACTGATCAATTTTTTTTAAATTCTAAGTTGTTAAAACGTTTCCTGTGATGTTCCAGTGTTTTTCCTTATTATTAGTGTTTTAACTAAGTTTGTAGATTAACTTTGTCAACTATTGACATAAATGTAAGGCAACACTCCAATGTACGTCTTGTAGGTTGTCTCGATAGTTGAGTATTTTTAATTCTTAGATTTGGTACAGTATCAATGTGTATATACATGTATGTAATATTATTATGCGTTGTATTAGTAATTAAAATCAACCAATTTTTACAACATACTTAATCCTATTTGAGAAATAAAGTTATTTCTTAAAACTGTTTCTAGACTTTTCAAGACTTTTTTTAAAATAACAACCCACTGCAATGCCTCGGCATGCACATGTAATGTGCTTAAAATTTTAAAATTAAATTTTCTATAGGTAGTTGAAATGTATTTATAAAAATAATCTTAATACGGCCCTGTATATATATTTTGTTTGCTTAAAATTGAAGATATTACTCCAACTATAATAACGTTTTTCGTTAACTTAAAAGCAGCTGCAGAATTCATTCTCGCACAGATAAATTTGTTCGTAGCAATGAAATCAAGAGATTGAGTTGTTTTACAGATAAAATAAGACGTACAAAATACATTTAAATCAAAGGATAATCTTATGGAAATTGGGTTTCGGTCAAATTTTCTGAATTTTTGATATGTTGTATATTTTGTCATCCTGAACAAAAGTCTCCATGGGCACAAAGCTCCAAATTCAATATTTTGGCAGCTACGGAGCTCCAAAGCTCCACAGATCCGTTACAAAACTATTCATTTTTAATACTATTTATAAATGTTAAAAGCATATTTTAATTATTTAAATATATAAGTTTATGTTTTTGAGGTCGCTGAATTCAAATCTGATGTCAGATTTGAAAAATTGACAGTTGACAGCTGTCAATTAATTGTCAAAGTAGAATAAAAAAGTAAATATTCTCTTTTGACATTGAAAGTTGATGTTTTTGAGGTCGCTGAATTCAAATCTGATGTGAGATTTAAAAAATTGACAGTTGACAACTGGCAATTCACTGTCAAAGCAGGATAAAAAAGTAAATATTCTCTTTTTACATCAAGAGTTTATGTTTTTGAGGTCGCTGAATTCAACTCTAATGTCAGATTGGAAAAATTGACAGTTGACAGCTGTCAATTTTTCAAATCTGACATCAGATTTGAATTCAGCGACCTCAAAAACATCAACTTTCAATGTCAAAAGAGAATATTTACTTTTTTATTCTACTTTGACAATTAATTGACAGCTGTCAACTGTCAATTTTTCCAATCTGACATTAGAATTGAATTCAGCGACGTTGACAGGCCAAGGAGAACTGCTTGTCGACTGCTAGTCACAGTGGTGTCCTGCCACACTTTTCCCACTGTGTGCCCTGCATTAACCCACGTCTCATCCAAATAATAAATTTTACGTGTTGTGCGCAATTCTGTGATGCTGCGGAGGTAGTTGCGCCGCCAGGTGACAATTTCAGGCTTCTCAATTAAAGCAGACTTTCTGCTTCGGGTCACATAGCGGTATTGCAGCTCTTTCAACGCTTTGCGGAGAGTTTCTCGGTTAATTTTGGGTATAATGTCATTCTCCCTGACCTTGTCGAGTATTTTCTGAATAGTCGGCAGTTCGTTGTTAAAATAAAACGAATGAACCGTCCGACGTATGGCCATTCTCCTATCTTCATCCAGTTCTATGGTCTTTCGGCCGCGTAAATGGGTCTGTGGCACATTGACCCGCCCTGTGCGCTCCTGCTCTTGAACAATGCGATAGTACCTTGTAGTTGACACCCCCGTCAGTGTTGCACATTGCTTCAGTGCTTCCGTTTGTGGTAACGATGTACGCAAAGATATTTTAGATATATATTTTCATTATTAATCGTTTGTACATGACAAATGTCAAGTCAAATAATCATTTTGTACCTATAGTCGTCCCGTGTTGGTTGGTGGGTACCCATCGGGCGCGTCTCCAGGTGGCGGATAGGAGAGGTCCAGGGTATTTGACTAGCTAGTCTCGTGAACTGCTCTGGATTGGGTGGCCATAAGCCTATCACTACGATGATCCAGAGGCTTGAGTGGTGTAAAAACCACAACATAGCGGTGAGTGAGTGAAGCGTCTGAGCGATTAACACTCGCAATATGACCTAGGTGAAAACTTCCCCGCGGACCCCCCCCCCAGCCCAGCTGTCGTGTCGTGGCTAAGGGCATGCACTGGGGTTAACGGCGCCGGCTATTGCACTACTCTGTAGCAGCGTAGTCGAAAAACCATGCATTTTCTACTGTCTGGGGTCATGTTTCACGGACAAGATAGGAGATGTGTGGGGGTCTTGGCTTAATTGCCTGGACCGAGAGGAGACAACCTCAATAAAAATCCTGAATCCTAGGGTATTGGGACCAGGCCAGGGGATGCGTGGCTGAACAGTAGATCAGTCTCTACTGGATCCCCCGTGGGGCACCGGGCGCACCCCACGGTATAAGCCATTCTTATATAATACTGTCAATACGCGTGGGAACAACATGGATGATGACTTTAACTTAAACCTTTTATTTACAGATCCCCCAATGGATGTTGAGGAAGACCTTGGTCAAGCCTCTCCTTCCACTGTGGCGGAAATTATTGGGGTACACCCACAGAGGCATATGAAACCTGTGGCTAATCCCCTTTCTCCTGAACCTCCAAGACTTTCAGGAGCACAACGCCGTAAACTAGCAAAGCAGGCGGCATTAGAAAGAGGAGAGCCCATTAGGCAATGTAAACCTAGGGCTAACCGTCGTCAGGGAAAACTGGGGATGTCTAAAGACCCAGATCAAAACCCAGACAAAAAAAGAATTCGTTCGGATGGGAGCACTCCGTCACCATCTGAACATCAAACTATAAAGAAAAGAAAAGAGGATGCACAATCCAAACCCATCTCTTCGACTTCAGGGCAGACTTATAGTCAAACCCTGACCGCGAAAAAGATGGCAATTGTAATTGAAACCTTCCCTGAGGGCAAACTAACCCCAGAACAGGCTAAACAATTACAACAGGGTCTCACAAAGTTGATCTTTTCAAGTGATCCTGGTACCGGGCCTCAGTTCACAGGCAGCTACTACCACGCGGGGGTACTCTATGTGACCTGTGCCAACGAAAAAGCACAAAGCTGGCTACAAGATAAGGCACCTACACTACAGCCGTGGGAAGGTGCAAAACTTAGAGTAGGTCTGGCAAAAGACATTGTCAAAACCTCCAGGGTCGTAGTGTGGATTCCCACAGACCTTCTGAAGGCTAAAGAACCTGCAAAAATACTGGGGATGCTCAAGACCCAGAACAGCAATTTAAATATTGACGACTGGAGAATTATCTCCAGCAAGGCTGAATCCCAGGGGGTAACTCTGGTTTTAGCAATAAACGAGGGCTCCATGAAGGAACTGAGCAGAGCAGGATATAAAGCCTACCTTGGATTAGCTCAGGTAACCTTCAGAACCTCGAAAAAACCTGAGGAAATCGTCAATGCTGGAGCTAGTACAAGTGAACCTCCAGCACAGTAAAGCGGCATCTGCCGCTTTCTGTAGACTATGGGCAACAAACAACATCAATGTTGCCCTAATTCAAGAACCCTGGTTATTCAGGGGCAAAGTTTCAGGCCTATGTAGGTGGATCAACAACATGCTGCAAGGTCGAAAGATCCAATCTACCCTATCAGGCGAAACAATGGAGATTGAGGCTGTCAAAGGGTGTCCACAGGGGGGAGTTCTATCACCCCTATTGTGGAACATGGTAATGGATGAGCTCCTTGTTGACCTGAATAGGCAAGGATATTATACCCAGGGATATGCGGATGATGTGGTCATTCTTATCTCTGGGAAATTTGACAATACAATCTCAGAGCTCATGCAAAATGCTTTAAGCACTGTGGAAAGATGGTGTGCCAAGGAGAACCTTAGTGTAAATCCTCAAAAAACGGCACTAGTTCCATTTACCAGAAGGAGAGACCTGGGCAGGATTAAACTGCCAAACTTCTTCAATAAGAAACTTGAATTGAGCCAGGAAGCAAAATATTTAGGTATCATCTGGAGATTCGAAGCTAACCTGGAACCCGCAAATCAGAAATGCCATTAATAAGGGCAAAAGCACCCTCATGGCAACAAAGCGAGCCCTGGGCAAAACCTGGGGACTTCGACCACGCTTAGTACACTGGCTGTACACGGCTGTGGTTAGACCTAGAATAACCTATGGATCGCTGGTTTGGTGGACAAAAGTAGAACAGAGGCTAGCCAAGAAGGAGCTATCAAAACTTCAGAGGCTGGCCTGCCTGTGTATTACGGGGGTGATGAGAAGTACCCCGACAGCAGCTCTGGAAATACTTCTAAACCTGCCACCGTTAAACATATATATTACGGCAGAGGCAAGAATGGCGGCTTTCAGACTAAATTACAATGGAAATTGGAAACCCAGTCATCTTGATGGGCACACCAAAATTACTTCCGTTGTAACCAGCTCACTGCTAGACATGAGCAGTGATACTATGCCTGCTAGGCAAAACCACACTAAACCCTTCACCACTCTCCTGTAGTGGAACGAAGGGCTATTACAACAAAGTCGTCAGGCAAATAAGCTAATCTGGTATACGGATGGCTCCAAAACTGACAGTGGCACAGGTGCAGGAATATTTGGGGAATCACCTCAGTTTGCTGCTTATGCATCGCTGGGGAGGTTCGCCACTATCTTCCAAGCCGAAACTCATGCCATAGACATCTGTGTACATGAGAATTTAAAAAGGAACTACCAAGGTAAACAAATCCTTATCCTTACAGATAGCCAGGCCGCCATAAAAGCCATAGCTAGCAATCGTACTAACTCAAAATTAGTATGGGAATGCCGACAAAACCTAATAACCCTTTCAACCCACAATAGAGTAACCCTGATGTGGGTCCTGGGGCATAAGGGGATTAGTGGCAATGAGAAAGCTGACTCCTTGGCTAAGAAAGGAGCAGAGTTACCATTTATGGGGCCAGAACCCGTCTTTGGAATTACCAACAACTTTGCTCGAAACTGGTTGAAAAGCTGGATAAAAAGACAGCACCACAACCATTGGAATGCAATTGAGGGGCAAAGACATAGCAAACTGATGCTAAAAACAACATCTGACAAATTGACTGATGACATTCTGCAATTAAGCAGACAACAGATTAGGCTGGTGACAGGCCTTATAACTGGACACTGCAACCTAAGGAAGCATATGCATAGAATGGGGATTGGTAATGAAGAACCCATCTGCAGACTCTGCAATGAAGAGGACAAAACAGCCTCACATGTTATTTTCGACTGTGAAGCCCTGTACCGATGGAGGTTTGCACTCCTCGAAGGAGCTTTCTCTCGTGAGACACTCATAAGGGAGGACCTGGTAAAGAGGTTACTAAGCCTAATCAGGATCACAAAACTCTTTACCGACTAAGTGACAAGATGAGAGTACAATAAGCCTAAGGCCGCGGTGCTGGGTTCTTACCCCCTTCATATGTCACATACAAACAAACAAACAAACCTATAGTCGTTGAGCACGATCTCCTTAGCCTCCTTTCCCACCGGCTTCCGGCGAACGGATTGTCGGGCAGCTTGGCCCTCGCCACTACCACTTGCGACGGGATCCTTTACTGTTGAACCACTGTTGAAAACTCACATTGTATTGTTACATTAGCAACTCTACGAGTATAACCTCATTGTCTTTAAATTGGGATTATTCACTTAAATACTACTGTTAATAATGTTTTTAAAAGTATAACACCTGTTACATAAGTTTTGGGAAAATGTTTTAATGCGCTCTGTGATATAGTGAAACTAATTCATCTAGTCAACTATGGAGAAATATGTTGCTAGGTGTTTTGTCAATTTGTATGACATATCACAATTTTGTTTGTCATTTGTGAAATGGCGTATAAAATAGATATTCGAAAGTCCATCTACAACCTAGTTGGACAGGTGCAAAAACGAGAAATAGTAAACATTTTTCGCGGGCAGAATATTTCAAAAACTACGATATATCGAACAATTCGGGAATGTGAAGAGGGTATTCCATGTGTAAACCTGCTAAAAACAGGCCGTCGACGTAAGTTAACAGAAGTTCAAGCTAATAGAGTAGCCGAACGTTCCAAAAACACCATTGGAGTTTCCACCCGTAAGCTTGCCCGCCGTTTCCATGTCTCGAATGCCACAATTTCTCGATGCATCGCAAGAAAAGGCCTAAAATACAGAAAACGGAAGAAATGTCCCAAGTATACTGACGCACAATTGGCCAGAATCCCTCGTTGCTGTAGAGCTTTGAGGCGTCATCACTTCGCCAACAACCGGACAATTATCCTAGACGACGAAAAATATTTTACTTTTAGCCACGCAGAAATTCCAGGAAATGCAGGTTTTTATACAGATAACATTGAAGACACCCTTAGTGATATCAGATACAAACAGAAAGCCAAATTTGCTGACAAAGTTTTGGTCTGGTGCGCGATATCTGCGGCAGGGATATCCAGAGTTTATGTAGGTAATGTAAGAGGTCAGGCAGTGACTGCTGAAGTATATATTCGAAACTGCTTATCCAAATTGATTGTTTTTATTAATCAGCACCATGCTAATGATGATTACATATTTTGGCCTGACCTTGCATCGTCACATTACGCCAGAGCTACACTAGACTGGTTAGAAGCCCACCATGTGCCGTATGTCCCCAGAAATGATAATCCTCCAAACGTCCCTCAGGCAAGGCCAATTGAAAATTTTTGGGCTCTATTGGCAACAAAAGTATATGATAATGGTTGGGAAGCCCGAAATCAACAACAATTGCGCCAAAGAATTCTCCAAAAAGTTAGAGAAGTGGACTTAGAAAGCGTCCAAACCTTAATGCGACACATAAGACAAAAACTTCGTCTTATTGAGGATAGAGGACCCCTAGCAGCAATATAGGAGCCAAGTGTTAAAGTTTAATATCCATTAGTTATTGTTATGTTATGTTCACTTAATAAAGGTTTCTTGAGTTTAAATAATATTCTTCTAGAATTTTTCCCAAAACTTATGTAACAGGTGTTATGCGTAAATCAAAAAGACATTTCGACGAATTTCTTTAAAAAAAGTTATTTTTATTCCTTTTTTTGTAAAATAACCTAAAATTATTGTGTAGTGCTAATATTTTAATAATAAAAATTAATGATTTGACAACACCGCCCCAGATGAAAAAGATATTTAAGGATTGGATAAAGTACTAATAACATACAGAATTTGTTCCATTTGAAAAAGCTGAGTATTAGATTTACTGTTATAAAAATTTGAAGCCAAATCTGAACATACAGTACATAAACAAAACTTGAAAATATTTTAATAGTGTTAGTAGGATTCTCATAATAATATCGTATGCAAAACATGTTTTTAAAATTCAAATAAACAACTATGATTTATTTATTAAGAGTTTAAAAAATCTTTAAAAAATTAGCAACGTCGTAACGGATTAAAAAGGAATCTATTGTTAATAAACAACTGATAAGGGAATCAATTCCGGGTGAAATATTTATTTTACTGGTATCTTATTTAAGAAAATAAGATACCTTATTTATAAATAAAATTTATAACAGAGATCGCGTCCTATAAGGGTTTGAACCCTATAGGTAGAAGCGGGGTTATCTCTAGGCGGGGGTCATAAAAGAGGGGGTTTTGATTTTGAAGTCCTTTTTGTCCTATCTCCAACCGTTTAGGAGATACGGAGTTGTTTATACTGCAAAGATACAATTTGTTTTTTAGGAGTAAATCCATCTTACCTTATTAAGAAATAACAGAGATCGCGTCCTATAAGGGTTTGAACCCTATAGGTAGAAGCGGGGTTATCTCTAGACGGGGGTCATAAAAGAGGGGGTTTTGATTTTGAAGTCCTTTTTGTGCTATCTCCAACCGTTTAGGAGATACGGCGTTGTTTATACTGCAAAGATACAATTTGTTTTTTAGGAGTAAATCCATCTTATATTACTAAGAAGTAACAGACATCGCGTGCGATAAGGGTTTGAACTCTACAGGTAGAAGCGTGGTTATCTCCAGGCGGGGGTCATAAAAGAGGGGGTTTTGATTTTGAAGTCCTTTTTGTCCTATCTCCAACCGTTTAGGAGATACGGCGTTGTTTATACAGCAAAGATACAATTTGATTCTTAAGAGAAAATGCATCCTGCATTATTAAGAAATAACAGAGATCGCGTCCGATAAGGGTTAGAACCCTACAGGTAGAAGCGTGGTTATCTCTAGGCGGGGGTGATAAAAGAGGGGGTTTTGATTTTGAAGTCCTTTTTGTCCTATCTCCAACCGTTTAGGAGATACGGCGTTGTTTATACAGCAACGATACAATTTGATTCTTAAGAGAAAATGCATCCTGCATTATTAAGAAATAACAGAGATCGCGTCCGATAAGGGTTAGAACCCTACAGGTAGAAGCGTGGTTATCTCTAGGCGGGGGTCATAAAAGAGGGGGTTTTGATTTTGAAGTCCTTTTTGTCCTATCTCCAACCGTTTAGGAGATACGGCGTTGTTTATACAGCAACGATACAATTTGATTCTTAAGAGAAAATGCATCCTGCATTATTAAGAAATAACAGAGATCGCGTCCGATAAGGGTTAGAACCCTACAGGTAGAAGCGTGGTTATCTCTAGGCGGGGGTCATAAAAGAGGGGGTTTTGATTTTGAAGTCCTTTTTGTCCTATCTCCAACCGTTTAGGAGATACGGAGTTGTTTATACTGCAAAGATACAATTTGTTTTTTAGGAGTAAATCCATCTTACCTTATTAAGAAATAACAGAGATCGCGTCCTATAAGGGTTTGAACCCTATAGGTAGAAGCGGGGTTATCTCTAGACGGGGGTCATAAAAGAGGGGGTTTTGATTTTGAAGTCCTTTTTGTGCTATCTCCAACCGTTTAGGAGATACGGCGTTGTTTATACTGCAAAGATACAATTTGTTTTTTAGGAGTAAATCCATCTTACCTTATTAAGAAATAACAGAGATCGCGTCCTATAAGGGTTTGAACCCTATAGGTAGAAGCGTGGTTATCTCTAGGCGGGGGTCATAAAAGAGGGGGTTTTGATTTTGAAGTCCTTTTTGTCGTATCTCCAACCGTTTAGGAGATACGGCGTTGTTTATACTGCTAACATACAATTTGTTTCATTGGAGTAAATCCATCTTACATTATTAAGAAATAACAGAGATCGCGTCCTATAAGGGTTTGAACCTTATAGGTAGAAGCGTGGTTATCTCTAGGCGGGGGTCATAAAAGAGGGGGTTTTGAATTTGAATTCCTTTTTGTCCTATCTCCAACCGTTTAGGAGATACGGCGTTGTTTATACTGCAAAGATACAATTTGTTTTTTAGGAGTAAATCCATCTTATATTACTAAGAAGTAACAGACATCGCGTGCGATAAGGGTTTGAACTCTACAGGTAGAAGCGTGGTTATCTCCAGGCGGGGGTCATAAAAGAGGGGGTTTTGATTTTGAAGTCCTTTTTGTCCTATCTCCAACCGTTTAGGAGATACGGCGTTGTTTATACAGCAAAGATACAATTTGATTCTTAAGACAAAATGCATCCTGCATTATTAAGAAATAACAGAGATCGCGTCCGATAAGGGTTAGAACCCTACAGGTAGAAGCGTGGTTATCTCTAGGCGGGGGTCATAAAAGAGGGGGTTTTGATTTTGAAGTCCTTTTTGTCCTATCTCCAACCGTTTAGGAGATACGGCGTTGTTTATACAGCAAAGATACAATTTGATTCTTAAGAGAAAATGCATCCTGCATTATTAAGAAATAACAGAGATCGCGTCCGATAAGGGTTAGAACCCTACAGGTAGAAGCGTGGTTATCTCTAGGCGGGGGTCATAAAAGAGGGGGTTTTGATTTTGAAGTCCTTTTTGTCCTATATCCAACCGTTTAGGAGATACGGCGTTGTTTATACAGCAACGATACAATTTGATTCTTAAGAACAAATGCATCCTGCATTATTAAGAAATAACAGAGATCGCGTCCGATAAGGGTTAGAACCCTACAGGTAGAAGCGTGGTTATCTCTAGGCGGGGGTCATAAAAGAGGGGGTTTTGATTTTGAAGTCCTTTTTGTCCTATCTCCAACCGTTTAGGAGATACGGCGTTGTTTATACAGCAAAGATACAATTTGATTCTTAAGAGAAAATGCATCCTGCATTATTAAGAAATAACAGAGATCGCGTCCGATAAGGGTTAGAACCCTACAGGTAGAAGCGTGGTTATCTCTAGGCGGGGGTCATAAAAGAGGGGGTTTTGATTTTGAAGTCCTTTTTGTCCTATCTCCAACCGTTTAGGAGATACGGCGTTGTTTATACAGCAAAGATACAATTTGATTCTTAAGAACAAATGTATCCTGCATTATTAAGAAATAACAGAGATCGCGTCCGATAAGGGTTAGAACCCTACAGGTAGAAGCGTGGTTATCTCTAGGCGGGGGTCATAAAAGAGGGGGTTTTGATTTTGAAGTCCTTTCTGTCCTATCTCCAACCGTTTAGGAGATACGGCGTTGTTTATACAGCAACGATACAATTTGATTCTTAAGAACAAATGCATCCTGCATTATTAAGAAATAACAGAGATCGCGTCCGATAAGGGTTAGAACCCTACAGGTAGAAGCGTGGTTATCTCTAGGCGGGGGTCATAAAAGAGGGAGTTTTGATTTTAAAGTCAAAAGACAAAATGCATCCTGCATTATTAAGAAATAACAGAGATCGCGTCCGATAAGGGTTAGAACCCTACAGGTAGAAGCGTGGTTATCTCCAGGCGGGGGTCATAAAAGAGGGGGTTTTGATTTTGAAGTCCTTTTTGTCCTATCTCCAACCGTTTAGGAGATACGGCGTTGTTTATACAGCAAAGATACAATTTGATTCTTAAGAGAAAATGCATCCTGCATTATTAAGAAATAACAGAGATCGCGTCCGATAAGGGTTAGAACCCTACAGGTAGAAGCGTGGTTATCTCTAGGCGGGGGTCATAAAAGAGGGGGTTTTGATTTTGAAGTCCTTTTTGTCCTATCTCCAACCGTTTAGGAGATACGGCGTTGTTTATACAGCAAAGATACAATTTGATTCTTAAGAACAAATGTATCCTGCATTATTAAGAAATAACAGAGATCGCGTCCGATAAGGGTTAGAACCCTACAGGTAGAAGCGTGGTTATCTCTAGGCGGGGGTCATAAAAGAGGGGGTTTTGATTTTGAAGTCCTTTTTGTCCTATCTCCAACAGTTTAGGAGATACGGCGTTGTTTATACAGCAAAGATACAATTTGATTCTTAAGAGAAAATGCATCCTGCATTATTAAGAAATAACAGAGATCGCGTCCGATAAGGGTTAGAACCCTACAGGTAGAAGCGTGGTTATCTCTAGGCGGGGGTCATAAAAGAGGGGGTTTTGATTTTGAAGTCCTTTTTGTCCTATCTCCAACCGTTTAGGAGATACGGCGTTGTTTATACAGCAAAGATACAATTTGATTCTTAAGAGAAAATGCATCCTGCATTATTAAGAAATAACAGAGATCGCGTCCGATAAGGGTTAGAACCCTACAGGTAGAAGCGTGGTTATCTCTAGGCGGGGGTCATAAAAGAGGGGGTTTTGATTTTGAAGTCCTTTTTGTCCTATCTCCAACCGTTTAGGAGATACGGCGTTGTTTATACAGCAAAGATACAATTTGATTCTTAAGAACAAATGTATCCTGCATTATTAAGAAATAACAGAGATCGCGTCCGATAAGGGTTAGAACCCTACAGGTAGAAGCGTGGTTATCTCTAGGCGGGGGTCATAAAAGAGGGGGTTTTGATTTTGAAGTCCTTTCTGTCCTATCTCCAACCGTTTAGGAGATACGGCGTTGTTTATACAGCAACGATACAATTTGATTCTTAAGAACAAATGCATCCTGCATTATTAAGAAATAACAGAGATCGCGTCCGATAAGGGTTAGAACCCTACAGGTAGAAGCGTGGTTATCTCTAGGCGGGGGTCATAAAAGAGGGAGTTTTGATTTTAAAGTCAAAAGACAAAATGCATCCTGCATTATTAAGAAATAACAGAGATCGCGTCCGATAAGGGTTAGAACCCTACAGGTAGAAGCGTGGTTATCTCTAGGCGGGGGTCATAAAAGAGGGGGTTTTGATTTTGAAGTCCTTTTTGTCCTATCTCCAACCGTTTAGGAGATACGGCGTTGTTTATACAGCAACGATACAATTTGATTCTTAAGAACAAATGCATCCTGCATCATTAGGAAATAACAGAGATCGCGTCCGATAAGGGTTAGAACCCTACAGGTAGAAGCGTGGTTATCTCTAGGCGGGGGTCATAAAAGAGGGGGTTTTGATTTTGAAGTCCTTTTTGTCCTATCTCCAACCGTTTAGGAGATACGGCGTTGTTTATACAGCAAAGATACAATTTGATTCTTAAGAGAAAATGTATCCTGCATTATTAAGAAATAACAGAGATCGCGTCCGATAAGGGTTAGAACCCTACAGGTAGAAGCGTGGTTATCTCTAGGCGGGGGTCATAAAAAGGGGGTTTTGATTTTGAAGTCCTTTTTGTCCTATCTCCAACCGTTTAGGAGATACGGCGTTGTTTATACAGCAAAGATACAATTTGATTCTTAAGACAAAATGCATCCTGCATTATTAAGAAATAACAGAGATCGCGTCCGATAAGGGTTAGAACCCTACAGGTAGAAGCGTGGTTATCTCTAGGCGGGGGTCATAAAAGAGGGGGTTTTGATTTTGAAGTCCTTTTTGTCCTATCTCCAACCGTTTAGGAGATACGGCGTTGTTTATACAGCAAAGATACAATTTGATTCTTAAGACAAAATGCATCCTGCATTATTAAGAAATAACAGAGATCGCGTCCGATAAGGGTTAGAACCCTACAGGTAGAAGCGTGGTTATCTCTAGGCGGGGGTCATAAAAGAGGGGGTTTTGATTTTGAAGTCCTTTTTGTCCTATCTCCAACCGTTTAGGAGATACGGCGTTGTTTATACAGCAAAGATACAATTTGATTCTTAAGAGAAAATGCATCCTGCATTATTAAGAAATAACAGAGATCGCGTCCGATAAGGGTTACAACCCTACAGGTAGAAGCGTGGTTATCTCTAGGCGGGGGTCATAAAAGAGGGGGTTTTGATTTTGAAGTCCTTTTTGTCCTATCTCCAACCGTTTAGGAGATACGGCGTTGTTTATACAGCAAAGATACAATTTGATTCTTAAGAGAAAATGCATCCTGCATTATTAAGAAATAACAGAGATCGCGTCCGATAAGGGTTAGAACCCTACAGGTAGAAGCGTGGTTATCTCTAGGCGGGGGTCATAAAAGAGGGGGTTTTGATTTTGAAGTCCTTTTTGTCCTATCTCCAACCGTTTAGGAGATACGGCGTTGTTTATACAGCAAAGATACAATTTGATTCTTAAGAACAAATGCATCCTGCATTATTAGGAAATAACAGAGATCGCGTCCGATAAGGGTTAGAACCCTACAGGTAGAAGCGTGGTTATCTCTAGGCGGGGGTCATAAAAGAGGGGGTTTTGATTTTGAAGTCCTTTTTGTCCTATCTCCAACCGTTTAGGAGATACGGCGTTGTTTATACAGCAAAGATACAATTTGATTCTTAAGAGAAAATGCATCCTGCATTATTAAGAAATAACAGAGATCGCGTCCGATAAGGGTTAGAACCCTACAGGTAGAAGCGTGGTTATCTCCAGGCGGGGGTCATAAAAGAGGGGGTTTTGATTTTGAAGTCCTTTTTGTCCTATCTCCAACCGTTTAGGAGATACGGCGTTGTTTATACAGCAAAGATACAATTTGATTCTTAAGAGAAAATGCATCCTGCATTATTAAGAAATAACAGAGATCTCGTCCGATAAGGGTTAGAACCCTACAGGTAGAAGCGTGGTTATCTCCAGGCGGGGGTCATAAAAGAGGGGGTTTTGATTTTGAAGTCCTTTTTGTCCTATCTCCAACCGTTTAGGAGATACGGCGTTGTTTATACAGCAAAGATACAGTTTGATTCTTAAGAGAAAATGCATCCTGCATTATTAAGAAATAACAGAGATCGCGTCCGATAAGGGTTAGAACCCTACAGGTAGAAACGTGGTTATCTCTAGGCGGGGGTCATAAAAGAGGGGGTTTTGATTTTGAAGTCCTTTTTGTCCTATCTCCAACCGTTTAGGAGATACGGCGTTGTTTATACAGCAAAGATACAATTTGATTCTTAAGAGAAAATGCATCCTGCATTATTAAGAAATAACAGAGATCGCGTCCGATAAGGGTTAGAACCCTACAGGTAGAAGCGTGGTTATCTCTAGGCGGGGGTCATAAAAGAGGGGGTTTTGATTTTGAAGTCCTTTTTGTCCTATCTCCAACCGTTTAGGAGATACGGCGTTGTTTATACAGCAAAGATACAATTTGATTCTTAAGAGAAAATGCATCCTGCATTATTAAGAAATAACAGAGATCGCGTCCGATAAGGGTTAGAACCCTACAGGTAGAAGCGTGGTTATCTCTAGGCGGGGGTCATAAAAGAGGGGGTTTTGATTTTGAAGTCCTTTTTGTCCTATCTCCAACCGTTTAGGAGATACGGCGTTGTTTATACAGCAAAGATACAGTTTGATTCTTAAGAGAAAATGCATCCTGCATTATTAAGAAATAACAGAGATCGCGTCCGATAAGGGTTAGAACCCTACAGGTAGAAGCGTGGTTATCTCTAGGCGGGGGTCATAAAAGAGGGGGTTTTGATTTTGAAGTCCTTTTTGTCCTATCTCCAACCGTTTAGGAGATACGGCGTTGTTTATACAGCAAAGATACAATTTGATTCTTAAGACAAAATGCATCCTGCATTATTAAGAAATAACAGAGATCGCGTCCGATAAGGGTTAGAACCCTACAGGTAGAAGCGTGGTTATCTCCAGGCGGGGGTCATAAAAGAGGGGGTTTTGATTTTGAAGTCCTTTTTGTCCTATCTCCAACCGTTTAGGAGATACGGCGTTGTTTATACAGCAAAGATACAATTTGATTCTTAAGAGAAAATGCATCCTGCATTATTAAGAAATAACAGAGATCGCGTCCGATAAGGGTTAGAACCCTACAGGTAGAAACGTGGTTATCTCTAGGCGGGGGTCATAAAAGAGGGGGTTTTGATTTTGAAGTCCTTTTTGTCCTATCTCCAACCGTTTAGGAGATACGGCGTTGTTTATACAGCAAAGATACAATTTGATTCTTAAGAGAAAATGCATCCTGCATTATTAAGAAATAACAGAGATCGCGTCCGATAAGGGTTAGAACCCTACAGGTAGAAGCGTGGTTATCTCTAGGCGGGGGTCATAAAAGAGGGGGTTTTGATTTTGAAGTCCTTTTTGTCCTATCTCCAACCGTTTAGGAGATACGGCGTTGTTTATACAGCAAAGATACAGTTTGATTCTTAAGAGAAAATGCATCCTGCATTATTAAGAAATAACAGAGATCGCGTCCGATAAGGGTTAGAACCCTACAGGTAGAAGCGTGGTTATCTCTAGGCGGGGGTCATAAAAGAGGGGGTTTTGATTTTGAAGTCCTTTTTGTCCTATCTCCAACCGTTTAGGAGATACGGCGTTGTTTATACAGCAAAGATACAATTTGATTCTTAAGAGAAAATGCATCCTGCATTATTAAGAAATAACAGAGATCGCGTCCGATAAGGGTTAGAACCCTACAGGTAGAAGCGTGGTTATCTCCAGGCGGGGGTCATAAAAGAGGGGGTTTTGATTTTGAAGTCCTTTTTGTCCTATCTCCAACCGTTTAGGAGATACGGCGTTGTTTATACAGCAAAGATACAATTTGATTCTTAAGAGAAAATGCATCCTGCATTATTAAGAAATAACAGAGATCGCGTCCGATAAGGGTTAGAACCCTACAGGTAGAAACGTGGTTATCTCTAGGCGGGGGTCATAAAAGAGGGGGTTTTGATTTTGAAGTCCTTTTTGTCCTATCTCCAACCGTTTAGGAGATACGGCGTTGTTTATACAGCAAAGATACAATTTGATTCTTAAGAGAAAATGCATCCTGCATTATTAAGAAATAACAGAGATCGCGTCCGATAAGGGTTAGAACCCTACAGGTAGAAGCGTGGTTATCTCTAGGCGGGGGTCATAAAAGAGGGGGTTTTGATTTTGAAGTCCTTTTTGTCCTATCTCCAACCGTTTAGGAGATACGGCGTTGTTTATACAGCAAAGATACAATTTGATTCTTAAGAGAAAATGCATCCTGCATTATTAAGAAATAACAGAGATCGCGTCCGATAAGGGTTAGAACCCTACAGGTAGAAGCGTGGTTATCTCTAGGCGGGGGTCATAAAAGAGGGGGTTTTGATTTTGAAGTCCTTTTTGTCCTATCTCCAACCGTTTAGGAGATACGGCGTTGTTTATACAGCAAAGATACAGTTTGATTCTTAAGAGAAAATGCATCCTGCATTATTAAGAAATAACAGAGATCGCGTCCGATAAGGGTTAGAACCCTACAGGTAGAAGCGTGGTTATCTCTAGGCGGGGGTCATAAAAGAGGGGGTTTTGATTTTGAAGTCCTTTTTGTCCTATCTCCAACCGTTTAGGAGATACGGCGTTGTTTATACAGCAAAGATACAATTTGATTCTTAAGACAAAATGCATCCTGCATTATTAAGAAATAACAGAGATCGCGTCCGATAAGGGTTAGAACCCTACAGGTAGAAGCGTGGTTATCTCCAGGCGGGGGTCATAAAAGAGGGGGTTTTGATTTTGAAGTCCTTTTTGTCCTATCTCCAACCGTTTAGGAGATACGGCGTTGTTTATACAGCAAAGATACAATTTGATTCTTAAGAGAAAATGCATCCTGCATTATTAAGAAATAACAGAGATCGCGTCCGATAAGGGTTAGAACCCTACAGGTAGAAACGTGGTTATCTCTAGGCGGGGGTCATAAAAGAGGGGGTTTTGATTTTGAAGTCCTTTTTGTCCTATCTCCAACCGTTTAGGAGATACGGCGTTGTTTATACAGCAAAGATACAATTTGATTCTTAAGAGAAAATGCATCCTGCATTATTAAGAAATAACAGAGATCGCGTCCGATAAGGGTTAGAACCCTACAGGTAGAAGCGTGGTTATCTCTAGGCGGGGGTCATAAAAGAGGGGGTTTTGATTTTGAAGTCCTTTTTGTCCTATCTCCAACCGTTTAGGAGATACGGCGTTGTTTATACAGCAAAGATACAGTTTGATTCTTAAGAGAAAATGCATCCTGCATTATTAAGAAATAACAGAGATCGCGTCCGATAAGGGTTAGAACCCTACAGGTAGAAGCGTGGTTATCTCCAGGCGGGGGTCATAAAAGAGGGGGTTTTGATTTTGAAGTCCTTTTTGTCCTATCTCCAACCGTTTAGGAGATACGGCGTTGTTTATACAGCAAAGATACAATTTGATTCTTAAGAGAAAATGCATCCTGCATTATTAAGAAATAACAGAGATCGCGTCCGATAAGGGTTAGAACCCTACAGGTAGAAACGTGGTTATCTCTAGGCGGGGGTCATAAAAGAGGGGGTTTTGATTTTGAAGTCCTTTTTGTCCTATCTCCAACCGTTTAGGAGATACGGCGTTGTTTATACAGCAAAGATACAATTTGATTCTTAAGAGAAAATGCATCCTGCATTATTAAGAAATAACAGAGATCGCGTCCGATAAGGGTTAGAACCCTACAGGTAGAAGCGTGGTTATCTCTAGGCGGGGGTCATAAAAGAGGGGGTTTTGATTTTGAAGTCCTTTTTGTCCTATCTCCAACCGTTTAGGAGATACGGCGTTGTTTATACAGCAAAGATACAATTTGATTCTTAAGAGAAAATGCATCCTGCATTATTAAGAAATAACAGAGATCGCGTCCGATAAGGGTTAGAACCCTACAGGTAGAAGCGTGGTTATCTCTAGGCGGGGGTCATAAAAGAGGGGGTTTTGATTTTGAAGTCCTTTTTGTCCTATCTCCAACCGTTTAGGAGATACGGCGTTGTTTATACAGCAAAGATACAGTTTGATTCTTAAGAGAAAATGCATCCTGCATTATTAAGAAATAACAGAGATCGCGTCCGATAAGGGTTAGAACCCTACAGGTAGAAGCGTGGTTATCTCTAGGCGGGGGTCATAAAAGAGGGGGTTTTGATTTTGAAGTCCTTTTTGTCCTATCTCCAACCGTTTAGGAGATACGGCGTTGTTTATACAGCAAAGATACAATTTGATTCTTAAGACAAAATGCATCCTGCATTATTAAGAAATAACAGAGATCGCGTCCGATAAGGGTTAGAACCCTACAGGTAGAAGCGTGGTTATCTCCAGGCGGGGGTCATAAAAGAGGGGGTTTTGATTTTGAAGTCCTTTTTGTCCTATCTCCAACCGTTTAGGAGATACGGCGTTGTTTATACAGCAAAGATACAATTTGATTCTTAAGAGAAAATGCATCCTGCATTATTAAGAAATAACAGAGATCGCGTCCGATAAGGGTTAGAACCCTACAGGTAGAAACGTGGTTATCTCTAGGCGGGGGTCATAAAAGAGGGGGTTTTGATTTTGAAGTCCTTTTTGTCCTATCTCCAACCGTTTAGGAGATACGGCGTTGTTTATACAGCAAAGATACAATTTGATTCTTAAGAGAAAATGCATCCTGCATTATTAAGAAATAACAGAGATCGCGTCCGATAAGGGTTAGAACCCTACAGGTAGAAGCGTGGTTATCTCTAGGCGGGGGTCATAAAAGAGGGGGTTTTGATTTTGAAGTCCTTTTTGTCCTATCTCCAACCGTTTAGGAGATACGGCGTTGTTTATACAGCAAAGATACAGTTTGATTCTTAAGAGAAAATGCATCCTGCATTATTAAGAAATAACAGAGACCGCGTCCGATAAGGGTTAGAACCCTACAGGTAGAAGCGTGGTTATCTCTAGGCGGGGGTCATAAAAGAGGGGGTTTTGATTTTGAAGTCCTTTTTGTCCTATCTCCAACCGTTTAGGAGATACGGCGTTGTTTATACAGCAAAGATACAATTTGATTCTTAAGAGAAAATGCATCCTGCATTATTAAGAAATAACAGAGATCGCGTCCGATAAGGGTTAGAACCCTACAGGTAGAAGCGTGGTTATCTCTAGGCGGGGGTCATAAAAGAGGGGGTTTTGATTTTGAAGTCCTTTTTGTCCTATCTCCAACCGTTTAGGAGATACGGCGTTGTTTATACAGCAACGATACAATTTGATTCTTAAGAACAAATGTATCCTGCATTATTAAGAAATAACAGAGATCGCGTCCGATAAGGGTTAGAACCCTACAGGTAGAAGCGTGGTTATCTCTAGGCGGGGGTCATAAAAGAGGGGGTTTTGATTTTGAAGTCCTTTTTGTCCTATCTCCAACCGTTTAGGAGATACGGCGTTGTTTATACAGCAAAGATACAATTTGATTCTTAAGACAAAATGAATCCTGCATTATTAAGAAATAACAGAGATCGCGTCCGATAAGGGTTAGAACCCTACAGGTAGAAGCGTGGTTATCTCTAGGCGGGGGTCATAAAAGAGGGGGTTTTGATTTTGAAGTCCTTTTTGTCCTATCTCCAACCGTTTAGGAGATACGGCGTTGTTTATACAGCAAAGATACAATTTGATTCTTAAGAGAAAATGCATCCTGCATTATTAAGAAATAACAGAGATCGCGTCCGATAAGGGTTAGAACCCTACAGGTAGAAGCGTGGTTATCTCTAGGCGGGGGTCATAAAAGAGGGGGTTTTGATTTTGAAGTCCTTTTTGTCCTATCTCCAACCGTTTAGGAGATACGGCGTTGTTTATACAGCAACGATACAATTTGATTCTTAAGAACAAATGTATCCTGCATTATTAAGAAATAACAGAGATCGCGTCCGATAAGGGTTAGAACCCTACAGGTAGAAGCGTGGTTATCTCTAGGCGGGGGTCATAAAAGAGGGGGTTTTGATTTTGAAGTCCTTTTTGTCCTATCTCCAACCGTTTAGGAGATACGGCGTTGTTTATACAGCAAAGATACAATTTGATTCTTAAGACAAAATGCATCCTGCATTATTAAGAAATAACAGAGATCGCGTCCGATAAGGGTTAGAACCCTACAGGTAGAAGCGTGGTTATCTCTAGGCGGGGGTCATAAAAGAGGGGGTTTTGATTTTGAAGTCCTTTTTGTCCTATCTCCAACCGTTTAGGAGATACGGCGTTGTTTATACAGCAAAGATACAATTTGATTCTTAAGAGAAAATGCATCCTGCATTATTAAGAAATAACAGAGATCGCGTCCGATAAGGGTTAGAACCCTACAGGTAGAAGCGTGGTTATCTCTAGGCGGGGGTCATAAAAGAGGGGGTTTTGATTTTGAAGTCCTTTTTGTCCTATCTCCAACCGTTTAGGAGATACGGCGTTGTTTATACAGCAACGATACAATTTGATTCTTAAGAACAAATGCATCCTGCATTATTAGGAAATAACAGAGATCGCGTCCGATAAGGGTTAGAACCCTACAGGTAGAAGCGTGGTTATCTCTAGGCGGGGGTCATAAAAGAGGGGGTTTTGATTTTGAAGTCCTTTTTGTCCTATCTCCAACCGTTTAGGAGATACGGCGTTGTTTATACAGCAAAGATACAATTTGATTCTTAAGAGAAAATGCATCCTGCATTATTAAGAAATAACAGAGATCGCGTCCGATAAGGGTTACAACCCTAGAGGTAGAAGCGTGGGTATCTCTAGGCGGGGGTCATAAAAGAGGGGGTTTTGATTTTGAAGTCCTTTTTGTCCTATCTCCAACCGTTTAGGAGATACGGCGTTGTTTATACAGCAAAGATACAATTTGATTCTTAAGAGAAAATGCATCCTGCATTATTAAGAAATAACAGAGATCGCGTCCGATAAGGGTTAGAACCCTACAGGTAGAAGCGTGGTTATCTCTAGGCGGGGGTCATAAAAGAGGGGGTTTTGATTTTGAAGTCCTTTTTGTCCTATCTCCAACCGTTTAGGAGATACGGCGTTGTTTATACAGCAAAGATACAATTTGATTCTTAAGAACAAATGCATCCTGCATTATTAGGAAATAACAGAGATCGCGTCCGATAAGGGTTAGAACCCTACAGGTAGAAGCGTGGTTATCTCTAGGCGGGGGTCATAAAAGAGGGGGTTTTGATTTTGAAGTCCTTTTTGTCCTATCTCCAACCGTTTAGGAGATACGGCGTTGTTTATACAGCAAAGATACAATTTGATTCTTAAGAGAAAATGCATCCTGCATTATTAAGAAATAACAGAGATCGCGTCCGATAAGGGTTAGAACCCTACAGGTAGAAGCGTGGTTATCTCTAGGCGGGGGTCATAAAAGAGGGGGTTTTGATTTTGAAGTCCTTTTTGTCCTATCTCCAACCGTTTAGGAGATACGGCGTTGTTTATACAGCAAAGATACAATTTGATTCTTAAGACAAAATGCATCCTGCATTATTAAGAAATAACAGAGATCGCGTCCGATAAGGGTTAGAACCCTACAGGTAGAAGCGTGGTTATCTCTAGGCGGGGGTCATAAAAGAGGGGGTTTTGATTTTGAAGTCCTTTTTGTCCTATCTCCAACCGTTTAGGAGATACGGCGTTGTTTATACAGCAAAGATACAATTTGATTCTTAAGACAAAATGCATCCTGCATTATTAAGAAATAACAGAGATCGCGTCCGATAAGGGTTAGAACCCTACAGGTAGAAGCGTGGTTATCTCTAGGCGGGGGTCATAAAAGAGGGGGTTTTGATTTTGAAGTCCTTTTTGTCCTATCTCCAACCGTTTAGGAGATACGGCGTTGTTTATACAGCAAAGATACAATTTGATTCTTAAGAGAAAATGCATCCTGCATTATTAAGAAATAACAGAGATCGCGTCCGATAAGGGTTAGAACCCTACAGGTAGAAGCGTGGTTATCTCTAGGCGGGGGTCATAAAAGAGGGGGTTTTGATTTTGAAGTCCTTTTTGTCCTATCTCCAACCGTTTAGGAGATACGGCGTTGTTTATACAGCAACGATACAATTTGATTCTTAAGAACAAATGCATCCTGCATTATTAGGAAATAACAGAGATCGCGTCCGATAAGGGTTAGAACCCTACAGGTAGAAGCGTGGTTATCTCTAGGCGGGGGTCATAAAAGAGGGGGTTTTGATTTTGAAGTCCTTTTTGTCCTATCTCCAACCGTTTAGGAGATACGGCGTTGTTTATACAGCAAAGATACAATTTGATTCTTAAGAGAAAATGCATCCTGCATTATTAAGAAATAACAGAGATCGCGTCCGATAAGGGTTAGAACCCTACAGGTAGAAGCGTGGTTATCTCCAGGCGGGGGTCATAAAAGAGGGGGTTTTGATTTTGAAGTCCTTTTTGTCCTATCTCCAACCGTTTAGGAGATACGGCGTTGTTTATACAGCAAAGATACAATTTGATTCTTAAGAGAAAATGCATCCTGCATTATTAAGAAATAACAGAGATCGCGTCCGATAAGGGTTAGAACCCTACAGGTAGAAACGTGGTTATCTCTAGGCGGGGGTCATAAAAGAGGGGGTTTTGATTTTGAAGTCCTTTTTGTCCTATCTCCAACCGTTTAGGAGATACGGCGTTGTTTATACAGCAAAGATACAATTTGATTCTTAAGAGAAAATGCATCCTGCATTATTAAGAAATAACAGAGATCGCGTCCGATAAGGGTTAGAACCCTACAGGTAGAAGCGTGGTTATCTCTAGGCGGGGGTCATAAAAGAGGGGGTTTTGATTTTGAAGTCCTTTTTGTCCTATCTCCAACCGTTTAGGAGATACGGCGTTGTTTATACAGCAAATATACAGTTTGATTCTTAAGAGAAAATGCATCCTGCATTATTAAGAAATAACAGAGATCGCGTCCGATAAGGGTTAGAACCCTACAGGTAGAAGCGTGGTTATCTCTAGGCGGGGGTCATAAAAGAGGGGGTTTTGATTTTGAAGTCCTTTTTGTCCTATCTCCAACCGTTTAGGAGATACGGCGTTGTTTATACAGCAAAGATACAGTTTGATTCTTAAGAGAAAATGCATCCTGCATTATTAAGAAATAACAGAGATCGCGTGCGATAAGGGTTTGAACTCTACAGGTAGAAGCGTGGTTATCTCCAGGCGGGGGTCATAAAAGAGGGGGTTTTGATTTTGAAGTCCTTTTTGTCCTATCTCCAACCGTTTAGGAGATACGGCGTTGTTTATACAGCAAAGATACAATTTGATTCTTAAGACAAAATGCATCCTGCATTATTAAGAAATAACAGAGATCGCGTCCGATAAGGGTTAGAACCCTACAGGTAGAAGCGTGGTTATCTCTAGGCGGGGGTCATAAAAGAGGGGGTTTTGATTTTGAAGTCCTTTTTGTCCTATCTCCAACCGTTTAGGAGATACGGCGTTGTTTATACAGCAAAGATACAATTTGATTCTTAAGAGAAAATGCATCCTGCATTATTAAGAAATAACAGAGATCGCGTCCGATAAGGGTTAGAACCCTACAGGTAGAAGCGTGGTTATCTCTAGGCGGGGGTCATAAAAGAGGGGGTTTTGATTTTGAAGTCCTTTTTGTCCTATCTCCAACCGTTTAGGAGATACGGCGTTGTTTATACAGCAACGATACAATTTGATTCTTAAGAACAAATGCATCCTGCATTATTAAGAAATAACAGAGATCGCGTCCGATAAGGGTTAGAACCCTACAGGTAGAAGCGTGGTTATCTCTAGGCGGGGGTCATAAAAGAGGGGGTTTTGATTTTGAAGTCCTTTTTGTCCTATCTCCAACCGTTTAGGAGATACGGCGTTGTTTATACAGCAAAGATACAATTTGATTCTTAAGAGAAAATGCATCCTGCATTATTAAGAAATAACAGAGATCGCGTCCGATAAGGGTTAGAACCCTACAGGTAGAAGCGTGGTTATCTCTAGGCGGGGGTCCTAAAATAGGGGGTTTTGATTTTGAAGTCCTTTTTGTCCTATCTCCAACCGTTTAGGAGATACGGCGTTGTTTATACAGCAACGATACAATTTGATTCTTAAGAACAAATGCATCCTGCATTATTAAGAAATAACAGAGATCGCGTCCGATAAGGGTTAGAACCCTACAGGTAGAAGCGTGGTTATCTCTAGGCGGGGGTCATAAAAGAGGGGGTTTTGATTTTGAAGTCCTTTTTGTCCTATCTCCAACCGTTTAGGAGATACGGCGTTGTTTATACAGCAAAGATACAATTTGATTCTTAAGAGAAAATGCATCCTGCATTATTAAGAAATAACAGAGATCGCGTCCGATAAGGGTTAGAACCCTACAGGTAGAAGCGTGGTTATCTCTAGGCGGGGGTCATAAAAGAGGGGGTTTTGATTTTGAAGTCCTTTTTGTCCTATCTCCAACCGTTTAGGAGATACGGCGTTGTTTATACAGCAAAGATACAATTTGATTCTTAAGAGAAAATGCATCCTGCATTATTAAGAAATAACAGAGATCGCGTCCGATAAGGGTTAGAACCCTACAGGTAGAAGCGTGGTTATCTCCAGGCGGGGGTCATAAAAGAGGGGGTTTTGATTTTGAAGTCCTTTTTGTCCTATCTCCAACCGTTTAGGAGATACGGCGTTGTTTATACAGCAAAGATACAATTTGATTCTTAAGACAAAATGCATCCTGCATTATTAAGAAATAACAGAGATCGCGTCCGATAAGGGTTAGAACCCTACAGGTAGAAGCGTGGTTATCTCCAGGCGGGGGTCATAAAAGAGGGGGTTTTGATTTTGAAGTCCTTTTTGTCCTATCTCCAACCGTTTAGGAGATACGGCGTTGTTTATACAGCAAAGATACAATTTGATTCTTAAGAGAAAATGCATCCTGCATTATTAAGAAATAACAGAGACCGCGTCCGATAAGGGTTAGAACCCTACAGGTAGAAACGTGGTTATCTCTAGGCGGGGGTCATAAAAGAGGGGGTTTTGATTTTGAAGTCCTTTTTGTCCTATCTCCAACCGTTTAGGAGATACGGCGTTGTTTATACAGCAAAGATACAATTTGATTCTTAAGAGAAAATGCATCCTGCATTATTAAGAAATAACAGAGATCGCGTCCGATAAGGGTTAGAACCCTACAGGTAGAAGCGTGGTTATCTCTAGGCGGGGGTCATAAAAGAGGGGGTTTTGATTTTGAAGTCCTTTTTGTCCTATCTCCAACCGTTTAGGAGATACGGCGTTGTTTATACAGCAAAGATACAATTTGATTCTTAAGAGAAAATGCATCCTGCATTATTAAGAAATAACAGAGATCGCGTCCGATAAGGGTTAGAACCCTACAGGTAGAAGCGTGGTTATCTCCAGGCGGGGGTCATAAAAGAGGGGGTTTTGATTTTGAAGTCCTTTTTGTCCTATCTCCAACCGTTTAGGAGATACGGCGTTGTTTATACAGCAAAGATACAATTTGATTCTTAAGACAAAATGCATCCTGCATTATTAAGAAATAACAGAGATCGCGTCCGATAAGGGTTAGAACCCTACAGGTAGAAGCGTGGTTATCTCCAGGCGGGGGTCATAAAAGAGGGGGTTTTGATTTTGAAGTCCTTTTTGTCCTATCTCCAACAGTTTAGGAGATACGGCGTTGTTTATACAGCAAAGATACAATTTGATTCTTAAGAGAAAATGCATCCTGCATTATTAAGAAATAACAGAGATCGCGTCCGATAAGGGTTAGAACCCTACAGGTAGAAACGTGGTTATCTCTAGGCGGGGGTCATAAAAGAGGGGGTTTTGATTTTGAAGTCCTTTTTCTCCTATCTCCAACCGTTTAGGAGATACGGCGTTGTTTATACAGCAAAGATACAATTTGATTCTTAAGAGAAAATGCATCCTGCATTATTAAGAAATAACAGAGATCGCGTCCGATAAGGGTTAGAACCCTACAGGTAGAAGCGTGGTTATCTCTAGGCGGGGGTCATAAAAGAGGGGGTTTTGATTTTGAAGTCCTTTTTGTCCTATCTCCAACCGTTTAGGAGATACGGCGTTGTTTATACAGCAAAGATACAGTTTGATTCTTAAGAGAAAATGCATCCTGCATTATTAAGAAATAACAGAGATCGCGACCGATAAGGGTTAGAACCCTACAGGTAGAAGCGTGGTTATCTCTAGGCGGGGGTCATAAAAGAGGGGGTTTTGATTTTGAAGTCCTTTTTGTCCTATCTCCAACCGTTTAGGAGATACGGCGTTGTTTATACAGCAAAGATACAATTTGATTCTTAAGAGAAAATGCATCCTGCATTATTAAGAAATAACAGAGATCGCGTCCGATAAGGGTTAGAACCCTACAGGTAGAAGCGTGGTTATCTCTAGGCGGGGGTCATAAAAGAGGGGGTTTTGATTTTGAAGTCCTTTTTGTCCTATCTCCAACCGTTTAGGAGATACGGCGTTGTTTATACAGCAACGATACAATTTGATTCTTAAGAACAAATGTATCCTGCATTATTAAGAAATAACAGAGATCGCGTCCGATAAGGGTTAGAACCCTACAGGTAGAAGCGTGGTTATCTCTAGGCGGGGGTCATAAAAGAGGGGGTTTTGATTTTGAAGTCCTTTTTGTCCTATCTCCAACCGTTTAGGAGATACGGCGTTGTTTATACAGCAAAGATACAATTTGATTCTTAAGACAAAATGCATCCTGCATTATTAAGAAATAACAGAGATCGCGTCCGATAAGGGTTAGAACCCTACAGGTAGAAGCGTGGTTATCTCTAGGCGGGGGTCATAAAAGAGGGGGTTTTGATTTTGAAGTCCTTTTTGTCCTATCTCCAACCGTTTAGGAGATACGGCGTTGTTTATACAGCAAAGATACAATTTGATTCTTAAGAGAAAATGCATCCTGCATTATTAAGAAATAACAGAGATCGCGTCCGATAAGGGTTAGAACCCTACAGGTAGAAGCGTGGTTATCTCTAGGCGGGGGTCATAAAAGAGGGGGTTTTGATTTTGAAGTCCTTTTTGTCCTATCTCCAACCGTTTAGGAGATACGGCGTTGTTTATACAGCAAAGATACAATTTGATTCTTAAGAGAAAATGCATCCTGCATTATTAAGAAATAACAGAGATCGCGTCCGATAAGGGTTACAACCCTAGAGGTAGAAGCGTGGTTATCTCTAGGCGGGGGTCATAAAAGAGGGGGTTTTGATTTTGAAGTCCTTTTTGTCCTATCTCCAACCGTTTAGGAGATACGGCGTTGTTTATACAGCAAAGATACAATTTGATTCTTAAGAGAAAATGCATCCTGCATTATTAAGAAATAACAGAGATCGCGTCCGATAAGGGTTAGAACCCTACAGGTAGAAGCGTGGTTATCTCTAGGCGGGGGTCATAAAAGAGGGGGTTTTGATTTTGAAGTCCTTTTTGTCCTATCTCCAACCGTTTAGGAGATACGGCGTTGTTTATACAGCAACGATACAATTTGATTCTTAAGAACAAATGCATCCTGCATTATTAGGAAATAACAGAGATCGCGTCCGATAAGGGTTAGAACCCTACAGGTAGAAGCGTGGTTATCTCTAGGCGGGGGTCATAAAAGAGGGGGTTTTGATTTTGAAGTCCTTTTTGTCCTATCTCCAACCGTTTAGGAGATACGGCGTTGTTTATACAGCAAAGATACAATTTGATTCTTAAGAGAAAATGCATCCTGCATTATTAAGAAATAACAGAGATCGCGTCCGATAAGGGTTAGAACCCTACAGGTAGAAGCGTGGTTATCTCTAGGCGGGGGTCATAAAAGAGGGGGTTTTGATTTTGAAGTCCTTTTTGTCCTATCTCCAACCGTTTAGGAGATACGGCGTTGTTTATACAGCAAAGATACAATTTGATTCTTAAGACAAAATGCATCCTGCATTATTAAGAAATAACAGAGATCGCGTCCGATAAGGGTTAGAACCCTACAGGTAGAAGCGTGGTTATCTCTAGGCGGGGGTCATAAAAGAGGGGGTTTTGATTTTGAAGTCCTTTTTGTCCTATCTCCAACCGTTTAGGAGATACGGCGTTGTTTATACAGCAAAGATACAATTTGATTCTTAAGACAAAATGCATCCTGCATTATTAAGAAATAACAGAGATCGCGTCCGATAAGGGTTAGAACCCTACAGGTAGAAGCGTGGTTATCTCTAGGCGGGGGTCATAAAAGAGGGGGTTTTGATTTTGAAGTCCTTTTTGTCCTATCTCCAACCGTTTAGGAGATACGGCGTTGTTTATACAGCAAAGATACAATTTGATTCTTAAGAGAAAATGCATCCTGCATTATTAAGAAATAACAGAGATCGCGTCCGATAAGGGTTAGAACCCTACAGGTAGAAGCGTGGTTATCTCCAGGCGGGGGTCATAAAAGAGGGGGTTTTGATTTTGAAGTCCTTTTTGTCCTATCTCCAACCGTTTAGGAGATACGGCGTTGTTTATACAGCAAAGATACAATTTGATTCTTAAGACAAAATGCATCCTGCATTATTAAGAAATAACAGAGATCGCGTCCGATAAGGGTTAGAACCCTACAGGTAGAAGCGTGGTTATCTCCAGGCGGGGGTCATAAAAGAGGGGGTTTTGATTTTGAAGTCCTTTTTGTCCTATCTCCAACCGTTTAGGAGATACGGCGTTGTTTATACAGCAAAGATACAATTTGATTCTTAAGAGAAAATGCATCCTGCATTATTAAGAAATAACAGAGATCGCGTCCGATAAGGGTTAGAACCCTACAGGTAGAAACGTGGTTATCTCTAGGCGGGGGTCATAAAAGAGGGGGTTTTGATTTTGAAGTCCTTTTTGTCCTATCTCCAACCGTTTAGGAGATACGGCGTTGTTTATACAGCAAAGATACAATTTGATTCTTAAGAGAAAATGCATCCTGCATTATTAAGAAATAACAGAGATCGCGTCCGATAAGGGTTAGAACCCTACAGGTAGAAGCGTGGTTATCTCTAGGCGGGGGTCATAAAAGAGGGGGTTTTGATTTTGAAGTCCTTTTTGTCCTATCTCCAACCGTTTAGGAGATACGGCGTTGTTTATACAGCAAAGATACAATTTGATTCTTAAGAGAAAATGCATCCTGCATTATTAAGAAATAACAGAGATCGCGTCCGATAAGGGTTAGAACCCTACAGGTAGAAGCGTGGTTATCTCCAGGCGGGGGTCATAAAAGAGGGGGTTTTGATTTTGAAGTCCTTTTTGTCCTATCTCCAACCGTTTAGGAGATACGGCGTTGTTTATACAGCAAAGATACAATTTGATTCTTAAGACAAAATGCATCCTGCATTATTAAGAAATAACAGAGATCGCGTCCGATAAGGGTTAGAACCCTACAGGTAGAAGCGTGGTTATCTCCAGGCGGGGGTCATAAAAGAGGGGGTTTTGATTTTGAAGTCCTTTTTGTCCTATCTCCAACCGTTTAGGAGATACGGCGTTGTTTATACAGCAAAGATACAATTTGATTCTTAAGAGAAAATGCATCCTGCATTATTAAGAAATAACAGAGATCGCGTCCGATAAGGGTTAGAACCCTACAGGTAGAAACGTGGTTATCTCTAGGCGGGGGTCATAAAAGAGGGGGTTTTGATTTTGAAGTCCTTTTTCTCCTATCTCCAACCGTTTAGGAGATACGGCGTTGTTTATACAGCAAAGATACAATTTGATTCTTAAGAGAAAATGCATCCTGCATTATTAAGAAATAACAGAGATCGCGTCCGATAAGGGTTAGAACCCTACAGGTAGAAGCGTGGTTATCTCTAGGCGGGGGTCATAAAAGAGGGGGTTTTGATTTTGAAGTCCTTTTTGTCCTATCTCCAACCGTTTAGGAGATACGGCGTTGTTTATACAGCAAAGATACAGTTTGATTCTTAAGAGAAAATGCATCCTGCATTATTAAGAAATAACAGAGATCGCGTCCGATAAGGGTTAGAACCCTACAGGTAGAAGCGTGGTTATCTCTAGGCGGGGGTCATAAAAGAGGGGGTTTTGATTTTGAAGTCCTTTTTGTCCTATCTCCAACCGTTTAGGAGATACGGCGTTGTTTATACAGCAAAGATACAATTTGATTCTTAAGAGAAAATGCATCCTGCATTATTAAGAAATAACAGAGATCGCGTCCGATAAGGGTTAGAACCCTACAGGTAGAAGCGTGGTTATCTCTAGGCGGGGGTCATAAAAGAGGGGGTTTTGATTTTGAAGTCCTTTTTGTCCTATCTCCAACCGTTTAGGAGATACGGCGTTGTTTATACAGCAACGATACAATTTGATTCTTAAGAACAAATGTATCCTGCATTATTAAGAAATAACAGAGATCGCGTCCGATAAGGGTTAGAACCCTACAGGTAGAAGCGTGGTTATCTCTAGGCGGGGGTCATAAAAGAGGGGGTTTTGATTTTGAAGTCCTTTTTGTCCTATCTCCAACCGTTTAGGAGATACGGCGTTGTTTATACAGCAAAGATACAATTTGATTCTTAAGACAAAATGCATCCTGCATTATTAAGAAATAACAGAGATCGCGTCCGATAAGGGTTAGAACCCTACAGGTAGAAGCGTGGTTATCTCTAGGCGGGGGTCATAAAAGAGGGGGTTTTGATTTTGAAGTCCTTTTTGTCCTATCTCCAACCGTTTAGGAGATACGGCGTTGTTTATACAGCAAAGATACAATTTGATTCTTAAGAGAAAATGCATCCTGCATTATTAAGAAATAACAGAGATCGCGTCCGATAAGGGTTAGAACCCTACAGGTAGAAGCGTGGTTATCTCTAGGCGGGGGTCATAAAAGAGGGGGTTTTGATTTTGAAGTCCTTTTTGTCCTATCTCCAACCGTTTAGGAGATACGGCGTTGTTTATACAGCAAAGATACAATTTGATTCTTAAGAGAAAATGCATCCTGCATTATTAAGAAATAACAGAGATCGCGTCCGATAAGGGTTACAACCCTAGAGGTAGAAGCGTGGTTATCTCTAGGCGGGGGTCATAAAAGAGGGGGTTTTGATTTTGAAGTCCTTTTTGTCCTATCTCCAACCGTTTAGGAGATACGGCGTTGTTTATACAGCAAAGATACAATTTGATTCTTAAGAGAAAATGCATCCTGCATTATTAAGAAATAACAGAGATCGCGTCCGATAAGGGTTAGAACCCTACAGGTAGAAGCGTGGTTATCTCTAGGCGGGGGTCATAAAAGAGGGGGTTTTGATTTTGAAGTCCTTTTTGTCCTATCTCCAACCGTTTAGGAGATACGGCGTTGTTTATACAGCAACGATACAATTTGATTCTTAAGAACAAATGCATCCTGCATTATTAGGAAATAACAGAGATCGCGTCCGATAAGGGTTAGAACCCTACAGGTAGAAGCGTGGTTATCTCTAGGCGGGGGTCATAAAAGAGGGGGTTTTGATTTTGAAGTCCTTTTTGTCCTATCTCCAACCGTTTAGGAGATACGGCGTTGTTTATACAGCAAAGATACAATTTGATTCTTAAGAGAAAATGCATCCTGCATTATTAAGAAATAACAGAGATCGCGTCCGATAAGGGTTAGAACCCTACAGGTAGAAGCGTGGTTATCTCTAGGCGGGGGTCATAAAAGAGGGGGTTTTGATTTTGAAGTCCTTTTTGTCCTATCTCCAACCGTTTAGGAGATACGGCGTTGTTTATACAGCAAAGATACAATTTGATTCTTAAGACAAAATGCATCCTGCATTATTAAGAAATAACAGAGATCGCGTCCGATAAGGGTTAGAACCCTACAGGTAGAAGCGTGGTTATCTCTAGGCGGGGGTCATAAAAGAGGGGGTTTTGATTTTGAAGTCCTTTTTGTCCTATCTCCAACCGTTTAGGAGATACGGCGTTGTTTATACAGCAAAGATACAATTTGATTCTTAAGACAAAATGCATCCTGCATTATTAAGAAATAACAGAGATCGCGTCCGATAAGGGTTAGAACCCTACAGGTAGAAGCGTGGTTATCTCTAGGCGGGGGTCATAAAAGAGGGGGTTTTGATTTTGAAGTCCTTTTTGTCCTATCTCCAACCGTTTAGGAGATACGGCGTTGTTTATACAGCAAAGATACAATTTGATTCTTAAGAGAAAATGCATCCTGCATTATTAAGAAATAACAGAGATCGCGTCCGATAAGGGTTACAACCCTAGAGGTAGAAGCGTGGTTATCTCTAGGCGGGGGTCATAAAAGAGGGGGTTTTGATTTTGAAGTCCTTTTTGTCCTATCTCCAACCGTTTAGGAGATACGGCGTTGTTTATACAGCAAAGATACAATTTGATTCTTAAGAGAAAATGCATCCTGCATTATTAAGAAATAACAGAGATCGCGTCCGATAAGGGTTAGAACCCTACAGGTAGAAGCGTGGTTATCTCTAGGCGGGGGTCATAAAAGAGGGGGTTTTGATTTTGAAGTCCTTTTTGTCCTATCTCCAACCGTTTAGGAGATACGGCGTTGTTTATACAGCAACGATACAATTTGATTCTTAAGAACAAATGCATCCTGCATTATTAGGAAATAACAGAGATCGCGTCCGATAAGGGTTAGAACCCTACAGGTAGAAGCGTGGTTATCTCTAGGCGGGGGTCATAAAAGAGGGGGTTTTGATTTTGAAGTCCTTTTTGTCCTATCTCCAACCGTTTAGGAGATACGGCGTTGTTTATACAGCAAAGATACAATTTGATTCTTAAGAGAAAATGCATCCTGCATTATTAAGAAATAACAGAGATCGCGTCCGATAAGGGTTAGAACCCTACAGGTAGAAGCGTGGTTATCTCTAGGCGGGGGTCATAAAAGAGGGGGTTTTGATTTTGAAGTCCTTTTTGTCCTATCTCCAACCGTTTAGGAGATACGGCGTTGTTTATACAGCAAAGATACAATTTGATTCTTAAGACAAAATGCATCCTGCATTATTAAGAAATAACAGAGATCGCGTCCGATAAGGGTTAGAACCCTACAGGTAGAAGCGTGGTTATCTCTAGGCGGGGGTCATAAAAGAGGGGGTTTTGATTTTGAAGTCCTTTTTGTCCTATCTCCAACCGTTTAGGAGATACGGCGTTGTTTATACAGCAAAGATACAATTTGATTCTTAAGACAAAATGCATCCTGCATTATTAAGAAATAACAGAGATCGCGTCCGATAAGGGTTAGAACCCTACAGGTAGAAGCGTGGTTATCTCTAGGCGGGGGTCATAAAAGAGGGGGTTTTGATTTTGAAGTCCTTTTTGTCCTATCTCCAACCGTTTAGGAGATACGGCGTTGTTTATACAGCAAAGATACAATTTGATTCTTAAGAGAAAATGCATCCTGCATTATTAAGAAATAACAGAGATCGCGTCCGATAAGGGTTACAACCCTAGAGGTAGAAGCGTGGTTATCTCTAGGCGGGGGTCATAAAAGAGGGGGTTTTGATTTTGAAGTCCTTTTTGTCCTATCTCCAACCGTTTAGGAGATACGGCGTTGTTTATACAGCAAAGATACAATTTGATTCTTAAGAGAAAATGCATCCTGCATTATTAAGAAATAACAGAGATCGCGTCCGATAAGGGTTAGAACCCTACAGGTAGAAGCGTGGTTATCTCTAGGCGGGGGTCATAAAAGAGGGGGTTTTGATTTTGAAGTCCTTTTTGTCCTATCTCCAACCGTTTAGGAGATACGGCGTTGTTTATACAGCAACGATACAATTTGATTCTTAAGAACAAATGCATCCTGCATTATTAGGAAATAACAGAGATCGCGTCCGATAAGGGTTAGAACCCTACAGGTAGAAGCGTGGTTATCTCTAGGCGGGGGTCATAAAAGAGGGGGTTTTGATTTTGAAGTCCTTTTTGTCCTATCTCCAACCGTTTAGGAGATACGGCGTTGTTTATACAGCAAAGATACAATTTGATTCTTAAGAGAAAATGCATCCTGCATTATTAAGAAATAACAGAGATCGCGTCCGATAAGGGTTAGAACCCTACAGGTAGAAGCGTGGTTATCTCTAGGCGGGGGTCATAAAAGAGGGGGTTTTGATTTTGAAGTCCTTTTTGTCCTATCTCCAACCGTTTAGGAGATACGGCGTTGTTTATACAGCAAAGATACAATTTGATTCTTAAGACAAAATGCATCCTGCATTATTAAGAAATAACAGAGATCGCGTCCGATAAGGGTTAGAACCCTACAGGTAGAAGCGTGGTTATCTCTAGGCGGGGGTCATAAAAGAGGGGGTTTTGATTTTGAAGTCCTTTTTGTCCTATCTCCAACCGTTTAGGAGATACGGCGTTGTTTATACAGCAAAGATACAATTTGATTCTTAAGACAAAATGCATCCTGCATTATTAAGAAATAACAGAGATCGCGTCCGATAAGGGTTAGAACCCTACAGGTAGAAGCGTGGTTATCTTTAGGCGGGGGTCATAAAAGAGGGGGTTTTGATTTTGAAGTCCTTTTTGTCCTATCTCCAACCGTTTAGGAGATACGGCGTTGTTTATACAGCAAAGATACAATTTGATTCTTAAGAGAAAATGCATCCTGCATTATTAAGAAATAACAGAGATCGCGTCCGATAAGGGTTAGAACCCTACAGGTAGAAGCGTGGTTATCTCCAGGCGGGGGTCATAAAAGAGGGGGTTTTGATTTTGAAGTCCTTTTTGTCCTATCTCCAACCGTTTAGGAGATACGGCGTTGTTTATACAGCAAAGATACAATTTGATTCTTAAGACAAAATGCATCCTGCATTATTAAGAAATAACAGAGATCGCGTCCGATAAGGGTTAGAACCCTACAGGTAGAAGCGTGGTTATCTCCAGGCGGGGGTCATAAAAGAGGGGGTTTTGATTTTGAAGTCCTTTTTGTCCTATCTCCAACCGTTTAGGAGATACGGCGTTGTTTATACAGCAAAGATACAATTTGATTCTTAAGAGAAAATGCATCCTGCATTATTAAGAAATAACAGAGATCGCGTCCGATAAGGGTTAGAACCCTACAGGTAGAAACGTGGTTATCTCTAGGCGGGGGTCATAAAAGAGGGGGTTTTGATTTTGAAGTCCTTTTTGTCCTATCTCCAACCGTTTAGGAGATACGGCGTTGTTTATACAGCAAAGATACAATTTGATTCTTAAGAGAAAATGCATCCTGCATTATTAAGAAATAACAGAGATCGCGTCCGATAAGGGTTAGAACCCTACAGGTAGAAGCGTGGTTATCTCTAGGCGGGGGTCATAAAAGAGGGGGTTTTGATTTTGAAGTCCTTTTTGTCCTATCTCCAACCGTTTAGGAGATACGGCGTTGTTTATACAGCAAAGATACAATTTGATTCTTAAGAGAAAATGCATCCTGCATTATTAAGAAATAACAGAGATCGCGTCCGATAAGGGTTAGAACCCTACAGGTAGAAGCGTGGTTATCTCCAGGCGGGGGTCATAAAAGAGGGGGTTTTGATTTTGAAGTCCTTTTTGTCCTATCTCCAACCGTTTAGGAGATACGGCGTTGTTTATACAGCAAAGATACAATTTGATTCTTAAGACAAAATGCATCCTGCATTATTAAGAAATAACAGAGATCGCGTCCGATAAGGGTTAGAACCCTACAGGTAGAAGCGTGGTTATCTCCAGGCGGGGGTCATAAAAGAGGGGGTTTTGATTTTGAAGTCCTTTTTGTCCTATCTCCAACCGTTTAGGAGATACGGCGTTGTTTATACAGCAAAGATACAATTTGATTCTTAAGAGAAAATGCATCCTGCATTATTAAGAAATAACAGAGATCGCGTCCGATAAGGGTTAGAACCCTACAGGTAGAAACGTGGTTATCTCTAGGCGGGGGTCATAAAAGAGGGGGTTTTGATTTTGAAGTCCTTTTTCTCCTATCTCCAACCGTTTAGGAGATACGGCGTTGTTTATACAGCAAAGATACAATTTGATTCTTAAGAGAAAATGCATCCTGCATTATTAAGAAATAACAGAGATCGCGTCCGATAAGGGTTAGAACCCTACAGGTAGAAGCGTGGTTATCTCTAGGCGGGGGTCATAAAAGAGGGGGTTTTGATTTTGAAGTCCTTTTTGTCCTATCTCCAACCGTTTAGGAGATACGGCGTTGTTTATACAGCAAAGATACAGTTTGATTCTTAAGAGAAAATGCATCCTGCATTATTAAGAAATAACAGAGATCGCGTCCGATAAGGGTTAGAACCCTACAGGTAGAAGCGTGGTTATCTCTAGGCGGGGGTCATAAAAGAGGGGGTTTTGATTTTGAAGTCCTTTTTGTCCTATCTCCAACCGTTTAGGAGATACGGCGTTGTTTATACAGCAAAGATACAATTTGATTCTTAAGAGAAAATGCATCCTGCATTATTAAGAAATAACAGAGATCGCGTCCGATAAGGGTTAGAACCCTACAGGTAGAAGCGTGGTTATCTCTAGGCGGGGGTCATAAAAGAGGGGGTTTTGATTTTGAAGTCCTTTTTGTCCTATCTCCAACCGTTTAGGAGATACGGCGTTGTTTATACAGCAACGATACAATTTGATTCTTAAGAACAAATGTATCCTGCATTATTAAGAAATAACAGAGATCGCGTCCGATAAGGGTTAGAACCCTACAGGTAGAAGCGTGGTTATCTCTAGGCGGGGGTCATAAAAGAGGGGGTTTTGATTTTGAAGTCCTTTTTGTCCTATCTCCAACCGTTTAGGAGATACGGCGTTGTTTATACAGCAAAGATACAATTTGATTCTTAAGACAAAATGCATCCTGCATTATTAAGAAATAACAGAGATCGCGTCCGATAAGGGTTAGAACCCTACAGGTAGAAGCGTGGTTATCTCTAGGCGGGGGTCATAAAAGAGGGGGTTTTGATTTTGAAGTCCTTTTTGTCCTATCTCCAACCGTTTAGGAGATACGGCGTTGTTTATACAGCAAAGATACAATTTGATTCTTAAGAGAAAATGCATCCTGCATTATTAAGAAATAACAGAGATCGCGTCCGATAAGGGTTAGAACCCTACAGGTAGAAGCGTGGTTATCTCTAGGCGGGGGTCATAAAAGAGGGGGTTTTGATTTTGAAGTCCTTTTTGTCCTATCTCCAACCGTTTAGGAGATACGGCGTTGTTTATACAGCAAAGATACAATTTGATTCTTAAGAGAAAATGCATCCTGCATTATTAAGAAATAACAGAGATCGCGTCCGATAAGGGTTACAACCCTAGAGGTAGAAGCGTGGTTATCTCTAGGCGGGGGTCATAAAAGAGGGGGTTTTGATTTTGAAGTCCTTTTTGTCCTATCTCCAACCGTTTAGGAGATACGGCGTTGTTTATACAGCAAAGATACAATTTGATTCTTAAGAGAAAATGCATCCTGCATTATTAAGAAATAACAGAGATCGCGTCCGATAAGGGTTAGAACCCTACAGGTAGAAGCGTGGTTATCTCTAGGCGGGGGTCATAAAAGAGGGGGTTTTGATTTTGAAGTCCTTTTTGTCCTATCTCCAACCGTTTAGGAGATACGGCGTTGTTTATACAGCAACGATACAATTTGATTCTTAAGAACAAATGCATCCTGCATTATTAGGAAATAACAGAGATCGCGTCCGATAAGGGTTAGAACCCTACAGGTAGAAGCGTGGTTATCTCTAGGCGGGGGTCATAAAAGAGGGGGTTTTGATTTTGAAGTCCTTTTTGTCCTATCTCCAACCGTTTAGGAGATACGGCGTTGTTTATACAGCAAAGATACAATTTGATTCTTAAGAGAAAATGCATCCTGCATTATTAAGAAATAACAGAGATCGCGTCCGATAAGGGTTAGAACCCTACAGGTAGAAGCGTGGTTATCTCTAGGCGGGGGTCATAAAAGAGGGGGTTTTGATTTTGAAGTCCTTTTTGTCCTATCTCCAACCGTTTAGGAGATACGGCGTTGTTTATACAGCAAAGATACAATTTGATTCTTAAGACAAAATGCATCCTGCATTATTAAGAAATAACAGAGATCGCGTCCGATAAGGGTTAGAACCCTACAGGTAGAAGCGTGGTTATCTCTAGGCGGGGGTCATAAAAGAGGGGGTTTTGATTTTGAAGTCCTTTTTGTCCTATCTCCAACCGTTTAGGAGATACGGCGTTGTTTATACAGCAAAGATACAATTTGATTCTTAAGACAAAATGCATCCTGCATTATTAAGAAATAACAGAGATCGCGTCCGATAAGGGTTAGAACCCTACAGGTAGAAGCGTGGTTATCTCTAGGCGGGGGTCATAAAAGAGGGGGTTTTGATTTTGAAGTCCTTTTTGTCCTATCTCCAACCGTTTAGGAGATACGGCGTTGTTTATACAGCAAAGATACAATTTGATTCTTAAGAGAAAATGCATCCTGCATTATTAAGAAATAACAGAGATCGCGTCCGATAAGGGTTACAACCCTAGAGGTAGAAGCGTGGTTATCTCTAGGCGGGGGTCATAAAAGAGGGGGTTTTGATTTTGAAGTCCTTTTTGTCCTATCTCCAACCGTTTAGGAGATACGGCGTTGTTTATACAGCAAAGATACAATTTGATTCTTAAGAGAAAATGCATCCTGCATTATTAAGAAATAACAGAGATCGCGTCCGATAAGGGTTAGAACCCTACAGGTAGAAGCGTGGTTATCTCTAGGCGGGGGTCATAAAAGAGGGGGTTTTGATTTTGAAGTCCTTTTTGTCCTATCTCCAACCGTTTAGGAGATACGGCGTTGTTTATACAGCAACGATACAATTTGATTCTTAAGAACAAATGCATCCTGCATTATTAGGAAATAACAGAGATCGCGTCCGATAAGGGTTAGAACCCTACAGGTAGAAGCGTGGTTATCTCTAGGCGGGGGTCATAAAAGAGGGGGTTTTGATTTTGAAGTCCTTTTTGTCCTATCTCCAACCGTTTAGGAGATACGGCGTTGTTTATACAGCAAAGATACAATTTGATTCTTAAGAGAAAATGCATCCTGCATTATTAAGAAATAACAGAGATCGCGTCCGATAAGGGTTAGAACCCTACAGGTAGAAGCGTGGTTATCTCTAGGCGGGGGTCATAAAAGAGGGGGTTTTGATTTTGAAGTCCTTTTTGTCCTATCTCCAACCGTTTAGGAGATACGGCGTTGTTTATACAGCAAAGATACAATTTGATTCTTAAGACAAAATGCATCCTGCATTATTAAGAAATAACAGAGATCGCGTCCGATAAGGGTTAGAACCCTACAGGTAGAAGCGTGGTTATCTCTAGGCGGGGGTCATAAAAGAGGGGGTTTTGATTTTGAAGTCCTTTTTGTCCTATCTCCAACCGTTTAGGAGATACGGCGTTGTTTATACAGCAAAGATACAATTTGATTCTTAAGACAAAATGCATCCTGCATTATTAAGAAATAACAGAGATCGCGTCCGATAAGGGTTAGAACCCTACAGGTAGAAGCGTGGTTATCTCTAGGCGGGGGTCATAAAAGAGGGGGTTTTGATTTTGAAGTCCTTTTTGTCCTATCTCCAACCGTTTAGGAGATACGGCGTTGTTTATACAGCAAAGATACAATTTGATTCTTAAGAGAAAATGCATCCTGCATTATTAAGAAATAACAGAGATCGCGTCCGATAAGGGTTAGAACCCTACAGGTAGAAGCGTGGTTATCTCTAGGCGGGGGTCATAAAAGAGGGGGTTTTGATTTTGAAGTCCTTTTTGTCCTATCTCCAACCGTTTAGGAGATACGGCGTTGTTTATACAGCAAAGATACAGTTTGATTCTTAAGAGAAAATGCATCCTGCATTATTAAGAAATAACAGAGATCGCGTCCGATAAGGGTTAGAACCCTACAGGTAGAAGCGTGGTTATCTCTAGGCGGGGGTCATAAAAGAGGGGGTTTTGATTTTGAAGTCCTTTTTGTCCTATCTCCAACCGTTTAGGAGATACGGCGTTGTTTATACAGCAAAGATACAATTTGATTCTTAAGAGAAAATGCATCCTGCATTATTAAGAAATAACAGAGATCGCGTCCGATAAGGGTTAGAACCCTACAGGTAGAAGCGTGGTTATCTCTAGGCGGGGGTCATAAAAGAGGGGGTTTTGATTTTGAAGTCCTTTTTGTCCTATCTCCAACCGTTTAGGAGATACGGCGTTGTTTATACAGCAAAGATACAATTTGATTCTTAAGAGAAAATGCATCCTGCATTATTAAGAAATAACAGAGATCGCGTCCGATAAGGGTTAGAACCCTACAGGTAGAAACGTGGTTATCTCTAGGCGGGGGTCATAAAAGAGGGGGTTTTGATTTTGAAGTCCTTTTTGTCCTATCTCCAACCGTTTAGGAGATACGGCGTTGTTTATACAGCAACGATACAATTTGATTCTTAAGAACAAATGTATCCTGCATTATTAAGAAATAACAGAGATCGCGTCCGATAAGGGTTAGAACCCTACAGGTAGAAGCGTGGTTATCTCTAGGCGGGGGTCATAAAAGAGGGGGTTTTGATTTTGAAGTCCTTTTTGTCCTATCTCCAACCGTTTAGGAGATACGGCGTTGTTTATACAGCAAAGATACAATTTGATTCTTAAGAGAAAATGCATCCTGCATTATTAAGAAATAACAGAGATCGCGTCCGATAAGGGTTACAACCCTAGAGGTAGAAGCGTGGTTATCTCTAGGCGGGGGTCATAAAAGAGGGGGTTTTGATTTTGAAGTCCTTTTTGTCCTATCTCCAACCGTTTAGGAGATACGGCGTTGTTTATACAGCAAAGATACAATTTGATTCTTAAGAGAAAATGCATCCTGCATTATTAAGAAATAACAGAGATCGCGTCCGATAAGGGTTAGAACCCTACAGGTAGAAGCGTGGTTATCTCTAGGCGGGGGTCATAAAAGAGGGGGTTTTGATTTTGAAGTCCTTTTTGTCCTATCTCCAACCGTTTAGGAGATACGGCGTTGTTTATACAGCAACGATACAATTTGATTCTTAAGAACAAATGCATCCTGCATTATTAGGAAATAACAGAGATCGCGTCCGATAAGGGTTAGAACCCTACAGGTAGAAGCGTGGTTATCTCTAGGCGGGGGTCATAAAAGAGGGGGTTTTGATTTTGAAGTCCTTTTTGTCCTATCTCCAACCGTTTAGGAGATACGGCGTTGTTTATACAGCAAAGATACAATTTGATTCTTAAGAGAAAATGCATCCTGCATTATTAAGAAATAACAGAGATCGCGTCCGATAAGGGTTAGAACCCTACAGGTAGAAGCGTGGTTATCTCTAGGCGGGGGTCATAAAAGAGGGGGTTTTGATTTTGAAGTCCTTTTTGTCCTATCTCCAACCGTTTAGGAGATACGGCGTTGTTTATACAGCAAAGATACAATTTGATTCTTAAGACAAAATGCATCCTGCATTATTAAGAAATAACAGAGATCGCGTCCGATAAGGGTTAGAACCCTACAGGTAGAAGCGTGGTTATCTCTAGGCGGGGGTCATAAAAGAGGGGGTTTTGATTTTGAAGTCCTTTTTGTCCTATCTCCAACCGTTTAGGAGATACGGCGTTGTTTATACAGCAAAGATACAATTTGATTCTTAAGACAAAATGCATCCTGCATTATTAAGAAATAACAGAGATCGCGTCCGATAAGGGTTAGAACCCTACAGGTAGAAGCGTGGTTATCTCTAGGCGGGGGTCATAAAAGAGGGGGTTTTGATTTTGAAGTCCTTTTTGTCCTATCTCCAACCGTTTAGGAGATACGGCGTTGTTTATACAGCAAAGATACAATTTGATTCTTAAGAGAAAATGCATCCTGCATTATTAAGAAATAACAGAGATCGCGTCCGATAAGGGTTAGAACCCTACAGGTAGAAGCGTGGTTATCTCCAGGCGGGGGTCATAAAAGAGGGGGTTTTGATTTTGAAGTCCTTTTTGTCCTATCTCCAACCGTTTAGGAGATACGGCGTTGTTTATACAGCAAAGATACAATTTGATTCTTAAGACAAAATGCATCCTGCATTATTAAGAAATAACAGAGATCGCGTCCGATAAGGGTTAGAACCCTACAGGTAGAAGCGTGGTTATCTCCAGGCGGGGGTCATAAAAGAGGGGGTTTTGATTTTGAAGTCCTTTTTGTCCTATCTCCAACCGTTTAGGAGATACGGCGTTGTTTATACAGCAAAGATACAATTTGATTCTTAAGAGAAAATGCATCCTGCATTATTAAGAAATAACAGAGATCGCGTCCGATAAGGGTTAGAACCCTACAGGTAGAAACGTGGTTATCTCTAGGCGGGGGTCATAAAAGAGGGGGTTTTGATTTTGAAGTCCTTTTTGTCCTATCTCCAACCGTTTAGGAGATACGGCGTTGTTTATACAGCAAAGATACAATTTGATTCTTAAGAGAAAATGCATCCTGCATTATTAAGAAATAACAGAGATCGCGTCCGATAAGGGTTAGAACCCTACAGGTAGAAGCGTGGTTATCTCTAGGCGGGGGTCATAAAAGAGGGGGTTTTGATTTTGAAGTCCTTTTTGTCCTATCTCCAACCGTTTAGGAGATACGGCGTTGTTTATACAGCAAAGATACAATTTGATTCTTAAGAGAAAATGCATCCTGCATTATTAAGAAATAACAGAGATCGCGTCCGATAAGGGTTAGAACCCTACAGGTAGAAGCGTGGTTATCTCCAGGCGGGGGTCATAAAAGAGGGGGTTTTGATTTTGAAGTCCTTTTTGTCCTATCTCCAACCGTTTAGGAGATACGGCGTTGTTTATACAGCAAAGATACAATTTGATTCTTAAGACAAAATGCATCCTGCATTATTAAGAAATAACAGAGATCGCGTCCGATAAGGGTTAGAACCCTACAGGTAGAAGCGTGGTTATCTCCAGGCGGGGGTCATAAAAGAGGGGGTTTTGATTTTGAAGTCCTTTTTGTCCTATCTCCAACCGTTTAGGAGATACGGCGTTGTTTATACAGCAAAGATACAATTTGATTCTTAAGAGAAAATGCATCCTGCATTATTAAGAAATAACAGAGATCGCGTCCGATAAGGGTTAGAACCCTACAGGTAGAAACGTGGTTATCTCTAGGCGGGGGTCATAAAAGAGGGGGTTTTGATTTTGAAGTCCTTTTTCTCCTATCTCCAACCGTTTAGGAGATACGGCGTTGTTTATACAGCAAAGATACAATTTGATTCTTAAGAGAAAATGCATCCTGCATTATTAAGAAATAACAGAGATCGCGTCCGATAAGGGTTAGAACCCTACAGGTAGAAGCGTGGTTATCTCTAGGCGGGGGTCATAAAAGAGGGGGTTTTGATTTTGAAGTCCTTTTTGTCCTATCTCCAACCGTTTAGGAGATACGGCGTTGTTTATACAGCAAAGATACAGTTTGATTCTTAAGAGAAAATGCATCCTGCATTATTAAGAAATAACAGAGATCGCGTCCGATAAGGGTTAGAACCCTACAGGTAGAAGCGTGGTTATCTCTAGGCGGGGGTCATAAAAGAGGGGGTTTTGATTTTGAAGTCCTTTTTGTCCTATCTCCAACCGTTTAGGAGATACGGCGTTGTTTATACAGCAAAGATACAATTTGATTCTTAAGAGAAAATGCATCCTGCATTATTAAGAAATAACAGAGATCGCGTCCGATAAGGGTTAGAACCCTACAGGTAGAAGCGTGGTTATCTCTAGGCGGGGGTCATAAAAGAGGGGGTTTTGATTTTGAAGTCCTTTTTGTCCTATCTCCAACCGTTTAGGAGATACGGCGTTGTTTATACAGCAACGATACAATTTGATTCTTAAGAACAAATGTATCCTGCATTATTAAGAAATAACAGAGATCGCGTCCGATAAGGGTTAGAACCCTACAGGTAGAAGCGTGGTTATCTCTAGGCGGGGGTCATAAAAGAGGGGGTTTTGATTTTGAAGTCCTTTTTGTCCTATCTCCAACCGTTTAGGAGATACGGCGTTGTTTATACAGCAAAGATACAATTTGATTCTTAAGACAAAATGCATCCTGCATTATTAAGAAATAACAGAGATCGCGTCCGATAAGGGTTAGAACCCTACAGGTAGAAGCGTGGTTATCTCTAGGCGGGGGTCATAAAAGAGGGGGTTTTGATTTTGAAGTCCTTTTTGTCCTATCTCCAACCGTTTAGGAGATACGGCGTTGTTTATACAGCAAAGATACAATTTGATTCTTAAGAGAAAATGCATCCTGCATTATTAAGAAATAACAGAGATCGCGTCCGATAAGGGTTAGAACCCTACAGGTAGAAGCGTGGTTATCTCTAGGCGGGGGTCATAAAAGAGGGGGTTTTGATTTTGAAGTCCTTTTTGTCCTATCTCCAACCGTTTAGGAGATACGGCGTTGTTTATACAGCAAAGATACAATTTGATTCTTAAGAGAAAATGCATCCTGCATTATTAAGAAATAACAGAGATCGCGTCCGATAAGGGTTACAACCCTAGAGGTAGAAGCGTGGTTATCTCTAGGCGGGGGTCATAAAAGAGGGGGTTTTGATTTTGAAGTCCTTTTTGTCCTATCTCCAACCGTTTAGGAGATACGGCGTTGTTTATACAGCAAAGATACAATTTGATTCTTAAGAGAAAATGCATCCTGCATTATTAAGAAATAACAGAGATCGCGTCCGATAAGGGTTAGAACCCTACAGGTAGAAGCGTGGTTATCTCTAGGCGGGGGTCATAAAAGAGGGGGTTTTGATTTTGAAGTCCTTTTTGTCCTATCTCCAACCGTTTAGGAGATACGGCGTTGTTTATACAGCAACGATACAATTTGATTCTTAAGAACAAATGCATCCTGCATTATTAGGAAATAACAGAGATCGCGTCCGATAAGGGTTAGAACCCTACAGGTAGAAGCGTGGTTATCTCTAGGCGGGGGTCATAAAAGAGGGGGTTTTGATTTTGAAGTCCTTTTTGTCCTATCTCCAACCGTTTAGGAGATACGGCGTTGTTTATACAGCAAAGATACAATTTGATTCTTAAGAGAAAATGCATCCTGCATTATTAAGAAATAACAGAGATCGCGTCCGATAAGGGTTAGAACCCTACAGGTAGAAGCGTGGTTATCTCTAGGCGGGGGTCATAAAAGAGGGGGTTTTGATTTTGAAGTCCTTTTTGTCCTATCTCCAACCGTTTAGGAGATACGGCGTTGTTTATACAGCAAAGATACAATTTGATTCTTAAGACAAAATGCATCCTGCATTATTAAGAAATAACAGAGATCGCGTCCGATAAGGGTTAGAACCCTACAGGTAGAAGCGTGGTTATCTCTAGGCGGGGGTCATAAAAGAGGGGGTTTTGATTTTGAAGTCCTTTTTGTCCTATCTCCAACCGTTTAGGAGATACGGCGTTGTTTATACAGCAAAGATACAATTTGATTCTTAAGACAAAATGCATCCTGCATTATTAAGAAATAACAGAGATCGCGTCCGATAAGGGTTAGAACCCTACAGGTAGAAGCGTGGTTATCTCTAGGCGGGGGTCATAAAAGAGGGGGTTTTGATTTTGAAGTCCTTTTTGTCCTATCTCCAACCGTTTAGGAGATACGGCGTTGTTTATACAGCAAAGATACAATTTGATTCTTAAGAGAAAATGCATCCTGCATTATTAAGAAATAACAGAGATCGCGTCCGATAAGGGTTACAACCCTAGAGGTAGAAGCGTGGTTATCTCTAGGCGGGGGTCATAAAAGAGGGGGTTTTGATTTTGAAGTCCTTTTTGTCCTATCTCCAACCGTTTAGGAGATACGGCGTTGTTTATACAGCAAAGATACAATTTGATTCTTAAGAGAAAATGCATCCTGCATTATTAAGAAATAACAGAGATCGCGTCCGATAAGGGTTAGAACCCTACAGGTAGAAGCGTGGTTATCTCTAGGCGGGGGTCATAAAAGAGGGGGTTTTGATTTTGAAGTCCTTTTTGTCCTATCTCCAACCGTTTAGGAGATACGGCGTTGTTTATACAGCAACGATACAATTTGATTCTTAAGAACAAATGCATCCTGCATTATTAGGAAATAACAGAGATCGCGTCCGATAAGGGTTAGAACCCTACAGGTAGAAGCGTGGTTATCTCTAGGCGGGGGTCATAAAAGAGGGGGTTTTGATTTTGAAGTCCTTTTTGTCCTATCTCCAACCGTTTAGGAGATACGGCGTTGTTTATACAGCAAAGATACAATTTGATTCTTAAGAGAAAATGCATCCTGCATTATTAAGAAATAACAGAGATCGCGTCCGATAAGGGTTAGAACCCTACAGGTAGAAGCGTGGTTATCTCTAGGCGGGGGTCATAAAAGAGGGGGTTTTGATTTTGAAGTCCTTTTTGTCCTATCTCCAACCGTTTAGGAGATACGGCGTTGTTTATACAGCAAAGATACAATTTGATTCTTAAGACAAAATGCATCCTGCATTATTAAGAAATAACAGAGATCGCGTCCGATAAGGGTTAGAACCCTACAGGTAGAAGCGTGGTTATCTCTAGGCGGGGGTCATAAAAGAGGGGGTTTTGATTTTGAAGTCCTTTTTGTCCTATCTCCAACCGTTTAGGAGATACGGCGTTGTTTATACAGCAAAGATACAATTTGATTCTTAAGACAAAATGCATCCTGCATTATTAAGAAATAACAGAGATCGCGTCCGATAAGGGTTAGAACCCTACAGGTAGAAGCGTGGTTATCTCTAGGCGGGGGTCATAAAAGAGGGGGTTTTGATTTTGAAGTCCTTTTTGTCCTATCTCCAACCGTTTAGGAGATACGGCGTTGTTTATACAGCAAAGATACAATTTGATTCTTAAGAGAAAATGCATCCTGCATTATTAAGAAATAACAGAGATCGCGTCCGATAAGGGTTACAACCCTAGAGGTAGAAGCGTGGTTATCTCTAGGCGGGGGTCATAAAAGAGGGGGTTTTGATTTTGAAGTCCTTTTTGTCCTATCTCCAACCGTTTAGGAGATACGGCGTTGTTTATACAGCAAAGATACAATTTGATTCTTAAGAGAAAATGCATCCTGCATTATTAAGAAATAACAGAGATCGCGTCCGATAAGGGTTAGAACCCTACAGGTAGAAGCGTGGTTATCTCTAGGCGGGGGTCATAAAAGAGGGGGTTTTGATTTTGAAGTCCTTTTTGTCCTATCTCCAACCGTTTAGGAGATACGGCGTTGTTTATACAGCAACGATACAATTTGATTCTTAAGAACAAATGCATCCTGCATTATTAGGAAATAACAGAGATCGCGTCCGATAAGGGTTAGAACCCTACAGGTAGAAGCGTGGTTATCTCTAGGCGGGGGTCATAAAAGAGGGGGTTTTGATTTTGAAGTCCTTTTTGTCCTATCTCCAACCGTTTAGGAGATACGGCGTTGTTTATACAGCAAAGATACAATTTGATTCTTAAGAGAAAATGCATCCTGCATTATTAAGAAATAACAGAGATCGCGTCCGATAAGGGTTAGAACCCTACAGGTAGAAGCGTGGTTATCTCCAGGCGGGGGTCATAAAAGAGGGGGTTTTGATTTTGAAGTCCTTTTTGTCCTATCTCCAACCGTTTAGGAGATACGGCGTTGTTTATACAGCAAAGATACAATTTGATTCTTAAGACAAAATGCATCCTGCATTATTAAGAAATAACAGAGATCGCGTCCGATAAGGGTTAGAACCCTACAGGTAGAAGCGTGGTTATCTCCAGGCGGGGGTCATAAAAGAGGGGGTTTTGATTTTGAAGTCCTTTTTGTCCTATCTCCAACCGTTTAGGAGATACGGCGTTGTTTATACAGCAAAGATACAATTTGATTCTTAAGAGAAAATGCATCCTGCATTATTAAGAAATAACAGAGATCGCGTCCGATAAGGGTTAGAACCCTACAGGTAGAAACGTGGTTATCTCTAGGCGGGGGTCATAAAAGAGGGGGTTTTGATTTTGAAGTCCTTTTTGTCCTATCTCCAACCGTTTAGGAGATACGGCGTTGTTTATACAGCAAAGATACAATTTGATTCTTAAGAGAAAATGCATCCTGCATTATTAAGAAATAACAGAGATCGCGTCCGATAAGGGTTAGAACCCTACAGGTAGAAGCGTGGTTATCTCTAGGCGGGGGTCATAAAAGAGGGGGTTTTGATTTTGAAGTCCTTTTTGTCCTATCTCCAACCGTTTAGGAGATACGGCGTTGTTTATACAGCAAAGATACAGTTTGATTCTTAAGAGAAAATGCATCCTGCATTATTAAGAAATAACAGAGATCGCGTCCGATAAGGGTTAGAACCCTACAGGTAGAAGCGTGGTTATCTCTAGGCGGGGGTCATAAAAGAGGGGGTTTTGATTTTGAAGTCCTTTTTGTCCTATCTCCAACCGTTTAGGAGATACGGCGTTGTTTATACAGCAAAGATACAATTTGATTCTTAAGAGAAAATGCATCCTGCATTATTAAGAAATAACAGAGATCGCGTCCGATAAGGGTTAGAACCCTACAGGTAGAAGCGTGGTTATCTCTAGGCGGGGGTCATAAAAGAGGGGGTTTTGATTTTGAAGTCCTTTTTGTCCTATCTCCAACCGTTTAGGAGATACGGCGTTGTTTATACAGCAAAGATACAATTTGATTCTTAAGAGAAAATGCATCCTGCATTATTAAGAAATAACAGAGATCTCGTCCGATAAGGGATAGAACCCTACAGGTAGAAACGTGGTTATCTCTAGACGGGGGGTCATAAAAGAGGGGGTTTTGATTTTGAAGTCCTTTTTGTCCTATCTCCAACCGTTTAGGAGATACGGCGTTGTTTATACAGCAACGATACAATTTGATTCTTAAGAACAAATGTATCCTGCATTATTAAGAAATAACAGAGATCGCGTCCGATAAGGGTTAGAACCCTACAGGTAGAAGCGTGGTTATCTCTAGGCGGGGGTCATAAAAGAGGGGGTTTTGATTTTGAAGTCCTTTTTGTCCTATCTCCAACCGTTTAGGAGATACGGCGTTGTTTATACAGCAAAGATACAATTTGATTCTTAAGACAAAATGCATCCTGCATTATTAAGAAATAACAGAGATCGCGTCCGATAAGGGTTAGAACCCTACAGGTAGAAGCGTGGTTATCTCCAGGCGGGGGTCATAAAAGAGGGGGTTTTGATTTTGAAGTCCTTTTTGTCCTATCTCCAACCGTTTAGGAGATACGGCGTTGTTTATACAGCAAAGATACAATTTGATTCTTAAGAGAAAATGCATCCTGCATTATTAAGAAATAACAGAGATCGCGTCCGATAAGGGTTAGAACCCTACAGGTAGAAACGTGGTTATCTCTAGGCGGGGGTCATAAAAGAGGGGGTTTTGATTTTGAAGTCCTTTTTGTCCTATCTCCAACCGTTTAGGAGATACGGCGTTGTTTATACAGCAAAGATACAATTTGATTCTTAAGAGAAAATGCATCCTGCATTATTAAGAAATAACAGAGATCGCGTCCGATAAGGGTTAGAACCCTACAGGTAGAAGCGTGGTTATCTCTAGGCGGGGGTCATAAAAGAGGGGGTTTTGATTTTGAAGTCCTTTTTGTCCTATCTCCAACCGTTTAGGAGATACGGCGTTGTTTATACAGCAAAGATACAGTTTGATTCTTAAGAGAAAATGCATCCTGCATTATTAAGAAATAACAGAGATCGCGTCCGATAAGGGTTAGAACCCTACAGGTAGAAGCGTGGTTATCTCTAGGCGGGGGTCATAAAAGAGGGGGTTTTGATTTTGAAGTCCTTTTTGTCCTATCTCCAACCGTTTAGGAGATACGGCGTTGTTTATACAGCAAAGATACAATTTGATTCTTAAGAGAAAATGCATCCTGCATTATTAAGAAATAACAGAGATCGCGTCCGATAAGGGTTAGAACCCTACAGGTAGAAGCGTGGTTATCTCTAGGCGGGGGTCATAAAAGAGGGGGTTTTGATTTTGAAGTCCTTTTTGTCCTATCTCCAACCGTTTAGGAGATACGGCGTTGTTTATACAGCAAAGATACAGTTTGATTCTTAAGAGAAAATGCATCCTGCATTATTAAGAAATAACAGAGATCGCGTCCGATAAGGGTTAGAACCCTACAGGTAGAAGCGTGGTTATCTCTAGGCGGGGGTCATAAAAGAGGGGGTTTTGATTTTGAAGTCCTTTTTGTCCTATCTCCAACCGTTTAGGAGATACGGCGTTGTTTATACAGCAAAGATACAGTTTGATTCTTAAGAGAAAATGCATCCTGCATTATTAAGAAATAACAGAGATCGCGTCCGATAAGGGTTAGAACCCTACAGGTAGAAGCGTGGTTATCTCTAGGCGGGGGTCATAAAAGAGGGGGTTTTGATTTTGAAGTCCTTTTTGTCCTATCTCCAACCGTTTAGGAGATACGGCGTTGTTTATACAGCAAAGATACAATTTGATTCTTAAGAGAAAATGCATCCTGCATTATTAAGAAATAACAGAGATCGCGTCCGATAAGGGTTAGAACCCTACAGGTAGAAACGTGGTTATCTCTAGGCGGGGGTCATAAAAGAGGGGGTTTTGATTTTGAAGTCCTTTTTGTCCTATCTCCAACCGTTTAGGAGATACGGCGTTGTTTATACAGCAACGATACAATTTGATTCTTAAGAACAAATGTATCCTGCATTATTAAGAAATAACAGAGATCGCGTCCGATAAGGGTTAGAACCCTACAGGTAGAAGCGTGGTTATCTCTAGGCGGGGGTCATAAAAGAGGGGGTTTTGATTTTGAAGTCCTTTTTGTCCTATCTCCAACCGTTTAGGAGATACGGCGTTGTTTATACAGCAAAGATACAATTTGATTCTTAAGACAAAATGCATCCTGCATTATTAAGAAATAACAGAGATCGCGTCCGATAAGGGTTAGAACCCTACAGGTAGAAGCGTGGTTATCTCTAGGCGGGGGTCATAAAAGAGGGGGTTTTGATTTTGAAGTCCTTTTTGTCCTATCTCCAACCGTTTAGGAGATACGGCGTTGTTTATACAGCAAAGATACAATTTGATTCTTAAGAGAAAATGCATCCTGCATTATTAAGAAATAACAGAGATCGCGTCCGATAAGGGTTAGAACCCTACAGGTAGAAGCGTGGTTATCTCTAGGCGGGGGTCATAAAAGAGGGGGTTTTGATTTTGAAGTCCTTTTTGTCCTATCTCCAACCGTTTAGGAGATACGGCGTTGTTTATACAGCAAAGATACAATTTGATTCTTAAGAGAAAATGCATCCTGCATTATTAAGAAATAACAGAGATCGCGTCCGATAAGGGTTACAACCCTAGAGGTAGAAGCGTGGTTATCTCTAGGCGGGGGTCATAAAAGAGGGGGTTTTGATTTTGAAGTCCTTTTTGTCCTATCTCCAACCGTTTAGGAGATACGGCGTTGTTTATACAGCAAAGATACAATTTGATTCTTAAGAGAAAATGCATCCTGCATTATTAAGAAATAACAGAGATCGCGTCCGATAAGGGTTAGAACCCTACAGGTAGAAGCGTGGTTATCTCTAGGCGGGGGTCATAAAAGAGGGGGTTTTGATTTTGAAGTCCTTTTTGTCCTATCTCCAACCGTTTAGGAGATACGGCGTTGTTTATACAGCAACGATACAATTTGATTCTTAAGAACAAATGCATCCTGCATTATTAGGAAATAACAGAGATCGCGTCCGATAAGGGTTAGAACCCTACAGGTAGAAGCGTGGTTATCTCTAGGCGGGGGTCATAAAAGAGGGGGTTTTGATTTTGAAGTCCTTTTTGTCCTATCTCCAACCGTTTAGGAGATACGGCGTTGTTTATACAGCAAAGATACAATTTGATTCTTAAGAGAAAATGCATCCTGCATTATTAAGAAATAACAGAGATCGCGTCCGATAAGGGTTAGAACCCTACAGGTAGAAGCGTGGTTATCTCCAGGCGGGGGTCATAAAAGAGGGGGTTTTGATTTTGAAGTCCTTTTTGTCCTATCTCCAACCGTTTAGGAGATACGGCGTTGTTTATACAGCAAAGATACAATTTGATTCTTAAGACAAAATGCATCCTGCATTATTAAGAAATAACAGAGATCGCGTCCGATAAGGGTTAGAACCCTACAGGTAGAAGCGTGGTTATCTCCAGGCGGGGGTCATAAAAGAGGGGGTTTTGATTTTGAAGTCCTTTTTGTCCTATCTCCAACCGTTTAGGAGATACGGCGTTGTTTATACAGCAAAGATACAATTTGATTCTTAAGAGAAAATGCATCCTGCATTATTAAGAAATAACAGAGATCGCGTCCGATAAGGGTTAGAACCCTACAGGTAGAAACGTGGTTATCTCTAGGCGGGGGTCATAAAAGAGGGGGTTTTGATTTTGAAGTCCTTTTTGTCCTATCTCCAACCGTTTAGGAGATACGGCGTTGTTTATACAGCAAAGATACAATTTGATTCTTAAGAGAAAATGCATCCTGCATTATTAAGAAATAACAGAGATCGCGTCCGATAAGGGTTAGAACCCTACAGGTAGAAGCGTGGTTATCTCTAGGCGGGGGTCATAAAAGAGGGGGATTTGATTTTGAAGTCCTTTTTGTCCTATCTCCAACCGTTTAGGAGATACGGCGTTGTTTATACAGCAAAGATACAGTTTGATTCTTAAGAGAAAATGCATCCTGCATTATTAAGAAATAACAGAGATCGCGTCCGATAAGGGTTAGAACCCTACAGGTAGAAGCGTGGTTATCTCTAGGCGGGGGTCATAAAAGAGGGGGTTTTGATTTTGAAGTCCTTTTTGTCCTATCTCCAACCGTTTAGGAGATACGGCGTTGTTTATACAGCAAAGATACAATTTGATTCTTAAGAGAAAATGCATCCTGCATTATTAAGAAATAACAGAGATCGCGTCCGATAAGGGTTAGAACCCTACAGGTAGAAGCGTGGTTATCTCTAGGCGGGGGTCATAAAAGAGGGGGTTTTGATTTTGAAGTCCTTTTTGTCCTATCTCCAACCGTTTAGGAGATACGGCGTTGTTTATACAGCAAAGATACAGTTTGATTCTTAAGAGAAAATGCATCCTGCATTATTAAGAAATAACAGAGATCGCGTCCGATAAGGGTTAGAACCCTACAGGTAGAAGCGTGGTTATCTCTAGGCGGGGGTCATAAAAGAGGGGGTTTTGATTTTGAAGTCCTTTTTGTCCTATCTCCAACCGTTTAGGAGATACGGCGTTGTTTATACAGCAAAGATACAATTTGATTCTTAAGAGAAAATGCATCCTGCATTATTAAGAAATAACAGAGATCGCGTCCGATAAGGGTTAGAACCCTACAGGTAGAAACGTGGTTATCTCTAGGCGGGGGTCATAAAAGAGGGGGTTTTGATTTTGAAGTCCTTTTTGTCCTATCTCCAACCGTTTAGGAGATACGGCGTTGTTTATACAGCAACGATACAATTTGATTCTTAAGAACAAATGTATCCTGCATTATTAAGAAATAACAGAGATCGCGTCCGATAAGGGTTAGAACCCTACAGGTAGAAGCGTGGTTATCTCTAGGCGGGGGTCATAAAAGAGGGGGTTTTGATTTTGAAGTCCTTTTTGTCCTATCTCCAACCGTTTAGGAGATACGGCGTTGTTTATACAGCAAAGATACAATTTGATTCTTAAGAGAAAATGCATCCTGCATTATTAAGAAATAACAGAGATCGCGTCCGATAAGGGTTAGAACCCTACAGGTAGAAGCGTGGTTATCTCTAGGCGGGGGTCATAAAAGAGGGGGTTTTGATTTTGAAGTCCTTTTTGTCCTATCTCCAACCGTTTAGGAGATACGGCGTTATTTATACAGCAAAGATACAGTTTGATTCTTAAGAGAAAATGCATCCTGCATTATTAAGAAATAACAGAGATCGCGTCCGATAAGGGTTAGAACCCTACAGGTAGAAGCGTGGTTATCTCTAGGCGGGGGTCATAAAAGAGGGGGTTTTGATTTTGAAGTCCTTTTTGTCCTATCTCCAACCGTTTAGGAGATACGGCGTTGTTTATACAGCAAAGATACAATTTGATTCTTAAGAGAAAATGCATCCTGCATTATTAAGAAATAACAGAGATCGCGTCCGATAAGGGTTAGAACCCTACAGGTAGAAGCGTGGTTATCTCTAGGCGGGGGTCATAAAAGAGGGGGTTTTGATTTTGAAGTCCTTTTTGTCCTATCTCCAACCGTTTAGGAGATACGGCGTTGTTTATACAGCTAAGATACAGTTTGATTCTTAAGAGAAAATGCATCCTGCATTATTAAGAAATAACAGAGATCGCGTCCGATAAGGGTTAGAACCCTACAGGTAGAAGCGTGGTTATCTCTAGGCGGGGGTCATAAAAGAGGGGGTTTTGATTTTGAAGTCCTTTTTGTCCTATCTCCAACCGTTTAGGAGATACGGCGTTGTTTATACAGCAAAGATACAATTTGATTCTTAAGAGAAAATGCATCCTGCATTATTAAGAAATAACAGAGATCGCGTCCGATAAGGGTTAGAACCCTACAGGTAGAAACGTGGTTATCTCTAGGCGGGGGTCATAAAAGAGGGGGTTTTGATTTTGAAGTCCTTTTTGTCCTATCTCCAACCGTTTAGGAGATACGGCGTTGTTTATACAGCAACGATACAATTTGATTCTTAAGAACAAATGTATCCTGCATTATTAAGAAATAACAGAGATCGCGTCCGATAAGGGTTAGAACCCTACAGGTAGAAGCGTGGTTATCTCTAGGCGGGGGTCATAAAAGAGGGGGTTTTGATTTTGAAGTCCTTTTTGTCCTATCTCCAACCGTTTAGGAGATACGGCGTTGTTTATACAGCAAAGATACAATTTGATTCTTAAGACAAAATGCATCCTGCATTATTAAGAAATAACAGAGATCGCGTCCGATAAGGGTTAGAACCCTACAGGTAGAAGCGTGGTTATCTTCAGGCGGGGGTCATAAAAGAGGGGGTTTTGATTTTGAAGTCCTTTTTGTCCTATCTCCAACCGTTTAGGAGATACGGCGTTGTTTATACAGCAAAGATACAATTTGATTCTTAAGAGAAAATGCATCCTGCATTATTAAGAAATAACAGAGATCGCGTCCGATAAGGGTTAGAACCCTACAGGTAGAAACGTGGTTATCTCTAGGCGGGGGTCATAAAAGAGGGGGTTTTGATTTTGAAGTCCTTTTTGTCCTATCTCCAACCGTTTAGGAGATACGGCGTTGTTTATACAGCAAAGATACAATTTGATTCTTAAGAGAAAATGCATCCTGCATTATTAAGAAATAACAGAGATCGCGTCCGATAAGGGTTAGAACCCTACAGGTAGAAGCGTGGTTATCTCTAGGCGGGGGTCATAAAAGAGGGGGTTTTGATTTTGAAGTCCTTTTTGTCCTATCTCCAACCGTTTAGGAGATACGGCGTTGTTTATACAGCAAAGATACAGTTTGATTCTTAAGAGAAAATGCATCCTGCATTATTAAGAAATAACAGAGATCGCGTCCGATAAGGGTTAGAACCCTACAGGTAGAAGCGTGGTTATCTCTAGGCGGGGGTCATAAAAGAGGGGGTTTTGATTTTGAAGTCCTTTTTGTCCTATCTCCAACCGTTTAGGAGATACGGCGTTGTTTATACAGCAAAGATACAATTTGATTCTTAAGAGAAAATGCATCCTGCATTATTAAGAAATAACAGAGATCGCGTCCGATAAGGGTTAGAACCCTACAGGTAGAAGCGTGGTTATCTCTAGGCGGGGGTCATAAAAGAGGGGGTTTTGATTTTGAAGTCCTTTTTGTCCTATCTCCAACCGTTTAGGAGATACGGCGTTGTTTATACAGCAAAGATACAGTTTGATTCTTAAGAGAAAATGCATCCTGCATTATTAAGAAATAACAGAGATCGCGTCCGATAAGGGTTAGAACCCTACAGGTAGAAGCGTGGTTATCTCTAGGCGGGGGTCATAAAAGAGGGGGTTTTGATTTTGAAGTCCTTTTTGTCCTATCTCCAACCGTTTAGGAGATACGGCGTTGTTTATACAGCAAAGATACAATTTGATTCTTAAGAGAAAATGCATCCTGCATTATTAAGAAATAACAGAGATCGCGTCCGATAAGGGTTAGAACCCTACAGGTAGAAACGTGGTTATCTCTAGGCGGGGGTCATAAAAGAGGGGGTTTTGATTTTGAAGTCCTTTTTGTCCTATCTCCAACCGTTTAGGAGATACGGCGTTGTTTATACAGCAAAGATACAATTTGATTCTTAAGAGAAAATGCATCCTGCATTATTAAGAAATAACAGAGATCGCGTCCGATAAGGGTTAGAACCCTACAGGTAGAAGCGTGGTTATCTCCAGGCGGGGGTCATAAAAGAGGGGGTTTTGATTTTGAAGTCCTTTTTGTCCTATCTCCAACCGTTTAGGAGATACGGCGTTGTTTATACAGCAAAGATACAATTTGATTCTTAAGAGAAAATGCATCCTGCATTATTAAGAAATAACAGAGATCGCGTCCGATAAGGGTTACAACCCTAGAGGTAGAAGCGTGGTTATCTCTAGGCGGGGGTCATAAAAGAGGGGGTTTTGATTTTGAAGTCCTTTTTGTCCTATCTCCAACCGTTTAGGAGATACGGCGTTGTTTATACAGCAAAGATACAATTTGATTCTTAAGAGAAAATGCATCCTGCATTATTAAGAAATAACAGAGATCGCGTCCGATAAGGGTTAGAACCCTACAGGTAGAAGCGTGGTTATCTCTAGGCGGGGGTCATAAAAGAGGGGGTTTTGATTTTGAAGTCCTTTTTGTCCTATCTCCAACCGTTTAGGAGATACGGCGTTGTTTATACAGCAAAGATACAATTTGATTCTTAAGAGAAAATGCATCCTGCATTATTAAGAAATAACAGAGATCGCGTCCGATAAGGGTTAGAACCCTACAGGTAGAAGCGTGGTTATCTCTAGGCGGGGGTCATAAAAGAGGGGGTTTTGATTTTGAAGTCCTTTTTGTCCTATCTCCAACCGTTTAGGAGATACGGCGTTGTTTATACAGCAAAGATACAATTTGATTCTTAAGAGAAAATGCATCCTGCATTATTAAGAAATAACAGAGATCGCGTCCGATAAGGGTTAGAACCCTACAGGTAGAAGCGTGGTTATCTCTAGGCGGGGGTCATAAAAGAGGGGGTTTTGATTTTGAAGTCCTTTTTGTCCTATCTCCAACCGTTTAGGAGATACGGAGTTGTTTATACTGCAAAGATACAATTTGTTTTTTAGGAGTAAATCCATCTTACCTTATTAAGAAATAACAGAGATCGCGTCCTATAAGGGTTTGAACCCTATAGGTAGAAGCGGGGTTATCTCTAGACGGGGGTCATAAAAGAGGGGGTTTTGATTTTGAAGTCCTTTTTGTGCTATCTCCAACCGTTTAGGAGATACGGCGTAGTTTATACTGCAAAGATACAATTTGTTTTTTAGGAGTAAATCCATCTTACCTTATTAAGAAATAACAGAGATCGCGTCCTATAAGGGTTTGAACCCTATAGGTAGAAGCGTGGTTATCTCTAGGCGGGGGTCATAAAAGAGGGGGTTTTGATTTTGAAGTCCTTTTTGTCGTATCGCCAACCGTTTAGGAGATACGGCGTTGTTTATACTGCTAACATACAATTTGTTTCATTGGAGTAAATCCATCTTACATTATTAAGAAATAACAGAGATCGCGTCCTATAAGGGTTTGAACCTTATAGGTAGAAGCGTGGTTATCTCTAGGCGGGGGTCATAAAAGAGGGGGTTTTGAATTTGAATTCCTTTTTGTCCTATCTCCAACCGTTTAGGAGATACGGCGTTGTTTATACAGCAAAGATACAATTTGTTTTTTAGGAGTAAATCCATCTTATATTACTAAGAAGTAACAGACATCGCGTGCGATAAGGGTTTTAACTCTACAGGTAGAAGCGTGGTTATCTCCAGGCGGGGGTCATAAAAGAGGGGGTTTTGATTTTGAAGTCCTTTTTGTCCTATCTCCAACCGTTTAGGAGATACGGCGTTGTTTATACAGCAAAGATACAATTTGATTCTTAAGACAAAATGCATCCTGCATTATTAAGAAATAACAGAGATCGCGTCCGATAAGGGTTTGAACCCTACAGGTAGAAGCGTGGTTATCTCTAGGCGGGGGTCATAAAAGAGGGGGTTTTGATTTTGAAGTCCTTTTTGTCCTATCTCCAACCGTTTAGGAGATACGGCGTTGTTTATACAGCAAAGATACAATTTGATTCTTAAGAGAAAATGCATCCTGCATTATTAAGAAATAACAGAGATCGCGTCCTATAAGGGTTTGAACCTTATAGGTAGAAGCGTGGTTATCTCTAGGCGGGGGTCATAAAAGAGGGGGTTTTGAATTTGAATTCCTTTTTGTCCTATCTCCAACCGTTTAGGAGATACGGCGTTGTTTATACAGCAAAGATACAATTTGATTCTTAAGACAAAATGCATCCTGCATTATTAAGAAATAACAGAGATCGCGTCCGATAAGGGTTAGAACCCTACAGGTAGAAGCGTGGTTATCTCTAGGCGGGGGTCATAAAAGAGGGGGTTTTGATTTTGAAGTCCTTTTTGTCCTATCTCCAACCGTTTAGGAGATACGGCGTTGTTTATACAGCAAAGATACAATTTGATTCTTAAGATCAAATGCATCCTGCATTATTAAGAAATAACAGAGATCGCGTCCGATAAGGGTTAGAACCCTACAGGTAGAAGCGTGGTTATCTCTAGGCGGGGGTCATAAAAGAGGGGGTTTTGATTTTGAAGTCCTTTTTGTCCTATCTCCAACCGTTTAGGAGATACGGCGTTGTTTATACAGCAAAGATACAATTTGATTCTTAAGAGAAAATGCATCCTGCATTATTAAGAAATAACAGAGATCGCGTCCGATAAGGGTTAGAACCCTACAGGTAGAAGCGTGGTTATCTCCAGGCGGGGGTCATAAAAGAGGGGGTTTTGATTTTGAAGTCCTTTTTGTCCTATCTCCAACCGTTTAGGAGATACGGCGTTGTTTATACAGCAAAGATACAATTTGATTCTTAAGACAAAATGCATCCTGCATTATTAAGAAATAACAGAGATCGCGTCCGATAAGGGTTAGAACCCTACAGGTAGAAGCGTGGTTATCTCCAGGCGGGGGTCATAAAAGAGGGGGTTTTGATTTTGAAGTCCTTTTTGTCCTATCTCCAACCGTTTAGGAGATACGGCGTTGTTTATACAGCAACGATACAATTTGATTCTTAAGAGAAAATGCATCCTGCATTATTAAGAAATAACAGAGATCGCGTCCGATAAGGGTTAGAACCCTACAGGTAGAAGCGTGGTTATCTCTAGGCGGGGGGTCATAAAAGAGGGGGTTTTGATTTTGAAGTCCTTTTTGTCCTATCTCCAACCGTTTAGGAGATACGGCGTTGTTTATACAGCAAAGATACAATTTGATTCTTAAGAACAAATGCATCCTGCATTATTAAGAAATAACAGAGATCGCGTCCGATAAGGGTTAGAACCCTACAGGTAGAAGCGTGGTTATCTCTAGGCGGGGGTCATAAAAGAGGGGGTTTTGATTTTGAAGTCCTTTTTGTCCTATCTCCAACCGTTTAGGAGATACGGCGTTGTTTATACAGCAAAGATACAATTTGATTCTTAAGAGAAAATGCATCCTGCATTATTAAGAAATAACAGAGATCGCGTCCGATAAGGGTTAGAACCCTACAGGTAGAAGCGTGGTTATCTCTAGGCGGGGGGTCATAAAAGAGGGGGTTTTGATTTTGAAGTCCTTTTTGTCCTATCTCCAACCGTTTAGGAGATACGGCGTTGTTTATACAGCAAAGATACAATTTGATTCTTAAGAACAAATGCATCCTGCATTATTAAGAAATAACAGAGATCGCGTCCGATAAGGGTTAGAACCCTACAGGTAGAAGCGTGGTTATCTCTAGGCGGGGGTCATAAAAGAGGGGGTTTTGATTTTAAAGTCCTTTTTGTCCTATCTCCAACCGTTTAGGAGATACGGCGTTGTTTATACAGCAAAGATACAATTTGATTCTTAAGAGAAAATGCATCCTGCATTATTAAGAAATAACAGAGATCGCGTCCGATAAGGGTTAGAACCCTACAGGTAGAAGCGTGGTTATCTCCAGGCGGGGGTCATAAAAGAGGGGGTTTTGATTTTGAAGTCCTTTTTGTCCTATCTCCAACCGTTTAGGAGATACGGCGTTGTTTATACAGCAAAGATACAATTTGATTCTTAAGAGAAAATGCATCCTGCATTATTAAGAAATAACAGAGATCGCGTCCGATAAGGGTTAGAACCCTACAGGTAGAAGCGTGGTTATCTCTAGGCGGGGGTCATAAAAGAGGGGGTTTTGATTTTGAAGTCCTTTTTGTCCTATCTCCAACCGTTTAGGAGATACGGCGTTGTTTATACAGCAAAGATACAATTTGATTCTTAAGAGAAAATGCATCCTGCATTATTAAGAAATAACAGAGATCGCGTCCGATAAGGGTTAGAACCCTACAGGTAGAAGCGTGGTTATCTCTAGGCGGCGGTCATAAAAGAGGGGGTTTTGATTTTGAAGTCCTTTTTGTCCTATCTCCAACCGTTTAGGAGATACGGCGTTGTTTATACAGCAAAGATACAATTTGATTCTTAAGAGAAAATGCATCCTGCATTATTAAGAAATAACAGAGATCGCGTCCGATAAGGGTTAGAACCCTACAGGTAGAAGCGTGGTTATCTCCAGGCGGGGGTCATAAAAGAGGGGGTTTTGATTTTGAAGTCCTTTTTGTCCTATCTCCAACCGTTTAGGAGATACGGCGTTGTTTATACAGCAAAGATACAATTTGATTCTTAAGACAAAATGCATCCTGCATTATTAAGAAATAACAGAGATCGCGTCCGATAAGGGTTAGAACCCTACAGGTAGAAGCGTGGTTATCTCCAGGCGGGGGTCATAAAAGAGGGGGTTTTGATTTTGAAGTCCTTTTTGTCCTATCTCCAACCGTTTAGGAGATACGGCGTTGTTTATACAGCAAAGATACAATTTGATTCTTAAGAGAAAATGCATCCTGCATTATTAAGAAATAACAGAGATCGCGTCCGATAAGGGTTAGAACCCTACAGGTAGAAGCGTGGTTATCTCTAGGCGGGGGTCATAAAAGAGGGGGTTTTGATTTTGAAGTCCTTTTTGTCCTATCTCCAACCGTTTAGGAGATACGGCGTTGTTTATACAGCAAAGATACAATTTGATTCTTAAGACAAAATGCATCCTGCATTATTAAGAAATAACAGAGATCGCGTCCGATAAGGGTTAGAACCCTACAGGTAGAAGCGTGGTTATCTCTAGGCGGGGGTCATAAAAGAGGGGGTTTTGATTTTGAAGTCCTTTTTGTCCTATCTCCAACCGTTTAGGAGATACGGCGTTGTTTATACAGCAAAGATACAATTTGATTCTTAAGAGAAAATGCATCCTGCATTATTAAGAAATAACAGAGATCGCGTCCGATAAGGGTTAGAACCCTACAGGTAGAAGCGTGGTTATCTCTAGGCGGGGGTCATAAAAGAGGGGGTTTTGATTTTGAAGTCCTTTTTGTCCTATCTCCAACCGTTTAGGAGATACGGCGTTGTTTATACAGCAAAGATACAATTTGATTCTTAAGAGAAAATGCATCCTGCATTATTAAGAAATAACAGAGATCGCGTCCGATAAGGGTTACAACACTAGAGGTAGAAGCGTGGTTATCTCTAGGCGGGGGTCATAAAAGAGGGGGTTTTGATTTTGAAGTCCTTTTTGTCCTATCTCCAACCGTTTAGGAGATACGGCGTTGTTTATACAGCAAAGATACAATTTGATTCTTAAGAGAAAATGCATCCTGCATTATTAAGAAATAACAGAGATCGCGTCCGATAAGGGTTAGAACCCTACAGGTAGAAGCGCGGTTATCTCTAGGCGGGGGGTCATAAAAGAGGGGGTTTTGATTTTGAAGTCCTTTTTGTCCTATCTCCAACCGTTTAGGAGATACGGCGTTGTTTATACAGCAAAGATACAATTTGATTCTTAAGAACAAATACATCCTGCATTATTAGGAAATAACAGAGATCGCGTCCGATAAGGGTTAGAACCCTACAGGTAGAAGCGTGGTTATCTCCAGGCGGGGGTCATAAAAGAGGGGGTTTTGATTTTGAAGTCCTTTTTGTCCTATCTCCAACCGTTTAGGAGATACGGCGTTGTTTATACAGCAAAGATACAATTTGATTCTTAAGACAAAATGCATCCTGCATTATTAAGAAATAACAGAGATCGCGTCCGATAAGGGTTAGAACCCTACAGGTAGAAGCGTGGTTATCTCCAGGCGGGGGTCATAAAAGAGGGGGTTTTGATTTTGAAGTCCTTTTTGTCCTATCTCCAACCGTTTAGGAGATACGGCGTTGTTTATACAGCAACGATACAATTTGATTCTTAAGAGAAAATGCATCCTGCATTATTAAGAAATAACAGAGATCGCGTCCGATAAGGGTTAGAACCCTACAGGTAGAAGCGTGGTTATCTCTAGGCGGGGGGTCATAAAAGAGGGGGTTTTGATTTTGAAGTCCTTTTTGTCCTATCTCCAACCGTTTAGGAGATACGGCGTTGTTTATACAGCAAAGATACAATTTGATTCTTAAGAGAAAATGCATCCTGCATTATTAAGAAATAACAGAGATCGCGTCCGATAAGGGTTAGAACCCTACAGGTAGAAGCGTGGTTATCTCTAGGCGGGGGTCATAAAAGAGGGGGTTTTGATTTTGAAGTCCTTTTTGTCCTATCTCCAACCGTTTAGGAGATACGGCGTTGTTTATACAGCAAAGATACAATTTGATTCTTAAGAGAAAATGCATCCTGCATTATTAAGAAATAACAGAGATCGCGTCCGATAAGGGTTAGAACCCTACAGGTAGAAGCGTGGTTATCTCTAGGCGGGGGGTCATAAAAGAGGGGGTTTTGATTTTGAAGTCCTTTTTGTCCTATCTCCAACCGTTTAGGAGATACGGCGTTGTTTATACAGCAAAGATACAATTTGATTCTTAAGAACAAATGCATCCTGCATTATTAAGAAATAACAGAGATCGCGTCCGATAAGGGTTAGAACCCTACAGGTAGAAGCGTGGTTATCTCTAGGCGGGGGTCATAAAAGAGGGGGTTTTGATTTTGAAGTCCTTTTTGTCCTATCTCCAACCGTTTAGGAGATACGGCGTTGTTTATACAGCAAAGATACAATTTGATTCTTAAGAGAAAATGCATCCTGCATTATTAAGAAATAACAGAGATCGCGTCCGATAAGGGTTAGAACCCTACAGGTAGAAGCGTGGTTATCTCCAGGCGGGGGTCATAAAAGAGGGGGTTTTGATTTTGAAGTCCTTTTTGTCCTATCTCCAACCGTTTAGGAGATACGGCGTTGTTTATACAGCAAAGATACAATTTGATTCTTAAGAGAAAATGCATCCTGCATTATTAAGAAATAACAGAGATCGCGTCCGATAAGGGTTAGAACCCTACAGGTAGAAGCGTGGTTATCTCTAGGCGGGGGTCATAAAAGAGGGGGTTTTGATTTTGAAGTCCTTTTTGTCCTATCTCCAACCGTTTAGGAGATACGGCGTTGTTTATACAGCAAAGATACAATTTGATTCTTAAGAGAAAATGCATCCTGCATTATTAAGAAATAACAGAGATCGCGTCCGATAAGGGTTAGAACCCTACAGGTAGAAGCGTGGTTATCTCTAGGCGGCGGTCATAAAAGAGGGGGTTTTGATTTTGAAGTCCTTTTTGTCCTATCTCCAACCGTTTAGGAGATACGGCGTTGTTTATACAGCAAAGATACAATTTGATTCTTAAGAGAAAATGCATCCTGCATTATTAAGAAATAACAGAGATCGCGTCCGATAAGGGTTAGAACCCTACAGGTAGAAGCGTGGTTATCTCCAGGCGGGGGTCATAAAAGAGGGGGTTTTGATTTTGAAGTCCTTTTTGTCCTATCTCCAACCGTTTAGGAGATACGGCGTTGTTTATACAGCAAAGATACAATTTGATTCTTAAGACAAAATGCATCCTGCATTATTAAGAAATAACAGAGATCGCGTCCGATAAGGGTTAGAACCCTACAGGTAGAAGCGTGGTTATCTCCAGGCGGGGGTCATAAAAGAGGGGGTTTTGATTTTGAAGTCCTTTTTGTCCTATCTCCAACCGTTTAGGAGATACGGCGTTGTTTATACAGCAAAGATACAATTTGATTCTTAAGAGAAAATGCATCCTGCATTATTAAGAAATAACAGAGATCGCGTCCGATAAGGGTTAGAACCCTACAGGTAGAAGCGTGGTTATCTCTAGGCGGGGGTCATAAAAGAGGGGGTTTTGATTTTGAAGTCCTTTTTGTCCTATCTCCAACCGTTTAGGAGATACGGCGTTGTTTATACAGCAAAGATACAATTTGATTCTTAAGACAAAATGCATCCTGCATTATTAAGAAATAACAGAGATCGCGTCCGATAAGGGTTAGAACCCTACAGGTAGAAGCGTGGTTATCTCTAGGCGGGGGTCATAAAAGAGGGGGTTTTGATTTTGAAGTCCTTTTTGTCCTATCTCCAACCGTTTAGGAGATACGGCGTTGTTTATACAGCAAAGATACAATTTGATTCTTAAGAGAAAATGCATCCTGCATTATTAAGAAATAACAGAGATCGCGTCCGATAAGGGTTAGAACCCTACAGGTAGAAGCGTGGTTATCTCTAGGCGGGGGTCATAAAAGAGGGGGTTTTGATTTTGAAGTCCTTTTTGTCCTATCTCCAACCGTTTAGGAGATACGGCGTTGTTTATACAGCAAAGATACAATTTGATTCTTAAGAGAAAATGCATCCTGCATTATTAAGAAATAACAGAGATCGCGTCCGATAAGGGTTACAACACTAGAGGTAGAAGCGTGGTTATCTCTAGGCGGGGGTCATAAAAGAGGGGGTTTTGATTTTGAAGTCCTTTTTGTCCTATCTCCAACCGTTTAGGAGATACGGCGTTGTTTATACAGCAAAGATACAATTTGATTCTTAAGAGAAAATGCATCCTGCATTATTAAGAAATAACAGAGATCGCGTCCGATAAGGGTTAGAACCCTACAGGTAGAAGCGCGGTTATCTCTAGGCGGGGGGTCATAAAAGAGGGGGTTTTGATTTTGAAGTCCTTTTTGTCCTATCTCCAACCGTTTAGGAGATACGGCGTTGTTTATACAGCAAAGATACAATTTGATTCTTAAGAACAAATACATCCTGCATTATTAGGAAATAACAGAGATCGCGTCCGATAAGGGTTAGAACCCTACAGGTAGAAGCGTGGTTATCTCTAGGCGGGGGTCATAAAAGAGGGGGTTTTGATTTTGAAGTCCTTTTTGTCCTATCTCCAACCGTTTAGGAGATACGGCGTTGTTTATACAGCAAAGATACAATTTGATTCTTAAGAGAAAATGCATCCTGCATTATTAAGAAATAACAGAGATCGCGTCCGATAAGGGTTAGAACCCTACAGGTAGAAGCGTGGTTATCTCTAGGCGGGGGTCATAAAAGAGGGGGTTTTGATTTTGAAGTCCTTTTTGTCCTATCTCCAACCGTTTAGGAGATACGGCGTTGTTTATACAGCAAAGATACAATTTGATTCTTAAGAGAAAATGCATCCTGCATTATTAAGAAATAACAGAGATCGCGTCCGATAAGGGTTAGAACCCTACAGGTAGAAGCGTGGTTATCTCTAGGCGGGGGTCATAAAAGAGGGGGTTTTGATTTTGAAGTCCTTTTTGTCCTATCTCCAACCGTTTAGGAGATACGGCGTTGTTTATACAGCAAAGATACAATTTGATTCTTAAGACAAAATGCATCCTGCATTATTAAGAAATAACAGAGATCGCGTCCGATAAGGGTTAGAACCCTACAGGTAGAAGCGTGGTTATCTCTAGGCGGGGGTCATAAAAGAGGGGGTTTTGATTTTGAAGTCCTTTTTGTCCTATCTCCAACCGTTTAGGAGATACGGCGTTGTTTATACAGCAAAGATACAATTTGATTCTTAAGACAAAATGCATCCTGCATTATTAAGAAATAACAGAGATCGCGTCCGATAAGGGTTAGAACCCTACAGGTAGAAGCGTGGTTATCTCTAGGCGGGGGTCATAAAAGAGGGGGTTTTGATTTTGAAGTCCTTTTTGTCCTATCTCCAACCGTTTAGGAGATACGGCGTTGTTTATACAGCAAAGATACAATTTGATTCTTAAGAGAAAATGCATCCTGCATTATTAAGAAATAACAGAGATCGCGTCCGATAAGGGTTACAACCCTAGAGGTAGAAGCGTGGTTATCTCTAGGCGGGGGTCATAAAAGAGGGGGTTTTGATTTTGAAGTCCTTTTTGTCCTATCTCCAACCGTTTAGGAGATACGGCGTTGTTTATACAGCAAAGATACAATTTGATTCTTAAGAGAAAATGCATCCTGCATTATTAAGAAATAACAGAGATCGCGTCCGATAAGGGTTAGAACCCTACAGGTAGAAGCGTGGTTATCTCTAGGCGGGGGTCATAAAAGAGGGGGTTTTGATTTTGAAGTCCTTTTTGTCCTATCTCCAACCGTTTAGGAGATACGGCGTTGTTTATACAGCAACGATACAATTTGATTCTTAAGAACAAATGCATCCTGCATTATTAGGAAATAACAGAGATCGCGTCCGATAAGGGTTAGAACCCTACAGGTAGAAGCGTGGTTATCTCTAGGCGGGGGTCATAAAAGAGGGGGTTTTGATTTTGAAGTCCTTTTTGTCCTATCTCCAACCGTTTAGGAGATACGGCGTTGTTTATACAGCAAAGATACACTTTGATTCTTAAGAGAAAATGCATCCTGCATTATTAAGAAATAACAGAGATCGCGTCCGATAAGGGTTAGAACCCTACAGGTAGAAGCGTGGTTATCTCCAGGCGGGGGTCATAAAAGAGGGGGTTTTGATTTTGAAGTCCTTTTTGTCCTATCTCCAACCGTTTAGGAGATACGGCGTTGTTTATACAGCAAAGATACAATTTGATTCTTAAGAGAAAATGCATCCTGCATTATTAAGAAATAACAGAGATCGCGTCCGATAAGGGTTACAACCCTAGAGGTAGAAGCGTGGTTATCTCTAGGCGGGGGTCATAAAAGAGGGGGTTTTGATTTTGAAGTCCTTTTTGTCCTATCTCCAACCGTTTAGGAGATACGGCGTTGTTTATACAGCAAAGATACAATTTGATTCTTAAGAGAAAATGCATCCTGCATTATTAAGAAATAACAGAGATCGCGTCCGATAAGGGTTAGAACCCTACAGGTAGAAGCGTGGTTATCTCTAGGCGGGGGTCATAAAAGAGGGGGTTTTGATTTTGAAGTCCTTTTTGTCCTATCTCCAACCGTTTAGGAGATACGGCGTTGTTTATACAGCAAAGATACAATTTGATTCTTAAGAGAAAATGCATCCTGCATTATTAAGAAATAACAGAGATCGCGTCCGATAAGGGTTAGAACCCTACAGGTAGAAGCGTGGTTATCTCTAGGCGGGGGTCATAAAAGAGGGGGTTTTGATTTTGAAGTCCTTTTTGTCCTATCTCCAACCGTTTAGGAGATACGGCGTTGTTTATACAGCAAAGATACAATTTGATTCTTAAGAGAAAATGCATCCTGCATTATTAAGAAATAACAGAGATCGCGTCCGATAAGGGTTAGAACCCTACAGGTAGAAGCGTGGTTATCTCTAGGCGGGGGTCATAAAAGAGGGGGTTTTGATTTTGAAGTCCTTTTTGTCCTATCTCCAACCGTTTAGGAGATACGGAGTTGTTTATACTGCAAAGATACAATTTGTTTTTTAGGAGTAAATCCATCTTACCTTATTAAGAAATAACAGAGATCGCGTCCTATAAGGGTTTGAACCCTATAGGTAGAAGCGGGGTTATCTCTAGACGGGGGTCATAAAAGTGGGGGTTTTGATTTTGAAGTCCTTTTTGTGCTATCTCCAACCGTTTAGGAGATACGGCGTAGTTTATACTGCAAAGATACAATTTGTTTTTTAGGAGTAAATCCATCTTACCTTATTAAGAAATAACAGAGATCGCGTCCTATAAGGGTTTGAACCCTATAGGTAGAAGCGTGGTTATCTCTAGGCGGGGGTCATAAAAGAGGGGGTTTTGATTTTGAATTCCTTTTTGTCCTATCTCCAACCGTTTAGGAGATACGGCGTTGTTTATACAGCAAAGATACAATTTGTTTTTTAGGAGTAAATCCATCTTATATTACTAAGAAGTAACAGACATCGCGTGCGATAAGGGTTTTAACTCTACAGGTAGAAGCGTGGTTATCTCCAGGCGGGGGTCATAAAAGAGGGGGTTTTGATTTTGAAGTCCTTTTTGTCCTATCTCCAACCGTTTAGGAGATACGGCGTTGTTTATACAGCAAAGATACAATTTGATTCTTAAGACAAAATGCATCCTGCATTATTAAGAAATAACAGAGATCGCGTCCGATAAGGGTTAGAACCATACAGGTAGAAGCGTGGTTATCTCTAGGCGGGGGTCATAAAAGAGGGGGTTTTGATTTTGAAGTCCTTTTTGTCCTATCTCCAACCGTTTAGGAGATACGGCGTTGTTTATACAGCAAAGATACAATTTGATTCTTAAGAGAAAATGCATCCTGCATTATTAAGAAATAACAGAGATCGCGTCCTATAAGGGTTTGAACCTTATAGGTAGAAGCGTGGTTATCTCTAGGCGGGGGTCATAAAAGAGGGGGTTTTGAATTTGAATTCCTTTTTTTCCTATCTCCAACCGTTTAGGAGATACGGCGTTGTTTATACAGCAAAGATACAATTTGTTTTTTAGGAGTAAATCCATCTTATATTACTAAGAAGTAACAGACATCGCGTGCGATAAGGGTTTTAACTCTACAGGTAGAAGCGTGGTTATCTCCAGGCGGGGGTCATAAAAGAGGGGGTTTTGATTTTGAAGTCCTTTTTGTCCTATCTCCAACCGTTTAGGAGATACGGCGTTGTTTATACAGCAAAGATACAATTTGATTCTTAAGACAAAATGCATCCTGCATTATTAAGAAATAACAGAGATCGCGTCCGATAAGGGTTAGAACCCTACAGGTAGAAGCGTGGTTATCTCCAGGCGGGGGTCATAAAAGAGGGGGTTTTGATTTTGAAGTCCTTTTTGTCCTATCTCCAACCGTTTAGGAGATACGGCGTTGTTTATACAGCAACGATACAATTTGATTCTTAAGAAAAAATGCATCCTGCATTATTAAGAAATAACAGAGATCGCGTCCGATAAGGGTTAGAACCCTACAGGTAGAAGCGTGGTTATCTCTAGGCGGGGGTCATAAAAGAGGGGGTTTTGATTTTGAAGTCCTTTTTGTCCTATCTCCAACCGTTTAGGAGATACGGCGTTGTTTATACAGCAAAGATACAATTTGATTCTTAAGAGAAAATGCATCCTGCATTATTAAGAAATAACAGAGATCGCGTCCGATAAGGGTTAGAACCCTACAGGTAGAAGCGTGGTTATCTCCAGGCGGGGGTCATAAAAGAGGGGGTTTTGATTTTGAAGTCCTTTTTGTCCTATCTCCAACCGTTTAGGAGATACGGCGTTGTTTATACAGCAAAGATACAATTTGATTCTTAAGACAAAATGCATCCTGCATTATTAAGAAATAACAGAGATCGCGTCCGATAAGGGTTAGAACCCTACAGGTAGAAGCGTGGTTATCTCCAGGCGGGGGTCATAAAAGAGGGGGTTTTGATTTTGAAGTCCTTTTTGTCCTATCTCCAACCGTTTAGGAGATACGGCGTTGTTTATACAGCAACGATACAATTTGATTCTTAAGAACAAATGCATCCTGCATTATTAAGAAATAACAGAGATCGCGTCCGATAAGGGTTAGAACCCTACAGGTAGAAGCGTGGTTATCTCTAGGCGGGGGTCATAAAAGAGGGGGTTTTGATTTTGAAGTCCTTTTTGTCCTATCTCCAACCGTTTAGGAGATACGGCGTTGTTTATACAGCAAAGATACAATTTGATTCTTAAGAGAAAATGCATCCTGCATTATTAAGAAATAACAGAGATCGCGTCCGATAAGGGTTAGAACCCTACAGGTAGAAGCGTGGTTATCTCTAGGCGGCGGTCATAAAAGAGGGGGTTTTGATTTTGAAGTCCTTTTTGTCCTATCTCCAACCGTTTAGGAGATACGGCGTTGTTTATACAGCAAAGATACAATTTGATTCTTAAGAGAAAATGCATCCTGCATTATTAAGAAATAACAGAGATCGCGTCCGATAAGGGTTAGAACCCTACAGGTAGAAGCGTGGTTATCTCCAGGCGGGGGTCATAAAAGAGGGGGTTTTGATTTTGAAGTCCTTTTTGTCCTATCTCCAACCGTTTAGGAGATACGGCGTTGTTTATACAGCAAAGATACAATTTGATTCTTAAGACAAAATGCATCCTGCATTATTAAGAAATAACAGAGATCGCGTCCGATAAGGGTTAGAACCCTACAGGTAGAAGCGTGGTTATCTCCAGGCGGGGGTCATAAAAGAGGGGGTTTTGATTTTGAAGTCCTTTTTGTCCTATCTCCAACCGTTTAGGAGATACGGCGTTGTTTATACAGCAAAGATACAATTTGATTCTTAAGAGAAAATGCATCCTGCATTATTAAGAAATAACAGAGATCGCGTCCGATAAGGGTTAGAACCCTACAGGTAGAAACGTGGTTATCTCTAGGCGGGGGTCATAAAAGAGGGGGTTTTGATTTTGAAGTCCTTTTTGTCCTATCTCCAACCGTTTAGGAGATACGGCGTTGTTTATACAGCAAAGATACAATTTGATTCTTAAGAGAAAATGCATCCTGCATTATTAAGAAATAACAGAGATCGCGTCCGATAAGGGTTAGAACCCTACAGGTAGAAGCGTGGTTATCTCTAGGCGGGGGTCATAAAAGAGGGGGTTTTGATTTTGAAGTCCTTTTTGTCCTATCTCCAACCGTTTAGGAGATACGGCGTTGTTTATACAGCAAAGATACAATTTGATTCTTAAGAGAAAATGCATCCTGCATTATTAAGAAATAACAGAGATCGCGTCCGATAAGGGTTAGAACCCTACAGGTAGAAGCGTGGTTATCTCCAGGCGGGGGTCATAAAAGAGGGGGTTTTGATTTTGAAGTCCTTTTTGTCCTATCTCCAACCGTTTAGGAGATACGGCGTTGTTTATACAGCTAAGATACAATTTGATTCTTAAGACAAAATGCATCCTGCATTATTAAGAAATAACAGAGATCGCGTCCGATAAGGGTTAGAACCCTACAGGTAGAAGCGTGGTTATCTCCAGGCGGGGGTCATAAAAGAGGGGGTTTTGATTTTGAAGTCCTTTTTGTCCTATCTCCAACCGTTTAGGAGATACGGCGTTGTTTATACAGCAAAGATACAATTTGATTCTTAAGAGAAAATGCATCCTGCATTATTAAGAAATAACAGAGATCGCGTCCGATAAGGGTTAGAACCCTACAGGTAGAAACGTGGTTATCTCTAGGCGGGGGTCATAAAAGAGGGGGTTTTGATTTTGAAGTCCTTTTTGTCCTATCTCCAACCGTTTAGGAGATACGGCGTTGTTTATACAGCAAAGATACAATTTGATTCTTAAGAGAAAATGCATCCTGCATTATTAAGAAATAACAGAGATCGCGTCCGATAAGGGTTAGAACCCTACAGGTAGAAGCGTGGTTATCTCTAGGCGGGGGTCATAAAAGAGGGGGTTTTGATTTTGAAGTCCTTTTTGTCCTATCTCCAACCGTTTAGGAGATACGGCGTTGTTTATACAGCAAAGATACAATTTGATTCTTAAGAGAAAATGCATCCTGCATTATTAAGAAATAACAGAGATCGCGTCCGATAAGGGTTAGAACCCTACAGGTAGAAGCGTGGTTATCTCTAGGAGGGGGTCATAAAAGAGGGGGTTTTGATTTTGAAGTCCTTTTTGTCCTATCTCCAACCGTTTAGGAGATACGGCGTTGTTTATACAGCAACGATACAATTTGATTCTTAAGAACAAATGTATCCTGCATTATTAAGAAATAACAGAGATCGCGTCCGATAAGGGTTAGAACCCTACAGGTAGAAGCGTGGTTATCTCTAGGTTGGGGTCATAAAAGAGGGGGTTTTGATTTTGAAGTCCTTTTTGTCCTATCTCCAACCGTTTAGGAGATACGGCGTTGTTTATACAGCAAAGATACAGTTTGATTCTTAAGACAAAATGCATCCTGCATTATTAAGAAATAACAGAGATCGCGTCCGATAAGGGTTAGAACCCTACAGGTAGAAGCGTGGTTATCTCTAGGCGGGGGTCATAAAAGAGGGGGTTTTGATTTTGAAGTCCTTTTTGTCCTATCTCCAACCGTTTAGGAGATACGGCGTTGTTTATACAGCAAAGATACAATTTGATTCTTAAGAGAAAATGCATCCTGCATTATTAAGAAATAACAGAGATCGCGTCCGATAAGGGTTAGAACCCTACAGGTAGAAGCGTGGTTATCTCTAGGCGGGGGTCATAAAAGAGGGGGTTTTGATTTTGAAGTCCTTTTTGTCCTATCTCCAACCGTTTAGGAGATACGGCGTTGTTTATACAGCAAAGATACAATTTGATTCTTAAGAGAAAATGCATCCTGCATTATTAAGAAATAACAGAGATCGCGTCCGATAAGGGTTAGAACCCTACAGGTAGAAGCGTGGTTATCTCTAGGCGGGGGTCATAAAAGAGGGGGTTTTGATTTTGAAGTCCTTTTTGTCCTATCTCCAACCGTTTAGGAGATACGGCGTTGTTTATACAGCAAAGATACAATTTGATTCTTAAGAGAAAATGCATCCTGCATTATTAAGAAATAACAGAGATCGCGTCCGATAAGGGTTAGAACCCTACAGGTAGAAGCGTGGTTATCTCTAGGCGGGGGTCATAAAAGAGGGGGTTTTGATTTTGAAGTCCTTTTTGTCCTATCTCCAACCGTTTAGGAGATACGGCGTTGTTTATACAGCAACGATACAATTTGATTCTTAAGAACAAATGCATCCTGCATTATTAGGAAATAACAGAGATCGCGTCCGATAAGGGTTAGAACCCTACAGGTAGAAGCGTGGTTATCTCTAGGCGGGGGTCATAAAAGAGGGGGTTTTGATTTTGAAGTCCTTTTTGTCCTATCTCCAACCGTTTAGGAGATACGGCGTTGTTTATACAGCAACGATACAATTTGATTCTTAAGAACAAATGCATCCTGCATTATTAGGAAATAACAGAGATCGCGTCCGATAAGGGTTAGAACCCTACAGGTAGAAGCGTGGTTATCTCTAGGCGGGGGTCCGATAAGGGTTACAACCCTAGAGGTAGAAGCGTGGTTATCTCTAGGCGGGGGTCATAAAAGAGGGGGTTTTGATTTTGAAGTCCTTTTTGTCCTATCTCCAACCGTTTAGGAGATACGGCGTTGTTTATACAGCAAAGATACAATTTGATTCTTAAGAGAAAATGCATCCTGCATTATTAAGAAATAACAGAGATCGCGTCCGATAAGGGTTAGAACCCTACAGGTAGAAGCGTGGTTATCTCTAGGCGGGGGTCATAAAAGAGGGGGTTTTGATTTTGAAGTCCTTTTTGTCCTATCTCCAACCGTTTAGGAGATACGGCGTTGTTTATACAGCAACGATACAATTTGATTCTTAAGAACAAATGCATCCTGCATTATTAGGAAATAACAGAGATCGCGTCCGATAAGGGTTAGAACCCTACAGGTAGAAGCGTGGTTATCTCTAGGCGGGGGTCATAAAAGAGGGGGTTTTGATTTTGAAGTCCTTTTTGTCCTATCTCCAACCGTTTAGGAGATACGGCGTTGTTTATACAGCAAAGATACAATTTGATTCTTAAGAGAAAATGCATCCTGCATTATTAAGAAATAACAGAGATCGCGTCCGATAAGGGTTAGAACCCTACAGGTAGAAGCGTGGTTATCTCCAGGCGGGGGTCATAAAAGAGGGGGTTTTGATTTTGAAGTCCTTTTTGTCCTATCTCCAACCGTTTAGGAGATACGGCGTTGTTTATACAGCAAAGATACAATTTGATTCTTAAGACAAAATGCATCCTGCATTATTAAGAAATAACAGAGATCGCGTCCGATAAGGGTTAGAACCCTACAGGTAGAAGCGTGGTTATCTCCAGGCGGGGGTCATAAAAGAGGGGGTTTTGATTTTGAAGTCCTTTTTGTCCTATCTCCAACCGTTTAGGAGATACGGCGTTGTTTATACAGCAAAGATACAATTTGATTCTTAAGAGAAAATGCATCCTGCATTATTAAGAAATAACAGAGATCGCGTCCGATAAGGGTTAGAACCCTACAGGTAGAAACGTGGTTATCTCTAGGCGGGGGTCATAAAAGAGGGGGTTTTTATTTTGAAGTCCTTTTTGTCCTATCTCCAACCGTTTAGGAGATACGGCGTTGTTTATACAGCAAAGATACAATTTGATTCTTAAGAGAAAATGCATCCTGCATTATTAAGAAATAACAGAGATCGCGTCCGATAAGGGTTAGAACCCTACAGGTAGAAGCGTGGTTATCTCTAGGCGGGGGTCATAAAAGAGGGGGTTTTGATTTTGAAGTCCTTTTTGTCCTATCTCCAACCGTTTAGGAGATACGGCGTTGTTTATACAGCAAAGATACAGTTTGATTCTTAAGAGAAAATGCATCCTGCATTATTAAGAAATAACAGAGATCGCGTCCGATAAGGGTTAGAACCCTACAGGTAGAAGCGTGGTTATCTCTAGGCGGGGCTTTTTGTCGTATCGCCAACCGTTTAGGAGATACGGCGTTGTTTATACTGCTAACATACAATTTGTTTCATTGGAGTAAATCCATCTTACCTTATTAAGAAATAACAGAGATCGCGTCCTATAAGGGTTTGAACCCTATAGGTAGAAGCGTGGTTATCTCTAGGCGGGGGTCATAAAAGAGGGGGTTTTGAATTTGAATTCCTTTTTGTCCTATCTCCAACCGTTTAGGAGATACGGCGTTGTTTATACAGCAAAGATACAATTTGTTTTTTAGGAGTAAATCCATCTTATATTACTAAGAAGTAACAGACATCGCGTGCGATAAGGGTTTTAACTCTACAGGTAGAAGCGTGGTTATCTCCAGGCGGGGGTCATAAAAGAGGGGGTTTTGATTTTGAAGTCCTTTTTGTCCTATCTCCAACCGTTTAGGAGATACGGCGTTGTTTATACAGCAAAGATACAATTTGATTCTTAAGACAAAATGCATCCTGCATTATTAAGAAATAACAGAGATCGCGTCCGATAAGGGTTAGAACCCTACAGGTAGAAGCGTGGTTATCTCTAGGCGGGGGTCATAAAAGAGGGGGTTTTGATTTTGAAGTCCTTTTTGTCCTATCTCCAACCGTTTAGGAGATACGGCGTTGTTTATACAGCAAAGATACAATTTGATTCTTAAGAGAAAATGCATCCTGCATTATTAAGAAATAACAGAGATCGCGTCCTATAAGGGTTTGAACCTTATAGGTAGAAGCGTGGTTATCTCTAGGCGGGGGTCATAAAAGAGGGGGTTTTGAATTTGAATTCCTTTTTGTCCTATCTCCAACCGTTTAGGAGATACGGCGTTGTTTATACAGCAAAGATACAATTTGTTTTTTAGGAGTAATTCCATCTTATATTACTAAGAAGTAACAGACATCGCGTGCGATAAGGGTTTTAACTCTACAGGTAGAAGCGTGGTTATCTCCAGGCGGGGGTCATAAAAGAGGGGGTTTTGATTTTGAAGTCCTTTTTGTCCTATCTCCAACCGTTTAGGAGATACGGCGTTGTTTATACAGCAAAGATACAATTTGATTCTTAAGACAAAATGCATCCTGCATTATTAAGAAATAACAGAGATCGCGTCCGATAAGGGTTAGAACCCTACAGGTAGAAGCGTGGTTATCTCCAGGCGGGGGTCATAAAAGAGGGGGTTTTGATTTTGAAGTCCTTTTTGTCCTATCTCCAACCGTTTAGGAGATACGGCGTTGTTTATACATCAAAGATACAATTTGATTCTTAAGAGAAAATGCATCCTGCATTATTAAGAAATAACAGAGATCGCGTCCGATAAGGGTTAGAACCCTACAGGTAGAAACGTGGTTATCTCTAGGCGGGGGTCATAAAAGAGGGGGTTTTGATTTTGAAGTCCTTTTTGTCCTATCTCCAACCGTTTAGGAGATACGGCGTTGTTTATACAGCAAAGATACAATTTGATTCTTAAGAGAAAATGCATCCTGCATTATTAAGAAATAACAGAGATCGCGTCCGATAAGGGTTAGAACCCTACAGGTAGAAGCGTGGTTATCTCTAGGCGGGGGTCATAAAAGAGGGGGTTTTGATTTTGAAGTCCTTTTTGTCCTATCTCCAACCGTTTAGGAGATACGGCGTTGTTTATACAGCAAAGATACAATTTGATTCTTAAGAGAAAATGCATCCTGCATTATTAAGAAATAACAGAGATCGCGTCCGATAAGGGTTAGAACCCTACAGGTAGAAGCGTGGTTATCTCCAGGCGGGGGTCATAAAAGAGGGGGTTTTGATTTTGAAGTCCTTTTTGTCCTATCTCCAACCGTTTAGGAGATACGGCGTTGTTTATACAGCTAAGATACAATTTGATTCTTAAGACAAAATGCATCCTGCATTATTAAGAAATAACAGAGATCGCGTCCGATAAGGGTTAGAACCCTACAGGTAGAAGCGTGGTTATCTCCAGGCGGGGGTCATAAAAAAGGGGGTTTTGATTTTGAAGTCCTTTTTGTCCTATCTCCAACCGTTTAGGAGATACGGCGTTGTTTATACAGCAAAGATACAATTTGATTCTTAAGAGAAAATGCATCCTGCATTATTAAGAAATAACAGAGATCGCGTCCGATAAGGGTTAGAACCCTACAGGTAGAAACGTGGTTATCTCTAGGCGGGGGTCATAAAAGAGGGGGTTTTGATTTTGAAGTCCTTTTTGTCCTATCTCCAACCGTTTAGGAGATACGGCGTTGTTTATACAGCAAAGATACAATTTGATTCTTAAGAGAAAATGCATCCTGCATTATTAAGAAATAACAGAGATCGCGTCCGATAAGGGTTAGAACCCTACAGGTAGAAGCGTGGTTATCTCCAGGCGGGGGTCATAAAAGAGGGGGTTTTGATTTTGAAGTCCTTTTTGTCCTATCTCCAACCGTTTAGGAGATACGGCGTTGTTTATACAGCAAAGATACAATTTGATTCTTAAGACAAAATGCATCCTGCATTATTAAGAAATAACAGAGATCGCGTCCGATAAGGGTTAGAACCCTACAGGTAGAAGCGTGGTTATCTCCAGGCGGGGGTCATAAAAGAGGGGGTTTTGAATTTGAATTCCTTTTTGTCCTATCTCCAACCGTTTAGGAGATACGGCGTTGTTTATACAGCAAAGATACAATTTGTTTTTTAGGAGTAAATCCATCTTATATTACTAAGAAGTAACAGACATCGCGTGCGATAAGGGTTTTAACTCTACAGGTAGAAGCGTGGTTATCTCCAGGCGGGGGTCATAAAAGAGGGGGTTTTGATTTTGAAGTCCTTTTTGTCCTATCTCCAACCGTTTAGGAGATACGGCGTTGTTTATACAGCAAAGATACAATTTGATTCTTAAGACAAAATGCATCCTGCATTATTAAGAAATAACAGAGATCGCGTCCGATAAGGGTTAGAACCCTACAGGTAGAAGCGTGGTTATCTCTAGGCGGGGGTCATAAAAGAGGGGGTTTTGATTTTGAAGTCCTTTTTGTCCTATCTCCAACCGTTTAGGAGATACGGCGTTGTTTATACAGCAAAGATACAATTTGATTCTTAAGAACAAATGCATCCTGCATTATTAAGAAATAACAGAGATCGCGTCCGATAAGGGTTAGAACCCTACAGGTAGAAGCGTGGTTATCTCTAGGCGGGGGTCATAAAAGAGGGGGTTTTGATTTTGAAGTCCTGTTTGTCCTATCTCCAACCGTTTAGGAGATACGGCGTTGTTTATACAGCAAAGATACAATTTGATTCTTAAGAGAAAATGCATCCTGCATTATTAAGAAATAACAGAGATCGCGTCCGATAAGGGTTAGAACCCTACAGGTAGAAGCGTGGTTATCTCCAGGCGGGGGTCATAAAAGAGGGGGTTTTGATTTTGAAGTCCTTTTTGTCCTATCTCCAACCGTTTAGGAGATACGGCGTTGTTTATACAGCAAAGATACAATTTGATTCTTAAGACAAAATGCATCCTGCATTATTAAGAAATAACAGAGATCGCGTCCGATAAGGGTTAGAACCCTACAGGTAGAAGCGTGGTTATCTCCAGGCGGGGGTCATAAAAGAGGGGGTTTTGATTTTGAAGTCCTTTTTGTCCTATCTCCAACCGTTTAGGAGATACGGCGTTGTTTATACAGCAACGATACAATTTGATTCTTAAGAACAAATGCATCCTGCATTATTAAGAAATAACAGAGATCGCGTCCGATAAGGGTTAGAACCCTACAGGTAGAAGCGTGGTTATCTCTAGGCGGGGGTCATAAAAGAGGGGGTTTTGATTTTGAAGTCCTTTTTGTCCTATCTCCAACCGTTTAGGAGATACGGCGTTGTTTATACAGCAAAGATACAATTTGATTCTTAAGAGAAAATGCATCCTGCATTATTAAGAAATAACAGAGATCGCGTCCGATAAGGGTTAGAACCCTACAGGTAGAAGCGTGGTTATCTCTAGGCGGCGGTCATAAAAGAGGGGGGTTTTGATTTTGAAGTCCTTTTTGTCCTATCTCCAACCGTTTAGGAGATACGGCGTTGTTTATACAGCAAAGATACAATTTGATTCTTAAGAGAAAATGCATCCTGCATTATTAAGAAATAACAGAGATCGCGTCCGATAAGGGTTAGAACCCTACAGGTAGAAGCGTGGTTATCTCTAGGCGGGGGTCATAAAAGAGGGGGTTTTGATTTTGAAGTCCTTTTTGTCCTATCTCCAACCGTTTAGGAGATACGGCGTTGTTTATACAGCAAAGATACAATTTGATTCTTAAGAGAAAATGCATCCTGCATTATTAAGAAATAACAGAGATCGCGTCCGATAAGGGTTACAACCCTAGAGGTAGAAGCGTGGTTATCTCTAGGCGGGGGTCATAAAAGAGGGGGTTTTGATTTTGAAGTCCTTTTTGTCCTATCTCCAACCGTTTAGGAGATACGGCGTTGTTTATACAGCAACGATACAATTTGATTCTTAAGAACAAATGCATCCTGCATTATTAGGAAATAACAGAGATCGCGTCCGATAAGGGTTAGAACCCTACAGGTAGAAGCGTGGTTATCTCTAGGCGGGGGTCATAAAAGAGGGGGTTTTGATTTTGAAGTCCTTTTTGTCCTATCTCCAACCGTTTAGGAGATACGGCGTTGTTTATACAGCAAAGATACAATTTGATTCTTAAGAGAAAATGCATCCTGCATTATTAAGAAATAACAGAGATCACGTCCGATAAGGGTTAGAAACCTACAGGTAGAAGCGTGGTTATCTCTAGGCGGGGGTCATAAAAGAGGGGGTTTTGATTTTGAAGTCCTTTTTGTCCTATCTCCAACCGTTTAGGAGATACGGCGTTGTTTATACAGCAAAGATACAATTTGATTCTTAAGACAAAATGCATCCTGCATTATTAAGAAATAACAGAGATCGCGTCCGATAAGGGTTAGAACCCTACAGGTAGAAGCGTGGTTATCTCTAGGCGGGGGTCATAAAAGAGGGGGTTTTGATTTTGAAGTCCTTTTTGTCCTATCTCCAACCGTTTAGGAGATACGGCGTTGTTTATACAGCAAAGATACAATTTGATTCTTAAGACAAAATGCATCCTGCATTATTAAGAAATAACAGAGATCGCGTCCGATAAGGGTTAGAACCCTACAGGTAGAAGCGTGGTTATCTCTAGGCGGGGGTCATAAAAGAGGGGGTTTTGATTTTGAAGTCCTTTTTGTCCTATCTCCAACCGTTTAGGAGATACGGCGTTGTTTATACAGCAAAGATACAATTTGATTCTTAAGAGAAAATGCATCCTGCATTATTAAGAAATAACAGAGATCGCGTCCGATAAGGGTTACAACCCTAGAGGTAGAAGCGTGGTTATCTCTAGGCGGGGGTCATAAAAGAGGGGGTTTTGATTTTGAAGTCCTTTTTGTCCTATCTCCAACCGTTTAGGAGATACGGCGTTGTTTATACAGCAAAGATACAATTTGATTCTTAAGAGAAAATGCATCCTGCATTATTAAGAAATAACAGAGATCGCGTCCGATAAGGGTTAGAACCCTACAGGTAGAAGCGTGGTTATCTCTAGGCGGGGGACATAAAAGAGGGGGTTTTGATTTTGAAGTCGTTTTTGTCCTATCTCCAACCGTTTAGGAGATACGGCGTTGTTTATACAGCAACGATACAATTTGATTCTTAAGAACAAATGCATCCTGCATTATTAGGAAATAACAGAGATCGCGTCCGATAAGGGTTAGAACCCTACAGGTAGAAGCGTGGTTATCTCTAGGCGGGGGTCATAAAAGAGGGGGTTTTGATTTTGAAGTCCTTTTTGTCCTATCTCCAACCGTTTAGGAGATACGGCGTTGTTTATACAGCAAAGATACAATTTGATTCTTAAGAGAAAATGCATCCTGCATTATTAAGAAATAACAGAGATCGCGTCCGATAAGGGTTAGAACCCTACAGGTAGAAGCGTGGTTATCTCCAGGCGGGGGTCATAAAAGAGGGGGTTTTGATTTTGAAGTCCTTTTTGTCCTATCTCCAACCGTTTAGGAGATACGGCGTTGTTTATACAGCAAAGATACAATTTGATTCTTAAGACAAAATGCATCCTGCATTATTAAGAAATAACAGAGATCGCGTCCGATAAGGGTTAGAACCCTACAGGTAGAAGCGTGGTTATCTCTAGGCGGGGGTCATAAAAGAGGGGGTTTTGATTTTGAAGTCCTTTTTGTCCTATCTCCAACCGTTTAGGAGATACGGCGTTGTTTATACAGCAAAGATACAATTTGATTCTTAAGAGAAAATGCATCCTGCATTATTAAGAAATAACAGAGATCGCGTCCGATAAGGGTTAGAACCCTACAGGTAGAAACGTGGTTATCTCTAGGCGGGGGTCATAAAAGAGGGGGTTTTTATTTTGAAGTCCTTTTTGTCCTATCTCCAACCGTTTAGGAGATACGGCGTTGTTTATACAGCAAAGATACAATTTGATTCTTAAGAGAAAATGCATCCTGCATTATTAAGAAATAACAGAGATCGCGTCCGATAAGGGTTAGAACCCTACAGGTAGAAGCGTGGTTATCTCTAGGCGGGGGTCATAAAAGAGGGGGTTTTGATTTTGAAGTCCTTTTTGTCCTATCTCCAACCGTTTAGGAGATACGGCGTTGTTTATACAGCAAAGATACACTTTGATTCTTAAGAGAAAATGCATCCTGCATTATTAAGAAATAACAGAGATCGCGTCCGATAAGGGTTAGAACCCTACAGGTAGAAGCGTGGTTATCTCTAGGCGGGGTTCATAAAAGAGGGGGTTTTGATTTTGAAGTCCTTTTTGTCCTATCTCCAACCGTTTAGGAGATACGGCGTTGTTTATACAGCAAAGATACACTTTGATTCTTAAGAGAAAATGCATCCTGCATTATTAAGAAATAACAGAGATCGCGTCCGATAAGGGTTAGAACCCTACAGGTAGAAGCGTGGTTATCTCCAGGCGGGGGTCATAAAAGAGGGGGTTTTGATTTTGAAGTCCTTTTTGTCCTATCTCCAACCGTTTAGGAGATACGGCGTTGTTTATACAGCAAAGATACAATTTGATTCTTAAGAGAAAATGCATCCTGCATTATTAAGAAATAACAGAGATCGCGTCCGATAAGGGTTAGAACCCTACAGGTAGAAGCGTGGTTATCTCTAGGCGGGGGTCATAAAAGAGGGGGTTTTGATTTTGAAGTCCTTTTTGTCCTATCTCCAAGCGTTTAGGATATACGTAGTTGTTTATACAGCAAAGATACAGTTTGATTCTTAAGAGAAAATGCATCCTGCATTATTAAGAAATAACAGAGATCGCGTCCGATAAGGGTTAGAACCCTACAGGTAGAAGCGTGGTTATCTCTAGGCGGGGTTCATAAAAGAGGGGGTTTTGATTTTGAAGTCCTTTTTGTCCTATCTCCAACCGTTTAGGAGATACGGCGTTGTTTATACAGCAAAGATACAATTTGATTCTTAAGACAAAATGCATCTTGCATTATTAAGAAATAACAGAGATCGCGTCCGATAAGGGTTAGAACCCTACAGGTAGAAGCGTGGTTATCTCTAGGCGGGGGTCATAAAAGAGGGGGTTTTGATTTTGAAGTCCTTTTTGTCCTATCTCCAACCGTTTAGGAGATACGGCGTTGTTTATACAGCAAAGATACAATTTGATTCTTAAGAGTAAATGCATCCTGCATTATTAAGAAATAACAGAGATCGCGTCCGATAAGGGTTAGAACCCTACAGGTAGAAACGTGGTTATCTCTAGGCGGGGGTCATAAAAGAGGGGGTTTTGATTTTGAAGTCCTTTTTGTCCTATCTCCAACCGTTTAGGAGATACGGCGTTGTTTATACAGCAAAGATACAATTTGATTCTTAAGAGAAAATGCATCCTGCATTATTAAGAAATAACAGAGATCGCGTCCGATAAGGGTTAGAACCCTACAGGTAGAAGCGTGGTTATCTCTAGGCGGGGGTCATAAAAGAGGGGGTTTTGATTTTGAAGTCCTTTTTGTCCTATCTCCAACCGTTTAGGAGATACGGCGTTGTTTATACAGCAAAGATACAGTTTGATTCTTAAGAGAAAATGCATCCTGCATTATTAAGAAATAACAGAGATCGCGTCCGATAAGGGTTAGAACCCTACAGGTAGAAGCGTGGTTATCTCTAGGCGGGGGTCATAAAAGAGGGGGTTTTGATTTTGAAGTCCTTTTTGTCCTATCTCCAACCGTTTAGGAGATACGGCGTTGTTTATACAGCAAAGATACAATTTGATTCTTAAGAGAAAATGCATCCTGCATTATTAAGAAATAACAGAGATCGCGTCCGATAAGGGTTAGAACCCTACAGGTAGAAGCGTGGTTATCTCTAGGCGGGGGTCATAAAAGAGGGGGTTTTGATTTTGAAGTCCTTTTTGTCCTATCTCCAACCGTTTAGGAGATACGGCGTTGTTTATACAGCAAAGATACAATTTGATTCTTAAGAGAAAATGCATCCTGCATTATTAAGAAATAACAGAGATCGCGTCCGATAAGGGTTAGAACCCTACAGGTAGAAGCGTGGTTATCTCTAGGCGGGGGTCATAAAAGAGGGGGTTTTGATTTTGAAGTCCTTTTTGTCCTATCTCCAACCGTTTAGGAGATACGGCGTTGTTTATACAGCAACGATACAATTTGATTCTTAAGAACAAATGTATCCTGCATTATTAAGAAATAACAGAGATCGCGTCCGATAAGGGTTAGAACCCTACAGGTAGAAGCGTGGTTATCTCTAGGCGGGGGTCATAAAAGAGGGGGTTTTGATTTTGAAGTCCTTTTTGTCCTATCTCCAACCGTTTAGGAGATACGGCGTTGTTTATACAGCAAAGATACAGTTTGATTCTTAAGAGAAAATGCATCCTGCATTATTAAGAAATAACAGAGATCGCGTCCGATAAGGGTTAGAACCCTACAGGTAGAAGCGTGGTTATCTCTAGGCGGGGGTCATAAAAGAGGGGGTTTTGATTTTGAAGTCCTTTTTGTCCTATCTCCAACCGTTTAGGAGATACGTCGTTGTTTATACAGCAAAGATACAGTTTGATTCTTAAGAGAAAATGCATCCTGCATTATTAAGAAATAACAGAGATCGCGTCCGATAAGGGTTAGAACCCTACAGGTAGAAGCGTGGTTATCTCTAGGCGGGGTTCATAAAAGAGTGGGTTTTGATTTTGAAGTCCTTTTTGTCCTATCTCCAACCGTTTAGGAGATACGGCGTTGTTTATACAGCAAAGATACAATTTGATTCTTAAGAGAAAATGCATCCTGCATTATTAAGAAATAACAGAGATCGCGTCCGATAAGGGTTAGAACCCTACAGGTAGAAGCGTGGTTATCTCCAGGCGGGGGTCATAAAAGAGGGGGTTTTGATTTTGAAGTCCTTTTTGTCCTATCTCCAACCGTTTAGGAGATACGGCGTTGTTTATACAGCAAAGATACACTTTGATTCTTAAGAGAAAATGCATCCTGCATTATTAAGAAATAACAGAGATCGCGTCCGATAAGGGTTAGAACCCTACAGGTAGAAGCGTGGTTATCTCTAGGCGGGGGTCATAAAAGAGGGGGTTTTGATTTTGAAGTCCTTTTTGTCCTATCTCCAACCGTTTAGGAGATACGTCGTTGTTTATACAGCAAAGATACAGTTTGATTCTTAAGAGAAAATGCATCCTGCATTATTAAGAAATAACAGAGATCGCGTCCGATAAGGGTTAGAACCCTACAGGTAGAAGCGTGGTTATCTCTAGGCGGGGTTCATAAAAGAGGGGGTTTTGATTTTGAAGTCCTTTTTGTCCTATCTCCAACCGTTTAGGAGATACGGCGTTGTTTATACAGCAAAGATACAATTTGATTCTTAAGACAAAATGCATCTTGCATTATTAAGAAATAACAGAGATCGCGTCCGATAAGGGTTAGAACCCTACAGGTAGAAGCGTGGTTATCTCCAGGCGGGGGTCATAAAAGAGGGGGTTTTGATTTTGAAGTCCTTTTTGTCCTATCTCCAACCGTTTAGGAGATACGGCGTTGTTTATACAGCAAAGATACAATTTGATTCTTAAGAGTAAATGCATCCTGCATTATTAAGAAATAACAGAGATCGCGTCCGATAAGGGTTAGAACCCTACAGGTAGAAACGTGGTTATCTCTAGGCGGGGGTCATAAAAGAGGGGGTTTTGATTTTGAAGTCCTTTTTGTCCTATCTCCAACCGTTTAGGAGATACGGCGTTGTTTATACAGCAAAGATACAATTTGATTCTTAAGAGAAAATGCATCCTGCATTATTAAGAAATAACAGAGATCGCGTCCGATAAGGGTTAGAACCCTACAGGTAGAAGCGTGGTTATCTCTAGGCGGGGGTCATAAAAGAGGGGGTTTTGATTTTGAAGTCCTTTTTGTCCTATCTCCAACCGTTTAGGAGATACGGCGTTGTTTATACAGCAAAGATACAGTTTGATTCTTAAGAGAAAATGCATCCTGCATTATTAAGAAATAACAGAGATCGCGTCCGATAAGGGTTAGAACCCTACAGGTAGAAGCGTGGTTATCTCTAGGCGGGGGTCATAAAAGAGGGGGTTTTGATTTTGAAGTCCTTTTTGTCCTATCTCCAACCGTTTAGGAGATACGGCGTTGTTTATACAGCAAAGATACAATTTGATTCTTAAGAGAAAATGCATCCTGCATTATTAAGAAATAACAGAGATCGCGTCCGATAAGGGTTAGAACCCTACAGGTAGAAGCGTGGTTATCTCTAGGCGGGGGTCATAAAAGAGGGGGTTTTGATTTTGAAGTCCTTTTTGTCCTATCTCCAACCGTTTAGGAGATACGGCGTTGTTTATACAGCAAAGATACAATTTGATTCTTAAGAGAAAATGCATCCTGCATTATTAAGAAATAACAGAGATCGCGTCCGATAAGGGTTAGAACCCTACAGGTAGAAGCGTGGTTATCTCTAGGCGGGGGTCATAAAAGAGGGGGTTTTGATTTTGAAGTCCTTTTTGTCCTATCTCCAACCGTTTAGGAGATACGGCGTTGTTTATACAGCAACGATACAATTTGATTCTTAAGAACAAATGTATCCTGCATTATTAAGAAATAACAGAGATCGCGTCCGATAAGGGTTAGAACCCTACAGGTAGAAGCGTGGTTATCTCTAGGCGGGGGTCATAAAAGAGGGGGTTTTGATTTTGAAGTCCTTTTTGTCCTATCTCCAACCGTTTAGGAGATACGGCGTTGTTTATACAGCAAAGATACAGTTTGATTCTTAAGAGAAAATGCATCCTGCATTATTAAGAAATAACAGAGATCGCGTCCGATAAGGGTTAGAACCCTACAGGTAGAAGCGTGGTTATCTCTAGGCGGGGTGCATAAAAGAGGGGGTTTTGATTTTGAAGTCCTTTTTGTCCTATCTCCAACCGTTTAGGAGATACGGCGTTGTTTATACAGCAAAGATACAATTTGATTCTTAAGAGAAAATGCATCCTGCATTATTAAGAAATAACAGAGATCGCGTCCGATAAGGGTTAGAACCCTACAGGTAGAAGCGTGGTTATCTCCAGGCGGGGGTCATAAAAGAGGGGGTTTTGATTTTGAAGTCCTTTTTGTCCTATCTCCAACCGTTTAGGAGATACGGCGTTGTTTATACAGCAAAGATACAATTTGATTCTTAAGAGAAAATGCATCCTGCATTATTAAGAAATAACAGAGATCGCGTCCGATAAGGGTTAGAACCCTACAGGTAGAAGCGTGGTTATCTCTAGGCGGGGGTCATAAAAGAGGGGGTTTTGATTTTGAAGTCCTTTTTGTCCTATCTCCAACCGTTTAGGAGATACGGCGTTGTTTATACAGCAAAGATACAGTTTGATTCTTAAGAGAAAATGCATCCTGCATTATTAAGAAATAACAGAGATCGCGTCCGATAAGGGTTAGAACCCTACAGGTAGAAGCGTGGTTATCTCTAGGCGGGGGTCATAAAAGAGGGGGTTTTGATTTTGAAGTCCTTTTTGTCCTATCTCCAACCGTTTAGGAGATACGGCGTTGTTTATACAGCAAAGATACAATTTGATTCTTAAGAGAAAATGCATCCTGCATTATTAAGAAATAACAGAGATCGCGTCCGATAAGGGTTAGAACCCTACAGGTAGAAGCGTGGTTATCTCTAGGCGGGGGTCATAAAAGAGGGGGTTTTGATTTTGAAGTCCTTTTTGTCCTATCTCCAACCGTTTAGGAGATACGGCGTTGTTTATACAGCAAAGATACAATTTGATTCTTAAGAGAAAATGCATCCTGCATTATTAAGAAATAACAGAGATCGCGTCCGATAAGGGTTAGAACCCTACAGGTAGAAGCGTGGTTATCTCTAGGCGGGGGTCATAAAAGAGGGGGTTTTGATTTTGAAGTCCTTTTTGTCCTATCTCCAACCGTTTAGGAGATACGGCGTTGTTTATACAGCAAAGATACAGTTTGATTCTTAAGAGAAAATGCATCCTGCATTATTAAGAAATAACAGAGATCGCGTCCGATAAGGGTTAGAACCCTACAGGTAGAAGCGTGGTTATCTCTAGGCGGGGTTCATAAAAGAGGGGGTTTTGATTTTGAAGTCCTTTTTGTCCTATCTCCAACCGTTTAGGAGATACGGCGTTGTTTATACAGCAAAGATACAATTTGATTCTTAAGAGAAAATGCATCCTGCATTATTAAGAAATAACAGAGATCGCGTCCGATAAGGGTTAGAACCCTACAGGTAGAAGCGTGGTTATCTCCAGGCGGGGGTCATAAAAGAGGGGGTTTTGATTTTGAAGTCCTTTTTGTCCTATCTCCAACCGTTTAGGAGATACGGCGTTGTTTATACAGCAAAGATACAATTTGATTCTTAAGAGAAAATGCATCCTGCATTATTAAGAAATAACAGAGATCGCGTCCGATAAGGGTTAGAACCCTACAGGTAGAAGCGTGGTTATCTCTAGGCGGGGGTCATAAAAGAGGGGGTTTTGATTTTGAAGTCCTTTTTGTCCTATCTCCAACCGTTTAGGAGATACGTCGTTGTTTATACAGCAAAGATACAGTTTGATTCTTAAGAGAAAATGCATCCTGCATTATTAAGAAATAACAGAGATCGCGTCCGATAAGGGTTAGAACCCTACAGGTAGAAGCGTGGTTATCTCTAGGCGGGGTTCATAAAAGAGGGGGTTTTGATTTTGAAGTCCTTTTTGTCCTATCTCCAACCGTTTAGGAGATACGGCGTTGTTTATACAGCAAAGATACAATTTGATTCTTAAGACAAAATGCATCTTGCATTATTAAGAAATAACAGAGATCGCGTCCGATAAGGGTTAGAACCCTACAGGTAGAAGCGTGGTTATCTCCAGGCGGGGGTCATAAAAGAGGGGGTTTTGATTTTGAAGTCCTTTTTGTCCTATCTCCAACCGTTTAGGAGATACGGCGTTGTTTATACAGCAAAGATACAATTTGATTCTTAAGAGTAAATGCATCCTGCATTATTAAGAAATAACAGAGATCGCGTCCGATAAGGGTTAGAACCCTACAGGTAGAAACGTGGTTATCTCTAGGCGGGGGTCATAAAAGAGGGGGTTTTGATTTTGAAGTCCTTTTTGTCCTATCTCCAACCGTTTAGGAGATACGGCGTTGTTTATACAGCAAAGATACAATTTGATTCTTAAGAGAAAATGCATCCTGCATTATTAAGAAATAACAGAGATCGCGTCCGATAAGGGTTAGAACCCTACAGGTAGAAGCGTGGTTATCTCTAGGCGGGGGTCATAAAAGAGGGGGTTTTGATTTTGAAGTCCTTTTTGTCCTATCTCCAACCGTTTAGGAGATACGGCGTTGTTTATACAGCAAAGATACAGTTTGATTCTTAAGAGAAAATGCATCCTGCATTATTAAGAAATAACAGAGATCGCGTCCGATAAGGGTTAGAACCCTACAGGTAGAAGCGTGGTTATCTCTAGGCGGGGGTCATAAAAGAGGGGGTTTTGATTTTGAAGTCCTTTTTGTCCTATCTCCAACCGTTTAGGAGATACGGCGTTGTTTATACAGCAAAGATACAATTTGATTCTTAAGAGAAAATGCATCCTGCATTATTAAGAAATAACAGAGATCGCGTCCGATAAGGGTTAGAACCCTACAGGTAGAAGCGTGGTTATCTCTAGGCGGGGGTCATAAAAGAGGGGGTTTTGATTTTGAAGTCCTTTTTGTCCTATCTCCAACCGTTTAGGAGATACGGCGTTGTTTATACAGCAAAGATACAATTTGATTCTTAAGAGAAAATGCATCCTGCATTATTAAGAAATAACAGAGATCGCGTCCGATAAGGGTTAGAACCCTACAGGTAGAAGCGTGGTTATCTCTAGGCGGGGGTCATAAAAGAGGGGGTTTTGATTTTGAAGTCCTTTTTGTCCTATCTCCAACCGTTTAGGAGATACGGCGTTGTTTATACAGCAACGATACAATTTGATTCTTAAGAACAAATGTATCCTGCATTATTAAGAAATAACAGAGATCGCGTCCGATAAGGGTTAGAACCCTACAGGTAGAAGCGTGGTTATCTCTAGGCGGGGGTCATAAAAGAGGGGGTTTTGATTTTGAAGTCCTTTTTGTCCTATCTCCAACCGTTTAGGAGATACGGCGTTGTTTATACAGCAAAGATACACTTTGATTCTTAAGAGAAAATGCATCCTGCATTATTAAGAAATAACAGAGATCGCGTCCGATAAGGGTTAGAACCCTACAGGTAGAAGCGTGGTTATCTCTAGGCGGGGTTCATAAAAGAGGGGGTTTTGATTTTGAAGTCCTTTTTGTCCTATCTCCAACCGTTTAGGAGATACGGCGTTGTTTATACAGCAAAGATACAATTTGATTCTTAAGAGAAAATGCATCCTGCATTATTAAGAAATAACAGAGATCGCGTCCGATAAGGGTTAGAACCCTACAGGTAGAAGCGTGGTTATCTCCAGGCGGGGGTCATAAAAGAGGGGGTTTTGATTTTGAAGTCCTTTTTGTCCTATCTCCAACCGTTTAGGAGATACGGCGTTGTTTATACAGCAAAGATACAATTTGATTCTTAAGAGAAAATGCATCCTGCATTATTAAGAAATAACAGAGATCGCGTCCGATAAGGGTTAGAACCCTACAGGTAGAAGCGTGGTTATCTCTAGGCGGGGGTCATAAAAGAGGGGGTTTTGATTTTGAAGTCCTTTTTGTCCTATCTCCAACCGTTTAGGAGATACGGCGTTGTTTATACAGCAAAGATACAGTTTGATTCTTAAGAGAAAATGCATCCTGCATTATTAAGAAATAACAGAGATCGCGTCCGATAAGGGTTAGAACCCTACAGGTAGAAGCGTGGTTATCTCTAGGCGGGGGTCATAAAAGAGGGGGTTTTGATTTTGAAGTCCTTTTTGTCCTATCTCCAACCGTTTAGGAGATACGGCGTTGTTTATACAGCAAAGATACAATTTGATTCTTAAGAGAAAATGCATCCTGCATTATTAAGAAATAACAGAGATCGCGTCCGATAAGGGTTAGAACCCTACAGGTAGAAGCGTGGTTATCTCTAGGCGGGGGTCATAAAAGAGGGGGTTTTGATTTTGAAGTCCTTTTTGTCCTATCTCCAACCGTTTAGGAGATACGGCGTTGTTTATACAGCAAAGATACAATTTGATTCTTAAGAGAAAATGCATCCTGCATTATTAAGAAATAACAGAGATCGCGTCCGATAAGGGTTAGAACCCTACAGGTAGAAGCGTGGTTATCTCTAGGCGGGGGTCATAAAAGAGGGGGTTTTGATTTTGAAGTCCTTTTTGTCCTATCTCCAACCGTTTAGGAGATACGGCGTTGTTTATACAGCAACGATACAATTTGATTCTTAAGAACAAATGTATCCTGCATTATTAAGAAATAACAGAGATCGCGTCCGATAAGGGTTAGAACCCTACAGGTAGAAGCGTGGTTATCTCTAGGCGGGGGTCATAAAAGAGGGGGTTTTGATTTTGAAGTCCTTTTTGTCCTATCTCCAACCGTTTAGGAGATACGGCGTTGTTTATACAGCAAAGATACAGTTTGATTCTTAAGAGAAAATGCATCCTGCATTATTAAGAAATAACAGAGATCGCGTCCGATAAGGGTTAGAACCCTACAGGTAGAAGCGTGGTTATCTCTAGGCGGGGTTCATAAAAGAGGGGGTTTTGATTTTGAAGTCCTTTTTGTCCTATCTCCAACCGTTTAGGAGATACGGCGTTGTTTATACAGCAAAGATACAATTTGATTCTTAAGAGAAAATGCATCCTGCATTATTAAGAAATAACAGAGATCGCGTCCGATAAGGGTTAGAACCCTACAGGTAGAAGCGTGGTTATCTCCAGGCGGGGGTCATAAAAGAGGGGGTTTTGATTTTGAAGTCCTTTTTGTCCTATCTCCAACCGTTTAGGAGATACGGCGTTGTTTATACAGCAAAGATACACTTTGATTCTTAAGAGAAAATGCATCCTGCATTATTAAGAAATAACAGAGATCGCGTCCGATAAGGGTTAGAACCCTACAGGTAGAAGCGTGGTTATCTCTAGGCGGGGGTCATAAAAGAGGGGGTTTTGATTTTGAAGTCCTTTTTGTCCTATCTCCAACCGTTTAGGAGATACGTCGTTGTTTATACAGCAAAGATACAGTTTGATTCTTAAGAGAAAATGCATCCTGCATTATTAAGAAATAACAGAGATCGCGTCCGATAAGGGTTAGACCCCTACAGGTAGACGCGTGGTTATCTCTAGGCGGGGTTCATAAAAGAGGGGGTTTTGATTTTGAAGTCCTTTTTGTCCTATCTCCAACCGTTTAGGAGATACGGCGTTGTTTATACAGCAAAGATACAATTTGATTCTTAAGACAAAATGCATCTTGCATTATTAAGAAATAACAGAGATCGCGTCCGATAAGGGTTAGAACCCTACAGGTAGAAGCGTGGTTATCTCCAGGCGGGGGTCATAAAAGAGGGGGTTTTGATTTTGAAGTCCTTTTTGTCCTATCTCCAACCGTTTAGGAGATACGGCGTTGTTTATACAGCAAAGATACAATTTGATTCTTAAGAGTAAATGCATCCTGCATTATTAAGAAATAACAGAGATCGCGTCCGATAAGGGTTAGAACCCTACAGGTAGAAACGTGGTTATCTCTAGGCGGGGGTCATAAAAGAGGGGGTTTTGATTTTGAAGTCCTTTTTGTCCTATCTCCAACCGTTTAGGAGATACGGCGTTGTTTATACAGCAAAGATACAATTTGATTCTTAAGAGAAAATGCATCCTGCATTATTAAGAAATAACAGAGATCGCGTCCGATAAGGGTTAGAACCCTACAGGTAGAAGCGTGGTTATCTCTAGGCGGGGGTCATAAAAGAGGGGGTTTTGATTTTGAAGTCCTTTTTGTCCTATCTCCAACCGTTTAGGAGATACGGCGTTGTTTATACAGCAAAGATACAGTTTGATTCTTAAGAGAAAATGCATCCTGCATTATTAAGAAATAACAGAGATCGCGTCCGATAAGGGTTAGAACCCTACAGGTAGAAGCGTGGTTATCTCTAGGCGGGGGTCATAAAAGAGGGGGTTTTGATTTTGAAGTCCTTTTTGTCCTATCTCCAACCGTTTAGGAGATACGGCGTTGTTTATACAGCAAAGATACAATTTGATTCTTAAGAGAAAATGCATCCTGCATTATTAAGAAATAACAGAGATCGCGTCCGATAAGGGTTAGAACCCTACAGGTAGAAGCGTGGTTATCTCTAGGCGGGGGTCATAAAAGAGGGGGTTTTGATTTTGAAGTCCTTTTTGTCCTATCTCCAACCGTTTAGGAGATACGGCGTTGTTTATACAGCAACGATACAATTTGATTCTTAAGAACAAATGTATCCTGCATTATTAAGAAATAACAGAGATCGCGTCCGATAAGGGTTAGAACCCTACAGGTAGAAGCGTGGTTATCTCTAGGCGGGGGTCATAAAAGAGGGGGTTTTGATTTTGAAGTCCTTTTTGTCCTATCTCCAACCGTTTAGGAGATACGGCGTTGTTTATACAGCAAAGATACAATTTGATTCTTAAGAGAAAATGCATCCTGCATTATTAAGAAATAACAGAGATCGCGTCCGATAAGGGTTAGAACCCTACAGGTAGAAGCGTGGTTATCTCCAGGCGGGGGTCATAAAAGAGGGGGTTTTGATTTTGAAGTCCTTTTTGTCCTATCTCCAACCGTTTAGGAGATACGGCGTTGTTTATACAGCAAAGATACAATTTGATTCTTAAGACAAAATGCATCCTGCATTCTTAAGAAATAACAGAGATCGCGTCCGATAAGGGTTAGAACCCTACAGGTAGAAGCGTGGTTATCTCTAGGCGGGGGTCATAAAAGAGGGGGTTTTGATTTTGAAGTCCTTTTTGTCCTATCTCCAACCGTTTAGGAGATACGGCGTTGTTTATACAGCAAAGATACAATTTGATTCTTAAGACAAAATGCATCCTGCATTATTAAGAAATAACAGAGATCGCGTCCGATAAGGGTTAGAACCCTACAGGTAGAAGCGTGGTTATCTCTAGGCGGGGGTCATAAAAGAGGGGGTTTTGATTTTGAAGTCCTTTTTGTCCTATCTCCAACCGTTTAGGAGATACGGCGTTGTTTATACAGCAAAGATACAGTTTGATTCTTAAGAGAAAATGCATCCTGCATTATTAAGAAATAACAGAGATCGCGTCCGATAAGGGTTAGAACCCTACAGGTAGAAGCGTGGTTATCTCTAGGCGGGGTTCATAAAAGAGGGGGTTTTGATTTTGAAGTCCTTTTTGTCCTATCTCCAACCGTTTAGGAGATACGGCGTTGTTTATACAGCAAAGATACAATTTGATTCTTAAGAGAAAATGCATCCTGCATTATTAAGAAATAACAGAGATCGCGTCCGATAAGGGTTAGAACCCTACAGGTAGAAGCGTGGTTATCTCCAGGCGGGGGTCATAAAAGAGGGGGTTTTGATTTTGAAGTCCTTTTTGTCCTATCTCCAACCGTTTAGGAGATACGGCGTTGTTTATACAGCAAAGATACAATTTGATTCTTAAGAGAAAATGCATCCTGCATTATTAAGAAATAACAGAGATCGCGTCCGATAAGGGTTAGAACCCTACAGGTAGAAGCGTGGTTATCTCCAGGCGGGGGTCATAAAAGAGGGGGTTTTGATTTTGAAGTCCTTTTTGTCCTATCTCCAACCGTTTAGGAGATACGGCGTTGTTTATACAGCAAAGATACAATTTGATTCTTAAGAGAAAATGCATCCTGCATTATTAAGAAATAACAGAGATCGCGTCCGATAAGGGTTAGAACCCTACAGGTAGAAACGTGGTTATCTCTAGGCGGGGGTCATAAAAGAGGGGGTTTTGATTTTGAAGTCCTTTTTGTCCTATCTCCAACCGTTTAGGAGATACGGCGTTGTTTATACAGCAAAGATACAGTTTGATTCTTAAGAGAAAATGCATCCTGCATTATTAAGAAATAACAGAGATCGCGTCCGATAAGGGTTAGAACCCTACAGGTAGAAGCGTGGTTATCTCTAGGCGGGGTTCATAAAAGAGGGGGTTTTGATTTTGAAGTCCTTTTTGTCCTATCTCCAACCGTTTAGGAGATACGGCGTTGTTTATACAGCAAAGATACAATTTGATTCTTAAGAGAAAATGCATCCTGCATTATTAAGAAATAACAGAGATCGCGTCCGATAAGGGTTAGAACCCTACAGGTAGAAGCGTGGTTATCTCCAGGCGGGGGTCATAAAAGAGGGGGTTTTGATTTTGAAGTCCTTTTTGTCCTATCTCCAACCGTTTAGGAGATACGGCGTTGTTTATACAGCAAAGATACAATTTGATTCTTAAGACAAAATGCATCCTGCATTATTAAGAAATAACAGAGATCGCGTCCGATAAGGGTTAGAACCCTACAGGTAGAAGCGTGGTTATCTCCAGGCGGGGGTCATAAAAGAGGGGGTTTTGATTTTGAAGTCCTTTTTGTCCTATCTCCAACCGTTTAGGAGATACGGCGTTGTTTATACAGCAAAGATACAATTTGATTCTTAAGAGTAAATGCATCCTGCATTATTAAGAAATAACAGAGATCGCGTCCGATAAGGGTTAGAACCCTACAGGTAGAAACGTGGTTATCTCTAGGCGGGGGTCATAAAAGAGGGGGTTTTGATTTTGAAGTCCTTTTTGTCCTATCTCCAACCGTTTAGGAGATACGGCGTTGTTTATACAGCAAAGATACAATTTGATTCTTAAGAGAAAATGCATCCTGCATTATTAAGAAATAACAGAGATCGCGTCCGATAAGGGTTAGAACCCTACAGGTAGAAGCGTGGTTATCTCTAGGCGGGGGTCATAAAAGAGGGGGTTTTGATTTTGAAGTCCTTTTTGTCCTATCTCCAACCGTTTAGGAGATACGGCGTTGTTTATACAGCAAAGATACAGTTTGATTCTTAAGAGAAAATGCATCCTGCATTATTAAGAAATAACAGAGATCGCGTCCGATAAGGGTTAGAACCCTACAGGTAGAAGCGTGGTTATCTCTAGGCGGGGGTCATAAAAGAGGGGGTTTTGATTTTGAAGTCCTTTTTGTCCTATCTCCAACCGTTTAGGAGATACGGCGTTGTTTATACAGCAAAGATACAATTTGATTCTTAAGAGAAAATGCATCCTGCATTATTAAGAAATAACAGAGATCGCGTCCGATAAGGGTTAGAACCCTACAGGTAGAAGCGTGGTTATCTCTAGGCGGGGGTCATAAAAGAGGGGGTTTTGATTTTGAAGTCCTTTTTGTCCTATCTCCAACCGTTTAGGAGATACGGCGTTGTTTATACAGCAAAGATACAGTTTGATTCTTAAGAGAAAATGCATCCTGCATTATTAAGAAATAACAGAGATCGCGTCCGATAAGGGTTAGAACCCTACAGGTAGAAGCGTGGTTATCTCTAGGCGGGGGTCATAAAAGAGGGGGTTTTGATTTTGAAGTCCTTTTTGTCCTATCTCCAACCGTTTAGGAGATACGGCGTTGTTTATACAGCAAAGATACAATTTGATTCTTAAGAGAAAATGCATCCTGCATTATTAAGAAATAACAGAGATCGCGTCCGATAAGGGTTAGAACCCTACAGGTAGAAGCGTGGTTATCTCTAGGCGGGGGTCATAAAAGAGGGGGTTTTGATTTTGAAGTCCTTTTTGTCCTATCTCCAACCGTTTAGGAGATACGGCGTTGTTTATACAGCAACGATACAATTTGATTCTTAAGAACAAATGTATCCTGCATTATTAAGAAATAACAGAGATCGCGTCCGATAAGGGTTAGAACCCTACAGGTAGAAGCGTGGTTATCTCTAGGCGGGGGTCATAAAAGAGGGGGTTTTGATTTTGAAGTCCTTTTTGTCCTATCTCCAACCGTTTAGGAGATACGGCGTTGTTTATACAGCAAAGATACAATTTGATTCTTAAGAGAAAATGCATCCTGCATTATTAAGAAATAACAGAGATCGCGTCCGATAAGGGTTAGAACCCTACAGGTAGAAGCGTGGTTATCTCCAGGCGGGGGTCATAAAAGAGGGGGTTTTGATTTTGAAGTCCTTTTTGTCCTATCTCCAACCGTTTAGGAGATACGGCGTTGTTTATACAGCAAAGATACAATTTGATTCTTAAGACAAAATGCATCCTGCATTCTTAAGAAATAACAGAGATCGCGTCCGATAAGGGTTAGAACCCTACAGGTAGAAGCGTGGTTATCTCTAGGCGGGGGTCATAAAAGAGGGGGTTTTGATTTTGAAGTCCTTTTTGTCCTATCTCCAACCGTTTAGGAGATACGGCGTTGTTTATACAGCAAAGATACAATTTGATTCTTAAGACAAAATGCATCCTGCATTATTAAGAAATAACAGAGATCGCGTCCGATAAGGGTTAGAACCCTACAGGTAGAAGCGTGGTTATCTCTAGGCGGGGGTCATAAAAGAGGGGGTTTTGATTTTGAAGTCCTTTTTGTCCTATCTCCAACCGTTTAGGAGATACGGCGTTGTTTATACAGCAAAGATACAATTTGATTCTTAAGAGAAAATGCATCCTGCATTATTAAGAAATAACAGAGATCGCGTCCGATAAGGGTTACAACCCTAGAGGTAGAAGCGTGGTTATCTCTAGGCGGGGGTCATAAAAGAGGGGGTTTTGATTTTGAAGTCCTTTTTGTCCTATCTCCAACCGTTTAGGAGATACGGCGTTGTTTATACAGCAACGATACAATTTGATTCTTAAGAGAAAATGCATCCTGCATTATTAAGAAATAACAGAGATCGCGTCCGATAAGGGTTAGAACCCTACAGGTAGAAGCGTGGTTATCTCTAGGCGGGGGTCATAAAAGAGGGGGTTTTGATTTTGAAGTCCTTTTTGTCCTATCTCCAACCGTTTAGGAGATACGGCGTTGTTTATACAGCAACGATACAATTTGATTCTTAAGAACAAATGCATCCTGCATTATTAGGAAATAACAGAGATCGCGTCCGATAAGGGTTAGAACCCTACAGGTAGAAGCGTGGTTATCTCTAGGCGGGGGTCATAAAAGAGGGGGTTTTGATTTTGAAGTCCTTTTTGTCCTATCTCCAACCGTTTAGGAGATACGGCGTTGTTTATACAGCAAAGATACAATTTGATTCTTAAGAGAAAATGCATCCTGCATTATTAAGAAATAACAGAGATCGCGTTCGATAAGGGTTAGAACCCTACAGGTAGAAGCGTGGTTATCTCCAGGCGGGGGTCATAAAAGAGGGGGTTTTGATTTTGAAGTCCTTTTTGTCCTATCTCCAACCGTTTAGGAGATACGGCGTTGTTTATACAGCAAAGATACAATTTGATTCTTAAGACAAAATGCATCCTGCATTATTAAGAAATAACAGAGATCGCGTCCGATAAGGGTTAGAACCCTACAGGTAGAAGCGTGGTTATCTCCAGGCGGGGGTCATAAAAGAGGGGGTTTTGATTTTGAAGTCCGTTTTGTCCTATCTCCAACCGTTTAGGAGATACGGCGTTGTTTATACAGCAAAGATACAATTTGATTCTTAAGAGAAAATGCATCCTGCATTATTAAGAAATAACAGAGATCGCGTCCGATAAGGGTTAGAACCCTACAGGTAGAAACGTGGTTATCTCTAGGCGGGGGTCATAAAAGAGGGGGTTTTTATTTTGAAGTCCTTTTTGTCCTATCTCCAACCGTTTAGGAGATACGGCGTTGTTTATACAGCAAAGATACAATTTGATTCTTAAGAGAAAATGCATCCTGCATTATTAAGAAATAACAGAGATCGCGTCCGATAAGGGTTAGAACCCTACAGGTAGAAGCGTGGTTATCTCTAGGCGGGGGTCATAAAAGAGGGGGTTTTGATTTTGAAGTCCTTTTTGTCCTATCTCCAACCGTTTAGGAGATACGGCGTTGTTTATACAGCAAAGATACAGTTTGATTCTTAAGAGAAAATGCATCCTGCATTATTAAGAAATAACAGAGATCGCGTCCGATAAGGGTTAGAACCCTACAGGTAGAAGCGTGGTTATCTCTAGGCGGGGTTCATAAAAGAGGGGGTTTTGATTTTGAAGTCCTTTTTGTCCTATCTCCAACCGTTTAGGAGATACGGCGTTGTTTATACAGCAAAGATACAATTTGATTCTTAAGAGAAAATGCATCCTGCATTATTAAGAAATAACAGAGATCGCGTCCGATAAGGGTTAGAACCCTACAGGTAGAAGCGTGGTTATCTCCAGGCGGGGGTCATAAAAGAGGGGGTTTTTATTTTGAAGTCCTTTTTGTCCTATCTCCAACCGTTTAGGAGATACGGCGTTGTTTATACAGCAAAGATACAATTTGATTCTTAAGAGAAAATGCATCCTGCATTATTAAGAAATAACAGAGATCGCGTCCGATAAGGGTTAGAACCCTACAGGTAGAAGCGTGGTTATCTCTAGGCGGGGGTCATAAAAGAGGGGGTTTTGATTTTGAAGTCCTTTTTGTCCTATCTCCAACCGTTTAGGAGATACGGCGTTGTTTATACAGCAAAGATACAATTTGATTCTTAAGAGAAAATGCATCCTGCATTATTAAGAAATAACAGAGATCGCGTCCGATAAGGGTTAGAACCCTACAGGTAGAAGCGTGGTTATCTCTAGGCGGGGGTCATAAAAGAGGGGGTTTTGATTTTGAAGTCCTTTTTGTCCTATCTCCAACCGTTTAGGAGATACGGCGTTGTTTATACAGCAAAGATACAGTTTGATTCTTAAGAGAAAATGCATCCTGCATTATTAAGAAATAACAGAGATCGCGTCCGATAAGGGTTAGAACCCTACAGGTAGAAGCGTGGTTATCTCTAGGCGGGGGTCATAAAAGAGGGGGTTTTGATTTTGAAGTCCTTTTTGTCCTATCTCCAACCGTTTAGGAGATACGGCGTTGTTTATACAGCAAAGATACAATTTGATTCTTAAGAGAAAATGCATCCTGCATTATTAAGAAATAACAGAGATCGCGTCCGATAAGGGTTAGAACCCTACCGGTAGAAGCGTGGTTATCTCTAGGCGGGGGTCATAAAAGAGGGGGTTTTGATTTTGAAGTTTTTTTTGTCCTATCTCCAACCGTTTAGGAGATACGGCGTTGTTTATACAGCAACGATACAATTTGATTCTTAAGAACAAATGTATCCTGCATTATTAAGAAATAACAGAGATCGCGTCCGATAAGGGTTAGAACCCTACAGGTAGAAGCGTGGTTATCTCTAGGCGGGGGTTATAAAAGAGGGGGTTTTGATTTTGAAGTCCTTTTTGTCCTATCTCCAACCGTTTAGGAGATACGGCGTTGTTTAAACAGCAAAGATACAATTTGATTCTTAAGAGAAAATGCATCCTGCATTATTAAGAAATAACAGAGATCGCGTCCGATAAGGGTTAGAACCCTACAGGTAGAAGCGTGGTTATCTCTAGGCGGGGGTCATAAAAGAGGGGGTTTTGATTTTGAAGTCCTTTTTGTCCTATCTCCAACCGTTTAGGAGATACGGCGTTGTTTATACAGCAACGATACAATTTGATTCTTAAGAACAAATGCATCCTGCATTATTAAGAAATAACAGAGATCGCGTCCGATAACGGTTAGAACCCTACAGGTAGAAGCGTGGTTATCTCTAGGCGGGGGTCATAAAAGAGGGGGTTTTGATTTTGAAGTCCTTTTTGTCCTATCTCCAACCGTTTAGGAGATACGGCGTTGTTTATACAGCAAAGATACAATTTGATTCTTAAGAGAATATGCATCCTGCATTATTAAGAAATAACAGAGATCGCGTCCGATAAGGGTTAGAACCCTACAGGTAGAAGCGTGGTTATCTCTAGGCGGGGGTCATAAAAGAGGGGGTTTTGATTTTGAAGTCCTTTTTGTCCTATCTCCAACCGTTTAGGAGATACGGCGTTGTTTATACAGCAAAGATACAATTTGATTCTTAAGAGAAAATGCATCCTGCATTATTAAGAAATAACAGAGATCGCGTCCGATAAGGGTTAGAACCCTACAGGTAGAAGCGTGGTTATCTCTAGGCGGGGGTCATAAAAGAGGGGGTTTTGATTTTGAAGTCCTTTTTGTCCTATCTCCAACCGTTTAGGAGATACGGCGTTGTTTATACAGCAAAGATACAGTTTGATTCTTAAGAGAAAATGCATCCTGCATTATTAAGAAATAACAGAGATCGCGTCCGATAAGGGTTAGAACCCTACAGGTAGAAGCGTGGTTATCTCTAGGCGGGGGTCATAAAAGAGGGGGTTTTGATTTTGAAGTCCTTTTTGTCCTATCTCCAACCGTTTAGGAGATACGGCGTTGTTTATACAGCAAAGATACAATTTGATTCTTAAGAGAAAATGCATCCTGCATTATTAAGAAATAACAGAGATCGCGTCCGATAAGGGTTAGAACCCTACAGGTAGAAGCGTGGTTATCTCTAGGCGGGGGTCATAAAAGAGGGGGTTTTGATTTTGAAGTCCTTTTTGTCCTATCTCCAACCGTTTAGGAGATACGGCGTTGTTTATACAGCAACGATACAATTTGATTCTTAAGAACAAATGTATCCTGCATTATTAAGAAATAACAGAGATCGCGTCCGATAAGGGTTAGAACCCTACAGGTAGAAGCGTGGTTATCTCTAGGCGGGGGTCATAAAAGAGGGGGTTTTGATTTTGAAGTCCTTTTTGTCCTATCTCCAACCGTTTAGGAGATACGGCGTTGTTTATACAGCAAAGATACAATTTGATTCTTAAGAGAAAATGCATCCTGCATTATTAAGAAATAACAGAGATCGCGTCCGATAAGGGTTAGAACCCTACAGGTAGAAGCGTGGTTATCTCCAGGCGGGGGTCATAAAAGAGGGGGTTTTGATTTTGAAGTCCTTTTTGTCCTATCTCCAACCGTTTAGGAGATACGGCGTTGTTTATACAGCAAAGATACAATTTGATTCTTAAGACAAAATGCATCCTGCATTCTTAAGAAATAACAGAGATCGCGTCCGATAAGGGTTAGAACCCTACAGGTAGAAGCGTGGTTATCTCTAGGCGGGGGTCATAAAAGAGGGGGTTTTGATTTTGAAGTCCTTTTTGTCCTATCTCCAACCGTTTAGGAGATACGGCGTTGTTTATACAGCAAAGATACAATTTGATTCTTAAGACAAAATGCATCCTGCATTATTAAGAAATAACAGAGATCGCGTCCGATAAGGGTTAGAACCCTACAGGTAGAAGCGTGGTTATCTCTAGGCGGGGGTCCTAAAAGAGGGGGTTTTGATTTTGAAGTCCTTTTTGTCCTATCTCCAACCGTTTAGGAGATACGGCGTTGTTTATACAGCAAAGATACAATTTGATTCTTAAGAGAAAATGCATCCTGCATTATTAAGAAATAACAGAGATCGCGTCCGATAAGGGTTACAACGCTAGAGGTAGAAGCGTGGTTATCTCTAGGCGGGGGTCATAAAAGAGGGGGTTTTGATTTTGAAGTCCTTTTTGTCCTATCTCCAACCGTTTAGGAGATACGGCGTTGTTTATACAGCAACGATACAATTTGATTCTTAAGAGAAAATGCATCCTGCATTATTAAGAAATAACAGAGATCGCGTCCGATAAGGGTTAGAACCCTACAGGTAGAAGCGTGGTTATCTCTAGGCGGGGGTCATAAAAGAGGGGGTTTTGATTTTGAAGTCCTTTTTGTCCTATCTCCAACCGTTTAGGAGATACGGCGTTGTTTATACAGCAACGATACAATTTGATTCTTAAGAACAAATGCATCCTGCATTATTAGGAAATAACAGAGATCGCGTCCGATAAGGGTTAGAACCCTACAGGTAGAAGCGTGGTTATCTCTAGGCGGGGGTCATAAAAGAGGGGGTTTTGATTTTGAAGTCCTTTTTGTCCTATCTCCAACCGTTTAGGAGATACGGCGTTGTTTATACAGCAAAGATACAATTTGATTCTTAAGAGAAAATGCATCCTGCATTATTAAGAAATAACAGAGATCGCGTTCGATAAGGGTTAGAACCCTACAGGTAGAAGCGTGGTTATCTCCAGGCGGGGGTCATAAAAGAGGGGGTTTTGATTTTGAAGTCCTTTTTGTCCTATCTCCAACCGTTTAGGAGATACGGCGTTGTTTATACAGCAAAGATACAATTTGATTCTTAAGACAAAATGCATCCTGCATTATTAAGAAATAACAGAGATCGCGTCCGATAAGGGTTAGAACCCTACAGGTAGAAGCGTGGTTATCTCCAGGCGGGGGTCATAAAAGAGGGGGTTTTGATTTTGAAGTCCGTTTTGTCCTATCTCCAACCGTTTAGGAGATACGGCGTTGTTTATACAGCAAAGATACAATTTGATTCTTAAGAGAAAATGCATCCTGCATTATTAAGAAATAACAGAGATCGCGTCCGATAAGGGTTAGAACCCTACAGGTAGAAACGTGGTTATCTCTAGGCGGGGGTCATAAAAGAGGGGGTTTTTATTTTGAAGTCCTTTTTGTCCTATCTCCAACCGTTTAGGAGATACGGCGTTGTTTATACAGCAAAGATACAATTTGATTCTTAAGAGAAAATGCATCCTGCATTATTAAGAAATAACAGAGATCGCGTCCGATAAGGGTTAGAACCCTACAGGTAGAAGCGTGGTTATCTCTAGGCGGGGGTCATAAAAGAGGGGGTTTTGATTTTGAAGTCCTTTTTGTCCTATCTCCAACCGTTTAGGAGATACGGCGTTGTTTATACAGCAAAGATACAGTTTGATTCTTAAGAGAAAATGCATCCTGCATTATTAAGAAATAACAGAGATCGCGTCCGATAAGGGTTAGAACCCTACAGGTAGAAGCGTGGTTATCTCTAGGCGGGGTTCATAAAAGAGGGGGTTTTGATTTTGAAGTCCTTTTTGTCCTATCTCCAACCGTTTAGGAGATACGGCGTTGTTTATACAGCAAAGATACAATTTGATTCTTAAGAGAAAATGCATCCTGCATTATTAAGAAATAACAGAGATCGCGTCCGATAAGGGTTAGAACCCTACAGGTAGAAGCGTGGTTATCTCCAGGCGGGGGTCATAAAAGAGGGGGTTTTGATTTTGAAGTCCTTTTTGTCCTATCTCCAACCGTTTAGGAGATACGGCGTTGTTTATACAGCAAAGATACAATTTGATTCTTAAGAGAAAATGCATCCTGCATTATTAAGAAATAACAGAGATCGCGTCCGATAAGGGTTAGAACCCTACAGGTAGAAGCGTGGTTATCTCTAGGCGGGGGTCATAAAAGAGGGGGTTTTGATTTTGAAGTCCTTTTTGTCCTATCTCCAACCGTTTAGGAGATACGGCGTTGTTTATACAGCAAAGATACAGTTTGATTCTTAAGAGAAAATGCATCCTGCATTATTAAGAAATAACAGAGATCGCGTCCGATAAGGGTTAGAACCCTACAGGTAGAAGCTTGGTTATCTCTCGGCGGGGTTCATAAAAGAGGGGGTTTTGATTTTGAAGTCCTTTTTGTCCTATCTCCAACCGTTTAGGAGATACGGCGTTGTTTATACAGCAAAGATACAATTTGATTCTTAAGAGAAAATGCATCCTGCATTATTAAGAAATAACAGAGATCGCGTCCGATAAGGGTTAGAACCCTACAGGTAGAAGCGTGGTTATCTCCAGGCGGGGGTCATAAAAGAGGGGGTTTTGATTTTGAAGTCCTTTTTGTCCTATCTCCAACCGTTTAGGAGATACGGCGTTGTTTATACAGCAAAGATACAATTTGATTCTTAAGACAAAATGCATCCTGCATTATTAAGAAATAACAGAGATCGCGTCCGATAAGGGTTAGAACCCTACAGGTAGAAGCGTGGTTATCTCCAGGCGGGGGTCATAAAAGAGGGGGTTTTGATTTTGAAGTCCTTTTTGTCCTATCTCCAACCGTTTAGGAGATACGGCGTTGTTTATACAGCAAAGATACAATTTGATTCTTAAGAGTAAATGCATCCTGCATTATTAAGAAATAACAGAGATCGCGTCCGATAAGGGTTAGAACCCTACAGGTAGAAACGTGGTTATCTCTAGGCGGGGGTCATAAAAGAGGGGGTTTTGATTTTGAAGTCCTTTTTGTCCTATCTCCAACCGTTTAGGAGATACGGCGTTGTTTATACAGCAAAGATACAATTTGATTCTTAAGAGAAAATGCATCCTGCATTATTAAGAAATAACAGAGATCGCGTCCGATAAGGGTTAGAACCCTACAGGTAGAAGCGTGGTTATCTCTAGGCGGGGGTCATAAAAGAGGGGGTTTTGATTTTGAAGTCCTTTTTGTCCTATCTCCAACCGTTTAGGAGATACGGCGTTGTTTATACAGCAAAGATACAGTTTGATTCTTAAGAGAAAATGCATCCTGCATTATTAAGAAATAACAGAGATCGCGTCCGATAAGGGTTAGAACCCTACAGGTAGAAGCGTGGTTATCTCTAGGCGGGGGTCATAAAAGAGGGGGTTTTGATTTTGAAGTCCTTTTTGTCCTATCTCCAACCGTTTAGGAGATACGGCGTTGTTTATACAGCAAAGATACAATTTGATTCTTAAGAGAAAATGCATCCTGCATTATTAAGAAATAACAGAGATCGCGTCCGATAAGGGTTAGAACCCTACAGGTAGAAGCGTGGTTATCTCTAGGCGGGGTTCATAAAAGAGGGGGTTTTGATTTTGAAGTCCTTTTTGTCCTATCTCCAACCGTTTAGGAGATACGGCGTTGTTTATACAGCAAAGATACAATTTGATTCTTAAGAGAAAATGCATCCTGCATTATTAAGAAATAACAGAGATCGCGTCCGATAAGGGTTAGAACCCTACAGGTAGAAGCGTGGTTATCTCCAGGCGGGGGTCATAAAAGAGGGGGTTTTGATTTTGAAGTCCTTTTTGTCCTATCTCCAACCGTTTAGGAGATACGGCGTTGTTTATACAGCAAAGATACAATTTGATTCTTAAGAGAAAATGCATCCTGCATTATTAAGAAATAACAGAGATCGCGTCCGATAAGGGTTAGAACCCTACAGGTAGAAGCGTGGTTATCTCTAGGCGGGGGTCATAAAAGAGGGGGTTTTGATTTTGAAGTCCTTTTTGTCCTATCTCCAACCGTTTAGGAGATACGGCGTTGTTTATACAGCAAAGATACAGTTTGATTCTTAAGAGAAAATGCATCCTGCATTATTAAGAAATAACAGAGATCGCGTCCGATAAGGGTTAGAACCCTACAGGTAGAAGCGTGGTTATCTCTAGGCGGGGTTCATAAAAGAGGGGGTTTTGATTTTGAAGTCCTTTTTGTCCTATCTCCAACCGTTTAGGAGATACGGCGTTATTTATACAGCAAAGATACAATTTGATTCTTAAGAGAAAATGCATCCTGCATTATTAAGAAATAACAGAGATCGCGTCCGATAAGGGTTAGAACCCTACAGGTAGAAGCGTGGTTATCTCCAGGCGGGGGTCATAAAAGAGGGGGTTTTGATTTTGAAGTCCTTTTTGTCCTATCTCCAACCGTTTAGGAGATACGGCGTTGTTTATACAGCAAAGATACAATTTGATTCTTAAGACAAAATGCATCCTGCATTATTAAGAAATAACAGAGATCGCGTCCGATAAGGGTTAGAACCCTACAGGTAGAAGCGTGGTTATCTCCAGGCGGGGGTCATAAAAGAGGGGGTTTTGATTTTGAAGTCCTTTTTGTCCTATCTCCAACCGTTTAGGAGATACGGCGTTGTTTATACAGCAAAGATACAATTTGATTCTTAAGAGTAAATGCATCCTGCATTATTAAGAAATAACAGAGATCGCGTCCGATAAGGGTTAGAACCCTACAGGTAGAATCGTGGTTATCTCTAGGCGGGGGTCATAAAAGAGGGGGTTTTGATTTTGAAGTCCTTTTTGTCCTATCTCCAACCGTTTAGGAGATACGGCGTTGTTTATACAGCAAAGATACAATTTGATTCTTAAGAGAAAATGCATCCTGCATTATTAAGAAATAACAGAGATCGCGTCCGATAAGGGTTAGAACCCTACAGGTAGAAGCGTGGTTATCTCTAGGCGGGGGTCATAAAAGAGGGGGTTTTGATTTTGAAGTCCTTTTTGTCCTATCTCCAACCGTTTAGGAGATACGGCGTTGTTTATACAGCAAAGATACAGTTTGATTCTTAAGAGAAAATGCATCCTGCATTATTAAGAAATAACAGAGATCGCGTCCGATAAGGGTTAGAACCCTACAGGTAGAAGCGTGGTTATCTCTAGGCGGGGGTCATAAAAGAGGGGGTTTTGATTTTGAAGTCCTTTTTGTCCTATCTCCAACCGTTTAGGAGATACGGCGTTGTTTATACAGCAAAGATACAATTTGATTCTTAAGAGAAAATGCATCCTGCATTATTAAGAAATAACAGAGATCGCGTCCGATAAGGGTTAGAACCCTACAGGTAGAAGCGTGGTTATCTCTAGGCGGGGGTCATAAAAGAGGGGGTTTTGATTTTGAAGTCCTTTTTGTCCTATCTCCAACCGTTTAGGAGATACGGCGTTGTTTATACAGCAAAGATACAGTTTGATTCTTAAGAGAAAATGCATCCTGCATTATTAAGAAATAACAGAGATCGCGTCCGATAAGGGTTAGAACCCTACAGGTAGAAGCGTGGTTATCTCTAGGCGGGGGTCATAAAAGAGGGGGTTTTGATTTTGAAGTCCTTTTTGTCCTATCTCCAACCGTTTAGGAGATACGGCGTTGTTTATACAGCAAAGATACAATTTGATTCTTAAGAGAAAATGCATCCTGCATTATTAAGAAATAACAGAGATCGCGTCCGATAAGGGTTAGAACCCTACAGGTAGAAGCGCGGTTATCTCTAGGCGGGGGTCATAAAAGAGGGGGTTTTGATTTTGAAGTCCTTTTTGTCCTATCTCCAACCGTTTAGGAGATACGGCGTTGTTTATACAGCAACGATACAATTTGATTCTTAAGAACAAATGTATCCTGCATTATTAAGAAATAACAGAGATCGCGTCCGATAAGGGTTAGAACCCTACAGGTAGAAGCGTGGTTATCTCTAGGCGGGGGTCATAAAAGAGGGGGTTTTGATTTTGAAGTCCTTTTTGTCCTATCTCCAACCGTTTAGGAGATACGGCGTTGTTTATACAGCAAAGATACAATTTGATTCTTAAGAGAAAATGCATCCTGCATTATTAAGAAATAACAGAGATCGCGTCCGATAAGGGTTAGAACCCTACAGGTAGAAGCGTGGTTATCTCCAGGCGGGGGTCATAAAAGAGGGGGTTTTGATTTTGAAGTCCTTTTTGTCCTATCTCCAACCGTTTAGGAGATACGGCGTTGTTTATACAGCAAAGATACAATTTGATTCTTAAGACAAAATGCATCCTGCATTATTAAGAAATAAAAGAGATCGCGTCCGATAAGGGTTAGAACCCTACAGGTAGAAGCGTGGTTATCTCAAGGCGGGGGTCATAAAAGAGGGGGTTTTGATTTTGAAGTCCTTTTTGTCCTATCTCCAACCGTTTAGGAGATACGGCGTTGTTTATACAGCAAAGATACAATTTGATTCTTAAGAGAAAATGCATCCTGCATTATTAAGAAATAATAGAGATCGCGTCCGATAAGGGTTAGAACCCTACAGGTAGAAGCGTGGTTATCTCTAGGCGGGGGTCATAAAAGAGGGGGTTTTGATTTTGAAGTCCTTTTTGTCCTATCTCCAACCGTTTAGGAGATACGGCGTTGTTTATACAGCAAAGATACAGTTTGATTCTTAAGAGAAAATGCATCCTGCATTATTAAGAAATAACAGAGATCGCGTCCGATAAGGGTTAGAACCCTACAGGTAGAAGCATGGTTATCTCTAGGCGGGGGTCATAAAAGAGGGGGTTTTGATTTTGAAGTCCTTTTTGTCCTATCTCCAACCGTTTAGGAGATACGGCGTTGTTTATACAGCAAAGATACAATTTGATTCTTAAGAGAAAATGCATCCTGCATTATTAAGAAATAACAGAGATCGCGTCCGATAAGGGTTAGAACCCTACAGGTAGAAGCGTGGTTATCTCTAGGCGGGGGTCATAAAAGAGGGGGTTTTGATTTTGAAGTCCTTTTTGTCCTATCTCCAACCGTTTAGGAGATACGGCGTTGTTTATACAGCAAAGATACAATTTGATTCTTAAGAGAAAATGCATCCTGCATTATTAAGAAATAACAGAGATCGCGTCCGATAAGGGTTAGAACCCTACAGGTAGAAGCGTGGTTATCTCTAGGCGGGGGTCATAAAAGAGGGGGTTTTGATTTTGAAGTCCTTTTTGTCCTATCTCCAACCGTTTAGGAGATAGGGCGTTGTTTATACAGCAACGATACAATTTGATTCTTAAGAACAAATGCATCCTGCATTATTAAGAAATAACAGAGATCGCGTCCGATAAGGGTTAGAACCCTACAGGTAGAAGCGTGGTTATCTCTAGGCGGGGGTCATAAAAGAGGGGGTTTTGATTTTAAAGTCCTTTTTGTCCTATCTCCAACCGTTTAGGAGATACGGCGTTGTTTATACAGCAAAGATACAATTTGATTCTTAAGAGAAAATGCATCCTGCATTATTAAGAAATAACAGAGATCGCGTCCGATAAGGGTTACAACCCTAGAGGTAGAAGCGTGGTTATCTCTAGGCGGGGGTCATAAAAGATGGGGTTTTGATTTTGAAGTCCTTTTTGTCCTATCTCCAACCGTTTAGGAGATACGGCGTTGTTTATACAGTTTGATTCTGATACAGTTTGATTCTTAAGAGAAAATGCATCCTGCATTATTAAGAAATAACAGAGATCGCGTCCGATAAGGGTTAGAACCCTACAGGTAGAAGCGTGGTTATCTCTAGGCGGGGGTCATAAAACAGGGGGTTTTGATTTTGAAGTCCTTTTTGTCCTATCTCCAACCGTTTAGGAGATACGGCGTTGTTTATACAGCAAAGATACAATTTGATTCTTAAGAGAAAATGCATCCTGCATTATTAAGAAATAATAGAGATCGCGTCCGATAAGGGTTAGAACCCTACAGGTAGAAGCGTGGTTATCTCCAGGCGGGGGTCATAAAAGAGGGGGTTTTGATTTTGAAGTCCTTTTTGTCCTATCTCCAACCGTTTAGGAGATACGGCGTTGTTTATACAGCAAAGATACAATTTGATTCTTAAGAGAAAATGCATCCTGCATTATTAAGAAATAACAGAGATCGCGTCCGATAAGGGTTACAACCCTAGAGGTAGAAGCGTGGTTATCTCTAGGCGGGGGTCATAAAAGAGGGGGTTTTGATTTTGAAGTCCTTTTTGTCCTATCTCCAACCGTTTAGGAGATACGGCGTTGTTTATACAGCAAAGATACAATTTGATTCTTAAGAGAAAATGCATCCTGCATTATTAAGAAATAACAGAGATCGCGTCCGATAAGGGTTAGAACCCTACAGGTAGAAGCGTGGTTATCTCGAGGCGGGGGTCATAAAAGAGGGGGTTTTGATTTTGAAGTCCTTTTTGTCCTATCTCCAACCGTTTAGGAGATACGGCGTTGTTTATACAGCAAAGATACAATTTGATTCTTAAGAGAAAATGCATCCTGCATTATTAAGAAATAACAGAGATCGCGTCCGATAAGGGTTAGAACCCTACAGGTAGAAGCGTGGTTATCTCTAGGCGGGGGTCATAAAAGAGGGGGTTTTGATTTTGAAGTCCTTTTTGTCCTATCTCCAACCGTTTAGGAGATACGGCGTTGTTTATACAGCAAAGATACAATTTGATTCTTAAGAGAAAATGCATCCTGCATTATTAAGAAATAACAGAGATCGCGTCCGATAAGGGTTAGAACCCTACAGGTAGAAGCGTGGTTATCTCTAGGCGGTGGTCATAAAAGAGGGGGTTTTGATTTTGAAGTCCTTTTTGTCCTATCTCCAACCGTTTAGGAGATACGGCGTTGTTTATACAGCAACGATACAATTTGATTCTTAAGAACAAATGTATCCTGCATTATTAAGAAATAACAGAGATCGCGTCCGATAAGGGTTAGAACCCTACAGGTAGAAGCGTGGTTATCTCTAGGCGGTGGTCATAAAAGAGGGGGTTTTGATTTTGAAGTCCTTTTTGTCCTATCTCCAACCGTTTAGGAGATAGGGCGTTGTTTATACAGCAACGATACAATTTGATTCTTAAGAACAAATGCATCCTGCATTATTAAGAAATAACAGAGATCGCGTCCGATAAGGGTTAGAACCCTACAGGTAGAAGCGTGGTTATCTCTAGGCGGGGGTCATAAAAGAGGGGGTTTTGATTTTAAAGTCCTTTTTGTCCTATCTCCAACCGTTTAGGAGATACGGCGTTGTTTATACAGCAAAGATACAATTTGATTCTTAAGAGAAAATGCATCCTGCATTATTAAGAAATAACAGAGATCGCGTCCGATAAGGGTTACAACCCTAGAGGTAGAAGCGTGGTTATCTCTAGGCGGGGGTCATAAAAGAGGGGGTTTTGATTTTGAAGTCCTTTTTGTCCTATCTCCAACAGTTTAGGAGATACGGCGTTGTTTATACAGCAAAGATACAATTTGATTCTTAAGAGAAAATGCATTCTGCATTATTAAGAAATAACAGAGATCGCGTCCGATAAGGGTTAGAACCCTACAGGTAGAAGCGTGGTTATCTCTAGGCGGGGGTCATGAAAGAGGGGGTTTTGATTTTGAAGTCCTTTTTGTCCTATCTCCAACCGTTTAGGAGATACGGCGTTGTTTATACAGCAAAGATACAATTTGATTCTTAAGAGAAAATGCATCCTGCATTATTAAGAAATAACAGAGATCGCGTCCGATAAGGGTTAGAACCCTACAGGTAGAAGCGTGGTTATCTCTAGGCGGGGGTCATAAAAGAGGGGGTTTTGATTTTGAAGTCCTTTTTGTCCTATCTCCAACCGTTTAGGAGATACGGCGTTGTTTATACAGCAACGATACAATTTGATTCTTAAGAACAAATGTATCCTGCATTATTAAGAAATAACAGAGATCGCGTCCGATAAGGGTTAGAACCCTACAGGTAGAAGCGTGGTTATCTCTAGGCGGGGGTCATAAAAGAGGGGGTTTTGATTTTGAAGTCCTTTTTGTCCTATCTCCAACCGTTTAGGAGATAGGGCGTTGTTTATACAGCAACGATACAATTTGATTCTTAAGAACAAATGTATCCTGCATTATTAAGAAATAACAGAGATCGCGTCCGATAAGGGTTAGAACCCTACAGGTAGAAGCGTGGTTATCTCTAGGCGGGGGTCATAAAAGAGGGGGTTTTGATTTTAAAGTCCTTTTTGTCCTATCTCCAACCGTTTAGGAGATACGGCGTTGTTTATACAGCAAAGATACAATTTGATTCTTAAGAGAAAATGCATCCTGCATTATTAAGAAATAACAGAGATCGCGTCCGATAAGGGTTACAACCCTAGAGGTAGAAGCGTGGTTATCTCTAGGCGGGGGTCATAAAAGAGGGGGTTTTGATTTTGAAGTCCTTTTTGTCCTATCTCCAACAGTTTAGGAGATACGGCGTTGTTTATACAGCAAAGATACAATTTGATTCTTAAGAGAAAATGCATCCTGCATTATTAAGAAATAACAGAGATCGCGTCCGATAAGGGTTAGAACCCTACAGGTAGAAGCGTGGTTATCTCTAGGCGGGGGTCATAAAAGAGGGGGTTTTGATTTTGAAGTCCTTTTTGTCCTATCTCCAACCGTTTAGGAGATACGGCGTTGTTTATACAGCAAAGATACAATTTGATTCTTAAGAGAAAATGCATCCTGCATTATTAAGAAATAACAGAGATCGCGTCCGATAAGGGTTAGAACCCTACAGGTAGAAGCGTGGTTATCTCTAGGCGGGGGTCATAAAAGAGGGGGTTTTGATTTTGAAGTCCTTTTTGTCCTATCTCCAACCGTTTAGGAGATACGGCGTTGTTTATACAGCAACGATACAATTTGATTCTTAAGAACAAATGTATCCTGCATTATTAAGAAATAACAGAGATCGCGTCCGATAAGGGTTAGAACCCTACAGGTAGAAGCGTGGTTATCTCTAGGCGGGGGTCATAAAAGAGGGGGTTTTGATTTTGAAGTCCTTTTTGTCCTATCTCCAACCGTTTAGGAGATACGGCGTTGTTTATACAGCAAAGATACAATTTGATTCTTAAGAGAAAATGCATCCTGCATTATTAAGAAATAACAGAGATCGCGTCCGATAAGGGTTAGAACCCTACAGGTAGAAGCGTGGTTATCTCCAGGCGGGGGTCATAAAAGAGGGGGTTTTGATTTTGAAGTCCTTTTTGTCCTATCTCCAACCGTTTAGGAGATACGGCGTTGTTTATACAGCAAAGATACAATTTGATTCTTAAGACAAAATGCATCCTGCATTATTAAGAAATAACAGAGATCGCGTCCGATAAGGGTTAGAACCCTACAGGTAGAAGCGTGGTTATCTCCAGGCGGGGGTCATAAAAGAGGGGGTTTTGATTTTGAAGTCCTTTTTGTCCTATCTCCAACCGTTTAGGAGATACGGCGTTGTTTATACAGCAAAGATACAATTTGATTCTTAAGACAAAATGCATCCTGCATTATTAAGAAATAACAGAGATCGCGTCCGATAAGGGTTAGAACCCTACAGGTAGAAGCGTGGTTATCTCCAGGCGGGGGTCATAAAAGAGGGGGTTTTGATTTTGAAGTCCTTTTTGTCCTATCTCCAACCGTTTAGGAGATACGGCGTTGTTTATACAGCAAAGATACAATTTGATTCTTAAGAGAAAATGCATCCTGCATTATTAAGAAATAATAGAGATCGCGTCCGATAAGGGTTAGAACCCTACAGGTAGAAGCGTGGTTATCTCTAGGCGGGGGTCATAAAAGAGGGGGTTTTGATTTTGAAGTCCTTTTTGTCCTATCTCTAACCGTTTAGGAGATACGGCGTTGTTTATACAGCAAAGATACAGTTTGATTCTTAAGAGAAAATGCATCCTGCATTATTAAGAAATAACAGAGATCGCGTCCGATAAGGGTTAGAACCCTACAGGTAGAAGCATGGTTATCTCTAGGCGGGGGTCATAAAAGAGGGGGTTTTGATTTTGAAGTCCTTTTTGTCCTATCTCCAACCGTTTAGGAGATACGGCGTTGTTTATACAGCAAAGATACAATTTGATTCTTAAGAGAAAATGCATCCTGCATTATTAAGAAATAACAGAGATCGCGTCCGATAAGGGTTAGAACCCTACAGGTAGAAGCGTGGTTATCTCTAGGCGGGGGTCATAAAAGAGGGGGTTTTGATTTTGAAGTCCTTTTTGTCCTATCTCCAACCGTTTAGGAGATACGGCGTTGTTTATACAGCAAAGATACAATTTGATTCTTAAGAGAAAATGCATCCTGCATTATTAAGAAATAACAGAGATCGCGTCCGATAAGGGTTAGAACCCTACAGGTAGAAGCGTGGTTATCTCTAGGCGGGGGTCATAAAAGAGGGGGTTTTGATTTTGAAGTCCTTTTTGTCCTATCTCCAACCGTTTAGGAGATACGGCGTTGTTTATACAGCAACGATACAATTTGATTCTTAAGAACAAATGTATCCTGCATTATTAAGAAATAACAGAGATCGCGTCCGATAAGGGTTAGAACCCTACAGGTAGAAGCGTGGTTATCTCCAGGCGGGGGTCATAAAAGAGGGGGTTTTGATTTTGAAGTCCTTTTTGTCCTATCTCCAACCGTTTAGGAGATACGGCGTTGTTTATACAGCAAAGATACAATTTGATTCTTAAGACAAAATGCATCCTGCATTATTAAGAAATAACAGAGATCGCGTCCGATAAGGGTTAGAACCCTACAGGTAGAAGCGTGGTTATCTCCAGGCGGGGGTCATAAAAGAGGGGGTTTTGATTTTGAAGTCCTTTTTGTCCTATCTCCAACCGTTTAGGAGATACGGCGTTGTTTATACAGCAAAGATACAATTTGATTCTTAAGAGAAAATGCATCCTGCATTATTAAGAAATAATAGAGATCGCGTCCGATAAGGGTTAGAACCCTACAGGTAGAAGCGTGGTTATCTCTAGGCGGGGGTCATAAAAGAGGGGGTTTTGATTTTGAAGTCCTTTTTGTCCTATCTCTAACCGTTTAGGAGATACGGCGTTGTTTATACAGCAAAGATACAGTTTGATTCTTAAGAGAAAATGCATCCTGCATTATTAAGAAATAACAGAGATCGCGTCCGATAAGGGTTAGAACCCTACAGGTAGAAGCATGGTTATCTCTAGGCGGGGTTCATACAAGAGGGGGTTTTGATTTTGAAGTCCTTTTTGTCCTATCTCCAACCGTTTAGGAGATACGGCGTTGTTTATACAGCAAAGATACAATTTGATTCTTAAGAGAAAATGCATCCTGCATTATTAAGAAATAACAGAGATCGCGTCCGATAAGGGTTAGAACCCTACAGGTAGAAGCGTGGTTATCTCTAGGCGGGGGTCATAAAAGAGGGGGTTTTGATTTTGAAGTCCTTTTTGTCCTATCTCCAACCGTTTAGGAGATACGGCGTTGTTTATACAGCAAAGATACAATTTGATTCTTAAGAGAAAATGCATCCTGCATTATTAAGAAATAACAGAGATCGCGTCCGATAAGGGTTAGAACCCTACAGGTAGAAGCGTGGTTATCTCTAGGCGGGGGTCATAAAAGAGGGGGTTTTGATTTTGAAGTCCTTTTTGTCCTATCTCCAACCGTTTAGGAGATACGGCGTTGTTTATACAGCAACGATACAATTTGATTCTTAAGAACAAATGTATCCTGCATTATTAAGAAATAACAGAGATCGCGTCCGATAAGGGTTAGAACCCTACAGGTAGAAGCGTGGTTATCTCTAGGCGGGGGTCATAAAAGAGGGGGTTTTGATTTTGAAGTCCTTTTTGTCCTATCTCCAACCGTTTAGGAGATAGGGCGTTGTTTATACAGCAACGATACAATTTGATTCTTAAGAACAAATGCATCCTGCATTATTAAGAAATAACAGAGATCGCGTCCGATAAGGGTTAGAACCCTACAGGTAGAAGCGCGGTTATCTCTAGGCGGGGGTCATAAAAGAGGGGGTTTTGATTTTAAAGTCCTTTTTGTCCTATCTCCAACCGTTTAGGAGATACGGCGTTGTTTATACAGCAAAGATACAATTTGATTCTTAAGAGAAAATGCATCCTGCATTATTAAGAAATAACAGAGATCGCGTCCGATAAGGGTTACAACCCTAGAGGTAGAAGCGTGGTTATCTCTAGGCGGGGGTCATAAAAGAGGGGGTTTTGATTTTGAAGTCCTTTTTGTCCTATCTCCAACCGTTTAGGAGATACGGCGTTGTTTATACAGCAAAGATACAGTTTGATTCTTAAGAGAAAATGCATCCTGCATTATTAAGAAATAACAGAGATCGCGTCCGATAAGGGTTAGAACCCTACAAGTAGAAGCGTGGTTATCTCTAGGCGGGGGTCATAAAAGAGGGGGTTTTGATTTTGAAGTCCTTTTTGTCCTATCTCCAACCGTTTAGGAGATACGGCGTTGTTTATACAGCAAAGATACAATTTGATTCTTAAGAGAAAGTGCATCCTGCATTATTAAGAAATAACAGAGATCGCGTCCGATAAGGGTTAGAACCCTACAGGTAGAAGCGTGGTTATCTCCAGGCGGGGGTCATAAAAGAGGGGGTTTTGATTTTGAAGTCCTTTTTGTCCTATCTCCAACCGTTTAGGAGATACGGCGTTGTTTATACAGCAAAGATACAATTTGATTCTTAAGAGAAAATGCATCCTGCATTATTAAGAAATAACAGAGATCGCGTCCGATAAGGGTTACAACCCTAGAGGTAGAAGCGTGGTTATCTCTAGGCGGGGGTCATAAAAGAGGGGGTTTTGATTTTGAAGTCCTTTTTGTCCTATCTCCAACCGTTTAGGAGATACGGCGTTGTTTATACAGCAAAGATACAATTTGATTCTTAAGAGAAAATGCATCCTGCATTATTAAGAAATAACAGAGATCGCGTCCGATAAGGGTTAGAACCCTACAGGTAGAAGCGTGGTTATCTCTAGGCGGGGGTCATAAAAGAGGGGGTTTTGATTTTGAAGTCCTTTTTGTCCTATCTCCAACCGTTTAGGAGATACGGCGTTGTTTATACAGCAAAGATACAATTTGATTCTTAAGAGAAAATGCATCCTGCATTATTAAAAAATAACAGAGATCGCGTCCGATAAGGGTTAGAACCCTACAGGTAGAAGCGTGGTTATCTCTAGGCGGGGGTCATAAAAGAGGGGGTTTTGATTTTGAAGTCCTTTTTGTCCTATCTCCAACCGTTTAGGAGATACGGCGTTGTTTATACAGCAAAGATACAATTTGATTCTTAAGAGAAAATGCATCCTGCATTATTAAGAAATAACAGAGATCGCGTCCGATAAGGGTTAGAACCCTACAGGTAGACGCGTGGTTATCTCTAGGCGGGGGTCATAAAAGAGGGGGTTTTGATTTTGAAGTCCTTTTTGTCCTATCTCCAACCGTTTAGGAGATACGGCGTTGTTTATACAGCAAAGATACAATTTGATTCTTAAGAACAAATGTATCCTGCATTATTAAGAAATAACAGAGATCGCGTCCGATAAGGGTTAGAACCCTACAGGTAGAAGCGTGGTTATCTCTAGGCGGTGGTCATAAAAGAGGGGGTTTTGATTTTGAAGTCCTTTTTGTCCTATCTCCAACCGTTTAGGAGATAGGGCGTTGTTTATACAGCAACGATACAATTTGATTCTTAAGAACAAATGCATCCTGCATTATTAAGAAATAACAGAGATCGCGTCCGATAAGGGTTAGAACCCTACAGGTAGAAGCGTGGTTATCTCTAGGCGGTGGTCATAAAAGAGGGGGTTTTGATTTTGAAGTCCTTTTTGTCCTATCTCCAACCGTTTTGGAGATAGGGCGTTGTTTATACAGCAACGATACAATTTGATTCTTAAGAACAAATGCATCCTGCATTATTAAGAAATAACAGAGATCGCGTCCGATAAGGGTTAGAACCCTACAGGTAGAAGCGTGGTTATCTCTAGGCGGGGGTCATAAAAGAGGGGGTTTTGATTTTAAAGTCCTTTTTGTCCTATCTCCAACCGTTTAGGAGATACGGCGTTGTTTATACAGCAAAGATACAATTTGATTCTTAAGAGAAAATGCATCCTGCATTATTAAGAAATAACAGAGATCGCGTCCGATAAGGGTTACAACCCTAGAGGTAGAAGCGTGGTTATCTCTAGGCGGGGGTCATAAAAGAGGGGGTTTTGATTTTGAAGTCCTTTTTGTCCTATCTCCAACCGTTTAGGAGATACGGCGTTGTTTATACAGCAAAGATACAATTTGATTCTTAAGAGAAAATGCATCCTGCATTATTAAGAAATAACAGAGATCGCGTCCGATAAGGGTTAGAACCCTACAGGTAGAAGCGTGGTTATCTCTAGGCGGGGGTCATAAAAGAGGGGGTTTTGATTTTGAAGTCCTTTTTGTCCTATCTCCAACCGTTTAGGAGATACGGCGTTGTTTATACAGCAAAGATACAATTTGATTCTTAAGAGAAAATGCATCCTGCATTATTAAAAAATAACAGAGATCGCGTCCGATAAGGGTTAGAACCCTACAGGTAGAAGCGTGGTTATCTCTAGGCGGGGGTCATAAAAGAGGGGGTTTTGATTTTGAAGTCCTTTTTGTCCTATCTCCAACCGTTTAGGAGATACGGCGTTGTTTATACAGCAAAGATACAATTTGATTCTTAAGAGAAAATGCATCCTGCATTATTAAGAAATAACAGAGATCGCGTCCGATAAGGGTTAGAACCCTACAGGTAGACGCGTGGTTATCTCTAGGCGGGGGTCATAAAAGAGGGGGTTTTGATTTTGAAGTCCTTTTTGTCCTATCTCCAACCGTTTAGGAGATACGGCGTTGTTTATACAGCAACGATACAATTTGATTCTTAAGAACAAATGTATCCTGAATTATTAAGAAATAACAGAGATCGCGTCCGATAAGGGTTAGAACCCTACAGGTAGAAGCGTGGTTATCTCTAGGCGGTGGTCATAAAAGAGGGGGTTTTGATTTTGAAGTCCTTTTTGTCCTATCTCCAACCGTTTAGGAGATAGGGCGTTGTTTATACAGCAACGATACAATTTGATTCTTAAGAACAAATGCATCCTGCATTATTAAGAAATAACAGAGATCGCGTCCGATAAGGGTTAGAACCCTACAGGTAGAAGCGTGGTTATCTCTAGGCGGTGGTCATAAAAGAGGGGGTTTTGATTTTGAAGTCCTTTTTGTCCTATCTCCAACCGTTTAGGAGATAGGGCGTTGTTTATACAGCAACGATACAATTTGATTCTTAAGAACAAATGCATCCTGCATTATTAAGAAATAACAGAGATCGCGTCCGATAAGGGTTAGAACCCTACAGGTAGAAGCGTGGTTATCTCTAGGCGGGGGTCATAAAAGAGGGGGTTTTGATTTTAAAGTCCTTTTTGTCCTATCTCCAACCGTTTAGGAGATACGGCGTTGTTTATACAGCAAAGATACAATTTGATTCTTAAGAGAAAATGCATCCTGCATTATTAAGAAATAACAGAGATCGCGTCCGATAAGGGTTACAACCCTAGAGGTAGAAGCGTGGTTATCTCTAGGCGGGGGTCATAAAAGAGGGGGTTTTGATTTTGAAGTCCTTTTTGTCCTATCTCCAACAGTTTAGGAGATACGGCGTTGTTTATACAGCAAAGATACAATTTGATTCTTAAGAGAAAATGCATCCTGCATTATTAAGAAATAACAGAGATCGCGTCCGATAAGGGTTAGAACCCTACAGGTAGAAGCGTGGTTATCTCTAGGCGGGGGTCATAAAAGAGGGGGTTTTGATTTTGAAGTCCTTTTTGTCCTATCTCCAACCGTTTAGGAGATACGGCGTTGTTTATACAGCAAAGATACAATTTGATTCTTAAGAGAAAATGCATCCTGCATTATTAAGAAATAACAGAGATCGCGTCCGATAAGGGTTACAACCCTAGAGGTAGAAGCGTGGTTATCTCTAGGCGGGGGTCATAAAAGAGGGGGTTTTGATTTTGAAGTCCTTTTTGTCCTATCTCCAACCGTTTAGGAGATACGGCGTTGTTTATACAGCAAAGATACAATTTGATTCTTAAGAGAAAATGCATCCTGCATTATTAAGAAATAACAGAGATCGCGTCCGATAAGGGTTAGAACCCTACAGGTAGAAGCGTGGTTATCTCTAGGCGGGGGTCATAAAAGAGGGGGTTTTGATTTTGAAGTCCTTTTTGTCCTATCTCCAACCGTTTAGGAGATACGGCGTTGTTTATACAGCAAAGATACAATTTGATTCTTAAGAGAAAATGCATCCTGCATTATTAAAAAATAACAGAGATCGCGTCCGATAAGGGTTAGAACCCTACAGGTAGAAGCGTGGTTATCTCTAGGCGGGGGTCATAAAAGAGGGGGTTTTGATTTTGAAGTCCTTTTTGTCCTATCTCCAACCGTTTAGGAGATACGGCGTTGTTTATACAGCAAAGATACAATTTGATTCTTAAGAGAAAATGCATCCTGCATTATTAAGAAATAACAGAGATCGCGTCCGATAAGGGTTAGAACCCTACAGGTAGACGCGTGGTTATCTCTAGGCGGGGGTCATAAAAGAGGGGGTTTTGATTTTGAAGTCCTTTTTGTCCTATCTCCAACCGTTTAGGAGATACGGCGTTGTTTATACAGCAACGATACAATTTGATTCTTAAGAACAAATGTATCCTGCATTATTAAGAAATAACAGAGATCGCGTCCGATAAGGGTTAGAACCCTACAGGTAGAAGCGTGGTTATCTCTAGGCGGTGGTCATAAAAGAGGGGGTTTTGATTTTGAAGTCCTTTTTGTCCTATCTCCAACCGTTTAGGAGATAGGGCGTTGTTTATACAGCAACGATACAATTTGATTCTTAAGAACAAATGCATCCTGCATTATTAAGAAATAACAGAGATCGCGTCCGATAAGGGTTAGAACCCTACAGGTAGAAGCGTGGTTATCTCTAGGCGGGGGTCATAAAAGAGGGGGTTTTGATTTTAAAGTCCTTTTTGTCCTATCTCCAACCGTTTAGGAGATACGGCGTTGTTTATACAGCAAAGATACAATTTGATTCTTAAGAGAAAATGCATCCTGCATTATTAAGAAATAACAGAGATCGCGTCCGATAAGGGTTACAACCCTAGAGGTAGAAGCGTGGTTATCTCTAGGCGGGGGTCATAAAAGAGGGGGTTTTGATTTTGAAGTCCTTTTTGTCCTATCTCCAACAGTTTAGGAGATACGGCGTTGTTTATACAGCAAAGATACAATTTGATTCTTAAGAGAAAATGCATCCTGCATTATTAAGAAATAACAGAGATCGCGTCCGATAAGGGTTAGAACCCTACAGGTAGAAGCGTGGTTATCTCTAGGCGGGGGTCATAAAAGAGGGGGTTTTGATTTTGAAGTCCTTTTTGTCCTATCTCCAACCGTTTAGGAGATACGGCGTTGTTTATACAGCAAAGATACAATTTGATTCTTAAGAGAAAATGCATCCTGCATTATTAACAAATAACAGAGATCGCGTCCGATAAGGGTTAGAACCCTACAGGTAGAAGCGTGGTTATCTCTAGGCGGGGGTCATAAAAGAGGGGGTTTTGATTTTGAAGTCCTTTTTGTCCTATCTCCAACCGTTTAGGAGATACGGCGTTGTTTATACAGCAACGATACAATTTGATTCTTAAGAACAAATGCATCCTGCATTATTAAGAAATAACAGAGATCGCGTCCGATAAGGGTTACAACCCTAGCGGTAGAAGCGTGGTTATCTCTAGGCGGGGGTCATAAAAGAGGGGGTTTTGATTTTGAAGTCCTTTTTGTCCTATCTCCAACAGTTTAGGAGATACGGCGTTGTTTATACAGCAAAGATACAATTTGATTCTTAAGAGAAAATGCATCCTGCATTATTAAGAAATAACAGAGATCGCGTCCGATAAGGGTTAGAACCCTAGCGGTAGAAGCGTGGTTATCTCTAGGCGGGGGTCATAAAAGAGGGGGTTTTGATTTTGAAGTCCTTTTTGTCCTATCTCCAACAGTTTAGGAGATACGGCGTTGTTTATACAGCAAAGATACAATTTGATTCTTAAGAGAAAATGCATCCTGCATTATTAAGAAATAACAGAGATCGCGTCCGATAAGGGTTAGAACCCTACAGGTAGAAGCGTGGTTATCTCTAGGCGGGGGTCATAAAAGAGGGGGTTTTGATTTTGAAGTCCTTTTTGTCCTATCTCCAACCGTTTAGGAGATACGGCGTTGTTTATACAGCAAAGATACAATTTGATTCTTAAGAGAAAATGCATCCTGCATTATTAAGAAATAACAGAGATCGCGTCCGATAAGGGTTAGAACCCTAGCGGTAGAAGCGTGGTTATCTCTAGGCGGGGGTCATAAAAGAGGGGGTTTTGATTTTGAAGTCCTTTTTGTCCTATCTCCAACAGTTTAGGAGATACGGCGTTGTTTATACAGCAAAGATACAATTTGATTCTTAAGAGAAAATGCATCCTGCATTATTAAGAAATAACAGAGATCGCGTCCGATAAGGGTTAGAACCCTACAGGTAGAAGCGTGGTTATCTCTAGGCGGGGGTCATAAAAGAGGGGGTTTTGATTTTGAAGTCCTTTTTGTCCTATCTCCAACCGTTTAGGAGATACGGCGTTGTTTATACAGCAAAGATACAATTTGATTCTTAAGAGAAAATGCATCCTGCATTATTAAGAAATAACAGAGATCGCGTCCGATAAGGGTTAGAACCCTACAGGTAGAAGCGTGGTTATCTCTAGGCGGGGGTCATAAAAGAGGGGGTTTTGATTTTGAAGTCCTTTTTGTCCTATCTCCAACCGTTTAGGAGATACGGCGTTGTTTATACAGCAAAGATACAATTTGATTCTTAAGAGAAAATGCATCCTGCATTATTAAGAAATAACAGAGATCGCGTCCGATAAGGGTTAGAACCCTACAGGTAGAAGCGTGGTTATCTCTAGGCGGGGGTCATAAAAGAGGGGGTTTTGATTTTGAAGTCTTTTTTGTCCTATCTCCAACCGTTTAGGAGATACGGCGTTGTTTATACAGCAACGATACAATTTGATTCTTAAGAACAAATGTATCCTGCATTATTAAGAAATAACAGAGATCGCGTCCGATAAGGGTTAGAACCCTACAGGTAGAAGCGTGGTTATCTCTAGGCGGGGGTCATAAAAGAGGGGGTTTTGATTTTGAAGTCCTTTTTGTCCTATCTCCAACCGTTTAGGAGATACGGCGTTGTTTATACAGCAACGATACAATTTGATTCTTAAGAACAAATGTATCCTGCATTATTAAGAAATAACAGAGATCGCGTCCGATAAGGGTTAGAACCCTACAGGTAGAAGCGTGGTTATCTCTAGGCGGGGGTCATAAAAGAGGGGGTTTTGATTTTGAAGTCCTTTTTGTCCTATCTCCAACCGTTTAGGAGATACGGCGTTGTTTATACAGCAACGATACAATTTGATTCTTAAGAACAAATGCATCCTGCATTATTAAGAAATAACAGAGATCGCGTCCGATAAGGGTTAGAACCCTACAGGTAGAAGCGTGGTTATCTCTAGGCGGGGGTCATAAAAGAGGGGGTTTTGATTTTAAAGTCCTTTTTGTCCTATCTCCAACCGTTTAGGAGATACGGCGTTGTTTATACAGCAAAGATACAATTTGATTCTTAAGAGAAAATGCATCCTGCATTATTAAGAAATAACAGAGATCGCGTCCGATAAGGGTTACAACCCTAGAGGTAGAAGCGTGGTTATCTCTAGGCGGGGGTCATAAAAGAGGGGGTTTTGATTTTGAAGTCCTTTCTGTCCTATCTCCAACAGTTTAGGAGATACGGCGTTGTTTATACAGCAAAGATACAATTTAATTCTTAAGAGAAAATGCATCCTGCATTATTAAGAAATAACAGAGATCGCGTCCGATAAGGGTTAGAACCCTACAGGTAGAAGCGTGGTTATCTCTAGGCGGGGGTCATAAAAGAGGGGGTTTTGATTTTGAAGTCCTTTTTGTCCTATCTCCAACCGTTTAGGAGATACGGCGTTGTTTATACAGCAAAGATACAATTTGATTCTTAAGAGAAAATGCATCCTGCATTATTAACAAATAACAGAGATCGCGTCCGATAAGGGTTAGAACCCTACAGGTAGAAGCGTGGTTATCTCTAGGCGGGGGTCATAAAAGAGGGGGTTTTGATTTTGAAGTCCTTTTTGTCATATCTCCAACCGTTTAGGAGATACGGCGTTGTTTATACAGCAACGATACAATTTGATTCTTAAGAACAAATGCATCCTGCATTATTAAGAAATAACAGAGATCGCGTCCGATAAGGGTTACAACCCTAGCGGTAGAAGCGTGGTTATCTCTAGGCGGGGGTCATAAAAGAGGGGGTTTTGATTTTGAAGTCCTTTTTGTCCTATCTCCAACAGTTTAGGAGATACGGCGTTGTTTATACAGCAAAGATACAATTTGATTCTTAAGAGAAAATGCATCCTGCATTATTAAGAAATAACAGAGATCGCGTCCGATAAGGGTTAGAACCCTAGCGGTAGAAGCGTGGTTATCTCTAGGCGGGGGTCATAAAAGAGGGGGTTTTGATTTTGAAGTCCTTTTTGTCCTATCTCCAACAGTTTAGGAGATACGGCGTTGTTTATACAGCAAAGATACAATTTGATTCTTAAGAGAAAATGCATCCTGCATTATTAAGAAATAACAGAGATCGCGTCCGATAAGGGTTAGAACCCTACAGGTAGAAGCGTGGTTATCTCTAGGCGGGGGTCATAAAAGAGGGGGTTTTGATTTTGAAGTCCTTTTTGTCCTATCTCCAACCGTTTAGGAGATACGGCGTTGTTTATACAGCAAAGATACAATTTGATTCTTAAGAGAAAATGCATCCTGCATTATTAAGAAATAACAGAGATCGCGTCCGATAAGGGTTAGAACCCTAGCGGTAGAAGCGTGGTTATCTCTAGGCGGGGGTCATAAAAGAGGGGGTTTTGATTTTGAAGTCCTTTTTGTCCTATCTCCAACAGTTTAGGAGATACGGCGTTGTTTATACAGCAAAGATACAATTTGATTCTTAAGAGAAAATGCATCCTGCATTATTAAGAAATAACAGAGATCGCGTCCGATAAGGGTTAGAACCCTACAGGTAGAAGCGTGGTTATCTCTAGGCGGGGGTCATAAAAGAGGGGGTTTTGATTTTGAAGTCCTTTTTGTCCTATCTCCAACCGTTTAGGAGATACGGCGTTGTTTATACAGCAAAGATACAATTTGATTCTTAAGAGAAAATGCATCCTGCATTATTAAGAAATAACAGAGATCGCGTCCGATAAGGGTTAGAACCCTACAGGTAGAAGCGTGGTTATCTCTAGGCGGGGGTCATAAAAGAGGGGGTTTTGATTTTGAAGTCCTTTTTGTCCTATCTCCAACCGTTTAGGAGATACGGCGTTGTTTATACAGCAAAGATACAATTTGATTCTTAAGAGAAAATGCATCCTGCATTATTAAGAAATAACAGAGATCGCGTCCGATAAGGGTTAGAACCCTACAGGTAGAAGCGTGGTTATCTCTAGGCGGGGGTCATAAAAGAGGGGGTTTTGATTTTGAAGTCTTTTTTGTCCTATCTCCAACCGTTCAGGAGATACGGCGTTGTTTATACAGCAAAGATACAATTTGATTCTTAAGAGAAAATGCATCCTGCATTATTAAAAAATAACAGAGATCGCGTCCGATAAGGGTTAGAACCCTACAGGTAGAAGCGTGGTTATCTCTAGGCGGGGGTCATAAAAGAGGGGGTTTTGATTTTGAAGTCCTTTTTGTCCTATCTCCAACCGTTTAGGAGATACGGCGTTGTTTATACAGCAAAGATACAATTTGATTCTTAAGAGAAAATGCATCCTGCATTATTAAGAAATAACAGAGATCGCGTCCGATAAGGGTTAGAACCCTACAGGTAGACGCGTGGTTATCTCTAGGCGGGGGTCATAAAAGAGGGGGTTTTGATTTTGAAGTCCTTTTTGTCCTATCTCCAACCGTTTAGGAGATACGGCGTTGTTTATACAGCAACGATACAATTTGATTCTTAAGAACAAATGTATCCTGCATTATTAAGAAATAACAGAGATCGCGTCCGATAAGGGTTAGAACCCTACAGGTAGAAGCGTGGTTATCTCTAGGCGGTGTTCATAAAAAAGGGGGTTTTGATTTTGAAGTCCTTTTTGTCCTATCTCCAACCGTTTAGGAGATAGGGCGTTGTTTATACAGCAACGATACAATTTGATTCTTAAGAACAAATGCATCCTGCATTATTAAGAAATAACAGAGATCGCGTCCGATAAGGGTTAGAACCCTACAGGTAGAAGCGTGGTTATCTCTAGGCGGGGGTCATAAAAGAGGGGGTTTTGATTTTAAAGTCCTTTTTGTCCTATCTCCAACCGTTTAGGAGATACGGCGTTGTTTATACAGCAAAGATACAATTTGATTCTTAAGAGAAAATGCATCCTGCATTATTAAGAAATAACAGAGATCGCGTCCGATAAGGGTTACAACCCTAGAGGTAGAAGCGTGGTTATCTCTAGGCGGGGGTCATAAAAGAGGGGGTTTTGATTTTAAAGTCCTTTTTGTCCTATCTCCAACCGTTTAGGAGATACGGCGTTGTTTATACAGCAAAGATACAATTTGATTCTTAAGAGAAAATGCATCCTGCATTATTAAGAAATAACAGAGATCGCGTCCGATAAGGGTTAGAACCCTACAGGTAGAAGCGTGGTTATCTCTAGGCGGGGGTCATAAAAGAGGGGGTTTTGATTTTGAAGTCCTTTTTGTCCTATCTCCAACCGTTTAGGAGATACGGCGTTGTTTATACAGCAAAGATACAATTTGATTCTTAAGAGAAAATGCATCCTGCATTATTAACAAATAACAGAGATCGCGTCCGATAAGGGTTAGAACCCTACAGGTAGAAGCGTGGTTATCTCTAGGCGGGGGTCAAAAAAGAGGGGGTTTTGATTTTGAAGTCCTTTTTGTCCTATCTCCAACCGTTTAGCAGATACGGCGTTGTTTATACAGCAACGATACAATTTGATTCTTAAGAACAAATGCATCCTGCATTATTAAGAAATAACAGAGATCGCGTCCGATAAGGGTTACAACCCTAGCGGTAGAAGCGTGGTTATCTCTAGGCGGGGGTCATAAAAGAGGGGGTTTTGATTTTGAAGTCCTTTTTGTCCTATCTCCAACAGTTTAGGAGATACGGCGTTGTTTATACAGCAAAGATACAATTTGATTCTTAAGAGAAAATGCATCCTGCATTATTAAGAAATAACAGAGATCGCGTCCGATAAGGGTTAGAACCCTAGCGGTAGAAGCGTGGTTATCTCTAGGCGGGGGTCATAAAAGAGGGGGTTTTGATTTTGAAGTCCTTTTTGTCCTATCTCCAACAGTTTAGGAGATACGGCGTTGTTTATACAGCAAAGATACAATTTGATTCTTAAGAGAAAATGCATCCTGCATTATTAAGAAATAACAGAGATCGCGTCCGATAAGGGTTAGAACCCTACAGGTAGAAGCGTGGTTATCTCTAGGCGGCGGTCATAAAAGAGGGGGTTTTGATTTTGAAGTCCTTTTTGTCCTATCTCCAACCGTTTAGGAGATACGGCGTTGTTTATACAGCAAAGATACAATTTGATTCTTAAGAGAAAATGCATCCTGCATTATTAAGAAATAACAGAGATCGCGTCCGATAAGGGTTAGAACCCTAGCGGTAGAAGCGTGGTTATCTCTAGGCGGGGGTCATAAAAGAGGGGGTTTTGATTTTGAAGTCCTTTTTGTCCTATCTCCAACAGTTTAGGAGATACGGCGTTGTTTATACAGCAAAGATACAATTTGATTCTTAAGAGAAAATGCATCCTGCATTATTAAGAAATAACAGAGATCGCGTCCGATAAGGGTTAGAACCCTACAGGTAGAAGCGTGGTTATCTCTAGGCGGGGGTCATAAAAGAGGGGGTTTTGATTTTGAAGTCCTTTTTGTCCTATCTCCAACCGTTTAGGAGATACGGCGTTGTTTATACAGCAAAGATACAATTTGATTCTTAAGAGAAAATGCATCCTGCATTATTAAGAAATAACAGAGATCGCGTCCGATAAGGGTTAGAACCCTACAGGTAGAAGCGTGGTTATCTCTAGGCGGGGGTCATAAAAGAGGGGGTTTTGATTTTGAAGTCCTTTTTGTCCTATCTCCAACCGTTTAGGAGATACGGCGTTGTTTATACAGCAAAGATACAATTTGATTCTTAAGAGAAAATGCATCCTGCATTATTAAGAAATAACAGAGATCGCGTCCGATAAGGGTTAGAACCCTACAGGTAGAAGCGTGGTTATCTCTAGGCGGGGGTCATAAAAGAGGGGGTTTTGATTTTGAAGTCTTTTTTGTCCTATCTCCAACCGTTTAGGAGATACGGCGTTGTTTATACAGCAACGATACAAATTGATTCTTAAGAACAAATGTATCCTGCATTATTAAGAAATAACAGAGATCGCGTCCGATAAGGGTTAGAACCCTACAGGTAGAAGCGTGGTTATCTCTAGGCGGGGGTCATAAAAGAGGGGGTTTTGATTTTGAAGTCCTTTTTGTCCTATCTCCAACCGTTTAGGAGATACGGCGTTGTTTATACAGCAACGATACAATTTGATTCTTAAGAACAAATGTATCCTGCATTATTAAGAAATAACAGAGATCGCGTCCGATAAGGGTTAGAACCCTACAGGTAGAAGCGTGGTTATCTCTAGGCGGGGGTCATAAAAGAGGGGGTTTTGATTTTGAAGTCCTTTTTGTCCTATCTCCAACCGTTTAGGAGATACGGCGTTGTTTATACAGCAACGATACAATTTGATTCTTAAGTACAAATGTATCCTGCATTATTAAGAAATAACAGAGATCGCGTCCGATAAGGGTTAGAACCCTACAGGTAGAAGCGTGGTTATCTCTAGGCGGGGGTCATAAAAGAGGGGGTTTTGATTTTGAAGTCCTTTTTGTCCTATCTCCAACCGTTTAGGAGGTACGGCGTTGTTTATACAGCAAAGATACAATTTGATTCTTAAGAGAAAATGCATCCTGCATTATTAAGAAATAACAGAGATCGCGTCCGATAAGGGTTACAACCCTAGAGGTAGAAGCGTGGTTATCTCTAGGCGGGGGTCATAAAAGAGGGGGTTTTGATTTTGAAGTCCTTTTTGTCCTATCTCCAACAGTTTAGGAGATACGGCGTTGTTTATACAGCAAAGATACAATTTGATTCTTAAGAGAAAATGCATCCTGCATTATTAAGAAATAACAGAGATCGCGTCCGATAAGGGTTAGAACCCTACAGGTAGAAGCGTGGTTATCTCTAGGCGGGGGTCATAAAAGAGGGGGTTTTGATTTTGAAGTCCTTTTTGTCCTATCTCCAACCGTTTAGGAGATACGGCGTTGTTTATACAGCAAAGATACAATTTGATTCTTAAGAGAAAATGCATCCTGCATTATTAACAAATAACAGAGATCGCGTCCGATAAGGGTTAGAACCCTACAGGTAGAAGCGTGGTTATCTCTAGGCGGGGGTCATAAAAGAGGGGGTTTTGATTTTGAAGTCCTTTTTGTCCTATCTCCAACCGTTTAGGAGATACGGCGTTGTTTATACAGCAACGATACAATTTGATTCTTAAGAACAAATGCATCCTGCATTATTAAGAAATAACAGAGATCGCGTCCGATAAGGGTTACAACCCTAGCGGTAGAAGCGTGGTTATCTCTAGGCGGGGGTCATAAAAGAGGGGGTTTTGATTTTGAAGTCCTTTTTGTCCTATCTCCAACAGTTTAGGAGATACGGCGTTGTTTATACAGCAAAGATACAATTTGATTCTTAAGAGAAAATGCATCCTGCATTATTAAGAAATAACAGAGATCGCGTCCGATAAGGGTTAGAACCCTAGCGGTAGAAGCGTGGTTATCTCTAGGCGGGGGTCATAAAAGAGGGGGTTTTGATTTTGAAGTCCTTTTTGTCCTATCTCCAACAGTTTAGGAGATACGGCGTTGTTTATACAGCAAAGATACAATTTGATTCTTAAGAGAAAATGCATCCTGCATTATTAAGAAATAACAGAGATCGCGTCCGATAAGGGTTAGAACCCTACAGGTAGAAGCGTGGTTATCTCTAGGCGGGGGTCATAAAAGAGGGGGTTTTGATTTTGAAGTCCTTTTTGTCCTATCTCCAACCGTTTAGGAGATACGGCGTTGTTTATACAGCAAAGATACAATTTGATTCTTAAGAGAAAATGCATCCTGCATTATTAAGAAATAACAGAGATCGCGTCCGATAAGGGTTAGAACCCTAGCGGTAGAAGCGTGGTTATCTCTAGGCGGGGGTCATAAAAGAGGGGGTTTTGATTTTGAAGTCCTTTTTGTCCTATCTCCAACAGTTTAGGAGATACGGCGTTGTTTATACAGCAAAGATACAATTTGATTCTTAAGAGAAAATGCATCCTGCATTATTAAGAAATAACAGAGATCGCGTCCGATAAGGGTTAGAACCCTACAGGTAGAAGCGTGGTTATCTCTAGGCGGGGGTCATAAAAGAGGGGGTTTTGATTTTGAAGTCCTTTTTGTCCTATCTCCAACCGTTTAGGAGATACGGCGTTGTTTATACAGCAAAGATACAATTTGATTCTTAAGAGAAAATGCATCCTGCATTATTAAGAAATAACAGAGATCGCGTCCGATAAGGGTTAGAACCCTACAGGTAGAAGCGTGGTTATCTCTAGGCGGGGGTCATAAAAGAGGGGGTTTTGATTTTGAAGTCCTTTTTGTCCTATCTCCAACCGTTTAGGAGATACGGCGTTGTTTATACAGCAAAGATACAATTTGATTCTTAAGAGAAAATGCATCCTGCATTATTAAGAAATAACAGAGATCGCGTCCGATAAGGGTTAGAACCCTACAGGTAGAAGCGTGGTTATCTCTAGGCGGGGGTCATAAAAGAGGGGGTTTTGATTTTGAAGTCTTTTTTGTCCTATCTCCAACCGTTTAGGAGATACGGCGTTGTTTATACAGCAACGATACAATTTGATTCTTAAGAACAAATGTATCCTGCATTATTAAGAAATAACAGAGATCGCGTCCGATAAGGGTTAGAACCCTACAGGTAGAAGCGTGGTTATCTCTAGGCGGGGGTCATAAAAGAGGGGGTTTTGATTTTGAAGTCCTTTTTGTCCTATCTCCAACCGTTTAGGAGATACGGCGTTGTTTATACAGCAACGATACAATTTGATTCTTAAGAGAAAATGCATCCTGCATTATTAAGAAATAACAGAGATCGCGTCCGATAAGGGTTACAACCCTAGAGGTAGAAGCGTGGTTATCTCTAGGCGGGGGTCATAAAAGAGGGGGTTTTGATTTTGAAGTCCTTTTTGTCCTATCTCCAACAGTTTAGGAGATACGGCGTTGTTTATACAGCAAAGATACAATTTGATTCTTAAGAGAAAATGCATCCTGCATTATTAAGAAATAACAGAGATCGCGTCCGATAAGGGTTAGAACCCTACAGGTAGAAGCGTGGTTATCTCTAGGCGGGGGTCATAAAAGAGGGGGTTTTGATTTTGAAGTCCTTTTTGTCCTATCTCCAACCGTTTAGGAGATACGGCGTTGTTTATACAGCAAAGATACAATTTGATTCTTAAGAGAAAATGCATCCTGCATTATTAACAAATAACAGAGATCGCGTCCGATAAGGGTTAGAACCCTACAGGTAGAAGCGTGGTTATCTCTAGGCGGGGGTCATAAAAGAGGGGGTTTTGATTTTGAAGTCCTTTTTGTCCTATCTCCAACCGTTTAGGAGATACGGCGTTGTTTATACAGCAACGATACAATTTGATTCTTAAGAACAAATGCATCCTGCATTATTAAGAAATAACAGAGATCGCGTCCGATAAGGGTTACAACCCTAGCGGTAGAAGCGTGGTTATCTCTAGGCGGGGGTCATAAAAGAGGGGGTTTTGATTTTGAAGTCCTTTTTGTCCTATCTCCAACCGTTTAGGAGATACGGCGTTGTTTATACAGCAAAGATACAATTTGATTCTTAAGAGAAAATGCATCCTGCATTATTAAGAAATAACAGAGATCGCGTCCGATAAGGGTTAGAACCCTAGCGGTAGAAGCGTGGTTATCTCTAGGCGGGGGTCATAAAAGAGGGGGTTTTGATTTTGAAGTCCTTTTTGTCCTATCTCCAACAGTTTAGGAGATACGGCGTTGTTTATACAGCAAAGATACAATTTGATTCTTAAGAGAAAATGCATCCTGCATTATTAAGAAATAACAGAGATCGCGTCCGATAAGGGTTAGAACCCTACAGGTAGAAGCGTGGTTATCTCTAGGCGGGGGTCATAAAAGAGGGGGTTTTGATTTTGAAGTCCTTTTTGTCCTATCTCCAACCGTTTAGGAGATACGGCGTTGTTTATACAGCAAAGATACAATTTGATTCTTAAGAGAAAATGCATCCTGCATTATTAAGAAATAACAGAGATCGCGTCCGATAAGGGTTAGAACCCTACCGGTAGAAGCGTGGTTATCTCTAGGCGGGGGTCATAAAAGAGGGGGTTTTGATTTTGAAGTCCTTTTTGTCCTATCTCCAACAGTTTAGGAGATACGGCGTTGTTTATACAGCAAAGATACAATTTGATTCTTAAGAGAAAATGCATCCTGCATTATTAAGAAATAACAGAGATCGCGTCCGATAAGGGTTAGAACCCTACAGGTAGAAGCGTGGTTATCTCTAGGCGGGGGTCATAAAAGAGGGGGTTTTGATTTTGAAGTCCTTTTTGTCCTATCTCCAACCGTTTAGGAGATACGGCGTTGTTTATACAGCAAAGATACAATTTGATTCTTAAGAGAAAATGCATCCTGCATTATTAAGAAATAACAGAGATCGCGTCCGATAAGGGTTAGAACCCTACAGGTAGAAGCGTGGTTATCTCTAGGCGGGGGTCATAAAAGAGGGGGTTTTGATTTTGAAGTCCTTTTTGTCCTATCTCCAACCGTTTAGGAGATACGGCGTTGTTTATACAGCAAAGATACAATTTGATTCTTAAGAGAAAATGCATCCTGCATTATTAAGAAATAACAGAGATCGCGTCCGATAAGGGTTAGAACCCTACAGGTAGAAGCGTGGTTATCTCTAGGCGGGGGTCATAAAAGAGGGGGTTTTGATTTTGAAGTCTTTTTTGTCCTATCTCCAACCGTTTAGGAGATACGGCGTTGTTTATACAGCAACGATACAATTTGATTCTTAAGAACAAATGTATCCTGCATTATTAAGAAATAACAGAGATCGCGTCCGATAAGGGTTAGAACCCTACAGGTAGAAGCGTGGTTATCTCTAGGCGGGGGTCATAAAAGAGGGGGTTTTGATTTTGAAGTCCTTTTTGTCCTATCTCCAACCGTTTAGGAGATACGGCGTTGTTTATACAGCAACGATACAATTTGATTCTTAAGAACAAATGTATCCTGCATTATTAAGAAATAACAGAGATCGCGTCCGATAAGGGTTAGAACCCTACAGGTAGAAGCGTGGTTATCTCTAGGCGGGGGTCATAAAAGAGGGGGTTTTGATTTTGAAGTCCTTTTTGTCCTATCTCCAACCGTTTAGGAGATACGGCGTTGTTTATACAGCAAAGATACAATTTGATTCTTAAGAACAAATGCATCCTGCATTATTAAGAAATAACAGAGATCGCGTCCGATAAGGGTTAGAACCCTACAGGTAGAAGCGTGGTTATCTCTAGGCGGGGGTCATAAAAGAGGGGGTTTTGATTTTAAAGTCCTTTTTGTCCTATCTCCAACCGTTTAGGAGATACGGCGTTGTTTATACAGCAAAGATACAATTTGATTCTTAAGAGAAAATGCATCCTGCATTATTAAGAAATAACAGAGATCGCGTCCGATAAGGGTTAGAACCCTACAAGTAGAAGCGTGGTTATCTCTAGGCGGGGGTCATAAAAGAGGGGGTTTTCATTTTGAAGTCCTTTTTGTCCTATCTCCAACCGTTTAGGAGATACGGCGTTGTTTAAACAGCAAAGATACAATTTGATTCTTAAGAGAAAATGCATCCTGCATTATTAAGAAATAACAGAGATCGCGTCCGATAAGGGTTAGAACCCTACAGGTAGAAGCGTGGTTATCTCTAGGCGGGGGTCATAAAAGAGGGGGTTTTGATTTTGAAGTCCTTTTTGTCCTATCTCCAACCGTTTAGGAGATACGGCGTTGTTTATACAGCAACGATACAATTTGATTCTTAAGAACAAATGCATCCTGCATTATTAAGAAATAACAGAGATCGCGTCCGATAACGGTTAGAACCCTACAGGTAGAAGCGTGGTTATCTCTAGGCGGGGGTCATAAAAGAGGGGGTTTTGATTTTGAAGTCCTTTTTGTCCTATCTCCAACCGTTTAGGAGATACGGCGTTGATTATACAGCAAAGATACAATTTGATTCTTAAGAGAAAATGCATCCTGCATTATTAAGAAATAACAGAGATCGCGTCCGATAAGGGTTAGAACCCTACAGGTAGAAGCGTGGTTATCTCTAGGCGGGGGTCATAAAAGAGGGGGTTTTGATTTTGAAGTCCTTTTTGTCCTATCTCCAACCGTTTAGGAGATACGGCGTTGTTTATACAGCAAAGATACAGTTTGATTCTTAAGAACAAATGCATCCTGCATTATTAAGAAATAACAGAGATCGCGTCCGATAAGGGTTAGAACCCTACAGGTAGAAGCGTGGTTATCTCTAGGCGGGGGTCATAAAAGAGGGGGTTTTGATTTTGAAGTCCTTTTTGTCCTATCTCCAACCGTTTAGGAGATACGGCGTTGTTTATACAGCAAAGATACAATTTGATTCTTAAGAGAAAATGCATCCTGCATTATTAAGAAATAACAGAGATCGCGTCCGATAAGGGTTAGAACCCTACAGGTAGAAGCGTGGTTATCTCTAGGCGGGGGTCATAAAAGAGGGGGTTTTGATTTTGAAGTCCTTTTTGTCCTATCTCTAACCGTTTAGGAGATACGGCGTTGTTTATACAGCAAAGATACAATTTGATTCTTAAGAGAAAATGCATCCTGCATTATTAAGAAATAACAGAGATCGCGTCCGATAAGGGTTAGAACCCTACAGGTAGAAGCGTGGTTATCTCTAGGCGGGGGTCATAAAAGAGGGGGTTTTGATTTTGAAGTCTTTTTTGTCCTATCTCCAACCGTTTAGGAGATACGGCGTTGTTTATACAGCAACGATACAATTTGATTCTTAAGAACAAATGTATCCTGCATTATTAAGAAATAACAGAGATCGCGTCCGATAAGGGTTAGAACCCTACAGGTAGAAGCGTGGTTATCTCTAGGCGGGGGTCATAAAAGAGGGGGTTTTGATTTTGAAGTCCTTTTTGTCCTATCTCCAACCGTTTAGGAGATACGGCGTTGTTTATACAGCAACGATACAATTTGATTCTTAAGAACAAATGTATCCTGCATTATTAAGAAATAACAGAGATCGCGTCCGATAAGGGTTAGAACCCTACAGGTAGAAGCGTGGTTATCTCTAGGCGGGGGTCATAAAAGAGGGGGTTTTGATTTTGAAGTCCTTTTTGTCCTATCTCCAACCGTTTAGGAGATACGGCGTTGTTTATACAGCAACGATACAATTTGATTCTTAAGAACAAATGCATCCTGCATTATTAAGAAATAACAGAGATCGCGTCCGATAAGGGTTAGAACCCTACAGGTAGAAGCGTGGTTATCTCTAGGCGGGGGTCATAAAAGAGGGGGTTTTGATTTTAAAGTCCTTTTTGTCCTATCTCCAACCGTTTAGGAGATACGGCGTTGTTTATACAGCAAAGATACAATTTGATTCTTAAGAGAAAATGCATCCTGCATTATTAAGAAATAACAGAGATCGCGTCCGATAAGGGTTACAACCCTAGAGGTAGAAGCGTGGTTATCTCTAGGCGGGGGTCATAAAAGAGGGGGTTTTGATTTTGAAGTCCTTTTTGTCCTATCTCCAACAGTTTAGGAGATACGGCGTTGTTTATACAGCAAAGATACAATTTGATTCTTAAGAGAAAATGCATCCTGCATTATTAAGAAATAACAGAGATCGCGTCCGATAAGGGTTAGAACCCTACAGGTAGAAGCGTGGTTATCTCTAGGCGGGGGTCATAAAAGAGGGGGTTTTGATTTTGAAGTCCTTTTTGTCCTATCTCCAACCGTTTAGGAGATAAGGCGTTGTTTATACAGCAAAGATACAATTTGATTCTTAAGAGAAAATGCATCCTGCATTATTAACAAATAACAGAGATCGCGTCCGATAAGGGTTAGAACCCTACAGGTAGAAGCGTGGTTATCTCTAGGCGGGGGTCATAAAAGAGGGGGTTTTGATTTTGAAGTCCTTTTTGTCCTATCTCCAACCGTTTAGGAGATACGGCGTTGTTTATACAGCAACGATACAATTTGATTCTTAAGAACAAATGCATCCTGCATTATTAAGAAATAACAGAGATCGCGTCCGATAAGGGTTACAACCCTAGCGGTAGAAGCGTGGTTATCTCTAGGCGGGGGTCATAAAAGAGGGGGTTTTGATTTTGAAGTCCTTTTTGTCCTATCTCCAACAGTTTAGGAGATACGGCGTTGTTTATACAGCAAAGATACAATTTGATTCTTAAGAGAAAATGCATCCTGCATTATTAAGAAATAACAGAGATCGCGTCCGATAAGGGTTAGAACCCTAGCGGTAGAAGCGTGGTTATCTCTAGGCGGGGGTCATAAAAGAGGGGGTTTTGATTTTGAAGTCCTTTTTGTCCTATCTCCAACAGTTTAGGAGATACGGCGTTGTTTATACAGCAAAGATACAATTTGATTCTTAAGAGAAAATGCATCCTGCATTATTAAGAAATAACAGAGATCGCGTCCGATAAGGGTTATAACCCTACAGGTAGAAGCGTGGTTATCTCTAGGCGGGGGTCATAAAAGAGGGGGTTTTGATTTTGAAGTCCTTTTTGTCCTATCTCCAACCGTTTAGGAGATACGGCGTTGTTTATACAGCAAAGATACAATTTGATTCTTAAGAGAAAATGCATCCTGCATTATTAAGAAATAACAGAGATCGCGTCCGATAAGGGTTAGAACCCTAGCGGTAGAAGCGTGGTTATCTCTAGGCGGGGGTCATAAAAGAGGGGGTTTTGATTTTGAAGTCCTTTTTGTCCTATCTCCAACAGTTTAGGAGATACGGCGTTGTTTATACAGCAAAGATACAATTTGATTCTTAAGAGAAAATGCATCCTGCATTATTAAGAAATAACAGAGATCGCGTCCGATAAGGGTTAGAACCCTACAGGTAGAAGCGTGGTTATCTCTAGGCGGGGGTCATAAAAGAGGGGGTTTTGATTTTGAAGTCCTTTTTGTCCTATCTCCAACCGTTTAGGAGATACGGCGTTGTTTATACAGCAAAGATACAGTTTGATTCTTAAGAGAAAATGCATCCTGCATTATTAAGAAATAACAGAGATCGCGTCCGATAAGGGTTAGAACCCTACAGGTAGAAGCGTGGTTATCTCTAGGCGGGGGTCATAAAAGAGGGGGTTTTGATTTTGAAGTCCTTTTTGTCCTATCTCCAACCGTTTAGGAGATAGGGCGTTGTTTATACAGCAACGATACAATTTGATTCTTAAGAACAAATGCATCCTGCATTATTAAGAAATAACAGAGATCGCGTCCGATAAGGGTTAGAACCCTACAGGTAGAAGCGTGGTTATCTCTAGGCGGGGGTCATAAAAGAGGGGATTTTGATTTTAAAGTCCTTTTTGTCCTATCTCCAACCGTTTAGGAGATACGGCGTTGTTTATACAGCAAAGATACAATTTGATTCTTAAGAGAAAATGCATCCTGCATTATTAAGAAATAACAGAGATCGCGTCCGATAAGGGTTACAACCCTAGAGGTAGAAGCGTGGTTATCTCTAGGCGGGGGTCATAAAAGAGGGGGTTTTGATTTTGAAGTCCTTTTTGTCCTATCTCCAACCGTTTAGGAGATACGGCGTTGTTTATACAGCAAAGATACAGTTTGATTCTTAAGAGAAAATGCATCCTGCATTATTAAGAAATAACAGAGATCGCGTCCGATAAGGGTTAGAACCCTACAGGTAGAAGCGTGGTTATCTCTAGGCGGGGGTCATAAAAGAGGGGGTTTTGATTTTGAAGTCCTTTTTGTCCTATCTCCAACCGTTTAGGAGATACGGCGTTGTTTATACAGCAAAGATACAATTTGATTCTTAAGAGAAAATGCATCCTGCATTATTAAGAAATAACAGAGATCGCGTCCGATAAGGGTTAGAACCCTACAGGTAGAAGCGTGGTTATCTCTAGGCGGGGGTCATAAAAGAGGGGGTTTTGATTTTGAAGTCCTTTTTGTCCTATCTCCAACCGTTTAGGAGATAGGGCGTTGTTTATACAGCAACGATACAATTTGATTCTTAAGAACAAATGCATCCTGCATTATTAAGAAATAACAGAGATCTCGTCCGATAAGGGTTAGAACCCTACAGGTAGAAGCGTGGTTATCTCTAGGCGGGGGTCATAAAAGAGGGGGTTTTGATTTTAAAGTCCTTTTTGTCCTATCTCCAACCGTTTAGGAGATACGGCGTTGTTTATACAGCAAAGATACAATTTGATTCTTAAGAGAAAATGCATCCTGCATTATTAAGAAATAACAGTGTTCGCGTCCGATAAGGGTTACAACCCTAGAGGTAGAAGCGTGGTTATCTCTAGGCGGGGGTCATAAAAGAGGGGGTTTTGATTTTGAAGTCCTTTTTGTCCTATCTCCAACAGTTTAGGAGATACGGCGTTGTTTATACAGCAAAGATACAATTTGATTCTTAAGAGAAAATGCATCCTGCATTATTAAGAAATAACAGAGATCGCGTCCGATAAGGGTTAGAACCCTACAGGTAGAAGCGTGGTTATCTCTAGGCGGGGGTCATAAAAGAGGGGGTTTTGATTTTGAAGTCCTTTTTGTCCTATCTCCAACCGTTTAGGAGATACGGCGTTGTTTATACAGCAAAGATACAATTTGATTCTTAAGAGAAAATGCATCCTGCATTATTAAGAAATAACAGAGATCGCGTCCGATAAGGGTTAGAACCCTACAGGTAGAAGCGTGGTTATCTCTAGGCGGGGGTCATAAAAGAGGGGGTTTTGATTTTGAAGTCCTTTTTGTCCTATCTCCAACCGTTTAGGAGATACGGCGTTGTTTATACAGCAAAGATACAATTTGATTCTTAAGAGAAAATGCATCCTGCATTATTAAGAAATAACAGAGATCATGTCCGATAAGGGTTAGAACCCTACAGGTAGAAGCGTGGTTATCTCTAGGCGGGGGTCATAAAAGAGGGGGTTTTGATTTTGAAGTCCTTTTTGTCCTATCTCCAACCGTTTAGGAGATACGGCGTTGTTTATACAGCAACGATACAATTTGATTCTTAAGAACAAATGTATCCTGCATTATTAAGAAATAACAGAGATCGCGTCCGATAAGGGTTAGAACCCTACAGGTAGAAGCGTGGTTATCTCTAGGCGGTGGTCATAAAAGAGGGGGTTTTGATTTTGAAGTCCTTTTTGTCCTATCTCCAACCGTTTAGGAGATAGGGCGTTGTTTATACAGCAACGATACAATTTGATTCTTAAGAACAAATGCATCCTGCATTATTAAGAAATAACAGAGATCGCGTCCGATAAGGGTTAGAACCCTACAGGTAGAAGCGTGGTTATCTCTAGGCGGGGGTCATAAAAGAGGGGGTTTTGATTTTGAAGTCCTTTTTGTCCTATCTCCAACCGTTTAGGAGATACGGCGTTGTTTATACAGCAAAGATACAATTTGATTCTTAAGAGAAAATGCATCCTGCATTATTAAGAAATAACAGAGATCGCGTCCGATAAGGGTTACAACCCTAGAGGTAGAAGCGTGGTTATCTCTAGGCGGGGGTCATAAAAGAGGGGGTTTTGATTTTGAAGTCCTTTTTGTCCTATCTCCAACAGTTTAGGAGATACGGCGTTGTTTATACAGCAAAGATACAATTTGATTCTTAAGAGAAAATGCATCCTGCATTATTAAGAAATAACAGAGATCGCGTCCGATAAGGGTTAGAACCCTACAGGTAGAAGCGTGGTTATCTCTAGGCGGGGGTCATAAAAGAGGGGGTTTTGATTTTGAAGTCCTTTTTGTCCTATCTCCAACCGTTTAGGAGATACGGCGTTGTTTATACAGCAAAGATACAATTTGATTCTTAAGAGAAAATGCATCCTGCATTATTAACAAATAACAGAGATCGCGTCCGATAAGTGTTAGAACCCTACAGGTAGAAGCGTGGTTCTCTCTAGGCGGGGGTCATAAAAGAGGGGGTTTTGATTTTGAAGTCCTTTTTGTCCTATCTCCAACCGTTTAGGAGATACGGCGTTGTTTATACAGCAACGATACAATTTGATTCTTAAGAACAAATGCATCCTGCATTATTAAGAAATAACAGAGATCGCGTCCGATAAGGGTTACAACCCTAGCGGTAGAAGCGTGGTTATCTCTAGGCGGGGGTCATAAAAGAGGGGGTTTTGATTTTGAAGTCCTTTTTGTCCTATCTCCAACAGTTTAGGAGATACGGCGTTGTTTATACAGCAAAGATACAATTTGATTCTTAAGAGAAAATGCATCCTGCATTATTAAGAAATAACAGAGATCGCGTCCGATAAGGGTTAGAACCCTACAGGTAGAAGCGTGGTTATCTCTAGGCGGGGGTCATAAAAGAGGGGGTTTTGATTTTGAAGTCCTTTTTGTCCTATCTCCAACCGTTTAGGAGATACGGCGTTGTTTATACAGCAAAGATACAATTTGATTCTTAAGAGAAAATGCATCCTGCATTATTAAGAAATAACAGAGATCGCGTCCGATAAGGGTTAGAACCCTAGCGGTAGAAGCGTGGTTATCTCTAGGCGGGGGTCATAAAAGAGGGGGTTTTGATTTTGAAGTCCTTTTTGTCCTATCTCCAACAGTTTAGGAGATACGGCGTTGTTTATACAGCAAAGATACAATTTGATTCTTAAGAGAAAATGCATCCTGCATTATTAAGAAATAACAGAGATCGCGTCCGATAAGGGTTAGAACCCTACAGGTAGAAGCGTGGTTATCTCTAGGCGGGGGTCATAAAAGAGGGGGTTTTGATTTTGAAGTCCTTTTTGTCCTATCTCCAACCGTTTAGGAGATACGGCGTTGTTTATACAGCAAAGATACAATTTGATTCTTAAGAGAAAATGCATCCTGCATTATTAAGAAATAACAGAGATCGCGTCCGATAAGGGTTAGAACCCTACAGGTAGAAGCGTGGTTATCTCTAGGCGGGGGTCATAAAAGAGGGGGTTTTGATTTTGAAGTCCTTTTTGTCCTATCTCCAACCGTTTAGGAGATACGGCGTTGTTTATACAGCAAAGATACAATTTGATTCTTAAGAGAAAATGCATCCTGCATTATTAAGAAATAACAGAGATCGCGTCCGATAAGGGTTAGAACCCTACAGGTAGAAGCGTGGTTATCTCTAGGCGGGGGTCATAAAAGAGGGGGTTTTGATTTTGAAGTCTTTTTTGTCCTATCTCCAACCGTTTAGGAGATACGGCGTTGTTTATACAGCAACGATACAATTTGATTCTTAAGAACAAATGTATCCTGCATTATTAAGAAATAACAGAGATCGCGTCCGATAAGGGTTAGAACCCTACAGGTAGAAGCGTGGTTATCTCTAGGCGGGGGTCATAAAAGAGGGGGTTTTGATTTTGAAGTCCTTTTTGTCCTATCTCCAACCGTTTAGGAGATACGGCGTTGTTTATACAGCAAAGATACAATTTGATTCTTAAGAGAAAATGCATCCTGCATTATTAAGAAATAACAGAGATCGCGTCCGATAAGGGTTAGAACCCTACAGGTAGAAGCGTGGTTATCTCTAGGCGGGGGTCATAAAAGAGGGGGTTTTGATTTTGAAGTCCTTTTTGTCCTATCTCCAACCGTTTAGGAGATACGGCGTTGTTTATACAGCAAAGATACAATTTGATTCTTAAGAGAAAATGCATCCTGCATTATTAAGAAATAACAGAGATCATGTCCGATAAGGGTTAGAACCCTACAGGTAGAAGCGTGGTTATCTCTAGGCGGGGGTCATAAAAGAGGGGGTTTTGATTTTGAAGTCCTTTTTGTCCTATCTCCAACCGTTTAGGAGATACGGCGTTGTTTATACAGCAACGATACAATTTGATTCTTAAGAACAAATGTATCCTGCATTATTAAGAAATAACAGAGATCGCGTCCGATAAGGGTTAGAACCCTACAGGTAGAAGCGTGGTTATCTCTAGGCGGTGGTCATAAAAGAGGGGGTTTTGATTTTGAAGTCCTTTTTGTCCTATCTCCAACCGTTTAGGAGATAGGGCGTTGTTTATACAGCAACGATACAATTTGATTCTTAAGAACAAATGCATCCTGCATTATTAAGAAATAACAGAGATCGCGTCCGATAAGGGTTAGAACCCTACAGGTAGAAGCGTGGTTATCTCTAGGCGGGGGTCATAAAAGAGGGGGGTTTGATTTTGAAGTCCTTTTTGTCCTATCTCCAACCGTTTAGGAGATACGGCGTTGTTTATACAGCAAAGATACAATTTGATTCTTAAGAGAAAATGCATCCTGCATTATTAAGAAATAACAGAGATCGCGTCCGATAAGGGTTACAACCCTAGAGGTAGAAGCGTGGTTATCTCTAGGCGGGGGTCATAAAAGAGGGGGTTTTGATTTTGAAGTCCTTTTTGTCCTATCTCCAACAGTTTAGGAGATACGGCGTTGTTTATACAGCAAAGATACAATTTGATTCTTAAGAGAAAATGCATCCTGCATTATTAAGAAATAACAGAGATCGCGTCCGATAAGGGTTAGAACCCTACAGGTAGAAGCGTGGTTATCTCTAGGCGGGGGTCATAAAAGAGGGGGTTTTGATTTTGAAGTCCTTTTTGTCCTATCTCCAACCGTTTAGGAGATACGGCGTTGTTTATACAGCAAAGATACAATTTGATTCTTAAGAGAAAATGCATCCTGCATTATTAACAAATAACAGAGATCGCGTCCGATAAGGGTTAGAACCCTACAGGTAGAAGCGTGGTTATCTCTAGGCGGGGGTCATAAAAGAGGGGGTTTTGATTTTGAAGTCCTTTTTGTCCTATCTCCAACCGTTTAGGAGATACGGCGTTGTTTATACAGCAACGATACAATTTGATTCTTAAGAACAAATGCATCCTGCATTATTAAGAAATAACAGAGATCGCGTCCGATAAGGGTTACAACCCTAGCGGTAGAAGCGTGGTTATCTCTAGGCGGGGGTCATAAAAGAGGGGGTTTTGATTTTGAAGTCCTTTTTGTCCTATCTCCAACAGTTTAGGAGATACGGCGTTGTTTATACAGCAAAGATACAATTTGATTCTTAAGAGAAAATGCATCCTGCATTATTAAGAAATAACAGAGATCGCGTCCGATAAGGGTTAGAACCCTACAGGTAGAAGCGTGGTTATCTCTAGGCGGGGGTCATAAAAGAGGGGGTTTTGATTTTGAAGTCCTTTTTGTCCTATCTCCAACCGTTTAGGAGATACGGCGTTGTTTATACAGCAAAGATACAATTTGATTCTTAAGAGAAAATGCATCCTGCATTATTAAGAAATAACAGAGATCGCGTCCGCTAAGGGTTAGAACCCTAGCGGTAGAAGCGTGGTTATCTCTAGGCGGGGGTCATAAAAGAGGGGGTTTTGATTTTGAAGTCCTTTTTGTCCTATCTCCAACAGTTTAGGAGATACGGCGTTGTTTATACAGCAAAGATACAATTTGATTCTTAAGAGAAAATGCATCCTGCATTATTAAGAAATAACAGAGATCGCGTCCGATAAGGGTTAGAACCCTACAGGTAGAAGCGTGGTTATCTCTAGGCGGGGGTCATAAAAGAGGGGGTTTTGATTTTGAAGTCCTTTTTGTCCTATCTCCAACCGTTTAGGAGATACGGCGTTGTTTATACAGCAAAGATACAATTTGATTCTTAAGAGAAAATGCATCCTGCATTATTAAGAAATAACAGAGATCGCGTCCGATAAGGGTTAGAACCCTACAGGTAGAAGCGTGGTTATCTCTAGGCGGGGGTCATAAAAGAGGGGGTTTTGATTTTGAAGTCCTTTTTGTCCTATCTCCAACCGTTTAGGAGATACGGCGTTGTTTATACAGCAAAGATACAATTTGATTCTTAAGAGAAAATGCATCCTGCATTATTAAGAAATAACAGAGATCGCGTCCGATAAGGGTTAGAACCCTACAGGTAGAAGCGTGGTTATCTCTAGGCGGGGGTCATAAAAGAGGGGGTTTTGATTTTGAAGTCTTTTTTGTCCTATCTCCAACCGTTTAGGAGATACGGCGTTGTTTATACAGCAACGATACAATTTGATTCTTAAGAACAAATGTATCCTGCATTATTAAGAAATAACAGAGATCGCGTCCGATAAGGGTTAGAACCCTACAGGTAGAAGCGTGGTTATCTCTAGGCGGGGGTCATAAAAGAGGGGGTTTTGATTTTGAAGTCCTTTTTGTCCTATCTCCAACCGTTTAGGAGATACGGCGTTGTTTATACAGCAACGATACAATTTGATTCTTAAGAACAAATGTATCCTGCATTATTAAGAAATAACAGAGATCGCGTCCGATAAGGGTTAGAACCCTACAGGTAGAAGCGTGGTTATCTCTAGGCGGGGGTCATAAAAGAGGGGGTTTTGATTTTGAAGTCCTTTTTGTCCTATCTCCAACCGTTTAGGAGATACGGCGTTGTTTATACAGCAAAGATACAATTTGATTCTTAAGAACAAATGTATCCTGCATTATTAAGAAATAACAGAGATCGCGTCCGATAAGGGTTAGAACCCTACAGGTAGAAGCGTGGTTATCTCTAGGCGGGGGTCATAAAAGAGGGGGTTTTGATTTTGAAGTCCTTTTTGTCCTATCTCCAACCGTTTAGGAGATACGGCGTTGTTTATACAGCAACGATACAATTTGATTCTTAAGAACAAATGCATCCTGCATTATTAAGAAATAACAGAGATCGCGTCCGATAAGGGTTAGAACCCTACAGGTAGAAGCGTGGTTATCTCTAGGCGGGGGTCATAAAAGAGGGGGTTTTGATTTTAAAGTCCTTTTTGTCCTATCTCCAACCGTTTAGGAGATACGGCGTTGTTTATACAGCAAAGATACAATTTGATTCTTAAGAGAAAATGCATCCTGCATTATTAAGAAATAACAGAGATCGCGTCCGATAAGGGTTAGAACCCTACAAGTAGAAGCGTGGTTATCTCTAGGCGGGGGTCATAAAAGAGGGGGTTTTCATTTTGAAGTCCTTTTTGTCCTATCTCCAACCGTTTAGGAGATACGGCGTTGTTTAAACAGCAAAGATACAATTTGATTCTTAAGAGAAAATGCATCCTGCATTATTAAGAAATAACAGAGATCGCGTCCGATAAGGGTTAGAACCCTACCGGTAGAAGCGTGGTTATCTCTAGGCGGGGGTCATAAAAGAGGGGGTTTTGATTTTGAAGTCCTTTTTGTCCTATCTCCAACCGTTTAGGAGATACGGCGTTGTTTATACAGCAACGATACAATTTGATTCTTAAGAACAAATGCATCCTGCATTATTAAGAAATAACAGAGATCGCGTCCGATAACGGTTAGAACCCTACAGGTAGAAGCGTGGTTATCTCTAGGCGGGGGTCATAAAAGAGGGCGTTTTGATTTTGAAGTCCTTTTTGTCCTATCTCCAACCGTTTAGGAGATACGGCGTTGTTTATACAGCAAAGATACAATTTGATTCTTAAGAGAAAATGCATCCTGCATTATTAAGAAATAACAGAGATCGCGTCCGATAAGGGTTAGAACCCTACAGGTAGAAGCGTGGTTATCTCTAGGCGGGGGTCATAAAAGAGGGGGTTTTGATTTTGAAGTCCTTTTTGTCCTATCTCCAACCGTTTAGGAGATACGGCGTTGTTTATACAGCAAAGATACAGTTTGATTCTTAAGAGAAAATGCATCCTGCATTATTAAGAAATAACAGAGATCGCGTCCGATAAGGGTTAGAACCCTACAGGTAGAAGCGTGGTTATCTCTAGGCGGGGGTCATAAAAGAGGGGGTTTTGATTTTGAAGTCCTTTTTGTCCTATCTCCAACCGTTTAGGAGATAGGGCGTTGTTTATACAGCAACGATACAATTTGATTCTTAAGAACAAATGCATCCTGCATTATTAAGAAATAACAGAGATCGCGTCCGATAAGGGTTAGAACCCTACAGGTAGAAGCGTGGTTATCTCTAGGCGGGGGTCATAAAAGAGGGGATTTTGATTTTAAAGTCCTTTTTGTCCTATCTCCAACCGTTTAGGAGATACGGCGTTGTTTATACAGCAAAGATACAATTTGATTCTTAAGAGAAAATGCATCCTGCATTATTAAGAAATAACAGAGATCGCGTCCGATAAGGGTTACAACCCTAGAGGTAGAAGCGTGGTTATCTCTAGGCGGGGGTCATAAAAGAGGGGGTTTTGATTTTGAAGTCCTTTTTGTCCTATCTCCAACCGTTTAGGAGATACGGCGTTGTTTATACAGCAAAGATACAGTTTGATTCTTAAGAGAAAATGCATCCTGCATTATTAAGAAATAACAGAGATCGCGTCCGATAAGGGTTAGAACCCTACAGGTAGAAGCGTGGTTATCTCTAGGCGGGGGTCATAAAAGAGGGGGTTTTGATTTTGAAGTCCTTTTTGTCCTATCTCCAACCGTTTAGGAGATACGGCGTTGTTTATACAGCAAAGATACAATTTGATTCTTAAGAGAAAATGCATCCTGCATTATTAAGAAATAACAGAGATCGCGTCCGATAAGGGTTAGAACCCTACAGGTAGAAGCGTGGTTATCTCTAGGCGGGGGTCATAAAAGAGGGGGTTTTGATTTTGAAGTCCTTTTTGTCCTATCTCCAACCGTTTAGGAGATAGGGCGTTGTTTATACAGCAACGATACAATTTGATTCTTAAGAACAAATGCATCCTGCATTATTAAGAAATAACAGAGATCGCGTCCGATAAGGGTTAGAACCCTACAGGTAGAAGCGTGGTTATCTCTAGGCGGGGGTCATAAAAGAGGGGGTTTTGATTTTAAAGTCCTTTTTGTCCTATCTCCAACCGTTTAGGAGATACGGCGTTGTTTATACAGCAAAGATACAATTTGATTCTTAAGAGAAAATGCATCCTGCATTATTAAGAAATAACAGAGATCGCGTCCGATAAGGGTTACAACCCTAGAGGTAGAAGCGTGGTTATCTCTAGGCGGGGGTCATAAAAGAGGGGGTTTTGATTTTGAAGTCCTTTTTGTCCTATCTCCAACAGTTTAGGAGATACGGCGTTGTTTATACAGCAAAGATACAATTTGATTCTTAAGAGAAAATGCATCCTGCATTATTAAGAAATAACAGAGATCGCGTCCGATAAGGGTTAGAACCCTACAGGTAGAAGCGTGGTTATCTCTAGGCGGGGGTCATAAAAGAGGGGGTTTTGATTTTGAAGTCCTTTTTGTCCTATCTCCAACCGTTTAGGAGATACGGCGTTGTTTATACAGCAAAGATACAATTTGATTCTTAAGAGAAAATGCATCCTGCATTATTAAGAAATAACAGAGATCGCGTCCGATAAGGGTTAGAACCCTACAGGTAGAAGCGTGGTTATCTCTAGGCGGGGGTCATAAAAGAGGGGGTTTTGATTTTGAAGTCCTTTTTGTCCTATCTCCAACCGTTTAGGAGATACGGCGTTGTTTATACAGCAAAGATACAATTTGATTCTTAAGAGAAAATGCATCCTGCATTATTAAGAAATAACAGAGATCATGTCCGATAAGGGTTAGAACCCTACAGGTAGAAGCGTGGTTATCTCTAGGCGGGGGTCATAAAAGAGGGGGTTTTGATTTTGAAGTCCTTTTTGTCCTATCTCCAACCGTTTAGGAGATACGGCGTTGTTTATACAGCAACGATACAATTTGATTCTTAAGAACAAATGTATCCTGCATTATTAAGAAATAACAGAGATCGCGTCCGATAAGGGTTAGAACCCTACAGGTAGAAGCGTGGTTATCTCTAGGCGGTGGTCATAAAAGAGGGGGTTTTGATTTTGAAGTCCTTTTTGTCCTATCTCCAACCGTTTAGGAGATAGGGCGTTGTTTATACAGCAACGATACAATTTGATTCTTAAGAACAAATGCATCCTGCATTATTAAGAAATAACAGAGATCGCGTCCGATAAGGGTTAGAACCCTACAAGTAGAAGCGTGGTTATCTCTAGGCGGGGGTCATAAAAGAGGGGGTTTTGATTTTGAAGTCCTTTTTGTCCTATCTCCAACCGTTTAGGAGATACGGCGTTGTTTATACAGCAAAGATACAATTTGATTCTTAAGAGAAAATGCATCCTGCATTATTAAGAAATAACAGAGATCGCGTCCGATAAGGGTTACAACCCTAGAGGTAGAAGCGTGGTTATCTCTAGGCGGGGGTCATAAAAGAGGGGGTTTTGATTTTGAAGTCCTTTTTGTCCTATCTCCAACAGTTTAGGAGATACGGCGTTGTTTATACAGCAAAGATACAATTTGATTCTTAAGAGAAAATGCATCCTGCATTATTAAGAAATAACAGAGATCGCGTCCGATAAGGGTTAGAACCCTACAGGTAGAAGCGTGGTTATCTCTAGGCGGGGGTCATAAAAGAGGGGGTTTTGATTTTGAAGTCCTTTTTGTCCTATCTCCAACCGTTTAGGAGATACGGCGTTGTTTATACAGCAAAGATACAATTTGATTCTTAAGAGAAAATGCATCCTGCATTATTAACAAATAACAGAGATCGCGTCCGATAAGGGTTAGAACCCTACAGGTAGAAGCGTGGTTATCTCTAGGCGGGGGTCATAAAAGAGGGGGTTTTGATTTTGAAGTCCTTTTTGTCCTATCTCCAACAGTTTAGGAGATACGGCGTTGTTTATACAGCAAAGATACAATTTGATTCTTAAGAGAAAATGCATCCTGCATTATTAAGAAATAACAGAGATCGCGTCCGATAAGGGTTAGAACCCTACAGGTAGAAGCGTGGTTATCTCTAGGCGGGGGTCATAAAAGAGGGGGTTTTGATTTTGAAGTCCTTTTTGTCCTATCTCCAACCGTTTAGGGGATACGGCGTTGTTTATACAGCAAAGATACAGTTTGATTCTTAAGAGAAAATGCATCCTGCATTATTAAGAAATAACAGAGATCGCGTCCGATAAGGGTTAGAACCCTACAGGTAGAAGCGTGGTTATCTCTAGGCGGGGGTCATAAAAGAGGGGGTTTTGATTTTGAAGTCCTTTTTGTCCTATCTCCAACCGTTTAGGAGATAGGGCGTTGTTTATACAGCAACGATACAATTTGATTCTTAAGAACAAATGCATCCTGCATTATTAAGAAATAACAGAGATCGCGTCCGATAAGGGTTAGAACCCTACAGGTAGAAGCGTGGTTATCTCTAGGCGGGGGTCATAAAAGAGGGGATTTTGATTTTAAAGTCCTTTTTGTCCTATCTCCAACCGTTTAGGAGATACGGCGTTGTTTATACAGCAAAGATACAATTTGATTCTTAAGAGAAAATGCATCCTGCATTATTAAGAAATAACAGAGATCGCGTCCGATAAGGGTTACAACCCTAGAGGTAGAAGCGTGGTTATCTCTAGGCGGGGGTCATAAAAGAGGGGGTTTTGATTTTGAAGTCCTTTTTGTCCTATCTCCAACCGTTTAGGAGATACGGCGTTGTTTATACAGCAAAGATACAGTTTGATTCTTAAGAGAAAATGCATCCTGCATTATTAAGAAATAACAGAGATCGCGTCCGATAAGGGTTAGAACCCTACAGGTAGAAGCGTGGTTATCTCTAGGCGGGGGTCATAAAAGAGGGGGTTTTGATTTTGAAGTCCTTTTTGTCCTATCTCCAACCGTTTAGGAGATACGGCGTTATTTATACAGCAAAGATACAGTTTGATTCTTAAGAGAAAATGCATCCTGCATTATTAAGAAATAACAGAGATCGCGTCCGATAAGGGTTAGAACCCTACAGGTAGAAGCGTGGTTATCTCTAGGCGGGGGTCATAAAAGAGGGGGTTTTGATTTTGAAGTCCTTTTTGTCCTATCTCCAACCGTTTAGGAGATACGGCGTTGTTTATACAGCAAAGATACAATTTGATTCTTAAGAGAAAATGCATCCTGCATTATTAAGAAATAACAGAGATCGCGTCCGATAAGGGTTAGAACCCTACAGGTAGAAGCGTGGTTATCTCTAGGCGGGGGTCATAAAAGAGGGGGTTTTGATTTTGAAGTCCTTTTTGTCCTATCTCCAACCGTTTAGGAGATACGGCGTTGTTTATACAGCAAAGATACAATTTGATTCTTAAGAGAAAATGCATCCTGCATTATTAAGAAATAACAGAGATCGCGTCCGATAAGGGTTAGAACCCTACAGGTAGAAGCGTGGTTATCTCTAGGCGGGGGTCATAAAAGAGGGGGTTTTGATTTTGAAGTCCTTTTTGTCCTATCTCCAACCGTTTAGGAGATACGGCGTTGTTTATACAGCAAAGATACAATTTGATTCTTAAGAGAAAATGCATCCTGCATTATTAAGAAATAACAGAGATCGCGTCCGATAAGGGTTACAACCCTAGAGGTAGAAGCGTGGTTATCTCTAGGCGGGGGTCATAAAAGAGGGGGTTTTGATTTTGAAGTCCTTTTTGTCCTATCTCCAACAGTTTAGGAGATACGGCGTTGTTTATACAGCAAAGATACAATTTGATTCTTAAGAGAAAATGCATCCTGCATTATTAAGAAATAACAGAGATCGCGTCCGATAAGGGTTAGAACCCTACAGGTAGAAGCGTGGTTATCTCTAGGCGGGGGTCATAAAAGAGGGGGTTTTGATTTTGAAGTCCTTTTTGTCCTATCTCCAACCGTTTAGGAGATACGGCGTTGTTTATACAGCAAAGATACAATTTGATTCTTAAGAGAAAATGCATCCTGCATTATTAACAAATAACAGAGATCGCGTCCGATAAGGGTTAGAACCCTACAGGTAGAAGCGTGGTTATCTCTAGGCGGGGGTCATAAAAGAGGGGGTTTTGATTTTGAAGTCCTTTTTGTCCTATCTCCAACAGTTTAGGAGATACGGCGTTATTTATACAGCAAAGATACAATTTGATTCTTAAGAGAAAATGCATCCTGCATTATTAAGAAATAACAGAGATCGCGTCCGATAAGGGTTAGAACCCTACAGGTAGAAGCGTGGTTATCTCTAGGCGGGGGTCATAAAAGAGGGGGTTTTGATTTTGAAGTCCTTTTTGTCCTATCTCCAACCGTTTAGGAGATACGGCGTTGTTTATACAGCAAAGATACAGTTTGATTCTTAAGAGAAAATGCATCCTGCATTATTAAGAAATAACAGAGATCGCGTCCGATAAGGGTTAGAACCCTACAGGTAGAAGCGTGGTTATCTCTAGGCGGGGGTCATAAAAGAGGGGGTTTTGATTTTGAAGTCCTTTTTGTCCTATCTCCAACCGTTTAGGAGATAGGGCGTTGTTTATACAGCAACGATACAATTTGATTCTTAAGAACAAATGCATCCTGCATTATTAAGAAATAACAGAGATCGCGTCCGATAAGGGTTAGAACCCTACAGGTAGAAGCGTGGTTATCTCTAGGCGGGGGTCATAAAAGAGGGGATTTTGATTTTAAAGTCCTTTTTGTCCTATCTCCAACCGTTTAGGAGATACGGCGTTGTTTATACAGCAAAGATACAATTTGATTCTTAAGAGAAAATGCATCCTGCATTATTAAGAAATAACAGAGATCGCGTCCGATAAGGGTTACAACCCTAGAGGTAGAAGCGTGGTTATCTCTAGGCGGGGGTCATAAAAGAGGGGGTTTTGATTTTGAAGTCCTTTTTGTCCTATCTCCAACAGTTTAGGAGATACGGCGTTGTTTATACAGCAAAGATACAATTTGATTCTTAAGAGAAAATGCATCCTGCATTATTAAGAAATAACAGAGATCGCGTCCGATAAGGGTTAGAACCCTACAGGTAGAAGCGTGGTTATCTCTAGGCGGGGGTCATAAAAGAGGGGGTTTTGATTTTGAAGTCCTTTTTGTCCTATCTCCAACCGTTTAGGAGATACGGCGTTGTTTATACAGCAAAGATACAATTTGATTCTTAAGAGAAAATGCATCCTGCATTATTAAGAAATAACAGAGATCGCGTCCGATAAGGGTTAGAACCCTACAGGTAGAAGCGTGGTTATCTCTAGGCGGGGGTCATAAAAGAGGGGGTTTTGATTTTGAAGTCCTTTTTGTCCTATCTCCAACCGTTTAGGAGATACGGCGTTGTTTATACAGCAAAGATACAATTTGATTCTTAAGAGAAAATGCATCCTGCATTATTAAGAAATAACAGAGATCATGTCCGATAAGGGTTAGAACCCTACAGGTAGAAGCGTGGTTATCTCTAGGCGGGGGTCATAAAAGAGGGGGTTTTGATTTTGAAGTCCTTTTTGTCCTATCTCCAACCGTTTAGGAGATACGGCGTTGTTTATACAGCAACGATACAATTTGATTCTTAAGAACAAATGTATCCTGCATTATTAAGAAATAACAGAGATCGCGTCCGATAAGGGTTAGAACCCTACAGGTAGAAGCGTGGTTATCTCTAGGCGGTGGTCATAAAAGAGGGGGTTTTGATTTTGAAGTCCTTTTTGTCCTATCTCCAACCGTTTAGGAGATAGGGCGTTGTTTATACAGCAACGATACAATTTGATTCTTAAGAACAAATGCATCCTGCATTATTAAGAAATAACAGAGATCGCGTCCGATAAGGGTTAGAACCCTACAGGTAGAAGCGTGGTTATCTCCAGGCGGGGGTTATAAAAGAGGGGGTTTTGATTTTGAAGTCCTTTTTGTCCTATCTCCTACCGTTTAGGAGATACGGCGTTGTTTATACAGCAAAGATACAATTTGATTCTTAAGAGAAAATGCATCCTGCATTATTAAGAAATAACAGAGATCGCGTCCGATAAGGGTTAGAACCCTACAGGTAGAAGCGTGGTTATCTCTAGGCGGGGGTCATAAAAGAGGGGGTTTTGATTTTGAAGTCCTTTTTGTCCTATCTCCAACCGTTTAGGAGATACGGCGTTGTTTATACAGCAAAGATACAATTTGATTCTTAAGAGAAAATGCATCCTGCATTATTAAGAAATAACAGAGATCGCGTCCGATAAGGGTTAGAACCCTACAGGTAGAAGCGTGGTTATCTCTAGGCGGGGGTCATAAAAGAGGGGGTTTTGATTTTGAAGTCCTTTTTGTCCTATCTCCAACCGTTTAGGAGATACGGCGTTGTTTATACAGCAAAGATACAATTTGATTCTTAAGAGAAAATGCATCCTGCATTATTAAGAAATAACAGAGATCGCGTCCGATAAGGGTTAGAACCCTACAGGTAGAAGCGTGGTTATCTCCAGGCGGGGGTAATAAAAGAGGGGGTTTTGATTTTGAAGTCCTTTTTGTCCTATCTCCAACCGTTTAGGAGATACGGCGTTGTTTATACAGCAAAGATACAATTTGATTCTTAAGAGAAAATGCATCCTGCATTATTAAGAAATAACAGAGATCGCGTCCGATAAGGGTTACAACCCTAGAGGTAGAAGCGTGGTTATCTCTAGGCGGGGGTCATAAAAGAGGGGGTTTTGATTTTGAAGTCCTTTTTGTCCTATCTCCAACAGTTTAGGAGATACGGCGTTGTTTATACAGCAAAGATACAATTTGATTCTTAAGAGAAAATGCATCCTGCATTATTAAGAAATAACAGAGATCGCGTCCGATAAGGGTTAGAACCCTACAGGTAGAAGCGTGGTTATCTCTAGGCGGGGGTCATAAAAGAGGGGGTTTTGATTTTGAAGTCCTTTTTGTCCTATCTCCAACCGTTTAGGAGATACGGCGTTGTTTATACAGCAAAGATACAATTTGATTCTTAAGAGAAAATGCATCCTGCATTATTAACAAATAACAGAGATCGCGTCCGATAAGGGTTAGAACCCTACAGGTAGAAGCGTGGTTATCTCTAGGCGGGGGTCATAAAAGAGGGGGTTTTGATTTTGAAGTCCTTTTTGTCCTATCTCCAACCGTTTAGGAGATACGGCGTTGTTTATACAGCAACGATACAATTTGATTCTTAAGAACAAATGCATCCTGCATTATTAAGAAATAACAGAGATCGCGTCCGATAAGGGTTACAACCCTAGCGGTAGAAGCGTGGTTATCTCTAGGCGGGGGTCATAAAAGAGGGGGTTTTGATTTTGAAGTCCTTTTTGTCCTATCTCCAACAGTTTAGGAGATACGGCGTTGTTTATACAGCAAAGATACAATTTGATTCTTAAGAGAAAATGCATCCTGCATTATTAAGAAATAACAGAGATCGCGTCCGATAAGGGTTAGAACCCTACAGGTAGAAGCGTGGTTATCTCTAGGCGGGGGTCATAAAAGAGGGGGTTTTGATTTTGAAGTCCTTTTTGTCCTATCTCCAACCGTTTAGGAGATACGGCGTTGTTTATACAGCAAAGATACAATTTGATTCTTAAGAGAAAATGCATCCTGCATTATTAAGAAATAACAGAGATCGCGTCCGATAAGGGTTAGAACCCTAGCGGTAGAAGCGTGGTTATCTCTAGGCGGGGGTCATAAAAGAGGGGGTTTTGATTTTGAAGTCCTTTTTGTCCTATCTCCAACAGTTTAGGAGATACGGCGTTGTTTATACAGCAAAGATACAATTTGATTCTTAAGAGAAAATGCATCCTGCATTATTAAGAAATAACAGAGATCGCGTCCGATAAGGGTTAGAACCCTACAGGTAGAAGCGTGGTTATCTCTAGGCGGGGGTCATAAAAGAGGGGGTTTTGATTTTGAAGTCCTTTTTGTCCTATCTCCAACCGTTTAGGAGATACGGCGTTGTTTATACAGCAAAGATACAATTTGATTCTTAAGAGAAAATGCATCCTGCATTATTAAGAAATAACAGAGATCGCGTCCGATAAGGGTTAGAACCCTACAGGTAGAAGCGTGGTTATCTCTAGGCGGGGGTCATAAAAGAGGGGGTTTTGATTTTGAAGTCCTTTTTGTCCTATCTCCAACCGTTTAGGAGATACGGCGTTGTTTATACAGCAAAGATACAATTTGATTCTTAAGAGAAAATGCATCCTGCATTATTAAGAAATAACAGAGATCGCGTCCGATAAGGGTTAGAACCCTACAGGTAGAAGCGTGGTTATCTCTAGGCGGGGGTCATAAAAGAGGGGGTTTTGATTTTGAAGTCTTTTTTGTCCTATCTCCAACCGTTTAGGAGATACGGCGTTGTTTATACAGCAACGATACAATTTGATTCTTAAGAACAAATGTATCCTGCATTATTAAGAAATAACAGAGATCGCGTCCGATAAGGGTTAGAACCCTACAGGTAGAAGCGTGGTTATCTCTAGGCGGGGGTCATAAAAGAGGGGGTTTTGATTTTGAAGTCCTTTTTGTCCTATCTCCAACCGTTTAGGAGATACGGCGTTGTTTATACAGCAACGATACAATTTGATTCTTAAGAACAAATGTATCCTGCATTATTAAGAAATAACAGAGATCGCGTCCGATAAGGGTTAGAACCCTACAGGTAGAAGCGTGGTTATCTCTAGGCGGGGGTCATAAAAGAGGGGGTTTTGATTTTGAAGTCCTTTTTGTCCTATCTCCAACCGTTTAGGAGATACGGCGTTGTTTATACAGCAAAGATACAATTTGATTCTTAAGAGAAAATGCATCCTGCATTATTAAGAAATAACAGAGATCGCGTCCGATAAGGGTTAGAACCCTACAGGTAGAAGCGTGGTTATCTCTAGGCGGGGGTCATAAAAGAGGGGGTTTTGATTTTGAAGTATTTTTTGTCCTATCTCCAACCGTTTAGGAGATACGGCGTTGTTTATACAGCAACGATACAATTTGATTCTTAAGAACAAATGTATCCTGCATTATTAAGAAATAACAGAGATCGCGTCCGATAAGGGTTAGAACCCTACAGGTAGAAGCGTGGTTATCTCTAGGCGGGGGTCATAAAAGAGGGGGTTTTGATTTTGAAGTCCTTTTTGTCCTATCTCCAACCGTTTAGGAGATACGGCGTTGTTTAAACAGCAAAGATACAATTTGATTCTTAAGAGAAAATGCATCCTGCATTATTAAGAAATAACAGAGATCGCGTCCGATAAGGGTTAGAACCCTACAGGTAGAAGCGTGGTTATCTCTAGGCGGGGGTCATAAAAGAGGGGGTTTTGATTTTGAAGTCCTTTTTGTCCTATCTCCAACCGTTTAGGAGATACGGCGTTGTTTATACAGCAAAGATACAATTTGATTCTTAAGAACAAATGCATCCTGCATTATTAAGAAATAACAGAGATCGCGTCCGATAACGGTTAGAACCCTACAGGTAGAAGCGTGGTTATCTCTAGGCGGGGGTCATAAAAGAGGGGGTTTTGATTTTGAAGTCCTTTTTGTCCTATCTCCAACCGTTTAGGAGATACGGCGTTGTTTATACAGCAAAGATACAATTTGATTCTTAAGAGAATATGCATCCTGCATTATTAAGAAATAACAGAGATCGCGTCCGATAAGGGTTAGAACCCTACAGGTAGAAGCGTGGTTATCTCTAGGCGGGGGTCATGAAAGAGGGGGTTTTGATTTTGAAGTCCTTTTTGTCCTATCTCCAACCGTTTAGGAGATACGGCGTTGTTTATACAGCAAAGATACAGTTTGATTCTTAAGAGAAAATGCATCCTGCATTATTAAGAAATAACAGAGATCGCGTCCGATAAGGGTTAGAACCCTACAGGTAGAAGCGTGGTTATCTCTAGGCGGGGGTCATAAAAGAGGGGGTTTTGATTTTGAAGTCCTTTTTGTCCTATCTCCAACCGTTTAGGAGATAGGGCGTTGTTTATACAGCAACGATACAATTTGATTCTTAAGAACAAATGCATCCTGCATTATTAAGAAATAACAGAGATCGCGTCCGATAAGGGTTAGAACCCTACAGGTAGAAGCGTGGTTATCTCTAGGCGGGGGTCATAAAAGAGGGGGTTTTGATTTTAAAGTCCTTTTTGTCCTATCTCCAACCGTTTAGGAGATACGGCGTTGTTTATACAGCAAAGATACAATTTGATTCTTAAGAGAAAATGCATCCTGCATTATTAAGAAATAACAGAGATCGCGTCCGATAAGGGTTACAACCCTAGAGGTAGAAGCGTGGTTATCTCTAGGCGGGGGTCATAAAAGAGGGGGTATTGATTTTGAAGTCCTTTTTGTCCTATCTCCAACCGTTTAGGAGATACGGCGTTGTTTATACAGCAAAGATACAGTTTGATTCTTAAGAGAAAATGCATCCTGCATTATTAAGAAATAACAGAGATCGCGTCCGATAAGGGTTAGAACCCTACAGGTAGAAGCGTGGTTATCTCTAGGCGGGGGTCATAAAAGAGGGGGTTTTGATTTTGAAGTCCTTTTTGTCCTATCTCCAACCGTTTAGGAGATACGGCGTTGTTTATACAGCAAAGATACAATTTGATTCTTAAGAGAAAATGCATCCTGCATTATTAAGAAATAACAGAGATCGCGTCCGATAAGGGTTAGAACCCTACAGGTAGAAGCGTGGTTATCTCTAGGCGGGGGTCATAAAAGAGGGGGTTTTGATTTTGAAGTCCTTTTTGTCCTATCTCCAACCGTTTAGGAGATACGGCGTTGTTTATACAGCAAAGATACAATTTGATTCTTAAGAGAAAATGCATCCTGCATTATTAAGAAATAACAGAGATCGCGTCCGATAAGGGTTAGAACCCTACAGGTAGAAGCGTGGTTATCTCTAGGCGGGGGTCATAAAAGAGGGGGTTTTGATTTTGAAGTCCTTTTTGTCCTATCTCCAACCGTTTAGGAGATACGGCGTTGTTTATACAGCAAAGATACAATTTGATTCTTAAGAGAAAATGCATCCTGCATTATTAAGAAATAACAGAGATCGCGTCCGATAAGGGTTAGAACCCTACAGGTAGAAGCGTGGTTATCTCTAGGCGGGGGTCATAAAAGAGGGGGTTTTGATTTTGAAGTCTTTTTTGTCCTATCTCCAACCGTTTAGGAGATACGGCGTTGTTTATACAGCAACGATACAATTTGATTCTTAAGAACAAATGTATCCTGCATTATTAAGAAATAACAGAGATCGCGTCCGATAAGGGTTAGAACCCTACAGGTAGAAGCGTGGTTATCTCTAGGCGGGGGTCATAAAAGAGGGGGTTTTGATTTTGAAGTCCTTTTTGTCCTATCTCCAACCGTTTAGGAGATACGGCGTTGTTTATACAGCAAAGATACAATTTGATTCTTAAGAGAAAATGCATCCTGCATTATTAAGAAATAACAGAGATCGCGTCCGATAAGGGTTAGAACCCTACAGGTAGAAGCGTGGTTATCTCTAGGCGGGGGTCATAAAAGAGGGGGTTTTGATTTTGAAGTTTTTTTTGTCCTATCTCCAACCGTTTAGGAGATACGGCGTTGTTTATACAGCAACGATACAATTTGATTCTTAAGAACAAATGTATCCTGCATTATTAAGAAATAACAGAGATCGCGTCCGATAAGGGTTAGAACCCTAGCGGTAGAAGCGTGGTTATCTCTAGGCGGGGGTCATAAAAGAGGGGGTTTTGATTTTGAAGTCCTTTTTGTCCTATCTCCAACAGTTTAGGAGATACGGCGTTGTTTATACAGCAAAGATACAATTTGATTCTTAAGAGAAAATGCATCCTGCATTATTAAGAAATAACAGAGATCGCGTCCGATAAGGGTTAGAACCCTACAGGTAGAAGCGTGGTTATCTCTAGGCGGGGGTCATAAAAGAGGGGGTTTTGATTTTGAAGTCCTTTTTGTCCTATCTCCAACCGTTTAGGAGATACGGCGTTGTTTATACAGCAAAGATACAATTTGATTCTTAAGAGAAAATGCATCCTGCATTATTAAGAAATAACAGAGATCGCGTCCGATAAGGGTTAGAACCCTACAGGTAGAAGCGTGGTTATCTCTAGGCGGGGGTCATAAAAGAGGGGGTTTTGATTTTGAAGTTTTTTTTGTCCTATCTCCAACCGTTTAGGAGATACGGCGTTGTTTATACAGCAACGATACAATTTGATTCTTAAGAACAAATGTATCCTGCATTATTAAGAAATAACAGAGATCGCGTCCGATAAGGGTTAGAACCCTACAGGTAGAAGCGTGGTTATCTCTAGGCGGGGGTCATAAAAGAGGGGGTTTTGATTTTGAAGTCCTTTTTGTCCTATCTCCAACCGTTTAGGAGATACGGCGTTGTTTAAACAGCAAAGATACAATTTGATTCTTAAGAGAAAATGCATCCTGCATTATTAAGAAATAACAGAGATCGCGTCCGATAAGGGTTAGAACCCTACAGGTAGAAGCGTGGTTATCTCTAGACGGGGGTCATAAAAGAGGGGGTTTTGATTTTGAAGTCCTTTTTGTCCTATCTCCAACCGTTTAGGAGATACGGCGTTGTTTATACAGCAACGATACAATTTGATTCTTAAGAACAAATGTATCCTGCATTATTAAGAAATAACAGAGATCGCGTCCGATAAGGGTTAGAACCCTACAGGTAGAAGCGTGGTTATCTCTAGGCGGGGGTCATAAAAGAGGGGGTTTTGATTTTGAAGTCCTTTTTGTCCTATCTCCAACCGTTTAGGAGATACGGCGTTGTTTATACAGCAAAGATACAATTTGATTCTTAAGAGAAAATGCATCCTGCATTATTAAGAAATAACAGAGATCGCGTCCGATAAGGGTTAGAACCCTACAGGTAGAAGCGTGGTTATCTCTAGGCGGGGGTCATAAAAGAGGGGGTTTTGATTTTGAAGTTTTTTTTGTCCTATCTCCAACCGTTTAGGAGATACGGCGTTGTTTATACAGCAACGATACAATTTGATTCTTAAGAACAAATGTATCCTGCATTATTAAGAAATAACAGAGATCGCGTCCGATAAGGGTTAGAACCCTACAGGTAGAAGCGTGGTTATCTCTAGGCGGGGGTTATAAAAGAGGGGGTTTTGATTTTGAAGTCCTTTTTGTCCTATCTCCAACCGTTTAGGAGATACGGCGTTGTTTAAACAGCAAAGATACAATTTGATTCTTAAGAGAAAATGCATCCTGCATTATTAAGAAATAACAGAGATCGCGTCCGATAAGGGTTAGAACCCTACAGGTAGAAGCGTGGTTATCTCTAGGCGGGGGTCATAAAAGAGGGGGTTTTGATTTTGAAGTCCTTTTTGTCCTATCTCCAACCGTTTAGGAGATACGGCGTTGTTTATACAGCAACGATACAATTTGATTCTTAAGAACAAATGCATCCTGCATTATTAAGAAATAACAGAGATCGCGTCCGATAACGGTTAGAACCCTACAGGTAGAAGCGTGGTTATCTCTAGGCGGGGGTCATAAAAGAGGGGGTTTTGATTTTGAAGTCCTTTTTGTCCTATCTCCAACCGTTTAGGAGATACGGCGTTGTTTATACAGCAAAGATACAATTTGATTCTTAAGAGAATATGCATCCTGCATTATTAAGAAATAACAGAGATCGCGTCCGATAAGGGTTAGAACCCTACAGGTAGAAGCGTGGTTATCTCTAGGCGGGGGTCATAAAAGAGGGGGTTTTGATTTTGAAGTCCTTTTTGTCCTATCTCCAACCGTTTAGGAGATACGGCGTTGTTTATACAGCAAAGATACAGTTTGATTCTTAAGAGAAAATGCATCCTGCATTATTAAGAAATAACAGAGATCGCGTCCGATAAGGGTTAGAACCCTACAGGTAGAAGCGTGGTTATCTCTAGGCGGGGGTCATAAAAGAGGGGGTTTTGATTTTGAAGTCCTTTTTGTCCTATCTCCAACCGTTTAGGAGATAGGGCGTTGTTTATACAGCAACGATACAATTTGATTCTTAAGAACAAATGCATCCTGCATTATTAAGAAATAACAGAGATCGCGTCCGATAAGGGTTAGAACCCTACAGGTAGAAGCGTGGTTATCTCTAGGCGGGGGTCATAAAAGAGGGGGTTTTGATTTTAAAGTCCTTTTTGTCCTATCTCCAACCGTTTAGGAGATACGGCGTTGTTTATACAGCAAAGATACAATTTGATTCTTAAGAGAAAATGCATCCTGCATTATTAAGAAATAACAGAGATCGCGTCCGATAAGGGTTACAACCCTAGAGGTAGAAGCGTGGTTATCTCTAGGCGGGGGTCATAAAAGAGGGGGTTTTGATTTTGAAGTCCTTTTTGTCCTATCTCCAACCGTTTAGGAGATACGGCGTTGTTTATACAGCAAAGATACAGTTTGATTCTTAAGAGAAAATGCATCCTGCATTATTAAGAAATAACAGAGATCGCGTCCGATAAGGGTTAGAACCCTACAGGTAGAAGCGTGGTTATCTCTAGGCGGGGGTCATAAAAGAGGGGGTTTTGATTTTGAAGTCCTTTTTGTCCTATCTCCAACCGTTTAGGAGATACGGCGTTGTTTATACAGCAAAGATACAATTTGATTCTTAAGAGAAAATGCATCCTGCATTATTAAGAAATAACAGAGATCGCGTCCGATAAGGGTTAGAACCCTACAGGTAGAAGCGTGGTTATCTCTAGGCGGGGGTCATAAAAGAGGGGGTTTTGATTTTGAAGTCCTTTTTGTCCTATCTCCAACCGTTTAGGAGATACGGCGTTGTTTATACAGCAAAGATACAATTTGATTCTTAAGAGAAAATGCATCCTGCATTATTAAGAAATAACAGAGATCGCGTCCGATAAGGGTTAGAACCCTACAGGTAGAAGCGTGGTTATCTCTAGGCGGGGGTCATAAAAGAGGGGGTTTTGATTTTGAAGTCCTTTTTGTCCTATCTCCAACCGTTTAGGAGATACGGCGTTGTTTATACAGCAAAGATACAATTTGATTCTTAAGAGAAAATGCATCCTGCATTATTAAGAAATAACAGAGATCGCGTCCGATAAGGGTTAGAACCCTACAGGTAGAAGCGTGGTTATCTCTAGGCGGGGGTCATAAAAGAGGGGGTTTTGATTTTGAAGTTTTTTTTGTCCTATCTCCAACCGTTTAGGAGATACGGCGTTGTTTATACAGCAACGATACAATTTGATTCTTAAGAGAATATGCATCCTGCATTATTAAGAAATAACAGAGATCGCGTCCGATAAGGGTTAGAACCCTACAGGTAGAAGCGTGGTTATCTCTAGGCGGGGGTTATAAAAGAGGGGGTTTTGATTTTGAAGTCCTTTTTGTCCTATCTCCAACCGTTTAGGAGATACGGCGTTGTTTAAACAGCAAAGATACAATTTGATTCTTAAGAGAAAATGCATCCTGCATTATTAAGAAATAACAGAGATCGCGTCCGATAAGGGTTAGAACCCTACAGGTAGAAGCGTGGTTATCTCTAGGCGGGGGTCATAAAAGAGGGGGTTTTGATTTTGAAGTCCTTTTTGTCATATCTCCAACCGTTTAGGAGATACGGCGTTGTTTATACAGCAACGATACAATTTGATTCTTAAGAACAAATGCATCCTGCATTATTAAGAAATAACAGAGATCGCGTCCGATAACGGTTAGAACCCTACAGGTAGAAGCGTGGTTATCTCTAGGCGGGGGTCATAAAAGAGGGGGTTTTGATTTTGAAGTCCTTTTTGTCCTATCTCCAACCGTTTAGGAGATACGGCGTTGTTTATACAGCAAAGATACAATTTGATTCTTAAGAGAATATGCATCCTGCATTATTAAGAAATAACAGAGATCGCGTCCGATAAGGGTTAGAACCCTACAGGTAGAAGCGTGGTTATCTCTAGGCGGGGGTCATAAAAGAGGGGGTTTTGATTTTAAAGTCCTTTTTGTCCTATCTCCAACCGTTTAGGAGATACGGCGTTGTTTATACAGCAAAGATACAATTTGATTCTTAAGAGAAAATGCATCCTGCATTATTAAGAAATAACAGAGATCGCGTCCGATAAGGGTTACAACCCTAGAGGTAGAAGCGTGGTTATCTCTAGGCGGGGGTCATAAAAGAGGGGGTTTTGATTTTGAAGTCCTTTTTGTCCTATCTCCAACCGTTTAGGAGATACGGCGTTGTTTATACAGCAAAGATACAGTTTGATTCTTAAGAGAAAATGCATCCTGCATTATTAAGAAATAACAGAGATCGCGTCCGATAAGGGTTAGAACCCTACAGGTAGAAGCGTGGTTATCTCTAGGCGGGGGTCATAAAAGAGGGGGTTTTGATTTTGAAGTCCCTTTTTGTCCTATCTCCAACCGTTTAGGAGATACGGCGTTGTTTATACAGCAACGATACAATTTGATTCTTAAGAACAAATGCATCCTGCATTATTAAGAAATAACAGAGATCGCGTCCGATAAGGGTTACAACCCTAGCGGTAGAAGCGTGGTTATCTCTAGGCGGGGGTCATAAAAGAGGGGGTTTTGATTTTGAAGTCCTTTTTGTCCTATCTCCAACAGTTTAGTAGATATGGCGTTGTTTATACAGCAAAGATACAATTTGATTCTTAAGAGAAAATGCATCCTGCATTATTAAGAAATAACAGAGATCGCGTCCGATAAGGGTTAGAACCCTACAGGTAGAAGCGTGGTTATCTCTAGGCGGGGGTCATAAAAGAGGGGGTTTTGATTTTGAAGTCCTTTTTGTCCTATCTCCAACCGTTTAGGAGATACGGCGTTGTTTATACAGCAAGATACAATTTGATTCTTAAGAGAAAATGCATCCTGCATTATTAAGAAATAACAGAGATCGCGTCCGATAAGGGTTAGAACCCTACAGGTAGAAGCGTGGTTATCTCTAGGGCGGGGGTCATAAAAGAGGGGGTTTTGATTTTGAAGTCCTTTTTGTCCTATCTCCAACCGTTTAGGAGATACGGCGTTGTTTATACAGCAAAGATACAATTTGATTCTTAAGAGAAAATGCATCCTGCATTATTAAGAAATAACAGAGATCGCGTCCGATAAGGGTTAGAACCCTACAGGTAGAAGCGTGGTTATCTCTAGGCGGGGGTCATAAAAGATGGGGTTTTGATTTTGAAGTCTTTTTTGTCCTATCTCCAACCGTTTAGGAGATACGGCGTTGTTTATACAGCAACGATACAATTTGATTCTTAAGAACAAATGTATCCTGCATTATTAAGAAATAACAGAGATCGCGTCCGATAAGGGTTAGAACCCTACAGGTAGAAGCGTGGTTATCTCTAGGCGGGGGTCATAAAAGAGGGGGTTTTGATTTTGAAGTCCTTTTTGTCCTATCTCCAACCGTTTAGGAGATACGGCGTTGTTTATACAGCAACGATACAATTTGATTCTTAAGAACAAATGTATCCTGCATTATTAAGAAATAACAGAGATCGCGTCCGATAAGGGTTAGAACCCTACAGGTAGAAGCGTGGTTATCTCTAGGCGGGGGTCATAAAAGAGGGGGTTTTGATTTTGAAGTCCTTTTTGTCCTATCTCCAACCGTTTAGGAGATACGGCGTTGTTTATACAGCAACGATACAATTTGATTCTTAAGAACAAATGCATCCTGCATTATTAAGAAATAACAGAGATCGCGTCCGATAAGGGTTAGAACCCTACAGGTAGAAGCGTGGTTATCTCTAGGCGGGGGTCATAAAAAGAGGGTGTTTTGATTTTGAAGTCGTTTTTGTCCTATCTCCAACCGTTTAGGGGATACGGCGTTGTTTATACAGCAAAGATACAATTTGATTCTTAAGAGAAAATGCATCCTGCATTATTAAGAAATAACAGAGATCGCGTCCGATAAGGGTTAGAACCCTACAGGTAGAAGCGTGGTTATCTCTAGGCGGGGGTCATAAAAGAGGGGGTTTTGATTTTGAAGTCCTTTTTGTCCTATCTCCAACCGTTTAGGAGATACGGCGTTGTTTATACAGCAAAGATACAATTTGATTCTAAGAGAAAATGCATCCTGCATTATTAAGAAATAACAGAGATCGCGTCCGATAAGGGTTAGAACCCTACAGGTAGAAGCGTGGTTATCTCTAGGCGGGGGTCATAAAAGAGGGGGTTTTGATTTTGAAGTCCTTTTTGTCCTACCTCCAACCGTTTAGGAGATACGGCGTTGTTTAAACAGCAAAGATACAATTTGATTCTTAAGAGAAAATGCATCCTGCATTATTAAGAAATAACAGAGATCGCGTCCGATAAGGGTTAGAACCCTACAGGTAGAAGCGTGGTTATCTCTAGGCGGGGGTCATAAAAGAGGGGGTTTTGATTTTGAAGTCCTTTTTGTCATATCTCCAACCGTTTAGGAGATACGGCGTTGTTTATACAGCAACGATACAATTTGATTCTTAAGAACAAATGCATCCTGCATTATTAAGAAATAACAGAGATCGCGTCCGATAACGGTTAGAACCCTACAGGTAGAAGCGTGGTTATCTCTAGGCGGGGGTCATAAAAGAGGGGGTTTTGATTTTGAAGTCCTTTTTGTCCTATCTCCAACCGTTTAGGAGATACGGCGTTGTTTATACAGCAAAGATACAATTTGATTCTTAAGAGAAAATGCATCCTGCATTATTAAGAAATAACAGAGATCGCGTCCGATAAGGGTTAGAACCCTACAGGTAGAAGCGTGGTTATCTCTAGGCGGGGGTCATAAAAGAGGGGGCTTTGATTTTGAAGTCCTTTTTGTCCTATCTCCAACCGTTTAGGAGATACGGCGTTGTTTATACAGCAAAGATACAATTTGATTCTTAAGAGAAAATGCATCCTGCATTATTAAGAAATAACAGAGATCGCGTCCGATAAGGGTTAGAACCCTACAGGTAGAAGCGTGGTTATCTCTAGGCGGGGGTCATAAAAGAGGGGGTTTTGATTTTGAAGTCCTTTTTGTCCTATCTCCAACCGTTTAGGAGATACGGCGTTGTTTATACAGCAAAGATACAATTTGATTCTTAAGAGAAAATGCATCCTGCATTATTAAGAAATAACAGAGATCATGTCCGATAAGGGTTAGAACCCTACAGGTAGAAGCGTGGTTATCTCTAGGCGGGGGTCATAAAAGAGGGGGTTTTGATTTTGAAGTCCTTTTTGTCCTATCTCCAACCGTTTAGGAGATACGGCGTTGTTTATACAGCAACGATACAATTTGATTCTTAAGAACAAATGTATCCTGCATTATTAAGAAATAACAGAGATCGCGTCCGATAAGGGTTAGAACCCTACAGGTAGAAGCGTGGTTATCTCTAGGCGGTGGTCATAAAAGAGGGGGTTTTGATTTTGAAGTCCTTTTTGTCCTATCTCCAACCGTTTAGGAGATAGGGCGTTGTTTATACAGCAACGATACAATTTGATTCTTAAGAACAAATGCATCCTGCATTATTAAGAAATAACAGAGATCGCGTCCGATAAGGGTTAGAACCCTACAGGTAGAAGCGTGGTTATCTCCAGGCGGGGGTTATAAAAGAGGGGGTTTTGATTTTGAAGTCGTTTTTGTCCTATCTCCAACCGTTTAGGGGATACGGCGTTGTTTATACAGCAAAGATACAATTTGATTCTTAAGAGAAAATGCATCCTGCATTATTAAGAAATAACAGAGATCGCGTCCGATAAGGGTTAGAACCCTACAGGTAGAAGCGTGGTTATCTCTAGGCGGGGGTCATAAAAGAGGGGGTTTTGATTTTGAAGTCCTTTTTGTCCTATCTCCAACCGTTTAGGAGATACGGCGTTGTTTATACAGCAAAGATACAATTTGATTCTTAAGAGAAAATGCATCCTGCATTATTAAGAAATAACAGAGATCGCGTCCGATAAGGGTTAGAACCCTACAAGTAGAAGCGTGGTTATCTCTAGGCGGGGGTCATAAAAGAGGGGGTTTTGATTTTGAAGTCCTTTTTGTCCTACCTCCAACCGTTTAGGAGATACGGCGTTGTTTAAACAGCAAAGATACAATTTGATTCTTAAGAGAAAATGCATCCTGCATTATTAAGAAATAACAGAGATCGCGTCCGATAAGGGTTAGAACCCTACAGGTAGAAGCGTGGTTATCTCTAGGCGGGGGTCATAAAAGAGGGGGTTTTGATTTTGAAGTCCTTTTTGTCATATCTCCAACCGTTTAGGAGATACGGCGTTGTTTATACAGCAACGATACAATTTGATTCTTAAGAACAAATGCATCCTGCATTATTAAGAAATAACAGAGATCGCGTCCGATAACGGTTAGAACCCTACAGGTAGAAGCGTGGTTATCTCTAGGCGGGGGTCATAAAAGAGGGGGTTTTGATTTTGAAGTCCTTTTTGTCCTATCTCCAACCGTTTAGGAGATACGGCGTTGTTTATACAGCAAAGATACAATTTGATTCTTAAGAGAAAATGCATCCTGCATTATTAAGAAATAACAGAGATCGCGTCCGATAAGGGTTAGAACCCTACAGGTAGAAGCGTGGTTATCTCTAGGCGGGGGTCATAAAAGAGGGGGTTTTGATTTTGAAGTCCTTTTTGTCCTATCTCCAACCGTTTAGGAGATACGGCGTTGTTTATACAGCAAAGATACAATTTGATTCTTAAGAGAAAATGCATCCTGCATTATTAAGAAATAACAGAGATCGCGTCCGATAAGGGTTAGAACCCTACAGGTAGAAGCGTGGTTATCTCTAGGCGGGGGTCATAAAAGAGGGGGTTTTGATTTTGAAGTCCTTTTTGTCCTATCTCCAACCGTTTAGGAGATACGGCGTTGTTTATACAGCAAAGATACAATTTGATTCTTAAGAGAAAATGCATCCTGCATTATTAAGAAATAACAGAGATCATGTCCGATAAGGGTTAGAACCCTACAGGTAGAAGCGTGGTTATCTCTAGGCGGGGGTCATAAAAGAGGGGGTTTTGATTTTGAAGTCCTTTTTGTCCTATCTCCAACCGTTTAGGAGATACGGCGTTGTTTATACAGCAACGATACAATTTGATTCTTAAGAACAAATGTATCCTGCATTATTAAGAAATAACAGAGATCGCGTCCGATAAGGGTTAGAACCCTACAGGTAGAAGCGTGGTTATCTCTAGGCGGTGGTCATAAAAGAGGGGGTTTTGATTTTGAAGTCCTTTTTGTCCTATCTCCAACCGTTTAGGAGATAGGGCGTTGTTTATACAGCAACGATACAATTTGATTCTTAAGAGAAAATGCATCCTGCATTATTAAGAAATAACAGAGATCGCGTCCGATAAGGGTTAGAACCCTACAGGTAGAAGCGTGGTTATCTCTAGGCGGGGGTCATAAAAGAGGGGGTTTTGATTTTGAAGTCCTTTTTGTCCTATCTCCAACCGTTTAGGAGATACGGCGTTGTTTATACAGCAAAGATACAATTTGATTCTTAAGAGAAAATGCATCCTGCATTATTAAGAAATAACAGAGATCGCGTCCGATAAGGGTTAGAACCCTACAGGTAGAAGCGTGGTTATCTCTAGGCGGGGGTCATAAAAGAGGGGGTTTTGATTTTGAAGTCTTTTTTGTCCTATCTCCAACCGTTTAGGAGATACGGCGTTGTTTATACAGCAACGATACAATTTGATTCTTAAGAACAAATGTATCCTGCATTATTAAGAAATAACAGAGATCGCGTCCGATAAGGGTTAGAACCCTACAGGTAGAAGCGTGGTTATCTCTAGGCGGGGGTCATAAAAGAGGGGGTTTTGATTTTGAAGTCCTTTTTGTCCTATCTCCAACCGTTTAGGAGATACGGCGTTGTTTATACAGCAACGATACAATTTGATTCTTAAGAACAAATGTATCCTGCATTATTAAGAAATAACAGAGATCGCGTCCGATAAGGGTTAGAACCCTACAGGTAGAAGCGTGGTTATCTCTAGGCGGGGGTCATAAAAGAGGGGGTTTTGATTTTGAAGTCCTTTTTGTCCTATCTCCAACCGTTTAGGAGATACGGCGTTGTTTATACAGCAAAGATACAATTTGATTCTTAAGAGAAAATGCATCCTGCATTATTAAGAAATAACAGAGATCGCGTCCGATAAGGGTTAGAACCCTACAGGTAGAAGCGTGGTTATCTCTAGGCGGGGGTCATAAAAGAGGGGGTTTTGATTTTGAAGTTTTTTTTGTCCTATCTCCAACCGTTTAGGAGATACGGCGTTGTTTATACAGCAACGATACAATTTGATTCTTAAGAACAAATGTATCCTGCATTATTAAGAAATAACAGAGATCGCGTCCGATAAGGGTTAGAACCCTACAGGTAGAAGCGTGGTTATCTCTAGGCGGGGGTCATAAAAGAGGGGGTTTTGATTTTGAAGTCCTTTTTGTCCTATCTCCAACCGTTTAGGAGATACGGCGTTGTTTAAACAGCAAAGATACAATTTGATTCTTAAGAGAAAATGCATCCTGCATTATTAAGAAATAACAGAGATCGCGTCCGATAAGGGTTAGAACCCTACAGGTAGAAGCGTGGTTATCTCTAGGCGGGGGTCATAAAAGAGGGGGTTTTGATTTTGAAGTCCTTTTTGTCCTATCTCCAACCGTTTAGGAGATACGGCGTTGTTTATACAGCAACGATACAATTTGATTCTTAAGAACAAATGCATCCTGCATTATTAAGAAATAACAGAGATCGCGTCCGATAACGGTTAGAACCCTACAGGTAGAAGCGTGGTTATCTCTAGGCGGGGGTCATAAAAGAGGGGGTTTTGATTTTGAAGTCCTTTTTGTCCTATCTCCAACCGTTTAGGAGATACGGCGTTGTTTATACAGCAAAGATACAATTTGATTCTTAAGAGAATATGCATCCTGCATTATTAAGAAATAACAGAGATCGCGTCCGATAAGGGTTAGAACCCTACAGGTAGAAGCGTGGTTATCTCTAGGCGGGGGTCATAAAAGAGGGGGTTTTGATTTTGAAGTCCTTTTTGTCCTATCTCCAACCGTTTAGGAGATACGGCGTTGTTTATACAGCAAAGATACAGTTTGATTCTTAAGAGAAAATGCATCCTGCATTATTAAGAAATAACAGAGATCGCGTCCGATAAGGGTTAGAACCCTACAGGTAGAAGCGTGGTTATCTCTAGGCGGGGGTCATAAAAGAGGGGGTTTTGATTTTGAAGTCCTTTTTGTCCTATCTCCAACCGTTTAGGAGATAGGGCGTTGTTTATACAGCAACGATACAATTTGATTCTTAAGAACAAATGCATCCTGCATTATTAAGAAATAACAGAGATCGCGTCCGATAAGGGTTACAACCCTAGCGGTAGAAGCGTGGTTATCTCTAGGCGGGGGTCATAAAAGAGGGGGTTTTGATTTTGAAGTCCTTTTTGTCCTATCTCCAACAGTTTAGGAGATATGGCGTTGTTTATACAGCAAAGATACAATTTGATTCTTAAGAGAAAATGCATCCTGCATTATTAAGAAATAACAGAGATCGCGTCCGATAAGGGTTAGAACCCTACAGGTAGAAGCGTGGTTATCTCTAGGCGGGGGTCATAAAAGATGGGGTTTTGATTTTGAAGTCTTTTTTGTCCTATCTCCAACCGTTTAGGAGATACGGCGTTGTTTATACAGCAAAGATACAATTTGATTCTTAAGAGAAAATGCATCCTGCATTATTAAGAAATAACAGAGATCGCGTCCGATAAGGGTTAGAACCCTACAGGTAGAAGCGTGGTTATCTCTAGGCGGGGGTCATAAAAGAGGGGGTTTTGATTTTGAAGTTTTTTTTGTCCTATCTCCAACCGTTTAGGAGATACGGCGTTGTTTATACAGCAACGATACAATTTGATTCTTAAGAACAAATGTATCCTGCATTATTAAGAAATAACAGAGATCGCGTCCGATAAGGGTTAGAACCCTACAGGTAGAAGCGTGGTTATCTCTAGGCGGGGGTCATAAAAGAGGGGGTTTTGATTTTGAAGTCCTTTTTGTCCTATCTCCAACCGTTTAGGAGATACGGCGTTGTTTAAACAGCAAAGATACAATTTGATTCTTAAGAGAAAATGCATCCTGCATTATTAAGAAATAACAGAGATCGCGTCCGATAAGGGTTAGAACCCTACAGGTAGAAGCGTGGTTATCTCTAGGCGGGGGTCATAAAAGAGGGGGTTTTGATTTTGAAGTCCTTTTTGTCCTATCTCCAACCGTTTAGGAGATACGGCGTTGTTTATACAGCAACGATACAATTTGATTCTTAAGAACAAATGCATCCTGCATTATTAAGAAATAACAGAGATCGCGTCCGATAACGGTTAGAACCCTACAGGTAGAAGCGTGGTTATCTCTAGGCGGGGGTCATAAAAGAGGGGGTTTTGATTTTGAAGTCCTTTTTGTCCTATCTCCAACCGTTTAGGAGATACGGCGTTGTTTATACAGCAAAGATACAATTTGATTCTTAAGAGAATATGCATCCTGCATTATTAAGAAATAACAGAGATCGCGTCCGATAAGGGTTAGAACCCTACAGGTAGAAGCGTGGTTATCTCTAGGCGGGGGTCATAAAAGAGGGGGTTTTGATTTTGAAGTCCTTTTTGTCCTATCTCCAACCGTTTAGGAGATACGGCGTTGTTTATACAGCAAAGATACAGTTTGATTCTTAAGAGAAAATGCATCCTGCATTATTAAGAAATAACAGAGATCGCGTCCGATAAGGGTTAGAACCCTACAGGTAGAAGCGTGGTTATCTCTAGGCGGGGGTCATAAAAGAGGGGGTTTTGATTTTGAAGTCCTTTTTGTCCTATCTCCAACCGTTTAGGAGATAGGGCGTTGTTTATACAGCAACGATACAATTTGATTCTTAAGAACAAATGCATCCTGCATTATTAAGAAATAACAGAGATCGCGTCCGATAAGGGTTACAACCCTAGCGGTAGAAGCGTGGTTATCTCTAGGCGGGGGTCATAAAAGAGGGGGTTTTGATTTTGAAGTCCTTTTTGTCCTATCTCCAACAGTTTAGGAGATATGGCGTTGTTTATACAGCAAAGATACAATTTGATTCTTAAGAGAAAATGCATCCTGCATTATTAAGAAATAACAGAGATCGCGTCCGATAAGGGTTAGAACCCTACAGGTAGAAGCGTGGTTATCTCTAGGCGGGGGTCATAAAAGATGGGGTTTTGATTTTGAAGTCTTTTTTGTCCTATCTCCAACCGTTTAGGAGATACGGCGTTGTTTATACAGCAACGATACAATTTGATTCTTAAGAACAAATGTATCCTGCATTATTAAGAAATAACAGAGATCGCGTCCGATAAGGGTTAGAACCCTACAGGTAGAAGCGTGGTTATCTCTAGGCGGGGGTCATAAAAGAGGGGGTTTTGATTTTGAAGTCCTTTTTGTCCTATCTCCAACCGTTTAGGAGATACGGCGTTGTTTATACAGCAACGATACAATTTGATTCTTAAGAACAAATGTATCCTGCATTATTAAGAAATAACAGAGATCGCGTCCGATAAGGGTTAGAACCCTACAGGTAGAAGCGTGGTTATCTCTAGGCGGGGGTCATAAAAGAGGGGGTTTTGATTTTGAAGTCCTTTTTGTCCTATCTCCAACCGTTTAGGAGATACGGCGTTGTTTATACAGCAACGATACAATTTGATTCTTAAGAACAAATGCATCCTGCATTATTAAGAAATAACAGAGATCGCGTCCGATAAGGGTTAGAACCCTACAGGTAGAAGCGTGGTTATCTCTAGGCGGGGGTCATAAAAAGAGGGTGTTTTGATTTTGAAGTCGTTTTTGTCCTATCTCCAACCGTTTAGGGGATACGGCGTTGTTTATACAGCAAAGATACAATTTGATTCTTAAGAGAAAATGCATCCTGCATTATTAAGAAATAACAGAGATCGCGTCCGATAAGGGTTAGAACCCTACAGGTAGAAGCGTGGTTATCTCTAGGCGGGGGTCATAAAAGAGGGGGTTTTGATTTTGAAGTCCTTTTTGTCCTATCTCCAACCGTTTAGGAGATACGGCGTTGTTTATACAGCAAAGATACAATTTGATTCTTAAGAGAAAATGCATCCTGCATTATTAAGAAATAACAGAGATCGCGTCCGATAAGGGTTAGAACCCTACAAGTAGAAGCGTGGTTATCTCTAGGCGGGGGTCATAAAAGAGGGGGTTTTGATTTTGAAGTCCTTTTTGTCCTACCTCCAACCGTTTAGGAGATACGGCGTTGTTTAAACAGCAAAGATACAATTTGATTCTTAAGAGAAAATGCATCCTGCATTATTAAGAAATAACAGAGATCGCGTCCGATAAGGGTTAGAACCCTACAGGTAGAAGCGTGGTTATCTCTAGGCGGGGGTCATAAAAGAGGGGGTTTTGATTTTGAAGTCCTTTTTGTCATATCTCCAACCGTTTAGGAGATACGGCGTTGTTTATACAGCAACGATACAATTTGATTCTTAAGAACAAATGCATCCTGCATTATTAAGAAATAACAGAGATCGTGTCCGATAACGGTTAGAACCCTACAGGTAGAAGCGTGGTTATCTCTAGGCGGGGGTCATAAAAGAGGGGGTTTTGATTTTGAAGTCCTTTTTGTCCTATCTCCAACCGTTTAGGAGATACGGCGTTGTTTATACAGCAAAGATACAATTTGATTCTTAAGAGAAAATGCATCCTGCATTATTAAGAAATAACAGAGGATCGCGTCCGATAAGGGTTAGAACCCTACAGGTAGAAGCGTGGTTATCTCTAGGCGGGGGTCATAAAAGAGGGGGTTTTGATTTTGAAGTCCTTTTTGTCCTATCTCCAACCGTTTAGGAGATACGGCGTTGTTTATACAGCAAAGATACAATTTGATTCTTAAGAGGAAAATGCATCCTGCATTATTAAGAAATAACAGAGATCGCGTCCGATAAGGGTTAGAACCCTACAGGTAGAAGCGTGGTTATCTCTAGGCGGGGGTCATAAAAGAGGGGGTTTTGATTTTGAAGTCCTTTTTGTCCTATCTCCAACCGTTTAGGAGATAGGGCGTTGTTTATACAGCAACGATACAATTTGATTCTTAAGAACAAATGCATCCTGCATTATTAAGAAATAACAGAGATCGCGTCCGATAAGGGTTAGAACCCTACAGGTAGAAGCGTGGTTATCTCTAGGCGGGGGTCATAAAAGAGGGGGTTTTGATTTTAAAGTCCTTTTTGTCCTATCTCCAACCGTTTAGGAGATACGGCGTTGTTTATACAGCAAAGATACAATTTGATTCTTAAGAGAAAATGCATCCTGCATTATTAAGAAATAACAGAGATCGCGTCCGATAAGGGTTACAACCCTAGAGGTAGAAGCGTGGTTATCTCTAGGCGGGGGTCATAAAAGAGGGGGTTTTGATTTTGAAGTCCTTTTTGTCCTATCTCCAACCGTTTAGGAGATACGGCGTTGTTTATACAGCAAAGATACAGTTTGATTCTTAAGAGAAAATGCATCCTGCATTATTAAGAAATAACAGAGATCGCGTCCGATAAGGGTTAGAACCCTACAGGTAGAAGCGTGGTTATCTCTAGGCGGGGGTCATAAAAGAGGGGGTTTTGATTTTGAAGTCCTTTTTGTCCTAACTCCAACCGTTTAGGAGATACGGCGTTGTTTATACAGCAAAGATACAATTTGATTCTTAAGAGAAAATGCATCCTGCATTATTAAGAAATAACAGAGATCGCGTCCGATAAGGGTTAGAACCCTACAGGTAGAAGCGTGGTTATCTCTAGGCGGGGGTCATAAAAGAGGGGGTTTTGATTTTGAAGTCCTTTTTGTCCTATCTCCAACCGTTTAGGAGATACGGCGTTGTTTATACAGCAAAGATACAATTTGATTCTTAAGAGAAAATGCATCCTGCATTATTAAGAAATAACAGAGATCGCGTCCGATAAGGGTTAGAACCCAACAGGTAGAAGCGTGGTTATCTCTAGGCGGGGGTCATAAAAGAGGGGGTTTTGATTTTGAAGTCCTTTTTGTCCTATCTCCAACCGTTTAGGAGATACGGCGTTGTTTATACAGCAACGATACAATTTGATTCTTAAGTACAAATGTATCCTGCATTATTAAGAAATAACAGAGATCGCGTCCGATAAGGGTTAGAACCCTACAGGTAGAAGCGTGGTTATCTCTAGGCGGGGGTCATAAAAGAGGGGGTTTTGATTTTGAAGTCCTTTTTGTCCTATCTCCAACCGTTTAGGAGATAGGGCGTTGTTTATACAGCAACGATACAATTTGATTCTTAAGAACAAATGCATCCTGCATTATTAAGAAATAACAGAGATCGCGTCCGATAAGGGTTAGAACCCTACAGGTAGAAGCGTGGTTATCTCTAGGCGGGGGTCATAAAAGAGGGGGTTTTGATTTTGAAGTCCTTTTTGTCCTATCTCCAACCGTTTAGGAGATACGGCGTTGTTTATACAGCAAAGATACAATTTGATTCTTAAGAGAAAATGCATCCTGCATTATTAAGAAATAACAGAGATCGCGTCCGATAAGGGTTACAACCCTAGAGGTAGAAGCGTGGTTATCTCTAGGCGGGGGTCATAAAAGAGGGGGTTTTGATTTTGAAGTCCTTTTTGTCCTATCTCCAACCGTTTAGGAGATACGGCGTTGTTTATACAGCAAAGATACAATTTGATTCTTAAGAGAAAATGCATCCTGCATTATTAAGAGATCGCGTCCGATAAGGGTTAGAACCCTACAGGTAGAAGCGTGGTTATCTCTAGGCGGGGGTCATAAAAGAGGGGGTTTGATTTTGAAGTCCTTTTTGTCCTATCTCCAACCGTTTAGGAGATACGGCGTTGTTTATACAGCAAAGATACAATTTGATTCTTAAGAGAAAATGCATCCTGCATTATTAAGAAATAACAGAGATCGCGTCCGATAAGGGTTAGAACCCTACAGGTAGAAGCGTGGTTATCTCTAGGGCGGGGGTCATAAAAGAGGGGGTTTTGATTTTGAAGTCCTTTTTGTCCTATCTCCAACCGTTTAGGAGATACGGCGTTGTTTATACAGCAACGATACAATTTGATTCTTAAGAACAAATGCATCCTGCATTATTAAGAAATAACAGAGATCGCGTCCGATAAGGGTTACAACCCTAGCGGTAGAAGCGTGGTTATCTCTAGGCGGGGGTCATAAAAGAGGGGGTTTTGATTTTGAAGTCCTTTTTGTCCTATCTCCAACAGTTTAGGAGATACGGCGTTGTTTATACAGCAAAGATACAATTTGATTCTTAAGAGAAAATGCATCCTGCATTATTAAGAAATAACAGAGATCGCGTCCGATAAGGGTTAGAACCCTACAGGTAGAAGCGTGGTTATCTCTAGGCGGGGGTCATAAAAGAGGGGGTTTTGATTTTGAAGTCCTTTTTGTCCTATCTCCAACCGTTTAGGAGATACGGCGTTGTTTATACAGCAAAGATACAATTTGATTCTTAAGAGAAAATGCATCCTGCATTATTAAGAAATAACAGAGATCGCGTCCGATAAGGGTTAGAACCCTACGGAGGGGAGGTAGAGAGCGTGGTTATCTCTAGGCGGGGGTCATAAAAGAGGGGGTTTTGATTTTGAAGTCCTTTTTGTCCTATCTCCAACCGTTTAGGAGATACGGCGTTGTTTATACAGCAAAGATACAATTTGATTCTTAAGAGAAAATGCATCCTGCATTATTAAGAAATAACAGAGATCGCGTCCGATAAGGGTTAGAACCCTACAGGTAGAAGCGTGGTTATCTCTAGGCGGGGGTCATAAAAGAGGGGGGTTTTGATTTTGAAGTCTTTTTTGTCCTATCTCCAACCGTTTAGGAGATACGGCGTTGTTTATACAGCAACGATACAATTTGATTCTTAAGAACAAATGTATCCTGCATTATTAAGAAATAACAGAGATCGCGTCCGATAAGGGTTAGAACCCTACAGGTAGAAGCGTGGTTATCTCTAGGCGGGGGTCATAAAAGAGGGGGTTTTGATTTTGAAGTCCTTTTTGTCCTATCTCCAACCGTTTAGGAGATACGGCGTTGTTTATACAGCAACGATACAATTTGATTCTTAAGAACAAATGCATCCTGCATTATTAAGAAATAACAGAGATCGCGTCCGATAAGGGTTAGAACCCTACAGGTAGAAGCGTGGTTATCTCTAGGCGGGGGTCATAAAAGAGGGGGTTTTGATTTTAAAGTCCTTTTTGTCCTATCTCCAACCGTTTAGGAGATACGGCGTTGTTTATACAGCAAAGATACAATTTGATTCTTAAGAGAAAATGCATCCTGCATTATTAAGAAATAACAGAGATCGCGTCCGATAAGGGTTAGAACCCTACAAGTAGAAGCGTGGTTATCTCTAGGCGGGGGTCATAAAAGAGGGGGTTTTGATTTTGAAGTCCTTTTTGTCCTATCTCCAACCGTTTAGGAGATACGGCGTTGTTTAAACAGCAAAGATACAATTTGATTCTTAAGAGAAAATGCATCCTGCATTATTAAGAAATAACAGAGATCGCGTCCGATAAGGGTTAGAACCCTACAGGTAGAAGCGTGGTTATCTCTAGGCGGGGGTCATAAAAGAGGGGGTTTTGATTTTGAAGTCCTTTTTGTCCTATCTCCAACCGTTTAGGAGATACGGCGTTGTTTATACAGCAACGATACAATTTGATTCTTAAGAACAAATGCATCCTGCATTATTAAGAAATAACAGAGATCGCGTCCGATAACGGTTAGAACCCTACAGGTAGAAGCGTGGTTATCTCTAGGCGGGGGTCATAAAAGAGGGGGTTTTGATTTTGAAGTCCTTTTTGTCCTATCTCCAACCGTTTAGGAGATACGGCGTTGTTTAAACAGCAAAGATACAATTTGATTCTTAAGAGAAAATGCATCCTGCATTATTAAGAAATAACAGAGATCGCGTCCGATAAGGGTTAGAACCCTACAGGTAGAAGCGTGGTTATCTCTAGGCGGGGGTCATAAAAGAGGGGGTTTTGATTTTGAAGTCCTTTTTGTCATATCTCCAACCGTTTAGGAGATACGGCGTTGTTTATACAGCAACGATACAATTTGATTCTTAAGAACAAATGCATCCTGCATTATTAAGAAATAACAGAGATCGCGTCCGATAACGGTTAGAACCCTACAGGTAGAAGCGTGGTTATCTCTAGGCGGGGGTCATAAAAGAGGGGGTTTTGATTTTGAAGTCCTTTTTGTCCTATCTCCAACCGTTTAGGAGATACGGCGTTGTTTATACAGCAAAGATACAATTTGATTCTTAAGAGAAAATGCATCCTGCATTATTAAGAAATAACAGAGATCGCGTCCGATAAGGGTTAGAACCCTACAGGTAGACGCGTGGTTATCTCTAGGCGGGGGTCATAAAAGAGGGGGTTTTGATTTTGAAGTCCTTTTTGTCCTATCTCCAACCGTTTAGGAGATACGGCGTTGTTTATACAGCAAAGATACAATTTGATTCTTAAGAGAAAATGCATCCTGCATTATTAAGAAATAACAGAGATCGCGTCCGATAAGGGTTAGAACCCTACAGGTAGAAGCGTGGTTATCTCTAGGCGGGGGTCATAAAAGAGGGGGTTTTGATTTTGAAGTCCTTTTTGTCCTATCTCCAACCGTTTAGGAGATAGGGCGTTGTTTATACAGCAACGATACAATTTGATTCTTAAGAACAAATGCATCCTGCATTATTAAGAAATAACAGAGATCGCGTCCGATAAGGGTTAGAACCCTACAGGTAGAAGCGTGGTTATCTCTAGGCGGGGGTCATAAAAGAGGGGGTTTTGATTTTAAAGTCCTTTTTGTCCTATCTCCAACCGTTTAGGAGATACGGCGTTGTTTATACAGCAAAGATACAATTTGATTCTTAAGAGAAAATGCATCCTGCATTATTAAGAAATAACAGAGATCGCGTCCGAGAAGGGTTACAACCCTAGAGGTAGAAGCGTGGTTATCTCTAGGCGGGGGTCATAAAAGAGGGGGTTTTGATTTTGAAGTCCTTTTTGTCCTATCTCCAACCGTTTAGGAGATACGGCGTTGTTTATACAGCAAAGATACAGTTTGATTCTTAAGAGAAAATGCATCCTGCATTATTAAGAAATAACAGAGATCGCGTCCGATAAGGGTTAGAACCCTACAGGTAGAAGCGTGGTTATCTCTAGGCGGGGGTCATAAAAGAGGGGGTTTTGATTTTGAAGTCCTTTTTGTCCTAACTCCAACCGTTTAGGAGATACGGCGTTGTTTATACAGCAAAGATACAATTTGATTCTTAAGAGAAAATGCATCCTGCATTATTAAGAAATAACAGAGATCGCGTCCGATAAGGGTTAGAACCCTACAGGTAGAAGCGTGGTTATCTCTAGGCGGGGGTCATAAAAGAGGGGGTTTTGATTTTGAAGTCCTTTTTGTCCTATCTCCAACCGTTTAGGAGATACGGCGTTGTTTATACAGCAAAGATACAATTTGATTCTTAAGAGAAAATGCATCCTGCATTATTAAGAAATAACAGAGATCGCGTCCGATAAGGGTTAGAACCCTACAGGTAGAAGCGTGGTTATCTCTAGGCGGGGGTCATAAAAGAGGGGGTTTTGATTTTGAAGTCCTTTTTGTCCTATCTCCAACCGTTTAGGAGATACGGCGTTGTTTATACAGCAACGATACAATTTGATTCTTAAGTACAAATGTATCCTGCATTATTAAGAAATAACAGAGATCGCGTCCGATAAGGGTTAGAACCCTACAGGTAGAAGCGTGGTTATCTCTAGGCGGGGGTCATAAAAGAGGGGGTTTTGATTTTGAAGTCCTTTTTGTCCTATCTCCAACCGTTTAGGAGATAGGGCGTTGTTTATACAGCAACGATACAATTTGATTCTTAAGAACAAATGCATCCTGCATTATTAAGAAATAACAGAGATCGCGTCCGATAAGGGTTAGAACCCTACAGGTAGAAGCGTGGTTATCTCTAGGCGGGGGTCATAAAAGAGGGGGTTTTGATTTTGAAGTCCTTTTTGTCCTATCTCCAACCGTTTAGGAGATACGGCGTTGTTTATACAGCAAAGATACAATTTGATTCTTAAGAGAAAATGCATCCTGCATTATTAAGAAATAACAGAGATCGCGTCCGATAAGGGTTACAACCCTAGAGGTAGAAGCGTGGTTATCTCTAGGCGGGGGTCATAAAAGAGGGGGTTTTGATTTTGAAGTCCTTTTTGTCCTATCTCCAACAGTTTAGGAGATACGGCGTTGTTTATACAGCAAAGATACAATTTGATTCTTAAGAGAAAATGCATCCTGCATTATTAAGAAATAACAGAGATCGCGTCCGATAAGGGTTAGAACCCTACAGGTAGAAGCGTGGTTATCTCTAGGCGGGGGTCATAAAAGAGGGGGTTTTGATTTTGAAGTCCTTTTTGTCCTATCTCCAACCGTTTAGGAGATACGGCGTTGTTTATACAGCAAAGATACAATTTGATTCTTAAGAGAAAATGCATCCTGCATTATTAAGAAATAACAGAGATCGCGTCCGATAAGGGTTAGAACCCTACAGGTAGAAGCGTGGTTATCTCTAGGCGGGGGTCATAAAAGAGGGGGTTTTGATTTTGAAGTCCTTTTTGTCCTATCTCCAACCGTTTAGGAGATACGGCGTTGTTTATACAGCAACGATACAATTTGATTCTTAAGAACAAATGCATCCTGCATTATTAAGAAATAACAGAGATCGCGTCCGATAAGGGTTACAACCCTAGCGGTAGAAGCGTGGTTATCTCTAGGCGGGGGTCATAAAAGAGGAGGCTTTGATTTTGAAGTCCTTTTTGTCCTATCTCCAACAGTTTAGGAGATACGGCGTTGTTTATACAGCAAAGATACAATTTGATTCTTAAGAGAAAATGCATCCTGCATTATTAAGAAATAACAGAGATCGCGTCCGATAAGGGTTAGAACCCTACAGGTAGAAGCGTGGTTATCTCTAGGCGGGGGTCATAAAAGAGGGGGTTTTGATTTTGAAGTCCTTTTTGTCCTATCTCCAACCGTTTAGGAGATACGGCGTTGTTTATACAGCAAAGATACAATTTGATTCTTAAGAGAAAATGCATCCTGCATTATTAAGAAATAACAGAGATCGCGTCCGATAAGGGTTAGAACCCTACAGGTAGAAGCGTGGTTATCTCTAGGCGGGGGTCATAAAAGAGGGGGTTTTGATTTTGAAGTCCTTTTTGTCCTATCTCCAACCGTTTAGGAGATACGGCGTTGTTTATACAGCAAAGATACAATTTGATTCTTAAGAGAAAATGCATCCTGCATTATTAAGAAATAACAGAGATCGCGTCCGATAAGGGTTAGAACCCTACAGGTAGAAGCGTGGTTATCTCTAGGCGGGGGTCATAAAAGAGGGGGTTTTGATTTTGAAGTCTTTTTTGTCCTATCTCCAACCGTTTAGGAGATACGGCGTTGTTTATACAGCAACGATACAATTTGATTCTTAAGAACAAATGTATCCTGCATTATTAAGAAATAACAGAGATCGCGTCCGATAAGGGTTAGAACCCTACAGGTAGAAGCGTGGTTATCTCTAGGCGGGGGTCATAAAAGAGGGGGTTTTGATTTTGAAGTCCTTTTTGTCCTATCTCCAACCGTTTAGGAGATACGGCGTTGTTTATACAGCAACGATACAATTTGATTCTTAAGAACAAATGCATCCTGCATTATTAAGAAATAACAGAGATCGCGTCCGATAAGGGTTAGAACCCTACAGGTAGAAGCGTGGTTATCTCTAGGCGGGGGTCATAAAAGAGGGGGTTTTGATTTTAAAGTCCTTTTTGTCCTATCTCCAACCGTTTAGGAGATACGGCGTTGTTTATACAGCAAAGATACAATTTGATTCTTAAGAGAAAATGCATCCTGCATTATTAAGAAATAACAGAGATCGCGTCCGATAAGGGTTAGAACCCTACAAGTAGAAGCGTGGTTATCTCTAGGCGGGGGTCATAAAAGAGGGGGTTTTGATTTTGAAGTCCTTTTTGTCCTATCTCCAACCGTTTAGGAGATACGGCGTTGTTTAAACAGCAAAGATACAATTTGATTCTTAAGAGAAAATGCATCCTGCATTATTAAGAAATAACAGAGATCGCGTCCGATAAGGGTTAGAACCCTACAGGTAGAAGCGTGGTTATCTCTAGGCGGGGGTCATAAAAGAGGGGGTTTTGATTTTGAAGTCCTTTTTGTCCTATCTCCAACCGTTTAGGAGATACGGCGTTGTTTATACAGCAACGATACAATTTGATTCTTAAGAACAAATGCATCCTGCATTATTAAGAAATAACAGAGATCGCGTCCGATAACGGTTAGAACCCTACAGGTAGAAGCGTGGTTATCTCTAGGCGGGGGTCATAAAAGAGGGGGTTTTGATTTTGAAGTCCTTTTTGTCCTATCTCCAACCGTTTAGGAGATACGGCGTTGTTTATACAGCAAAGATACAATTTGATTCTTAAGAGAAAATGCATCCTGCATTATTAAGAAATAACAGAGATCGCGTCCGATAAGGGTTAGAACCCTACAGGTAGAAGCGTGGTTATCTCTAGGCGGGGGTCATAAAAGAGGGGGTTTTGATTTTGAAGTCCTTTTTGTCCTATCTCCAACCGTTTAGGAGATACGGCGTTGTTTATACAGCAAAGATACAGTATGATTCTTAAGAGAAAATGCATCCTGCATTATTAAGAAATAACAGAGATCGCGTCCGATAAGGGTTAGAACCCTACAGGTAGAAGCGTGGTTATCTCTAGGCGGGGGTCATAAAAGAGGGGGTTTTGATTTTGAAGTCCTTTTTGTCCTATCTCCAACCGTTTAGGAGATACGGCGTTGTTTATACAGCAAAGATACAATTTGATTCTTAAGAGAAAATGCATCCTGCATTATTAAGAAATAACAGAGATCGCGTCCGATAAGGGTTAGAACCCTACAGGTAGAAGCGTGGTTATCTCTAGGCGGGTGTCATAAAAGAGGGGGTTTTGATTTTGAAGTCCTTTTTGTCCTATCTCCAACCGTTTAGGAGATACGGCATTGTTTATACAGCAACGATACAATTTGATTCTTAAGAACAAATGTATCCTGCATTATTAAGAAATAACAGAGATCGCGTCCGATAAGGGTTAGAACCCTACAGGTAGAAGCGTGGTTATCTCTAGGCGGGGGTCATAAAAGAGGGGGTTTTGATTTTGAAGTCCTTTTTGTCCTATCTCCAACCGTTTAGGAGATACGGCGTTATTTATACAGCAAAGATACAGTTTGATTCTTAAGAGAAAATGCATCCTGCATTATTAAGAAATAACAGAGATCGCGTCCGATAAGGGTTAGAACCCTACAGGTAGAAGCGTGGTTATCTCTAGGCGGGGGTCATAAAAGAGGGGGTTTTGATTTTGAAGTCCTTTTTGTCCTATCTCAAACCGTTTAGGAGATACGGCGTTGTTTATACAGCAAAGATACAATTTGATTCTTAAGAGAAAATGCATCCTGCATTATTAAGAAATAACAGAGATCGCGTCCGATAAGGGTTACAACCCTAGAGGTAGAAGCGTGGTTATCTCTAGGAGGGGGTCATAAAAGAGGGGGTTTTGATTTTGAAGTCCTTTTTGTCCTATCTCCAACCGTTTAGGAGATACGGCGTTGTTTATACAGCAAAGATACAATTTGATTCTTAAGAGAAAATGCATCCTGCATTATTAAGAAATAACAGAGATCGCGTCCGATAAGGGTTAGAACCCTACAGGTAGAAGCGTGGTTATCTCTAGGCGGGGGTCATAAAAGAGGGGGTTTTGATTTTGAAGTCCTTTTTGTCCTATCTCCAACCGTTTAGGAGATACGGCGTTGTTTATACAGCAAAGATACAATTTGATTCTTAAGAGAAAATGCATCCTGCATTATTAAGAAATAACAGAGATCGCGTCCGATAAGGGTTAGAACCCTACAGGTAGAAGCGTGGTTATCTCTAGGCGGGGGTCATAAAAGAGGGGGTTTTGATTTTGAAGTCCTTTTTGTCCTATCTCCAACCGTTTAGGAGATACGGCGTTGTTTATACAGCAACGATACAATTTGATTCTTAAGAACAAATGTATCCTGCATTATTAAGAAATAACAGAGATCGCGTCCGATAAGGGTTAGAACCCTACAGGTAGAAGCGTGGTTATCTCTAGGCGGGGGTCATAAAAGAGGGGGTTTTGATTTTGAAGTCCTTTTTGTCCTATCTCCAACCGTTTAGCAGATACGGCGTTGTTTATACAGCAACGATACAATTTGATTCTTAAGAACAAATGCATCCTGCATTATTAAGAAATAACAGAGATCGCGTCCGATAAGGGTTAGAACCCTACAGGTAGAAGCGTGGTTATCTCTAGGCGGGGGTCATAAAAGAGGGGGTTTTGATTTTAAAGTCCTTTTTGTCCTATCTCCAACCGTTTAGGAGATACGGCGTTGTTTATACAGCAAAGATACAATTTGATTCTTAAGAGAAAATGCATCCTGCATTATTAAGAAATAACAGAGATCGCGTCCGATAAGGGTTACAACCCTAGAGGTAGAAGCGTGGTTATCTCTAGGCGGGGGTCATAAAAGAGGGGGTTTTGATTTTGAAGTCCTTTTTGTCCTATCTCCAACAGTTTAGGAGATACGGCGTTGTTTATACAGCAAAGATACAATTTGATTCTTAAGAGAAAATGCATCCTGCATTATTAAGAAATAACAGAGATCGCGTCCGATAAGGGTTAGAACCCTACAGCTAGAAGCGTGGTTATCTCTAGGCGGGGGTCATAAAAGAGGGGGTTTTGATTTTGAAGTCCTTTTTGTCCTATCTCCAACCGTTTAGGAGATACGGCGTTGTTTATACAGCAAAGATACAATTTGATTCTTAAGAGAAAATGCATCCTGCATTATTAAGAAATAACAGAGATCGCGTCCGATAAGGGTTAGAACCCTACAGGTAGAAGCGTGGTTATCTCTAGGCGGGGGTCATAAAAGAGGGGGTTTTGATTTTGAAGTCCTTTTTGTCCTATCTCCAACCGTTTAGGAGATACGGCGTTGTTTATACAGCAACGATACAATTTGATTCTTAAGAACAAATGCATCCTGCATTATTAAGAAATAACAGAGATCGCATCCGATAACGGTTAGAACCCTACAGGTAGAAGCGTGGTTATCTCTAGGCGGGGGTCATAAAAGAGGGGGTTTTGATTTTGAAGTCCTTTTTGTCCTATCTCCAACCGTTTAGGAGATACGGCGTTGTTTATACAGCAAAGATACAATTTGATTCTTAAGAGAAAATGCATCCTGCATTATTAAGAAATAACAGAGATCGCGTCCGATAAGGGTTAGAACCCTACAGGTAGAAGCGTGGTTATCTCTAGGCGGGGGTCATAAAAGAGGGGGTTTTGATTTTGAAGTCCTTTTTGTCCTATCTCCAACCGTTTAGGAGATACGGCGTTGTTTATACAGCAACGATACAATTTGATTCTTAAGAACAAATGTATCCTGCATTATTAAGAAATAACAGAGATCGCGTCCGATAAGGGTTAGAACCCTACAGGTAGAAGCGTGGTTATCTCTAGGCGGGGGTCATAAAAGAGGGGGTTTTGATTTTGAAGTCCTTTTTGTCCTATCTCCAACCGTTTAGGAGATACGGCGTTGTTTATACAGCAACGATACAATTTGATTCTTAAGAACAAATGCATCCTGCATTATTAAGAAATAACAGAGATCGCGTCCGATAAGGGTTAGAACCCTACAGGTAGAAGCGTGGTTATCTCTAGGCGGGGGTCATAAAAGAGGGGGTTTTGATTTTGAAGTCCTTTTTGTCCTATCTCCAACCGTTTAGGAGATACGGCGTTGTTTATACAGCAAAGATACAATTTGATTCTTAAGAGAAAATGCATCCTGCATTATTAAGAAATAACAGAGATCTCGTCCGATAAGGGTTACAACCCTAGAGGTAGAAGCGTGGTTATCTCTAGGCGGGGGTCATAAAAGAGGGGGTTTTGATTTTGAAGTCCTTTTTGTCCTATCTCCAACCGTTTAGGAGATACGGCGTTGTTTATACAGCAAAGATACAATTTGATTCTTAAGAGAAAATGCATCCTGCATTATTAAGAAATAACAGAGATCGCGTCCGATAAGGGTTAGAACCCTACAGGTAGAAGCGTGGTTATCTCTAGGCGGGGGTCATAAAAGAGGGGGTTTTGATTTTGAAGTCCTTTTTGTCCTATCTCCAACCGTTTAGGAGATACGGCGTTGTTTATACAGCAAAGATACAGTTTGATTCTTAAGAGAAAATGCATCCTGCATTATTAAGAAATAACAGAGATCGCGTCCGATAAGGGTTAGAACCCTACAGGTAGAAGCGTGGTTATCTCTAGGCGGGGGTCATAAAAGAGGGGGTTTTGATTTTGAAGTCCTTTTTGTCCTATCTCCAACCGTTTAGGAGATACGGCGTTGTTTATACAGCAAAGATACAATTTGATTCTTAAGAGAAAATGCATCCTGCATTATTAAGAAATAACAGAGATCGCGTCCGATAAGGGTTAGAACCCTACAGGTAGAAGCGTGGTTATCTCTAGGCGGGGGTCATAAAAGAGGGGGTTTTGATTTTGAAGTCCTTTTTGTCCTATCTCCAACCGTTTAGGAGATACGGCGTTGTTTATACAGCAACGATACAATTTGATTCTTAAGAACAAATGTATCCTGCATTATTAAGAAATAACAGAGATCGCGTCCGATAAGGGTTAGAACCCTACAGGTAGAAGCGTGGTTATCTCTAGGCGGGGGTCATAAAAGAGGGGGTTTTGATTTTGAAGTCCTTTTTGTCCTATCTCCAACCGTTTAGGAGATACGGCGTTGTTTATACAGCAACGATACAATTTGATTCTTAAGAACAAATGCATCCTGCATTATTAAGAAATAACAGAGATCGCGTCCGATAAGGGTTAGAACCCTACAGGTAGAAGCGTGGTTATCTCTAGGCGGGGGTCATAAAAAAGGGGGTTTTGATTTTGAAGTCCTTTTTGTCCTATCTCCAACCGTTTAGGAGATACGGCGTTGTTTATACAGCAAAGATACAATTTGATTCTTAAGAGAAAATGCATCCTGCATTATTAACAAATAACAGAGATCGCGTCCGATAAGGGTTAGAACCCTACAGGTAGAAGCGTGGTTATCTCTAGGCGGGGGTCATAAAAGAGGGGGTTTTGATTTTGAAGTCCTTTTTGTCCTATCTCCAACCGTTTAGGAGATACGGCGTTGTTTATACAGCAAAGATACAATTTGATTCTTAAGAGAAAATGCATCCTGCATTATTAAGAAATAACAGAGATCGCGTCCGATAAGGGTTAGAACCCTACAGGTAGAAGCGTGGTTATCTCTAGGCGGGGGTCATAAAAGAGGGGGTTTTGATTTTGAAGTCCTTTTTGTCCTATCTCCAACCGTTTAGGAGATACGGCGTTGTTTATACAGCAAAGATACAATTTGATTCTTAAGAGAAAATGCATCCTGCATTATTAAGAAATAACAGAGATCGCGTCCGATAAGGGTTAGAACCCTACAGGTAGAAGCGTGGTTATCTCTAGGCGGGGGTCATAAAAGAGGGGGTTTTGATTTTGAAGTCCTTTTTGTCCTATCTCCAACCGTTTAGGAGATACGGCGTTGTTTATACAGCAACGATACAATTTGATTCTTAAGAACAAATGTATCCTGCATTATTAAGAAATAACAGAGATCGCGTCCGATAAGGGTTAGAACCCTACAGGTAGAAGCGTGGTTATCTCTAGGCGGGGGTCATAAAAGAGGGGGTTTTGATTTTGAAGTCCTTTTTGTCCTATCTCCAACCGTTTAGGAGATACGGCGTTGTTTATACAGCAACGATACAATTTGATTCTTAAGAACAAATGCATCCTGCATTATTAAGAAATAACAGAGATCGCGTCCGATAAGGGTTAGAACCCTACAGGTAGAAGCGTGGTTATCTCTAGGCGGGGGTCATAAAAGAGGGGGTTTTGATTTTAAAGTCCTTTTTGTCCTATCTCCAACCGTTTAGGAGATACGGCGTTGTTTATACAGCAAAGATACAATTTGATTCTTAAGAGAAAATGCATCCTGCATTATTAAGAAATAACAGAGATCGCGTCCGATAAGGGTTAGAACCCTACAGGTAGAAGCGTGGTTATCTCTAGGCGGGGGTCATAAAAGTGGGGGTTTTGATTTTGAAGTCCTTTTTGTCCTATCTCCAACCGTTTAGGAGATACGGCGTTGTTTATACAGCAACGATACAATTTGATTCTTAAGAGAAAATGCATCCTGCATTATTAAGAAATAACAGAGATCGCGTCCGATAAGGGTTAGAACCCTACAGGTAGAAGCGTGGTTATCTCTAGGCGGGGGTCATAAAAGAGGGGGTTTTGATTTTGAAGTCCTTTTTGTCCTATCTCCAACCGTTTAGGAGATACGGCGTTGTTTATACAGCAAAGATACAATTTGATTCTTAAGAGAAAATGCATCCTGCATTATTAAGAAATAACAGAGATCGCGTCCGATAAGGGTTAGAACCCTACAGGTAGAAACGTGGTTATCTCTAGGCGGGGGTCATAAAAGAGGGGGTTTTGATTTTGAAGTCCTTTTTGTCCTATCTCCAACAGTTTAGGAGATACGGCGTTGTTTATACAGCAAAGATACAATTTGATTCTTAAGAGAAAATGCATCCTGCATTATTAAGAAATAACAGAGATCGCGTCCGATAAGGGTTAGAACCCTACAGGTAGAAGCGTGGTTATCTCTAGGCGGGGGTCATAAAAGAGGGGGTTTTGATTTTGAAGTCCTTTTTGTCCTATCTCCAACCGTTTAGGAGATACGGCGTTGTTTATACAGCAAAGATACAATTTGATTCTTAAGAGAAAATGCATCCTGCATTATTAAGAAATAACAGAGATCGCGTCCGATAAGGGTTACAACCCTAGAGGTAGAAGCGTGGTTATCTCTAGGCGGGGGTCATAAAAGAGGGGGTTTTGATTTTGAAGTCCTTTTTGTCCTATCTCCAACCGTTTAGGAGATACGGCGTTGTTTATACAGCAAAGATACAATTTGATTCTTAAGAGAAAATGCATCCTGCATTATTAAGAAATAACAGAGATCGCGTCCGATAAGGGTTAGAACCCTACAGGTAGAAGCGTGGTTATCTCTAGGCGGGGGTCATAAAAGAGGGGGTTTTGATTTTGAAGTCCTTTTTGTCCTATCTCCAACCGTTTAGGAGATACGGCGTTGTTTATACAGCAAAGATACAATTTGATTCTTAAGAACAAATGCATCCTGCATTATTAAGAAATAACAGAGATCGCGTCCGATAAGGGTTAGAACCCTACAGGTAGAAGCGTGGTTATCTCTAGGCGGGGGTCATAAAAGAGGGGGTTTTGATTTTGAAGTCCTTTTTGTCCTATCTCCAACCGTTTAGGAGATACGGCGTTGTTTATACAGCAAAGATACAATTTGATTCTTAAGAGAAAATGCATCCTGCATTATTAAGAAATAACAGAGATCGCGTCCGATAAGGGTTACAACCCTAGAGGTAGAAGCGTGGTTATCTCTAGGCGGGGGTCATAAAAGAGGGGGTTTTGATTTTGAAGTCCTTTTTGTCCTATCTCCAACCGTTTAGGAGATACGGCGTTGTTTATACAGCAAAGATACAATTTGATTCTTAAGAGAAAATGCATCCTGCATTATTAAGAAATAACAGAGATCGCGTCCGATAAGGGTTAGAACCCTACAGGTAGAAGCGTGGTTATCTCTAGGCGGGGGTCATAAAAGAGGGGGTTTTGATTTTGAAGTCCTTTTTGTCCTATCTCCAACCGTTTAGGAGATACGGCGTTGTTTATACAGCAAAGATACAATTTGATTCTTAAGAAAAAATGCATCCTGCATTATTAAGAAATAACAGAGATCGCGTCCGATAAGGGTTAGAACCCTACAGGTAGAAGCGTGGTTATCTCTAGGCGGGGGTCATAAAAGAGGGGGTTTTGATTTTGAAGTCCTTTTTGTCCTATCTCCAACCGTTTAGGAGATACGGCGTTGTTTATACAGCAAAGATACAGTTTGATTCTTAAGAGAAAATGCATCCTGCATTATTAAGAAATAACAGAGATCGCGTCCGATAAGGGTTAGAACCCTACAGGTAGAAGCGTGGTTATCTCTAGGCGGGGGTCATAAAAGAGGGGGTTTTGATTTTGAAGTCCTTTTTGTCCTATCTCCAACCGTTTAGGAGATACGGCGTTGTTTATACAGCAAAGATATAATTTGATTCTTAAGAGAAAATACATCCTGCATTATTAAGAAATAACAGAGATCGCGTCCGATAAGGGTTACAACCCTAGAGGTAGAAGCGTGGTTATCTCTAGGCGGGGGTCATAAAAGAGGGGGGTTTGATTTTGAAGTCCTTTTTGTCCTATCTCCAACCGTTTAGGAGATACGGCGTTGTTTATACAGCAAAGATACAATTTGATTCTTAAGAGAAAATGCATCCTGCATTATTAAGAAATAACAGAGATCGCGTCCGATAAGGGTTAGAACCCTACAGGTAGAAGCGTGGTTATCTCTAGGCGGGGGTCATAAAAAGAGGGGGTTTTGATTTTGAAGTCGTTTTTGTCCTATCTCCAACCGTTTAGGGGATACGGCGTTGTTTATACAGCAAAGATACAATTTGATTCTTAAGAGAAAATGCATACTGCATTATTAAGAAATAACAGAGATCGCGTCCGATAAGGGTTAGAACCCTACAGGTAGAAGCGTGGTTATCTCTAGGCGGGGGTCATAAAAGAGGGGTTTTGATTTTGAAGTCCTTTTTGTCCTATCTCCAACCGTTTAGGAGATACGGCGTTGTTTATACAGCAAAGATACAATTTGATTCTTAAGAGAAAATGCATCCTGCATTATTAAGAAATAACAGAGATCGCGTCCGATAAGGGTTAGAACCCTACAGGTAGAAGCGTGGTTATCTCTAGGCGGGGGTCATAAAAGAGGGGTTTTGATTTTGAAGTCCTTTTTGTCCTATCTCCAACCGTTTAGGAGATACGGCGTTGTTTATACAGCAAAGATACAATTTGATTCTTAAGAGAAAATGCATCCTGCATTATTAAGAAATAACAGAGATCGCGTCCGATAAGGGTTAGAACCCTACAGGTAGAAGCGTGGTTATCTCCAGGCGTGGGTAATAAAAGAGGGGGTTTTGATTTTGAAGTCCTTTTTGTCCTATCTCCAACCGTTTAGGAGATACGGCGTTGTTTATACAGCAAAGATACAATTTGATTCTTAAGAGAAAATGCATCCTGCATTATTAAGAAATAACAGAGATCGCGTCCGATAAGGGTTAGAACCCTACAGGTAGAAGCGTGGTTATCTCCAGGCGTGGGTTATAAAAGAGGGGGTTTTGATTTTGAAGTCCTTTTTGTCCTATCTCCAACCGTTTAGGAGATACGGCGTTGTTTATACAGCAAAGATACAATTTGATTCTTAAGAGAAAATGCATCCTGCATTATTAAGAAATAACAGAGATCGCGTCCGATAAGGGTTAGAACCCTACAGGTAGAAGCGTGGTTATCTCTAGGCGGGGGTTATAAAAGAGGGGGTTTTGATTTTGAAGTCCTTTTTGTCCTATCTCCTACCGTTTAGGAGATACGGCGTTGTTTATACAGCAAAGATACAATTTGATTCTTAAGAGAAAATGCATCCTGCATTATTAAGAAATAACAGAGATCGCGTCCGATAAGGGTTAGAACCCTACAGGTAGAAGCGTGGTTATCTCTAGGCGGGGGTCATAAAAGAGGGGGTTTTGATTTTGAAGTCCTTTTTGTCCTATCTCCAACCGTTTAGGAGATACGGCGTTGTTTATACAGCAAAGATACAATTTGATTCTTAAGAGAAAATGCATCCTGCATTATTAAGAAATAACAGAGATCGCGTCCGATAAGGGTTAGAACCCTACAGGTAGAAGCGTGGTTATCTCTAGGCGGGGTCATAAAAGAGGGGTTTTGATTTTGAAGTCCTTTTTGTCCTATCTCCAACCGTTTAGGAGATACGGCGTTGTTTATACAGCAAAGATACAATTTGATTCTTAAGAGAAAATGCATCCTGCATTATTAAGAAATAACAGAGATCGCGTCCGATAAGGGTTAGAACCCTACAGGTAGAAGCGTGGTTATCTCTAGGCGGGGGTCATAAAAGAGGGGTTTTGATTTTGAAGTCCTTTTTGTCCTATCTCCAACCGTTTAGGAGATACGGCGTTGTTTATACAGCAAAGATACAATTTGATTCTTAAGAGAAAATGCATCCTGCATTATTAAGAAATAACAGAGATCGCGTCCGATAAGGGTTAGAACCCTACAGGTAGAAGCGTGGTTATCTCCAGGCGTGGGTAATAAAAGAGGGGGTTTTGATTTTGAAGTCCTTTTTGTCCTATCTCCAACCGTTTAGGAGATACGGCGTTGTTTATACAGCAAAGATACAATTTGATTCTTAAGAGAAAATGCATCCTGCATTATTAAGAAATAACAGAGATCGCGTCCGATAAGGGTTAGAACCCTACAGGTAGAAGCGTGGTTATCTCCAGGCGGGGGTTATAAAAGAGGGGGTTTTGATTTTGAAGTCCTTTTTGTCCTATCTCCAACCGTTTAGGAGATACGGCGTTGTTTATACAGCAAAGATACAATTTGATTCTTAAGAGAAAATGCATCCTGCATTATTAAGAAATAACAGAGATCGCGTCCGATAAGGGTTAGAACCCTACAGGTAGAAGCGTGGTTATCTCCAGGCGGGGGTTATAAAAGAGGGGGTTTTGATTTTGAAGTCCTTTTTGTCCTATCTCCTACCGTTTAGGAGATACGGCGTTGTTTATACAGCAAAGATACAATTTGATTCTTAAGAGAAAATGCATCCTGCATTATTAAGAAATAACAGAGATCGCGTCCGATAAGGGTTAGAACCCTACAGGTAGAAGCGTGGTTATCTCTAGGCGGGGGTCATAAAAGAGGGGGTTTTGATTTTGAAGTCCTTTTTGTCCTATCTCCAACCGTTTAGGAGATACGGCGTTGTTTATACAGCAAAGATACAGTTTGATTCTTAAGAGAAAATGCATCCTGCATTATTAAGAAATAACAGAGATCGCGTCCGATAAGGGGTAGAACCCTACAGGGAGAAGCGTGGTTATCTCTAGGCGGGGGTCATAAAAGAGGGGGTTTTGATTTTGAAGTCCTTTTTGTCCTATCTCCAACCGTTTAGGAGATACGGCGTTGTTTATACAGCAAAGATATAATTTGATTCTTAAGAGAAAATACATCCTGCATTATTAAGAAATAACAGAGATCGCGTCCGATAAGGGTTACAACCCTAGAGGTAGAAGCGTGGTTATCTCTAGGCGGGGGTCATAAAAGAGGGGGGTTTGATTTTGAAGTCCTTTTTGTCCTATCTCCAACCGTTTAGGAGATACGGCGTTGTTTATACAGCAAAGATACAATTTGATTCTTAAGAGAAAATGCATCCTGCATTATTAAGAAATAACAGAGATCGCGTCCGATAAGGGTTAGAACCCTACAGGTAGAAGCGTGGTTATCTCTAGGCGGGGGTCATAAAAGAGGGGGTTTTGATTTTGAAGTCCTTTTTGTCCTATCTCCAACCGTTTAGGAGATACGGCGTTGTTTATACAGCAAAGATACAATTTGATTCTTAAGAGAAAATGCATCCTGCATTATTAAGAAATAACAGAGATCGCGTCCGATAAGGGTTAGAACCCTACAGGTAGAAGCGTGGTTATCTCTAGGCGGGGGTCATAAAAGAGGGGGTTTTGATTTTGAAGTCCTTTTTGTCCTATCTCCAACCGTTTAGGAGATACGGCGTTGTTTATACAGCAAAGATACAGTTTGATTCTTAAGAGAAAATGCATCCTGCATTATTAAGAAATAACAGAGATCGCGTCCGATAAGGGTTAGAACCCTACAGGTAGAAGCGTGGTTATCTCTAGGCGCGGGTCATAAAAGAGGGGGTTTTGATTTTGAAGTCCTTTTTGTCCTATCTCCAACCGTTTAGGAGATACGGCGTTGTTTATACAGCAAAGATATAATTTGATTCTTAAGAGAAAATACATCCTGCATTATTAAGAAATAACAGAGATCGCGTCCGATAAGGGTTACAACCCTAGAGGTAGAAGCGTGGTTATCTCTAGGCGGGGGTCATAAAAGAGGGGGGTTTGATTTTGAAGTCCTTTTTGTCCTATCTCCAACCGTTTAGGAGATACGGCGTTGTTTATACAGCAAAGATACAATTTGATTCTTAAGAGAAAATGCATCCTGCATTATTAAGAAATAACAGAGATCGCGTCCGATAAGGGTTAGAACCCTACAGGTAGAAGCGTGGTTATCTCCAGGCGGGGGTTATAAAAGAGGGGGTTTTGATTTTGAAGTCCTTTTTGTCCTATCTCCTACCGTTTAGGAGATACGGCGTTGTTTATACAGCAAAGATACAATTTGATTCTTAAGAGAAAATGCATCCTGCATTATTAAGAAATAACAGAGATCGCGTCCGATAAGGGTTAGAACCCTACAGGTAGAAGCGTGGTTATCTCTAGGCGGGGGTCATAAAAGAGGGGGTTTTGATTTTGAAGTCCTTTTTGTCCTATCTCCAACCGTTTAGGAGATACGGCGTTGTTTATACAGCAAAGATACAGTTTGATTCTTAAGAGAAAATGCATCCTGCATTATTAAGAAATAACAGAGATCGCGTCCGATAAGGGTTAGAACCCTACAGGTAGAAGCGTGGTTATCTCTAGGCGGGGGTCATAAAAGAGGGGGTTTTGATTTTGAAGTCCTTTTTGTCCTATCTCCAACCGTTTAGGAGATACGGCGTTGTTTATACAGCAAAGATATAATTTGATTCTTAAGAGAAAATACATCCTGCATTATTAAGAAATAACAGAGATCGCGTCCGATAAGGGTTACAACCCTAGAGGTAGAAGCGTGGTTATCTCTAGGCGGGGGTCATAAAAGAGGGGGGTTTGATTTTGAAGTCCTTTTTGTCCTATCTCCAACCGTTTAGGAGATACGGCGTTGTTTATACAGCAAAGATACAATTTGATTCTTAAGAGAAAATGCATCCTGCATTATTAAGAAATAACAGAGATCGCGTCCGATAAGGGTTAGACCCCTACAGGTAGAAGCGTGGTTATCTCCAGGCGGGGGTCATAAAAGAGGGGGTTTTGATTTTGAAGTCCTTTTTGTCCTATCTCCAACCGTTTAGGAGATACGGCGTTGTTTATACAGCAAAGATACAATTTGATTCTTAAGAGAAAATGCATCCTGCATTATTAAGAAATAACAGAGATCGCGTCCGATAAGGGTTAGAACCCTACAGGTAGAAGCGTGGTTATCTCTAGGCGGGGGTCATAAAAGAGGGGGTTTTGATTTTGAAGTCCTTTTTGTCCTATCTCCAACCGTTTAGGAGATACGGCGTTGTTTATACAGCAAAGATACAGTTTGATTCTTAAGAGAAAATGCATCCTGCATTATTAAGAAATAACAGAGATCGCGTCCGATAAGGGTTAGAACCCTACAGGTAGAAGCGTGGTTATCTCTAGGCGGGGGTCATAAAAGAGGGGGTTTTGATTTTGAAGTCCTTTTTGTCCTATCTCCAACCGTTTAGGAGATACGGCGTTGTTTATACAGCAAAGATATAATTTGATTCTTAAGAGAAAATACATCCTGCATTATTAAGAAATAACAGAGATCGCGTCCGATAAGGGTGAGAACCCTACAGGGAGAAGCGTGGTTATCTCTAGGCGGGGGTCATAAAAGAGGGGGGTTTGATTTTGAAGTCCTTTTTGTCCTATCTCCAACCGTTTAGGAGATACGGCGTTGTTTATACAGCAAAGATACAATTTGATTCTTAAGAGAAAATGCATCCTGCATTATTAAGAAATAACAGAGATCGCGTCCGATAAGGGTTAGAACCCTACAGGTAGAAGCGTGGTTATCTCTAGGCGGGGGTCATAAAAGAGGGGTTTTGATTTTGAAGTCCTTTTTGTCCTATCTCCAACCGTTGAGGAGATACGGCGTTGTTTATACAGCAAAGATACAATTTGATTCTTAAGAGAAAATGCATCCTGCATTATTAAGAAATAACAGAGATCGCGTCCGATAAGGGTTAGAACCCTACAGGTAGAAGCGTGGTTATCTCTAGGCGGGGGTCATAAAAGAGGGGTTTTGATTTTGAAGTCCTTTTTGTCCTATCTCCAACCGTTTAGGAGATACGGCGTTGTTTATACAGCAAAGATACAATTTGATTCTTAAGAGAAAATGCATCCTGCATTATTAAGAAATAACAGAGATCGCGTCCGATAAGGGTTAGAACCCTACAGGTAGAAGCGTGGTTATCTCCAGGCGTGGGTAATAAAAGAGGGGGTTTTGATTTTGAAGTCCTTTTTGTCCTATCTCCAACCGTTTAGGAGATACGGCGTTGTTTATACAGCAAAGATACAATTTGATTCTTAAGAGAAAATGCATCCTGCATTATTAAGAAATAACAGAGATCGCGTCCGATAAGGGTTAGAACCCTACAGGTAGAAGCGTGGTTATCTCCAGGCGGGGGTTATAAAAGAGGGGGTTTTGATTTTGAAGTCCTTTTTGTCCTATCTCCAACCGTTTAGGAGATACGGCGTTGTTTATACAGCAAAGATACAATTTGATTCTTAAGAGAAAATGCATCCTGCATTATTAAGAAATAACAGAGATCGCGTCCGATAAGGGTTAGAACCCTACAGGTAGAAGCGTGGTTATCTCCAGGCGGGGGTTATAAAAGAGGGGGTTTTGATTTTGAAGTCCTTTTTGTCCTATCTCCAACCGTTTAGGAGATACGGCGTTGTTTATACAGCAAAGATATAATTTGATTCTTAAGAGAAAATACATCCTGCATTATTAAGAAATAACAGAGATCGCGTCCGATAAGGGTTAGAACCCTACAGGTAGAAGCGTGGTTATCTCTAGGCGGGGGTCATAAAAGAGGGGGTTTTGATTTTGAAGTCCTTTTTGTCCTATCTCCAACCGTTTAGGAGATACGGCGTTGTTTATACAGCAAAGATACAATTTGATTCTTAAGAGAAAATGCATCCTGCATTATTAAGAAATAACAGAGATCGCGTCCGATAAGGGTTAGAACCCTACAGGTGGAAGCGTGGTTATCTCTAGGCGGGGGTCATAAAAGAGGGGGTTTTGATTTTGAAGTCCTTTTTGTCCTATCTCCAACCGTTTAGGAGATACGGCGTTGTTTATACAGCAAAGATACAATTTGATTCTTAAGAGAAAATGCATCCTGCATTATTAAGAAATAACAGAGATCGCGTCCGATAAGGGTTAGAACCCTACAGGTAGAAGCGTGGTTATCTCTAGGCGGGGGTCATAAAAGAGGGGGTTTTGATTTTGAAGTCCTTTTTGTCCTATCTCCAACCGTTTAGGAGATACGGCGTTGTTTATACAGCAAAGATACAGTTTGATTCTTAAGAGAAAATGCATCCTGCATTATTAAGAAATAACAGAGATCGCGTCCGATAAGGGTTAGAACCCTACAGGTAGAAGCGTGGTTATCTCTAGGCGGGGGTCATAAAAGAGGGGGTTTTGATTTTGAAGTCCTTTTTGTCCTATCTCCAACCGTTTAGGAGATACGGCGTTGTTTATACAGCAAAGATATAATTTGATTCTTAAGAGAAAATACATCCTGCATTATTAAGAAATAACAGAGATCGCGTCCGATAAGGGTTACAACCCTAGAGGTAGAAGCGTGGTTATCTCTAGGCGGGGGTCATAAAAGAGGGGGGTTTGATTTTGAAGTCCTTTTTGTCCTATCTCCAACCGTTTAGGAGATACGGCGTTGTTTATACAGCAAAGATACAATTTGATTCTTAAGAGAAAATGCATCCTGCATTATTAAGAAATAACAGAGATCGCGTCCGATAAGGGTTAGAACCCTACAGGTAGAAGCGTGGTTATCTCTAGGCGGGGGTCATAAAAGAGGGGTTTTGATTTTGAAGTCCTTTTTGTCCTATCTCCAACCGTTGAGGAGATACGGCGTTGTTTATACAGCAAAGATACAATTTGATTCTTAAGAGAAAATGCATCCTGCATTATTAAGAAATAACAGAGATCGCGTCCGATAAGGGTTAGAACCCTACAGGTAGAAGCGTGGTTATCTCTAGGCGGGGGTCATAAAAGAGGGGTTTTGATTTTGAAGTCCTTTTTGTCCTATCTCCAACCGTTTAGGAGATACGGCGTTGTTTATACAGCAAAGATACAATTTGATTCTTAAGAGAAAATGCATCCTGCATTATTAAGAAATAACAGAGATCGCGTCCGATAAGGGTTAGAACCCTACAGGTAGAAGCGTGGTTATCTCTAGGCGGGGGTCGTAAAAGAGGGGTTTTGATTTTGAAGTCCTTTTTGTCCTATCTCCAACCGTTTAGGAGATACGGCGTTGTTTATACAGCAAAGATACAATTTGATTCTTAAGAGAAAATGCATCCTGCATTATTAAGAAATAACAGAGATCGCGTCCGATAAGGGTTAGAACCCTACAGGTAGAAGCGTGGTTATCTCCAGGCGGGGGTAATAAAAGAGGGGGTTTTGATTTTTAAGTCCTTTTTGTCCTATCTCCAACCGTTTAGGAGATACGGCGTTGTTTATACAGCAAAGATACAATTTGATTCTTAAGAGAAAATGCATCCTGCATTATTAAGAAATAACAGAGATCGCGTCCGATAAGGGTTAGAACCCTACAGGTAGAAGCGTGGTTATCTCCAGGCGGGGGTTATAAAAGAGGGGGTTTTGATTTTGAAGTCCTTTTTGTCCTATCTCCAACCGTTTAGGAGATACGGCGTTGTTTATACAGCAAAGATACAATTTGATTCTTAAGAGAAAATGCATCCTGCATTATTAAGAAATAACAGAGATCGCGTCCGATAAGGGTTAGAACCCTACAGGTAGAAGCGTGGTTATCTCCAGGCGGGGGTTATAAAAGAGGGGGTTTTGATTTTGAAGTCCTTTTTGTCCTATCTCCTACCGTTTAGGAGATACGGCGTTGTTTATACAGCAAAGATACAATTTGATTCTTAAGAGAAAATGCATCCTGCATTATTAAGAAATAACAGAGATCGCGTCCGATAAGGGTTAGAACCCTACAGGTAGAAGCGTGGTTATCTCTAGGCGGGGGTCATAAAAGAGGGGGTTTTGATTTTGAAGTCCTTTTTGTCCTATCTCCAACCGTTTAGGAGATACGGCGTTGTTTATACAGCAAAGATACAATTTGATTCTTAAGAGAAAATGCATCCTGCATTATTAAGAAATAACAGAGATCGCGTCCGATAAGGGTTAGAACCCTACAGGTAGAAGCGTGGTTATCTCTAGGCGGGGGTCATAAAAGAGGGGTTTTGATTTTGAAGTCCTTTTTGTCCTATCTCCAACCGTTTAGGAGATACGGCGTTGTTTATACAGCAAAGATACAATTTGATTCTTAAGAGAAAATGCATCCTGCATTATTAAGAAATAACAGAGATCGCGTCCGATAAGGGTTAGAACCCTACAGGTAGAAGCGTGGTTATCTCTAGGCGGGGGTCATAAAAGAGGGGTTTTGATTTTGAAGTCCTTTTTGTCCTATCTCCAACCGTTTAGGAGATACGGCGTTGTTTATACAGCAAAGATACAATTTGATTCTTAAGAGAAAATGCATCCTGCATTATTAAGAAATAACAGAGATCGCGTCCGATAAGGGTTAGAACCCTACAGGTAGAAGCGTGGTTATCTCCAGGCGGGGGTCATCAAAGAGGGGGTTTTGATTTTGAAGTCCTTTTTGTCCTATCTCCAACCGTTTAGGAGATACGGCGTTGTTTATACAGCAAAGATACAATTTGATTCTTAAGAGAAAATGCATCCTGCATTATTAAGAAATAACAGAGATCGCGTCCGATAAGGGTTAGAACCCTACAGGTAGAAGCGTGGTTATCTCCAGGCGGGGGTTATAAAAGAGGGGGTTTTGATTTTGAAGTCCTTTTTGTCCTATCTCCAACCGTTTAGGAGATACGGCGTTGTTTATACAGCAAAGATACAATTTGATTCTTAAGAGAAAATGCATCCTGCATTATTAAGAAATAACAGAGATCGCGTCCGATAAGGGTTAGAACCCTACAGGTAGAAGCGTGGTTATCTCCAGGCGGGGGTTATAAAAGAGGGGGTTTTGATTTTGAAGTCCTTTTTGTCCTATCTCCAACCGTTTAGGAGATACGGCGTTGTTTATACAGCAAAGATACAGTTTGATTCTTAAGAGAAAATGCATCCTGCATTATTAAGAAATAACAGAGATCGCGTCCGATAAGGGTTAGAACCCTACAGGTAGAAGCGTGGTTATCTCTAGGCGGGGGTCATAAAAGAGGGGGTTTTGATTTTGAAGTCCTTTTTGTCCTATCTCCAACCGTTTAGGAGATACGGCGTTGTTTATACAGCAAAGATATAATTTGATTCTTAAGAGAAAATACATCCTGCATTATTAAGAAATAACAGAGATCGCGTCCGATAAGGGTTACAACCCTAGAGGTAGAAGCGTGGTTATCTCTAGGCGGGGGTCATAAAAGAGGGGGGTTTGATTTTGAAGTCCTTTTTGTCCTATCTCCAACCGTTTAGGAGATACGGCGTTGTTTATACAGCAAAGATACAATTTGATTCTTAAGAGAAAATGCATCCTGCATTATTAAGAAATAACAGAGATCGCGTCCGATAAGGGTTAGAACCCTACAGGTAGAAGCGTGGTTATCTCTAGGCGGGGGTCATAAAAAGAGGGTGTTTTGATTTTGAAGTCGTTTTTGTCCTATCTCCAACCGTTTAGGGGATACGGCGTTGTTTATACAGCAAAGATACAATTTGATTCTTAAGAGAAAATGCATCCTGCATTATTAAGAAATAACAGAGATCGCGTCCGATAAGGGTTAGAACCCTACAGGTAGAAGCGTGGTTATCTCTAGGCGGGGGTCATAAAAGAGGGGTTTTGATTTTGAAGTCCTTTTTGTCCTATCTCCAACCGTTTAGGAGATACGGCGTTGTTTATACAGCAAAGATACAATTTGATTCTTAAGAGAAAATGCATCCTGCATTATTAAGAAATAACAGAGATCGCGTCCGATAAGGGTTAGAACCCTACAGGTAGAAGCGTGGTTATCTCTAGCCGGGGGTCATAAAAGAGGGGTTTTGATTTTGAAGTCCTTTTTGTCCTATCTCCAACCGTTTAGGAGATACGGCGTTGTTTATACAGCAAAGATACAATTTGATTCTTAAGAGAAAATGCATCCTGCATTATTAAGAAATAACAGAGATCGCGTCCGATAAGGGTTAGAACCCTACAGGTAGAAGCGTGGTTATCTCCAGGCGTGGGTAATAAAAGAGGGGGTTTTGATTTTTAAGTCCTTTTTGTCCTATCTCCAACCGTTTAGGAGATACGGCGTTGTTTATACAGCAAAGATACAATTTGATTCTTAAGAGAAAATGCATCCTGCATTATTAAGAAATAACAGAGATCGCGTCCGATAAGGGTTAGAACCCTACAGGTAGAAGCGTGGTTATCTCCAGGCGGGGGTTATAAAAGAGGGGGTTTTGATTTTGAAGTCCTTTTTGTCCTATCTCCAACCGTTTAGGAGATACGGCGTTGTTTATACAGCAAAGATACAATTTGATTCTTAAGAGAAAATGCATCCTGCATTATTAAGAAATAACAGAGATCGCGTCCGATAAGGGTTAGAACCCTACAGGTAGAAGCGTGGTTATCTCCAGGCGGGGGTTATAAAAGAGGGGGTTTTGATTTTGAAGTCCTTTTTGTCCTATCTCCTACCGTTTAGGAGATACGGCGTTGTTTATACAGCAAAGATACAATTTGATTCTTAAGAGAAAATGCATCCTGCATTATTAAGAAATAACAGAGATCGCGTCCGATAAGGGTTAGAACCCTACAGGTAGAAGCGTGGTTATCTCTAGGCGGGGGTCATAAAAGAGGGGGTTTTGATTTTGAAGTCCTTTTTGTCCTATCTCCAACCGTTTAGGAGATACGGCGTTGTTTATACAGCAAAGATACAATTTGATTCTTAAGAGAAAATGCATCCTGCATTATTAAGAAATAACAGAGATCGCGTCCGATAAGGGTTAGAACCCTACAGGTAGAAGCGTGGTTATCTCTAGGCGGGGGTCATAAAAGAGGGGTTTTGATTTTGAAGTCCTTTTTGTCCTATCTCCAACCGTTTAGGAGATACGGCGTTGTTTATACAGCAAAGATACAATTTGATTCTTAAGAGAAAATGCATCCTGCATTATTAAGAAATAACAGAGATCGCGTCCGATAAGGGTTAGAACCCTACAGGTAGAAGCGTGGTTATCTCTAGGCGGGGGTCATAAAAGAGGGGTTTTGATTTTGAAGTCCTTTTTGTCCTATCTCCAACCGTTTAGGAGATACGGCGTTGTTTATACAGCAAAGATACAATTTGATTCTTAAGAGAAAATGCATCCTGCATTATTAAGAAATAACAGAGATCGCGTCCGATAAGGGTTAGAACCCTACAGGTAGAAGCGTGGTTATCTCCAGGCGGGGGTCATAAAAGAGGGGGTTTTGATTTTGAAGTCCTTTTTGTCCTATCTCCAACCGTTTAGGAGATACGGCGTTGTTTATACAGCAAAGATACAATTTGATTCTTAAGAGAAAATGCATCCTGCATTATTAAGAAATAACAGAGATCGCGTCCGATAAGGGTTAGAACCCTACAGGTAGAAGCGTGGTTATCTCCAGGCGGGGGTTATAAAAGAGGGGGTTTTGATTTTGAAGTCCTTTTTGTCCTATCTCCAACCGTTTAGGAGATACGGCGTTGTTTATACAGCAAAGATACAGTTTGATTCTTAAGAGAAAATGCATCCTGCATTATTAAGAAATAACAGAGATCGCGTCCGATAAGGGTTAGAACCCTACAGGTAGAAGCGTGGTTATCTCTAGGCGGGGGTCATAAAAGAGGGGGTTTTGATTTTGAAGTCCTTTTTGTCCTATCTCCAACCGTTTAGGAGATACGGCGTTGTTTATACAGCAAAGATATAATTTGATTCTTAAGAGAAAATACATCCTGCATTATTAAGAAATAACAGAGATCGCGTCCGATAAGGGTTACAACCCTAGAGGTAGAAGCGTGGTTATCTCTAGGCGGGGGTCATAAAAGAGGGGGGTTTGATTTTGAAGTCCTTTTTGTCCTATCTCCAACCGTTTAGGAGATACGGCGTTGTTTATACAGCAAAGATACAATTTGATTCTTAAGAGAAAATGCATCCTGCATTATTAAGAAATAACAGAGATCGCGTCCGATAAGGGTTAGAACCCTACAGGTAGAAGCGTGGTTATCTCTAGGCGGGGGTCATAAAAAGAGGGTGTTTTGATTTTGAAGTCGTTTTTGTCCTATCTCCAACCGTTTAGGGGATACGGCGTTGTTTATACAGCAAAGATACAATTTGATTCTTAAGAGAAAATGCATCCTGCATTATTAAGAAATAACAGAGATCGCGTCCGATAAGGGTTAGAACCCTACAGGTAGAAGCGTGGTTATCTCTAGGCGGGGGTCATAAAAGAGGGGTTTTGATTTTGAAGTCCTTTTTGTCCTATCTCCAACCGTTTAGGAGATACGGCGTTGTTTATACAGCAAAGATACAATTTGATTCTTAAGAGAAAATGCATCCTGCATTATTAAGAAATAACAGAGATCGCGTCCGATAAGGGTTAGAACCCTACAGGTAGAAGCGTGGTTATCTCTAGGCGGGGGTCATAAAAGAGGGGTTTTGATTTTGAAGTCCTTTTTGTCCTATCTCCAACCGTTTAGGAGATACGGCGTTGTTTATACAGCAAAGATACAATTTGATTCTTAAGAGAAAATGCATCCTGCATTATTAAGAAATAACAGAGATCGCGTCCGATAAGGGTTAGAACCCTACAGGTAGAAGCGTGGTTATCTCCAGGCGTGGGTAATAAAAGAGGGGGTTTTGATTTTGAAGTCCTTTTTGTCCTATCTCCAACCGTTTAGGAGATACGGCGTTGTTTATACAGCAAAGATACAATTTGATTCTTAAGAGAAAATGCATCCTGCATTATTAAGAAATAACAGAGATCGCGTCCGATAAGGGTTAGAACCCTACAGGTAGAAGCGTGGTTATCTCCAGGCGGGGGTTATAAAAGAGGGGGTTTTGATTTTGAAGTCCTTTTTGTCCTATCTCCAACCGTTTAGGAGATACGGCGTTGTTTATACAGCAAAGATACAATTTGATTCTTAAGAGAAAATGCATCCTGCATTATTAAGAAATAACAGAGATCGCGTCCGATAAGGGTTAGAACCCTACAGGTAGAAGCGTGGTTATCTCCAGGCGGGGGTTATAAAAGAGGGGGTTTTGATTTTGAAGTCCTTTTTGTCCTATCTCCTACCGTTTAGGAGATACGGCGTTGTTTATACAGCAAAGATACAATTTGATTCTTAAGAGAAAATGCATCCTGCATTATTAAGAAATAACAGAGATCGCGTCCGATAAGGGTTAGAACCCTACAGGTAGAAGCGTGGTTATCTCTAGGCGGGGGTCATAAAAGAGGGGGTTTTGATTTTGAAGTCCTTTTTGTCCTATCTCCAACCGTTTAGGAGATACGGCGTTGTTTATACAGCAAAGATACAATTTGATTCTTAAGAGAAAATGCATCCTGCATTATTAAGAAATAACAGAGATCGCGTCCGATAAGGGTTAGAACCCTACAGGTAGAAGCGTGGTTATCTCTAGGCGGGGGTCATAAAAGAGGGGTTTTGATTTTGAAGTCCTTTTTGTCCTATCTCCAACCGTTTAGGAGATACGGCGTTGTTTATACAGCAAAGATACAATTTGATTCTTAAGAGAAAATGCATCCTGCATTATTAAGAAATAACAGAGATCGCGTCCGATAAGGGTTAGAACCCTACAGGTAGAAGCGTGGTTATCTCCAGGCGTGGGTAATAAAAGAGGGGGTTTTGATTTTGAAGTCCTTTTTGTCCTTTCTCCAACCGTTTAGGAGATACGGCGTTGTTTATACAGCAAAGATACAGTTTGATTCTTAAGAGAAAATGCATCCTGCATTATTAAGAAATAACAGAGATCGCGTCCGATAAGGGTTAGAACCCTACAGGTAGAAGCGTGGTTATCTCCAGGCGGGGGTTATAAAAGAGGGGGTTTTGATTTTGAAGTCCTTTTTGTCCTATCTCCAACCGTTTAGGAGATACGGCGTTGTTTACACAGCAAAGATACAATTTGATTCTTAAGAGAAAATGCATCCTGCATTATTAAGAAATAACAGAGATCGCGTCCGATAAGGGTTAGAACCCTACAGGTAGAAGCGTGGTTATCTCCAGGCGGGGGTTATAAAAGAGGGGGTTTTGATTTTGAAGTCCTTTTTGTCCTATCTCCAACCGTTTAGGAGATACGGCGTTGTTTATACAGCAAAGATACAGTTTGATTCTTAAGAGAAAATGCATCCTGCATTATTAAGAAATAACAGAGATCGCGTCCGATAAGGGTTAGAACCCTACAGGTAGAAGCGTGGTTATCTCTAGGCGGGGGTCATAAAAGAGGGGGTTTTGATTTTGAAGTCCTTTTTGTCCTATCTCCAACCGTTTAGGAGATACGGCGTTGTTTATACAGCAAAGATATAATTTGATTCTTAAGAGAAAATACATCCTGCATTATTAAGAAATAACAGAGATCGCGTCCGATAAGGGTTACAACCCTAGAGGTAGAAGCGTGGTTATCTCTAGGCGGGGGTCATAAAAGAGGGGGGTTTGATTTTGAAGTCCTTTTTGTCCTATCTCCAACCGTTTAGGAGATACGGCGTTGTTTATACAGCAAAGATACAATTTGATTCTTAAGAGAAAATGCATCCTGCATTATTAAGAAATAACAGAGATCGCGTCCGATAAGGGTTAGAACCCTACAGGTAGAAGCGTGGTTATCTCTAGGCGGGGGTCATAAAAAGAGGGTGTTTTGATTTTGAAGTCGTTTTTGTCCTATCTCCAACCGTTTAGGGGATACGGCGTTGTTTATACAGCAAAGATACAATTTGATTCTTAAGAGAAAATGCATCCTGCATTATTAAGAAATAACAGAGATCGCGTCCGATAAGGGTTAGAACCCTACAGGTAGAAGCGTGGTTATCTCTAGGCGGGGGTCATAAAAGAGGGGTTTTGATTTTGAAGTCCTTTTTGTCCTATCTCCAACCGTTTAGGAGATACGGCGTTGTTTATACAGCAAAGATACAATTTGATTCTTAAGAGAAAATGCATCCTGCATTATTAAGAAATAACAGAGATCGCGTCCGATAAGGGTTAGAACCCTACAGGTAGAAGCGTGGTTATCTCTAGGCGGGGGTCATAAAAGAGGGGGTTTGATTTTGAAGTCCTTTTTGTCCTATCTCCAACCGTTTAGGAGATACGGCGTTGTTTATACAGCAAAGATACAATTTGATTCTTAAGAGAAAATGCATCCTGCATTATTAAGAAATAACAGAGATCGCGTCCGATAAGGGTTAGAACCCTACAGGTAGAAGCGTGGTTATCTCTAGGCGTGGGTAATAAAAGAGGGGGTTTTGATTTTTAAGTCCTTTTTGTCCTATCTCCAACCGTTTAGGAGATACGGCGTTGTTTATACAGCAAAGATACAATTTGATTCTTAAGAGAAAATGCATCCTGCATTATTAAGAAATAACAGAGATCGCGTCCGATAAGGGTTAGAACCCTACAGGTAGAAGCGTGGTTATCTCCAGGCGGGGGTTATAAAAGAGGGGGTTTTGATTTTGTAGTCCTTTTTGTCCTATCTCCAACCGTTTAGGAGATACGGCGTTGTTTATACAGCAAAGATACAATTTGATTCTTAAGAGAAAATGCATCCTGCATTATTAAGAAATAACAGAGATCGCGTCCGATAAGGGTTAGAACCCTACAGGTAGAAGCGTGGTTATCTCCAGGCGTGGGTTATAAAAGAGGGGGTTTTGATTTTGAAGTCCTTTTTGTCCTATCTCCTACCGTTTAGGAGATACGGCGTTGTTTATACAGCAAAGATACAATTTGATTCTTAAGAGAAAATGCATCCTGCATTATTAAGAAATAACAGAGATCGCGTCCGATAAGGGTTAGAACCCTACAGGTAGAAGCGTGGTTATCTCTAGGCGGGGGTCATAAAAGAGGGGGTTTTGATTTTGAAGTCCTTTTTGTCCTATCTCCAACCGTTTAGGAGATACGGCGTTGTTTATACAGCAAAGATACAATTTGATTCTTAAGAGAAAATGCATCCTGCATTATTAAGAAATAACAGAGATCGCGTCCGATAAGGGTTAGAACCCTACAGGTAGAAGCGTGGTTATCTCTAGGCGGGGGTCATAAAAGAGGGGTTTTGATTTTGAAGTCCTTTTTGTCCTATCTCCAACCGTTTAGGAGATACGGCGTTGTTTATACAGCAAAGATACAATTTGATTCTTAAGAGAAAATGCATCCTGCATTATTAAGAAATAACAGAGATCGCGTCCGATAAGGGTTAGAACCCTACAGGTAGAAGCGTGGTTATCTCTAGGCGGGGGTCATAAAAGAGGGGTTTTGATTTTGAAGTCCTTTTTGTCCTATCTCCAACCGTTTAGGAGATACGGCGTTGTTTATACAGCAAAGATACAATTTGATTCTTAAGAGAAAATGCATCCTGCATTATTAAGAAATAACAGAGATCGCGTCCGATAAGGGTTAGAACCCTACAGGTAGAAGCGTGGTTATCTCCAGGCGTGGGTAATAAAAGAGGGGGTTTTGATTTTGAAGTCCTTTTTGTCCTATCTCCAACCGTTTAGGAGATACGGCGTTGTTTATACAGCAAAGATACAATTTGATTCTTAAGAGAAAATGCATCCTGCATTATTAAGAAATAACAGAGATCGCGTCCGATAAGGGTTAGAACCCTACAGGTAGAAGCGTGGTTATCTCCAGGCGGGGGTTATAAAAGAGGGGGTTTTGATTTTGAAGTCCTTTTTGTCCTATCTCCAACCGTTTAGGAGATACGGCGTTGTTTATACAGCAAAGATACAGTTTGATTCTTAAGAGAAAATGCATCCTGCATTATTAAGAAATAACAGAGATCGCGTCCGATAAGGGTTAGAACCCTACAGGTAGAAGCGTGGTTATCTCTAGGCGGGGGTCATAAAAGAGGGGGTTTTGATTTTGAAGTCCTTTTTGTCCTATCTCCAACCGTTTAGGAGATACGGCGTTGTTTATACAGCAAAGATATAATTTGATTCTTAAGAGAAAATACATCCTGCATTATTAAGAAATAACAGAGATCGCGTCCGATAAGGGTTACAACCCTAGAGGTAGAAGCGTGGTTATCTCTAGGCGGGGGTCATAAAAGAGGGGGGTTTGATTTTGAAATCCTTTTTGTCCTATCTCCAACCGTTTAGGAGATACGGCGTTGTTTATACAGCAAAGATACAATTTGATTCTTAAGAGAAAATGCATCCTGCATTATTAAGAAATAACAGAGATCGCGTCCGATAAGGGTTAGAACCCTACAGGTAGAAGCGTGGTTATCTCTAGGCGGGGGTCATAAAAAGAGGGTGTTTTGATTTTGAAGTCGTTTTTGTCCTATCTCCAACCGTTTAGGGGATACGGCGTTGTTTATACAGCAAAGATACAATTTGATTCTTAAGAGAAAATGCATCCTGCATTATTAAGAAATAACAGAGATCGCGTCCGATAAGGGTTAGAACCCTACAGGTAGAAGCGTGGTTATCTCTAGGCGGGGGTCATAAAAGAGGGGTTTTGATTTTGAAGTCCTTTTTGTCCTATCTCCAACCGTTTAGGAGATACGGCGTTGTTTATACAGCAAAGATACAATTTGATTCTTAAGAGAAAATGCATCCTGCATTATTAAGAAATAACAGAGATCGCGTCCGATAAGGGTTAGAACCCTACAGGTAGAAGCGTGGTTATCTCTAGGCGGGGGTCATAAAAGAGGGGTTTTGATTTTGAAGTCCTTTTTGTCCTATCTCCAACCGTTGAGGAGATACGGCGTTGTTTATACAGCAAAGATACAATTTGATTCTTAAGAGAAAATGCATCCTGCATTATTAAGAAATAACAGAGATCGCGTCCGATAAGGGTTAGAACCCTACAGGTAGAAGCGTGGTTATCTCCAGGCGGGGGTTATAAAAGTGGGGGTTTTGATTTTGAAGTCCTTTTTGTCCTATCTCCAACCGTTTAGGAGATACGGCGTTGTTTATACAGCAAAGATACAATTTGATTCTTAAGAGAAAATGCATCCTGCATTATTAAGAAATAACAGAGATCGCGTCCGATAAGGGTTAGAACCCTACAGGTAGAAGCGTGGTTATCTCCAGGCGGGGGTTATAAAAGAGGGGGTTTTGATTTTGAAGTCCTTTTTGTCCTATCTCCTACCGTTTAGGAGATACGGCGTTGTTTATACAGCAAAGATACAATTTGATTCTTAAGAGAAAATGCATCCTGCATTATTAAGAAATAACAGAGATCGCGTCCGATAAGGGTTAGAACCCTACAGGTAGAAGCGTGGTTATCTCTAGGCGGGGGTCATAAAAGAGGGTGTTTTGATTTTGAAGTCCTTTTTGTCCTATCTCCAACCGTTTAGGAGATACGGCGTTGTTTATACAGCAAAGATACAATTTGATTCTTAAGAGAAAATGCATCCTGCATTATTAAGAAATAACAGAGATCGCGTCCGATAAGGGTTAGAACCCTACAGGTAGAAGCGTGGTTATCTCTAGGCGGGGGTCATAAAAGAGGGGGTTTTGATTTTGAAGTCCTTTTTGTCCTATCTCCAACCGTTTAGGAGATACGGCGTTGTTTATACAGCAAAGATACAATTTGATTCTTAAGAGAAAATGCATCCTGCATTATTAAGAAATAACAGAGATCGCGTCCGATAAGGGTTAGAACCCTACAGGTAGAAGCGTGGTTATCTCGAGGCGGGGGTCATAAAAGAGGGGGTTTTGATTTTGAAGTCCTTTTTGTCCTATCTCCAACCGTTTAGGAGATACGGCGTTGTTTATACAGCAAAGATACAATTTGATTCTTAAGAGAAAATGCATCCTGCATTATTAAGAAATAACAGAGATCGCGTCCGATAAGGGTTAGAACCCTACAGGTAGAAGCGTGGTTATCTCTAGGCGGGGGTCATAAAAGAGGGGGTTTTGATTTTGAAGTCCTTTTTGTCCTATCTCCAACCGTTTAGGAGATACGGCGTTGTTTATACAGCAAAGATACAATTTGATTCTTAAGAGAAAATGCATCCTGCATTATTAAGAAATAACAGAGATCGCGTCCGATAAGGGTTAGAACCCTACAGGTAGAAGCGTGGTTATCTCCAGGCGTGGGTAATAAAAGAGGGGGTTTTGATTTTGAAGTCCTTTTTGTCCTATCTCCAACCGTTTAGGAGATACGGCGTTGTTTATACAGCAAAGATACAATTTGATTCTTAAGAGAAAATGCATCCTGCATTATTAAGAAATAACAGAGATCGCGTCCGATAAGGGTTAGAACCCTACAGGTAGAAGCGTGGTTATCTCCAGGCGGGGGTAATAAAAGAGGGGGTTTTGATTTTGAAGTCCTTTTTGTCCTATCTCCAACCGTTTAGGAGATACGGCGTTGTTTATACAGCAAAGATACAATTTGATTCTTAAGAGAAAATGCATCCTGCATTATTAAGAAATAACAGAGATCGCGTCCGATAAGGGTTAGAACCCTACAGGTAGAAGCGTGGTTATCTCCAGGCGGGGGTTATAAAAGAGGGGGTTTTGATTTTGAAGTCCTTTTTGTCCTATCTCCTACCGTTTAGGAGATACGGCGTTGTTTATACAGCAAAGATACAATTTGATTCTTAAGAGAAAATGCATCCTGCATTATTAAGAAATAACAGAGATCGCGTCCGATAAGGGTTAGAACCCTACAGGTAGAAGCGTGGTTATCTCTAGGCGGGGGTCATAAAAGAGGGGGTTTTGATTTTGAAGTCCTTTTTGTCCTATCTCCAACCGTTTAGGAGATACGGCGTTGTTTATACAGCAAAGATACAATTTGATTCTTAAGAGAAAATGCATCCTGCATTATTAAGAAATAACAGAGATCGCGTCCGATAAGGGTTAGAACCCTACAGGTAGAAGCGTGGTTATCTCTAGGCGGGGGTCATAAAAGAGGGGGTTTTGATTTTGAAGTCCTTTTTGTCCTATCTCCAACCGTTGAGGAGATACGGCGTTGTTTATACAGCAAAGATACAATTTGATTCTTAAGAGAAAATGCATCCTGCATTATTAAGAAATAACAGAGATCGCGTCCGATAAGGGTTAGAACCCTACAGGTAGAAGCGTGGTTATCTCCAGGCGGGGGTAATAAAAGAGGGGGTTTTGATTTTGAAGTCCTTTTTGTCCTATCTCCAACCGTTTAGGAGATACGGCGTTGTTTATACAGCAAAGATACAATTTGATTCTTAAGAGAAAATGCATCCTGCATTATTAAGAAATAACAGAGATCGCGTCCGATAAGGGTTAGAACCCTACAGGTAGAAGCGTGGTTATCTCTAGGCGGGGGTCATAAAAGAGGGGTTTTGATTTTGAAGTCCTTTTTGTCCTATCTCCAACCGTTGAGGAGATACGGCGTTGTTTATACAGCAAAGATACAATTTGATTCTTAAGAGAAAATGCATCCTGCATTATTAAGAAATAACAGAGATCGCGTCCGATAAGGGTTAGAACCCTACAGGTAGAAGCGTGGTTATCTCTAGGCGGGGGTCATAAAAGAGGGGTTTTGATTTTGAAGTCCTTTTTGTCCTATCTCCAACCGTTGAGGAGATACGGCGTTGTTTATACAGCAAAGATACAATTTGATTCTTAAGAGAAAATGCATCCTGCATTATTAAGAAATAACAGAGATCGCGTCCGATAAGGGTTAGAACCCTACAGGTAGAAGCGTGGTTATCTCCAGGCGGGGGTTATAAAAGAGGGGGTTTTGATTTTGAAGTCCTTTTTGTCCTATCTCCAACCGTTTAGGAGATACGGCGTTGTTTATACAGCAAAGATACAATTTGATTCTTAAGAGAAAATGCATCCTGCATTATTAAGAAATAACAGAGATCGCGTCCGATAAGGGTTAGAACCCTACAGGTAGAAGCGTGGTTATCTCCAGGCGGGGGTTATAAAAGAGGGGGTTTTGATTTTGAAGTCCTTTTTGTCCTATCTCCTACCGTTTAGGAGATACGGCGTTGTTTATACAGCAAAGATACAATTTGATTCTTAAGAGAAAATGCATCCTGCATTATTAAGAAATAACAGAGATCGCGTCCGATAAGGGTTAGAACCCTACAGGTAGAAGCGTGGTTATCTCTAGGCGGGGGTCATAAAAGAGGGGTTTTGATTTTGAAGTCCTTTTTGTCCTATCTCCAACCGTTGAGGAGATACGGCGTTGTTTATACAGCAAAGATACAATTTGATTCTTAAGAGAAAATGCATCCTGCATTATTAAGAAATAACAGAGATCGCGTCCGATAAGGGTTAGAACCCTACAGGTAGAAGCGTGGTTATCTCCAGGCGGGGGTTATAAAAGAGGGGGTTTTGATTTTGAAGTCCTTTTTGTCCTATCTCCAACCGTTTAGGAGATACGGCGTTGTTTATACAGCAAAGATACAATTTGATTCTTAAGAGAAAATGCATCCTGCATTATTAAGAAATAACAGAGATCGCGTCCGATAAGGGTTAGAACCCTACAGGTAGAAGCGTGGTTATCTCCAGGCGGGGGTCATAAAAGAGGGGGTTTTGATTTTGAAGTCCTTTTTGTCCTATCTCCTACCGTTTAGGAGATACGGCGTTGTTTATACAGCAAAGATACAATTTGATTCTTAAGAGAAAATGCATCCTGCATTATTAAGAAATAACAGAGATCGCGTCCGATAAGGGTTAGAACCCTACAGGTAGAAGCGTGGTTATCTCTAGGCGGGGGTCATAAAAGAGGGTGTTTTGATTTTGAAGTCCTTTTTGTCCTATCTCCAACCGTTTAGGAGATACGGCGTTGTTTATACAGCAAAGATACAATTTGATTCTTAAGAGAAAATGCATCCTGCATTATTAAGAAATAACAGAGATCGCGTCCGATAAGGGTTAGAACCCTACAGGTAGAAGCGTGGTTATCTCTAGGCGGGGGTCATAAAAGAGGGGGTTTTGATTTTGAAGTCCTTTTTGTCCTATCTCCAACCGTTTAGGAGATACGGCGTTGTTTATACAGCAAAGATACAATTTGATTCTTAAGAGAAAATGCATCCTGCATTATTAAGAAATAACAGAGATCGCGTCCGATAAGGGTTAGAACCCTACAGGTAGAAGCGTGGTTATCTCTAGGCGGGGGTCATAAAAGAGGGGGTTTTGATTTTGAAGTCCTTTTTGTCTTATCTCCAACCGTTTAGGAGATACGGCGTTGTTTATACAGCAAAGATACAATTTGATTCTTAAGAGAAAATGCATCCTGCATTATTAAGAAATAACAGAGATCGCGTCCGATAAGGGTTAGAACCCTACAGGTAGAAGCGTGGTTATCTCTAGGCGGGGGTCATAAAAGAGGGGGTTTTGATTTTGAAGTCCTTTTTGTCCTATCTCCAACCGTTTAGGAGATACGGCGTTGTTTATACAGCAAAGATACAATTTGATTCTTAAGAGAAAATGCATCCTGCATTATTAAGAAATAACAGAGATCGCGTCCGATAAGGGTTAGAACCCTACAGGTAGAAGCGTGGTTATCTCCAGGCGTGGGTAATAAAAGAGGGGGTTTTGATTTTGAAGTCCTTTTTGTCCTATCTCCAACCGTTTAGGAGATACGGCGTTGTTTATACAGCAAAGATACAATTTGATTCTTAAGAGAAAATGCATCCTGCATTATTAAGAAATAACAGAGATCGCGTCCGATAAGGGTTAGAACCCTACAGGTAGAAGCGTGGTTATCTCCAGGCGGGGGTAATAAAAGAGGGGGTTTTGATTTTGAAGTCCTTTTTGTCCTATCTCCAACCGTTTAGGAGATACGGCGTTGTTTATACAGCAAAGATACAATTTGATTCTTAAGAGAAAATGCATCCTGCATTATTAAGAAATAACAGAGATCGCGTCCGATAAGGGTTAGAACCCTACAGGTAGAAGCGTGGTTATCTCCAGGCGGGGATTATAAAAGAGGGGGTTTTGATTTTGAAGTCCTTTTTGTCCTATCTCCTACCGTTTAGGAGATACGGCGTTGTTTATACAGCAAAGATACAATTTGATTCTTAAGAGAAAATGCATCCTGCATTATTAAGAAATAACAGAGATCGCGTCCGATAAGGGTTAGAACCCTACAGGTAGAAGCGTGGTTATCTCTAGGCGGGGGTCATAAAAGAGGGGGTTTTGATTTTGAAGTCCTTTTTGTCCTATCTCCAACCGTTTAGGAGATACGGCGTTGTTTATACAGCAAAGATACAATTTGATTCTTAAGAGAAAATGCATCCTGCATTATTAAGAAATAACAGAGATCGCGTCCGATAAGGGTTAGAACCCTACAGGTAGAAGCGTGGTTATCTCTAGGCGGGGGTCATAAAAGAGGGGGTTTTGATTTTGAAGTCCTTTTTGTCCTATCTCCACCAGTTTAGGAGATAAGGCGTTGTTTATACAGCAAAGATACAATTTGATTCTTAAGAGAAAATGCATCCTGCATTATTAAGAAATAACAGAGATCGCGTCCGATAAGGGTTAGAACCCTACAGGTAGAAGCGTGGTTATCTCCAGGCGGGGGTAATAAAAGAGGGGGTTTTGATTTTGAAGTCCTTTTTGTCCTATCTCCAACCGTTTAGGAGATACGGCGTTGTTTATACAGCAAAGATACAATTTGATTCTTAAGAGAAAATGCATCCTGCATTATTAAGAAATAACAGAGATCGCGTCCGATAAGGGTTAGAACCCTACAGGTAGAAGCGTGGTTATCTCCAGGCGGGGGTTATAAAAGAGGGGGTTTTGATTTTGAAGTCCTTTTTGTCCTATCTCCAACCGTTTAGGAGATACGGCGTTGTTTATACAGCAAAGATACAATTTGATTCTTAAGAGAAAATGCATCCTGCATTATTAAGAAATAACAGAGATCGCGTCCGATAAGTGTTAGAACCCTACAGGTAGAAGCGTGGTTATCTCTAGGCGGGGGTCATAAAAGAGGGGGTTTTGATTTTGAAGTCCTTTTTGTCCTATCTCCAACCGTTTAGGAGATACGGCGTTGTTTATACAGCAAAGATACAATTTGATTCTTAAGAGAAAATGCATCCTGCATTATTAAGAAATAACAGAGATCGCGTCCGATAAGTGTTAGAACCCTACAGGTAGAAGCGTGGTTATCTCTAGGCGGGGGTCATAAAAGAGGGGGTTTTGATTTTGAAGTCCTTTTTGTCCTATCTCCAACCGTTTAGGAGATACGGCGTTGTTTATACAGCAAAGATACAATTTGATTCTTAAGAGAAAATGCATCCTGCATTATTAAGAAATAACAGAGATCGCGTCCGATAAGGGTTAGAACCCTACAGGTAGAAGCGTGGTTATCTCCAGGCGTGGGTAATAAAAGAGGGGGTTTTGATTTTGAAGTCCTTTTTGTCCTATCTCCAACCGTTTAGGAGATACGGCGTTGTTTATACAGCAAAGATACAATTTGATTCTTAAGAGAAAATGCATCCTGCATTATTAAGAAATAACAGAGATCGCGTCCGATAAGGGTTAGAACCCTACAGGTAGAAGCGTGGTTATCTCCAGGCGGGGGTTATAAAAGAGGGGGTTTTGATTTTGAAGTCCTTTTTGTCCTATCTCCAACCGTTTAGGAGATACGGCGTTGTTTATACAGCAAAGATACAATTTGATTCTTAAGAGAAAATGCATCCTGCATTATTAAGAAATAACAGAGATCGCGTCCGATAAGTGTTAGAACCCTACAGGTAGAAGCGTGGTTATCTCTAGGCGGGGGTCATAAAAGAGGGGGTTTTGATTTTGAAGTCCTTTTTGTCCTATCTCCAACCGTTTAGGAGATACGGCGTTGTTTATACAGCAAAGATACAATTTGATTCTTAAGAGAAAATGCATCCTGCATTATTAAGAAATAACAGAGATCGCGTCCGATAAGGGTTAGAACCCTACAGGTAGAAGCGTGGTTATCTCCAGGCGTGGGTAATAAAAGAGGGGGTTTTGATTTTGAAGTCCTTTTTGTCCTATCTCCAACCGTTTAGGAGATACGGCGTTGTTTATACAGCAAAGATACAATTTGATTCTTAAGAGAAAATGCATCCTGCATTATTAAGAAATAACAGAGATCGCGTCCGATAAGGGTTAGAACCCTACAGGTAGAAGCGTGGTTATCTCCAGGCGGGGGTAATAAAAGAGGGGGTTTTGATTTTGAAGTCCTTTTTGTCCTATCTCCAACCGTTTAGGAGATACGGCGTTGTTTATACAGCAAAGATACAATTTGATTCTTAAGAGAAAATGCATCCTGCATTATTAAGAAATAACAGAGATCGCGTCCGATAAGGGTTAGAACCCTACAGGTAGAAGCGTGGTTATCTCCAGGCGGGGGTTATAAAAGAGGGGGTTTTGATTTTGAAGTCCTTTTTGTCCTATCTCCTACCGTTTAGGAGATACGGCGTTGTTTATACAGCAAAGATACAATTTGATTCTTAAGAGAAAATGCATCCTGCATTATTAAGAAATAACAGAGATCGCGTCCGATAAGGGTTAGAACCCTACAGGTAGAAGCGTGGTTATCTCTAGGCGGGGGTCATAAAAGAGGGGGTTTTGATTTTGAAGTCCTTTTTGTCCTATCTCCAACCGTTTAGGAGATACGGCGTTGTTTATACAGCAAAGATACAATTTGATTCTTAAGAGAAAATGCATCCTGCATTATTAAGAAATAACAGACATCGCGTGCGATAAGGGTTGGAACTCTACAGGTAGAAGCGTGGTTATCTCTAGGCGGGGGTCATAAAAGAGGGGGTTTTGATTTTGAAGTCCTTTTTGTCCTATCTCCAACCGTTTAGGAGTTACGCCGTTGTTTATACTGCAAAGATACAATTTGTTTTTTAGGAGTAAATCCATCTTATATTACTAAGAAGTAACAGACATCGCGTGCGATAAGGGTTGGAACTCTACAGGTAGAAGCGTGGTTATCTCTAGGCGGGGGTCATAAAAGAGGGGGTTTTGATTTTGAAGTCCTTTTTGTCCTATCTCCAACCGTTTAGGAGTTACGCCGTTGTTTATACTGCTAACATACAATTTGTTTCTTTGGAGTAAGTCCATCTTACATTATTAACAAATAACAGAGATCGCGTCCTATAAGGGTTTGAACCCTATAGGTAGAAGCGTGGTTATCTCTAGGCGGGGGTCATAAAAGAGGGGGTTTTGATTTTGAAGTCCTTTTTGTCCTATCTCCAACCGTTTAGGAGATACGGCGTTGTTTATACTGCAAAGATACAATTTGTTTTTTTGGAGTAAATCCATCTTACCTTATTAAGAAATAACAGAGATCGCGTCCTATAAGGGTTTGAACCCTATAGGTAGAAGCGGGGTTATCTCTAGGCGGGGGTCATAAAAGAGGGGTTTTGATTTTGAAGTCCTTTTTGTCCTATCTCCAACCGTTTAGGAGATACGGCGTTGTTTATACTGCAAAGATACAATTTGTTTTTTAGGAGTAAATCCATCTAACCTTATTAAGAAATAACAGAGTTCGCGTCCTATAAGGGTTTGAACCCTATAGGTAGAAGCGTGGTTATCTCTAGGCGGGGGTCATAAAAGAGGGGGTTTTGAATTTGAAGTACTTTTTGTCCTATCTCCAACCATTTAGGAGATACGGCGTTGTTTATACTGCAAAGATACAATTTGTTTTTTAGGAGTAAATCCATCTTACCTTATTAAGAAATAACAGAGATCGCGTCCTATAAGGGTTTGAACCCTATAGGTTGAAGCGGGGTTATCTCTAGGCGGGGGTCATAAAAGAGGGGGTTTTGATTTTGAAGTCCTTTTTGTCCTATCTCCAACCGTTTAGGAGTTACGCCGTTGTTTATACTGCTAACATACAATTTGTTTCTTTGGAGTAAATCCATCTTACATTATTAAGAAATAACAGAGATCGCGTCCTATAAGGGTTTGAACCCTATAGGTAGAAGCGTGGTTATCTCTAGGCGGGGGTCATAAAAGAGGGGGTTTTGAATTTGAAGTCCTTTTTGTCCTATCTCCAACCGTTTAGGAGATACGGCGTTGTTTATACTGCAAAGATACAATTTGTTTTTTAGAAGTAAATCCATCTTACCTTATTAAGAAATAACAGAGATCGCGTCCTATAAGGGTTTGAACCCTATAGGTAGAAGCGTGGTTATCCCTAGGCGGGGGTCATAAAAGAGGGGGTTTTGATTTTGAAGTCCTTTTTGTCCTATCTCCAACCGTTTAGGAGATACGGCGTTGTTTATACTGCAAAGATACAATTTGTTTTTTAGGAGTAAATCCATCTTATCTTATTAAGAAATAACAGAGATCGCGTCCTATAAGGGTTTGAACCCTATAGGTAGAAGCTTGGTTATCTCTAGGCGGGGGTCATAAAAGAGGGGGTTTTGATTTTGAAGTCCTTTTTGTCGTATCTCCATCCGTTTAGGAGATACGGCGTTGTTTATACTGCTAACATACAATTTGTTTCATTGGAGTAAATCCATCTTACATTATTAAGAAATAACAGAGATCGCGTCCTATAAGGGTTTGAACCCTATAGGTAGAAGCGTGGTTATCTCTAGGCGGGGGTCATAAAAGAGGGGGTATTGATTTTGAAGTCCTTTTTGTCATATCTCCAACCGTTTAGGAGTTACGCCGTTGTTTATACAGCAAAGATACAATTTGATTCTTAAGAGAAAATGCATCCTGCATTATTAAGAAATAACAGAGATCGCGTCCGATAAGGGTTAGAACCCTACAGGTAGAAGCGTGGTTATCTCTAGGCGGGGGTCATAAAAAGAGGGTGTTTTGATTTTGAAGTCGTTTTTGTCCTATCTCCAACCGTTTAGGGGATACGGCGTTGTTTATACAGCAAAGATACAATTTGATTCTTAAGAGAAAATGCATCCTGCATTATTAAGAAATAACAGAGATCGCGTCCGATAAGGGTTAGAACCCTACAGGTAGAAGCGTGGTTATCTCTAGGCGGGGGTCATAAAAAGAGGGTGTTTTGATTTTGAAGTCGTTTTTGTCCTATCTCCAACCGTTTAGGGGATACGGCGTTGTTTATACAGCAAAGATACAATTTGATTCTTAAGAGAAAATGCATCCTGCATTATTAAGAAATAACAGAGATCGCGTCCGATAAGGGTTAGAACCCTACAGGTAGAAGCGTGGTTATCTCTAGGCGGGGGTCATAAAAGAGGGGTTTTGATTTTGAAGTCCTTTTTGTCCTATCTCCAACCGTTTAGGAGATACGGCGTTGTTTATACAGCAAAGATACAATTTGATTCTTAAGAGAAAATGCATCCTGCATTATTAAGAAATAACAGAGATCGCGTCCGATAAGGGTTAGAACCCTACAGGTAGAAGCGTGGTTATCTCTAGGCGGGGGTCATAAAAGAGGGGTTTTGATTTTGAAGTCCTTTTTGTCCTATCTCCAACCGTTGAGGAGATACGGCGTTGTTTATACAGCAAAGATACAATTTGATTCTTAAGAGAAAATGCATCCTGCATTATTAAGAAATAACAGAGATCGCGTCCGATAAGGGTTAGAACCCTACAGGTAGAAGCGTGGTTATCTCCAGGCGGGGGTTATAAAAGAGGGGGTTTTGATTTTGAAGTCCTTTTTGTCCTATCTCCAACCGTTTAGGAGATACGGCGTTGTTTATACAGCAAAGATACAATTTGATTCTTAAGAGAAAATGCATCCTGCATTATTAAGAAATAACAGAGATCGCGTCCGATAAGGGTTAGAACCCTACAGGTAGAAGCGTGGTTATCTCCAGGCGGGGGTTATAAAAGAGGGGGTTTTGATTTTGAAGTCCTTTTTGTCCTATCTCCTACCGTTTAGGAGATACGGCGTTGTTTATACAGCAAAGATACAATTTGATTCTTAAGAGAAAATGCATCCTGCATTATTAAGAAATAACAGAGATCGCGTCCGATAAGGGTTAGAACCCTACAGGTAGAAGCGTGGTTATCTCTAGGCGGGGGTCATAAAAGAGGGTGTTTTGATTTTGAAGTCCTTTTTGTCCTATCTCCAACCGTTTAGGAGATACGGCGTTGTTTATACAGCAAAGATACAATTTGATTCTTAAGAGAAAATGCATCCTGCATTATTAAGAAATAACAGAGATCGCGTCCGATAAGGGTTAGAACCCTACAGGTAGAAGCGTGGTTATCTCTAGGCGGGGGTCATAAAAGAGGGGGTTTTGATTTTGAAGTCCTTTTTGTCCTATCTCCAACCGTTTAGGAGATACGGCGTTGTTTATACAGCAAAGATACAATTTGATTCTTAAGAGAAAATGCATCCTGCATTATTAAGAAATAACAGAGATCGCGTCCGATAAGGGTTAGAACCCTACAGGTAGAAGCGTGGTTATCTCTAGGCGGGGGTCATAAAAGAGGGGGTTTTGATTTTGAAGTCCTTTTTGTCCTATCTCCAACCGTTTAGGAGATACGGCGTTGTTTATACAGCAAAGATACAATTTGATTCTTAAGAGAAAATGCATCCTGCATTATTAAGAAATAACAGAGATCGCGTCCGATAAGGGTTAGAACCCTACAGGTAGAAGCGTGGTTATCTCTAGGCGGGGGTCATAAAAGAGGGGGTTTTGATTTTGAAGTCCTTTTTGTCCTATCTCCAACCGTTTAGGAGATACGGCGTTGTTTATACAGCAAAGATACAATTTGATTCTTAAGAGAAAATGCATCCTGCATTATTAAGAAATAACAGAGATCGCGTCCGATAAGGGTTAGAACCCTACAGGTAGAAGCGTGGTTATCTCCAGGCGTGGGTAATAAAAGAGGGGGTTTTGATTTTGAAGTCCTTTTTGTCCTATCTCCAACCGTTTAGGAGATACGGCGTTGTTTATACAGCAAAGATACAATTTGATTCTTAAGAGAAAATGCATCCTGCATTATTAAGAAATAACAGAGATCGCGTCCGATAAGGGTTAGAACCCTACAGGTAGAAGCGTGGTTATCTCCAGGCGGGGGTAATAAAAGAGGGGGTTTTGATTTTGAAGTCCTTTTTGTCCTATCTCCAACCGTTTAGGAGATACGGCGTTGTTTATACAGCAAAGATACAATTTGATTCTTAAGAGAAAATGCATCCTGCATTATTAAGAAATAACAGAGATCGCGTCCGATAAGGGTTAGAACCCTACAGGTAGAAGCGTGGTTATCTCCAGGCGGGGGTTATACAAGAGGGGGTTTTGATTTTGAAGTCCTTTTTGTCCTATCTCCTACCGTTTAGGAGATACGGCGTTGTTTATACAGCAAAGATACAATTTGATTCTTAAGAGAAAATGCATCCTGCATTATTAAGAAATAACAGAGATCGCGTCCGATAAGGGTTAGAACCCTACAGGTAGAAGCGTGGTTATCTCTAGGCGGGGGTCATAAAAGAGGGGGTTTTGATTTTGAAGTCCTTTTTGTCCTATCTCCAACCGTTTAGGAGATACGGCGTTGTTTATACAGCAAAGATACAATTTGATTCTTAAGAGAAAATGCATCCTGCATTATTAAGAAATAACAGAGATCGCGTCCGATAAGGGTTAGAACCCTACAGGTAGAAGCGTGGTTATCTCTAGGCGGGGGTCATAAAAGAGGGGGTTTTGATTTTGAAGTCCTTTTTGTCCTATCTCCAACCGTTTAGGAGATACGGCGTTGTTTATACAGCAAAGATACAATTTGATTCTTAAGAGAAAATGCATCCTGCATTATTAAGAAATAACAGAGATCGCGTCCGATAAGGGTTAGAACCCTACAGGTAGAAGCGTGGTTATCTCCAGGCGGGGGTAATAAAAGAGGGGGTTTTGATTTTGAAGTCCTTTTTGTCCTATCTCCAACCGTTTAGGAGATACGGCGTTGTTTATACAGCAAAGATACAATTTGATTCTTAAGAGAAAATGCATCCTGCATTATTAAGAAATAACAGAGATCGCGTCCGATAAGGGTTAGAACCCTACAGGTAGAAGCGTGGTTATCTCTAGGCGGGGGTCATAAAAGAGGGGTTTTGATTTTGAAGTCCTTTTTGTCCTAT